>CM028129.1:516230714-517579285 GCA_016271365.2 Neoceratodus forsteri | reverse complement strand
TCAAAAAAAGAATCCCACAATTCTTTGAAGAAAACGCAACATCAGCCATTTCTGAAGCCATATTATGGGACGCAGTGAAGGCCACCATTAGAGGTGAGATCATTGCTTACACCTCAAGGAAAAAAAAGAAAGAGAAAGGAAATATCAGGAACTTACCAAGACCCTACAAACTCTTCAACTTCTTTATAGAGAAGGGGATAAGGAAATACAAGTCAAAATCAGAACAACTAAATCAGCACTCCAAAAAATCATGGATGAAAAAATTCAAATGTCCCTTATATACTTAAAATAAACAAATTTACGAGGGAGGATCTAGGGGTACCCGCAGACTTTCGCAAAAACTGAGAGCAAGGAAAAATGCAGTAACAATACTAAAAATTAAACATCCTCAAACCGGTAGGGTAACCCATAAAGAAGAAGATATTAGACAAACTTTTGCTGACTACTACCAACATCTTTACACAACACATAACACCTCTTCCTAAGAGGACAGACAAACATTTCTAGCTCAAACACAGCTACCAAAAATTACAGCAGCACAAGCCTAGAAATTACAAGCCCCCATAACAATTGAAGAAATAGAGATGGCGGTCACTAAACAATCTTCGGGTCATTGCCCCGGACCTGACAGATATCTCAATGAATGGTATATAATTTTAACAAAGAATTAACACCAAGACTTCTCAAGCTGTTCAGAGAAACGGCCATTGGACAAGCACCCCCATCATGGGACTATGCTACAATCGCAGCTATTCCCAAACCCAATGGAAATAAACTAGATCCCTCTGCCTACCAGCTGATTTCAATACTAAACTCAGACTACAAGATTTTTATGGCCATTTGGGCCAAAAGATTAGAAATAATCCTCCCAATGATAATACACCCGGACCAGGCCGGCTTTATAAAAAATAGATCACCAACAGATAATATTAGAAAAACACTAATAGTTATGGAATACATCCAAACACGGAAGATTCCATCAGCCTTTTTAAGCTTTAACGCCGAAAAGGCATTCGACTAGGTATATTGGCCCTTCCTTTGGGACACATTAAAAACATTTCGTTTCCCTGACTCACTGCTGCGTTGGTTGACCCAAATATATTCCTCGCCAAAAGCCTATATTAGAATAAATGGGGGATTATCCTCCCTGATCTCAATAGGCCAGGGTACAAGGCAAGGATGTCCTCTCTCCCCTTTATTGTTCATATTATATCTTGAACCACTAGCTAGTGAAATCAGAAAATCGAGAAACATAGAGGGCATACCAATGCAGCAGTCTGAAAACAAGATCAGTCTTTTCGCAGATGACATACTCCTCTCCCTTCTGTCACCTACGGAATCGATTACAGAGACGTGGAGAATACTGTCCCGATTTGAAGAGTTAGCCGGCTTTAAATTAAATATAACAAAAACAAAGGCCCTTTTATATAACTATATTTCCCCAAATACTCTAAATCAAAGTCTTACAATTAAGTGGCACTCAACCAAAATAAAATACCTAGGAATACACATCCCTTACAATATTCACTTAATTGAATTCATCAACTACGAGCCCATTTCTATAGAAATCAATAAAGACCTGGACAAATGGATCCTTCTCCCATTATCCTCATTTCAACGAATAGAAACCATTAAGATGAACGTTCTACCTCGCTTATTGTACGTATTCCAATATATACCATACTTCCCATCTCACTATTTTTTTTCAAGTCTTGGGACAACATGATATCAAAATTCATATGGAACAAACAGAAACCACAAATTTGCCTTTCTATATTAAAATTATCACTCGCTCAGGGTGGAACTAATCTGCCGGACCTTACAAAATATGCTGTTGCTGCCTTTTTAAAAATTCTTTTACTTTGGCTCTCGGACCAGTTCGATTCCCAATGGAAGAGGTTGGAATTTCATTTGAACGACATATATGATATTAAAAAAATAATTTTTTCATCCTCGGGGAGAACCCCTCCACTAAAAGACTTCACAGTCATTACCTCACAGGTCTTAAAAATATGGTTTAAAATGCGTGAAAAGGTGCCACTTCAATTTACGAATATTGTAAGTTAATTTCAGAAGATGAGCTCTTTGCCCCGTCCCATAACGACTTAGCTTTCTCCCGCTGGTGCAGACTGGGACTGGAGCAGTGCTCCAGTTCTTGGCCCAAACGGATTCTTATCATTTGAAGACTTAAATCAAAATTTAATCTCCCAAATGTCGACCAATTCAGATATTTCCAAATTAGAAACCACCTTCTATGTAACAGAATTATCCAGGTCAAATTTAAGTCCCCCCTCCCCCCTCTCCTAAAACTATTCATTGACCACTCTCGGGGGCAACATTGGAACCATTTAATTGGTAACTTATACAAAATGATGCGAGATCAATCAAAAGAATCAACAAACTCAATCCTAGAAAGTTGGAATAAGGACTTGGACCTAGCTGTGTCTAATGAAGAATGGTCCTCTTCATCTCTGAGAGTGGTCAAAATCACCAGATCACATGTGTGGAGGGAATACTCCTGGAAGTGTAGATCAAGATTTTTCAGATCACCGGCTACCCTGACTAAATATCTTCCAAGAGAATACGGGGTTTGTTGGAGGGAGTGTGGAGCAGAATTAGCTGACTTAGCACATATAATGTGGCTATGCCCACGCTTAATGCCTTTTTGGCTAAATATACAAAACTAAATTAGTGAGGGCCTAGGTGAACACGTCGAGCTTACGGCTGAGATGGTGCTTATGGCCGTCTTACCTGGATTGCTCCCCCCCGCCTTGGACAAAGACCCTGCTTCCCATTCTGCTGTTGGCGGCAAAAAAATCTTTGACTAGGAAATGGATGACGAAAGCAGTACCAATTATACAAGATTGGACACAAATTGTGTATGGTATATATCGGATGGAAAACATCACAGCAAAACTAAACAATCAAATAGATAGTTTCACCACCCTATGGCGGAGATGGTCAGTCAATCAGGCATGAGTTGATCCCGATTTCTGCCCTTAGGGAGTAGGTCTCCGAGAGGGGAAGATAAGAGAAGTGAGTGGGGCATGGACAGGCCCGATTATATACTAGATAAGGAAAGTTCAGTTTTGATCTCAATGTGTAACCAATGTAAAAGAAATATATGTACTGCTTTCTTGTATAACAACAAATCTGAAGTAATCATAGTAAATCTTCTGTTTGTAAAATGTCTCCTGATGTAAAAGTAAAAAAAAAATTCAATAAAAAAAACTGCCATCACAGAGGCAACAAGCCTTTGTGTGAAGCAAATAAACAAATCAAAATGAAAGAAAAAGCCACTATGGTTCTCAAAAGAAGTGGTGGTGAAGGTTAGGGAGAAAAAGATAGCATTTAGGAAGTATAAGGAAACACAGAAGGAGCAGGAAAGAGAACTGTATCAGTTAAGGCAGAAGGAAGCAGGGAGGGTAGTCAGAATAGCAAAGGCACAAACTGAGGAAAAGGTAGCCAACTCGGTTAAGAAGGGGGATAAAACCTTTTATAGGTATATCAGGGAGCGTCGAAAGACAAAGGGAGGGATAGTGAGGCTGAATAGAATGGATGGTGGGTGGGCAGAGAGTGACAGTGAAAAAGCAGGGATACTGAATGAATACTTCTGTTCAGTATTCACAAAAGAGGAAGTTGGAGAGGTGCCTAATCCAATTAACAGAAGCACTCTGGAGAGTGGGGTCGATCCCAGTCCTTTCACAGAAGAAAGGGTTCTGAAAGAACTCCTAAAACTGAAGGTGGACAAAGCAATGGGGCCAGATGTAATTCATCCGAGAATTCTAAAAGAATTAAGCAGAGAACTAGTGACACCACTGACTTCCCTTTATAACAAATCATGGGAGGATGGTGTGGTACCTGAGGACTAGAAGAAGGCTGATGTGATTCCCCTTCACAAAAGTGGAAGCAAGACAGAGGCAGGAAACTCCAGACCTGTCAGTTTGACCTCTGTGGTAGGGAAAGTGATGGAATCACTTCTGTTCTGAAGGAAAGAATTGTTGAGTACCTAGAGGCCAGTGGGGCACAGGACCCAAGGCAGCATGGGTTCACAGTGGGAAGGTCATGTCAGACGAATCTAATTGATTTCTTTGACTGGGTGACCAAAGTAGTAGACCAGGGAGGGCTGTGGACATGGCCTACCTAGACTTTAGCAAGGCATTTGACACAGTCCCACACAAAAGATTAGTAGTCAGATTAACCAGCCTTGGAGTGGGTCCCAGGATGGTAGCCTGGGTAAAACATGGGCTGAACAACAGGACACAGAAGGTAATTGTAAATGGAGTCCACTCTGAAGAAAGAGGGGTTACTAGTGGGGTACCGCACGGTTCAGTACTGGGTCCAGTCTTTTTTAATGTCTTTATAAGTGACATTGCATTGCAAAGTATGCCTCTTTGCAGATGACACAAAGATCTGCAACAGGGTTGATACACAAGGAGGCGTGGAAAGGATGAGAAGGGACTTGGCAAGGTTGGAGGAATGGTCAGAAGTATGGCAGCTTGGATTCAGTGCAAAGTAATGCACCTGGGAAACAAAAACCCAGGGGAAGATTACACAATGGGGAGGGGGAGGTAGTAACAAGAACAAAAATGGAAAGGGACCTGGGGGTAATCATATCAGATGACCTTAAGGTTGGCAAGCAATGTGAGAAGGCGGTAGGGAGGGCTGGGGGGATACTGGGATGTATAGGGGGAGGCATCACCAGCAGAAAACAGAAAGTTGTTATCCCCCTGTACAGACAGTTGGTGAGACCCCATCTGGACTACTGCAGTTCAGAGGAGGGCAACTAAAATGGTGCAGGGTCTGCAAGAGAAGCCATACGAGGAGAGGCTAAAGGAGCTTAATATGTATACCCTTGTGGAAAGGAGGGAGAGGGGGGACATGATAGAAACATCTAAGTACCTCAGTGGAATCAACAAAGTCCAAGAGGGTAGCATCTTTCAGAAAAAGAGATGTGCAAGAACAAGGAGAGACAATTTAAAGATAGAGGTGGGACGGCTCTGGGGCAATGTGAGGAAGTATTTTTTCACAGAGAGGGTTGTGGACGCGTGGAACAGCCTTCCTGAGGAGGTTGTGGGGTCTAAAACTGGGAGAATTCAAGAATGCATGGGACAGACGTAAGGCAATTTTTGTGGGGGGTAGGAAGAAATAGGCTGTTGGTTAAATAGGATCTGTAACTTATCCTCTAGGTAGGGAAATGGGCAGACTAGGTGGGCCAAGTGGTCCTTATCTGCCGTCAAAGTCTATGTTTCTAAGAGGGTTCTGCAAAGAAGAAAAGGTTATCGTCATCATAAAGGGCTACTTTTATTTCAACCCCACCTGCCATCACTCCCTTAATCTAGGTATTGGAACGGACGGCCTTTACCAGCGGCTCCAGGGAAAGGGGCGAAAAGCAAGGGAAAAAGGGGACAACCCTGCTGCGGACCCCTTCCCCAAAGGGAAATGGTTAGACAGAAATCCGTTCAATTTTACTGGGGCTTCTGGAGCATCATAGAGTGCAGTAATAGCTGCAATAAATTTGTCTCCCAAGCCAAACTTCCCAAGGGCGGAGGACATAAAGAGCCAATCCACTCTATCAAATGCCTTTTCAGCATCCATACTTATTGCTAGCTGGAATGTTGTTTTTTCATATTGGGGTGAGATGAGGTTTAAGAGCCGGTATATGTTATCTTGGAGAAAGTGACCAGCATTAAAACCAGTTTGGTCATTATGAACCAAAGAGGAAATACATCACTGAAGGCAGTCTGCTAAGATGCCTGTGAAAATTTTAGGGTCCATCGGCAGTAGGGAAATGGGGTGGTAAGAGATTTTTCTCTGGTTTTAATATTACCGAGATCTGTGCCTGATTCCAAGATCTTGGCACTCCTCGCTCACTCTCCATCACCTCATTGAACACCTCCGCCAGTGGGGTCAGAAGTGACGTTACAAAAGTTTTATAAAATTCAGAGGCAAAACCGTCTGTTCCTGGGGCTTTCCCGTTTTTTAGTTGTTTGATTTTAGTAAGAACATCTGCCTGTGTGATGGGAGCATTTAGGGTCTCACGCTGGTCATCATCTAGTGCTGGGAAGTGTATTCGATCAAGGTAATTATTCACTTGGGCTTGATGATCAGGAACCCATTCTGAGGTGTAGAGGGATTTATAGAATGTAGCAAAGTGGTTGGTAATTTGCAGTGGGGGGGGTGGTACTAGAAGTCCCCACTGGGTCATGGAGAAGCATAACCACTCTGCTGGCCCCTTCCTTCCTAAGCTATCAGGCCAGCAACTTACCTGCCCTGTTACTGTGTTCGACATATTTTTGCTTCGAGTAGCGGAGCTGGCCCTCAATCTGTGCATCCAATGACTGATTAAGTTTTCGTCACTCCTGCACCAGCTGGTGCTTCACTTCATCATTGAGAGTAATCTGGTGTGGGAATTCTAAGTCTGTGATTTTTTTGCTCCAGTTCTAACCATTTTTGGGTGCGGGTCCTTTTAACTTGTGAAGAAAATGTAATAATTTCCCCCTGAAGTAACATTTTAATGCGTCCCATCTGATTCTGGCTCCCATATCTTCTGGGGATTAGTTTGAAGAAACGTATTAACTGCCTTTGTAACCATGTCTTTAAATTCTGCTTGAGTGAGCAGGCTTACATTTAATCTCCATAGGGATTCTGATGGGACTGGGGAGGTAACTAGGTGAATCTGTATAGGAGCATGATCTGAAAGGGACATAAAACCAATCTTATTGTCACTTAATTTGGGAACCTAATTCGTAGAGAGTAAAAAGAAGTCAGTGCAGGAATACATGTTATGGTTAGGGGAGAAGTAGGCGAAGTCTTTCCCTTTCAGGTGGAGGTGGAGGAACTGCCACTCACCAGCCAGCCCAAGCTCTGCACAGAGACGGTTCAGAACCTTCCCCGAGCGAATTGGGCCTTTGGCCCCTGAACCTGCCCTGTCCAGCGTGGGATTCAATACTGCCTTAAAGTCCCTGCATATAATCACATACCTATGAGCATCTTGGACTGTGTCTTTACATACTTTGCGGAGGAAGGGGATACGCTGTGATTTATTTATTTATTTTTATTACTAGGAGAGACAAACTAAACTGAAAGCATGTTTACAGGTGCAAACTGGGAGCCTAAGAAAGTTAAGTGTCTTGCTTAGGGTCACACAGTATGCAAGTGTGGGCAGTGGGATTCAAATCAGGTCTCCAGATTTGCAGCTCAGAGCCTTAAACCCCTGTGCTATACTGCCTCCTCAATTCTTCATTGGGGGCGTATAAATTAAGTATTACACATTGTTGGCTTCTGTATTTCCCAAATATGCAGACATACCGACCCTCGGGGGTCTGCATCTACCTGTGACACATGTAAGGGTGTATTCCACCTAATCAGGATTGCCACTCCATGTCGGTGCAGGTGCTCAACATAGTGGGCTGCATAGACTTCCCCAACCCAATCTCGTTTTAACTTAAGGTGCTCTTGTGGACTCAGATGAGTCTCCTGCAAAAAAGCTGTGATGGCCTGCAGCTGTTGAAGTTCCTGTAGAACACGTGCACTTTTAATAGGGCTATTGATGCCCTTCACATTGTAAGAGGCTACTTTAAGATCCATCATAGGAAGGATAATATGGCAGAGTACGGCAAGAGAACATAGGGTTGGGAGAAACACACCCAGGGTATATAAACCAACTGTAATACATGCTCAACTCTTAAGAACTATCTAGAACCAACAACAATATGTAAAAAACTAACAAACAGGATATTTACAGAACAAACTTCAAGGTCAGATAAACCCCAGCATCGTCCACAACGAATCCCACTATGGGATGAGGAAAGGTGTCACTGTAGTGCCACCCCAGTCCGGCATGTCCCACCTCTATAAATGGGAGACGGAAAGGGTAAAGTATCATGGGCTATATGGCCAGTTGTTATAAGCCGCGAAATTAAGTAAATAACTCTGAATGTAATACGGGAAAAAGACATTTTCTATCCGACAGAAGAAAAAGTAATGTATTGGTTGTAAAACTGAAGGGGCTGTGTCCTGGGAGATGACCTAGGTTAGGTAAGTAGGGGGCCTAGGGGGACCCATTGGTAAAATATTGCCCTATCAAGGGGTCATAGCTACTCTTTCTAATTTAGCTCCTTTTCCTGTCATCTCTTCTCCTCCTCCTCCCAGAATAGCCTCCCTCCTGTCCACTCCTCCATCCCTCTCCTATAAAGCTATGTGACTTCTCTTACTCATGCAACTACACCTGCTCCTTAACTTGCAGATCCTAATCCTCTTCCCCAACTCTCATCCACAATTTCCTCTACACCTCCAGCTTGCCCCTACTGCTCCCACTGCATGACTTTTGCAAGTTAATCTTGACTGTTACATTTTTACACTGTATATTTATGTACCCTTTGACATTTAAATTGGGTTTCTTTTTGCTACTACTGTACCGTTTGTGTTCCCCTCACTCACTGTAATCTCCCTGTAAACTAGTGTTGGCTCAATGTGCCCTTCCCAGCCAACAAAGTTTACATAAAGTAAACACATATGTAAACCATTGGTGGCCTTACTTCCATAAAGTGAATCGGTTATGCAGACTTTTTTTTTGTGTGTGTAATGAGGGGTCACATTGACTACGTGGAGCTGGCATCCTGATTCCTCCACTGTCAAACCTCAGTGTTGAGATGTTTTGTGATGTCTGGCATGGGGGGGTTGTCATCGAGGCAAAGGTCAGGAAGCATAGGAGAGCTTGTAAAATTCTCAAGTAGCATTATAATTATTGTTATTAATAAAATAAAAAATGTACAGGATAGCGTTTCACAAAGGCAGTACTAAAAAAAAAAAACAGAAGTACTTCTTCTGTGTCTCTTTAAAATCACCAGCATTCTCGGTTTTAAAACAAAACATTGTTCTCTTTTTATAATGCATTTTTGCTTGGCAATTAAATGCTGTTCTTGTAAATTACACCACCTGTGTTAGACAGAATGTATTAATACTTTGTCAATTTCTTTCCTGTGAGCAGTCTAAAGAGTACATTAGTCACCTTAACAGGTGCAGCCAATTAAGATATCCTGTCCCAGGGCTGATTTCCTTCTGATAATTCTACAAACAAGTTTGTGGACATCAAAGTGCACCTCATGATTAACCCCGTGTTCAAAATAAACCCAAATAGCTGTCTATAATCATGTCCACAATATAACTGTATACATTTGCAGACCAAGGGATATCAGTGTCACATAGATTCACGTATTTTTTTTTTTAACCACAGAGTAGGAAAGAGAAAGAAAGAAGAAAAAAAAAGAAAGTAAGTGAAGGAAGGGAGAAAACGGGGAAATTATGGGACTGCTGGAGTGGCCCGTTCCTAGGCGCCACAAGGAAAATTTGATTGCGCAGTCAGGCAAGAGATAGACAAGTGACAGAATAGGAGAAGGACAGAATAAATCCTTGCTTTTCACTTTCTGCATAACAATTGTGACAGGGTCTTACTCAACCCTATGCGGGGGGGGGGTGGTATTACTAGGAGTCTGCTGCAGTAAAGAGTTTTTGATGGTGTATGCTGCAACAGCAAGGTTGACTGGGATTTCATTTTGACTATTTATTTAGTCTTTGTTTACCAGGTAAGGTGTACTAGGCAGACATGAAATACAAAATCACACATGCCCCCATAATGCAAAGCATCGTGGGCTGCATATACAAATCACTACAGAATATTATGCTGGTTCAACACTAGGCAGACAGTTGCCTACTGTATTTTGCTGAGCTGCAGCCTTGAACTAAGAATTTCTGCTCACTTTTTAAATCTTTAAACCTTCTAGGAAAAAATTCACACTTGATGATTTTGAAATAGGCCGCCCATTGGGCAAGGGGAAATATGGAAATGTTTATTTGGCCAAGGAACGGACCATTAACTTCATTGTTGCCCTGAAGGTCATGTTTAAGTCCCAGCTGGAGAAGGCAGGAATGGAACACCAGCTCCGCCGGGAGATTGAAATCCAGGCTCACCTTCGGTAAGTGTTTCTACTGTAGTTATATGCAGGCAGTGTGTTGGTAGCATGCTGAAGTGTCAGAGAACAGTTCCCAGAGTTATGCCATGAACAGCAGTTTTAAGGAAGTGGAGCAAGTAAGGGCAGCCAGCCCCCAAATCAGCAAAGGTCACAGGGAACTTGCACTCAATCCAGGAATAAGAACCGAGGCTGATGCCAAAATAATAATGAAAATACTTATTTTATTGCGGTTCTTAACAGGATGCAGGTGCCGCTACCCCAGCGCTTCGGCGATTAGCCTTCATCAGGGGGTGTGGCTTACACAGAGTACTAGTCACTTTTGTACACCCTTAATTAATTATCCACAGGTTAAAACTATTAAGATATTACAAAAATCAAGTAACATTCTCAAAGTTAATGACTGAACTAAAAACTCAGGGTTACTGCTTTACTTTCTATTGAGCTGCATCTTTTATCACAATGGTTAAATTCAATAATATTTTAGTTACCAGTAACCTTTTGTATAAGTTTCCACATATACTTGGTATGGAAAATCATAAAAAAATGGATGAGAGTGGATGCTGTGGAACATCTTACTGAGCAGACGTGATTCAGAGCTGCTCTGCATTTGTGCCATCTTTTATTCTTAAAATCTGCTAAAAACTTAAATAAAAGTTTTTATTGTCTGCAGAAAGTGAAAGTACACATCGAGTGGCGCAGATTGATACCAAACGCATTGATGGGGAGGACGAACAAAGGAGGCCCTGCGGGCTCGAAGTCCCAGCTGCAGATGGAGCCACGGGCCTCGACCTCTACACTAGAACGAGCAGGGCAGGAACTGCCATGGAAGGCTCCACAAGTGTCAGTGCAGGCCATTAACACAAAGATCGAAACTATCCTGCAAAGAATGGGGGAGCAAGATGTGAAAATCGAGGCAGGCACTAAGACTGTGGCATCGTCGGAATCCCAAGCGGTTTGAGCATTGGCAATCTCGAAAAAACCAGTGCAGGAAAACACAAACTTACGCTATAGGTTGGAGGCCCTGGAAAACGCCAACAGAGCCTCCAACGTGTGACCGGTTGGATTACTGGAGGATCTCGAAGAAATGGACCCTCTTCTTTTTTTGAAGCAGTGGCTGCCCAGTGTGTTAAATCTGCCCACAGACTTGGCTTCCTATATGAGTTGGGATTACCAGATTTCTCCACGGACAGCGACATCCCAAAACTTGCCACGGACTGTCCTGCTGTTGATGGACGGAGTCACTGTGAGGGATGCCATCTTGCAGGTGGCGAGGTCAGCAGATCATTTAAATTACCAGCTGCATATGATCCACATGTTCCCTGATCTGTCTTTGGCCACGAGATCTCGCTGCAAGAAATTCGATGGAGTTCGAGCTGAACTCCAAAGTTTGAAGGTCTCTCACTCTCTGCTTATGCCGGCCCACCTTCGAATCTTCTATGGAGGCCGCACATACCAGTTCATGGATCCAGAGGAAGTGGGTCGCCGGGCTCAACAGATTGAACAGGAGTTTGCTGCTACTTGAGGGGAGGAGGAATCGGATTCTGATTCAGCTGAAGATGAGACCTGAAGTGGAGAGAGGTTATGGGTACCCCTGCCTCAATTAAGTAGACATGGACTTACAGTTTGCTGGACTTTTGTTGTGCCAAAGGTCTTCTTGAAAGGGCTGTAATCATTAAAGCCATCAGGTCTTATGGTTTAAATGGTTTAACTTAGCTGTTTTGTTCCTCATCGGAGACTGTAAGGAAAATATGCCTTGCTCGATTGTGTAATTAACAGCAGTTATGTTTAAAAAGCAGATATAAGGTTACAGTTTCATTTAATTATGTTGCTTGCACGCATGTGCAAGAAACACACTGTATCAACTTCTTTCACAAGCGGGTTGTGAAGGCACAGCAGTGTTGTGCCAAATGGCAGCAGTCCATTTTGGGGCTGGTCTCTGCCACGGTGAATAGCGGAGCATGCTGTCAATGACGGCAGTTAATGAGCATGCCACTATGCTCAAAGAAACTCATCCGCTGCAATCAGGGAGCGTCCCATCACTACACAATCGTCTGTTTTTGCTGCGGGGCATCCCTGACTGCAGCAGACAATTACAAGCTGCATTGCGTGGTGTCCCCATGGCAACAGCTTCTCCGTCGGCCTCTCACAGTCCCCACAAAGCTGACGGAAAACTGCTGCGGCCTCTCCCAGTTCTAAAAGCCGACAGGGGTGCCCAATCCACCTGTTGGCATGCCCCCTCCCTAGTTCATTTGCCGACGGGGTAGCCCAATCCCCGTCAGCATGATGAGCCCCCCATTTGTTGTGTGCTGAGGGGGTGCCCAATCCCCCTCAGCTCATGCCCCCCTCCCCAGCACACTGTATGGCCAACAGGGTGCCCAGTCCCCATCGGCTCCACTCCCTCTTTCCCAACAAACATCCAGGTGGAACGCTGGGAGACCATCACCAGTGTGCCAATAGTCCTGTGGTGTCCTTTTTCTGTTTTTTTTTTTTTTCAGTCCTGTAAAAATAAAGAAAATGGTCCCGTGCTGTCTGTGGTCCCCCTCGCCCAACCCACGCCCACCCTCTGTGTACACCACTTCCACCCCCCCCACCCCATACTTACCTCCAGAGCCCGGCGCGAGGATCTTTGGTGGACTGGGAACATGTCTGCACTCTTCAAAGCCGACCGCGAACTGAAGAAATGCCGGTAAGCTGTATAGTGGCATAAATAGGGTTTTTCAACGTAAGTGGATATCTCGCCATTTTAGAATTTTTCACCAAATATTCAACATGTGGTTCTTGGGACCCACCTGATGAACTCAGTCACTGTCATTTTGTTATTCGGTCCTGAAAGGTGATTTCGCGGTCACTGCGCAGAACCACCTTTTGGGACTGATTAACGAAATGACAGTGTCAGAGTTCATGAGGTAGGCCCCCAAAAACCCTGTGTTGAACATTTGGTGAAAAATTCTCCCAAATGACTGTTTTACGAGTGTGTGTTGCGCAGTTCCTATGCATGCTCTTAACTTAGAGAATTTTTACTATTTTCACTCCAGATTTTCAGCATTGCCATTTTACCACACCTCCTTATGAACAGTACAGCTGTCATTTTTCACATCTCACCTGAAATGTGTTTTCGCACTTGTAGCGCACAATGGTGCAGTTGGTGTGCACAATCAATGTTTGGGACAGATTAAGAAAATCACAGTGACATTGTTCATGAGCAGAGGACTTAAAATGCCTGTATTGAAAATTTGGTGACAAAAGTCCATAAAATGACACTGTTACGAGCATGCATTGCGCAGTTTCCATGCACCCTCGTAACTTCACGAATTTGTAATATTTTCACTCCAGATTTTCAACTTTGGCATTTTTCCACACCTCCTTATGAACAGTACAGCTGTCATTTTTCACATCCTGGCCGAAATGTGTTTTTGCACTTCCGGCGCAGAATAGCGCGGTCGCTGTGGAAAATCAGTGTTTGGGACAGATTAAGAAAATCACAGTGACACTGTTCATGAGCGGAGGTCCCAAAATGCCCATGTTGAAAATCTGGTGTAAAAATATCCCAAAAATAATTATAGGTGTGTGTTGCGCAGTTTCTACACACGCTCGTGACTTCACCAGTTTTTTTTATATTTTTACTCCAGATTTTCAACATTACCATGTTTTTTACACCTCCTCATGAACAGTACAGCTGTCATTTTTCATATCCTGTTCGAAATGTGTTTTCGCACCTGTGGCGCAAAGTGGTGCAGTCGCTGTGCAAAATAACCTTTCGGTTAACGAACTGATAGTGTCACTGTTCATGCGGTGGGGTCACAAAAAGTCCATGTTGAAAACTTGGAGTAAAAATATCAAGAAACGCCCAGGGCATTAGGGTTTCCGACCATAATGCCCTACCCTGTAGGGACTGACAGGGGTGAGGGGTGTGACTTGGGGTTGTTGACAGTATTGCTCACACAATTCCACCCCCACTCCCACCCTGCAGCCAGTGACAGGCTTCAAGGTGCGCTTTGGACTTTTTGGCCCAGAGTTCACCCCATTCTCCTATACTGCACCCATTTCAGCGTATTTCCTTATGGAATGAGGTGAGTGTAAAGCCCAAACACCCCAAGCCACACCTCGACATGTGTAAGTGCCTGTTGGGTAGGGTGAGGTGAAATGTCGTGACCGTTATGGGTGAAGACCCAAAGGCACACCCCAATGCCAGTCGATCTCTGCAGGGTGGGGATGGAGTTGGCATCAGTTCAGTACTTCACTGCCATTCCTATACTGCATTTGTCTATCTCCTGCACTTCCACTGCTAATGCCAGCAAGCAACCATTCGGCATTGACAAATGCTTTGTGTTCATTTGCAAGGCAAGCAAACATACCGGTATTGGTCTGAACTGTGAGGTGGCTTCAGGGGCAGGGGACCTTCCCCTTCTCCACCTATCAAAGCTTCAGAATACTGAATCTACTCATCCACTAACTGCCTTTCTCTTCCTTTTTACATTGCACTTGCCCAAGAAATGTTTTGCTACAGAGAACGGCATTGCAGAGCTGTGTCACTGACTAGCCCAATGCAGGTCAAGCTGCATAGGGCTCATCCTTGACAGACAAATTATCATGCAAGCTAAGTATGACAATGGTTTACAGTTTATGGGCAGAAACTTTGTGTACTTGAAACAAATGAAGCGCTCCAATGAGAGAACAATTCTTCCGTTTCATATTATTTACTTGAAAAGTTACACCAGGTAAGGTACACTGAACAACAAGTTGCTCGTCTCCCGGTACGACCTGGGGGAGCGGGGAAAGGGAGTTACATTGTAGTATATTGTACAAGCAATCAACACATAACGTATAAAGCATAGTTTACAGGGTAGGTAGTTTAAACATATACATAAACCCGTGCCCCTTCCCCTCCATCGCATTGTTTTCCTTGCTGTCTCTCCCTCCTTCCCTGCACACACCTTTTGTCTTGTGTGTTCCCCATACCTCATTTCTCCCTTGTTGTCCCTCTAACCCTCCTGTCTCCTCATGTTTTGCATTTCTTCGAGCCAGGCTCCAGTGACCGTGCTAACGTGACTGGCTAAGCTGTGCTGCTGTCAGCCTCACAAATTATGGGAGGAACCAGAGAAGCTTTAGCTTAAATGATACGCCACAAAGCTGCCTAGTGCTCCATGGGACAAGCATTGCTGTAAGAGCTGAAACCTGATATGCTCTGAGAACCAGAGTGGATGGCCGATTCAGACTGTGCATGCATTTTGTGAATAGCATAATACTCCGGTAGTGCTCCAGATATTCCCATGGCTCTATGAATATACTTTTTTTCTTAAAGTGAATCCGTACAATTCTTCTTTTGAATGGATTTGATTGACTGTGGCAGCACCTGACAGTGCGATAATGCAGACCTCCATGCAACCAGAGCACAGTTAACAACATCTGTGTACACACTCGGCCACCCCACGGACCACTGGGTACCGAGCCCATGGTGAAATCAGTATTGTCTTGCACAGTTTGTAGCTTATGAGGTCCCAGTCCATGCTGTATGCAGTCAGATTGCATTTTCAGACTGCAGTCCAGCGGCACAGACAGATTATGTCCCCAAGCTGGTGAAGTGCAATGGGGACAAGCCGGGTGAAGTGATCCCACTGTGCAGTGTGACGCAGAGAGAGAGTGACCGGGACAGAGACAATGTCAGGCAGTGGTACGGCAATCTCATGTCTGTGTGACAAGTTGTGGCTAGGAGACACAGAAACACCACACAGTGCAAGACAGCCAGATGCGCATGGCAGCTTTGTATCCTGTGAGCTCGAAGACAGAGCATCTGTGTGTGTTCCGCCTGCCACTACCCTGTCCAGTTTGCAGATAATCAGCCATCTGAGTGGGCAAGGAAGTAGTTGAGAGTTAAAGCAGCCATGCGGTCTGGCGTGTAAGACAGACAGAGAGAGAGAGAGAGAGAGACACACAGACAGTGGGAGACAGTAGGTACCAAAGTTGCGGCAATGTTCTGCATCTCTCTCTGTTTGTCTGCGTCTTTGTCCACAGAAACAGTGGAAGCAATGATCAGCAGTATAGAGCCCTCTGACAGGCTGTAATACAGGAGAGTAGAGGAGAGAGCAGAGCGTGACAGTGGCCACCCAGAGTTTCCTTCCCTGGCACCCCCTCAACTGTGGCTGCCCCATTGCTCGTTCCCCACTTTCAGTGCATAGACGATAGACAGTGAGAGACAACATCCATCACTCTTCAGCACCTGCACCATGGCTGAATTATCCTGTGAGACAGCAAGAGAGAAAACATTGGGATGTTGTTGTCTGTGGCCTCCCCTTGCTCCTCGGTACAGAACAGTGCTACAGTTTGTGTGCAGGAGAGACCTGTGTATTTGCCGTGTCTCTCTCTCTCTCTCTCTCTGTATCTGTCTCTCTTAGTGTCTTTTTCTTTGGGAACCTCTGTGCTGCTTTCCCACCTCCCATACAAGAGATTCTCTGTGTCCCATTCTGCCAACCTCCCCTCATCGCAGTGAGAGAGTGCAACTGAGTTTTTTCCTCGATGTTCAAGAATGGAGCTCTGTTTTTAAAGAGAGAGAGCGACATTCAGAAAGTGAGACAGGGAGAGTAACAGTGAGAGAGAGAGACAGAGACACTGGGGGAGCAGCATTGAAGAGACAATGTGCGCTGTGTCCTCTCTCTGTATGTCTTTGGATAGTAGTGTGTTAGGGAGGACATAGTGGGGTACAGCACATACAAACGGCATATGCTTGTGTGTCTCTCTGTCTGTCAGTAATTCATAAAAGAAAGAGACACAGACATAGAAACATAGAAATTGTCAGCAGATAAGAACTGCCTGGCCCATCTAGTCTGCCCATAAGCCCTTGTACTGGATTACTGCTTCTGACCCACTCGCTGCTGTACCTCTGTGGTTCCCCTATGCCTGTCCCAAGCATGCTTGAATCCATCCACAGTGCTCGCTCCCACCACCTCCTGAGGCAGACCATTCCACATGTCCACCACCATCTCTGTGAAGAAGAACTTCCTCACATTCCCTCTTAACCTCCCACCTTCCAATTTCATGTCATGCCCCCTCATTCTTGTGCTCCACCTGTATTGGAAAATGTCTCCCCCTGCACCTTGTTTATACCCTTGAGGTACTTTAATGTTTCTATCATGTCCCCTCTTTCCCTCCTCTCTTCCAGTGAGTACATATTGAGGTTCCTTAATCTCTCCTCATAAGTCTTGCGTTGCAAGCTCTGTACAATCTTATTTGCCCTTCTCTGGACCATCTCCACCCTGTTAATATCCTTACGAAGGTGCAACCTCCAGAACTGCACACAGTACTCCATGTGAAGCCTGACCATGGTTTTATATAATGACATCACTACCTCCCTCCTTATGCTGGTGATACCCCTGCTTATGCATCCCAGCATGTCACTGGCCCTCCTGGCTGCCTTAGCACTTTACTTTGACATTTTCAGGTCATCTGAAATAAGAACCCCCAGGTCCCTTTTCTTCTTTGTGACTGTCAGCAACCCCTACCCCCATCCTGTAGCATTCCTCAGGGTTTCTGTGTCCCAGGTGCATAATTTTGCACTTTCTTGAATTAAACTTCAGTTGCCAGTCCTCAGACCATTTTTCAGGCTTCCCCAGGTCCCTCCTCATTTTCTCCACCCACTCTGGGGTATCCGCTGTGTTACAGATCTTGGTGTCATCTGCAAACAGGCAGACCTTTCCCTTCAGTCCTTTTGCAATGTCACTAATGAAGACACTGAACAGGACTGGCCCCAGGACCGATCCCTGTGACACCCCGCTGGTCACCCCCTCTCCCGAGACTGCACCCCATTTACCACCACTCTCTGCCTCCTGTCTGTTAGCCAGTTTCTAACCCAGTTTACCACCTATTCCCCATGCCCAGCCTACCCAGCTAGTTTATCAGCCTCCTGTGTGGGACGGTGTCAAAGGCTTTGCTGAAATCAAGGTGAGCGTTGTCCACTGCCCCACCCTGATTTACTTCCTTTGTCACCCATTCAGAGAAATCAACCAGATTTGTCTGACATGACCTCCCCACTGTGAATCCATGTTGCCTATGGTCCTGGGCTCCGACGGCTTCTAGATGTCCCACTATCCTTTCTTTAAGCAATGTCTCCATGATCTTCCCCACTACAGAGGTGAGGCTGACTGGCCTATAGTTCCCGCCTCCTCCATACTGCTGAATTTGTGTAGGGGGTCCACATGTGCCCTCCTCCAGCTCTCTGGTACCACCCCAGTGTTGAATGACTCTGAACATGGCTGCCAGAGGTACTGCTATCTCTCTTCACAGTTCTCTTAATATCCTTGGGTGTATGCCATCTGTCCCATCACTTTGTCCACCTTCAATTTAGTGAGCTCCTGCAGGACTCTTGCCTGTGAATGGACTATTGTCCACCTCTTCACCCCCTTGGCACCTGCTGTACTGCTGTGGCCCTTGCCCCTCCCCCTGTTCTGTGAGTACTGAACAGAAAGACAGTGGATGTCTTTGGGGGGGGGGGGCACATGACAGTTCTTAGGCATGGTACTATCACTTCCAAATAACTTAACAGCATATACAAGCAAGCAAAATTTGGCATTGACAAATGCTTGTTTTTCTAGTGTTTTTACTGCCAAATAACATGTATCCTGAATCACTAAAATGTTTGGGGAATATCTTGGGAGAGAGGTCATATCAGCTGGACTGGCCGTTTTCTACTTTATGATTGGACTCGTCATGGGGAGCACTGGTGAGCCCGAGCAATATAGCTGCTTTTGAATAAGAGCTCTCTACAACGTCTATATTTGGGAACTATAAAAAGTTGTTTTTGGAGCAGTCAGGGTGGCACTTTGTATCAAACCCATAATCGGAAGGTCTGAAGACCAATATGGGAAATCCCAGAAAGGATTGGAGCCTTCACGATGGAGCAAAATCCAGAAATGCTCCCGCTCCTGCTGCCACGTGGTCTACTCCTCTCCAGCAGGCTGCAGACACAGAGAACGAAGGAGAGGAAACGTTGCAGTCCCTAGGTCTTAAAATCAACAGGCTAATCTCCTCAGTTACTGGGTTGGCGGACAAAATAGATAGCATCGGAAACAGAGTTACGAATTTGGAAACTAATATGGATAATGTTACGGTTGAATCTGCAAAAGCTAAGAAAAGATTGGATGCTGCCATGGGTGCCATTACTAATGTGCTGAAGGAGAATGGGCATTTAAGAATGCGGCTGGAAACCTTGGAAAATAACACCAGGGCACAGAATATCCGTTTCCTGGGTCTCCCGGAGGGCTGTGAGGGTGATCACTTGGTTCTATTCCTTCACGACTGGCTGGGTCAGCAGTTTGGAGAGGCAGCTACGCCACGTATTAAGGGCATACAAAAGGCCTACAGAATTGCAGCCAGAGGTAGGCCCGATAACCCAGAGGCTCCGAGGGCAGTATTGGCAATAACGGACAGAACTGCTACACGGGACTATCTGTTTGCGCTAGCTAGGCAACACAAAATGCTGCTTTGCGAGGGGGAGATGGTCCAACTGTACCCAGATATTAGCTTCGCTACTAGGCAAAGAAGAAAGCAATTTGAAGGTGCCAGAGCGCTCCTCCGAGAGACGGGGATTCAGCACAGCATTATTTTCCCAGCCCGGTTACGAATAACGCACCAGGGAAAGGTCTTTATTTTCATGGATGTGAAGGATGCCAGTCGATGGGCTCAGAAACAAGCTCCGAGAAGAAGATGTCCAGTGGATCAGGAGGAAAGTCTATCAGAAGACAACGAGTCATGAAAATTTAGTCTGGATTATTACCTGCCCGATTTATACCCCTCATCTCCGTAACCTGTATGTTAGACTATGGGATTCTGTACGATTGGATGGCTCTAGTGTTAGATGTGAAGTCTGGCATATGCGAATGTAATGTTTCTAAGAAATATCATAAAAATAAAATTACAAAAAAATGGATGAAATTAATTCATTTTTACTCTTTTTCTTTCTCCTGCAATGTTGCCATGCTGTAAAGTTTCTCCCCGTCTGCTGCAGTCTGTAGTCAATAAATCATACAGTTCTGAGTCACTGAGTTCATCCAAAAGGTGGGTGTTTTGCTTACAAATATCAGTCACAAAGCCCTGACCCAAGTTAGTATCAGTAGCCAGTTGTAAGGGATCAGCGTCTTCTTCAAATGAGGGTGGGGTGGGGGAATCACGGAGTAGTCAATAAACCCCATACTACTTTGAGTGAGGTTTCTAGTGCTGAAAAAGTACTTTAACTTGGTTTTCCTTAGGAACTTAAATAAATCAACTTGCACTTGAAAATCATTAACTTTTGGTGTAGGTGTAAGTGGCAGACCTCTCTTTAATAAGTTGGTTTGTGATTCAGTAAGATTGAATGTTGAGAGATTAATTATTTGCAAGTTTTCTTCTTGCCGTTTTTGTCCCTCAGTGTGTGCTTGGGCTGGCCCCCACCATTTGTTGCATCTGCCCTTGTTTTTTCTACCCCTTCTGGTTTTTCTGTTTTGGTTTTGTTTTTTCTTTTTTCAAAAAAAAAACCTTTTCTGATGTTTGTTGATTAATAGTGAATATATCCGTTGTTAGTGTTTTCTCAAACCGCACACGTGATCTACTCCCGCCGCTGCTCCCACTTCTGTTTCTTTTCCAATTTAATACAGAGTTAGTGTCATAATCAGTCTGATCCCTTTTGAGCTTCCTTTGCTTCCTAGCTATACAAGTTCTTCCTCGTTTTTTTTGTTTCAGATTCAGTTTCTTGTCTAGCTCAAAGAACTCTGTGCTGTTTTTATACTGCAAAACATTTGCTTTCACTGTGTCAAGTTCTTTTATCAATTGCTCGTACTTGCATTCATCAGCTTTAATAACGAACTCCATGAATCTTTTGAAGCACTCTGCAGCAGCAGCCAACCAATCTTCTTTGTATCCAAAACTCTCCAGTCCACTCGAGGGAATGATTGTTACGTGTAAACCTCTTGGAGCCTGTCCCTTTCTTCTCAAGTTATTGCTCGAGGGTAGCAATATTATTATTATTTATTTATTTTTTTTAGCTATTCTTTTTCTCCCTGTGGTCACTACCTCAGCTGTCCCCTGCACCCTCACCCGAACATCGGTCCTCCTCTCCTATGCCCCCACGACTTACGCTTCATGGCAGGGGTGGTGGGGAGCAACTTTAGCCACCTCGAAACGGATCCAGCTGGAGAGAAGTCCTTTCAGATTGACGCTGTGGAGGGACCATTTTCATGCTGCATGGCCAGGGACCGTTTTCCGATTTATGTTTGGAGTGAGGAGTGTGCAGTGCTGCCAGTGATGCATGGCGCATGCGTCCTTACGCTGCACGTTGGGCAGCTGCTCCTCCTCCTCCTCCCCAGCGTCTGGAACATAGCATGCTGACCCCCAGCCACCCCACCCTCCTCTGGAGAGGAGAGCTGGCCCTTGGACGCTCAATCCTCTCCCTCCCTGGCCGACCCCCGGAGACCCGCTCGCATTGCGAACACGGGCTACCAGCATGGCAGGAGGTAAAGCATGATGCCTCTGCCCTCCTCGCCACTGGGCCAGCCAAGGGTAGTAGTATTATAAGTGATGACCAGCTCTTTATGGAGGAGTTTCTCAAGCTGCACAAATATAGATTTAGTCTCTTTACTCACATTGCTTCCACCAGAAGCTGTCAACTCCTTTGCTCCTCTCAGTCTGTTCTATGCTTTTTGTCTCCTTGAACTAAAGTCTCCATAGCCACTCCAGTCTTCCTCTGTTCCACTATGTCTTGCATCTTCCGAGTTCTCCTCAAGACCAGCGTCTCTTTGATCTCCTCTGACCTCTCTTTCCATCGTTGTGTGGTAGTGGTTAGGAAAGCAGGTAGGCTCTTTGGAATGAATGTTCAAGTGGATTCCCATGAAATTAAGATGCTCAGTAAACACAAGGGAGATCACAGGATAATGTTTCTTCCTCTGTTTGCTTTCTGTCTATTCCTTATATTTAGGCCCCTGATTTAGTAGTATTGTACAAGGCGATTAATTTGATTATAGATAGTATTTTTTGTCTTACTTTGAAAAAAATTAAAATTAATTAATTTCATCCATTTTTTCATGATTGTCCATACCAAGTATATGTGGAAACTTATACAAAAGGTTACTGATAACTAAAATATTATTGGATTTAACCACTGCGATAAAAGTGCCGCTCTATAGAAAGTAAAGCAGTAACCCTGAGTTTTCAGTTCAGTTATTAGCTTTGAGAATGTCCCTTGATTTTTGTAATTTCTTGATTGTTGTAACCTGTGGATAATTAAATAAGGATGTATAAAAGTAACTAGTACTCTGTGTAAGCCACACCCCGTAACAAAGGCTAATTGCCGAAGCGTTGGGGTAGCGGCACCTGCATTCTTTTGAGAACCACAATAAAATAAGTATTTTCAGTAATTTTTTGGCATCAGCCTCGGTTCTTATTCTTGGATTGAGTGCAAGTTCCCTGAGACCTTTGGAGTGTCAGAGAAAGCAGTCTTGGCACTGCACAGCTATTTCCAAATGATTCTTCCCTGCTGTGAACTGGGCAACAAACCTTGAGACTCCTTGCATGGCAGACATTTGACATTGTCAGTCATAGAGGCTTGTAGAGAAATATGTAGCATTTTACAACACATCTACTTCCATTCAGCTACACCTTTGGAACCATAAGCCATCAAGACCACCTGGAAACTTTTGCTACTTGGGGCTGCCCATAGGTGCTGCCGATGTAACATGGGCCACCCATCATTCCTCAGTTCTTTCTTCTTCTGTAAACCACTTGTCTGATCACCAGAGAATCAATGCTGAAACATGCCATCACATTTGCTGGTGTTTTTGTAATTTTCTTTTTTTCAGTGTGTGTATTTTATTCTGTCGTATGAGGCTGAAGAGCAATTATTTGGTCTCTGTTGCTGCTGCAGAATGAAAATCTAAAAGGACGACACCCATACATTGTGTTTGCTGCCTAGGTCTCTTGCACAACATCAAGAATTGTGATATTCGCCAAATTTTTAACCGGATCACAAGGAGATGTTGCTGAAAGACTTTAGAAAGGTATGGTAGGTATACAGTGATCTTCTGGAAATATCAGTCATCAGGTCGCACCGTAGGAACTTCACCGTCGGTGAAGCAGAATCCATGTAGAAGATTTTCCAACAGTACAACTGGGGCCACTTATGCCAACATCACCTGCCGATGTCATCAACCCTGAAAAGGCGTGAGCGGCCCCGCTCCCTCTTCAGTTCTTTCCCGCCATTGACTCCTCTGGCATGGGTCTCCATGGAAGCTCCTTTGTAGTTTGTGCCATTTTTGACTATGCTTTTAAGAAAGAGATTTTTTTACCTTGTTTATGTCGAGAGTCACTCCTTCCACATCTCACTTCTGTCACTACAGCTGTGGAAAGAAGATTGCTTCTTCAGACGACCACAACCTTGGTGTCTGCTATCTTGGGCGTAACTACGACATCTCAGACTGTGAGCTCTGCCAAAAATTCAACCTCACAACCCTCAGGCAATGCAAAAAGACTTTTTTTTTTTAACTTTATTATTTTCTGTATAATCGTACAATGTACTGATATCCATCTCATACAGGGTACAGAGATACCAAACTGGCTGACATGGCCCATAGTTAAACATATAAAATTCACTTTATATTTTTCCCTGCATTCTGTTACAAAAGGAGTTAGGGGAATCCAAAACATTAAAGGGTCATAAAAAAAAAAACCTAAGTCCCAAAATACTTTAGGTAGTGCTAGCCTCTTCAATGGCAGAAAGGTATGTTCTTTAGGGATACATATAGAAATAGTAACACACATTCCTAAGAATGCTATTCAACCTGGATACAGAAATAAAACACCTTAATATCTGAACTTTATGTAGAGCTCATATACTCATATAGGTTATTTAGTGTCACACTTAACCTCTTACAGCTTACAATATTTATTTAAACACTTTTTAAACTAGAATTATGTTTTCATTCTTAAATAGACTTATGAATGGCAGTCTCCTGACAAACCTGGAGGGTTTAAGAACTCAAAGCTAACCAAAATGGCTCCCTTTTACTATCAAAATGGCATCACTCTGGGAGCTCCTAAGTGCTCCACCAGTACTCAAAAACGTTTAACACTTAAATGTTGTTCCTCAAACAACATCATAATAGTCAGAGTCTGCACATGTCATCTAGTCCCATATTATTTGGTCCAGTGAGAACTCACTGCTCAGTCTTCTTCGGAAGATGAATGTGTTGATCTCGGGGGATCCTTCCGGGAAGCAAATACCTCAGCAATCCGTTCTACCCATCGGCCAGCATCTTGTGGTGTGTTGAACTGCCAAGTCTTTCCCCCATACACCACTCGTAATCTAGATGGCAACAGAAACGAGTGACTAACTCCCTGGGCCCTCAATCTTTGCCTTACTGCATCGAAAGCCTTCCGACGTGCCAGAGTTGTGAAGGAGAGGTCTGGGTATAATTTCACATCGGCGCCGTTGACTTCCAAAGGATAAGCGGCTCGTGCTGCCTGAATCAGCGTATCTCTGATCACCACACCGGTGGACTTTAGTAGTACTGTGCGGGACTGATTCGGGTCTGATGGGCGCACTCAAGGGTTTACCCAGTAAGCCTTAGTTAAAGACTCCCAGTTGAATCCCTCCGGCAAGACCAGAACCTCTCGGAGCCATTTCTGTAAATACTGCAATAGAGCTACTCCTTCCAGCCCCCTGGGTAACCCCACAATTCTCATATTACCCGAGTGGATCTCATTTTCGATGGATTCTAGACGGCTTCGGAGATGGCTGTTTTCTTTGGTGAGTGTAGCCACGGAAGCCAAGGTACGGATTGATCGTTTCTCTGCCTCTGCCACTGTCCCAGATAGTTTTTGGATAGCTGCATCGTGCATTTCTAGTTTCTGTAAGGTCCGTTCTATCTTTGCATCCATAGCATGCATGGACTCTACCATCGCAGCCCATGGTGGTTCTGATGTGTCCCGGGTGCCATTGCTACTACTAGTTGTAGCTCCAGAGGCCTTGCTGGTATTCGGCTGAGGTTCTTTTGCCAAGCCCGGTGGTTATGCCTTCTGTCTTCCCATAGTTGAATTTTATATCAGACGATTCGTCTCAGTGAGTTGCGTTATTTTCTGGTACTTATTTTATAGTTCAGTTTAATTTGTAAGAATTTTAGGCAACTTTTAAGCCCTTGAGGTGAAGAGCACACAGAAAGTTCGTCCAGCCTAGAAGATGGCTCTCTAGCGCCCCTGCAAAAAGACTTTAAAGAATTTTCACAGCAACAATTCCACTCCAGTCGACTAAGGATGTGCCCAGCATGAAACCAAAGACAAAATGAGAAAGCAAACGCTGGCACCATCCATATTCAAAGTGCAAAAGGCTTTATTTTAATCAAACATGCCAAACAGCTCAGGTAGTAAAAAACTCTTCCAGTTTCACCCTAATCACAGTGTTATCAGGAGGAAAGATTTTCTTCCTGATGAGGCTGTGATTACGGGAAAATCGGTAGAGGTTTTTACTACCTGAACTGTTTGGCATGTTTGATTAAAATAAAGCCTTTTGCACTTTGAATTTGAATGGTTCCTGCGTTTGCTTTCTCATTTTGAAGAAATTTCTCAGGGAACAACAGGTAGCCAGTTTTGGGCAGAGGTCCTCCTAGGTCTCTCCTTCCCAGTCGCCGGTGAGTTTGTCGAGCTCCCAGGCCTCAAAGGCCTGAGAGAAGTCTTTTTGGGGGAAAGGAGTCATAAAAAAGACCAGGACAAGGACAGCTCACCCTGGTGGCGCTCCCATTCCCCGATGTCTTCTTCCTTTTCATACAGGGGTACTCTAGCAGCTACCCCAGTGTCTTCTGCTGTCCAGGCCTCTGCTTCTGCCAGGCCCCTACTGAAAGCTCCTCCTCTCGCTTCTCAGGGAGGCTGGCTGCTGACCCTCGGGTCATCACTCCCTCAGTTGTTGACCCATAGGTCATCGACTCCAGACCCTCTGTCGAGGTCTGATACTTCTCCAGGTCCCCAGATGCTGGGGCCTTTGGGCTCTTACGACCTGACTGAAGGTTTGTGCCCTGTCCTGATGACCCCTTTGCCTTTGATGCAGCCCTTACCTGCTGTCGACTTAAATACTATTCTAACCCATTTGACCACAGTTCTGGTGCACCAGTTAGGTGCACACAGAACATTGTCCCTGGAGACGCCAGTCTCTCTGTTGTCAGTGCCGGTTCAGCCTTTTTGGTCTGCACCCGTCAGGGGGCCGTCAGTCCCTTGTTCATTGGTCCTTGAGTTGGAAAGGGTCTATGTTGAAGAGGAGTAACATCCTGACCTTATCCTCCCTGAGGAAGAGAAGGAAACTCTTTCCTCAGACAGGTCTACAGCTTCTTCAGTAAGCAAGGACTTTGTTAAGCATACTCCCAGGTCCCTTCCTGAAGATCCTGCCTTCTTCAATATTATGAAGCAGCTGTCTACAGCTATGGACTTCCACACTGAGTAAGAGGATGCCACCACAAGAGACCTGGTGGACTTTTTGGAGATCCCAGAATCTCCTCCTAAGATTATTCCTCCCATTTTGCCAGCTGTGAGGAATGTCACCACTGTAGCATGGCACCACCCTGACATGGTTCCTGCCATGCCTAGGAGGACAGATAAGCTCTATCATGCCCCCCAGGGCCAGCCCTATTATGCTGCCCAACCTGAGACTGACTCCGTGGTAATCAGAGCAGCATACGACAAGTCCAAGGTGCATAAACACTTTAGCTCCTTCCCCTCTGACAGGGAATCCAGAAGGATTGACCTTTGTGGTAAGAGGGTTTATGCCGCTCCCCTGCTCTGGGACTCCAAATCGCTAATTATCTCATATGGTCGGATACCAGAATACCATATGGAGGAAGGGCAGTGTGGCTGTTCAGGCCCTCCCAGAATGTTCCCAGAAACAGAAGGTCCTTGAGTCCCTCCAGACCTCCAAGGATATTGGCAAACACCTCCTCTGGGCCTTGTATGACATGTCTGACACTGGTGCCAGGGCTGCTGCCACAGGTATTTGCCTTCATAGGCATGCCTGGCTCAGGCTGTTAGGTTTCACAGTAGATGTCCAGCAGGAGGTACTTAATGCCGCTTTCAGTGGCTCAGAGCTTTTTGGACCTGATGTCCAGGACATCATTAATGAATTGCAGGCTTCTGGTAGGGCTGTTAAATCCATCCATTCGCTCTGCCATACTCAGTCCAGGAGCAGACAATGCCTGTCCTTTCGCAAGGTGTCCTGTCAGTCTGGTGCAAGCTCCCATCTCTAGGGTAAATGGAAGGACAGATCTTACTTTGAGGGGGCTCTTGCAGCAGGCAGTAACCATAAGGACTGAGCTGCGAGGAGCTAGGACCACACGGAAAACATCTAGCTAGCAGTATTCAGTGGGGGACTGCCCCCTGACATCGGCACACCGATGTCCAACCTATGGTATAAAAGGGGCGGTCCCCCAGTTCATCCCCAGTTCTTTTCCCGCCATCGGCCTGCGCAGATCGAAGCTCCACGGACTCCTGCTTCTAGTCGACTGCCATTTTCATTGCATTTCAACCGTGATTTGTTATTTTCATAATTTAACATCTTTCTTTTTCTTCAAGCAGTCCTTCTTGCCTTTTGGGCCTTTCAAACTCATCTCCTTCAGGGCCCTCTCCTGATTCAGACGGACAACATATTGGTAGTATATTATCTCAACAAATGGAGGGAGGACTCACTTGTACCACCTGTGCAGAGGGAGGCCATGAGAGTTTGACATTGGGCCATAGAACACAACCTGTTTCTAATAGCAGTTCATGTTCCAGGCATCCAAACCGTCCTGGCCGACAACCTAAGCCAGTCCAGGTCAAAAACACATGAGTGCAAGCTTCTGTCCTCCATGGTTGAGGATCTGTTCGATATGTGGGGTCGTCCTGAGTCAGACCTGTTTGCATCCCCTTTCAATGCAAAGCTGCCCAATTTCTGCTCACTAGATCCAGGGCCTGGTGTTTTCTGGTGAGATGCGTTGTCCCTCTTTTGGACAGGGAGGTTTGTGTATGCCTTTCCGCTTCTGCAGAGAGTTCTCCTCAAGCTGCAGTCAGAGGGAGCAGACATGATTCTGATAGCTCCCTACTGGCCACAACAGATTTGGTTCCCATTGTTGCAACAGCTAGCAGTGGAACCTTCACTTCCCCTGCCCCTTTGCTCTGACCTGTTCTTACAGGACCAGGGCGCTCTGATTCACCCGGACCTCAAGTCTCTTCATCTCCATGCATGGCTCCTTCAGACTTTGCTATTGCACGCTTTGGGGTCTCCTCTAGAGTGGCTGATGTTCTGGTGGCCACCAGGAAACCCTCCACCAGAGCCTCTTACACTATGAAGTGAAAGCAGTTTTCCTCTGGGCTACCATCTGGCATTTGGATCCCTTCACTTGCCCAGTGAATCTCATCCTGGAGTACCTACTTTCCCTCTCAAACTTCAGTCTGAGTTACTCCTCTATCAGGGTGCACCTTTCCAGCATCTTTGCGGACCATGCACCCATTGAAGGCAAAAATATCACCCAACTGGACCTGTTTCACACCTTTTTGCGGGGCATCCTTCATTTGAAACCTCCCATTAGGGACCCAGTCCCGCCATGGGACCTGTTGTTTATTTTGGAGAAGTTCACTCTTCCTCCCTTTGAACCTGCTACGAGTTGCAAGCTGCACTTTCTGTCCTGGAAACCATTGTTTTTAGTTGCCATTACTTCAGCTCGGAGGATTTCTGAGCTTCGGGCACTGATATGTAAAGAGCCTTACTTGGTTTTCCACAAAGACAGAGTATCTTTGCGAACCAGTCCTAAGATTTTGCCTAAGGTGGTGTCTGAGTTTACTTTGAACTAATCCATCCACCTGCCTGTTTATTTTGCTGAGTATTCTGATCGGTGGGAGGCTTTACTTCATACTCTAGACATTCATCGGGTGCTTCGTTTCTATCTGGACCACACCTGCCCTTTCAGAAAATCTGACTAGTTGTTTGTTTCGTTTGCCCCTAGGAAAGAACGGGCACCTGTTTCCAAAACAATGTTTTTCTAAGTGGTTAGCTAATTGCATTGTTTATTGCTACTGCAAGTACAACAAGCCTTTGCCAGTTCAGGTCAAAGGTCATTCTACCAGGGGTATGGCTGCCTCCACTGCCTCCTTCAGAAATGTGTCTGCTGCAGACATTTGCACAGCCACCATGTGGAGTTCTGTCCATACTTTCGTTAAGCATTACAGTTTGGACATTGTCTCCAGGCGTAGGGCCGTTTTCGGTCTTGCAGTCCTCCAGGGCCTCCTGTCATAAAGTTCCTATGACTGCTGTTGTCCTCCTACCAGTTGACTGAGTCTGTTCCTCTGCTGCTTGGGATTCAGTCCTTATGGTTATAGCCTGCTGCAAGAGCCCCCTCGAATTAGGATAGTACAGTTACATAAGAACTTACCGTAATAGTAGATCTTCGAGAGGAGGTTTGCAGCAGGCACTGCATTTCCTCTCTCCTCCCTGATTGTTGTTTCTCCATCACAGCTTTTCTGCTTTCCTTATTTATGAAATACCTCTCACAAGGAATGCCAGCAGGTGCTCCTCACACTCAAAACCTTGTGAAAGGCATTTTGCCTACAGACCTTTAATAAATATATTTATGCACTATTTTTGGTGTTAGTCTGCTTTTTATGTGTTGGTGCATGGTGCTAGGTATTTCTCTCATTTTTTCATGTCTCCAGCAGGAGAACTGGAGATGGGCTAGGGGGCTGCCCCTTTTATACCATAGGTCGGATGTCGGTGTGCCGATGTCGGGGTGGTCCCACGCTGAATACTGCCAGCTAGAAGTTTTCTTTTTTTTTTTATTTCTTTTTTATTAAATGTTTTTTGTTACACTTATGTCAAGAGTACATTTCATACATTTCGTTATATTGTCGCATGTCTTAAGTTCTATGTGTATTATTGACAGTTTTTTGTAATTCACCCTGAGGTTTCAGTGTTTGATATAAAGTCTTATTCATTCTTTTGGTCAGAGACCATATGGAAGGTAACGCTCTAGCTCTTTTCTATTTTAGCTCACACCTTGTTTACCCCTTAAGTTTTGTTTACTCCTTCATTTCTAATATAACCAAATGAGTAATTTCCTCTTCTCGGTTAACTCCTCCTTCTTTAATTAAATTTTCTTCCCTTCACATCTTTGGTGGTAGTTCGATCATCCCCCCTGTTACTTTCCCCACCAACTCCACCAAACTTAAGGACAGGAGTGTGGATCCATTTCAGTATGATAGAGAACCCACTTCTGCCATCTCATCATGTATGTTGGAGCTTTACCCTGAATTTTAGCATTAAGATTTTCTATTTCATATAATTCAGACATGGTGGATCTCCATTCTGCTACTGTTGGAATTATACTGGTCATCCATCTCTGAGTAATGGACTTTTGGCCTTAAAAGACTGGGAGGCAAAGAGTTTTTTCCCATGGAGGGGAATGGTCTGGAAAGATCCCTAACAGAACCTGTTCAGCTGTCAATTCTATCCCTTGTTCTATTAATTTGGTTAATTCTATTGTAAGGATAGCCAAAAGGGCATCAAACAAGGACACTCCCAGAATATGTGTCCCAGTGTCGCCCTCGGATATCCACACTTCCGCCAGCATATTCCATACTCTTCTGGAAGGAATTTGATCAGGACTGCCGGGGCTCTAAAAAGCGGGAATGACACTTCCACGCAAATTCTCTCCAAAATGGAGGAAGTGATCTTACACTCACGAGCTGATCCCCTCCATTGCTCCATGGTTATTTCTAGGTGGAGATCTTTGTTCCATTCTTGTAATATGGATTCAGTTGATTCCTTTTGTTCATTTCTCAATTCCCTATATATTATGCCCATTAAATGCTTACCCATGTTCCCCCTTTTGGCTTCCATAAATACTTTGAGTAATTCTGGAGTTGGATCTTGAATTTTGGGTTGAATTATTCGATTTCTGAGTATATGGTTCCTGACCTGTAAATAACGGAATAAATCTGATCTGCTAAGGCCATATTGGGACTGTAATTTTTCAAAGGGGAGTATCCCCTGAGGGGACAAAAACTGGAAAAGATGTGAAAGGCCTAATCTTCTCCATTCCCGGAATGTGGAGTCCATATATAGGGTGTAAATGAATCATCTTCTGATAATAATTTATATAGTCGTATATATATAATGTCGTGAGTGGTCCTGTTTGCCTCAAGCTTCTCCAACATTTATAAATTTGAGCTGTAATACCTGTTAGGGTAGCAGGTAACAGAGACCTTTCAGCAGAAGAGAGAAGAATTTTTTTGATATCAAATAAATCATTAAGATGAAATTCAATATCCTTCCAAGGGGTCAAATAGGATTCAGTCATCCAGATCAGGACTATCCTAAGGAAAGACACCCTACAGTATAATTTAAAGTCTAGAAGGTTAAATCCCCCCTGAGCCAGGGACAGTTTAAGAACTGATAGTCATATCCTAGGATGTCCTTTACCCCAAATGAACATGGAAATGAACTTGTCCCATGATTTAAAATAATAAGTTGCTGGTATATAGGGTATAATCTGAATTAGATAAAGTAATCTAGGTAGTATATTCATTCGCACTATTTCTGTCTGTTGGTGGAAGGGGGTAAGAAAGGTGGACCATCTTTCCAGGTCATTTTGGATTATAGTCGTGAGGGGTTCATAATTTAAAATCTCCAATACTTCTGGGTTAAGAGGAATGTTAATTCCTAAGTATTTTATTTTGGTAGTGTGCAATTTAAATGGGTATTCTTTTTTCAGTCTTTGGGTGGGGATAAAGTTAAAGGCCAGGATCTCTGATTTTGTAGTATTTAACTTAAATCCCGCCAGTTTCTCACATTGTTTCAATATCTGCCAAGCTGCCAGAATTGATTGAGATGGGGACAACAGGGTCAAGAGAATAGCATCTGCAAATATATTTATTTTATGTTCTTGTGCTATAGGAATCCCCTCTACAGAGCCTACTTTCCTCAATCTTGCTGCTAGTGGTTCCAAATATAATGCAAATAGGTATGGTGATAGGGGACACCCCTGCCTTGTGTCCCTACTTAATTTGAATGGTGAGGATAGGTTTCCATGAATCCTCACGTAGGCCCTTGGGGAACTGTATAGCTTGTTAAGAGTAGTGATAAATAGAGCCAGAAAGTGAAAGGCCTCAAGAGTGCTCCACAGAAATGGCAAATAGACTCAATCAAAAGCCTTTTCGGCATCTAAACTAATGAAAACAGATGGAATTTTCCTGGTCTTAATATATTCCTGTAATAGTAGAGTCCTGCGGATATTATCTGTAGTATTCTTGTTTTTAATAAACCCTGATTGGTCAGATGATATAATCGTTGGCATTACTGATTCTAATCTAGATGCCCAAATTAATTTTATTTTATTTCGTTTTTGTTTACCGGGTAGGTGCACTAGCCATGAAATGACTATTTTTAGGCACGACCCGGGAGAGTACAACAAAGAACAGTGGAACAACAGCACACATGGTTACTGTAATTAACAAGTAGAGGGGTGCAGTAAAAGCTATAATACAAGGATAACAATAAGTAGGAGTTACAACATATTGGTAAACATAAAAGAAAAAGGCATCAAAGTTTAATAATAAGTGCAGGAGTCATGTATATGTCAAATAGCTGTGTAAATCTTATAATCAACATTTAAAATGGAAATAGGTCTGTAAGATGCCGGGTCCAAATTATCTTTATTTGGTTTAAGTATTGGAGCAATGGTGGCATAATCCCATGATGGTGGAGGAGCTCCCTCTTGGGCTAGCTCAGCAAATAAAGTATGTAATTTGGGGGCGAGTTCTTTTTTAAGTATCTTATACCACTTGTGTATAAAGCCATCAGTTCCTGGACATCTTCCTGAGTTCAGATTCGTAATAGCTTCCTGAATCTCCAGTTGTGTTATGGGAGCCTCTAAACTACGAATTTGAGTAGAGGTGAGGGTAGGCAAGATCACTTGGTCCAGAAAATGTGATATTTCTGACTGTCCGGGAGTTACTTCTGGTGAATATAGACTAGTGTAGTACTCTAAAAAGTCTGCAAGATATGAACATCTGAATAGTGTGTTATACCAGTATATGGATTTCGTAGTTTCAATATTGTGGAAGTATTTTTCCTAGCTCTATATTTCTGGGCTAGTCTCCGAGACCCCCAGCTCCCCCCTCATGGACCTTTTGTCTTAAATATATTAATGATTGTTGTATTTTGTTATCTATAATTTTCTGTAGTTCCGCCTTTGTATCTTTAATTTTTTGGTATAATTCTGAGTCTCCTTCTCTATATAACATCTGATAGTTCAGTAGCTGTTCAGATAATTCAAGTTGTTTTGCCTCCCTCTCTTTATTTTTTTTTTGAGGTGTACGCTATAATCTCCCCCCTCATCGTTGCCTTCATGGCATCCCATTGTATTGCCTCTGTGATGTCCTGTGATTCATTTTCTATATAAAATTGGTGTATTCTTTTTTTATCTGACTCCTGGAATTTTTTTTCTTTTAATGTTAATGGGTTTAACCTCCATAGGGTCCTCTTCCTTTCCCGGACCAAATCTATTTTCAAGATTAAAGGATGGTGGTCAGAGAGTAATTTTAAACCTGTTGTCATATCCTGGACTGATGGGAAATGCTCACATCATCATAAAGTAATCTAGTCGTGAGTATGATTTAAACCGTGGAGAATAGTATGTATAACCAGAAGTAGAGGGAAATAAGTGTCTCCACACATCTATGATACCCAGGTGTTCTTGTGTTTTTTTTTAATTTTTAACTGTAGCATTTTTCCTGTAAGTTTGGTGATTAGAGCTATCTAAATGTGGTGATAAGGTCATATTGATATCCCCTCCCATGATTAACTGACCCTGAAGGTTATCTAATAATGTGGACATAAAGCCTTTCAGTATTGGGGATCTTGTCTGAGGAGGAAAATAAACACTAGCCAAGGTAATTCTATGGCCATACAGAATTCCTTGTACAATTACATAACGACCCTGGGCATCTATATGTTTTTTTTGTACTTCCAAGAGACCTGTTGCTGATATTAGAATTATTGCCCCCCGTCTCCTGCCCCTTGGGTGGGAGGAGGCTATGACCTTATATCTGTCACCCCAAGCCAGTTTCTTGTGCTCTAGTTCTGAGAGATGGGTTTCCTGTAGGTAGATGAGGTCTGCCTTCTGTTTGTTCAAGTATTGTTTAAGGCGGGACCTTTTTATAGGGTCATGGAGTCCATTTATATTTAATGAAATGATCTTGATTGGGTCAACTGACATCTTTATTTCTTTGGAACTTAGCTGTCTGTTTTTTCCCCTTCCTCTAGGTGGTAGAAGATTTGTGTTTTCCAGACCATTCCCTTGCAAGGGTCAGCAGTCCAAAAACCAAAGTGTAAATTCAACTGTCCTGTATATATGCAGTATAGTATTAAACATCTTTTATTATGGATAAACTCTTGACTTGTGTATTTTTTATCCCTTCTCCCACCCCTCTCCCCAATGTGGTATCCAGCCTTCCAATCATCCCTTATTAAGCATGTTTTTCCTAAAGTATACCAAATTACCACATCACATATCCATTGAATTAACCAACTTATGAATAGGTTGTTCAGCAATATAATAACATATGATCAGTAACTGGGAGCCAGAATGCCCCTTCCCCCCAGTTCTATTATCTCTCTTACTAAAGTAACATAACTAAACTATTAGTACATAATAGTTATACTTAAACCTGTCAACTTTAAAAAGAACTTTGTACAAAATGACTCCCATTTGGGAGGTGCTCAACAGGAGCTCACCCTGAAATTTTCTGTCCTTGTCTTCATTCGAAGCAGGAGAGGAGTTTGGAGCATTATAACCCATCTGGGCAAGGGTAGTACCCAGAATGAGCACAATAGCCTCAGGTAGAATGGAGTTAAGTCCATTCCGTGGAGATACCAGTGTCTCTGGCGGCATTTGCATGTCTTATCCGAGAAGCTTCCCATCTAATGAACTCATTATATGGCTTTACTTTACTCTTTTGCCTTAAGAAAGAGGGAAGATGACCTCTAGTGGGCAATGTCTGAATTGCAGCCCATTTTAGGTTTCATTCATTATCTAATCTTTTAAACTATATCTCTAATCTTTCCCCCAACATTTCGTTTGAAGTAGATCAGTACTATAATTTAACAAATTCCCCAACTATCAGGTTCCATAATCCCAAATTAAATCCCATCCTCCAAATAATCCTGCCCTTCATTTAGTATTATTCTATTCTTTTCTCCAACCCCATCTGCTGTCATACAGATCCAAAGAGCTGCAGCTGACCCGGTGAAAACCGCCCCAAAACTGCAGACACTCCAACCCCTCATGGAACTGAATCCGTCTCACTGTGGACCCCCCCCCCGGACGAATTTCATTGCTTTTTTCTTTTGCTCATTAACCTTAAAAAGGGAGAAGCGACCTCTTATGGATAGCCATAAAATTACAACCTGATTACCCCTTTCCTTGAAGTTATACGCCCTTCTTAATTTTGTTTTCTTGCTCCTAAAATCCTAAGCATCATATCACCAGGGGGTAGGCTGTAGAACCCCTGCCTTACAATATACTAAATACACCAACAATTAAGTATTATATATAATGGAACATTGCTCAGTTAGAATGAGTCTCAAATTATAATTGAAGCTGATACATTCCAAATTGTCCTGGCCTTGCTGTTCAGTTGCCCATTGCTATGTAGGAGGGAATAAAAACCCTGCAGTTCGTATGTGCAGCAATTTTATTTAGTTCGTTCTGATTATTCAGGATTTGTACCTCCTTTTGGGGCACGATTACGCCGACCTTCTTATCAAGTTGGGCAGAGCCCAGAATCAATTGTGACCAGCTTAAGACAGCTGGCTCTAGGGGAAATGAAGGACCTGCCGAGGAATGGGGGGGGGGTCAGGAGGGAGACCCCAGGAAGAGGGCAATGGTCTCCTTATCTTAGCTCCTTAGCTTAAGAAGATCTCCGCCAACTAGGAGCTATACGCGGCCCATTGTTGCAACCCAAAGCCAATTAGCCAAATAAAGAAGTTAAGAATGTAGTTGAAGTATTGTTGCCTGGGCCTCTTAAAGACGCCCTCATCCGGATGCCCTCAGCCCCCCGCTCACTCACCACCTCCTTCCCCCCATTACAATCTCCTGGGGAACGTCCTTAAGCCACAACCAAAAGAAAGGAATAATTACCAGCTTCTAGTATTATTCAGGTAGGCAGTGTCGGATTCCTAAACTGCTGGAGTCACTGTAAAATGCCTTTCATCTGGAGTTGTGCTGCTTGAGTTCCTTTCTGTTCCCCTTGATTAATTTGGCCTATGCGTGATTTGACTGTGTCTGCTGTTTTTTCATTAATCACTTCCCTCTTCAAAATATCAGTTATAGCTTCAGTGGCAGAGTTGTAGGTGTGTTGGCCAGATGTAAGGATACAGTTAGTTTTGCAGGGTATGGGGGTGGGAGAACTAATCTTCTGGGCTCGTAGAGTAGGAAAGAGGGGACTGTAATCTCTTCTTTGTTTCTGAGTCGCCGGGGCATAATCGTTGTCAAACAGCAACCATCGTTGGCCCCACATAACTCTCCTCTTCTGCCAGGCCTTCCTTAATAAGGTTTCTTTTGTTTGGTAACTTAAGAAATCTGATCACAAAGGAACGAGGCCTTGCTTCTGGACGTGAAGGCTTCGGGCCAAGTGCCCAGTGGACTCTTTCGATATCCAGGTGAAAGTCTGGGTCTAGTTCGAGCAGCATCCTCAGAAGGTAATCTGCAAAGGCCCTAGGATCGTTTCCCTCCTTATTTTCTGGTAGGCCAAATATTCTTTTGTTTCGTCTTCTGCCGCGATTTTCGGCATCTTCCTGGTGGGTGGAAATTGCCAGTTGTTCTGCAGCGATGGTTCTCATTGTTTCCTCTAAATCATCTAGTCTGGTAGCATTTAAGGTGATCTGGTGGTCCACCCCGGTCATTCGATTTTGAAGAGTACTCAACTCCGTTTTTAGGTCCTGCAGCGATTCTCAAACCTCACCCCTAAAGTCCGAGATCGCTTGTAAAATTGCATCCAAATTGGTTTCTGATTGTTTTTTATACAGCTCTTAGTTCTAGTAGAAGAGGTAGATTTCTTTTGGTCTGTGGCTGTAGACGGTCTGTTATATTGTTCGCCATCATCGGACATGCGGTCGTCTCCCTCCAACATATCAGCAATTGGTTGAAATCAGTTCCGGTTCTGTTTTGCCATATTTTGTCTTAATTTGGCGATGTCTTAAAATATTTTACCTGCTGAATGCTAAGAATTAGGTTTTTTTGCAGTAAATTGCCCTTTTTGCATAGCTAGATGAGAGCTACTCAGTTTTTGTGCTCAGCCAGACATACCGGAACCGGAAGTCCCTAGCTAGAACTTTTCCATGTGGTCCTAGCACCTGGTGGCTCAGTCCTTATGGTTATTGCCTGCTTCAAGAGCTCCTCTCGAAGATCTACTGTTATGGTAAGTTCTTACATAACTGTACTTTCTACCTTGCCTAGCCCCTCATCCTCCTCAGGTCCTGCCGTGAAGCAACCCAGAGGTGACGGATCAGCCCCAGCAGCCGGATCTGCCTCTGACTGACTCCTTGCCAGACCTCCCCCTTCTGGTCTCCGATCAAGAGGTGGTGGTCAGAGGTTGGTTCTGTCGCCATCTCAGTCAGTGGAGAACCATAACTTAAGATGTTTGGATTCTTCAGATTATAGAATGGGGTCACACTCTGGAGCTTTTGGAACATCCCCCAGAGACTCCCCGGGTAACCTCTGCCTATTCACCAGACCACGCAGCAGTCCTGTGGGAGGAGGTACACTTCCTTCTGCAGAAGAAGGCAATCGAGCCAGTGCCCAGGCGGCAGAAGAACAAAGGGTTCTATTCCAGGTTCTTCCTGGTCACCAGAAGAACTGACGACCTGAGGCCTATTCTAGATCTCAAAGACCTCAACCTCTACATCCAGTACAAAAAGTTTTGCAAGGTCACTCTCCCAGGGCTGCTGCCCCTGCTCAAACAGGGTGACTGGCTGTGCTCCCTTGATGTGCAGGATGCTTACCTGCATATTTTGGTGTGCCCATCACATGGGCAGTTTCTCGGTTTCTTTTTCAGGGCGAACATTACCAATTCAGTCTTGCCCTTTGGCTTATCCTGTGCGTTGCGGGTTTTTACAAAATGCTTAGCAGTGGTGGCTGCTGCTGTCTGGTGAGAAGCTCTGTATGTCTTCCCCTTCCTGGACGACTAGCTCCTTAAAGCCCTGTCCAAGGATCAGCTTCTTTGAACTCTGGAGAGGACCCTTCAGTTGTTCCACTCCCTGGGCATCACCGTGAACCTGACCAAGTCCATTTTGATCCTGTCCCAGCAGCTGCACTATATAGGGGCAGTTCTGGACCCAGCGCAGGGCAAGGCCTTCCTGCATCCAGATAGGGCAGAGTGCCTCATCTCACAGGCGCATTGCATCCAGGGCTGGAGGAGGCTTCGTTCGGGCTGTTCTCTAAGGCCTTCTGTCTTAGGCCTCAGTTTGCGTTCCTCCCAGACTGTTCTTCTGCACTTGTAGCTGCTTGGGACTCATTCCTATGGTGTGGCCTGATGACTCAGGTACCCCCGAAGAAGATAGAAGAGTTAACAGTAGATCTTCGCGGGGATCTCAGTCATCAGGTCTGCCTTCTCTCCCACCATCCCTCTATTTGGGATCCTCTGCTCAGACTGGCTATCTGGTGTATCCAGCCTTTTATTTAGGCCTGAGCACCTCTCTCTCTCTCTCTCTCTCTCTCTCTCTCATTGGTTCCCCATGGCATCAGCTTGCTCCTTTAGTCTCAGGAGGAAAGAACTGAGGAGGGGGTGGGGCCGCTCACCCCTTTATAGGGTTGATAACATTGGCAGGTGATGTCGGCCTGGGCAGCTCCAGTTGTACTGCTGGAAAATCTTCCATGTGGATCCTGCTTCACTGACAGTGAAGTGCCTACAGTGTGACCTGATGACTGAGATCCCATTGAAGATCTACTGTTACGGTAAGTTCTTATGTAACTGTTCTTTCTCAGACTTAGACATTGCCTGCTATACTGACTCTGCATCTTCGTCCTGCCACTCGCCTAGTTGGTCTGTGATGGTGGAGAAAACTCACTGGGGATGTCAAACACAGCAGGGAAGTTAAAGGAAAAACATACAGTAAGTATTCTGAAAAGCACCAACACCAGCCAGAAACACAAGGATTCCTTGTTGGTGAAGGAAAAATGTAAGTATTCTGAGAAGCACTAACGCTGGCAAGAAACACAAGAATTCCTTATCAGTGGCTTCTCCTACCCATTCCAGGTTTTCCGTAAAAGGAGAGAAAAGGTAAGTCTACAAAGACCCATGTCACAGCTGTGAACTGGGGGTCTTCCCCACCTGGACCATCTCTGTGACACCAAGGTCAGGGTCTGGCACTACCTCAGCTGCTGAGAGCTGATCTCTGCCAACTCCACTGTCTGGCTCTGGACCATTGATTGTTTTGCCTCGTTGGCTCTTGCTACGGGTGTCAACGTGCAGACTGTGCTACAGACCATGTTGGCTTCATGCAGCTCCTGCCCAAAGCCCTACCATTGATGGCTTCAGGCGGGTTCAGCATTGCAGATGCTGGCTTTGGGTCATGCGAGTTTTCCCTCCTCTGATGCCTGTGCTGTTGACGCCTGCTGCCTATAAGGGAACTTTTGTAGCCTCCATATGAAGGAGGAGGAAACTAATCTTGACCTCTAGCATATGGAGGAGATTGAAGAGGAAGGGGGTGTGCCCCTGCTTGAAGGCATTGGCTCCAGTTCTGCCCCGTTTTTCTGTAGTGAGGACAGTGTGGTCTATACCCCACCTTCTCCCCAAGGATGCCTCCTTCCATGCAGTCTTACTCATGCAGGATTCACTTGGCTTCCCGATCAGAGACAGAAGGAACCTATACAAGTTCCTTGAGATTCCTATGGTAGATTTCCATATAATATGTTATAAACATCTAAACAAATTTTGGTGAATATCAGTTTGACCTAAGCCTATAAACAGATACTTTTAAAATAGAAGGACTTTGATCCCCCTCATTTTAGAAATTGGCTAAATGCGATTTCAAATATACACAATTTGGAAAGGGTACATTATGTAAGTAATAATACCCGACAGGGTGGGCGTTTTTGGGATATAACGGACCGCCCAGGGGCGTAATGAGGCCGGACGCCGCAGGCGGAGGGCCTTATAGCCCCTGGAAGGTCCGTTATATCCCATAAAGCCCACCCTGGAGGGTATTATTACACCTAGAAAATGGGTAAATGTTATGTTTTGTTTATAATAAACTTTATAAAAAAATAGGGTGACATATTAAGAAAAATGTACAGAAATTGCAGGTTCTGTAAAATAGTCCCTTTGGTGCCACTAGAGGGTGCTTCCGCTTATGAGAGGTTTTTTTCTTTGTAAATGGTAGTGTTTTGTAATTGTTAGTTTTTAGTACCCCCACCTGAGTTTTGGACTCCTTAAAGATTGTTTTGTATATAGAAAAAATAGTTTTGTTTGCAGAGTGTGAGCAGGAAGCGAGCGGGAGCACTGGAGCAAGAATGGTGCGATTGTACAGGTAACGTAGTACTCGGCTGTGGTAGTACGGAAAAAAAGATATTTTGATTTAGTAGGAAGTTGTGCTTGTTGATATAGGGATGATTTGTGTGTGGCGAAGTGGCAGTTTTTTGTTTTTGGCATTAGTGCTATTCAGCGTCTGAACATGGTTAGAGTGGGGACAGGAGCGGGACTTTCCTGAAATCAGTTCCGGATTTCGAGTTGCGCTGACGGCTAGCATTAGTTGCTAGAACGGGGTGCAGAAAGGAGGATGGGAGTGGTCACAGCTCTGGTGTTCTAGTTCGTTGGTACAATAGAAAAAAGAACAAAACTTTTTTTTTAATATCGTACTGTGACCGCAGGTGTAGGGACACTAGTTCTGAGGACTGAATTGGGGGGCCCTCTGGATTAGTGTCTCGCTAAGCGAGGTGGAAAGCATTGGCAGGTATCGTCTTTCTGGTGGGCACAGGGATACCAAGTGGTGATGGGTGCTGCTAGGAGGAACTTGTTATTTGCAGGGCATTGTTAAGAAATAATAACCTGGGTGCCAGGCTATTTCAGCCAATCAGGACGCTAGTTTTCCTTTATCCATTTTTAAATCTCTATAAAACAGATGAATAAATATGAGAAAATATGGCAACCATTTAAGGATAAGTTTGAAGCCATGAAACATTAGGCATATATGTAAATACATGTGTTTTAGTGTGTTTAGACTGCATAGGATCAAGCAGTATAAGCATATAAAGGTGGTACCAATGCATAGAACTATTAAATCTATACTAATGTATAATCTTAAGCAATATTGCAAATATGCACAATGGATTATAAAGGGGGGAGGGGGTTCATATAAGAACTTTATTTTACTTTTTTTTTTCTCTCCCTTTTGGGTGCATCTATTTGTCTATATATATATATATATATATATATATATTCATTTGTAATCAAAAGGAAAAAATCTTTTACAAGATATGTTTTATACATGGAAATATATCAGCAATAAAAAAAAAAAGATTCCTATGGTGTCTACTGTGATCATTTCTCCTGTACACCCTGATTTGAAAGATGCCACTATGGTTGCCTGGCATAGGACATAGTGCCCTTCCTGCTCCACCCCGTAGGTGGACAAGCAGTATCTGGCTCAGAATGCTAAAGCCTTGTACGCATCTTAGAGACTGATTCTGTGGTCATTATGGTAGCCCTGGACCAGTCTAAAGCAACCTATCAAATGAGCTTTCTGCCTCCTGACAAGGAATCCAGGAGGCAGGATGTTATGAGCAAGAGGACCTATGCCTCTGCGTCCCTTGGCCTTAAAATTCCTACCTGTCAGGCTTACATGATTAAATATCAGAATAATCTGTAGAAGCCCTTCTCAGCCATGGCTGACAAGCTGCTAGATGGTACTACTAAAAATGGAGGTCCAGCAGACTGTTGCCCATGGCCTGGATGCTAGGAAGCATCTTCCACAGTCTGCCTGTGGTGCGTCAGATGCTTCGCCTGTACTACCTCAGGCATCTGCTTTTGGTGCTAATCCTGCCTTAGCGTGGCTGGCACTGCCACTAATGTTCAACTGTCAGTGCTCAGTGCCCTTTTTGTGGCCAGAAATTACAGTCCTCTTCCCTTGCGAAAGGCTCTTATCTTTTAGCGTCTTGATCATGATAGACGTTCCTTTCACTGGGCCTACTCTCATTCTGCCCATGGCTACTCCTGTACCCTGAGCTGAAGGTCCCAGTGACCCCCTGCCCCCTCTCCTTGCCCATCCTCTCTCAGCGTACAAGCCAGGGTAGAAATGGTGCTGGTGCCAGCAGCATCCCTATCATCCATGGAGCCTTCTGACTCGCTTCCGTCTCTCCTGATCCCTTCAAAAGACCCTGGGATACTGGTGGGAGGCTGCATCTCCCTCTTCATGTCAAAATGGAGAGAGATCACAACTGACGTTGGAGTCTTGAACGTGTTCAGAGGCATGCCCTGGAGCTACTGTTGTCTTCCCCCTCAAGTGCATCCTCTTCCTCCCTGTTGCAGCCCTCCAGGTCACCTGTCTGTTTTGCTAAATGAAGTTCAGATTACCGCACAAGCAGGCCATAGAGCCCATTTTGCTGTGGAACTAAACTGGGGTTACTCATAGCATTGTCTGGTTCTAAAGTGGACAGGTGACCTACATCCTGTCCTACGGGGTGGGGGGGTGGGATTGAACCTGTACATTGAATACAAAAGTTTTGTATCTTGTCTTTTCCTCCCTTCCCTCTCCCCTTCTGCAAAGGGTTGGATATATGCCATGGATTTTGAAGGATGTTTGCCTCCAAGATAAAGGTGCTTTGCAGTAAGCAGTCGCTGACTGTACCTCTGCTTTATGCTGGAGGGCTCTCATTACCATTTTTTTGGGCTTATTTTCAGTGCCACATGTCTTAACCAAATGTGTTGCAGTGGTAACTGTGGCTGTCTGAAGGGAAGGTCTTCATGTGTTCCCATATCTGGATGACTGACTGTTGAAATCTCTGTCCTGGGATGCAGTCCTTCACACTTACGGATGCACCAGCTGTCTGATCAGCTGGGCATTCTTGTCCACAAACCAAAATCTGTTCTGACCCCTGTCAGCACTTCAGTACGTAGGTGCTGTCCTATCAGGAAGAAGCTCTGTTTTTCCTGGGGTACACATTAGGGGTCCTGTAACTTTTTTACTGGACTGAAGCGCATGGTATTTTTAATACCCCTCAAAACTGCAGCAGGTCAGCTAACATATATGTTTGTGAGGGTCTGGAAAGGTTAGAGTGCACAACTGCTCTTTAAAGTAAAGTCTGTTATTTTTCTGGAGCAATAGAAAGCTTTTGGTTCTGTTGTTTTCCACGGTGCAAGGCAAAAATGTGTTAGTCTCAATGTTGAAAGCAGTGACATACTGTATAGTCCCGGCTGAGGATGGATTTCAGAGTGATGAATTCAGCAGTTAGCCTGCCACAACACAATATGCTATGTAATATTCGTGCATACCATACTCAAAGTAAAAGCAGAAATGGGATGAGGGAGAAATCTTCTGTACAGTCCCTGTTGAAGAGGGATTTCAGAATCATGCATTCACCAGTTAGCCTTGTGCAACACAATAAGCTGTTACATACTCCTGCATACCCTACTGAAAGTAAAAACACATAAAACACACACATAACACACATGCGCACACACACACACTCATCACACACACATAAATGGGATAAGGAGATGGAAATCCAGAGGTCCCAAATATGCCTTGGATGTCCTATATACAATAGTAACGTTTTCTTGGCACTAGAAATTCATAGTGATACCAAGTTCCCATATTTGGTTGTTTGACCTGTTGGCAATGACCACTTTGCACCAACTGTTGCATTACATGTAGAATAATGCATAGGTGGTTGCACGTAATGAGCATATTATTATTGGCCAGCAGTCCTGCTCTTAAAATTAAAAGGTTAGCAATAAATAAAATTCAGTAGTTATCTCCCTCTTTATTTTTTACAGGTCACTCATAACTAAAAGTTACATCTCACAACTGTCTTACATTATGAATGGAAGTCTCTCATTTTAATTCTTCAGATTCCTCTGCCCCACATGAAAAGGTGCTGTCCATGCAGATTGAATGCTGCATACTTGGCACAAAGAACTCTTTAATAAAAGCCCCAAAACTCACCACAGAACATCTGAAAATCCAGCCTTTATATAAAACAATCATTCACAAGACATTGCAGTAATGCTCATGGGGTGAGTAGTTGGTTGACGGCATTGTTGGTCAGCAGGTAAACCCCCATTCCCCCAGCTGTAGCTGCAGACTCTAAGGCCAGCCAGTCTCCCAGACCCCTGTCTCCAGGGGGAACAAAATATTTTTTTCTGGAGTCAGGCGGGGTAGGGAAGGCATAACAAAAATGTGTTTTATCTTCAATAAAAGCCCCAAACCTTACCAGAGAGTATCTAAACCCCTAGAGCGTATGGGGGCCTAGTGGCCCCCAGCCCCCCAACTTTCATGTGTCAAATGTCCAGATATTTTGTACTTGGGAGGTGGCAACCCTGCTGTGGGGTTTGAGACTGTTCACTGTTGGGGGGGGGGCACAGTTGATTAGATGCCATGGTGTTATGCAGGAGGGGTAGCAGTGTGGCAGCTCTGTGTACAAATTTGAAATTCCTGGCTAGTGGTAGCTATTTTATTCAAGAAAGGCAGTGCGATCAAAAGTACAGAGATAGATAATAACAAAGAGGGACATTACATAAGGGTCTCGGCAGAATGTCAGGAGGAGACACTCCAGTTCATAAATATCTATGCCCCGATCCAGGACACAGCAGACTTGTTGGAGAGAATATTTAAAAAAATTGCAGACTTGCCCCAGGGGCAAATAATTCTTGGTGGAGATTTTAATGTGGCTCCAAACGTAACTCTAGATAGATCAACAGTAATACAGGTCCAAAACAAGAAAGCAACTAAAGTATTATCGGTGATGACTAGAGAACTGGGATTAAGGGACATTTGGAGAGAGCAACATATGGGTGAAAAAGACTACACTTTTTACTCAAATCATCATGCTTCTTATTCAAGGACAGATCTTTTTTATACTCAACAGAGTAAGATGTATAATATTAAGCAGTCACAGATCCATCATATCACCCTGTTGGACCATGCTCCCATTTTGATAAAAGTGAGTTTATATAGAGGTCAAAAACGAACAGTCTGGAGACTAAATGTCTCATTATTAAATGATAAGCACTTTGTAAACCAACTAACGGAGAAAATTAAAAGATATTCACACAATCAATATTCAGCAAGGTTGCTCTCATTTATCCACAGGGGAGGCTTTAAAACTAGTGATACGGGGGAAGGGGGAATAATTAACTTTGCATTGGTAAGGAAAAGATTGAATTTACTGACATATAACAAACTGCTTCAAGATGTTAAGGAATATGAGGAGCAACATAAGAGGAACCCGGACCAGAAAAAGATTTTTCAAAGGTTGGTTAATTCCAGGGAAGCTCTCACCAGACTTGAAAACAAAAAAGTGGAGGGAAATCTTAGATTCTGTAACCAGAAGTATCGTGAAACTGGGGGACAAGCTGCTAGGTTGCTTGCGTTTAGGCTTAAGAAAAGCCAAGAGGACAGAATAGTGCCAAAGCTGAAAAAGAAAAAAGATCCCACAAAATTTTGACATAAGCCAGAGGAGATAGCCGAACAGTTTTGGAATTATTATAAAACATTATATAAAAAAGGACAACAAGTAAACATACAAGAAGCCACAAGAACATTTTTAAAGACATATAAGCTCCCCAAATTAGGAAAAATAGTGGAAGAGGTGATAGGTAAAAGCATCTTAGAAGCTGAAGTAAGAATGACAATAAAATCGCTCCCAGTAGGGAAGACACCTGGCCCATACGGTTTTTGTTCAACTTTTTACAAAAGGTTTGCTAACCCATTGGTTCCTATTCTGACTCAGGTATATATATTTTTTTTAATTCAAAAAGCTTTATTTGTATTCAGTACATTAATACACAAAAATAAAATAAAAATAATTACATGGTATGTTTAGTATGTACACCTATTGAAGTCGCAGTATCTAGATTCAAACATTTCTACATAGGCATATCATAATATCACAAGCATACTTTCTTAGAATTGAATATTAACTTAACATAGGAGTATGCTGCGACATTGCTTAGGTATCACTTTAATCTTTGGGTAGGCAAAAATAATGAGGTCATATAAAAAAAAAAGGTCATATTAAACCCCCCCACTCCCCTCAACAACCTTCCCCTCCCTCCTCCCCGTAAAAAATTCCCTAAACTTCCTGTCCCCCACATACTCTCCTCTCTCTGTTTGAAAGCATCAGGCACAAAACTTTTTCCCTACTACAGTAGGGAAAGCCTTTCTCAAAGACAAACCAGGATGCAAGGGAAAAATCAGCAACCATTAAGTTATCAACTTTCAGGCTTCCATACCGCCAATAATGCATCCAAAGCGCCCCATTTATTTAGATAGCTTTGCAACCGGTTGCCCATACTAGCAATATGCTTTTCCAGCTGCAAAGCCAGCAAAATTTCTCTATGCCATTCTAATGTTGTAGGAAGGGCATGCAGGGTCCAGTGTCTCATAAGTACAAGTTTGGCCACTGCAGAAATAAGGGCCATATAATATTTCTTGTGTTTCAATGTTCTTTTTGGAAAATAATTAAACAAACTTCTGGGGAGAACAATGAGCCTAAAGCTAGTGTAGGATTTAAAGAGTTTTGTTGGCTCTCCAAAATAATTGAACTTTGGGACATGCCCATAACATACAATAGAGGTCTCCGTTCCTACTGAGGCACCGGGGACAGCAGGGGGATGGTGTCTTGCCAATTTTATAAAGCTTCTGGGGAGTATAATATAGGTCATTCATCACATTAAATTGTGTAAGCCTCAAGCGGTCTTGCTTAATGAACCTATATAGGTTTTTCCAGTTTTGTTGCCAGAAGTCAGGTACGGGTGAAGGAGACAGAATCTTAGCCCAGTATTGGCATATACCTACCGGTAGTCGTACATCAAGGATCTGCAGTTCTTTGTATACTGTGGATATTGGATGTGGGTGGGTAGCTATACTCAATAAGGAGGATAAGGCAGTCCTAGGAGGTTCAAGGGATCGACCTATATTCATGAAAGAAGAAATTGCATGCATAATTTGCCAGTACTTAAAAGGGTAACCACTTAATTCAGGGAAATTCTGTATGAATTGAGTGTATGAGAGCATATTGCCATTGGACATAAAATCTTTAAGCCTAAAATCCTTTGGTACAGGCCAAAACTTTATTGGGATATGTTTCTGTTGGATTTTAAAATGAGGATTATTTAGGAGCAGTTGTTCTCCATCCACTTGCCAGTTTTTTTCAGGTGAGTCTGTAGCTGACTCAGGGCCCTCAGTGACCACCCTATTGGGGATTTCTTGAGATTTTTGGGGATATATTTCAAAGAGGAATATAGTAGAGATGGCAGTGTACACAAAGTGGGGGATATAAGGGTCTTTTCAATATTTAACCATGCCGGAGTATAAGACCTTGAGTCTCCTTCATGTGGGCCGAACATCCAGGACGCCAGTTTTGTAATATGGATTGCTCCGTAATAATTGAAAAAAGATGGTAAGGAAAGCCCTCTATAGTTTTTTGATGCTGTCAACTTATGGTATGCCCATCTCACCGTTTTACCTTTCCAGATGAATCTGTTGAGTAGATTCCTTAAATTCGTGAACCATGCTTTAGGAAGATAGGGGGCTACCATATTAAGAGGGTAGAAAATTCTAGGGAGAATATTCATCTTAGTGATATTAATCCATCCCCATAATGAAATCTGCAGGGTATTCCATTTTTCCAGATCAACTTTAATTATTTTTGTTAACTTAGTAAGGTTTTCTTTAATAATGGAGAAGTATGATTTAAAAATTGTAATACCCAGATAAGTTATACTTTTGTTTTCCCAATGTAGTCCGTATTGTTCTATATCGCTTTTGAGTACCTTGTGGTTTAGGGGGAAAATAGTAGATTTAGCCAGATTGAGTTTGTAATATGAAATCCTGGGGAAGGACTCAATTTCTTGTAAGAGGATAGGAACACTTATACTTGGGTTCATTACATGCACTAAGAGATCATCTGCACAGGCAGACAAGAGGTGTTGCCTACTTCCTACAAGAATACCTTGCAAACCCTGGGTTATAAGTAGTTTTCTAATGAAGGGATCTAAGTAGAAATTAAAAAGGAACGGGGAAAGGGGGCAGCCCTACCTAGTTCCACGCCTCAATGGGAATGGCTCTGATAGGTGACCATTGCACCAGACCCGGGCTGTAGGAGATGAATATAACAATCTGACCCAACTAATAAATGTTTGTGGAATGCCATACCGGGAAAGTGCAGTGAACAAAAAGTGCCAGGAGACCCGGTCAAAAGCCTTTTCTGCATATAAGGCTATCGGCCATGGGTACGGCTGACTCACTAGCAAGGGGGATAAGGTGTAGTAATCGATGCATATGGTCACTTGAGGATCTCCCTGGCATAAAACCAACTTGTTCATTACTAATTAATGTGTCCATTAAAGGTCCCAAGCGATTAGCTAATATTTTTGCTAGTATTTTAACATCGGTGTTAAGAAGCGAAATAGGGCGGTAATTTTCAACATAATGTGGATCTCGACCTGGCTTAGGGATAATGGTGATCAGGGCTTCAAGATATGTCTGTTCCGAGAGACCCGAGTCAAACCATGAATTAAAGACTCTGGTTAACAAGGGAGAGAGTTCTGCACTGTATAATTTATACAGATTGGTTGGGAAGCCATTCGGGCCAGGTGACTTATGTGTTATAAGCTGCTTAATTGCTTGGGTTACCTCCCACTCCATAATAGGGGAGCCCAGGGATAATTTTTTATCCTCGGGTAGCATTGGGAGTATCAGTTGGTCGAAATATGCTTGTAATTGTTCATTTGGGGTATCCTCATTTATACAGTGGTATAAATCGCTATAATATTTTGCAAAACTGGAAACAATCTCTCTCAGGTCTGTAACAAGTGGGCCTTCTTTGCCTAAGTACAACCCAGGTACAAAACGAGTTGATTCCATTTGCTTAATTCGGAAAGCTAATAACTTGCCAGCACGTTCTCCCGATTCTAGGTATTTCATTTGGATGCGTTTTAAGGAAAGCTCTGCCTTTTGGTACATCAAATCCGAGAATTGGGTATGTAGCATATGGAGCTTAGTCCATTCAGAATCTGAGGAGTGCCTATTAATGTTAGATTCTAATGTTTTTATTTTTTGAAGCAGGGTCTCAATCTGTATGTTATATTTTTTCCTTTTAACTGATGCTAAACGTATGCACTCCCCACGCAAGGCACACTTCAGGGCAGACCAGATTATGTCAATTTTGGAGACAGTTCCTAAGTTATTATGCAAAAAGGAAGTAATGCAATTTTTAAGATGGGCCTGTATATAGGGGGTCTGAAGCATCTGCGTATTCAGTCTCCATATAGAGTCTCTTTTAATTCCAGGCCCTAATACACAAACTATTGAGACTGGGGAGTGGTCTGACACTACTCACGGGTGAATCAAGGCTTCCATTATTCCAGGCATAATGTGGGAACTGGCTAAAATGTAATCTATGCGTGAGAAAGTACGATGGGGATGAGAAAAAAAGGTATATTGTTGTTCATTGGGGTTCAATACCCTCCATACATCAAGGATACCCAGCCCACTCATTAAATCTTGTAGGGCTCTCTGGGCTGGAGAGAGACCGGATTTCCTAGGGTCTGATCTATCTAATGATAGTTGGGGAGTAATATTCCAGTCTCCTCCCAGGACTATAGTTCTAGAGGGAGTAGTGGAAACAGTTCCCATTAAGTTAGCGAAAAAGGCTTGGGAATCTACGTTCGGTCCGTAAATAGACCCCATCGTTATTTGGTGTATACCCAGTATACCATGTAGTATTATATATCTCCCTTGACTGTCCCATACCTCCTTTTCTAATCTAAAAGGAACGTTTTTATGGAAAAGAATAGTGACTCCACCTCTACATGTGGAGATACCTACCCCGTAAGACTGCCCTACCCATCCTTTACACCATAATGAGGTGTCTTCTCGCTTAAGGTGTGTTTCTTGTAAGCAAACAATATTTGCTCTAAGGGATCGTAAGTGGTTTAATATTACTTGCCGTTTGGTTCTTTCCCTAGCACCTTTTATATTCCAACTAAAAATTGTATAAGGGCCTGCCGTTATTTGACAATAATATTAGGTCTCCAAATACGATAGGGCATATCTGAATTCTGATGAGAATGCCTGATGCTTTTATCAACGGTTAATAAAAGTAAGTAAGGAGGAGATAACCCATCCCAATAATTTCCCACCCCTCCAACCACATTACCCCATGTAAACCCAAGAGCTACCCCCAGTTCCATTAACTGAACTACCATCAGTTTTGTTAGGTGACGTAAACAAACAAACAAGCCCAGAAGCTATTACCTCCCCCAAAAGCCCCTTCCACAGCTCACTAATTTTATCTGGCAAGTTTGGTAATTTAAGCGTTCGGGTGATTGCCTTTAAGAATGGCAAAAGAGATTTACAGGTTTTTTAAAAGGTAAATCTTTCCAAATCAAAAAAAAGGAAAAAAGGAAAATTACTCCTTCGGATTTGCCAGATAACAGTAGGGTTTTGCTATGTCAGTATAAGTGGTAGAAAGACAACACAGTAAATAAAACATTGGTGGTCTCAATATTAAGTCTCACTGTGAGTATTACACTACTATACAGTTAAGCAGGTTTTCAAACTTTTAAACTCATATGAACTTAATTATACAGACAGACTCAAGAGTCGTAGCTAGTGGTTTTTCATTTATAACAAGCGGGTCTCTGAAAGCTTTAATGTGGAGCTCACAGATCGCAGGGGTAGCCTCATGTTCTTACGCAGTCTTATATCAGAATCGGGGATCAACACTGTCTCTAAATTAACAGAAGGATCCTCAAAATTTGCGACTTAAAATTCACTAATCATGAGGTTAATTTTGCATCCTTGCGCAGAGGGGCTCATTTGAAGAAGTTTTTTCATTGGGAATAGGCGTGATCCATCACTAGGTCAGGCAGAGCGTTCAAGGACACATTACCATCAGAAATTGCATTTGAATCCAATTCCCAGTGTAAAGAAAAAGAGCTACGTTTTGAGCGAGTATCAGGCTGCCAGAGATTGTCCACTTATACAAAAAGATGTGGCTTTAGTAACATTGGCACAAAAAAGCTGCCGCTACAAATAGAATCAGACACAGTGTAATAGCTCTCTCTAGCACAGTTTCATTTGAAAAGATCTGGGTGCGCTGTTTTCAGTTCACTCAATGCCTGCTCCTGGGAATCAAAGGTTTGCCATTGATCACCGAGCTTTACCTGTAGGATCGCCGGGTATTTAACTCTAAAGGGCTTACCCGCCGCTATAAGCTTTGTTACAAGTGGGTGTAGTTCTTATCTTTTAATACGGACCGACTGTGGCAGATCTTGGGTCACACTGACTTTTTTCCCTTCCCAGAGAACTTCTTGTAATGCTTTTACTTTTGAAACAATATGCTGCTTATCCTGAAAGTGAAGTAGTTTGAAGATTATTGGCCTGGGCGCCGAGCCAGGGGGTGGAGGTGGTCGAAGTGCCCTATGCGCTCTCTCCACAACGTAAGTAGGGCCATTAGGAGAGGGCCCTGCGATCTTTTCACAAAACCTTTGAACAAAAAGTATAGGGTCTACACCTTCTTCCTCTTCAGGGATGCCCATTATTACTAGGTTGTTCCTATGGCTCCTTTCCTCTAGATCTATTAATTTATCTTCAAGCTTTTTAATTCGTCAGTTAGTGAAAGTGTGATCTATGGCAGCTTTATCAAGCTTTTTCTCCGCTGAAGCAAGGCGAGCTTCTGAATCTGCCATCCGATTAGTTAGCGAGTCGGTAGCCGTTTTGATCTGGTGAAGTTCTTCCATTATGCTGTCTACTGATTCCTGCATAGGCTTCATAATTTCCAGAAATCTGTCTTCTGTTAGTGGCAGGGTACTCACAGGCGTTTTCAGCGTTTGAGCTTTAGGCCGCTTGGGGGCCCTTGTCTTTCTCGGGAAATGGTGGCGGGCTAATGTTGCTAAGGGCTGCGATGAAAACTTCCATACTTAACATTTTTTACTAATGGTATGGAGTTTCACTGCAGTAGTTTAACTTGGACCTTTTGTTTCAAGTTCTGAAAGGACGTCCAGCCAGTAGATTTTAGCGAGCACGGTACAGAGCTAATGGGGTTTGCTACTGCACTCCTAGGCTGCCATCATATGACCCCCTGACTCAGGTATATAATGATCATCTCACAGAGGAGAACGCTCCAGCTTCCTGGCGGGAAGCAATAATAACCACAATTCTTAAACCAGGTAAGCCACCTGATACCTGCGAAGCATTTCGCCCCATTTCCCTTCTAAATTGGACCTAAAAATTTTAACAAAAATACTGGCCTCAAGATTACAAAAACACATTGAATTCTTATTCCACCCAGACCAAACAGGTTTCATCCCTAATAGACAATTAACGGACAATATTAGAAACCTTCTTAATATCATAAAATATAGAGAACAGAAAAGCACTGCTCAGCTGGCCATATTTCTTGATGCTGAAAAAGCCTTTGATAGGCTGAATTGGGAATATCTTTTTGAAGTAATGAAGCATATAGGACTGGGAGGGAATTTTCTTAGATGGGTACAATTATGTTATTCGCAACCTACAGCCAAAATTAAAGTGAATGGGACTTTAAAGAGATACAATAACGATTGAGAGAGGCACAAGACAAGGTTGCCCACTATCCCCCTTACTGTTTGCGTTAAGTTTGGAGCCCCTGGCGGCAGCCATCAGGCAAGACCCGAATATCCAAGGCATCAAGATTGGACTGCAAGTCTGCATAGTGTCATTATATGCAGATGATATGCTTATGTACTTAAAGGAGCATAGCAGATCCATACCTTCCCATACGAAGTTACTTCATCAATATGGAGTCATTTCAGGGGTTTAAGGTGAATACAAAAAAATCTGAAATCATGCTAATGGGGGGAGACTATAACACAGGAAGAATAGAGCATTCCATTTAGGTGGGTTAAGGAGAAAGTCTGAAATCTCGGAATTTGGATCCCTACAAATATTAATCATTCATATAAAGTAAACTACACCAGACTATGGCAACAAATATTTGAAGATTTAAAAAGATGGAACTTACTCCCTCTGTCCTTTTCAAATAGAATCGAAACTATTAAAATAGTAGTTTGGCAGAAGACAGCAGGAGGAAAGACTGCTGTGTGACTGGATTCTCTACTGGGACTAGAGAAGTAGAACTCTTGTACTTGGACCTTTTATTTAGGGTAAAAAAAACAAACTAACAAACAAAACAAAAAAAAGTGTGTGTTTGTCCGAGTTAACTGAACTGAATGGTTATCTGAACAGTTATCTAGGTGTAAATCTCAGGTGACTGAAAGGACTTGATAGCTGTGCAGTTTAAATTACTTGTAGAAAGATCTAGTAAGTAGGGGGGAGTGGCTTAGCCAGAAGGAAGCTAAATTTAAAGACTGCCTTAGAAAGATTCTGCTAGTAGCTTGGCAGAAGACACCAGGAGGAAGGACTGCTGTGTGACTGGACTTCTCTATTGGGACTGTATTTCCCTCCTTTCCTCCCTCCCACCCAAAGCTAGTTCTACTTTTATAGGCACAGAATTTGACTGACAACAGGAACTTCCTGTTTGGGAGCAGGAAGTGAGTGATCACAGAGCCCCCAAAGACCCACCATCCTAGAAGGGTAAGAGTAGCTCTCCGGCCCCCACTAGCTGCTGGAGGTCTGCCTCTGAGCAAGTAAGGGGTCTACTGAGAAATATAGGATATTCTTGTCTCAGGACAGGATAATCAGGAGCTTAAAGGGCACACAGGCGGAAAGTAAGTAGAGAGAGAAGAGAAAAAAAAAACAGAGGAAAGAGTAAGAATTCAAACAGTTAAGGGGCCAGAAATAAGACATTATGGGAGTGGTGCAGTTCAGTGGCTGTGGAGCAGCAGTCTTCCGGGACACATTCTGGAGGATGCGGTGTTGTACCATCTGCAAGCACCTCTCCGGGCTGAGGAAGGAGGTTGCTCATCTCCAGGCTGAGTTGGCCAGGATTTGTGGGACCTTCTCTTCCATCCAGGGACCACCAGTGCCACTCCCGTTGCCTCAGAGGTTGCCAAGAAAGAGGAGCGGTTGGACCACAGTGGGCTCAGGGAGGGTGAGGGTGGTGGAACAGAGGCGCATCCCTCCAGTTGTACCGCTCCACAATTCCTGTGCCATTCTGGCAAAGTGTGGTTCCTCTATGGAGGCACCCACAGTGGAGACCAAGGAGGATGCTGGGAACCTTCACAAAGGAGACCCAAAGAGGGTGGAGGGGACCCCAGGGAAGGAAACAACTCCTGGTGGGGGACTCCATTGTTAGGAAGGTAGAACTGGGGGAGGAAGGGGAGAGGGAGGTAAGGTGCCTGCCTGGCGCCATGGCTTAGGGGGACAGGGAACGAATCCTCAGGATTGCTGGAGCAGCTGCACAGGGGAGGGAGCTGGATGTCATTGCCCACCTAGGGACAAATGACCTGGCTAAGAAAGGGATTAGAGAAGTGCAGGAAGAGTTTGTGGAATTGGGGAGGGGCCTTAGACAAGTAGCACGCAAAGTAACCTTCTCGGAGGTGCTGCCCATCTATGGCATAGGAGAGGCTAGGGTGTTCCGCAACATGGGATTCAATCAGTAGTTGAAAAACTGGTGTGGAGCTCAGGGATTTGGCTTCACTGGGGACTGGGGCTCCACCTGGAGTGATGCAAGCCTATACTGGCATGATAGGCTGCACCTGTCCAGGAGGGGAACCAGGATTCTAGGTGATAGGTTTAAATGCTTCATTGGCAAGGATTTAAACTAGCCAAGGGGGGAGGCACTGGAAAGGAGCAGGGAAATCCTAGCCCCCCAAAAAAAAATCACAGTAGTAAGTGCGGTAAACACCAACAGAGAGGTGTCGATAGGGAGAAGGACAGGGGTAAATGGGGAAAGTGACAAAGGCAAGAAGGACAGGGATGGGGCAAAAAGGAGTAAGGCCATCAGAAAATGGAGGGTAATGAGCACCAATGCCCGTAGTCTGGGCAACAAGCTACCTGAGCTGGTGGCCTTGATGGAAGAGGGATGCCTGGATATCGTAGCAGTCACAGAAACATGGTACACAGAGAACCGTGACTGGGATGTTAACATACCAGGGTACATGACCTACAGGAGAGACAGGCAGGGAAGAAGGGGGGAGGGAGTAGCTCTATGTAAAGGAAGGGATAAAAGCAACTGAACAAAAGAGTAAGCAGAGGAGAGGAGGCACTGTGGGTCACCTTGGAGACTGGAAAGAGCACCACAATTCGCACAGGGGTTGTGTACAGACCCCCTTGTCAGGGGAAGGGAATGGACAAAGATATGATAGAAGGCATTCTTAGGATGGCAGAGAAAGTGGAGATACTGTTGATGGGGGACCTGTATATGCCAGATGTTAACTGGAGCACATTTGCTGCAGCCACATCCAAGAGCAGGGCCATTCTCGATGCCCTACGGGTGGCAGGCCTCAGACAGCTATTTTCAGAACCCACTCGTGATGGAGCAGTCTTAGACCTTGTACTCTTAAATGAGGGCAGTGAGAGGATCTCAGATCTAGAAGTGGTTTGCCATCTGGGAACAAGTGACCATCAAACAGTGTGGTTCACGTTAAACTCAGCTACAGAGTCAAGCCATACAAAAGTGAGGGTACTGGACTTCAGGAGGGCTGACTTTGGCAAGATGGGAGAGTGCCTCAGAAAAGCACTAGCAAACAGGCTAGAAGGAGGGGTGGAGCAACAATGGGGAGTCATCAAACCTGCCATCACAGAGGTAACAAGCCTTTGTGTGACGTAAATAAACAAATCAAAATGAAAGAAAAAGCCACTATGGTTCTCAAAAAAGGTGACTGGGAAAATCAGGGAGAAAAAGATAGCATTCCGGAAGTATAAGAAAACACAGAAGGAGCAGGACAAAGAGCTGTACCAGTTAAGGCAGAAGGAAGCAGGAAGGGAAGTCAGACTAGCAAAGGCCCAAACTGAGGAAAGATAGCCAACTCGGTTAAGAATGGGGATAAAACCTTTTATAGGTACATCAGCGAGCGTAGAAAGACAAAGGGAGGGATAGTGAGGCTGAATAGAATGAACAGTGGTGGGCAGAGGGGGACAGTGAAAAAGCAGGGACACTGAATGAATATTTCTGCTCAGTATTCACAAAAGAGGAAGGGGAAGTGCCTAATCCAATTAACAGAAGCACTCTTGATAGAGGGGTCGATCCCAGTCCTTTCACAGAAGAAAAGGTTCTATAAGAACTCCTAAAACTGAAGGTGGACAAAGCAATGGAGCCTGATGGAATTCACCCCAGAATTCTAAAAGAATTAAGGGGGGGAACTAGCAAAACCACTGGCTACTCTTTTTAATAAATCATGGGAGGATGGTGTGGTACCCGAGGACTAGAGGAAGGCGGATGTGATTCTCCTTCACAAAAGTGGGACCAAGACAGAGGCAGGAAACTACAGACCTGTCAGTTTGACCTCTGTGGTAGGGAAAGTAATGGAGTCACTTCTGAAGGAAAAAATTGTTGAGTACCTAGAGGCCAGCGGGGCACAGGACCCAAGGCAGCATGGGTTCACAGAGGGGAAGGTCATGTCAGACGAATTTAATATATTTCTTTGACTGGGTGACCAAAGTAGTAGACCAGGGAGGGGCTGTGGACATGGCCTACCTAGACTTTAGCAAGGCATTTGACACAGTCCCACACAAAAGACTAATAGTCAAATTAGCCAGCCTGGGAGTGGGTTCCAGGGTAGTAGCCTGGGTAAAACATTGGCTGCACAACAGGACACAGAAGGTAATTGTAAATGGAGTCCACTCTGAAGAAAGAGGGGTTACTAGTGGGGTACCACAGGGTTCAGTACTGGGTCCAGTCCTTTTTAATGTTTTATAAGTGACATTGCAGAGGGACTGGAAGGAAAAGTATGCCTCTTTGCAGATGACACAAAGATCTGCAACAGGGTTGATACACAGGGAGGCGTGGAAAGGATGAGAAGGGACTTGGCAAGGTTGGAGGAATGGTCAGAAGTATGGCAGCTAGGATTCAGTGCAAAGAACTGCAAAGTAATGCACCTGGGAAACAAGAACCCAGGGGAAGAATACACAATGGGGGGGTAACAACAACAAAAATGGAAAGGGATCATATCAGATGACCTTAAGGTTAGCAAGCAATGTGAGAAGGCAGTAGGGAGGGCTGGGCATATACTGGGATGCATAGGAGAGGCATCACCAGCAGAAAACAGGACGTTGTTATCCCTCTGTACAGACAGTTGGTGAGACCCCATCTGGAGTACTGCGTCCAGTTCTGGAGACCCCATCTCCGCAAGAACATAGACAGGATAGAGGCAGTCCAGAGGAGGGCAACTAAAATGGTGCAGGGTCTGCAAGAGAAGCCGTACGAGGAGAGACTAAAAGAGTTTAATATGTATACTCTTGAGGAAGGAAGGGAGAGGGGGGACGTGATAGAAAATTTTAAGTACCTCAGTGGAATCAACAAAGTCCAAGAGGGTAGCATCTTTCAGAAAAAGAGATGTGCAAGAACAAGGGGACACAATTTAAAGATGGGGGTGGTGGTTCAAGGGCAATGTGAGGAAGTATTTTTTCACATAGAGAGTAGTGGATGCATGGAGCAGCCTTCCTGAGGAGGTTGTGGGGTCTAAAACTGTGGGAGAATTCAAGAATGCATGGGACAGACATAAGGCAATTCTTGTGGGGGTAGGAAGAAATAGGCTGTTGGTTAACTAGGATCTGCAGCCTATCCTGTAGGTAGGGAAATGGGCAGACTAGATGGGCCAAGTGGTCCTTATCTGCCATCAAAGTCTGTTTCTATGTTTCCTTCCCAGACTGCTTTTTCTTTTTTCTACCCTCCCAGTTCCAGTCCCAAGATCAGATTGGAGATGTGCACAGAAAAAAATATGTTTCTTCTTATGGGCGGGAAAGAGACACCGAATAAGAAGAACGTGTTTACTGAATCCCAAAGAAAGGGGAGGTTGGGGTCTGCTGGACTTATATAAATATTATTTGGCAGCCCAAGTGGTCCCAGTAGTGAAACTGTTATCATATTCGGGGAAAGGCACCTGGTGTGCATTAGAAAGGAATGCACATATAGCAGTACCAACAAATATACTGCCCTGGATTTTGCTCAGTAAGGATTTGGGACAAATCAAAAACAGTTTGACGAAACACACATTGCAGTGTTGGCTTATGGTCAGGACCTATTGGGGAAGCTTAGCAAGTGTGTGGTCTTATATTCCGCTTAAATATCTACCTGATTTCCTGAAACAGAAAGTGGATAGATGTTTTGAAAATTGGGAACAACAGGGTTTGAAATATGTTACACAATTTGTCCAAGAAGGCACAGTGGTGGATTATAATACGTTACAAACTCAATATAGGATACCACACAAAGACTTCCATAGATTTTTACAATGTAGGCATTACATTAATATGGAAATAGGTTTAGAGGCATTGGAACCTAATGCACAGGAAATAACTCAGGTACTCCACAACAGAGCAAAGCACCATAATATCAAGCATCTTATTTCATATATTATGGTAGCACGGTAGTGCTACCATAGTTAGGGTTGAGGAGCCAGTTCTATGTTAAACCCCCAAACTTTGCACCTTAATAACTTTGCAACTGTTTGACGGATTTGGCTGAAATTTGGAATACACGATCAAGAACCATAGGCCTTGGGATCTGCCAAGTTTCGTACTGGTCAGATATACGGCTGCGGGTGTAAGCGTGATCTGTGCGGCAGCGATTTACACTTTTCTGGAATTCTGTGAGTGGCGCCTACAGGTAATGCAGTTTCATGTGACCAGCCCGAAATCTTCAGGGAACGGCGGCCGGGTCCCCGATGTGCCTTTCAAGATTTGGTGAAAAATATTAAACGGTTCAAAAGTTATTCAAAAACAGTTTCCCATTATAAGTCAATAGGAAAAGTTAACAAAAGTTCAACAGTGTCAAAATGCATTTTACTTTGTAAATGGGCCTGTTACTTTCGCAGATCGGCCATTTTGTTTTCAGTTGGTGATCAGAAAAATGGTTGGCATTTAAATTTGGGACCCTCTAGCAAGCTAATTCTTTTTGTATTCAGCTAGTCGGACCCTGAGGGTGCTCGCCATGTCTTTATTTTGTGATAAAACACCCCAGAAATATGTTTTTCAAATTTCTGGAAAAAGTACTTTCGCAAATTACTTGCTCACGAAAGTGTCGAACTTTTTTGCGAATGCTTTCGCAAATTGCGACAGTAGTTTTCCATCTGTGGGAAAGTGACAGTGATTCTTTGGCACTGCGCTGCAAAAGAACCGTTGGGAGTTTTGGGCTGAAATTTGAGGAACGGAGCTGACATCTCACAGATGTGCCTTTCAGTGCTGTATTGAAAAATATTACACGTGGCAAAGTTACGGCACTCAAAGTTGGCGGTTTTCCCATAGGATAACATTACGGCGCCCAACGCATTATAGAAATCCTTTGGATCCCTGCTGCAAAATAACGGTTTGGTCTTTTTTCCTGAAATTTGAAGGGAAGACAGCTAACAGCCCACAGGTGTGCCTTTCAGTGGTTTGGTGAAAAAATATTACAGGGAGGCAAAGTTATGGCACTCCGAACTTCTCTTTTTTCCCCATAGGATAACATTACAGCGTTCGCCGCTCCTTTCAGGGCCCGTATCTCGGAAACGGTGCGAGATACGGACTTTTCGTTGGAAAAATGGTTAACCTAATGGGGGCTAAGCTCAAAATTAGCCAGGACAGTTGTGAATCATACGACTTCTAAATTTTTTTTCTATGTCGTACGGTTACTGAGATATAACGTATTTAGTATTCCAAGTTCTCATTTTCTGCGCCGATACTCATTATTATGCATACATTATTTGTACTCACTGTCTTTCTCTATGCAAGTTTTGGGGAAAACCAGCCTGTGCGCTTACATTACTGTTACTGTTGCCCTTTCCGCTTGCGGTTCCGTACCCTTTTCACTTACCGTTGACGTCTGCGCCACCACGTGTGTTATCTTTTGCGTTTTCATTTGCGCTTGTGTTTCTGTTATTTTTTGCCATTTCTGTCTACAGTACTGTTTATCTTTCTGTTTCACTTTACGTCACCATGCCCACTGACATTTCTGTTTGCAGGCACCATGTTACTATGTAACAACACATCACGTGGCAGACCATTCCCGTCTACGCCACCATGTGTACCATTCTGTTCTCATTGGCATGTGTTACCATGTGCGCCACTGAGCATTTCTGTTTCGTTGCTGTTCCTGTTAGTATACCACAAGACGCTCGGACTGCGGCTCCTGCCACTACATTACTATTCACTATTTCTCGTTATCATTCTCAAAAAGAAGGAGATTAGAATAAAAACTCCGTTTAATGCATTAGTTAGGGTTGTTCCACAGCGACAAAAGTGAGGAAATTCAGTGGTGGTTGAAAACCCCTTGACCCCAACTGGCATTGGGGGCGCGATTGGGATCATGGGTCCTAACTCTCACCCATTCTCCTATACTTCTGCTGCTTTACACATGTCATGGGGTGAGAGTTGGGGCTGGCGATCTGTCTCTGCGCGCAAATGGGCTGAGAGAGTGGTAGGTCAAGGAGTTTCAACTAACATCGAACCTCCACTAAAGTGTAACAAACAAGTCTACCATAACATATATATATATATATATATATATATATATATATATATTTATATACAGTATATGCAGACATATACAAAAACCTGAAGGAAGAAAGGAGTGAGTTGGCTATACAAGCTATACAGGAGAGATGGGGAAAAAGAAGCCAACATTAATCTAGGGGAAAATATGCAATGAGGTGCACTGTACCTCCTCATCTATATGGCGGGAATATAGATGGAAGATAACGGGTAGGTTTTTTATTACACCCACGATAACAAAACATTTAAGGAAAAAAACATCAGACAGATGTTGGAGAGAATGTGGCAGTCAGGGAACACATTCACACATTTTTTGGGAGTGTCCCAAAATCAGACATTATTGGGATAAACTACAGGAGATATTAAAGAAAATATTTAAACTGTGGCAGCCTCTAGAGTTCAAGCATCTAATATTAGGCTTAATTCCTATAAAACTCAAACAAGAAGTGCAAAAGTACTTTTTTAGGATATTGGTGATTGCGTGGCTGAAGGTGATTACACAGAACTGGTTGAGCACCACAATTCCCAGTGAGGACAAATGGTGGAGTAACGTAAGGGAGATTAAGGAAATGGAGGCTGTCACAGCAAGGTTGAGACTGGGAGTGGAAAAGTTTAATATGAGATGGAACCCTTACTTCCATTATATCAATGAAACACAGGGAATCCCTTATTTAGATAAAATATTATTGAATTAAAAGGAGGGGGACCCTTTATAACCTAGCTGTCTACTACAATAAATCTAAGCTCTATACTTGCTAAACTCATGGGAATCCTTTTAATAAAGTAGAGTTGTCCACTAGGAACATACTGAGGTTAATTAAGTCAGGAAGGAGGTAAAGTGTGTAGCTTAAGCAATATGTTTTATTAATGTTACAGTGCATAGTTAGGAGATTCAGTTTTTCAGGTTATTAACTAACTAATGCGTTAGATATAAGATCTAAAGGTCATTAAATAAAGTTGTAACAAAAGCATTTAATCTAAATGGAAATGATAAATGAAAAGAGAGTAAATACGTCAGATATAGCAATACTGACATCAGGTGATACTATGGACTTGAATGGTCACTAAGGTTTAAGTATCAATTCTGTTTCCACAATGCAATGAACAGATGGTGAAAGCAGAAGGAGATGGATGATGTTTTTGAAGAGGGAATATATCTGTGCAAAAAGAGAAAGATGAGATTTATTAAGATTGACAAAAAGAAGGTTTTGGTGGAAACAAATTGTAAATTTTAAGAAGGGTACAGTTCAACTATTTATACTCAGTGTATACTGGCAATATATTAATTGTTAACCTGATGAAGTTCTTAATAAAATCTTTTGAAGTTCAAAAAAAAAAAGAAAGAAAGACTTCACTTGATGAAATTTCTAGGGCCAAACTACCCAAAACCCTTGGTCATACTTCCCTTCTTCTAGTAGAGCCATTCCAGGACGTCACAAAATTGGCCTGGAAGCACCACTTCAGCTGTCCCATGGAAGCTAGACCGCCTGTATAGGACACCAAAGGGAGAGCCTCACTTGAGCGAACGGCCCAAAGCAGACTCTGTGGTGCTAACTGCAGCTCACGGCAGGCACAGCAACCTTGGCATATGAGCTCACAGCCTCCTTCCAGATCCTGAACCTAAGAAGCTGGATCAGATGGGTAGAAAAGTGTATTCCTCTGCCACCTGCACGGTCAGGTCCCTGAACTTCTTGGCACATATGATTATGTACCAAAAGTCATTATGGAACAAGGCAGTGGACTTGGCTAAAGCTCAGCTGGATTCTGATAATAAATCCGAGCTTACAGCTGTTATTCAGTATGGCACTGATGTAGGCAAACACATCCTGAGAAGCTCATATGACTCCGCAGATATGGCCACTAGGGCAGCTGCCACAGGAGTCTGTATGAGACGCCTGGACAACTGGCTGCTAGGAGCACCATCCTGGGAGCACCTGCTTCAAACCCTGGAGTCTACCTGCAGCTTCTTCCAGGCTTTGGAAATCACTGTCAACCTACCCAAATATTTTCTGACCCCCTTCCAAAGGCTCCAGTACATTTGGGCAGTCTTGGATATAGCCCAGGGGACGACCTTACTTCCCCAGGACAGAGTAGAGTGTTTGATGGATCAAGCCCAGCAGCTTTATTCCAGTTGTCACATCCCAGCCTGGGTCATTCTATGCCTTCTGAGACTTATGGCTGCAACCATTGTTATGGTTCCCCTAGTCAGGCTGCATATGAGGATTCCCCGGTGGACTGTGCGGGTCCAGTGGGATCAGCACATGGACAACCTGGAACAACCAGTCCTAGTCTCAGACCTGGTCAAGAAGGTGTTGCTGTGGTGACTGGAGCCCAGCAATCTCCTGAGGGGGCTACCCTTTTATATGCCTTCCCCACAACAAATCGTCACAATGGATGTCTCTGGTCTAGGCTGGAGGGTTCATCTGGGTGCCCACCAGACCCAAGGGAGGTGGAATTCTGTGGAGGCTGTTCTCTACATAAACATCTTGGAATGTGAGCAGTTCTGTATGCTCTACAGGCCTTCCAGACACATCTCTCCCAAGGTCCTCTGCTGGTTCAGATGAACAACTCTAGTGTGGTCCATTATATCAACAAATGGGGAGGGATTCACTCTTACTCCCTGTGTTGGGAAGTGATTTGAGTCTGGTTTTGGGAGATAGATCATGGCCTGTATCTTTCAGCCGTACATGTTACTGGTGTCCAAAATGTCTTAGTGGACAGCCTAAACTGGTCCCTATCTTGGGCTCATGAGTGGGAACTCATGACCTCAGTGGTGGAAGATCTGTTTGACCGGTGGGGTCATCCAGAGTTGAACCTTTTTGCATCCACACTGAGTGCAAAACTGCTACTTTTCTGTTCACTCTCTTCAGGGCCTGGAGTTTTCTGATGAGACACATTGTCCCTCTTGGAAAGGGAGATTTCTGTATGCCTTCCTTACCTTCTTGCTCCTTCAGAGGGTTCTAATTTAACTTCAGCTGGAAAGGGTCTTCATGATTCTAATCACCCCCTTCTGGCCGCATCAGATCTGGTTCCCCTTGCTCCAACAGCTTTTGGTAGAGCCTCCTCTGCCCCATCTCATCTGCACAGCCTTGCTCACCCAGGAGCAGGGCACCCTGGTCCATCCGGATCTCAAGTCTCTCTATCTCCATGCATGGCTCCTGAAGACATAGCCATTGCGAGGTTTGGGGTGTACCCTAAAGTGTTTTAATAAAGGCGAGAAAGCTCTCCACTCAGGCCACCTACTCCATGACATGGAAGCACTTTGCCATATGGGCAGCATTGCACCATCTGGATCCCTTCACCTGCTCGGTGAACCAGATTTTGGAGTACTTGCTTTCCCTTTCAGATTCAAGTACTCCTCAATTGAAGTTCATCTTTTGGCTATATGTGCCTATCACATATCCATAGATGGCCATTCCGTGGCTCAGCTTGATGTGTCTTGCACATTTTTGCATGGCATCCTGCATCTGAAGTTTCCAATCTGCAACCCTGTCCCGGCTTGGAACTTAAATTTTGTTTTGGAGAAACTCACACTTGCCTCCCTTTGAACTGGCTGCGAGTTACCCTCTGTCATCGAAAGCATTGTTTTTAGTTGCTCTTACTTCTGCTTGAAGGATTTCCATGCTTCAGGCGCTCATGTGTGAGCAGCCCTATTTGGTTTTCCATAAGGACTGGGTGCTCTTGTGTACAAGTCCTAAGTTTCTTCCCAAGATGGTGTCTGGGAATACTTTGAATTAATCCATCCACCTACCTGTTTATGTCCTGGAGCATGCCAATCCAGTGAAAGCATTGCTCCATACCTTGGATGTGCATAGAATTTTACAATATTATACACACACGAATAAGCAATAAACACAGCAATAGAGTCAAGTTATACAAAGGCAAAAGTACTGGACTTTAGGAGGGCTGACTTTGCCAAAATGGGTGAGTGCCTAAGGAATGCACTAGCAAATGGGCAGGAAAGAGGGGTGGAAGAACAATGGGGAATAATAAAAACTGCCATCACAGAGGTAACAAGCCTTTGTGTGAAGCAAATAAACAAAACGAAGCAAATAAACAAAATGAAACGATGTGAGAAACCACTATGGTTCTCAAAGGAAGTGGCAGTGAAGGTTCAAGAGAAAAAGAAAGCATTCAGGAAGTACAAGGAATCACAGAAGAAGCAGGACAGAGAACTGTATCGGTTAAAGCAAAAGGAAGCTGGGAAGGCAGTCAGAACAGCAAAGGCCCAAACCGAGGAAAAGATAGCCAACTCGGTTAAGAAGGGGGATAAAACCTTTATAGGTACATCAGGAGCAAAGGAAACCAAGGGAGGGATAGTGAGGCTTAATAAAGGGAGGGAGGGTGGGCAGAGGGTGACTGTGAAAAGGCAGAGATACTAAACAAATATTTTTGCTCAGTATTTACAAAGGAAGAGGGGGAGGTACCTAAAACAAACAGTAGAAACACTCTGGATACAGAAGTTGATACCAGCCCATTTACAGAAGAAAGGGTTCTGAAAGAACTCTTAAAACTGAAGGTGGACAAAGCAATGGGGCCTGATGGGATTCATCCCAGAATTCTAAAAGAACTAAGGGTAGAACTAGTGACACCACTGACTACCCTCTTTAACAAATCATGGGAGGATGGGGTGGTATCCGAGGACTGGAGGAGGGCAGATGTGATTCCTCTTCACAAAAGTAGGAGCAAGGCAGAAGCAGGAAACTACAGACCTGTTAGTTTAACCTCAGTGGTAGGGAAAATGATGGAATCACTTCTGAAGGAAAGAATTGTCGATTATCTAGAGGCCAGAGGGGCACAGGACCCAAGGCAGCATGGATTCATAGCGGGAAGGTCATGCCAGACGAATTTGATGGATTTCTTTGACTGGGTGACCAAAGTAGTAGATCAGGGAGGGGCTGTGGACATGGCCTGCCTAGACTTTAGCAAGGCATTTGACACAGTCCCACACAAAAGATTAATATACAAGTTAGCCAGCGTGGGAGTGGGTCCCAAGATAACAGCCTGGGTAAAGAATTGGCTGGAGAATAGGACACAGAGAGCAATAGTAAATGGAGTCCACTCTGAAGAAAGGGGGGTTACTAGTGGGGTACCGCAGGGTTCAGTATTAGGACCAGTCCTCTTCAATGTCTTTATAAGCGACATTGCAGAGGGACTGGAAAGAAAAGTATGTCTCTTTGCAGATGACACAAAGATCTGCAACAGAGTTGATGCACAAGGTGGAGTGGAAAGGATGAGAAGAGACTTGGCAAGGTTAGAGGAATGGTCAAATGTATGGCAGCTTAGATTCAATGCTAAGAAGTGCAAGGTAATGCACCTGGGAAACAAAAACCCAAGGGAAGAGTACACAGTGGGGGGTGAGATACTAACAACAACAAAATGGAAAGGGACCTGGGGTAGTCATGTCAGATGACCTAAAGGTGGGCAAGCAATGTGAGAGGGCAGCAAGGAGGGTTGGGGATACTGGGATGCATAGGAGAGGCATCGCCAGTAGAAAACAGGAAGCTATTATCCCTCTGTACAGACAGCTGGTCAGACCCCATCTGGAGTATTGCATGCAGTTCTGGAGACCCAATCTCCACAAAGACATAGACAGGATGAAAGCTGTCCAAAGGAGGGCAACTAAAATGGTGCAGGGTCTGCACCGGAAGACATATGAAGAGAGACTTAAGGAGCTTAATATATATAGCCTCAAGGAAAGGAGGGAGAGGGGGGACATGATAGAAACTTTCAAGCATCTCAAGGGAATCAACACAGTCCAAGAGTGTAGCATCTTTCAAAAAAAGAGGTGTGCAAGAACAAGGGGGCACAATTTGAAGATGGGGGGGCAGCTCAGAGGTAATTTAAGGAAGTATTTTTTCACAGAGAGGGTTGTGGATACATGGAATGGCCTTCCGGAGGAGGTTGTGGAGTCAAAAACAGTGGTGGAATTCAAGCATGCATAGGACAGTCATAAGGCAATTCTAGGGGGTGGGGGCAGAAAGAAGTAGGCTGCTGGTTAACTAGGATCTGCAGCTTATCCATTAGGTAGGGAAATGGGCAGACTGGGTGGGCCAAGCGGTCCTTATCTGCCATCAAATTCTATGTTTCTATGTTTCTATAAGGACTGCAGGAAGTCCTCATAATTGTTTGTTTCTTTCACCCCTGGCAAAGAGGGAGTACCAGTGTCTAAGCAGTGTTTGTCCGAATGGCTGTTCAACTGCAATACTTTCTGTTACAGGAAGAACAGTAAGGAACTTTCAGGCATTGCACATGGTCATTCCACAAGAGGCATGGCCACCTCTGTTGCCTGTTTCCACAATATCTCCACTGCAGAGATCTGCACAGTGACCACTTAGAATCATGGTCCATACTTTTACCAAGCACTGTAGTCTGGAATTCACCTCTCGGCGCAGGGCCAATTTCGGGTTACCCATTCTGCAGGGCCTCCTTTCTTAGGTCCTTTCTTTCTACCTCCTGGATTGTCTGACAGTTTTTGTATAAATGACTGCTTGGGACTCGTCCTACCAGTGTGGCCTGCTGGAAGAGATACCCTCGAAGTAAGATAGTACAGTTATGTAAGAACTTACCGTACCAATAGATCTTTGAGAGGATCCCTTGCAGCAGGCCATGCTTTCCCTTTTTTTTTTTCTTTACAGCTTTCCCTTCCTTTGGTGGGGAGCCTTCAGCTTCCTTTTCTTTCTTAGTTACCTCGACTTCCTCCTCGGTTCTCCTAGCAGGTTCTGCTTTTGGTCTCTGGCAGGCGAACTGAGAAGGGTGTAGGGAGCAGCCCACTCCTGTAGGGTTGGCTGACGTCAGTGGGTGAAGTCGGTGGTGGGACAACCCTCTGGTAGATTGGTAGCTATAAAGTTTCCATGTGATTGTAGTGCCTGATGGCTAAGTCCTGCTGGTGTGGCCTGCTGCATGAGATCCTCTCAAAGATCTACTGTTACAGTAAGTTCTTATGCAACTGTACTGACCTTGTCTCCTCACCAGTCTGCAAGGTGCTTCAGTGATGGATGGACCCAGACAATCTCTTAAGAGGTTCCCATTCTTATCCCCAATCCTTACCATGGATGCCTCTGGTCTGGGTTGTTGAGCACACCTAGGCCCTAATCAGACCCAGGGGACATGGTCCCAGTGAGAGACCCACCTCCACATAAACGTTCTAGAGATGCGGGCAGTTCTGTATGCCTTCCAGAACCATCTCTCTCCAGGTCCACTGTTGCTATAGTCAGACAACCTCAGTGTGGTCTATTACAGCAGCAGTGGGGGGGCATTCCTATCCCTTGTGCTGGGAGGCGATGAGGGTCTGGTACTGGACTGTAGATCACAGTCTAGAACTGTCAGCTGTCCTTGTGCCAGGCGCCCAAAATGCCTTGGCAGACAGACTGAGCTGGTCACAGTCCAGGATGCATGAGTGGCAACTGCTGACTGTCATAGAAGACCTGTTCGATGGGGGGTGGGGGTACCGGGTCATCCAGAGTTGAACCTTTTTACGTACCCAATTACTGCAAAACTGCCACATTTCTGCTTGCTAGATCCAGGGCCTGGAGTTTTCTGGTGAGGCACATTGATCTTCTTCAGGGGTATCTCAGTCATTAGGTCACACAGTAGGAACATCACTGTCAGTGAAGCAGGATCCACATGGAAGATTTTCAGCAGTACAACTGGGCCTGCCCATGCTGACGTTGTCCGCGGACGTCATCAACCCTATAAAGGCATGAGCAGCCCCGCTCCCTCACCAGTTCTTTCACGTCGTTGACTTGTTCACATGGGTATCCGCGGAAGCTCCCATGCAGTTTTGCGCCATTTTTCACCTACCACGTTTTTCAACATAATACTTTAAAGAAACTTTCTTTTTTTTCTTTTTTTTTTTTTAGAGATTTTTATTTTATGTCGAGAGTTAATCCTTTGACCTTTCTCTTCCGTCTCTGTCACTGCAGAAAGAAGATTGCCTGCACAGATGAACACTTTCTCTGTGTCTGCTGTCTTGGGCTCAACCACAAAGTCTGACTGTGAGCTCTGCAAGGAGTTTAATCAAACAATCCTCAGGTGATGCAAGACAGCTCTTAAAAATTTCCTCATGCACCTTGCGTCACGCCAGTGACCCAGGTTCAGGAACAGACTCCGGTCATTCGGGGATCGGCCGGGGAGGTAAGGATTGAGCGTCCGGACTGCTCTCCTTCCTCGGGGTGGGGGTGGGGGTTGTGCTGTGTGCGTCAGCACAACTAGAGGGGTTTGGCCCACGCCCAGGGTGCTTGGCTGCCTCTGCGGAGGTGGAGACAGCTGCTGCACCCATGGTGTGGGGGAGGAAATGGAGGAAAATACCGGGACCTGGCAGGACTCATGATGGCCCTGATGGGGTCATAGCTTTCGCCAGGTCCACGGCGGTGGACAAATAATGTTGTAATAAACAAAACAAAAAAAATCTCCTCATAGAACAACAGATAGCCAGTTCCAGGCAAGGGTCCTCTGGGGTCCCAGCCTCCTAGTCGCTGGCAGGGTCATCAAGCTCCCAGGCCACTAAGGCCCGAGTCAAGTCCTCGGGGGGAATCACAAAAAAGACTGAGATCAGGACCGTTAACCCCCAGCAATGGTCCAATTCTCCAACGGGCTCTTTTTCCTTGTCTGGGGGTTCTTCGTTGGCTGCAGCCACTCTGACACGTAAATCTGTTGTCCAGATCTCTGTGCCTACCAGACCCATATCGACAGTGCCTCCATCCGATAGTCAGGGTGGCTGGTTAGAGACCTCCTGGTCATCGGCCCTTTCTACATTGATGACTGGATTGTCGTCGGTGGCCCTCCTGTCGAGGCCTGATCCTATTCCAGCCCCTTGGGCTGCACCTGAAGTGTCGACAGCCCTCCCGTCGAGGACTGATCCTGTTCCAGCCCTTCGGGTGCTCAGGGCCCATGTGGTGGGTCATCGCTCCCGGCACCATTGACCCACTGAGATTTTAACCAAATTTACTATGTTGATTGTACACCAGTTAGGCGCATATAGGCCCACATCTTCTGCCCCGTCGACAGCAGCATCATCGTTGACACCTCCGCTTCAGCCACAGGCCACCCCTGTGGGCTGTCGTTGGTGCGCTAAATGTGGGACCTTGATCTGGAAGAGGTCAGCGTCAAGGAGGAGTACCATCTTGAGCTTGTTCTTTCTGATGATGATGAGGAGGAGGAAGAACCCCTCACATCAGACAGATCCACAGTTTACTTTGTCTGTGAAGATTCTGTCAAGCATACTGCTAGGTCTTCTCTAGAAGAACTTGCTTTCTTTAATATTATGAAGCAGTTATCCTCAGCCATGAGTTTTCATATGAGGAAGAGGATGCCACCCAAAAGGATCTTGTGGATTTCCTGGAAATTCTTGAATCTCCCCCCAAGATCATTCCTCTTATTTTGCCTACTTTGAGGAATGCTACTACTGCAGCCTGGCACAGGCCTGACATGGTGCCAGCTATGCCCTGCAGGGCAGATAAACTTTAACCCCTAAAATGTCTTATGGTAATTACGTAGTATCCCACTGGCTGTATACACTGCACTGTTCCTTGTAACCTGATGCTGTCGTATCTTCTTTTGAAGTTATGTTGTGCTCTACTGTCCAACTGTACTGCACTGTTCTGTGTTATCTGATGATGTTGTATTTCTCCCAGGTTGTGCCTGAAAATAGGCAGTTTCTGTCTAGTGCACTTACCCGGTAAACACAAACTAAATAAATAAATTATGCCCCTTGGGGGTTCCCACACTATGCTGCCCAACCTGAAACAGACTTGGTCATAAAGGCAGCTCACGACAAGTCTAAGATGCCCAAGCACCTTAGCTCCCTCCCCCCAGACAAAGAGTCACGTAGAATTTATCTTTGGGGAAAGAGGGTTTATGCCTCCTCTACTCTTGGGATGAGGATTACCAGTTACCTGTCTCACATGATAAAGTTTCAGAATACCAACTGGAAGAAGGGCAAAGCCACTGCCCAGGCCCTCTTGGAAGGTACATGGAAGCAGGAGGTTCACAGATGCTTGCAGACAGCTGAAAACATTAGTAAGCAGCTGCAGCGGGCCCTCTATGACATCTCAGACACTATTGCCAGGGCTGCTGCCACTGGCATGTGCCTCCGTAGGCACTCCTGGCTGAGGGTCTCTGGCTTTGCTGCTGATGTTCAGCAGAAAGTGCTTAATGCCCCTTTCAGTGACTCTAAGCTTTTTGGGTCAGATGTCCAGGACATCATTAATGACCTGTAGGCATCTGGCAGGACTATCAAACCTGTCCACTCGCTCTACCATACACAACCTAAGAGCAGACATCACCCTCCCTTTCATAAGGTGTCCAACAGGCAAGGTGCAGCCTCTCAGCTCCAAGGCAAACGCAGAGCCTCTGCTGCATTGCTCACCCCCTTCATTTCTGGAGCTGCAGCCAAGTGTCTTTAGAGGTGATGGACCAGCCCCAGCAGCTCGATTTGCCTCAGCTTGACTCATTGCCAGATCCCCCTCTTTCGATTTCTGACAAAGAGGTGGTGTTCAGTTCTCCCTTCATCTCAATCAGTGGAAAACCATAACATTGGATGCCTGGATTCTTCAAATCATAGAAAGGGGTCACACTCTGGAGCTTACTGAGCATCCCCCAGAGACCCCTCCCCTGCCCTTCAACTACCCCCTGGCCCACCTGTCTGTTCTCATGGAGGAGGTGCAATCCCTTCTGCACAGACAGGCCATTGAGCCCGTGCCCATGCACCAGAGAAACAAGGGATTTTATTCCAGGTTCTTCTTGGTCCCCAATAAGACCGGAGATCTGAGCCCCATCTTAGACCTCAAGGACCTTAATCTGTATGTCTAGTACAAAAAGTGTGAATGATAACTTTGCCAGTTTTTTTTTTAATTTCTTTATTGTATAGAGCAGGTCCTAATACAGCTTCATCTGGACAATGCAAGCAAATATTGACTTTCTACATAAAAATGGTTTCTTTCATATTATTCAGTACAGATTTTTTCATTATCATCCTTTCCGCTCTTCTATCCCATCCAGGTATGAACCATCAAATCCCTACTACCTAATTATGAGAGGATGGAGAAGGACACCTTAACAGTTGTCCAGTCTATCTTTACCAATGCAACTGAAATTGATATTTTGCTTTTCCTTTTACAAGCATTGCTTCTCTCTTCTGGATTACTTTATCTCATGACACTATTATTAATAAGCTGAAAAAACTCATGAACAATAAACCTATAATTACCGGTTAATGCTTTTTCCCATAGGGAAATCCAGTCATAATTTGCCGGGTTTCCCTCAGACCAGGCATTTGCCTGTCATTGCTTTTCCTCCACTCTGTGCTGTTGTCCGAGGCCATTCCTTTTCACTGCATACTTCACTGCCGTTCTCAGTTGGCGGTAAGTTACTTAAAAAAAAAAACAGGTATATTTGTCCGCTAATCTTTAAAACACAAAAAAGAAAACAAAAAGAAAAGTTTTATTTCAGCCAGTTGCCATTGAATGGGGGAACTGTGGACCACGCTGACATCTAAAGGCAGGCTCTGTTTATTTTATATAATTGCTGTGGCGAAAAAATGCTCCTCAGCAATTATATAAAATAAAGGCTGGTGTGTAAATCTTGATTTAGACACATTCTCGTGATGCCATAATAAACCTCGAGCTTCATTTTGGGGTTTGCGGTGGTATCCTACACCTCAGGGTGTGTGTAAAATTTCTCAATATAACCTCTTCCCAGCCATTATTCTATATTTTATAACTGTAAACTTGTGTGGTTAATTTTTTTTTTTTTTGGTTTTATTGTTTTCACATGTTATTACAAAGATAACAATACCACATCTGAGACAAACCACATATGTATTAAATTATCATCTGGAGAATATTCTTTTTCCTTAATCAAAGGCTGGATGTATCCCAAATATTTTGATACCACATCAGAGGGGAATAACTATAACTGATCAAGTATAGTTCTATCAAATTATAAGATGTACCTTATGAGCCCATGAGCAGTATGGCTAAAGTGCCTAATAAAGTCCAGTATTTCACGCCCCATGTTAGGGCGTATGGCATCATACTGTTTACCTTTAGGATATTTAGTGTCCTTAAAGTATGTGAAAGACAGTAAGAGAAGAAGATATAGTAACAAGCAACCCCTATAATGATCTGAGAGGAAAACTAAATCTTAAAATTCACCAACTCAGACTATAGCAAACTTTAAGCATAAATCTAAACTATATGGGACAAATATCAAAAAACATCAGTGGAGTGCAGATCAAACATATAGATGTTGCATTGCCAAATATTATAGGAAACAGTTAAATTAGTGCAGAAGTCCAAAAGTCCCTTCTGAACCATCCTCGTGCTCCTCGAAGTCGCGGTTCTCAGCTCCCGGGTCTTGCCTGATCTTTTGATGAGTAGCAATGAAACAGGAGGCCCGCTTACCAGCTCACTAGGGTCAGAAAACACCCACACTTTACCATCATAGACAATATATAGTCTGGCTGGATAAATCATGGCATGTGGGATGGAAGCTTCCTTTAGCAGCTTCCGGACGCCATCAAATCTCTTGTGATGCATTCGGGTGGCATAGCTTATATCGGGAAACAAATATACTGCCTGATCATCCTGAGAAAGAGGGCCAGTCTCCCTAGCCATCCTCAAGATTTTATCCTGAGTACTGATGCCATCCGTTACCATCAATAGAGTGTCTGGATTATCTGCATCCTCCCGATAGCCCTCAGGAGTTATCCGGTAAGCCTTCAGCAAGCCAAACTGAGCTGATTGTCCTTCGGGCACTAACTTTTCAACAAGCCATTCTTGTAAGAACATGAAGGGATGATCTCCCTCACTCCTTTCAGGCAGTCACAAAATCCGAATGTGTGAGGAGCGGGCTTCATTTTTTAGCGACTCAAGCCTAGCTCGCAAATGGGTGTTTTCTTTGACCATGGAGACAGAGGCAGCCAAGTTAGACTCTGTCTCTTTAGAGCGACTACATCTGTTTGGAGAACTTCCACCATTTTTTCCACCACTGTCACTCTGATACCAAAGAAGTCTATCCTAGCGTTAAGATTGGAGACCGAGGAAATAAGGCTTTGCAGCTTCAAACCGATAGACGCCATAGTTTCCTCAGAATCTTGTGGAAAAGCAGTCTGTGCTTCTATACCATGCTTCATGGGTTGAGAAGTTCCCCATATTTTTCCTCCAGTACTGTTGCCTTTATTTTTCCGTGGGTTACCCATTGTAGGTTTTTAAGGCTCCTCTTTCGAATGGTAGAAAAATTAACTCTCGATCTGCACCCCAAAAGAGCAATTTTAAGGCTTTTAAACTGAGAAATGGAGAACTATAAAGATCTGCTGCCAATAAACTCTGGTTCCAGAGCACCCACCCATGTATGGTTAAATTTGTAATTTCTATTGCTTTGTATTATGTCTGTGAGGTTTTGCTAATTCCTGTTTTTGCCAGATAGTGCTCTTCATGCAGCCTATTGTCTGAGGTGCCCTTATACGTCACCTTAATATCCAAACGCTTTTTGGGGACAGAACCGACACTCCTCCAACTCCTCAATGAAGTACATAAAAGGGAGCCATATCCCCTTGAATGTTTCTGCCTGTAATCTCAGTTCCACTGTAATCTTCTCCACCCAATATCTGCCCTTCACTGTGGTCGCCCATTCCTGTACTGTGGGTGGGTCTGGGTCAAGCCATTTTTTTGTTATCGCTTTACCAGCCACAGCCAATAATATTCCTGCAGAGGATCTCTGGACATTTGTCCTCTTACCCTTTGGAAACTGCCACAGTATCATGTTTTCAAAGTTTAAATGTGCCCTAGCTCCAATCATTTGCCCATATTTCTCCTCCACAACTGTCCAGTAGGTTTGTATCACTGGGCAACTCCAAAATATGTGGTAATGACTCCCTGTCTTTCCACAATTTCTCCAGCACCTATCTGAAGACCCGTTTATAATATTTAGTTCTGGAGGGTGTGTGAAAAAACCTACTAAAGTGCTTCCAGCGGAATTTCCACTAGGTATTTGAGACTGATGTTCAGAGTGCCTCTTCCCAAATCTGCTTCCATGTCTGTATATCCATGATCTAACTTAGAGGGTGGAGCTCCTGCAGCAGGTAATACCATTAGGACTAATGCTGTCAGGCGTTGGGACCCCACGGAAAACTTGTAGCTAGCAGTCTGAGGCAGGGGACCACCCCAATGTCGGCTCCGCCCCCGACATCTGGTGTGTTATAAAGGGACGGTCCTGTGCCATCCTTCAGTTCTTTCCTGACCGCCGACCCGCCAGAGCTGGCTCCACCAGGTCGCCTTCTTCAGCAGTCGACAGCTTAAAAGAAAAGTGTTTTTTTCTCAGTCATTCATTTAGTTCGCCTTGTGTATGTCGTTGCCTCCTCCACCGTGGTGCAAAGCTAAGTGTGCGTGCGGCAAGCAGATTCTGGCCACAGACAGCCACGTGGCCTACCTCATCTGCTTAGGCCCAGACCACCGGCCTGATGCCTGCACCCACTGCCAGCAATTCAATCAAAAAACTCATGCCAGGAGAGCCAACGCACTCAAAACCTTCCTTCTAGAGAAGCAACTAGCGGTGATGCAGCATGGCTCAGGGGCCAGCTCCTCTTCTCCCGCCAGGGATTCCCCACCAAAAGAAAAGTCCTCGGGTGGGAAACATCACCACAGGGATAAAGATCGGGCCAGGTCTGAGTCCCGCCCTAAGTCACCGGATAAGCAGGCCGCCTCCTCCTTGACCTCCGTCCGGAGGTCCGGCTCGGTGCCAGCAACCGAACACTCCCACTTGAGTAAGTCCACTCCCACCTCTTCTCAGGGCAAGCACCAGGAGTCGGCCTCTTCAGGACACCAGTCTTCCCTGGCTCATCGACCTCATAAATCTTCCACAGGGTCGACCCAGGAGGGCCAGTCCAAGTCTTCGAAGGGCAGGCCTAATTCATCCGAAAAAAGGAAGCCTTCGGGCGAACACCCAGCTAGTCAAAAAGGTTGTCCAGGATTGGATGCTTTACCATCCTCCGGCTAAGGTACTCCCCCCAGTCGAACAGTGAAAGCCTAGCCGGTTGCCTTCTCCGTCTTCCCACTCCCCAGCGCCTGATACGGGGCAGTCACTGACGGATGGCCAGACACCCGGGCGATGGCGATACTGGATGTCAGACCACTGATGACGGGGTCCTGGACCCGATGCCAGTTTCTCAAGATAACTAGACGCCCGCTGCAGCGGGCCCGATGCCAGGCCAGGAGAACCCGACACCTGGACAAGCAGTTGTCCCAGTGGTGGACATAGGCTCCTTATTCACCAAGTGGTGGAATACAGTGAAGGGGGATCTCCTTTACAGACCCTTGGATACCACCCCAACTCCACCACCCACAGGGCCTCCCCCCACCCCGACTCCTGATGGGGGTGAGAGCCCACACCCAGATCCTAAGGGCAAAAAGAGGAGACATCAGCAGTCTCCCCTTCCTCCTCCTCCTCCTCCTCCTCACACGTTCTCCTCAGAAGAGGGAGACACAGCCAGCCCAGTCGCGCTGAGGGTCGAGGCGCTGGATGCCACACCTCACTGCACGCTGGCGACCCAGGTTCGTGGACGAGCTCGGGCCGGCCGAAGTTGGCGGGAGAGAAGGATCGAGCACCTTACGGTGGCTGCCTCCTCTGGGGAGGGTTCCATGCAAGTCTTGCTGCTCTACTGCCATCTCTCAGGAGAACCCGGGGTTGACAGTGTGGATCGGGTCACGCACTTAGAAGGTATGGGGCAGTGTTGGCCGAGAAGCCCTGGGAGGAGTTGCGTCTTCGTTGGACCTCCCAGTGGCTCTGCTAAGTGCCGACATCTGCAGCAGGTGGAACATGGGAAAATGGGTGGCCCGTCACTCCAGGACGCACTGAGAGAGCCTCAGCAACTGCACAGGGAGCAGACTACTGTGCAACACCCGCTCCACTATTGTGCGGAGAGAAGGTAAGAGGGGACCTCTCCTTGCCCCACCCAGGGGGATACGCAGGATACCTAAGGGCTACTGAGGGGGTGAGCACTCTAGGGGCAGACTCCTGTGTCAGGACGCCAAGGTAAGTGAGGCATGTAGGGGCTCTGATTAAGTGAAGTGATGCAGCAGAAAGGAGGAAAAAGATCAAAGATTAAAAAAAAAAGAAGAGGGAGACGCAGAATCCGAGCCTGATTCAGAGGGGGAATTCTTTCCTCCCTCCCCAGGACCTAAGGATTCCCCACAGTCCCCTCTGGATGATCCCTCATTTTTAGATATAATGAGGCACATCCAGGCCATTTATGAGTGGGACACAGAGGACCTGGACCCAGAGCGCAAGCACCTGGCCAAGTTCCTGGGTGAAAAGGAACCTAAGCCTTTGGTAATCCCTCCTTTTGTCGATCCCTTCCAAGATGTCACTCGCCTGACTTAGTGTACCCCTTCCTCAGTACCTGCAGTTCCTAGGAAGGCCGACAGGCTTTACAAGCCTCCCAGATCTGAACCTTTTCTGGCAGAACAGCCAAAGGTGAATTCCCTGGTTCTGACAGCAGCCCATGGCAGGCCGACATTTGAGCTCTCAACCCCTGGACCCAGTCTCCAGAAAATTGGACAGCTGGAGCCAGAAGGTTTATTCTTCTGCCACCAGTGTCATTAGGTCACTTAACTTCATGGCACACATGATTACATACCAGCAATCCTTATGGCAGAAGACCATGGACCTAGTCAAGTCCATGCCAGACTCGGACTCAAAAGAGGAGGTGCTTGCCTGCACCCAGTCAGGTCTGGATGTTGACAACTATGTCCTCCATTGCTCTTACAACGCGGTGGATGTGGCCTCCAGGGCTGTTTCCTCAGGGAGTTTTCTGAGACATCAATCATGGCTCAGGTTGACGGGGTTCCAGTCGGATCTGCAAGATTCCATTTTGGATTCCCCATTCCATGGCACAGTTCTGTTTGGCCCAGAGGTTGAAACCATGGTCAAACAGCTACAGGAGTCTGGTAAAGCGGTGGCCAATGTACACCACATGTACAAATTCCAGCCTCAAGAACCCTGTTGCTGTCCCTTTCAAAAAGGACAGGGACAGGGGAGCAAGCTTGCCCAAGGCAAAGGGTTCAAGAGGCAGGGTCACCCTGCCCCCCAAGGTTCCTAGGGCCCTAAGTAGCCCAAAACTCCAAGGGCTCAAGGACCCACCACCCCCTCTGCCTGACTGTTCCTGCCTGCCTCCTCTCTTCAGGGACCTGCAGAATGAGAAGGTAGGAGGGAGGTTTGCCCTCTACCCACTCGAATGGTCCAGTATTGCCTCAGACCAGTGGGTACTGGATACCATTCAAAACAGGTATGCCGTAGATTCCTTTCTATTCCACTGGACAATCCCCCCCCTCCGGTCAGTTGTCCACCAGTGCACAGTCTTCTGGCTGCGGAGATCCAGCAGCTCTTGAAGAAAAAGGCCATCCAGCTGGTTCCCCAAGCCCAGTAGGGCAAAGGTTACTACTCCCATTTCTTTCTGGTCCCAAAGAAAACCAGAGGCCTTCGCTGCATTCTGGACTTGAGCCAGCTCAATCTCGCTGTCAAGTACCAGAGATTTCAGATGGTTACTCTGGCAGCCCTGTTCCCCTTGCTTCAGCAAGGGGACTGGTTGTGCTCCCTCGATATGCAGGACGCATACATGCATATCAAGGTCCTGAAATCTCACAGAAGGTTTCTTCACTTCAGCTTTCAGGACCCGCAGTACCAGTTCAGGGTACTCTCCTTCGGCCTTTTGTCAGCTCCCAGGGTGTCTACCAAGTGTCTTTCGGTGGTAGTAGTGGTACTCCGATGGAGAGGCCTCTTTGTTTACCCCTACCTGGATGATTGGCTTTTCTCCACATCATCAGAAGAGCAGCTCCAAATTGCTCTCAGAGAGACACAAAGTCTGTTTTGTTCCCTGGGAATCACTGTGAATTGGCCAAAGTCACACCCATGGCCGTCACAAAGGCTGCAGTTCATAGGGGCAGTTTTGGACACCGAGCAGGGGAGAGTTTTTCTGCCTTGGGACCAAGTAGAATTTCTCCAAGCTCTGGCAAGCAGGGTCCAGAGAGCACCCTCTATCTTCGCCCGAGTCGTCCTTCTGCTGTTGGCCATATGGCAGCCACCATAGCAACAGTACCCCTCACCAGACTGCATATGAGGGTCCTTCAAGTGGCACCTCAAGGTCCAGTGGGACCAAAGTGGTGGATGATCTAGATTTCCAGATCCGGTTCTCTCGGGAGGTCCATCATTCCCTCGACTGGTGGCTGTGCCACGAGAATCTAGAGGGAGGAGTCTCCTTCCGGAGGCGTACCAGTCATCATCTCCTTTGCAAAAAGGATGACAGGGGCTCCTGTCTCTAAGCAGTCTCTCTAGTCCATTGGCTAGTGCACTGTATTTCCTTTTGCTACCAGTACCATGGTAAACCCCTTCTGGGTCCCATTAAGGGCCACTGCACCAGGCCTGTGGCCGCTTCCTTCCTTTGCTTCACTCAGGAACGTTTCTTCAGCAGACATTTGTGCTGCTGTGACATGGAGCACAGTCCATACCTTCATCAGGCATTACAGCCTAGACATTGCTTCTAGGAGGAGAGCAGGTTTTGGACTAGCCATCCTGCAGGGCCTACTCTCATAAGAAACTCGGCATCTGTCTACGTTTCAGTTTTTCTTTGCCACCTCCCACTCAGACCTGGGCCTATCTTTGGGTACTGCTTGGGACTCATTCCTATTGGTATTACCTGCTGCAAGAGCTCCACCCTCAAAGTTAGATAGTTCAGTTACGTAAGAACTTACTGTAACAGTAGATATTCGAGAGGAGCTCTTGCAGCAGGTGGCTTTCCCACTCTCCATCCCCCAGCTATATGAGTTTTGCACCTGTACTAGGTTGGGGAGTTCCAGCTTGGTTCTCCAATTCTGTGTTAGCCAGGTCTCCAGTGGGAGAACTGAGATGGTCCCCCGCCTCAGACTGCTAGCTACAAGTTTTCCGTGGGGTCCTAATGCCTGACAGCATGAGTCCTAATGGTATTACTTGCTGCAAGAGCTCCTAAGTTCTTACATAACTGTACTTTCTTTCCTGATTCTGTTTCCCATGCTATCTGACATGTAGGACTTTCAGTGGTTGAAATCCATCGTCTGCAGCCTACAGCTAGTGCAGAATGCTGCAACCTGGCTTTTGACGGGTTCTAGCAGATCCTGTCACATTACTCCGGTGCTGCGCGAACTGCACTGGCTGCCAATTCGGTGGCGGATCACCTTTAAAGTCGTCTTGCTGACTTTCAAAGCTCTACACGATATGGGCCCAGGCTGTCTGAAATAACTTCTGGTTCCTTATCACCCGAATTGATCACTCCACTCGGCCGACGAGGAGTTGGTAGAGGTTCCAAGGGTAAATTTGAAATCTTTGGGTGCTCAGGCATTTGTGTATGCAGCCCCCAATCTTTGGAACTCTCTACCCCTCCGGTTATGGGAGTGCACTTCTGTGGAGGGCTTTAAGAGAGGTTTGAAGACTTTTTTATGGGAAACTGCATTTTTAGAACACTGACTGTTATGATTGTTTTGTTTTAATTGTGTTTCTTAATGCTTTTTTACTGTTCTGATTTGTTATTTATGTACGGCACCTTGGTAATTGAAAGGCTCCTTGTAAATAAAATTATTATTACTATTATTATTATAGGTGGGGTTCGCTCTATGAATTCTATGTAGGTGGTCACTAGCTTGGAAATAAGGTGTTTTTCTATAGTTCCTTCTGCTGCTTCCAGTATTACACCAGCAAGAGAATGTGGCTCTTTCTGTATCTCTAAACTGTGTGTACCTTTTCTAAGGAAGGAAGTAACCTGCAGGTATTGAAAAAAAATCTGTCCTGGTTAGCCGATATTCTTCCTGCATCTCCCTGAATGACTTCAACTGTCCCTGCTTATAAAATTGTACAAAATAGATTAGTCCCTGCTTTCTCCATCTGCTATAAACGTGGTTCATTTTTGGTGGGGCAAAATCGGGGACATTGGGTTATGTCTGTTTGATTTGTGAGGGAAGCTCCAATGCTTAGTTCTTTTTATGTTGCTTGCACGCATGTGCAAGAAACATAGTGCCATCATCGGAGATTTCGGAGGTGTGTCACCTCCTCCTCCAATTCAGTCAGTGAGCTGGCAGGCGAGGCCCCTGTAAGCCAATGCATTTTGGAGCTGTCTATGACACACTCCAAAATGCAGTGGCATACAGTTGAAAGGGGGAGCTATGCTTCAGTGAGCAGCGATAAGAAGCGTAGCTCCCCCCCCCAACACGCAGGCATGTGCGCCCCGGCACGCACTGTATAGCCGACGGGGTGCCCAATCCCCGTCGGCTGAGCTGCGCCCCCCCCAGTAGTAGGTGCCACGCTGGGAGCCCACCCCAGCGTGGCAAGCAGTCCTTGGCCGACGGGGGTGCCCAATCCCTCCGTCGGCTGAACGCATTCCCCCTTGGCCCCTGTGCCACTCCTGGGAGCCCACCCCAGCTGGCAAACGTCCCCACCTGTAAAACAAAACGTCTTGAGCGCGATCTCCCGACCCCTCCCACAACCCGCACCCACCCACTGCGCACTCCAGCCTCCCCACACCCCACACCCATACTTACCTCGGACTCCGGCGCATGATCTTTCGTGGATCGAACACGCCTGCACTCTTCAAAGCCGACCGCTGAACTGAGGGAATGCCGTAAGCTGTATAATGGGCTAGATAGGGGTTTCAACTTGTTGCATATCTCAGGCATTTTGGGAATTTTGCACCAAATTTTCAACATGGGGTTTTTAGGACCCCTTCTCATGAATGATGTCACTGTCATGGTGTTATTCGGGCCCGAAGGGTGATTTTGTGCAGTGACTGCGAAATCACCCTTCGGGCCCGAATACCGCCATTTTAAGACCTCTGCTCATGAATAGTGTCACTGTGATTTTCTTAATTTGTCCCGTACATTGATTTCGCACACCGACTGCGCCATTCTGCGCTACAATGGTGGAAACACATTTTGGGTAAGATGTGAAAAATGACAGCTGTACTACTCATAAGACGGTGTGGTGAAATGGCAATGTTGAAAATCTGGAGTGAAAATATTGAAATTTCGCAAACTTACAAGCCTGCGTAGGAACTGCACAATGCACGCTCGTTAAACAGTCATTTTTGAATTTTGGCACCAAATTTCAACATGGGGTTTGGGCCCCTTCTCATGAATGATGTCACTGTCATGGTGGTATCGGTCCTGAAGGGTGATTTCGCAGTCACTGCGCAGTCACTGCGCCGAAATCACCCTTCGAGCCCGAATAACGCCATGACAGTGACATCATTCATGAGAAGGGTCCCAAAACCCCATGTTGAAAATTTGCAAAATTCCCAAAATGCCCGAGATATGCACAAAGTTGAACCCTCCTATCTAGCCCATTATACAGCTTACCGGCATTTCTCAGTTCTGGTCGGCTTTGAAGAGTGCAGACGTGTTCCCGTCCACCAAGATCGCTGCTACCGGAGTCCGGAGGTAAGTATGGGGTGGGGGTGGGGAGGCTGCGCAGGGTGGGTGCGGGATGTGGAGGGGGCTCGAGATGCGCCTTCGGGACAGTTTTTTTTACAGGGTAAAACAAAAAGACGCTGCGATTGCCACACGCTGGGTGGCTCCCAGCGTGGCACAAGGACTTTGGGGGCGCTCAGCCGACGGGGATTGGGCACCCCATCGCAAAAACCAAAAACGCAGGATTTGCCACGCTGGGGTGGCCCCCAGCTGGCACAATGACTTTGGAGGGCAGCTCACTGACGGGGATTGGGCACCCCGGCCGGCAACATGAGCACGGATTGCCACGCTGGGGGCTCCCCAGCGTGGCAGCAACTATTGGGAGGGAGGGAGACAAATAGTTCAGCCGACGGGATTGGCACGCCGGTTGGGGAGCTGCGCTGTGAGCAGCTCCTTATCGCTGCTCACGCAAGCGTAGCTCTTTCAATCAGAGGCCACTGCATTTTGGAGTGTCATAGACAGCTCCAAAATGCATTGGCTTACAGGGGCCTGCCAGCCCAGTGCCTGAATTGGAGGAGGAATCTCCGTTCATGGCATTATGTTTCTGCACATGCGCAAGCAAACATAAAATGACTGTTTTACTAGCGTATGCTAGAAGCAGTTCCTATGCACGTCGTGAAGTTCGCCGAATTTTCAATATTTTCACTCCAGATTTCCAACATTGCCATTTTGCCACACCTTCTTATAAATAGTACAGCTGTCATTTTTCACATCTCACCCAAAACGTGTTTCCACCCATGTAACGCACAATGACGCAGTCGGTGCGCGAAATCAATGCACGGGATAAATTAAGAAAATCACAGTGACAGTGTTCATGAGCAAAGGTTTTAAAATGACTATGTTGAAAATTTGGTGAAAAAATTCCAAAAAATGACTGTTTTACGAGCATGTGTTGTACAGTTCCTACGCACGCTCGTAAGTTCGCGTATTTTCAATATTTTCACTCCAGATTTCCAACATTGCCATTTTGCCACACCTTCTTATAAATAGTACAGCTGTCATTTTTCACATCTCACCCAAAACGTGTTTCCACCCATGTAACGCACAATTACGCAGTCGGTGTGCGAAATCAATGCACGGGATAAATTAAGAAAATCACAGTGACAGTGTTCATGAGCAAAGGTTTTAAAATGACTATGTTGAAAATTTGGTGAAAAAATTCCAAAAAATGACTGTTTTACGAGCATGTGTTGTACAGTTCCTACGCACGCTCGTAAGTTCGCGAATTTTCAATATTTTCACTCCAGATTTTCAACATTGCCATTTTACTACACCTTCTTATGAGCAGTACAGCTGTCATTTTTCACATCTCACCCAAAACGTGTTTCCGTCCATGTAGCGCACAATGGCGCAGTTGGTGTGCTTAAATCAATGTACAGGACAAATAAAGAAAATCACAGTGACACTGTTCATGAGCAGAGGTCTTAAAATGGCTATGTTGAAAATTTGGTGAAAAATTCCCTTCAGATGTATAGCAATATTACTAATGAAGACATTGAACAGAACTGGCCCCAGGACCGATCCCTGCAGCACCCCACTGGTCGTCCCCTCTCCCTAGACTGCATACCATTTACCATCACTCTCTGCCTCCTGTCTGTTAGCCAGTTTCTAACCCAGTTTACTACCCTTTCCCCCATGTCCAGCCTACCCAGCTAGTTTATCAGCCTCCTATATGGGATGGCGTCAAAGGCTTTGTTGAAATCAAGGTAAGCGTTGTCTGCTGCCCCACCCTGATTCACTTCCTTTGTCACCCAGTCAAATAAATCAACCAGATTTATCTGACATGATGTCCCCACTGTGAATCCATGTTGTCTATGGTCCTGGTTCCGATGGCATCTAGATGCCCCACTATCCTTTCTTTAAGCAATGTCTCCATGATCTTCCCCACTACTGAGGTGAGGCTGAATGGCCTATTGTTCCCTGCCTCCTCCTGCTGCTGGACTTGTGTAGAGGGACCACATGTGCCCTCCTCCAATTCACTCATGTTGAATGACTCAGTGAACATGACTGCCAGAGGTACTGCTATCTCCCTTCGCAGTTCTGTTAATATCCTTGGGCGTATGCCATCTGGTTCCATCGCTTTGTCTACCTTCAATTTAGTGAGCTCCTGCAGGACTCTTTTGTCCACCTCTTCACCCCCTTGGCAACTGCTGTACTGCTGTGGCCCTTGCCCCTCCCACTCTTCTGTGGATACTGAGCGGAAAGACACAGTGGATGACTTGGGAGGAAGGCATGAAACTGTCACTTCCAAATACCTAAACAGCACATACAAGCAAGCAACATTCGGCATTGACAAATGCTTGTTTAACTTTACTCCACATTTTGTACATCTGATGTTGCCAGGGATTCACTGTTTTCTTATTGCCCAATTGTTCTGCCGAGTTTGTAAAATCTTCTAATGGCTGTACTTCTGGGTTGCTTCCCCTTTCTTGGGCCACTCATATATTGTCTGGGCCTTCTTGTTTTTATATGCAATCCAGGGTAATAATTGTGCCATCTGGTAATAAATTCTAAGGCTTGGCATACCCACCTGGTTTTTGGGTCTGTGTAAATCCACATCCACCCATTTGACTCTAGCCCGTTTGCTCCCCCATACAAACTAATGTAGTGCTTTATTTATCCTTTTCCACTCCGTCCCCGGTATATGCAGGGATAAGGTGTGAAAAAGAAACAGAAATTGTGGTAGAATATTCATTCAGAATGACTCAGTTAATCCCATCAGTGACAGGGGAAGAAGCTCCCATCTTTTAAAATCCATCACTAATTTACTATAATTTACTTGGTAGAGTTGTGTTAAATCTACTGGGATAAAGTTCCCTAGGTATCTGATTTTGGAGGTAACCCATCTAAAAGGTATGAGTCAGGCCAGGTCAGGGTTATGGGTGCCACTTACTGGCAGGATTTGTTTTATCTTCATTTATTTTAAAACCGGACACCTGGCCATATTGCTGTAATATATAGTAGAATGTTGGGAAATTTCTGATTCGGTCTTTAAGATACAGCATTGTATCATCAACATAAAATGATATACGGTTCTCTTCCCCCCTATTTTAATACCTTCTAAGTCAGGATGAGTTCTGATTAGTTCCGCTAGGGGTTCCATGCTTAAAGAAACAATATCTGGGACAAGGGGCATCCCTGCCTGGTTCCCCTGTGTAGCTTTAAAGTGTCCGACACCATGCCGTTCACTTTTATTCTTGCTACTGGGGCTCTATACAATATCCTAATCCAAGTACAAATTTGGTCCCTGAACCGCAAATTTAGTTAAAACCATGAAGAGGAAGTCCCATTGCAAGCAGTCAGATGCATTTTCTTCGTTGATCATTATTGCTGCTTGTTGTGCTGGGGCTTTAGCTCCCTGGTGTAGGATATTTAAACACCTTCTGATGTTGTCTCCCAAGTGCCGGTTGGGCACAAAACCCACTTGATCTGGGTGGACAAGTTTTGTCAGAATTGTGTTAACTCTGGATGCCAGTAAACTTTGCCAGGTCTGATGCCATTTCTCAAGAAAGGTGATTGGCTATGTTCTCTGGACATGCAGGATGCTTACCTGCACATCTCCATTTCCTCATTACAGGAGGTTTCTCTGGTTTCTTTTCCAGGGTGGGCATTACTAGTTCAAAGTGCGGTCCTTTGACTTTTCATAACTTTTTTTTTTTATACTTTCTATTTTCTCACCTTCCCTCCCACCAGCTCCGATATCCATCGGGAGCACCTAGGAGTTATCCCTGTGCAAGCCGCCTTACCTGGTCTGCCTCTGTCACCCATGGAGCCTCGGACTACCTCGGCGGGACGAGGTGGCCAAACACCACTTAACATCTAGTTTCACGCGGCTCGAGGGGTGCAGGAAGGCAGCTGCAAATCAAGGGCAAGCTCCGGTGCTCCGTCTCCATTGGAGCTGGAAGGTATTTTTCCTGTTCTGTAGGGGAGTGGCCAGCACCCCGACGTCAAGGCATTTCACTGACGTCTGCTTCTCCCAACCCTTCTCTATGCTCCAGTGCTTGCTGTGCCTCTGGCTTCTGCCTGAGGCCAGCCAAGCATCGAGCAGGAGCCCCCCCTCCCTCCTGGGAGAGGAGAGCTGTCGTCCGGATGCTCAGTCTTCTCCCTCCCCTGCCAACCCCTGACGACCCAGGCTCATTCCCAAACCCAGGTCGCCAGCGTGGCTCGAGCTGTGGCATCCAGCACCTCAACCCTCAGTGCCACCAGCCTGGCTTGACTTTTCATAACTTTTAATCAAGCCAACTCTTGCCTTCATATACTGAGAACAGACTGCAGTATTAAGAACATTGCATGCTAGTGGAGAGTTTGAAAGAGTCAAGAAGTGGCCCTAAATACATGCATGCCCACCTTCTATCACAAATCTGTGTGTGCAGCAGGTCTTTACCAAGTGCTTAGCAGCTGTTGTTGTGGCCCCCAGAAGGGAGGGACTATATGTTTTCCCTTTCCTGGATGATTGGCTCCTGAAGGCCCCATCCAGGGAACAGCTCTTGCAGATGCTAGAGAGATCTCTTCAGTTATTTCTCTCCCTGGGCATTACAGTCAACTTGCAAAAAGTCGGTCCTGGTTCCATCCCAAAGGCTACAATACATATGTGCAGTTCTAGATTTGGCACAGGGGAAGGCTTTCCTGCCTCAGAACAGGGCAGAGTGCATTATTGCCCAGGCTCAGGAGGTGGTCCAGAACCGTCATATTACTGCCAGAGTGTACCTGAGGCTGTTGGGACTTATGGCAGCTGCCGTCTCCACTGTTCCGCTGGCCAGGCTGCACATGCACATCCTCCATTGGACTCTTTGAGTGCATTGGGACCAGCGAACGGATGAATTAGATCAGTTAGTGCTGATCTCTTCCCTAGTCCGCAAAGTGCTCCAGTGGTGGATGGACCCCCTGAACCTGCTGCATGGTGTCCATTCCAGATCTGTTCCCCTCAGCAAATCCTCACCACAGATGCCTCTGGTTCAGGTTGGGGATCTCATCTGGGTCCCTTTCAAATTCAGGGCTCTTGGTCCCAGATTGAAACCTCCCTTCATATCAGATGTCCTGGAGATGCGGGTGGTTCTGTATGCCATGCAGACCTTTCAGAAGCATCTTCTTCTGGGTCAGCTGCTGATTCACTTAACCTCAGTGGAGTGTATCACATCAACAAGCGGGGGGGGGCACACATTCATACCCTCTCTGCAGGGAGGCCAGGAGAGTGTGGTATTGGGTGTTAGCCCATGGCCTGACTGTGTCAGCCATCCACGTCCCTGGGGTGCTAAACACCCTGGCAGACAGTCTCAGCAGGACTCATTCCAGCATGCATGAGTGGGAGCTCCTGTAATCCATCGCAGAAGATCTGTTTGACAGATGGCGGCATCCATGGTTGGACCATTTTGCATCCCCACTCAAGGCAAAACTGCCCAGTTTCTGCTCGCTAGATCCAGGGCCTGGAGTTTTCTGGAGAGACGTATTGTCAGTCTCCTGGAGTGGTAGGTTCCTTTACGCCTTCCCTCCATTTCCTCTGATTCAGAGGGTGCTAATCAGACTACAAATGGAGGGGCCAGCATGATCCTGGTAGTGCCATTCTGGCCACGGCAGATATGGTTTCCATTACTGCAACAGTTAGCGAAGGAACCTCTGGTCCCTCTGCCCCTCTGCAAGGGTCTGCTGACACAGGCTCAGGGGACCCTGGTCCATCCCAACCTCAGGTCCCTTCATCTGCATGCCTGGCTCCTGAGGACATAGTGATCGCCCAGTTTGTGGTATCCCACAGGTTGCTGGTGTCCTCGTGGCTGCTAGGAAGCCCTCCACTTGAGCCACACATGCCACGAAGTGGAAGAGGTTTGCCATCTGGGCTTCCAAGCATCATCTGGACCCTTTCACAGGGCCTTGAGTATACTGTGACAAACTGGACCCACATCCTGCGGTAGGACCTTATGCTTGCTGTGGTCAGACTATGAGCAATTCTGTGGCGATTTTGCAGCAATTCTATGATGGACGTTACATTCTTTGGCAACTCAAATGAGCCCCAAAATAAAATCTAGTTACTCAGAAAGAATGCTCAGAAAAAAGGCAGCCTGGGGCAGTTTGACAGATGCACAGGCAAGGCAATGCAAAGCAATTCTGGCATCATGATTTGAATTGAATGCAGGGTGTATGGGAATTGAAGAGTTATTTTTTTATTTAATTTTTTTAGTGCAGTCTTATTTTATTATCCTGAATTGTCCCATGGTTCCCTGCCACCTGCACAGTGCTGGTTTACCACAACTATGCTGCTGAGAATTTCTTCCCCTGCCTGCCCAGTTGCTTGAAGACCAGTACTGCCTGGTTGCAAAACAGTGCTGCTCCAGTGACTCCCTCCCACCCACTTGCTTGAACCCTAGTGGTGATGTTATGTCCTGTAACACTGCTTTAGTTGCTGTCTCCTGCTTGCACGGTTCAACACCGGTGGTATCATTTGTGTCATTGCCCCTTGGCTTCCATATCTTCTTCACTCCCACTCTGTAAGGATTTACTGTGAGGCTAGAGAGTAGCTGGACCATTTTAGATCAGACAGAGGTCCAGGAAGCCTCCCATTTTTTTTATCTGCAATAATTACTAATACGTTTCATTCCACATTTCTGCAGATGGCAAATAGTACCACCATTCTTTCTCATGAAATAGACTTTCTGGAGGTTCTCTCAGTGTTTGTAGAAAACCATAATGGTCATAAGCTTCAGGGCTGAGTGCCAGTGGATTGGAAAGTGGTGGCCCCACTGACTACTAAAACCCAGGGGGGATGGATGTACTGTATAATGGATCTGCCAACCGCTCACAATAATTACGTTCTAAGCTTGCTCACAATCATTTTTGCCATTTAGTTGGGGTTCTCAGAGGTTACAGTCATTTTTACTATATCAAAAAAATGCTTTTTCTGCGGCAGAGGCTTGTTTTTGTGGCAGTTGCTGCAACTGCAGAATCGCAGAAAACACGTGGCCCTGCCTTTCACTTGGCCATTGAGCCAGATTCTGGATTACGTGATATCACTGTCGAACTCTGGTCTCCAGTACTCCTCCCTCAAGGAGCACCTTTCAGCTGTCTCTGCCTTTTTTGAGCCTGTGGGTAGCCACACCGTGGCTCAATTGGATGTATTCTGTACTTTTCTCAGGAGCATCCTGCATCTGAAACTGCAGTCCGTTTCCCTGTTCTGGCTTGGGATTTGAATTTTATTTTGGAGAAGTTGACCCTGTCTCATTTTGAGCTAGCCGGGACTTGTGAGCTAAGCTTTCTTTCCTGGAAAGCATTATTTTTGGTTCTTATTACTTCCACTCGAAGGATTTCCAAGCACCAGGCCCTCTTGTGTGATGAGCCTTATTTGATTTTTCACAAAGACAGAGATCTTTGTGCACAAATCCTATGATCTTACTTCGGGGGAATCTCTTGCAGCAAGCCATCACAGGTAGGACCCCTCCGTCAGGCACTAGGACTACAAGGAATTTTCTTTGGCTGGCAGTCTACCAAAGGGGGCTGCCCACTTCCGACATCATGCACTGACGTCAGCTACTGTATATAGGTGGGCAGCCCCCCACATCCTCCCCAGTTCTTTCCTGTCATCGACCTAGTCACATCGGATCTGCAAGGAAACTGATGCTACATCAGTCGTCATTTTTGCACCTTTTGCTATTTTATTTCTCACCTTAGTTTTTCCACATCCTTTGATGGTTTCTCTTTTATATATATATATATATACATTTTTTGCCACCCTGAGCCCTGGCAGGTGGCTAAGACACTCCTGATGGAGGGACACTCTCTCCGGTCCTGCGGCTTCCCATGCTAGGTGGCCCCGGTGGTTACAGAATCTGGGACCACTCCTGGGAGCAGCAGACCATCAATTTTCCTCCATTTTGCCCACTCCACTCCCCTCCCCTCTGATGCAGAGATATTGGCTCCAAGTCTCCCGACCCGTACTGTCACAACTCACCGCCATAGGGCACTCAGCGAGGCAGTCCTCCAGACGCCTCAATCCTCCCCTCTGTTGATGCCTGGTGGCCGGAGCTTGTTCCCGAACCCGAGTTGCCAGCATGGTGTGAGGTGTGGCATCCAGCCCCTAAACCCTCAGTGCCACTGGGCTGGCTCAGTGGTTTTCCTTTTAGTTTGTCATCTTCTCCTTCTCTGTCAATGGGGCATCACGACAAGTGTGACTGCAGCCAGCAAATTGCTAAGAATGATGGCCACTCAGCTTGCCTTTTCTGCCTAGGCCCGGACCACGATGTCTCATCCTGTGAGTTCTGCCAGAGGGTCAATGCCACCACCTGCTGCCACTGCCAGCGGACTCTCGAGGGCACTTGCAAGAGCTGCAGGCACCCTCTTTGCAGGCCTTGCAGGCTGCACAGGCCCAGTATTCAGCCTCCCAGGCCCTGTCCTCGGGTTCAGCTATGGCCCAGACCTGGGACAAAACTTCAGGGAAGCCCAAACAAGGAAAAACATAGATCTCTGTCCTCATCTTCCCACTCGCTGCACTCTCGCATGATTGCATCAGGGTCCTCCGGGGGATCGGCCCTGCGTCCCACCAATGCTCCCCCCCCCTTCTACAGGACAAATGGTGGATCTTTCTTTGAGGGGGGCTCTTGCAGCAGGTAACACCTTTAGGATTGAGGGCAGCAGGTGCCAGGACCCCACGGAAAACTTCCAGCTAATAGTCTATAGCAGGGGACCGCTCCCCTAATGTCAGCCTGCCCCTGACATCACATATGGTATAAAAGGGGTGGTCCCCCCACCCAACCTCAGTTCTTTTTCCATGGTCAACCTGCGCACATCAGCTCTGTGGATCGCCATTTTCACGATCACTCACACTTTATTACTTTTGCAAAAAGTCTTTATTCCTACAGGATCTTGTGCATGTCTTCTTCTCCATCCTCCTCCATCGAGCGGCGGCGATCGAAGTGTGCCTGTGGCAATCATATCCCTCACAAAGACAGCCATTTAGCTTGCCTGTTTTGCCTATGCCCAGATCACAAAACAGAGGCCTGCCAGCATTGCCTAGATTTCAACCAGCACACTCGGCTTTGCCGCCAGAAGACTCTCGAAGCCTTCCTGCTTTCCTCAATGCTAACTGAGATGGAGCAGGAGCTCCAACGGAAAAGTTCATCTTCTTCCTCGATTTCCAGGGCTTCAACTTCTTGTTCTTCTTCTTCTTTCCATTTGGAGAAGTCACTGAGTGGCAGGCATAAGCACCGGGAGAAGCATAGGGGGAAACTCCGGTCAGCTTCCCGCTCAAGGTCCCTGACCAAGTCGCCAGCCGTTCCTGGGTCTCCCCCCCCCCAAGCTCCCAGGTGATGGGTTTAAATGCTTCCTTGGCAAGCTTTTAAACTAGCCAAGGGGGGAGGTGCTGATAAAAGGCAGGAAATGTCAAGTCTCCCCCCACAAAATATGGCAGGTAGTAAGGTGAACACTGAGGTACAGAGCTCAACACAGGGCAGGACAGGGGTAAATGGAAAAATAGACAAGGACAATAAGAGCAGGGATGGGGGGAAAAGGATAAAGCCAACATTAAATGGAGGGCATGAGTACCAATGCCTGTAGTCTGGGAAACAAGCTTCCTGAGCTAGTAGCCCTGATGGAAGAAGAACAATTGGATATTGTGGCAGTCACGGAAACATGGTACACCAAGAACCATGACTGGGATGTCAACATACCAGGGTACACAATCTATAGAAGGGACAGGGAAGGTAAAAGAGGAGGTGGAGTAGCTCTGTACATAAGGGAAGGGATCAAAGCTACAGAACTAAAAAGTAAAGGGGGAGGACAAGAGGCACTCTGGGTCACCTTGGAGACAGGGAATGGCATCACAATCTGCACAGGGGTTGTATACAGACCCCTGTCTCAAGGGGAGGAAATGGACAACAAAATGATAGAGGACATTCTCAAAATGGCTGAAAAAGGGGAGATACTGTTGATGGGGGACCTGAATATGCCAGATGTTAACTGGATAACATGTACTGCAGCCACATCCAAGAGCAGGGTCATTCTTGATGCCCTGCAAGGGCAGGCCTTAGACAGCTAGTGTTGGAACCCACTCGGGAGGGAGCAATACTAGACCTGGTACTCTCAAATGGAGAGAGGATCACAAATTTAGAAGTCAGTAGACATCTGGGAACAAGCGACCACTGCACACTGTGCTTCACAGTGAGCACAACCATGGAGATAAGCCATACAAAAACAAGGATACTGGACTTTAGAAGGGACGACTTTGGCAAAATGGGTGACTACCTGAAAAACGCACTAGCAAATGACCCAAAAGGAGGGATGGAAGAACAATGGAGAAAAATCAAAACTGCCTTCATAGAGGCAACAAGCCTTTGTGTGAAACAAATAAAGAAAACAAAGCGGAGTAAAAAAACACTATGGTTCTCAAAAGAGGTGGCAGGGAAGGTTAAGGAAAAAAAGGCTGCATTCAAAAAGTATAAGGAATCACAGAAGGAGCACGACAGGGAACTGTATCAATTAAAGCAGAAAGAAGTGGGGAAGGCAGTCAGATTAGCAAAAGCCCAAACCGAGGAAAAAGTAGCCAACTCAGTTAAGAAACACAGAAACATAGAATTTGATGGCAGATAAGGACCGCTTGGCCCACCCAGTCTGCCCATTTCCCTACCTAATGGATAAGGTGCAGATCCTAGTTAACCAGCAGCCTACTTCTTCGTACCCCAACCCCCTAGAATTGCCTTATGACTGTCCCATGCATGCTTGAATTCCACCACTGTTTTTGACTCCACAACTCTCCTCCGGAAGGCCGCTCCATGCATCCACAACCTCTCTGTGAAAAAGTACTTCCTTAAATTACCTCTGAGCCGCCCCCATCTTCAAATTGTGCCCCTTGTTCTTGTACACCTTTTTTGAAAGATGCTACCCTCTTGACTTTGTTGATTCCCTTTGAGGTATTTGAAAGTTTCTATCATGTCCTCTCTCCTCCTTTCCTCGAGGCTATACATATTAAGCTCCTTAAGTCTCTCATTATATGTCTTCCGGTGCAGACCCTGCACCATTTTAGTTGTCCTCCTCTGACAGCTTCCATCCTGTTCTATGTGTTTGCGGAGACTGGGTCTCCAGAACTGCATGCAGTACTCAGATGGGGTCTCACCAGCTGTCTGTACAGAGGGATAATAACTTCCTGTTTTCTACTGGTGATGCCTCTCCCTGTGCATCCCAGTATCCCCCCAGCCCTCCTTGTTGCCCTCTCACATTGCTTGCCCACCTTTAGGTCATCTGATATGTCTACCCCCAGGTGCCTTTCCATTTTTGTTGTTGTTAGTATCTCACCCCCCCATTGTGTACTCTTCCCCTGGGTTTTTGTTTCCCAGGTGCATTACTTTGCACTTATTAGCACTGAATCTAAGCTGCCATACATTTGACCATTCCTCTAACCTTGCCAAGTCCCTTCTCATCCTTTCCACCCCACCTTGTGCATCAACTCTGCTGCAGATCTTTGTGTCATCTGCAAAGAGACATCTTTCCTTCAGTCCCTCTGTAATGTCGCTTTTAAAGACATTGAAGAGGACCGTCCTAATACTGAACCTCGCGGTACCCCACTAGTAACCCCCCTTTCTTCAGAGTGGACTTCATTTACTATTACTCTCTGTGTCCTATTCTCCAGCCAATTCTTTACCCAGGCTGTCATCTTGGGACCCACTCCCAGGCTGGCTAACTTGTGTATTAATCTTTTGTGTGGGACTGTGTCAAATGCCTTGCCAAAGTCTAGGTAGGCCATGTCCACAGCCCCTCCCTGATCTACTACTTTGGTCACCTAGTCAAAGAAATCTATCAGATTTGTCTGGCATGCCTTCCCGCTGTGAATCCATGCTGCCTTGGGTCCTATGTCCCTCTGGCCTCTAGATAATCGACAGTTCTTTCCTTCAGAAGTGATTCCATCATTTTCACTATCACTGAGGTTAAACTTACAGGTCTGTAATTTCCTGCTTCTGCCTTGCTCCCACTTTTGTGAAGGGGAATCACATCTGCTCTCCTCCAGTCCTCGGGTACCACCCCATCCTCCCATGATTTGTTAAAGAGGGTAGTCAGTGGTGTCAATAGTTCTACCCTTAGTTCTTTTAGAATTCTAGGATGAATCCCATCAAAGTCTATGTTTCTATGGCTCTATCCACTGGGCTACCAGTTACCAAACCTCCCTTCCTCCTTACTGTTTCAGGAGGAGGTTCTTCGGGGCTTGGGACTTTGTCCCCCACCTCTCAGCCCCTGAAGTTTAGGCCCTTAGTTCCTGTGGGTCCTAAGCTGGGTAGCTCAGCCGGTGGTTCCTTGATTGGCAGGTCTTTGCCTGTTGCTCTTTTGGCCAGGGTGTGTGTTAAGTTCTCCCTGATGTCAGGGGCCGAATCCTCCAGGTGACATCTTGGACAGGTGCTCTCCTCCCCCGTGAGAGTGGTGCCTTCATCCCACTCAGGAGCCAGCTCCCCAGTTCAGACGATGACTCCTCGATGGACGCTGGCTGAGTCACCAGTCTGACACCCTCCTACACCTTCGATGCTAGCTTCTCCGATGTCCCCTCCGGCGATCCCATTGCCACTTCATCCTTCTAAGTTGCTGGCTGGGCCCGACAAACACCCTCAGCCAACGCCCAAGGACCTGATGGCCTGAGCCCGTCTGACACTGGATAGCTCTGTCCCCCAGGGACCAACGCTGGGTAATTAGAATCGACTGGCACTGACGCTCGGGTTCACCCAGCCTGATGATCAGACACCAGGGCCCTCTAAGCCAAGCCCCACGACACCAGAAACACCAGCCCCACTGCTCAAGCCTCCACAGGCTTTAAATGAGCTTTTTACAGCCTGACTCATTGCCTGACCCCCTCCCCTGGCCAAAGACTTAGGGGAGGCAGTGGACACTTGATTCTCCTTGTACATAGAAGGCTGGCGCCAGATGACCTCAGACCAGTGGGTCCTTCATCTGGTGGAAAAGGGGCATACTCTGGAATTCACAGCATTGTCCCCAGACAACCCACATGTCCTCTCCCATTACCCTCAGGCTCACACTGCCCTCATGGAAGAGGAGATTCAGGCCTTACTGAAGAAGCAGGCCATAGAGCCAGTCCTTCCAGCACAACCCACTTCTTCCTGGTGCCAAAAAAACAGGGGCCTTGCATCCTATCCTCGATCTCAGCCACCTGAATCAGTACATAGAGTACAAAACATTCAGGATGGACACTCTGCTTGGTCTTATTCCTGTCCTCCACCAAGGGGATTAGTTATGCTCTCTGGACATGCAGGATGCATACCTCCGCATTGTGGTTTTTCAACCCCACAGAAGATTCCTTCACTTTGGCTTCCAGGGAAATCACTACCAGTTTCAGGCTGTGCCTTTCAGCCTGTCCTTGGCCGCCAGAGTTTTCACCAAATGCCTCACAGTTGTGGCTGCAGCCTTAAGGAGACAGGACCATTACGCCTTCCCTTACCTGGACTGATTGTTGACCTCCTCCGCCAGGGACCAGCTCTTACACACCATGAAGGCTGCCACCTCCTTGTTTCAGGACCTAGGGATTATCTTAAACCTCCCAAAGTCCTCTCCTTGGCCAAGTTAGAGGCTGCAGTATATAGGAGAGATCTTGGACACAGCACAAGGCAAAGCCTTCCTACCTCCAGACAGAGCAGAGTGCCTTCAGATGCACCCTGGGCAAGTCTCCTCTCAACAAGTTCCAGCCAGGTCTGGTCTAAGACTCCTGGGACACATGACAGTGGCCATTGTCTTAGTCCCCCTGGCTCAGCTTTACAAGATGGTGGTCCATTGGAACCTGAGAGTCCAATTGAACCAGCTTTCAGATGTCCTAGAGCAGCCAGTCTTGGTGTGAAACCCCATGCGACAGGCCCTAGCATGGTGGCTGAATCCCTTCAATTTTTCCAAGGGAGTTTACTTGTGGAAGGAATTTCCCAGCCAGATTTTGACCACAGAAGCATCAGGCCATTGCTGGTGAGCCCACTTAGGAGATTGTCAGACACAAGGGTCACTCCATTTCTATATCAGTGTACTGGAGATGCAGGCAGTTCTGTATGTTCTTCAGGCCTTGCAGACAGTTTTGCTACCCAGTCCTCTGTTGATCTAGATGGACAACATGTGGGTGGTCTTCTATATAAACAAGCAAGGGGGGACTCATTCTTACCCCTCTGCAGGGAGGCTATGAGAGTCTGGTCAAGGGCAATGGATCATCACCTGAACTTGACAGCAGTCCATTTTCCAGGTGTACAAAACACCCTGGCTGACAGCCTAAGCGGATCCTGATCCAGGGCTCACAAGTGGGAACTTCTTCCCTCAGTGGTCAAAGACCTCTTTGCCAGATGGGAACGTCAAGAATTGGATCTGTTTGCCTCCCCATCCAACGTAAAACTGCCCAGTTTCTGCTCACTAGTTCCAGGGCCAGGTGTTTTCTGATGAGACCCATCCCCCTCCTAGATGGGGAGGTTCCTTTATGCATTCCCTCCCTTCCCTTTACTGCAGAAAGTGCTTTTCAAGCTGCAATCAGAGGGAGCAGAGGTTATTCTAGTGGCACCCTTCTGTCTGTGCCAGATTTGGTTTCCACTCCTTAAGCAACTTGCAAAGGAACCTCTGATCTCCCTGCCCCTGCATTCAGACTTGCTCTCCCAGGAGCAGGGAACCCTGGGCCGTCTGGATCTCAAATCTCTGCATTTTCATGTGTGGCTCTGGCAGACCTAGCTGTATCCTGATTCAGGGTTTCCCCCAAGGTGGAGGATGTCTTGGTATTCACAATGAAATGAAGTGGTTCTGCATCTGGGCCACCTCTCAGCATCTGGACCCTTTAACCTGCCTGGTGAATTCAGTACTGGAGTATTTTCTATCCCTGTCAGACTTGGGTCTGAGCTACTACTCTCTAAAGGTGCATCTGTCTGCCATCTGTGCATACCATACACCTATTGAGGGCAAAACTCTCGCGCAGACAGATCTTCCCTGTACGTTCCTATGGGGCATTCTGCATTTGAAGCCTCCTATTAGGGACCTAGTCCTGCCATAGGATCTTTTGTTTGTTTTGGAAAAGCTTACCTTGCCTGCCTTCAAACCTGCCGCAAGTTGTGAGCTGCGCTTTCTGTTGCAGAAAGTGTTATTTTTAGTTGCCATTACTTCTGCTCAGAGGATTTCCAAGCCTCAGGCTCTGATGTATAAAGAGCCTTATTTGCAAGGCCCCGATTTTTCTGCGGCAGTTTGGGTCTAAATTCTGCGGCAAGCCCTCCTGTTGCCACAGAATTTCTGTGACATTAGTTTCTTATTTCTGTGAAAATTTTGCGGTGTGTAGTTGGAGGCTTGGTAGTAGTCGGCAGCACTCTCCCGCCCCCAAACACCCAGGTAGGAAAAAAGATTTGTTTTTGAGCTTGGACCTACAAACCAGAGAAGGTTGCTAATAACTTGTGCATTCGTAGTATTAGAAAGTAAACAATACAGCCCACCTATCTCAGCCCATCATCCTCCCTACCCCATCCCATCCTGAGAGTAAACAGGGCCACCAAATTTGAATAAGTAATATTTTTAGTGACTACCACACTGCAAAGCAAGCCTCATCCTTCTAGTTTTACCACTAAGCCAGAATGTCACTTTCTCATTCCAGTAGTGCTTTGTGCAGCTGTGCTCAAAGCACTTCCGGGACAAGAAACCAGAATTTGGGCCCGCCCGGCAGTTACATTTAAAGGATGAGGATTGCTGCACAGTATGGGACCCGATAAAAAATATTTCTACTTCAAATAAAGGGACTCAAGGAGGTTATGAGGGTGGGCTAGGGAGGGTGGTGGGGGCTGACCTAGATGAGGGGAGGATTTACCTGTTTTGATTTTTAAGCCCTAGCAGACAAACCAATGAGCAGGAGCTGTTCCATAATCCTTTTCAGATTTTTGTTTTTAAATTCTACAGAATTCCAAAACGCATTCTGCAGAATTTAATATAAACCACAGAATAATTTTCCGGGATTAATATGATCCATGGAATAACCGCAGTTTATATGATCCATGGAATAATTTTCCTAGGTCAGAGTCAATATAAACTTCAGATTTGTTTTACTCAGATTTTATACTGACTGTTTTTTTTATTTTTTTTAAATCAAAGTTTATTGACGAATTTTCAAATAGAATACATAAATACACAGACATACAATAACCATATTCTAACATCTAAGTTATAATAAGCATTATAGAAAGAAAAAGAGGTAAGAAGATCTGAACCTAAGAGGGTAGAAGGAGGAAAAGAAAAAGGAAAAGTAAGAAGAAAGAAAAGGAGAGAAAGAAAGAGGGAGAGAGAGAGGAGAAAGTACCATTGCTCAAGAATTTAGCTATCAATTATAAATTGTGGCTTCATACCTAATACATAGTATATAATACTGGTATGGGTACAACTCCAAATGCAAGGGAAGCAGGGAGGAATGGATAAAAGAAAGAGTAGCAAGGGATTATATATGAGGAATATAGACATCGGGGGAGGGGGGCATTATAGTTACATTCACAGCTTGTGAATCCCAGTTAATCATTTAATCATGGGGCGTTGCCCTAAGCATATTTGGCCAACAGCTCAAGAATAGGTTTCCCCTCACGAGAGGTCATGAAATGTAGAAAGGGCAACCATTTCCCCTTAAATTTGTCTGAGGATAGTCTCAGTTTGGCTGTCAGGTACTCCGTGTCTAGAATCCTGATATAGATATCGTACCAGAAGGCGATAGAGGGCCTATCCGGTGTGAGCCAAGATAAGTTAATGGTCTTGAGGGCTGCCGCCACTAAAATTACATACAGATAGCTAGAGGATTTAGATTTGAGAGAGGGTGGGAGCAGCCCCAGAAGCCAATATTGAGGAGCTTCTGGTAGTGAGGTCTCAACTACCAACCCCATAGTGTCCCTTATGCCTCTTTGCAGATGATACAAAGATATGTAACAGAGTTGTTACACAAGGGGGTGTAGAAAGGATGAGAAGGGACTTGGCAAGGTTGGAGGAATGGTCAGACATATGGCAACTTAGATTCAATGCAAAGAAGTGCAAAGTAATGCACCTGGGAAATAAAAACCCAGGAGAAGAGTACACAATAGCAGGGGAGGTACTAACAACAACAAAAATGGAATGGGACTTGGGGGTAGTCATATCAGATTATCTAAAGGTGGGTAAGCAATGTGAGAAGTTAGTAAGGAGAGCAGGGGATACTGGGATGCATAAGAAGGGCATCACAAGTAGAAAAGGAAGTGGTTTTCCCTCTGTACAGACAGTTGGTGAAACCCCATCTGGAGTACTATGTGCAGTTTTGGAGACCTTATCTATGCAAGGACATAGACAGGATAGAAGCAGTTCAGAGGAGGGCAACTAAAATGGTGCAGGGTCTGCATCAGAAATCATATGAAGAGAGACTGAGAGAGCTTAATATGTATACCCTTGATGAAAGGAGGGACGGGGGACATGATAGAAATGTTCAAGTACCTCAGGGAATCAACAAAGTCCAGGAGGTAGCATCTTTCAGAAAAGAGATGTGTAAGAACAAGGGGACACAATTTAAAGATAGAGGGGGGACGGCTCAGGGGTAATGTGAGGAAATCTTTTTTCACGGAGAGAGTGGTGGATGTGTGGAACGGCCTTCCTGGGGAGGTTGTTGGGGCTAAAACAGTGGGGGAATTCAAACATGCATGGGACAGACACAAGGCAATTGTGGTGGGGGTTGGCAGGAAGTAGGCTTATTGGTTAACTAGAATCTGCAGCTTATCCAGTAGGTAGGGGAATGGGCAGACTGGGTGGGCCAAGTGGTCCTTATCTGCCGTCAAAGTCTATGTTTCTATGTTTCTTGCAGTAGTCCTGAATGATACTACATTCCCAGTACATGTGGAAGTAAGATCCAGTTGATTCACAGTTTCTCCAACAGAGGTCGGAGTGATGCAACCCAAAATGTTTTGTCACCACTGGGGGTCTGAAGTACCTGACAGCCAATTTCCATCAAAATTCTCACCAGAAAAGGGATGCTGAGATGGCTTGGATACCTTTCCATATGGAGATCCACTCCATGTCAGATAGGACCATGCCAAGGTCTTTGTGCCAGGATTCCTTAACTGGTGTCAGAGGGTCCCCTTCCACTGCATTCATTCCTTGCACTAATTTAGAAATCAACTTTTGTTGGTGGGGGACATCAGTTAAAGAAAGCAAAATGGATTGTACTGGATTTCCCAATGGCCTCTCTCCAAACCTTTGCTCTATTCCATTCTGATGGATGTAATGCCTAAGCTGAAGGTAACGGAAGAAATCAGTTTGTTGGAGATTAAATTCGACCTTTAGTTGTTGGAAAGAATTTATTTGGTTCCCACTAAAACATTGACCCAGGGTTTTGAAACCATTTCTGCCCCGGCGACGAAAAGCCAGATCCCATCTTGAAGGGCTAAAATCTTGACAACTTAATATTGTCGTAGATTGACTAAAAGTTAGAGGTAAGCCAAGTTTCTGATTCATGTCTCTCCAAATCTGGGAAATGACCCTCGTGAAAGGGTTTCTAAAATCCAGCACGTGCAATCTGGAAATATCCAGAAATAGTAAATCTGGCATGTTGCTTAAGGGTGAGACTGACAATTCAATGTGGACCCATTTTGGGGGGAGTCCTGAGCCATAGTGATCAGTGGTTGTAGTTGGGTAGCCCAGAAGTATTTATGGATGCCTGGAAGCCCAACCCCCTCCCATCCTTGGGAGCCAGCATGACCCTCCATTTTATTCGAGGCCTCCTCCCATACCATATGAATTTAGAGACAGTGGAGTTCAAATCTTGCCAGAATTTCTTTGGGGGTCTGAGAGGAATAGCACTCAGAATGAACAGGCAGGGGAGGATATTCATGTGGATAGATTCCCCTCTGCCAGAGAGAGAGAGAGAGAAGGGTAGTTCCCTCCACCTGTTGCAGTCCTCTCGAATCTCCTGAAGCACTCTCAGATGATTTGAGGAGTATAGTGCTTTGTGGTCCTTAGGAACCCAAATCCCCAGATGTCTGAACCCTGATTTACACCACTTGACTAGTTGCATATCTGGCAAGGATTGACCTAAGGGGCCATCCAGCGGAAACAACTCGGATTTATCTAAATTAACTTTGTAGCCTGACAGAGCTCCAAATTCCGAGAGAAGGTCAAAGATCTTGGGAATGGCCACCACTGGATCAGAAATATACAGTAAGGTGTCGTCGGTGTATGAAGAGATCTTGACCTCCACCCCTTGAACACGGACACCCTAGAAAAGATCAAGTTGTCGAATATAGGCTTCGAGGGGTTCCAAACTAAGGGCGAACAGGAGAGGGGAGAGGGGGCTGCCCTGTCTAGTACACCACCCAATCCCAAACTGAGTGGAAACCACCCCGTTCACCCGGACCGTAGCCCTAGCCCTAGGCCTGGTGTAAGGTTGGTGATCCAGGACCAAAATTTATCCCCAAAGCTGAAACCCCTCAGGACCAAATCTAAATAATTCTAATTTAACCGATCAAATGCTTTCTCTGCATCTAAAGACAGAATCGTAGAGAGTGGAGAATCCATGGGGAGCTGAGCCGAGGAAAAAGCATTCAGCAACCATCTGATGTTATTCTGGATATGTCTACCGGGTATAAAACCAGTTTGATTCAGGTGAGCGAGAGCAGAAACAACTTTCTGTAGATGTTCATTAATAATCTTTGCAAATATTTTTACATCTTGGTTGAGCAAAGAGGTTGGCCGGTAGCCAGCACATAAAGCAGGGTCCTTGCCTGATTTAGGCAATACTGTTATGAGGGCTTCTCCCCAGGTATCCGGCAAGGCCCCCGGCTCCTGTGTCACATTACAAACTTTAGTGAGCAATGGAGTTATTTCATCCTGAAATCCTTTATAAAATTTGGATGTGAATCCATCTGGGCCAGGTGCCCTGCCCGATCCGAGAGTTTTAATAGCCCCACCCACCTCCCTCTCTGAGAAAGGAGCCTCCAAAGATTCTCTCTGGGACTGACATAGGACAAGGAGCTCCAATCTCTGCAGAAAATTCAAGACTTTATCTCCATGGTCCTGTATCTCTTCTGCTGTATAAAGATGCTTATAGAAATTAGCGAACTCCTGGGCTATCTCATTAGGAAGAACCTTGTAGGATGGACTGGAGGATCCTGGACTGATCTTCGCCACATACCTATCAGCCACCTGCTTCCTAAGTCTTTGTGCAAGTAACCTACCTGCCCTCTCCCCTCTGTCATAGTACTTTTGCCCTGCATATCTAAGGGTGTTCTCCACAAGTCGCTGTATTAATGAATCATAGGTAACTCGGGCTTCCCTGAGTTTTTTAAGGGTTAAATTAGACCCTGTACGCTTATGTGTTGCCTCTAGTGTAGCAATGGTGTTAAGGGCTTCCTGTAAACGAGCCTGATGTAGTTTATGTGAAGTGAAAGCTATCGTATGCCCCCGAACCACAACCTTTAAAGCATCCCAGAGGTATTTGGGTTCGGAAAGTGCTTCTGTATTTTCTTTTAGATAGTGCTGGATGACCCGTTTAGTGGAATCCCTATACTGTTCATCATTTAATAAACCCATGTCAAATCTCCAGTATCCACTTCTCACAGATATATCTCGGCGAAGTCGAGCCTTCTCCATAGCATGGTCAGAAATAGTAATTGGGAGAATGGAAATGTCCCTGAACGTGTGCAAAATCTGCCCAGCCTGGAGTGCATATTTGAGGCCGGAGAGAAAAAAATATAATTTCTCGTGGATGGGTTAAACTGCCTCCATGGATCCACCAATCCTGCCTCTAAACATAGGTTATGGAGTAATCGAGAACAGGACTTGGATCCTGGAGGTTTTTGTGGAGCTTCTGTCCCTACTAACATCCTCCACACAGTTCCAGTCCCTCATAAAGATTACCTGACCTGGGGGCAACTTAGCAACTGAGTTAAAAAGGGAGCGGAGAAATTCCCCAGAAGGTGGGGTTGGGGCAGAAACCCCTATCAAGTGTAGTAGTCAGCCCATGTAAATGCCAGAGACTATTAACTGATGTCCAGAGCCTGACTTAATAACTGATTGAATTTGGGGGGGGGGCGCTGCTGAGCAGCAACATGGCGGCAGCATTCTTATGGAGCTCCATTAACCTGAGAATAGAAACGCTGATTATTGCTAAAAAAAAAAACCTTGAAATACAGACTCCCTTTTGGCGGTGGTACATGCCAGAATACTCCCATGTTACGTTGAGCCCTAAGAGAGATGTCATGCGCTCGTCCCAGAACTTAGATTCTTACCTGACCTCCCAAGGGCCGGGATGCAGTGCTGGGCCTACTCTATCTAAAAACCAAATCACATCAGAGTTGCCGACCTCACAAATTTTGGCCATGTTGACCAAAATTCAAGCTACAGGCAACGAAATGAATAAACGCCTAGCTGTGGTTGAGGCTAAGCTTTTGGAAAATGATCTTTGGGGTCAGGAGAATGCTGCAGCTATTTCGGAGTTGAAGGCTGAAGGCGAGCGCCAGCTGCAGTACAATTCGATATGAATAAGGGATGTTAACTTGATGAGGGCAAAGTTGGAAAACTTGGAGAACTATCGACGTATGGCTAACATCCGCATTGTAGGATTCCCTAGTAACTACGCCCGATCGGAAGAGCTAGTGCCTGCTTTAACAAGATTAATCTTCCGGGAGTTACAATTACTGCCAGCAGATATGGGGATTACTGTCCTGAGGGCCTTCTTGATTCCCCAGCATCAGAAGCCAAGAGACAGGGTGCAGCAACAATGTACTGCGATTGCCTCGCTCTCAAATTCAGATGCCAGGATGGCTCTTCTGCAGGCCGCTCGCTCCAGAGGTGAGATACATTGGGAAGGACATCGTCTCTCCTTTTTTCCGGATCTATCAGCTCAAACTCAAGCCCGCAAAAAAGAACTGCAGGTGATTAAGAAGGATCTACTATCAAATGATATCGTTGCTCAGCTTAATTTTCTGGCGAGACTGTTGATAATGCATGCATCTAAAACGCATGTATTTGTTGACCCTGCTGTAGCCTCTATTTTTGCAGAGAAGTTAATCCAGAGTCTTAAACTGACTGAGGAGAGTCCAGATGAGGGTGGTTGAGGAATATATAAGAACTGTTAGGAGCTCTTCACTTTTTTTTTATAGTGCCCATAAGTATCTAAAGTGGGACGTAAGGGCACATGTTGCTGGAGTAGTTAATATTGTAGATGATGTTCCTCCTGTTGCTGCATATTAAAGTTTCTACATTAAGTTTTATAGGTCTGTGCAGTAATATATAGATGGATGCAATAAGCATCATTATACAATGCCAAGAAAAAATCCTGGACTCTGACTGGTCAGTCTTGGGCTGGACCCATGATGTTATGCCAGTACTACATCACGGGTCTAGTCTCAGCCTCACTGTGAACCTGCAGAGGAGCATTTTTTGATGGAGCATTTTCTTGATTGTTTCATCTTCTCTTAAAAAACAAAAATATTTTTCCACACAAAAACATCTTTAAAATTATTTTTTATTCTGTATAACAATGAGCCATTGTATAATAGCAATAATGCCCTCCAGGGTGTGTGTCATTTGGGATAATGTCATGCCTCAGTCGTTGGACGTCATCGGCCTCATGCCTCTAGCCCAACTATCCTAAAGACGACACACCCTGTCGTATTATTGCTTAACTCCAATTTGTAGAACTTGATTAATAGCTTATTTTGAAATGTTCCTCCCCCAGAGTGGGTTGCCATGCCTACTAGAATCTGGTGGAGGGTAATCTAACTTAATTGAGCCCAGGCAATCTGAAAATGTAAATGCAGTATTTAGGCCTTGTGTTTTCTCCCTCTCCCTGCCTTGAAGTTCTTCAAGGAGGTTGGTTTCTTGGACATTCTGTTCTTTTTTTGATGGTCAATCTTAGGTGAGAGGATCAATGCTCTACAAGAAGTATGACCTGGACTTTAATCCTGTTTAAAACTTACAGGGACTTCCTCGGTTTATGGACTATAATAATGTATCGTATCTTATTGTAATAATGTAACCCCTAGATGGCGCTATCCCAGGGGCTACTACCCCTGCCTGATTTGCCACTAACAGGTTGAGGGGCCTGGATCCAATGGCGGGTGCCTCCACCCAGAGGTCAGGGTTTGCAATAGTTAAACTTACTTGGTCACAGCCCTCTGGGACACTGCAACCCCCCTTTCTTCCCACTAGTGGCCCACACAATATATCAGAATTACCTTCACAGTATACACTTACCCCAGGACTGGTTCTGGCACTGGGACCTCCTGTGAAATAAGATACAGTGCAACAATCACAGTACAGTACTTTAACATAGACAAATACCTCAGGCAGTATAACTTTGCTGAAACAAGCAGCTCTGATTTATTTAGGGGGATATAACAAGGACAGGGGAAATCAGGTTAATTAGCTTATCACTTTACTATCTACCTATGGCTCTGTGCATAGGCCTATCCCTACCAGTTACTGTCCCTGGGTACCCAAGCCCTAGTGGCTAGTCCAAACCGTGGCAGCTGGTAGGGGCCCTTTCACACAGTGAAAAGAAAAATTAGTTTAAACAGTCAGCAGTACAGTGATTCCATTTGGATTTAATGTGGCAATTCAACAGGGAGCGACCCTGAATTAGTACTCACGACCTCCAAACAAGATAGGGTCCTTCAACGTCAGCAGGGCTACTCTTGAGCTCCATGAGACTCTTCACACATTTATATGGCAAACAGGCAGGCTGCTTCTCTATCCCGATCGCAATTACTGCACAATACCCGGGAGAACACACAGCAGATTCAGTTCCTGACAGACCGAGTGCAATTCGGCAATTTCTCCAGTCTTCTACAGGGTGAGCCTGGTTTCTACTCTTCAGAGATCCTTTGATTCTTTTCACAGGACGGATTCAGTCCTAACAAGCAGTTACACAAGCTGCAGACCGGAACTCTGGGCCTTACACACGTTTTTTGACTGAAACTGTGCACTGAAGGAGCACAGGGTTTCTTTCCCCTTCACTGCCAGAGCTAAACTGAAACTCCAACAGACAAAACCGGGCACTTCCTTTGAGTTCCTCCCAGTTCTTGACTGGACTGGCTGTCACTCACAATAGACTGCTGCTGTTGGTCCAAAAGGCGCAAGTCTAAACTACATCTCCCAGAGTCACTGCCTGCATAATCCTCTTGTGGCTGGCTCAGATTATGAGTCCAAGTTCTGATTGTCCAAGGCACCATTTTAGAGCTAGCTTACCCCACACTGATTGGTCCAGTTCAGCAGTTCAAAACCAGAATGGGGAACTAGGCAGACACAGTTCTGACTGCAAAGAAAGCAGGTTAGACAAACTGTAATTTCATTATTACTGTAAATGATTTCTGGCAAACAGTTACATCTTTCAGATAGGTTCCTTTGCACTCCTAGTGACTGCAAAATGGAGTGAATTGGCAGCAGCTCGAGTGGTACTCAAACAGAGAAGCACACAGTCCCCCATACAACTAATTATGTCTGCAAGCAGACAGCTCTTAAAGAGACAGTACCAGAGGCTCTAAAAACACTCACTGATAAATGGCTTAAACGCCAAACACCATTCAGGCTTGGAGCATTGATTCAAGCAAGCTCCTGGAAGTCTTTTGGGAACCCCCATTTGCAGGAGGGTTACAATAATATCTGTTCATGGCTCGAGGGGTCTGTGTACCTTGCTAAGTGATGTTTTATTTTTTTGAGATACAGCTGGCTGTAAATCAGAAATTCCATAAATAAAAAGTGAAAAAAAACAACTGACTGAATTTGAAAAGGAAGCCCCCTTCAAAAAAGAAAGGCTACACTCCCCTTTTTATTTTGTGGGTGCTCATCAGAGCATACTGTGCCTATCCAGGCCCTACGCAGTTTCATATGCTGTCCTAAGGTCAGCTTAGTTTCCTGTAAACAGACTATGTCACATTTCTCCCTGTTAAATTCTGCTAAAACTTTAGCTCGTTTAATTGCATTGTTGATTCCCTTTACAAATTGTCAAATCTGCCATTACTTATACTTAGGACTGCAGGGACTTATGAGTAACATATATTCACTCCAGCCACCATAAGGCCCATACAGCAAGAAATGATCCTCTCTCAGGAAAAAGTAAAGAAAGAAGGGTGTGAAAAAAAGATAGAACAGAAAACAGTAGACAAATACAGAAAACACTAAATACAGTGTAACCATGAATACAATAAACATATTACTACTTCTTGCTCCTGTAAAGGAGCTCAACGACATGAAGCCGTTGGTATTGTGTGACTTAACGGCCATAACGTCCTGCAAGGGTAATATAAATTACCCCAGCGGGCATGGGGGGGGAGTGAACTACACCCCCAAAAGGGAACAACACTTTACTACAGAGTGAAAAGGTTAGGGGTCCCAGGAGAATCTAGGAAACCACAACCCGTGCCCTCTTTGTGCTATTAGACCTTCCGGGATGGGCTGGGAGAAACTCTTCACTTCTCCAGCAGGGACAATTGAATAGTGAATATTGTTAATTGAGAATCAGGTGCAATATTAAAACTCTTGCTGTAGCACTGAATCGGCGTTGACTCCAGGGAACTCTGGGGGAGGGGGGGCACCAGAATAAACACTCTTCCAATTGCTTGCACGGTTACATGGAACAGGGACCAGACAGATGCAGCAAGTTTAAGAATAACACTGCCCCATCCACCCGAGAGTGATCACCTTACAATGTCAGAATAAACATCCAAGTGTTTAACTATAGCAAAACTTGAGAACCAGAAACGTGGCCAAGATACCCCTCCCAACAGTCTTAATGGCTCTGCCATAACAATCTAGAAGCTAACAATTATTATTGCTGAAGGCAAATAATCAACAAAGTAGCAGGGCAATGCTAAATAAGAACATTTTCAAGCACATGAGGGTCTAAGCATTTGTCTTTTGTGACTGTCCAGAAAGGCAGTGATCTCTCACACAATGCAGAAAGGTAAAACAAAGGATGGCGGAGAGGGGCAGTACATCAGACTAAAAGCTTTGGCATAGTCACTTATCTCCAGAAGTATTGCTCTGACCAACGTCTGTAGAGAAAACCGTGACTGGATACGTGGGGGGTCGTCCCAAAACACCAGGCCTTGTGCTGGACTGAATCCAATCTTCAGTGAAGCCTGGGGGAAGAATTCTCCAAACGGACACCAGGAAGGTGTCTCACCTTAAAGTAGGCCCTCACCGCTTGACCCACGTTAAAAGAGGATCTGCCCTGTAACCCGTTACCGTAGCAAATGCAGTCACAAAGGAGAGAAATTCGCTGAACCCCCTCAAGACTCAGAATGAAGCGGGCCAACCGGGAGATCTAAAAGGTAGGCATCTGAAGGCTCAGGATTTCACTTTATGTATTACCGCTTGGATTTCTCAGTTGCAGGGCGGCTTCGACAACTACGAACAATCGGGGAGAAAATATGTAGATAAGTCGAATCAGGTTGGCTTCTGGGAGTATTTTCCCTCGGAGGTCCACTTGGACAAGTCGGCGTGGAAGGGCAAAACAGAATCCGCTCTAAAGTGGGGTCAGAGGTTCATTTTGGGTCCTGGAGCCAGGGCCCAAAGAAGTTGCTCTATCTCCCACTCAGTGATTTCTTCTTTGATATTACGTATCTGAATATCTTTAGATACAAGGAAGTCGTTGGCCACTAGTAATAGCTCAAAAATTTTGAGGCCTTCTGGAAGTTCTACCCAAAGTCTAGCGGAATAGCACAGTTGGGCTTTCATTCCTTTCTCCCCGAATTGCTTGACTACACTGAGAACCTTTCTCCGACACTGAGCCATTGCAGGGGGGAAGTTCTGGTCTATAAAAACCTTGGTCCTATCAAAGTTTAGATCTCTTTTAGCCCAGGCAAGACGCAGGATTTTATCTTTTATTGGGTACTTGAGGAATTTAATAATGATGGCTCTAGGTGGGGCTCCCTGCTTGGGTTTCGTGGCTAGGGCCCTGTGTGCCCTCTCAATGTCCACAAGGGTCTTTTCATCTATTGCCAGCTCCATTCTCAGCCAGCACTCCATGAAAGACACCATATTGGCTTGTTCTGCCCCTTCTGGAATACCTCCGACACGGACATTGTTGTGCCTGGAGCATCCGCATCCTCCGTTTTGGCTGTTAAAACTTTCTTTCTACTATATAAGAAGGCTAGTGAGTGACCTTATGCCATGTGGTTTGGCTTGTAGGCCCTCGAGGTGATGTTCCACTGAGGTCGTCCTGGATTCCAGTTTTTTAAAGTCGCGCTGGATGTCTGACACGTTGCCATCTATCTTTTGAAGTAACTTCAGGATTTTCTTTGATTTGGACATAGTGCTGGTAGAACTGGAGTCTGAGATGGAGTCCTCAGCCCCGGACCCCGAAAGTACAGACAACCGCGAGGGAGCTGGGCTCAGGCCTGACATAGATCTGGCTTGTGTGATGGCGGTAGCGGATTTCTAGGTCAATAATCCCCTCTTTTTCATGCGGACCATTGCTGGTCACCTCCCGTAGGCTGAGTGTGAGAAAAAAATGCAGGATGCCGCCACAGTGCACTAGATTCGGTGCAATATACTGCTGGAGAGTTTGGAGCGAAGAGTTAGGCAGCCATTCCCGCCTGCTACGTCACCGGAAGTCCCCTGTCTGCTCTTTTTATTTATTCATTTATTTATTTGTAATAACTGGCTTCCACTTTTTCTCATAGAAGGAGCAGGTTATAATTTGTCGTTATAACCCGCAGGTTATAATGGCGAACACGCGCCACCTGCTCCTTCTGTAGCCTCGTGCTATACCTCATCAACCTCCGTGGTGACATTCTTAGTTGTGGCAGTAAATCAGTTCTCAGTGTAGCAGCAGTCCAGACAAGTTATTTCTTTTTTTTATTTAAAACAAATCAGTGTACCTTGCTCTTCAAAAACCACACACTCCATAACTCTATCCCGAACACTCTCTTTCTTCATCTCCATAGAAACCACATGATACGTCAGGTCACGTCAGCTGCCTAATCAACATATCACCGAACAAACCCAACGGGAAAATAAATCTCGAGCATAACCTTTTGAAAACTTTACAAAATTGACTATACAAGGACATTTTCAAGAGAGGAGTTCAACTTTCTCTAAAATGTATTTTTAAATGAGCATTTCCAAGAAAGGACTTCAGCACTTGAACCGTGTTGCCATTTTTATTTTTTTTCTTCCTGAGGAAGAAAAAATGGAAGCCAGCAATTACATCACAATGTAGGGGGGTGAGTGCATAAATGGGAAATTAATGCCCACCCTTGGTGTGAGAAATTTTAGAACCTCGGGTCACTGGGTTTATGTAGCATCCCACACCTCTAGGGGGCATTAATTTCGCATTGTGTATTCACCCCCATACATTATTGTATATGTTATGCTGATCTTCTCATCCACTGGCCCCTATCAGTCCAATCTACATACATTCAGCCCCACCACACACCCCAAGACTCACCCTGCTCTTGAACACCACTGGATTATGCCCCAGGGGCGTTGCTGCCCGGGGAAGGGCCCTTCCCCTGACGGAGACTGAATGGTAGAATGGGAGCACGAGCTTGGTTGGTGGTGCAGGATCTGCAGTGTGGGGGCAGATGCCATTGTGCAGTGGTGGAACCTCCATTTTCCCATTTTCTCCTCAAGAGGCTGAGGCATGTAGTGCAGTAATGTTGAGTTGGAACGCCAAACGTCTGACACACCTGCCAAACGTAGTCAGTGCTGGCTGTTGTAGCCCAGGCTACCCCAAGGGGTTAAATGAACACCAGTGGCATCTCCCTTCACCCCCCACCAGGAGGAAAGCGGTCCCTAGGATGCTCGATTCCCTTCCCCTGGCTGGCCCTCCATCTTTCCAGGCTCGTTCCTGAACTCAAGTTGTCGGAGTCGGGAGCGGAAGTGGTACCGCTGCACCGGCATGCCGACTAAAGACTGACTTTTCACTATAAACTGCGAATAATATTCCACAATTCATGTAAACCATGGAATAATATTCTGCAGTTCATGTAAACCATAGAATAATATTCTGCAGTTTATGCAAACCGTGGAATAATATTCCACAGTTCTTTTAAACTGCCGTATAATATTCTGCAGTTCATGTAAACTGCAGAATAATATTCCACGTTTTTTCCATGGTTTACCCTAAATTCTGCGGACATCTCTGGGGCAGCGGAATTGCGGAAAAATCGGGGCTTTGCTTATTTGCTTTTCCTCAAAGACAGGATGTCCTTGCGGACTAATCCTAAGTTTCTTCCCAAGGTGGTGTCAGAGTGGTGGGAGAACTGAGGTTGGGCTGGGGGACTGCCCCTTTATATCATACGTGATGCGGGGCAGGCCTACGTCAGCCGCTATAGACTGCTGGCTAGAAGTTTTCTTTGGGGTCCTGGCACCTGCTGGCTTCAGTCCTAAAGGCGTCACCTGCTGCAAGAGCTCCTCCTGAAGAGCTGCTGTTACGGTAACTTCTTACATACTTCTAGGATCGTGGATATGTTGTTCATCCACACTTATTGGCATGTCCCTTTCCCCTCTAAGGATCGCCAGAAGTTTTTAAGCTGGCTCCTCCCACCCACCCAGGTGGTATAACCCTTGGCTCCACCCCATGACGCCAGATCTTCCTTTCCGCTGGAAGATTCAGGTTGCCTCCTTTGTGCACCCGCATTTTGTAGGCCCTGGCTTCAAAAACCCTTCGGTTATTCCGAAAATTCGTCTAGTTCGCATTAGCGATCGCGACTGCTTATCTTCGATTATGGAAGACAAGTCTTCCCCCATATTTCGCTGGTGTTCATATGGCCCTAAAATGTCATGCACTGATCCCAGCACTGTGTGCGTTTATTGCTTGGGTGTCAACCATGACACCTCGAAGTGCGATTTTTGTCTTGCATTTCACCCTAATGTCCTCGACGACTGTCGTGCACATCTGAAGTTGGGGAGGTCAGAAAAACGGAACCCTCCAGGGAAATCAAAGGAGGCTCAGTGGACAGTTTCTGCGGCTGTGGGATCCGCCGAGCAACTGGAACGCATGCAAGTCTTCGAGGAGGAAGCGGCTTGTGGCATGAAATCTTCCTCTCAGAGCTTCTTTGTTCCACTCAACCTGGGCTCCACCTTTTCAGGTTCCTTCTGAGAGTTGTGCCAGTGTCTTCCAACTAAGGGACAGGGTTCTGCGGAAATGCACTCCTCTCGGTCCCATAAGCAGGAAAGGACTCGGGATTGTCTTTGTCTCAGCGAAGACATTCTTGGAATCGGGAGAGATCTTGGTCCCAGGAACCGGCATTCTCGACTTCAGACAAAATTGCCTCTTCGGCCGCTGGCTTCTCAACTTACCATCTAGCCAGTCAACCAAAGTGTCAATCAGCGAGGTTGAAATAATCATTGACGCAATCGACCCATTGTCACTGACTCCAGTCAATGATTCTCTCAATCGGACTCTGGTCCTTTCTTTCCCTGACGAGGAGACCCAGCCCGCTGGGAATCCTGTAGAGGAAGTGGTCCCCAACTCTGGGAAATCACTGGTCCCGCCGGTGTCTCTTGAGCGACTGAATTGGCCCATCTGATCTCGATTGATATGTAGGGCCCCTCAACTAACAGGCCGAGGAAGAGCCACAAGTGCTCAACAAAGAGGCAACACCATCGGTCGTCCTTGTCCTCCTTGGATGAGGAGAGGCTCTGGCAGAAACTCCGGCGCTACGAGGACCTCATGTGGCAGCTGCTGATTTTGTCCAGGCACAAGCTGACCCCAGTTTCTACCCTGGTCATTACTTGGCTTTCACCTTCCAGGCCGAAGCTGACTCCTTTGGAGCCAATTAAGTCAGCTCCCCTGCCCGTGGAGCCAGTGAAACCTCAAGATCGCCCTAAACTGGTCTCTCCAATGATCATGATGGAACCACCGCCCTAGCAGCCTGTGGGAGGGGCTCCTTCTAAGGAAGATAGACCAGACACCAGGCTTCCCTGGCATCTTTCGGTCACTTTTATCCCGGACCGCTCTTGGCGGGTTGAAGGTGACCTGGGCAGTCGACCATTGTAACCAGATTCCTCGGATTCAGATGAGACTGTCCTACAGTCTCATCCCGGGGATGATGAATTGGCTGGTGGGATAGAGACAGAGGAAGGTCCTTCGTCCTCTCATGGAATTCTTTGCCTCATCTCTGAGTCTACAGGGATGCCCCTGGAATCTATCCGAAAAAGGCTGGGTAACCTCTCACAGATCCTCGAGAGGGGAATACCAGCCGGCCCAGTGGTGCTGAGGGTTGAGGCACTGGATGCCACACCTCGCGCTGCACTGGTGACCTGGGTTCGGGAACGGACTCGGGTCGTCGGAGGTCAGCTGGGGAAGGAGGATGGAGCATCCCCATGGATGCTCTCCTCCCTCGGGGTGGGATGCCAGGGGTGCTGTCTTTTTTTTTTTTAGTCTTTGGTAACCAGGTAAGGCCCACTAGGCACAAGTGCCTGTTTTCTGGGGCGAACTGGGAGCACTGGGTGGTTAAGTGACTTGCTCAGAGTCACACAGTATGCAAGTGGAGGTTGTGAGAATCAAACTCTGGTCTTGTCTGTTGGATGTACTAAGCTCATTCACACCTCGTTCCTCTAACTTTTAGGCTATACTGCCAGCACCTGACGTCCTAAGGGGGCCGGTGGATGCACCAACTCTTGAGGGGCATGGCGACTTTGTATCTGGGAGCCGGGGAGGAGGGGCGCCGTTAGGTGCTTGAAAAGGAGCATGCGTCAGTATGTCGACTCTCCGCTCCGGCGTCTCAGGGGGTTGGGCTACAGGAAACGATCACAAGCATGGAGGAAAATGCCCTCCAGCCCCTCTAGATGAAGTTCTCTGGAGTCACTTTCAGCATCAAATGACCAAGGGCAGATCCCGCTGTGCAAGCTCGCTGTAGAGGACAAGAGGAGAGGTAAGGGGGAGATCTCTCCTCGCTCCGTTCGGGGGTAATCTGGGACATCTAATAGGTCCCAATAGCAGCGTGGCACTCTAGGGGCAGACCCAATTAGCCGGGATGGATGTGGAGGGTGTCACTCCTTGAGCATGGAAGGAGAGGGGGTTGAGGGGACGTAAGGCGTGGAAAAATAAGTAGAAAAAAAAAAAGGGGATACCCCGACAGAGGCCTTTCCTGTGGCCGAGGCCATATTTGACCCGGCCCTAGAACTTTGGCAGTGCCCTGCCCCCTGTCCAGCTTTGTCTGCTGGCATGGCCGCAAGTATGTGGTGCCCATGGCATCCTTTGAGGGGTTCACAGAGCACCCTTCGGCTGAGAGCCTGGTGACCGCCTCTGTGTTCAGGCGTACTGGCTGTTCTGATGACACTGATTAACCTCCCGAAAAAGAATCCAAACTCTCGGAATATTCAGCTGAAAAGGTCTATGCGGCCTCATCTTTAGGCCTTCATCAGGCAAGTTCAGCCGTCATCATGGCACACTTCTCCCATGCCCTCTTGGTGTCTTTGGATGAAGTACTCCCACACCTCCCCACGGACATGCAGACCTCGGTCAAGCAGGTCCGGTATCAGGGCCAGGCTTTTGCCAAACAGCAGCTTCAGACAGCCCTGGACATTGGAGATTCTTGTGACCGCTTGATGGCAGCCGCAGTTGCCTCTCATCGTAGAGCTTGGCTGCGACTCTCCTCTTTCCCGGCAGATACTCAGCACAAACTGGATGATGTGCCTTTCCTGGGCACTGACCTTTTTGGCCCAGGTGTGGCTGGTCACCTTCAGTGAATTGAGCAGTCCAATCCCACCTTGGATGCTACTTCTACTAAAGGTTCTTCAAGCAAGAAACAGCAGAAGAGGAAGAAGAAGCCTTTTTCGGCACTCTTCCCCTGCTGTACAGCAACCTCCTTTCAAGGAGAGCAGCAGCAGGCTCAAGCTTAGCACCCCCAGCCCAAGCCCGGGCCATCCCAGGCCTGTAAAGGAGGCTGAGGTTCAGGTCCTGGATCCTCCTCTTCCTCCTCCAAGCCTGCTCAGTGACAGGGCTGGGGCTGCCTCCCCCTCTCCCTGCATGCCAGCGCTGGCTCCTTCAGTGGGGGGCTGGCTCTGCCACTTTCTTTCCGCCTGGATTGTTATCACCATGGACAGGTGGGTTTTGGAAGTGGTCGGTCAGGGACTGCCTCTGGAATTCGAGCAGCACCCTCCAAGCCAAGCCCATGCCCCTTGGGAGGAAAGAGTATCCGTCCATACTCATTTGGCTCTCTGAGATGACAACGCTCAACTCCTCCTCAAAGAGGCAGTGGTACAGTGGCAGATTCTCCAACAGACCCAGGCTTTGTCTCCAGATACTTCCTGGTGCCCAAGCAGACAGGGGGCTGGTGCCCCATTCTAGATCTGCACGACTTGAATCAGTATCTCGGGTCAAGCACCTTTCAGATGGTCACTCTCTCCCAGATCATACCATCCTTCGAGCAAAACATTTGGTTCTGTTCACTGGATCTGCAGGACGCATTCTTTCACATCTCGATCCATCTGTCTCATTGGCGGTTCCTCCGCTACAGAGCCAAAGGGACCCTATACGAGTTCCAGGCCATGCTGTTCAGCCTGTCATAGGCCCCACGGGTCTTCACCAAATGCATCGCAGTGGTGGCAGCCCATCTCAGGCATCGAGGGGGGTCAGAATTTACCCCTACCTCGATGATTGGCTCTTAGCAGGTCCCACCCAACAGGAGGTGGAGCTGTCCAGGGACCTAACCCTCCAGACCTGCTCCCAACTTGGCCTCTTGATCAACAAGGCCAAGTTGGAACTCGTGCGTCTCAGGTGATGTGCTTCATCGAGGCAGAGCTTGACTCTCGTCAAGCCAGAGCTTAGCTCCCGGCGGACAGGGCAGAAGTTCTCTCCTCCTTTGCCCAGTCATTTCTGGTTGGACAATTGCGCCCTGCCTGGGACTTTCTGCACCTTCTGGGTTACATGGTGATGTGCACCTCCGTGGTCTGTTGGGCCCTGTGGCACATACTCCCCCTCCAATGGGAGCTGGCCACCCAGTTTACTCAGCACCACGGTCATTTTGACCAGCTGATCACTGTAACCCAGAAGATGTGGGACACTCTCCGATGGTGGACTGCTCCAGACTGGTTGCAGGAAGGGATCCCGTTTGTCTGCCCCGAGCCGATGGCCGTCATCACGACTGATGCCTCTCTCATGGGCTAGGTAGCCCACATGGGGGACAAAAGGGCCTGTGGTTCTGGACCCCCGAGGAGTCCCAATACCACATCAACCTGTTGGAGCTCAGAGCAGTCAGACTGGCACTGTCAGCTTTCACTCCTCAGCTCCGGGGTCAAGTGGTTAAAGTCCAGACGGACAATACCATGACCATGTACCACCTCAACAAACAGGGTGGCATGTACTCCTGTCCGCTTTGCTGTGAGGCGCTCCGCATCTGGACCCTCATCAGCCATCTGGAGGCAGATCACCTAGCCATTCATGTGGCAGGAGCCTCAAACCATCTGGCAGATGCTCTCAGCCACTTAGGTGAGACATCCCATGAGTGGTCTCTCCATCCAAAGGTAGCTTACAGCCTGCTCTCCCACTGGGGCAAACCAATGGTGGACCTGTTTGCCTCCAGGGAAAACACCAAGCTGAGGCTGTTTCATGCCCGCCGCCCCTCAGCAGAGCTCACTGCAGGGGGATGTCTTCTCAAGGTCGTGGACCCCAAGCCTCTTCTATGCATCCCCTCCATTTCCCTTGATCCACAAGGTGCTCCTCAAGGTGAGAAGGGATAAGGCGAAGGTGATTCTGGTAGCCCCAGACTGGCCGCCCCAGTTCTAGTATCCAGATCTCCTCAGCCTCAGCTGCAGGCCCCTGGAGCGGCTTCTAGCACGCCCAGACCTGATCTCTCTCAATCAGGGGAAGGTATGCCATCTGGACCTTCAATCCCTGCACCTCACAGCCTGGTATCTGAGTGGCTAGATTTCCAGGCTTCGGGTCTTTCCAAGGATGTCCTCACCATTGTGGAGGCATCCAGAAAGGACTCGACCAGGAAATATTATGCCTTCAAATGGAAAAGGTTTTCCACTTGGTGTTAGGGCAAGGGCCTGGACCCTCTGTCCTGTCCAGTGGCTAACATTCTCGACTACCTTTGGTCTCTGTACAAAGGGGGTCTTTAGTCATCGACCCTTAGGGTGCACCTGGCAGTCATCTCTGCTTACGGGGCACGGGCCAGTCAGCCGATGTTGACCCAGGAGACAGTGGTCAGGTGCTTTTTCAAAGGCCTGGATCCCATATCCCCTGCAGTGCATAAACCCCCAGCTCTGTGGGATCTACTGTTGGTACTGGCAAAGCTCATGGGCAAGCCATTTGAACCAATACACAAGTGTGTGTGTTGTCACACTTGTTGTGGGAGACGGCCTCCTTGTGACTATCACGTCTGCCAGAAGGACAGGGGAGCTCCAGCTGCTTTCGGTGGACTCCCCTTATCTGGTCTTCCACAGGGACAAGGCTGTCCTATGCCCCAACCTGAAATTCCTTCCAAAGGTGGTGTCAGAGTTTCACCTTAATCAGGTGTTAACTCTGCCTGTATACTACCCTAATTGCACCTCGGAGACTGAATACAGGCTCCATACCCTGGACCTGAGATGAGCCCTCTCCTATTACAAGGAGAGGACGGCAGAAATTCTGGGAGAGGTTTGTCTGCTGTTTGTCACCTACGCTGAAGCCGCTTCTGGCATATCTGCAGCAAAACAGACTATTGCAAGGTGGATTACATCTTGCGTAAGTCTGTGTTATGAGTTGGCGGGCGTGGAGCCTCCCAGCGGGATAAGAGCTCATTCTACCTGCCATACCGCTGCATCGGTAGCTGCTTCCAGGGACATCCCTATCCAGGAAATCTGTCGGGCTGCTACCTGGAAGTCAGCAAACACATTCATTATCCATTACCACATCGACCTTGTGTCACACCGGGATGCTGGTTTGGGGGCCTCAGTTCTCCAATCTCTATTTCCCAAGTGAGTATCAGTGGGGGTGTGCGACTAGCCTCCCTCCTCCCAGAGAACTGCTAGGAGTCTGCCAATAAGTGTGGATGAACAACATATCCACGATCCTAGAAAAACAGGTTACTCACCTGTAGCAGTAGTTCTAGGAGTGGTATATGTTGTTTATCCACACGGACCCACCCGACCTCCCCGGCTGCAGACGCACAAACCTGGATTCCAGCGGGCTAAGATCTGGCGTCATGGGGCGGAGCTGAGGGTTATACCACCTGGGTGGGTGGGATGAGCCAGCTTGAAGACTTGCGATGATCCTTAAAGGGGAAAAGGACATGCCAATAAGTGTGGATGAACAACATGTACCACTCCTAGAACTACTGTTACAGGTAAGTAACCTGTTTTTTTCCTCCTCCCGCTACTATTTCTGTCACTGGTGAGGGAGCGTGGTGCCAGGAATCTTCTCAGTCCGCCAAGTCACCGCTACTCAGGCCCATTTCTTCACTGGGCATACAGCAGAGTAGCCCTGTCGGCAGTCCTTCCACCAATGCGGTTGTAATGATTGCAGGGGCACCTTCATCACCCCTCCCATTGCCCGCCTCTGACGTTGGATACCTCATAGGTCTGTGAGCCCAGCTGGAGATAGGCTTTTGTAACTCCCAGCCCTCGCTTTACCCATGCAGGCTCACTCTTCTCTGGCCCTGATGTTGCCTGCTCCACAGCAGGACCCTCCATATCCTGCACCAAATGGTGTACTACTACCTGGTGCTTTACCCAGGCTACCTGTAACCTCCAGGGCTCCTCCAGATTCATCCTATCCACCTTCCTTCGGGCCCTACGTCAGTCATGGTGGATATTCTGGGACTGGTGTCCTCCCTTTGGGGTGGTGTCTTACATAATCAAGTACTGGTGCTGGCCTCTGCCTCCTCTCAGGGATCCGCCTCAGGTGCCTAGTGCCTGCCCCCCCAGCCTCCTCCAAAACACTACAGAGGGCTTTCCTCTTCTCCCCACCCGTGAAGGGATGAATACCACCCTGACCTGGTTCTCCAGAATTATTTATTTATTGAAATGTTTTACCAGGAAAGGCACAGTGAACAACAAGTTGCTTGTCTCACAGTGCATCCTGGGGGAAAGGGGTGAGGGAAATGACATATACACAATCAAACAATTAGTACATAAAGTACAGTATACAAGACAAGCAATAGTTATGGTAGGTTACAGAAGTATTATACTTGCTTAGATACGTAAAGTATATCTAAATATAATGTATGTTTATACATAAGTAAGTATTATAACAGCATTTGAACAGTGAAACCATTGAGAGTTTAGAGAACTAATAAGTGCTATATGTTTTCGAGAGTAATTGCCCTTAGGCGATATAGCACAACATTAGTTCAACAATCATGGTGAAGTGGATTAAGAAATGGGAGGGAAGACAGGGTGAGAGGGAGACAGGAGGGATGATTAGGAGCAAAGGAGCCAAAGTCGGTATGTGAGCGTGGATGAGGAGATGGTGGTGGGTTAACTGCAGGTACAGTTTACAGAGAGGAAGTTGTATAGCGATGAGGAGATGGAGTGGGGAGATGAGGAGTGATGGATCTGGTGCGGAAGTGCATTCCATAATTGGGGAAAGCAGTGGGAGAAAGCCGCCTTGCCAACAGCAGTAGATCGATGAGGGACTATCAGTAGTTGAGAGTCTGCCCCAGATGAAGGGGAAGTTGATTCAGGCTCCCCATCTCACTCTTCGGGGTCCTCTGAAGGGGTCTCTGCCCCCATGATGTTCCTTAGTCTTCACTGGATGACTCTTCTTTTTCAGTGGTCATGCACCACATTCAGGTGGTGATGGGCTTCAGTTCAGAGGAACAAGACCCCGTGTATAGGTGGCTTGCCATATACCTGGGCAAGTCTAATGCCCCACCGATGGTGGTTTCCCCGCTGATTGACGAATATGAAGGTGTCACAATGGCAGCCTGGCATCGGTCCCATCTCCTCACCACATCTTGCAAAGTGGACTGGCTTTATCATGCCCCTGAGGGCAGGCCTTTCTTGGGTGAGCAGACACAGGCGGATTCAGTGGTCATTAATGCCACCCGTGATTGTTCCAAATGGCCTAAACACCTTAGTTCCCTGTCCCCAGACAGGGAATCCCCCAAGCTGGATCTGTTTAGCAAAAGGATGTTTGCTACCTCCACTGTGGACATCCGGGCCCTTAATTACCTTGGCCACATGCTGCAACACCAGAACTCCCTGAGGGGCAAGATACAGGAGGTCGTCCTCTCCCTCCTCAAGGGTGCACCTGAGTCGGAGTTGCAGGATCACCTCAGGGGAGTCTTGGACCTAGGTGACCACCTTCTCTGGACCACTTACGACTCTGTAGATGCATCAGCTAGGGCTTCAGTCGCCAGTGTATGCCTTTGTCATTATTCCTGGCTCAGGGTATCTGGGTTAGCCTAGGATGTGCAACAGTCTATACTAAATGCCCCTTTCAGAGACTCTCTGTTGTTTGAGAGTGATGTGGAGGACATTCTTGCTAAACTGCAGTTCTCAGGGAGGGACATTCGTTCAGTCCACTGCCTTTATCATACACAGTTTAGACCTGCACAAAAACAGCCCTTTCGCCGCCACCCCTCCCAGCTGCCAAGCTCGGCAGCTGCGAGAGCCCAGGGTAAACATAAAACCACTGCTTCTGCCCACCCCAGCTGTCTCCACCAGTAAAATCCCCAGAGGGGGACATGTGCCCCCCCTGCCTTGACTCCTTGCCCAACCCCCATCCCTTGAGCAGAGCAGGAGGTGGTGGTCAGAGGTGGTTTTCTCTCCGCATGCCCAAGTGGAGGGAAATCTCAGCCGACAGCTGGGTACTTCAAATGATCGAGCAAGGTCACTCTGGAGTTCCTGGAATGGCCTCCAGACAAGTCTCCATCTCTGTCCCATTACCCTCCCCACTATGTTCCCCTGATATGGGACAAAATCCATGCCCTTCTGCAAAAGTGGTCCATAGAGCTAGTACTAGTATCTTAACAAGGGACTGGGTACTACTCTCATTTCTTCCTAGTCCCCAAGCACATGGGAGACCTAAGGCCCATCCTGGACTTCAGCGATCTGAATCTCTCCATTCAGAACAAGAAATTCAGATTGGTCACGCTGCAAGGCCTTCTCCCCCTGTTGCATCAGGGGGACTGGATCTGACCCATGGACATGCAGAATGCATACCTTTGCATCGAAATACGCGCTTCTCACAGGTGCTATCTACACTTCTATTTCAAGGGAGCTCACCACCAGTTTTGGGCGCTGCCCTTTGGCTTGTCCTAAGCCCCGAGGGTCTTTACCAAGTGCTTAGTGGTAGCAGCTGTCCTCCAATGCCAGGAATGTTATGTCTTTCCCCACCTGGACGACTGTCTCCTAGCAGCCCCATCCAAGGAGTGCCTTCTGTTAACTCTTCAGCATACCCGCAGCCTTTTCCAGGACCTTGGTGTGACTATCAGTCTAGCCAAGTCCTTCCTTTTTCCCTCTCAGTGCCTTCAATATATTGGGCCAGTTCTGGACATGGCTCAGGGCATGGCCTTCCTCCACCATTACAGAGCAGACTGCTTGATAGAACCGGCCAGACTTCTGTACTACTGTCATGTCCCAGCCTGTTTGTTCCTATGCCTTCTGGGTCATACATCGCTTGCAATAGTAACTGTCTTTCTGGCCAGGCTACATATAAGAGTTCCCCAGTGGACACTCAGAGCTCAGTGGGACCAGCGTACAGACTATTTCAATCAGAGGGTTATGGTCTATGACCCAGTAAAGAAGGTTCTGTTGTGGTGGCTGGAGCCCAGCAACCTCCTCCGAGGTGTTCCTTTTCTTACTCCCCCTCCTCAGCAAATCGTGACCACAGACATGTCCAAGTCAGGATGGGGGGGCCCATCTAGGGGCTTATCAGACCCAAGGGATGTGGTCAGCAGCCGAGGGCCATCTGCATATAAATGTTCTGGAGATGCAAGCTGTGCTATAGACCCTTCAGACCTTCCAGACCCATGTCTCCCCAGGTCTGCTACTGGTCCAGACAGACAACACCAGCATGGTCCACTACATCAGCAAGCAGGGAGGGAGCCACTCATATCTCCTGTGATGGGAGGTGATGTAAGTATGGTACTGGGCTCTTGACCAATACCTTCGACTTTTTGGCCGTACATGTCCCAGGTGTGCAAAACATTTTAGCGGTCCCAGTTTTGGGTACATGAGTGGGAGCTTCTGACATCATCGCAGAAGATCTGTTCGACCACTGAGGTCACCCAGAGTTGGACCTTTTTGTATCTTCACTCAACGCAAAACTGCTACTCTTCTGCTCACTCGCTCCAGGTCCTTGAGCGTTCTGGCAAGACACGTCCCTCTCCTGGAAAAGGAGGTTTCTGTATGTCTTTCCTCCCTTCCCTCTTCTGCAGCAAGTTCTCATCAAACTGCAGATGGAGGGGGTGACCATGATTCTCATCGCCCCATTTTGGCCTCACCAGATATGGTTTCCTTTGCTTCATCAACTGGCAGTGGAACCTCCAGTTCTCTCCCACTATGCATAAGCTTGCTTTCCAAGGAACCAGGCACTGTGGTTCATCTGGACCTGAGGTCGCTCCACCTTCATGCATGGCTCCTGAAGATGTAGCCATTTCTCACTTTGGGGTCTCTCCCAAGGTGGCAGAGGTCTTGCTGGTGGACTGCAAGTCCTCCACCAGAACCACTTACTCCATGAAGTGGAAATGCTTTGCTTTTTGGGCTGCTTTGCACCGCCTGGATCCTTTTACATGTCTGGTCTGCCAGATCCTGGAGTACCTGCTGTCGCTTTTGGACGCAGGTCTGAAGTACAGTGCAGCCCGCTTTTATCAGAATCATCTGTGCATATAGATTTTATGCGGTATAACTGAGTTCCGATGTATCCTTTTTGCAGTTTGGAAACTTTTTTTTTTTTTTTTTCGTGTGCTTTTTGTATGCTTCAGTGACAGTAACATGGAGCTTGTGTTTGTGATTGGTGCTTTTCACAGTGGGGGTGGGATTGGGGTGATTTATTCATGTGGAGATAATCTGTTATTGTGGCTTGATGAGATCGTGTACATGTGCACAGTGCCCATTCTCTCTCCGTTCTCTGGATGAGGTTCCAATTGGGGGGCAAGTCCGCTCGCTGTTCCATCGCTCTCTGTAGGGTAATCAAAGCATCCCGTACATCCTTTGTTGTGACTGCCGGTTCTTCAGCTCGCTCACCTTCCTCCCCCTCATCTTCGTCTTCTGCTGCTGCTTCGATAGACATGGTTGAGACTGCAGATGCAATGTCATCTTCCTGTTCTTTTGCATTTCCTCTCAGGATTCTGGTTTGTGTGCCACAACACAAGCACTTTCTCTCTATCCCTCTGTAGGTCAGATAGGGTAGATTTTGTGGTTCGCTTAGGGGCCATTGTGCGTGATCTGCTGAGCTGAGCACTACCTGATCTTCGGCAACAATTGCTGGCTTATCAAGTGCAGCTTATGCTCCATGAAGTAATGTAGTCACCACAGAGCAATGAGCTGCTAATTGCAGTTGTGAAACCGCGAGTAAACCGAAGGTGTGAATGGGCGATAATTGGTGCCAATGGTCTGTATGCATGGGAAGGACAACCGCTAAATACGGGCTGCTTAGTTCACTATAAACGAATTGAACTACATTGTATTACATGCGAATGGGTTTTGACAACAGTGAATGATCCGGTAAAAACAAAATTCCGGGGTAAACAGATCTGATATATGTGGGTTGCACCGTACTCTTATCTGCCATCTCTGCATACCATATGCCTGTGAATGGGTGAAAGGTGATCTGGCTTGATGTGGTCGGTACCTTTTAAGAGGCGTTCTGCATCTAAAACCCCTGCCCCATAACCCTCTCCTGGCTTGGGATCTCAACTTTGTGTTGGATAAGCTCACCCTGCCTCCTTTCCAGGCTGCCGTGACTTGCGAGCTATGCTATCTGTCATGGAAAGCATTATTTTTAGTTGCTGTTACTTCCACGCGGAGGATTTTCGAGCTTCAGGCCCTCGTGTAAGGAGCCTTATTAGTACAGGAGCCAGGTGCATTTATCTATGTGCCTAGGTGTGAAAGGTTTAATGATTGTTTCTTATGTAAAAAAAGTGTGTAGAATCCAGATTTACAACTCCTATTTGCTCAGAGTTGAACGTTTTCTTGGAAAATGCACTTCTTCAATGACAAAATGAACTGTCGGTGAAAACTGTGTATATTGTAATTAATGGTTCCTTCTTTAATTTCAGTTCTATAAGATTTTATTGAAATACTACAGACATTGTAACAAACAGCAACATTTGTATCAAAGGCTTAATATTAACGTTATTATTTATTTTATTCCATATTTAACTTGAAACAATCAACTTTTTATGAAGTTTTATTAACCTGAGTACAACAGTCAGTATTCTTGTTCACTGTCTTCATTATTTGATATGTTAAGCAAATCTGCCTCATTAATATCGACATCGCAGTCACTGTCATCACCTTCTTCATTTGGATTGTTGTCATGTTTGTTCAATTGTTCACTTAAGACTGGTGGTACAACTTCACATGTGAACCACGTTGGTTTGTATTTGCCATCCTCATAGGTCCAGCCATTGTCCTCTTGCTTCAGTAGTGTCATTTCTTGGTTTGTCTGCGCTTTTCCATAAAAATGAAATGTAATTTGCATGGCAGATGTGTTGTGTCAGAGTTGATTTGCATGGTGGCAGCGAGTTTGTGTCTGCTCCTTTGATGTTTTCTAAGGGTGCATCTTTGTCACTCAGTTGATACTTGATGTTGAACATACTGTAGCGGGCTGTGTTGACACTCTTTACTTTCTGTCCATACAAGTTACACACAAAGCTCTCAATCGTATCCTCAGTTTCTTTAGGCAAGTGTGGACATCCCAGTTTTCCAAATGCCTGTGTGTACTCTGTATTCTTTTCCAGAACTGTTAGAGGTCGCACCTTTCCTTTGCCCTTTGAATGCTGGCGAATAGTCGCACCCTGTCAGCGCATGGAGACCTGGTAGAGCTGCACACACAGGTCTGCCTAATTCTGCTGACAAGCAGGATGCATCTATGAATCTTCTTGTGTTATTCCTTGAATGGCCAAAGTCCGTGTGCAGTTTGAGATAATCATTTAGACTTGCATGATACAGCAGAATGACCTGAATATCAGTATCATCTGCCCTGACCACTACATATACATCTTCACCCTCATTTTGACTGCAAATGTAGTGTATGTGTTGCATGATTCTTGTGTCTGCTTCTATGTGTTTGCTTTTTAGGGCCTTGCACTCAAGTCTGAGCGTATGTCCAACTTCCACTTTGTATGAGTAATAAATGTCTCCTACTGCATACATGAGCTTTTTGTCACCTAGAACTTCACAGTACACATCAGAATTCCGTGCTGTAGCTAGAAAACCTAGGAGTGCCGTCTTGAATGAAGATGAAGACAGGGATCCAGCAAAGTCTCTTGGTCAGCTTTGGTCAGGACCAGTTATGAGATAGGAGAGTGGAGTGATGCTGTGCTTTCCTCTCTTCTCTTGTCCAAGACCTTTGATCGATGGTGACTTGTAACAATCACTGACAAGGTAGACTTCATTTGCGGAAGTACAGCAAACAAGAGACAGGATGGTTTTTGCCACACTGTGGAATGTTGGTGGCAGGTTTGTAAGACTTCTGATCAAGAACATGGCATCAACCACTGTGGCATTTACAGCATCGGGGTGGCTACTTTGGACTCTGGTCTCAAGTTTCTTCAGCAGTGTTGACTTCATTGTTGTGTTTATTGAGCCATCAATGTTTCCTAAGGAGAGGGGTACTGGGGTTATCGGGTAGGCAAACACCATCATAAGGTCAACTGTTGAAGTCGCAGATAGATATAGCAAGCGTCCAAAGAGGTTTCGCGTTCCTATCAACTCTATGATTTTCTTGTCCTTGTTCTTAATCTTCACCTTCACTGCATCATGTGCAAAGTTCAACTTGTATCTTTTGATGGGTTCTTCGAACCTACTGCCTTTGGTAATGCATCCATCTCTAAACACATTATACTTCTGAGTACCTATGTCAGTAACCTGTAACACTTTGTTTGCTACTTCTTGTGATACTGCTTTATCACTACCTGTTGAATAAAGATTGCTGTCCTCAAACGCATCCTGGAATGGATTCATGGAGGAGTCTGTTGTGCTCAACAGCTTGTTTAGATCCTTCGAATCTCTAAAACTTTTCAGCACTTGGCTGGCTTCTTCATGGCTGACAAAACCAACTTTTTCCATAAGACTTCCAGCAATTTTACTTCGAGCTGATCGCAGAATGTTCCACCTCCTCCTTGCGTTGATGTTCTGTGTCAAAGAAGAAATCCCGGTTAGTCTTGCTGCAGCATCAGCATTAATTGTCTGTTCCAAGGTCAAGTCTGCGTCATTTCTGCTAAACCCTCTCTTTAATCTTACAATGCTTAATGCTCCATTCTCAAATTTGTTCCTTAGCCCAGGGTGCATCTCATCCGTGTTTAGCAAATTCATAAGGTACAGGGTCATCCACTTGGAATAGTTGTGGTGCCCAGTTACGAAGTAAAGAGGTATCATCTTCTCCAAGCTATATACAAAGAGAGGCAAGTCATTTGTCCCAATGGAATGGCAGAAGAGTTGGTATAACTCTACTAAACTGCAGTACTGCAGCCAAAATTGGGCAGTTGCGCCATGCTCACCACGGGTGTAGAATCTGAGAACGTTTCATATGCTTCCATGAATGTCTTGAACTCAGCTGTATTCTCTAGGTCCACCATTGAGGAAGGCGATAGGTCATTAAGTAGCTGCTGCAGATGCTTTGAGATTGGAAAGTCTGACAAACCTTTATATTGTATAAAGCACTGCAGATGTTTAATTCTGAATGCTGCTGACAGCATCGGGTGAAGCCTCTTTGCCCAATTGAATAATGTTCCTTGAAGAAGTCCATTCAGGGATCCCAATGCCAGTACACCACTTTCAGCAAGAATGTGGTTTCCACCAGAACCATTCAGGAGTTATGCAAGACCTTTGAAATATGCTATGTTTATATGGAATGGTCCAAAACATGTGAAAAGTCTGTCATATTCCGGGAACTTTGTGGACTGAATTTGTTGCACATGTTTTGCTGTGGCCAAGTCATATGTAATAGGCATATAGTCCTCCTGTCATTCATCCATAACCTTGATAGCAGTATTCAAGACGTTTTGCTCTACATCAAGTCTTGTAGGAGGCTTTCCTGTAGGGTCCATGTATGATATAATTAGCTATGGCAGGTCAACTACAGAAAAAAGGGCATGCCATCCATGCCACATTGGAGTTACATCTACACTTGTACAATATATCATCCAGGCAACGTCCCTTCTCTTAGCTTGCATGAGTTTTTTTTAGTTCAGAGCTTTCTGTCACTTTATATTGATATTGTCTTATTTTTAGTTTTCCAGATGTATATGGTCGAATGTCTTTCTCTCCAGTATCTAGAGCTCTTTTCCTCTGAGATGTTTGAATGAGCCTGGGTACAGTGTGTTGTTCCTGTCGTGCCATTGGCTGCAATATCTGCTTCTTTACACTTCACAAATATTCTTCATCAAAATCTTCAGCCTTTGTCTTTGATGTTCTGCGTCATTTGCTCTTTGTTGTTAAAGATGGCCCTGCCTGGTCATGGGCATCAACTTCTGATCTTTGCTTATCTGTGTTTGTTTCTGTTGTGGGTGTTTCATTTCTTGCTGGCACTTGGTCATCCATGTGTGTTCTTGTCATAACTTCTTCAGACCTTTCTTTGGGTACAGCCGTCTCCTCAATACTGGATGGTATGCTATACCCACAGTGTCATGCAAAATGTCATGACCGTCAAATGTCTCTTGTCATCTCATCATAATTGTTGAAAGCCAAAGCAGTAGCTAAACCTGGCTGTATGAGCAATCCATCTAGTGTAGTCATATTTTTCTCCATTATATTGGTTGTGACTGCAGTTTTGAGTTCCTCCACAACATTGTAGCTGACACAGTGACCAAACTTGTTCAGAATAGTTATAACTTTCTTACTGTTGGTCATGGATTTAATACCCATGCCCAACAAGAGGTGTTTTTGTGGTTTGATTATGCCCCCTGACACTGCAAACACTATGTCATCCGCAATAGGTTGAACTACCCTCTCCTGTCATTCACTGCCCACTTTTGATGAACCCATGAGTACAGTACATAGGAATGTCTGAAGAATGGGTGGCAGTTTTACATTTCCTTCTATTACGTCTTCAGCTTTAACTTTGGTTTCATTATAAGGCTGTACCTTTAGGAGTTCCAACAACTGTTCTCTTATGTGTTGAGCTGCTTGTGCTTCACTCCAGTCAGCCTGTTTCTTAGCAAATCTGATGATTTTACCTGCTTTTCTACTTCTGGTATCAAATATGATACCATCTTTGAAGTGATACGCCAGTTTTGACTACAGGCTCTGTGGGTCGTAATTTGTTTCACGCCCGCTACACTCCATAAGAATGTCCGTGTACCTTTTGTGTAGTGATAGCAATGATTCTTCTTGCATTCCATTAACAATGATGCACTTTACAAGTCTGGAAAGGGCAATCTGATGACTGTCCCTCAACTGACTGTATTCACATTTTGTACCTGTGCCCTTTATTCGTTCTGCCTTTTTTACATACTGGTTCTTACAGCTGTTGTGGTACTTCACTTCTTTGGCTATGAGGTCAATACTGCCTACCATCATATCAGTTTGTCGATTGCCCATTTCTTTTGCTGCGTTTTTTATGCTGTCTGCTGCCCCATAAGTTACACATGTTGTAGGATATTTAAAAGTCTCCTTTGACCCCTTAGGATTCCTTTTCTTGTATGATTTGCAAAATATACATTAATTTGGGAATATGCGTGATGTAGATGCTGCAGATTCAGAAAGAGCACTGTGAATTTAGGAGTGAAGCAGTTTTGCTGGATAACACTTTACGATGTCTTTTTTTTAAAAGTTTCATCAGCTGCAAGTTTACCGGAACTCTTATATGCAGTGAAGTTCTTGTAGCAGATATAATGATACCCATGACTGCTGGAGTAACATTTAGGCAATTCAAGACACACCATGTTGTACTTTGACAGTGTTTGACTAGAACTCCTTTCCTTTGCATCAACTATTTTCTCACAATGAGCATCATCAAAAGGTAGCGGGTCTCCATGGTCTGTGCTAACTCCTGGATCAGTGTGTAGGATGCATCACCTCTGCGGTTTGTGAGAAGTCTTGCTAGCCATATCTGAAACATTAAATAAATTACATTAATAATTAAGTAAACCGAGTCTATTAAATAAATTAGATAAATTAAATAAATAAGTAAACTGAGTCTATTACATCAATGTAAAAATTTTAGTTACTCTTAAGAAAGTGCATTTTCCAAGAAAACATACAGCTATGGACGATTAAGAGTTGTAAATCTGAATTCTACACACTTTTTTACATGAGAAACAGTCATCAAACCTTTCGGACCTAGACACATAGATAAATGCACCTAGCTCCTGCACTATATTTGATTTTTCAAAAAGGCAGGGTGTCTTTACATGCTAATCCTCAATTTCTCCCTAAAGTGGTATTTGAGTTTACTTTAAACCAATGTATTAATTTTCTTTTTTGCTACTTAAATTTTTATTGATGCACAGTGACTATACATCCAGTTGATATAACCACAGTAAAAATATTTCCAAAGTCCAATAGGAATACAATCAGTAATGTTAGACTGTTCTAGCTAGAGGAGTTCCTCTATGTTACTTTATGCCGTGTTCTGTGGAGAAAGTCTCAGATGACAACTTGCAATGTCTATATAGTTGTAGTCCCAAAAAACAATCGACAGTTCACTCTTCTTTGTTTTTGCTTAAATAATTCTGCTATATGTTGTTTCTTAATTCTGTACTCTTTCCCAATCTGGACTCCTCTTGCCCCTATATAACTTTTCTGTGGTTTCAAGAAACTAATTAAAAACATTGCCTTAAGACTAATAGGGCCCGGCAGGATTATACAATGAAAAATAAAAGCAATGATTAACTATATAACTGATTTTATCAATCAATTTGCTGGCTGATTGATTGATCTGTTAATTAGTTGATTGTTTATTTGGTGGTGTGTGCGTAACGAACTTTCCCATTCCTTGCTGTACTGGAATAACTTTCCCTGTTACCTTAATGTCCAAGGGCATTAACAGACATTTAATTAATGCCCTTCAACCCTGTATGGCCTGCGGAGATCACCCAGCCATGTGTCCCTATTACCCGTTCCTACCACACCTAAGTCAGTCCCCAACTAAGAAGGGGGGTGATTAACAGGGCATGTATCTCATTCAGACCCATCTCCATTTCCTTCTCTCCGTTAAAGGTCCCTTCTCCCCCTTAATTTGACGGAGAGCCTTTCTTAAACCAGTCCCCCCATATTTGTTCAAATTTATCAGTGGCGAGCCTCAAAGCTGCCGTGATTCTTTCCATCTGCTCTAAGTCTTTTATTCTGTCTCTCCATGTTTGGATAGTTGGTGGTTTCCTAGATCGCCAACAAACTGTGATACTTTTTAGTGCTGCTAGTCTGAGGATATGGTAAAGTTTCCTTTGAGGCTTAGAAAGCTTCAAATGCTCCCTACTAGAAATCCCCAAACATAGGGCGTCATAAGTTCTTGGCAAGGAAACCCCCAGGGTTTTCTGAATCTGAATGTGTACCTGCCGCCAGTAGTTATCTAGCTTTGGACATCCCCAGAGAATATGGAAATGCGAACCTACTTCCCCACATTCTCTCCAGCATCTGTTCGTGTAGTCAGGGTTGAAGTACTGGGTTACTGTGGGAGTTCTAAAGAAACGTATCAAAACTTTCCAGTAGTACTCACCCCATGTTGGCGATGCTGTAATATGCCAGCCCTGGGAGAGTGCCCTTTACCATTCAATGCTTTTTAATTGTGTGCTTGATTCCCTTTCCCATCTATGTTTAACCTCCTCAATCTGACCCTGATGTTGGTCTGTTAAGAGTCTATAGGTCTGAGAGATAGGTTTCACCTTTGCTCTCAGAGTGATCCAACTGTAAAAGAGTTGCTCTAAATCCGTTAATGGCCTTAGAAGCTGTTGTAGGTGTGTGGATTGCTGGACAAAGTGCCTTACTTGTAAGAATCTAAAGTGGTCTTCTTTTCTGAGGCCATATTTTAACCTGAGGTTATGAAAAGTGGTGCAAATGTCACCTTCCAGCAGATGAGTGACTCTGGTAAGGCCCTGGCGCTCCCAGAATCGATATCCAGCATCCCAGCTAGGGGGCCAAAAGGGTTCATGATGGCATATGAGGGATAAAGGACCTAACCCCCCTGGAACTCTCAGTCGCCTGTGTAGGGTCAACAGTACTCGCAGGGTGTGCCTAGTCCACGGGTTCTCCAGCTTACGTACTACCCCCTGGGAGACGGAAGCCGTAGGGAGAGCCCAAAGTGATATCTTTTGGGCTTGCTCCAACTCCATAGGGAGCCAACTGTTATTCACTTTTTGTTTCATCCAGGCGTGTAGCCATGGGGCTTGCGCCGCCAAATAGTAATCCTTAATATCCGGCAAACCTAACCCTCCTTGCTCTCACCTGGTGCAAAGAATCGCCCTTCTCAACCTCGGTTTTTTGCCCTGCCATATGACACTCATTATTAGATGGTCCAATTCCTTCATGAATACCTTTGGGGGGGCAATCGGTAGTGTTTGAAATAAGAAAAGTAAACGTGGTAGCACATTCATTTTTATGGAGTGTACCCTTCCCAAAAGAGTTAAGGGGAGCAGTCTCCACCTACCCAGGTCCTGCCTAATGGAATCACGGAGTACAGGGTAATTGGCCAAAAAGAGTCGGGATATATCCACCGAGACTCTTGTCCCCAAGTACCTGATTGTGTTGTTTGGAGCCCATTTAAATTGAAAGTTGGATTGTAATTCCGGTGGCGGGTGCCCACTTAACCGCAACGCCTCAGATTTTGAAAGGTTAATTTGGTACCCTGCTAGTTCTTGGAAATGATTTAAAATTTGTGTAAGGACGGGGAGTGAGCTCACCGGGTTCCCCAGGTAAATAAGTGCGTCATCTGCATATAACGAAAGTTTATGAGTCTGGGAGCACACCTTGATTCCCTCCACTTGAGGGTGTTGTTTGATCTGCTCCGCTAGGGGCTCTAAAGAGAGAGCAAACAGCAATGGGGAAAGTGGGCATCCCTGGCGGGTTCCTCGCGATAGAGGAAATCTGGTTTTGAGACACATCCGTTCACGCTAATTACTGCTTCTGGCTGGGAATATAGCGCTGTGACTGCCCCTATAAAATTGTCCCCCATATTAAACTTTCTGAGAACGGCTTGGAGAAAAACCCAATCTACCCTATCGAATGCCTTTTCGGCATCGATACTTACTGCCAATTTAAGAGATGTGGCTGTTTTTTGGGAGGAAATTATGTTCAAGAGCCGCCTTACGTTGTCCTGCATAAATCTACCGGAAATGAAACCAGTTTGATCTGGGTGTACAAGATCACTAATAATCACTTGAAGTCTCCGAGCTAGTATACCAGTAAATAATTTTAGGTCTGTATTTAATAAGGAGATGGGTCTATATGACCCACATTCTTCCGGAGGCTTACCTGGTTTCAACAAAACAGATATTTTAGTGTACTTCCATGATGGGGGGATCGGTACAGCCTTTCCCAGGATTGCATTAAATGTTTCCAGTAGGAGCGGGAGAAGGTCTGACTGAAAAGTCTCATAAAACTCTGCAGGGTACCCATCTAATCCTGGGGCTTTAGCATTCTTGAGCAATGTGATCTGGTTTTTAATCTCTTTCATTGTGATCGGGGCCCCTAACTTTGCCCCCCTAGCTGGGTCAAGAAATGGGAGTCTGATCTTCTCTAAATATTGAGCAATTTTTGTACCATGATCTGGGAGTCTTTCCGCTGCATATAATTTTTGATAGAAGTCTGCAAAACATCTTGCTATATCCGACTGAGATGTGGCCTGTGCCCCATCTGATCCTCTCCTGAGTCTTAACACTGCCCTCGATGCCGCCTCTTTGCGCAGCTGGGCTGCTAACAGTTTACCTGCCCTGTTACCCTTCTCATAAAAGAGCTGCCTGGCGAACCTACAGTTGGTTTCTATTTGTTGATTTACCAACCTAGACAGCTTTTCCCTAGCTGCGTCTAATTCATTTTTTATCTCCGCTTTATTAGATTGCTTATGCTGCACTTCCAACTCAAATATTATTCTTTCTAGTTTTCTCTGTTCCTCCTTTCTATCTCTATTGACCTTAGAGGCATACGCAATAATTTTACCCCTTAAATGCGCTTTCAGTGTATCCCAGTAAACCGTAGGGGGGTGGTATCAGCCTGATTGTTAAGTGCTTGGAATTGCTCAATCTCTGATTTGACCATCGTTTTAAAATCCTCCCTATTAATGAGGCTTAGGTTTAGTTTCCATGTCTGATGCCGGCTTGGGGCCCCAGCATAATTTTCAGCAGGACCGGAGCATGATCAGATAGGGTAAAACTACCTATTCGGGCTGAATTTAGTGCCCAGGTCCACCCAGTAGGAAGCAGCAGGAGGTCAATCCTGCTATACTAGGAATGTCTGGGGGAATACAAAGAATAGTCTCTCATAGTGGGATGTAAGAATCTCCAGGCATTTGTTAACCCGTATTCATGGATAAGTCTATGAAGTGTTACTGAGGCTTTAGATCTTCTACCTGGTTGTGTCCCAGATTTGTCTAAACGGGGACAAATGATTGTGTTGAAGTCTCCCCCCACAATACTAAGGGAAGGATCGAACCTGGGGAAGGCGGACAACATCTTTGTTAGGAAGGCTGATCTAAGGTTTTCCTCATTAGGTGCGTATATGTTTAAAATAGTGCATTTATGAGCCCCCAAATCAGCCTCCACATATATATATATATCTTCCCTTGGGGTCAGACCTCACTACCTTCACCTTAAGTGGGAGATTCCTTCTTATTAATATAGCTACCTCCCGCTTATGAGGTTGGGTTTGACAGGACGAAGAGAAGACCTGCCCCACCCATGATCTCTTCAACTTGGAATGCTCCAGTTGTGTCAAATGTGTCTCTTGGAGCAGTGCAATATCCACTCTGAAATCTCTCAATTCTTTCAGGACCCTTGCCCTCTTAATAGGACTCCCCAGACCCCTTACATTATATGTGGCTATCTGAATTTCAGCCATATTCTATTGGCGATGCATCCAGTTTGGTCCGACCCCTAGGGGCTCTCCTCCCTAGGTTTTTGTTCGACGCACACACCACCATTCCAGAACAACAATAAACAATATCTTGTTTTATAACCAACCTTATAACTATATACAAATTGACAGTTTTTAACCCACTGTCATCCTGTGCAGTTTTATAGCACATCTTCTTATGTACTTCAAGGTGATACTTCAGATGGATTGTATAACCCTAATGGGTCTCACCCGTGCTTAGTTGGTAAAAGGGGAGACTCTGGGGAGATTCTTAAGTACTCCCCAGCTGACCACACATCCAATCTGTGGTCGGTAGGGTGATGAGCTGAGCTCCACGATTTGTGGTGTCTATATTCACCCCTCATGAGGGCCAGAATGGTTTGACTGTAAGGCCTTCACCATTCCATACACCTTATCCAACAGAATCACTATTTCTTTCTGTTTGATAAACCTATTTAGTGCAAAGAGAATGTAACTCTTCCGGGGGGGTGGAGAGGAGGTGGGAAAGGGAGAAGAAACGGAGGGGGAGGAGGGGGGAAGAAGGAGGAGGAAGGGAAGTGGAACAACGTAAATCTCTATATGGGCACATTGAGAACTGGTACAATAAACCAAATGTTGAAAAAAAAACTTTGTATTCAAGTGTGCCAACTAAACTGTACCTCTGGTCCCCTTAAGAGCCTGCTAACATCCCTTCTCTCATCAGGATATTAAATGTTGTGGCTCTGAATTCAGGGAACTTGGCTACCCCTTCTCAATCAGTAGATTGCTATGAGAGATTTGAATTGGTAGTCATATCGTGTCCCCTCCCCCCCACAAACTGATCTCCAACTTTACCCTAGGCATATGTAACTTTTCAAAATATGCACTAAATATGCCAGTAAAAGTCCAGTGAATTCCCTCTCGCTGGCGAGTTCTTGCATGATAATTACTACCAAATCTTAACTGGCTCCTCCTCAGCCTGCTCCGTTGGGAATCCGGGATTGTTTCTGGGTTTCTGTGATCGAAGATGCCGTCTCAGTTGACCCCGTCAGTTTAACTGCCATGTGTACCTTCTGCCAAACATTCCCGTTCTGGGCCTCCAGCCTTTTCCCGGAAGCTAAGTGCCAGGCCAAGGCCTCCAGTTCTTGCCTTGGAAAGCGAGGCTGCAGCTCATCGATCTTGATCCCTTGGTCTGCCAGAAACTCCCTCGCTTCCATAATGTCTGCAAAACGCTTTGTTATTCCCTCGCAGGTCTTCACCCCAAGCCGGGCTGGATAGTCGAGGTAGGCCTTCATTCCCTTTTGTCTCAAAGGCTTCATTGCCGTAAGGATTAATCGTCTTTGTAATGCTGTTGATGTGGCGAAATCGTGGTCGAAGTAGAGTCGCTAGTCCCCAAAGATAACTTCCTTGCAACCCCACGCCATTTTCAGGATTTTCTCCTTAACTCTGTAATCCAGGAATGCCATGATTATCGACCTCGGTCTGGCGTTAGGGCTTGATGGTGGAGCTGTGAGCGCTCTGTGGGCCCGAACTATACCAAGCGGCTCATCCTTGGGCCAGTTTAATAGTTCTTGCAATAGGCTTTCCATGAATACCACCATATCTCCCGACTCTGTTTTCTCCGGGAGCCCATGAATTCTTATATTGTTTCGTTGGTGTCTGTTCTCTAGTTCCTCCACCCTTTTACTTAGTTGAAGCTCTCTGTAATGTAGGTTTAAAAGCGCCGAGTTATGCACGTCTGTCTTTTTGCAATATTCTGTCAAGCAGGCCTCTACTGCACCTACCCGCTTCTCGACTACCCGTAGGTCGCGCTTGGTATCAGCTACTGCTGTCTCAATTCGTTGCAGCGTTTCTCCGATTTTACTTAATTGAGTGCAGAGTTGTTTAGAGATAATTGTGAACTCGGGCTCGTCCTCATTCTCTCCTATTCGTTCCGGTTCTACCATTGCAGCTTGTGTCCCTTGCTTAGCTACTAGAGAGAGTTCCTCCGTTAGGGTCTGTTGGAGCGGCTCTTTGGTAGCACCTGGCGCGGCGAATTCTCTCAGTTTCTGTCTTGTAGCCATGTGCAGGCTAGTTGGTGCAAGTTTTTTAAGCTTATATTTCTTTCTGGATGCCAGGATGGTTTAGGATTCTATCGGATTCGGCCGAGCTTCAGCTTTAAGCGGCCATGAAGAGTGCTTACGTCACCGGAAGTCAATGTATTCATTTTCCTGCGTATTTTCCAAAGCATGCCAGTCCAGGTGACGCATAGCTCAATTCACTGAATGTGCATAGAATTGTACGTTGTTATATGCACAGAACTAAAGCAGTCAGGAAGTCCTCTGAGTTGTTTGTTTCATTCGCCGCGGGAACAGAGGGTGCACCAGTTTCTAAGTAGTGTCTGTCCGAGTGGTTGGCCAACTGCATTATTTTCTGTTATCAGAAGTATGGCAAGGAGCTTCCTGGCATTGTTCATGGCCATTCCACCAGGGGGATGGCTGCCTCGGTAGCCTGTTTTCATAATGTGTCCTCTGCAGAAATTTGTGCAGGAGCTACTTGGAGTTCCGGTCACACTTTCACTAAGTACTACTTGCTGGACATTGCCTCTAGGCGTCGAGCAAGTTTTGGTCTCACTGTCTTGCAGGACCTTCTTTCTTAGTCCTTTTCACCTCCACCCATGTATGTAATACTGTCAGTTATGGAAACTGCTTGTTACTCCTCCTACCTGTGATGGCCTGCTGCAAGACATTCCCCTGAAGTAAGACAGTACGGTTACATAAGAACTTACCATAACAGTAGCTCTTTGAGGGGATCTCTTGCATTAGGCCCTGCTTTTCCCTCCCTCCCTCCCTCCTTCTCCCGGGGCCTGTTTATCCTTTTTATGCTTCCTTTCCAAGAGAAGAACTTTAGCCGTTCCTTTTTCCTTGCTTTTCCCTGGAACCTCAGGTTCCTCCTTGGTTCCCTCAGCCGGATGTTCTGGGGTCTCCAGTGGGAGAACTGGGGAGGATGTGGGGCCGCCCACCTATATGAAGTAGCTGACGTCAGTGCGTGACATTGGAGTTGGGCGGCCCACTTTGCTAGACTGCTAGCTAGAAAAGTTTTCATGTGGTCCTAGTGCCTGAAAGTGGAGTTCTGCCTGTGATGGCTTGCCGCAAGAGATCCTCTCGAAGATCTACTGTTACGGTAAGTTCTTGTCTAACTGCACTTTTCTCTCCAAGGTGGTGTCTGAGCTTACCCATAACCAATCTATCCACGTACCTGTTTATTTTCCTGAGTCTGCCAATACAGGGGAAGCACTGCTCCATACCTTATATGTGCGCAGAATTCTGAAGTATTATGTGCTCCGAACTAAGGAGTACAGAAAGTCGAAGCAGCTTTTTGTTTCTTTTGCCCCAGGCAGAGAAGGCACTCAGGTTTCTAAATGTTTGTCCAAATGGTTGGCACATTGTACTGTGTTCTGCTACAACAAGCATTGCAAAGTGGTACCGGGGCAATGAAAGCCCATTCCACAAGGGACATAGCTACCTCTGTGGCCTGTTTCAAAGAGGTCTCAGCCGCTGACATTTGTTGTACTGCCACCTGGAGTACTGTCCATACTTTCAACAGGCACTACAGTCTATTCATTGCTTCTAGAGCCCAGACAGACTTTGGCAGGACCGTTCTACAGGGCCTCCTGTCCTAAGTTTTGGGTTGGCCTTCCTCCCAGACTGTCTAAGTGCATCTGTAACTGCTTGGGACTTGTTTCATATGTGTGACCTGATGACTGAGATAACCCTGATAAAGACAGAACAGTTACATAAGAATTTACCTTAACAGTAGATCTTCGAGGGGATCCCAGTCATCAGGTCTGCGCTCCCTCCCACCATTCCCGTCTTATGGGGCTCTTCCTTAGAACTGGCTCATGTATTCAGCCTTTTATAAGAGCTTTGCCTCCCTTAGTCTCTGGGGGAAAGAACTGATAATGGAGCGGGGCAGATCATGCCTTTGTAGGGTTGGTGACATCTGCAGACTGCGTCGGCATGGGCAGCCCCAGTAGCATTGCTGAAAGTCTTCCATTTGAATCCTGCTTCACCAGTGGTGAAGTTCATGTGTGTGACCTGATGACTGAGATTCCCTCAAAGATCTATTTGTTATGGTAAGTTCTTATGTAACTGTTCTTTCAGAATGGTGACTCTCTAAGGCCTACTTCCACTGCTGTAGGCAGGGGATGGGATATGTTCCCTCGATATGAAGGATGCTTTCCTTCATATCAGAATCTGAAAGCCTCACAGAAAATATTTCAGGTTCCATTACCAATTAAGAGTGTTGCCCTTTCGCTTGTCTTCTGCACCACAGGTCTTTACCAAATGCTTGGCAGTAGTGGCAACAACCCTTCGCAGGGAAAGCCTTTATGTTTTTCCCCTACGGGACAACTGGCTATTGAAAGCCCACTCCAGGGACCATCTCCTGCACATATCAGCTTGAACCAGACAGCTGTTCGATGCTCTGGGGGTTACCATCAGCATACCAAAATCAGTGACTCCTTGTCAACAATTGCAATATAGGAGCAGTCTTGGACACTGCTTGGGGATCGGCCTTCCTGCCCCTGGACTGGGCCCAATGCCTGGTTGCCCAAGCACAGCTAGTGCACGACAGCCAGCATGTCTCAGTCAGGACATTCCTTCACCTACTGGGATTCATGGCAGCAGCCATTGTGACAGTACCATTGGCAGGATTGCACATGAGGATACCCCAGTGGACTCTGAGTCCAGAGGGATCAGCTCACTGATTACCTGCAACAGATGGTTCTAGTCACAACTCCTGCACACAGTGCTCAAGTGATGGCTGGAACCCTGCAATCTGTTGAAGGGGGTTCCCTTCCTGATCCCTTCCCCTCTTCAGATTCTCACAACTGATGCTTTGGGGATGGGCTGTGGTGCACACTTCAGCCTGCATCAGACACAGAGTACATGGACCCCAGTGGGGGAGAGGAGAAAGGGGTGGAGGGTGGGTGTGGGGTGGAAGGAGTGAAAAGGGAGTGGGTAGGGTAGTAAGTGGGAGTTAGATGGAGCTCGGGAGATAAAGTGAAGAGGGAGAAAGAAAAGGCAATGAAGATACAGGGGGATGGGTACAGGGCGAGGAGGGGCAAGAGCTAGTCGATTATGGGTGGGGCAGTTGAGAGAAGTGACAGAGATACAAGGTCAGAGGTTCCAGGAGCAGAAGAGTGCTATGAACGGGTCAGGGTGCACAGGGGCACTCACATGCACTTGGAGGGGTACGATGGGCACGGAGACCAGTTTTGAATTATCCAATCTTAATGCATCCAAGGAGGTCAGGGGGTAGGTTGTTTATCCACCTGGGACCCCTGTAGGACAGGGATCTTTGAACTATTAAGGTATGCTTGAAGGGTACTAGGAGTATGCCCTTGGAGGACCTCCTAGTGCTGATAGGAGGTTGGGCTTTTTTAAATAGACACAAGGTGGAGTCGGGAGCAAACTCAAGGATGGCTTTCATTCCCACAAGGCAGCTTTGGTACCGGGCTCTGAGGTGGAGGGGTAGCCAACCAGTTGCTTCATAGAGGTCACAGGTATGGGTCAGGCGATCTTTACCCAGGACTAGCCTACACGCTTTGTTGAGGAGGGTTCTTACCCTATTCAGGACAGCATCAGTTGTTGCGCTGTACATTACAAGGCTGTAGTCAATGGAGGATACCACAGAAGTGTAAGTGACAAGCTTTAGGGCCTCAGGCGGCATGTATTGACGGTGTTTATACAGAACACCTAATTTTGCATTGGCAGATTTGACTAACTGATCAACATGTGTCAAGAAAGAAAGGGGAGCTGTCCAGGTATATACCAAGATATTTGAAGGCGTCAACCTGCTCCACTAAGTTCCCTTTGGAGCTCAGTATCTGAAGTTTTCCAAGGTGGTTCTTCCTCTGTGGCAGGGAGAAGAGCATGCTCTTGGTTTTCTTGTAGATTGAGCAACAATTTGTTATCATTGAACCATTCCTTAAGTCTGTGGAAGTTTGCTTCAAGTTCTAGGGAGATGGCGGGTAAGTTTGACCCACTTACAGAGATGACTGCATCATCTGCATAAAGCACAATGTGTGCTTGTCAGACTGTAAGCAGTTGGTTGATGAATATGCTGAACAGGAGCGGTCCCAGGATAGACCCTTGTGGGACTCCAAGAGTCATGTTCATGGGTTCTGATAGTATGCTACCAACTTTGACTTGCTGTGTCCTGCTGGATAGGTAGCTCTTGAACCATGTGACTGTGTCCAAGGACATGCCCACTGAGTGAAGGTTTTGTAGGAGGAGTTGATGGTTGATTGTGTCGAATGCCTTGCTGAGGTCGATGAAGATAGACCCCACTGCTAAACCATCATCAAATGCCTCATATATCTGGGAGGTGCAGTCAGTCAGGGCGGATATGGTTGAGTGATATTTCCAGAACCCATGTTGTTGCCTACAGAGTAGGTTGTACTTCGTTAGGTACTCAGTAAGCTGGTCCGAGACCACTCGTTCCAGTGCCTTGGACAGAGGGGGGAAAATTTGAGATGGGCCTGTAGTTGGTTAGGTTTGTGGCATCGCCTGATTTTTGAACGGGGGTGACAACAGCCTTCTTCCACTTATCAGGGAACACTTCTGACCTTGGTGAGGCATTGGTTGGTAAGGGGATCTGCCATTTCATTGATGGGGAATGCCACCAGTTTCATGTCTACAAGGTCACTCTCTTGTCCAGTCTTCTTTAGAACAGCTTTAACATATTTAATGGTATCCTGTCAGTTCAACTGTTTGAAGTAGAAAGGGGGCATAGAACTGGGCTACAGGTGGCGGGGCGTTAGACTGAGGTGGGTTGAGAGTAAAGTGGGACAGGTATTCCTTGGGAAGAACAGAACTTAGGTCAGAGAAGGCTTGGTTGAAGGTGTTAGCAGTGTCTTCAGGCACCAGGAGTGTCCCCTCAGTAGTGACTATTAACCCTGGTTGTGCTTTGGAAGCTTTGCCGGTGAGGGTTTTTATCAAGTTCCAGAATTCCTTACCCCTACCTCAGCTCTTTTTCAGTAGGTCATGGTAGTAGCTTGCCTTAGCTTGTCAGATGATCCTGGTACAGTTGTTTCTTTCAGACCTATATTTGATGTAGTCAGCTTCCTTACCAGTAGCTTTGGCCCTATGCCACAAGTTGTCCCTGTTCCGCATACGCTGTAGTATGCGGCCTGTAAGCCATGAGTTGGTAGTTCCTCTCATTTTTTGGTTCTGTAGGGGGCAAAGATGTCACAGACCTTGGTAAAAATGGTGATAAAGAAGTTGAGGGCTTGGTTCCCGTCCATGACCCTGTCCAGTGGTGACCAGTCAACCAAACTCAGATGATTCCTGAGAGAGTCAAGCTGTCCAGGTCTCAGGGATCAATTTCGAGATACCTGGGGGGCACGAGTACTGGCTTTATTCGACCAGGTGCACATCACCAGTGAATGATCGCTGAGGGTGTCAGGAAGGACAGTGACCCAGAGATATGCTCCAGGCTGCTTGCAAGAAGCTAGTCGATTACAGTACTTGTGCCTGTTTTGTAGTTAAGCCTGGTTGCTTGGTGGACTAGTTGAGTAAGGTACAGTCCGGACACCTGATCGTGGACAGCTAGAGTGTCATTGAACAACCCGTTAGTATTAAAGTCGCCAACTGCTATGTGTTCCCAATTTTTGTTATACTGTTCAAAGTTGCTCAGCACTTGCTGTATGTCCGTTTTGGAGGTTCCAGAAGGTATGTATACGGTGGATAGTAGCAGGGTTTTATGTTGCTTACCCAGGGTGAGTTTGAATGCTTCATTGCATCCTGCATAATATAGGAAGCAGGGGCAGATCCATGCTACTACCCCCGTACACCACATTGGTTAGGCCTGTATTGGAGTATGGTGTGCAGTTTTGGAGCCCTTATCACAAATCTGATGTAATGAGCCTCGAGAGGGTTCAGAGGAAGGCAACCAAGAAGATACGAGATATAGTTTCCTTATCCTATGAGGCCAGGTTGGGTGAGCTGGATGTGTATACTCTGGAGTATCGCAGGCTCAGAGGGGACTTATGCTTAGTATATTCTGCTCACAGGAATAGGGGCTTGTGGGAGTGTATGGGTCTACAGAGTAGAGATCCTTCTAAATGTACACAAACACATGAATACAAGTTGAAAGGAGAGTTGTATAAATCTAATAAGAGGGGAGTTTGGGTAAACCATCGGGTGGTGTCCCCTTGGAATAGACTCCCGTCCAATGTAGTGGAAAGTGATACCATGCTCAGTTTTAAGACTAAATTAGATTCCTACTGTAGAACCATAGTGGAAAAGTTAAGGGTACTTAAAATGCAGTATATTAGTTATGAGACCCTTTGGCGAAAGTTATTGTCTTGCACCGAACTTATGAAACAAGGAGTGTGTGTGTGTGTGTGTGTGTGTGTCAGGTGTCTCGGAAAGCTGCATGTGGCTTGGTGAAGTTGATGTCATACATTGCTCAGCTTGGTAAGAATTTTCAGGATGTTAGTCCCCCGAAGGGGGTGTGGCATGCAATGATGTCAGACGTAAGGCCGAATGTTGAGCCATGCCCCCCATGTGTACAAGCCCCAGCTGTCTGCCACCCTAGCTCTCTGCCAGGGGCTGCTAGAGCATCGGGTGCTTCCCCAATGTCCCCCCACCCGGAGGAGGAAAGCAGTCTGTGGGTCGCTTGCTTCTCCTCTCCCTCGGATGGTCCTCCAACTCCCAGGCTCACATCTGAACCTGAGTTGTTGGTGTTGTGAGTGTTAGCGCTAACACTGTGTGGGCAGGCCCACCTCCTTCCCTCTAATTCAGAGTGCACTACTCAAGCTCCAGACGGAGGGGGACAGCTTTGTTACTCATTGCTCCCCTATGGCCTTGACAGATGTGTTTCCGCTTTCATCAGCTAATGGTGGAACCACCTGTGCCTCTGTGCAAGAGTCTACCATCCCAGGAACAGGGAACCCTGGTTCATCTGGACCTCAGATTGCTCCATTTATATGCATAGCTTCTGAAAACATAGCCATTGCATGGTTTGGGGTTTTATGAAAAGTGGCTGTTCTGGTGGCTGCTTCAAAGCCTTCCACAAGGTGGAAGCAGTTTGCTGTATGGAGTGCTTCTTATCACTTGGATCCATCTGCCCAGTTAATTAGGTTCTGGAGTATCTGTTGTCCTTATTGAATGCAGGCCTGCAGTATTTTTCAATCAAGGCGCACTTGGCTGCTATTTCAGCTTTCCATGTGAGTGTTGAGGGTCTGGTCTGTACATTCTTCAGAGGCATTCTACACCTGAAGCCTCCCATTCTTAATCCACTTTCAGCTTGGGACCTGAATTTTGTTTTGGAAAAGCTTACTTTGGCTCCTTTTGAGACAGCCGTGACTTGTGGCTTATGCTTTCTTTCTTGGAAGGCATTGTTTTAGTTGCAGTCACTTCTGCCTGAAGGATTTCAGAGCTACAGGCTCCAATGTGTGAACCTCCTTATTCGATTTTCCACAAAGACAGGGTGCCTTTGCATATTAAATTTAAGTTTGTGCCCAAGGTGGTGTCTGAATTTAAAGCACACCATCCACCTGCCAGTTTAATATCCTGAGCATGTAAGTCCAGGAGAAGCATTGCTCCATACTCTAGATGTACATCGAATAGGTATGACCCCAGGATGGTGACACTATTACAGCAAAAATGTCATTGCTGACAACATTGACGTTTTTGCTGTAATAGTCCACCTGAGACCCCGGCACTCTCTCTCCCGGTCCTGCACCCCCTCCCTGATCCAACTCCGATTTGGAGTTAGAATCCAATAGATCGGGGTGTTGGGGGCCAAAGCCCTCCTGATGAAAACAGCTGCTGGGGTCGCCAGTTGGATTTATGCCAACCGCAAGCTGTGGTCGACATAAATCCGTTGTTGTGATGGCGTTCAACAACTTAGTTGTCGAACCAGCATAGTAGAGCCCATAGGATACTTGGATATTGTGCACACTGCACAGAGGACTTCAGTAAGTCCTTGCAGCTTTTTGTTTCGTTCTCCCCTGGGAAAGAGGGCACCCCCATTTCTAAACAGTGCTTGTCCAAATTGCTAGCAAACTGTATTACTTCTGTTATTGGAAGTAAGGTATGGAACTTCTTAGGGTGGTGCATGGTTATTCCACAGGAGGCGTGGTCACCTCTATTGCTTGTTTTTACAAATGTTTCTGCTGCAGACGTATGTGCAGCTGCCACCTGGAGTACTGTCCACACCTTCACTAAACACTACAGTCTGGACATTGTCTCTCGTAAAAGGGCTGGCTTTGGCCTAACTATGCTGCAAGGCCTACTTTCTTAGGCCTGTAGGTTCCAGTTACTCAGTCTGTTCATGGTCAATACTTCTTGGTACTTATTCTATAGGTGTGGCCTGATGAAGGAGAGATCTGTGATGAAGATAGAACAGTTATGTACTTACTGTATTGGTAGATCTTACTTCGAGAGGGTTCTTGTAGTAGATAACTGTTAGGACTGAGCCACCAGTGCTAGAACCACATGGAAAACTTTAGCAGTGCATAGCGGGGGACCGCGCCTGACGTCACAAGACTGGCATCGGCCAGATACCATATAAGGAGCGGTCCCCACGCCCCTCCCCCCATTTCTTTCCTGCCGTCAACTCCAAGACGTTGGACCTCGCGGAACGCTGCTACAGTTTGACCGCCATTTTCGATAAGCATATCTTTGTTTTTTCTCACAAAAATAGTAGAATTTGTCATCGGATTGCATGTCTTCTCCAACTCCTTCTGAACTGCACCACAATAAGTTCGCCTGCGGCAAGCAGCTTCCAGAAAACGACACTCACTCTTCGTGCCTCTTGTGCTTGGGACCCGACCATGACACCGAGGCCTGTACGGCCTGCCAAAAATTTAACCAGGCTGCATGGAAATGCAGTCAGCACTTCATGGAAGCCCATCTTTTGAAAACATAACTCGCTTCCATGGAAAAAGAGCTGCAGCAGATGCAAAGTGCTTCCACGTCTCCAGGAAATTCTTCTGACTCCCACAAGAAGGAGGAGGAGGAGGAGAAGGAGGAGGAGGAGAAGAAGAAGGAGAAGGAGAAGGAGAACAACCAGGACTGGGATCAGTTTCCTTCTAGGCAGTGGCTCCCTCCGGGGACCACGTTCAATGAGAGACCCTCCAGCAAGGGACGTGCCCCTCCAGCTAAGTCTGTTACCACTGCAGAGTACACTGAGCGCCCCCAACCCCCCCACCTGAGCTGGTTATGGTTCAGGCAGGCACTTCTGGGTATTCAGAGGTTCCATCCACCCTTAGGCCCCTCAAAACTCCTGGGTCTAAGCCAAGAGGTTTGGCTGGTAAGTCTGGCATTGGGCCTTCTGATGAATGCACAGCCCCGGTTGACAAGTTGGGTGTTGATAATTACGATGAACACCCAGTCTTGGCGCTCCCATTAGACCCCGATAACAGGTCCGACGCCGGTCTTCCAGACCAGCACTCACTGCTGCTTATGCCGCAGCCTCCTTGTGAGGAATCCCCCTCCAAGGACCCTCCTACACTACCTCTGGTGGTACCTCCGGTCTCCCCCATTCCTTCGGAGCTGTAGGAGAAGCAGTGGCCACCTGCTGGGCCCTCTAACGTACCAGTGCTGGACTGCCTGTTGCTGGACCTCCCTTTGGGGACTCTGGCACCCATGCCTGTGGACCCTCCATCTGGGCCTTTTTCTCCCCCCCGACCCTGGTGGGTCCCTCCAGCCTTTTGGGACTGATGCCGGGCCTACCTCAGCAGGCCCACAGCCTGACCTGACCCTATCGGGGCCCTTCAGTATTCCTTCCGGGCCACCGTCTGGTCCCTCGGCACTGCTGTCTTGGCCTACACCAGGCTACCGACACCAGGTTATCCAGCGCCACAATACCCTACCCCTGGGGTAACCAAAGCCAGGGTACCCAAAGCCAGGCTATCCAACACCGGGCTACCCAACACTGCAATACCCGGTGCCTGGCTATCCAACACCAGGCTATATGCCACTGTACCAGATGCCTCTGTCTCCTCCGCAGCTGCAGGTGAATAGTGAGGCCTTTTATTACTCTTGTTGGGCTAAAACCAAGTCTCAGCTGGTAACAGCTGGACTGACGTCAGCCAGGGGCAGCCTCCACGCCAATCCATCTGACTGTCATTCCACGGTCTTTGTCGCTGGTGGAGATGCTTCCCTCCATGTCGGGTCGCGCGCTAGGTACCTCCTCAGAGGAGGGGCCGTGGCAATGGGTTGGCTGAACCTCGCAAGGAGGTTCCCCTTCCCAGAGCTTTGTCCCCAGACAGGAGTCCTTCATCAGACTCAAGAGTCTGACTCTTTTTCTGCCTCAGAGTACGAGACTCCTCCGGAGGATCCCAAGCTTAAGGAGACTTCCAAGTCTTCCCCAGAGGACCCTTCCTGTATGGAAATCCTCAAGAAGATCCAGGAGGGTAATGGAAGACTGAGGACCAGGATCCTCAGCGTAAGAGATTGGAGGAGCACCTTGTCCTCCCTGAGCTTTCTCCCCTTCCCATTCCTCCCTGGATTGGGCCTCACGAAGACTTAGCCACCATCTGGCAGCAGCCTTCGTCAGTCCCTGCCATTTCCAAAATGCAGACAGGCTGTACCATGCCCCAGAGGGCAAAGACCACCTCAGTACCCACCCCAAAGCTGATTCGGTGGTCATCAATGTGGTACATGACCACACTACTAAGCCCAAACATATGAGTACCTCACCTCCACATAAGGAGTTGAGGCAGCTGGACCAGTTCGGATGCAAGTTCTACTTGTCCTCTACTCTGGCCTTGAAGGCTTTGAATTATCTGAGCCATATGATTCTTTATCCAAGGACTATGCTGGGGCAGCTCAAATCTAAATTTTGGGCCTTGTCTGCTTCTGAAACCAGGTCTGACATCAAACAGACAGAACGGCAGAGATTACCTGCCGCCATGCCTTGCGAGCCATGTACGATGCTGTCAATGCTTTGGCTCAGAGCACTGCCACAGCTGTATGCCTATGAAGATACTCCTGGCTGCAGGTCTCTGGATTAACCCAGGATGTTCAGAACTATGTTCTGGACGCCCCTTTCCAAGGCTCCATCCTCTTTGGGGGAGATGTCAAGGACATTCTGAATGAATTACAAGAGAGTGGCAAAGCCTTACGCTCAGTGCAATCTCCAGTCTAATACTAAGCCTAAGCAGCTCTTTTGTCTCTAGCAAAGGCTCCAAAACAGGCAGCAGTAGCAGTCTGCCAGACATCAAACCAAATGTAGGGCTAGTTCCTCAGCCTCCACCCCTCCAGCCAAGTCCCAGAGAGCTTCTGGGGTGGTGCATCCCAACGCTCCCACTGCCTCCTGACTTCAAGGGCTTGCCCCCAATCCTCCACTGACCGGAGGAGCCAGTAGGGGTGGTCTACTAGCCATCTGGGCGGAGTGGGAGGCAGTCACAGCAGACTTGTGGGTCCTTCAGCTCATAGCTCAAGATTACACACTGGAATTTCTAGAGAGACCGCCAGACAATCCTCCAGGTCACTCTCAGTACCCAAAATGTCACATTCCACTTATCCGAGAGGAAATTGAGGCTCTGCTGAGAAAATCCTTCATAGAGCCCATTCCTCAGGGCCAGATTGGAAGGGGATATTACTCCCACTTCTTCCTGGTCCCCACGGGAGATCTTTGGCCAATATTGAACCTCAGCATGCTCAATCTGTATGTAGAGTACAAGAGATTTTGCATGTTGACTGTCCCAGGTCTGTTGCCATTGCTCCACCAGGGACAGTGGCTCTCCACACTGGACTTGCAGGATGCCTACCTGCATATCCCAGTCTTCTCTGCCCACTGCCGCTTCCTCAGGTTTGCCTTCCAGGTGGGAGCAATTCCAGTTCAAATCTCTCCCCTTTGGCCTGTCCTTGGCACCCAGGGTTTTTACCAAGTGTCTAGCGGTAGTGGCAGCAGCTTTGCATTGTCAGGGCCATTATTATGTGTTCCCATACCTTGATGGCTGGCTTCTGTCAGCCCCGTCAAGGGACAGCTTGGTAGCCTCTCTGTCTGCTACCTTGGACCTGTTCCGTCAGTTGGGTATTATAATGAACTACCCCAGATCTCACCTTATCCCTTCCCAGTGCCTCCCAATTTATTGGGGTGGTGCTGGATACAACCTAGGGTCAGGCTTTCCTCCCATTGAACAGGGCAGAAACACTGCAGCAGCAGGCCATGCATGTGGCCTTCAGCCGCTGGTTATCGGCCAGGGCTGTTTGATGTCTCCTGGGCCTTATGGTAGCGGCCATCCCCACTGTTCTGTTAGCCAGGCTCCACATGCGGGTCACGCAGTGGACCATCCATGTTCAGTGAGATCAGAGATCGGATGACCTGGGCAGCAGGGTTCTGGTGTCCAATCCCATGCGGCAGAATCTCCTCTGGTGGCAAGACCTGAACAACCTCTCCTGAGGTGTTATGCTCCAGCCCCCAACTCCGAACCAGACCATGACCACGGATGTCTCAGGTCGGGGCTGGGGAGTCCATCTGGGAGAGTGCAAGACTCGGTGATCAGGTCTCTGTGCACATCAGTGTGCTAGAGATAAGAGCGGTGTTGTATACCCTTCAGGCATTCCAGTCCCTTCTCCTCCTACTTGTCCAGTCGGACAACATGTGCATAGTATGGTACCTCAACAAATAAGGAAGCATGCGTTCATATCCTCTGTACAGGGAAGCACTACTTCCAGCTCATGGCAGTGCATGTCCCAAGCATTCAAAATGTCCTAGCTGACAATCTCAGCCACACCCAAGCAAGGACCCATGAGTGGGAACTGAGTCAGGCAGTGGCTGAAGAAATCTTTGACCTCTGGAGTCTCCCAGATCTGAATCTGTTCGCTTTCCCCAGACAACGCAAAACTACCCAATTTCTGCTCGCTCATTCCCGGGCCTGGTGCTTTCTGGTGAGATGCACTGTTTCTTTGCTGGACAGGGAGGTTCTTTTATGCCTTCCTTCCCTTTCCGCTCCTGCAGAGGATACTCCTGAAGTTATGGGCAGAAGGGGCTTACATGATTCAGATTGCTCCCTATTGGCCTCACCAAATTTGGTTCCCTCTGCTCCAGCAATTAGCAGTGGAGCCTCCGGTTCCTCTACCTCTCTGCCAAGACCTTAAGACTTAGGAGCAGGGCAGGCTAGTTCATCCAGGACTCAAGTCCCTCCACCTTCACTCGTGGCATCTTCTGACTTTGCTGCCTGGTGCTTTAGAGTCTATTCCAGAGTTGCTCAAGTCCTTGTGGAGGCTCGAAAGCCATCCACGAGAACTACTTGCACTATGAAGTGGAAACGGTTTTCCATTTGGGCAACCTCTAAGGGTTTGGACCCATTCTCCTGCCCTGTCCCGCAGGTCATGGAGTACCTGTTGCACCTTTCAGACCTTGGGTTCCGCTATTCTTTGCTGAAGGTCCACTTGTTTGCCATTTTTGCCTACCACACCCCGGTGGACGGCAAAACCTTGGCTCAGTTGGAGGTCTCCCAAATTTTTCTGAAGGGGATATTCCATTTGAAACCCCAGGTGCGGAACCCTGTTCCCCCATGGGATCTGAAGTTTCTTCTTGAGAAACTTACTCTGCCTCCCTTTGAACTGACAGTGAGTTGTAACCTGCGCTATCTTGGAAAGCACTCTTTTTAGTTGCCATTACTTCTGCTCAAGGATTTCTGAGCTTCAAACTCTTATGGTGCAAGGAAGCCTACTTGATTTTTCACTGAGACTGGGTGGCTTTGCGCACAAGTCCCAGGTTTCTACCAAAGGTAGTTTCTGAGTTTCCTTTAAATCAGACTATACACTTTCCTGTTTATTACCATGAACATTCTAATCAAGGGGAGGCAATTCTGAACACCTTGGTTGTGCACAGAATGTTGCGTTACTATATGAATTGGATGAAGTCAGTTCATAAGACGGATCAACTTTTCATTTCCTTTGCACCCAAAAGAGAGGGGGTGGCAGTTTCCAAACAGTGTTTATTCAAATGGTTGGCAAAACTGCATTTTATTTTGTTATCAGAAGTACAACAAGCCACTTGCAGGGGAAATTAAAGGGCACTCAACTAGAGGCATGGCTGCATCTACTGCTTGTTTCAGAAATGTGTCTGCCTCGGACATTTGTGCGGCACCCACTTGGAGTTCTGTCTACACCTTCACTAACATTGCAGTCTGGACATTGCCTCTAGGCGCAGGGCAGGCTTTGGACTAGACATCCTTCATGGCCTCCTGTCTTAATTTTGTGCCTCCTGCAGACCTTTCCTGCCTCCCGTGTTCAGCCTGTGTCTGACTTACACTGTTTGGGACTCAATCCTAATGGTTATTACCTACTGCAAGAGCCCTCTTGAAGTAAGATTGTACAGTTACATAAGAACTTACTGTAACAGTAGATCTGCAAGAGAGGCTGTTGCAGTAGGTGAGCTTTTCACTCTGTCCTTCCCCCTGCTGCTGTTCTTTTTCAGCCTCTCTAGTGACTCCATGAGCCCACTCCTTTCTCCTGTCACACCTATTCAGGTCTCCGTTGGGAGAACTGGAGGGCAGGCATGGGGACCGCCCCTTATATGGGGTCTGGGTGACGCTGGTCACGTGATGTCAGGGCCGGTCCCCCACTATACACTGCTAGCTAAAGTTTTCCATGTGGTCCTAGTGCCTGGCAGCTCAGTCCTAATGGTTATTACCTACTTCAAGAGCCTGTCTCGAAGATCTACTGTAACAGTAAGTTCTTACATAACCACTATATTAGAGAGAATATCTTATCTGGCCATGCTGTCCCACTCACCCTCCTCTTATGGGCCTGAGACTCCAGCTTTCGCTGTCTCCATCTCCATCATGGTCTACCTATAGCTGTCTGCCTTGGCCAGGGTTTGCAGAGTACTGGGTTCTCTCCTGTTCCCTATAGAGAGGTCCACTGAGCATGATCTCTGGCGGGGAACTGAGGAGAGGTGGGGCCGCCCACATTTATATGGGACTGCCAATGTCTGATTTTGTTGTGGGTGGCCCCTGGTGGAACTGCTTTCAAAAGTTTCTATGTGGTTCTGTTGCCTGGCAGCTTATAGTTCTATAGGTGTGGCCTGATAAAAGAGATTAAGGTAAGTACGTAACTGTTCTTTGAGAGGCTGAAGGCTCATAATATTTACATCTTTGAGAAAAAGATGCTGCAGGGGATAGGATTTTATTTATTTATTTGTTTATTTATGTCTTTGATTACCGGGTAAGTGCACTGATCCACAGGACCATTTTCAGTCATGATCCGGGCCGCAGGATGTCAGTCATTTGCATGCCCAAGGGTATTGACAAGATCAGACAGAACCTATAGAACATCGAGCCAGTAGAGACTGTGGCTTTTAAGACAGTACAGACCTTCATGGTAAGCCTGGTTAAGTTTCTGCTTACCAAGGGAATCACCTGGGTATACTGAAAAGTAGAGTGGATGTGGAATCCCTATAAATTGGTACATCTTCTAATAGTCTGTCTCCTCCATGGAGTCTTACTGTTTGGTCTTTGCCAGAGCCACTGGGACCCTGCAGGAACCAGGCACTGGATTTTGCCTCCTTTGCCTGACAATTTCATGCTGGGTTCTTGTGTCTTGATGGGATTTCCTGTAGTTGCTGGGGTACATGGCATCCTGCACCAGCATGGTCTGTGGGAGCTGCTGAACGATGTGCCATTTGCCATGAGAGTTGGGCCACCAGTGGTCCCAGCACCTGGGGCACTTGGATCTGCCAGTTACAGTGACTCAGCCTTATCCCAAAACATCTGGAGGAAGAAATCCTGTTTGTCTACCCAGAACTGACTGTCAAACGACAGATGGATCCCGGGGGGGGGGCACACCTTTGAGACTACAGGGCCCATGGGTTCTGGTCATCTGAAGGAGTCCCGTCATCACATAAACCTGCTTGAGCTCTGTGCAGTGTGGCTTGCTCTAACAGAGTTTGCTCCTCTAGTCGGATCAGGTCATGTAGGTCTTAATGAACAACACCACAACCATGTTCTACCTGAACAGGCAGTGTGAAACACACTCCCTTCCCTTGTGTCGGGAGGCCCTCCTCACCTGGACCCTCATGCGGAACCTGGGTGCAGATCTCCAGGCGATCCATATCGTCAGCAGATGCTCTTATCTGAGTAGCAAAGCCGTTCCATGAGTTGTTCCTGAATCAGGAAGTAGTGAACCACTTCTCCCTGTGGGGCACTCCTCTGGATCTTTTCATCTTCTGTGAGCATGCCACACTGATGCTATTTTGTGCCCACCCTCAACAGAACGGGACACTGGGGGATGCCCTTACAAGGCACTGGACTCCAGGTCTAGTATATACCTTTCCTCCCTTCCCCTTGATCCACAAGGTGGTGGTCAAAGCCTGGATTGCACAGATCTTTCTGATAGCTCCAGACTGGTCAAGGCAGTTCTAGCACCCATATCTCCTCAGCTTCAGCAGCAGACTTCTGTGGCAGCTGCCTCTTTGCCCAGATTCTGTTGACCAGACAACGGGACTGGTCCTACGTGTGGACTTTCAGTCCCTGCACCTCATGACCTGGTTCTTGAGCGACTAGAGTTCCAGGCCTTGATTCTATCAAGAGCCATACTCCACACTGTGGAGCTTCATCCTCTTGCCTGCCCTGTGGTGAGGTGAGCATGTTAAAATACGTCTGGTCCCTCTTTAAGCTGGGACTGCAAACGACTACCCATAATGGGCACTTGGCAGACATCTCTGCTTACTGGACAGGGGTTGCTTAGGTGATGATGGCCTGGTAGAATGTGGTCAGGCTTTTATTTCATCTCCTGCCTAAATACAATATTCCCCCCATGTTTGTTGGTTGAATTAAAGTGCTGTTCATGCACCCATCAGGTCGAGTTTTTTGTAACAGGGTCCTTTTGCAAAATTTTACTCTGTGCCAGGGCACTCGTCAAGGTTGCCCACTTTTCCCTTTCCTCTTTAACTTGTTTCTGGAACCTCTCATCAGAAAAATAAATGTCACGGCTCAAGTCTGTGGTATTTCAATAGAGCCACATCAATGTAAATTGTCGGTGTATGCTGACAACTTTCTTTTGCATGTGACCCACTCCTCGTCTTTAGATTTTATCAATGCCTTTGGTCTTCTCTCCAACTACAAACTAAATGTGGCTAAAACAGAGATTATGCCATTAATGCTGTTCTGACTAAGGCCAGCTTGGACCACTTAGGTCTGGTATGGATCTGGGACAAACTTAAATATTTGGGAATTTATTTAAGCACTTCTCCCACAAAAACGAAACAATATAATTTAGACCCCCTTGTTAACCAACTGATGACAGATCTGAATCACTGGTCCCTCCTACCCATCTCGCTGTGGGGTCACATAAATATCCTGAAGATGAACGTGCTCCCTTGCTTATTGTACCCCTTGCAAATGTTTGCACAACCTATTCCGTTCAGTTGGTTTTCTCGGATACATCGACTAATGTTCTCCTTTTTGTGGCAGGGAAAACCGGCCCGGAGAGCCCTTTCTAAACTGATGCAGCCTAAATCAAAAGGAGGATTACATGTCCCGAACATGTTATTGTATTATATGGCTATTCATTCTTCTAAGATTTCTCTCTCTGGCACCATTCGGTTCAAATCAACCAGAACCCGTTTTTTTTCCCCACAATGGTTGGACATAGAGAAGCATTACTGTGCCTAGTTGAACCTTAATATTACTTCACTGCTATATATCTCACCAAAGCAATTCCCCTCCACCTTGAAGGGCACACCACTTGAATTTTCTGTTAAAATTCACAGGCGCTGGACTGCCGGCACAGTGGAAAGATTCATCACTGTGGCACCGGCGACCTGCATTTGGGAATGGACTTGGGCATCGGAGGGATGGCCAGGGAGAGAAGGTTTGAGCATCCGCTGACTGCTTGCCTTCTCTCGGGGGAAGCTGAGGACCAGTGCCTTCTGACCTCTGGCAGAGGACAGGGGTACAGCAGTGCACCGAGTCCCACTATTGAAGGAGCATGACAGACCGTGGTGTCGCCTTGCATCCTGCATGTCATGCTCCTGTGGGAGAAAATGGAAAAATGGTGCTGTGGCTGATTGGGTGACAGCCTCCCGGGCCCTCACTGCCAAGCTCCCATATCTCCATCTGCCGCCTCAATAGCACCCAGGATCATTGGCATGGCTGATGAGGCTCATTCCTTACGAAGGTAGGGGACCCACCCGATGAAGGGATACATCGGGGTAACCTGGGGTGGCTGCGATGTGGGGTAGTGGGGTCGGGAGCAGCCAGGTGAGAAGGTCAATGAGGGGCCTGAAAGAGGGATCGGCCAGGGTGCATGGTGGGAGCATAAATAGCAAAAAACAAAATTCACAGGCAACTTTGCTCTTACTTCAAGGTTGACCCCCATACTGACACTTCCCAACCCTTACTTAAAAATCCAAATTTTAAGATTGGCAGCCAAATTTTATTTATTTATTTCAAGATTCAGACATTACTTTTGAGCAAAAGCTCTTTTACAAAGGTTCCACGTCAGGTACAACAAAGTGTGAACAACTGAGAACAAGAAAACAAAGGAGGGTGGAGCCCCAATGTAAGCAAATTACAAGGGTGAAACATTACTAACAGAGACATAAGCTATCTGGTAAGTACAAAGAAACATGACAAGGCCAAACATTGTCAGATACACAGGTATAATTTACAACAGCCAAAGGCTAGGCATAAAGATATAATCTTCAGTAGCCAGGGAGCTAGATCCATCTATGTAGTGGAATTGATGTAGAAAGTTGGGGTTGGGGGATCCGAGATGTGGGCAGCGACCCAGTGAAGACTTTGTTAAAAAGGGTGAGGGAGGTGACTTGATCTGTGTCGGTTAGCCAGGCGATTGTGCCTTAAGACTTGCAGGGCTGGGAATGCAATTACTGCATACAGCAACAGGCCTCCAGAGAGGTATTGTTTAAGCTTGGCCTTAAAGGCAGGCTGACCTCATCCTACTGGCCTTTTGAAGATGGCTCCACTGTGGAATGTCTTTTGGATCAGGGTAAACTGATTACCTTCCAGGTAGCCTTGGAATGGTTCTCATTACCCCCTTTCTTTGCCTTCAAGTTTTACCAGCTCTCCCATATGTTGAGTAAACATTTTGGACCAGGCCAGTGACATAGTGTATGTGGGCCAAAGATTAATACCATGTTAATAAGTGCACCTGCGGAACATCTCATCCCGTACTTTTGATCCAAATTGTGTGAGGCTTATACTGACAAAGAAGGGGACTTACATTGTTACTGGGATCAGGCCCTTCTGCTGGTACAAGGGACCCATAATTGGTCTTGATTATGGGACAATAATTATAGATTTGTAAAGTGGGACAGGCACTGTCTCATGCAATTCCACATATTACATAATTTATATTACATTCCTGTGCAATTGCATATGATGGGCAAGCTTCCCATGGACACCCGTTCCAGATGTGGTAAGGCACCTGGTAGCCTATTTCACATTTTATGGACTTGTGACCTGATGAAGGGTTAGAGTACCCGAAGCGCAGGGGCTAGTAGTGGTCTTTGTACTTCTGTAAGTTCTCACTATTTATATTGAGTAATAAAGCCTGCAAAGTAAAATTTTGAGTAAGCTTTGAATTCTTTCAGAACAGTGCAACCTGTTTGGAGAATTGACTTGTGACAAGGCAGTCCCTTTCTGGGATATTATACAATGTACTTTAGACCCTCTATTAGGTCTAAACTCCAAATTCACTCCAGAGGTATGCTTATAGGGGGAGGTCTCTACAGACCTGATTGGCAGCCAAAGATATCACATGGCACTGGTCTCGGCCTGTGCTAAAAAAGTCCTTTTAAGGCACTGGTGTCACCAGATGATCCCCACTTTTATTGAATGGCACAGGGAGAGCTTGTTTGCCTTACAAGCAGAAAGGACTATTGCAAGCTTAACTGATGACTTTGATAGATACAAGAAAATACAGGAACCCTTATCTGTTCTGATAACTATTTAACTTCATAATTATATAGTAGTTGGTCTGACAGCCCAATTATTTAAGTATATAATGTCTGGTTACCTCTAACATGGATGGTTTCCGATATAGTCATGGTATGTCTTATGGTCATACTTGGATCCCACACCGTCTCATTTATATGACTGCCTGTCTTGATGATGGTACACGATTGTTTTTTCTGTTGGTGGTTTCCTTAGGGTTTTTTTTTCTTTCCTAGATGGCTGAGGTGTGTGTGTGTGGGGGGATCTGGGCAGGGAGGGGGAGGGTTATGGTTTGAGGGAGGCTGTTATGGGGGGTGTTTTTTATTTTTTTTTTCATTGGTTACTGTTTTTGGCACTGATAGATTTTCCTGTATGTCTGTTATATTGTTAATCTCTACCTTATGTCTGGTACCCACAATATTACAGTCAAATATTGTGTATTTGTGTTTTCTTCTTTTTCTATAACCTCAATAAGGTTTATTCAGTTTGAAAAAAAAAGTGGTCAGGCTTGTCTGTCTCCTCTGGTGCATGAATCACCACCACGGAACTTGCTAGTGCTGGCTGTGCTCATGGGCAAGTGATTAAAGCCTAAGCACAGGTGTGAGACGTCTCAAATGTCATGAAGACCAACTTCTTGGTGGCAATCATGTCATCCAGAAGGATCAGCAAGCTCCAGGTGCTCTGAGTCTCCTTATCTGGCCTTCCACAAGGACAGGGTCATCCTTTGCTCCCACCCAAAGTTCCTCCTGAAAGTTGTATCTGAGTTTCGCCTTAACCAGGAGATCCACTTACCAGTAGGATCACATCCTGCATTGACCTCTGCTACTATAGGGTGGCTGGTAGGGAGCCTCCTGCAGAGCTTAGGGTGCATTCCACCTAACATACCACTGGCACTGTGGCTGCTTCCAGGGACATTCTTGTCCAGGAAATCTGCAGGACTGCCTCCTGGAAGTCTGCATATGCCTTCATTTACTATTACAAAATTGACCTTGAGTCTCATTGGGATGCTGCTTTTGGGACCTCGGTTCTCCAGTCTCTGTTCACCAAATAGGGGTGCATGCCTTGCCCCCTCCTCCTGGAGAACTGCTAGGGAGTCTGCCAGTGTGTAGATAGTGAACTGTATCCATGCCCCTAGAAAAATTGGTTGTTCACCTGTCCCGTCTCCCCTGGCAAGTGGCACATGGATCCCTCCTTCCAGTTTGTAAAGATCTAACGTCATAGGGTCGAGTCAGGGGGAGTGGGCATGGATATACTGCAGTGGTGGTGAGAGGAGCTTAGCTTAAAAATGTTTTGAGTTGGCAATTGTGGAACTGTCAGTGTGTGGATGTGAACGTATGCCACTACTAGAACTATGGTTACAGGTGAGTAACCAATTTTTTTTGGGGGGGCCAGTGATGCTGGTTAACAGCACTATTGTACTGTGACATGCGCATGTCTAGCTTCACCCTGTTTGTAGCCAGCAGTCTACCTCTTCAGGGACCAGAACTTCCTGTTGCTTCTAATAACATTTCTGTCTAGTTCTTTAAACATTTACCTTTCTTAGTAATGTTTTTTGTTTTCTAGTATCAACACCAGTATTGATTTTCATTTTTTGTCTGCATTTTTTTCTTGGCTCTGCCCCATGCCAGCTCTCAGTTTGCTTGATGGCCGTTTTGTCTGGTAAGTGTCCCTTCAACTCTTGTAGCTGCAGCAGCAAGATTTTGACCGGGGGAGACCCCCACACCACTCAAGTGACTTGGCGCATTGTGGTGCCAAGCATGATGTCAGACATTGTTTAAAGTTCAAAAAGGAGCGCTCAAGGGCACTCGAGTTGGTGTTGAGAGGGGCTTGCCAGCCCGGAACATATACAAATCAAAAGATACGAACCTACGAAAGTTGCCAGCAGATAAAGGCCTAGAGGTCTATCAAGTCTGCTCGAATGTGCAGCTAGCACCCTTATTCTGCAGCTGCCCCGCCCTTCCACCCTTCCCCTTCATTAACCCTCCCCCTTGTCCTGTCCCATCCTCGTTTGAAGCAGTCCACTGTTCTACTGCATACCACTTCAGCAGGTAACACATTCCACCCAGCCACCACCCTCTCTGTCAAAAAGTGTCTCCTTATCTCCCTCCTGAACCTTCCTCGCTCCAGTCTCATATCATGGCCCCTGGTGGCCCTCCCTCCTTACTTTGAACAGCCCTCTGTACCTGTCTTGTTTATTCCTTTCATGTATTTAAAGGTTTCAATCATGTCACCCTGTCTCCTCTCTCCTCCACTGAGTACATGTCTAACTCCTTCAACCTCCTCTCTTCGTATGATAAGTCCCCCAGCCCCTTGATCATCTTTGTCGCTCTGCATCCTCCAGTAACTTAATGTCCCTCTTCAGATACGGGCGCCAGTACTGCATGCAGTACTCCAGGTGTGGTCTAACTAATGACCTATACAGTGGCAGAATCACCTCCTCCCTCCTCGAGGATATACCCCTTGCAATACAACCCAGCATTTTGTTGGCCTTTGCAGCTGCCCTCCTACATTGTGCCGAGTTGTTCATTGACCCTGTAATAAGCACACCCAGATCCTTCTCCTCCTCTGTCTGGGCTAGCTGCACTTCCCCTAGCTGGTAACTCCTCCTTGGGTTCTTCATCCCAAAATGCAGCACCTTGCACTTTTTGGCATTAAAGCCCAGTTGCCAGGTGTCTGACCAGGTTTCAAGCTTTGCCAGATCATCCTGCAACCCCTGCCATCCCCCTAGGTCATCCACCACCGCGCCTACCTTGGTATCATCAGCCACTGGTCCCAACACCGAGCCCTGTGGAACACCGCTCATCACTGCCCTTGGGTGTGAGAGCTCCCCACCCACCACCACCCTCTGTTGCCTTCCCTGCAGCCAGTTTCCTACCCATCTCACCAGCTTTGCACCCACCCCTGTGCCTACTAACTTCCTTCCCAGCCTTCCATGTGGCACTGAGTCGAATGCCTTACTGAAGTCCAGATACAGGACATCCACTGCATGGCCCCTGTCCAGTTGCCTAGTTACCCAGTCATAGAACTTGACCAGGTTGGTTTGGCAGGATCTGCCACGTATGAAGCCATGCTGTCTGCTGTCCTGTAGTCCTTTGGCCTCTAGGAGGGCCACCAGCCTCTCCTTCAGGATAGTCTCCATTAGCTTACCCACGATGGATGTGAGGCTCACTGGTCTGTAGTCTCCCGGTTCATCCTTGGGGCCACTCTTGTGGAGGGGCACCACATGAGCCATACTCCAGTCCTGAGGTACACACACCGAATGTAGTGATTAGTTACTCAACACTCAGGAACAACGCAAGACATCCAGGCTTAAACCCACACAGGGCCTTCTTCCAGGCAGATCCCTGAGAAGGCTAGATGTTGAGCTACTAATGGGGTAGTGATGTGTTTGTGAGCAACCCAGCCACAATAAATTGGATTTTTGCAGCTTTGCCACCAGATGTCTTGCGTTGTTCCTGAGTGCTGAGTATCTTTTGATTTGTACACGTCAGACACTGAGCCCGCTGCCTGGCCATGTTTATGTGGACACATAAGGGAAGACTAACTGGTGTTGACTCCTCTGAGTTGACCCAGAAGAAAACAAAATGGTCACATTCCGTGTTGACCTCTCAGAGGGCCCTTTCCACCTGAGGCAACCAACTGGTTTGAACAGAGACTTGATGTATAGCTCCAGCGTGAAACACTGTACTCAATAATACATGCATATTCTTCAGTTTATCATTTTACTTCAGTATCTTGTCTCAACCTTGATTATATCCATGTGACTGTCATTTCTGCAGCTGTGTAAGAACCATGTAACAGTGCCACTGAAACAAGACAACTTTGTAAATGGGCATCTAGCCTTAATAGTTTTATCCTGTATAAAAATAAAGGAGTACTACTACTGTATTCTGTGCTGAAGCCATAGCCTTGAGCTTTGGCAGTGTCCCTAGCGGGGGTACATGCTATCCATATGTTGGGACTTGCCAGTGATAGTGATGGAACTAATTGAAAAAGAAATTACTCTTAAGTCTGATAGTTCTATTGTTAGTATTGGTTAATCATGGAAAGCTGCACTTGCATACTGATGTGATAGCAATGGTAGGCTTTATCAAATGTGCTGGATTTAAACAGAGCTTATCTTGCTATGTTTTTCTTTGCTGATGGAACTGTATATCTTACTTCGAGGAAGGCTCTTGCAGCAGGCCCCACTGGTAGGACTATGACTCCAAGCACTAAAACCACATGGAAAACTTATAGCTAGCAGTCTGCCACGGGGGACCACCCCCCGCTGTAGATGTCTGTCATCGGATGTCAGTACAGGCTACGTAGGAGGGCAGTTCCCCACACCTGCTTCATTTCTTTTCCCACCATCGACCCATGCAAGTCGGACCTAGTGAACGTTGTAGCTACAGTCGACTCCCGCCATTTCCATCGCTTCTGCACTTTTTTAATTTATTTTATTGCTCGGTTTACACATCAACATTTTCAGTGTTTTCCAGATGAGTCTAGGTCTTCTACACCAGCCTCATCTTCTGACTGTTCCTTTAAGTGTGCTTGCTGCAAACAGATTCCAGAAAAAGACAGTCACTTTTTGTGTCTGATCTGCATAGGCCCCCTCTACGTGATCTTACCCCTGAGGGTTTTATGGCGGCAGTTGATTTATCTAGTATAGGTGGTGTATGCGTCGGAGCTGTTGATGTTGGTGTGGATACCTATAACAAGGTGCTATCCGACACCATCAACTCCCTCGCACCTATCCGCGTACGACCCAGAACTTCGTACCTGAGGTCTCCATGGTATGATGGAGATCTCAGGGAAATGAAGAAGATGGGTCAGAGATTAGAGCGCTGCTGGAGGAAGTCCCGCCTGGAGACGGACAAACTGGTCCTGCGTGCGCATTATTGCGCATATCAGGAGGCAATCAACCAAAAGAAGACAGTATTTCTGTCTCAGGAGATTGCTGCTGGGAGAAACCGACCAGCCTCACTCTTCCGGACTGTTGACAGACTTCTTCATCCTGTCTGCCTTCCGCCCAGAGGAGTTTCCTCAAATGAAGATTGTGAGGATTTTGCTCGTTTTTTCTCGGACAGGGTGTCTTTGATCCAGTGGGAGGTTTCTTCAGCCAGCAATACCATTGCTGTCAGTGGTTGCCAGTTGTGTGCTGAGTGCACTCGGCCTGGTTGGGGAGAGTTTAGGCCAGTGGAAGTTCATGAGGTTATTGAGGTGGCAGTCAATTTGAAGCATACCTTTTGTGAACTGGACCCAGTGCCAACGCGTTTCTTAATGAGATGCATTGACTCTGTTGGCCCAGTGTTTGCCCTGATTGTCCGGTGTTCCTTAAGTCAGGGTGTCTTTCCGGATGCCTTGAAGGAGGCTCTGGTTAGACCCCTTTTAAAGAAATCTTCTTTGGACCCGGAGGTCAGGGCAAATTACCGTCCTATCTCCAATCTCCCATTTTTGGGGAAGATTGTTGAGAAGGTAGTATCACTTCAGTTGGAGGAACATCTCATGACTCACGAGTTATACGATCCTTTCCAGTCGGCTTTTTGGGCCAGACATAGCACTGAAACTGCGTTAGTTCGGGCGCAAAATTACCTCCTCAGGGCTAGAGACCGAGGGGACAGGACAATTCTTGTTCTCCTCGATCTCTCTTCAGCTTTCGATACTGTGGACCATTGTGTGTTGCTTCTCCGCCTGAGGGAGTTATGTGAACTCACCGGTATTGTCATCAAGTGGTTTGAGTCCTTTCTCACCAATAGGAGACAGCGGGTTGTGATGGGAAATTTCTCATTAACACCCGGCCTCCTTTTGTGTGGAGTCCCTCAGGGTTCGGTACTAGCCCCAATGCTGTTCGCAGTATATATGCTGCCCTTGGGGGGGATCATTAGGAAGTATGGTCTGAGTTTTCATTGCTGTGCTGATGACACTCAGCTATACTTATCCTTTGCCCCAGGAACATCAAACGCAGTGGATGTGTTAAATATCTGTCTGGCTGAGATTAGCGACTGGATGGCCTCCAGCTGGCTTCGACTGAACCCTGACAAGACTGAGGTATTGGTAGTGGAGTCGAACAGAGTTCGTGATGGGATGGCCTCTGACTCTGCAACTGGCCTTGTGCTAGGAGCCGCGTCATTGATGGCCTCCCCTTGGGTGCGAAATCTTGGTGTGATGTTTGACAGGAATTTGTCCATGGAGGTTCAGATATCTTCCGTGGTCCATTTCTGTTTTTTCCATCTTCGAAATATTGCCAGGATTAGGCCCCTTGTTCCATCTCTGGACCTCCCTACCTTAATACATGCCTCAGTCACTTCTAGGCTTGACTACTGTAATGCCCTCTATCTCGGGGTCTCTGGGGGCTCTCTTCGCAGACTGCAGCTAGTGCAAAACGCTGCTGCCCGGCTTCTGACCGGGCAGAGTAAATTTTGTCACATTACACCTGTGTTGCGCGAATTGCACTGGCTGCCTGTCAGGTGGAGAGTGCTCTTCAAGGTGGGGTTTCTCACCTATAAGGCCCTACATGGACAGGGCCCTGGTTACCTGTCAGTTCTCCTGGTACCTTCTTCCTCTTCCCGTAATCTCCACTCCTCTAGTGGTGGCCTCCTAGCTGTTCCAAGAGCGAGATTAAAATCTGCGGGTGACCGAGCCTTTAGTGTTGCTGCCCCCGCTCTTTGGAACTCCTTACCAGCTGCAGTTAGGGAGGCCCCCACTATAACTGCCTTTAAGGTTTGCCTGAAGACCTTCTTATTTTCACAAGCTTTTGGGGTTTAATTTTGATTATTTATATCTATTATACTATTTTATATACTCATGCGGTATGAAATGCTGTAAAGTTTTGTGCGGCGCCCAGAGCCTTTGGGATTGGGCGTCTTTTTAAATAAACGTGACTTGACTTGACTTGACTAGACACAACACTGAAGCCTGCCAGCACTGCCAGAAGTTTAACCAGGCCACTCAGAGACGTTGATTGAAAATGCTGGAGAGTCATCGTCTCAAACAGAAGCTGTTTGACTTGGAGCAGGAGCTACAGACCAGGAGCTCTTCAGCCTCACCGGCGCTGTCATCCGGGGCCTCCTTTTCCTCCCACAGGGAGAAATCGGAAAGGCACAAACAATTGGAGAAACACCAAGAGCAGGCCCAGTCTGCTTCTCGGTCGCGGTCACCTCACAGATTTTCCACTGCGATGGTGTCCTCCTCCTGCAGGGGGTCAGCGCCTCCAGCCCCACCAGCCCTTTCTTCCTCTGGGATCATGGTGGCTCCTCCACCTGCCCTTATCTCTATTGCGTGCGGAGGCTCTTCGGGGCAGGGGACTTCCTCTCCTGCCCCCCAGCCCCTGACACTCAGGCCCATTTCCTCGATGGGCTCTCAGTCAGGTTGCTCGACTGGCTGAGGACTCTCGGGGGGTGGTTCTGTGCCCATAGCCCTCCTGGCCCCGACTCTTCCTTCGTTGGTTCCCTCCTTGGGGACCGATGCTAGTTCTACTAGGTACCCGTGGCAGCCTGACACCATTTCCTCTTCGCTGGTGTCTCCTCTACCGCTGCCCAGGGGATTCCCTTCCCCTCAGGAGCCGGCTTTCCCTGTAGACCCGGTGCTGAAAGAGCCATCACTAGGGCACTCTAGACCTTCACCTGCCAGGCTGTCGCTAGTACTGCCGACGCCTCAGTCCATGGGCCCAATGCCGGCGTCATCTTTGCCTCAGCCCTCACTGCAGCCAACGCCAGTCGGGCCATCATCAGATCACTTACCAGTGCCTCCTACACCTATGCTGGGTTACCCATTGCTGGCCCCGCAGCCATCATTCCCTAACCTGGCAGCAGGGTTGCCCTTCTTACCTATGTACAACATTGCCCCACATTACAACACTCTTTTTTCAGCATGGTGGGCGTTCATGCTGAGCCAGACCCCTCCCTCAAGGGCCACCTCTGACTTCCCCCATGGGATCCACAACCCAGGGACATGGGCAGGGTTGGACTTTCTGACCCCCATACATCAGGGTCCTCTGGCGCCAGGCCTAACATGGGTACAGGCATCAGGTGAGACGAACGCCAGCCCTTGTCGATGGTGCCAGATAGTAAGTCCTTGGAGGATGATTCAGAATCCTTGGGATCTTCATCCTCCCTGGGGGAATCGGGGTGGCGAGGACATGCCCAATGAGGTTCCCAAGTCCCTGCCCGATGATCCATCCTTCATGGATGTGATGCACCACATCTAGTCTGTTATGGGATAGGAGATGGAGGAGCAGGATCCAGAGAGACGCTGCCTGGCTATTTTCCTGTGGCAAAAGGATGCCTTGCCTATGGTGGTGCCACCTATGATTGACTCATATGAAGATGTCACGAAGGCGGCTTGGACTCACTCCTCCACTGTCTCCCCTCTCCCCAAAAAGGCAGACCAGCTTTATCATGTGCTGGCTGGCAAGCCTTTTCTGGGCAGCCAGCCTAAAATGGACTTTGTGGTCATTAATGTGGCCCACATCCACTCTAAGTAGCCCAAGCAACTTGGTGCTCTCCCCCCAGACCGCATATCCTGGCAGCTGGACCAGATTGTCCAGAAAGTCTTCACTTCGGCTACTTTGGCCATTAGGGCCATTAATTAACAGACCCATATGGTTCAGTACCAGAATGCCATCTGAGATCAAGCCAGGGACCTGGTCCAGACTCTGCCTGCGGACCTCGTTAAAACTTAGCTTGCCCAACTCATGAAGTTGGACTCGGATGTGGGCACCCATCTGCTCTGGGCATCTTACGATGCTAAGCATCGTAAGATACAACTACAGCAAAAACAGCTCCAGCTGCTAATGGAGTGTGCTCGGTACGAAAATAAGCAAAGCAACAACAAAACTGGCACTACTCCAAAACTAAGAGCAAAAAAGGCTTTATTGCAGAAAAGTTAAAAGGCAGTATGCCTACAACATACCGTCCAAGTATAGCAACAAAGAGAGCCCCAACGGACGGTATGTTGTAGGCATATTGCCTTTTAACTTTTTTACAATAAAGCCTTTGTTGCTCTTAGTTTTGGAGTAATGCCAGTTTTGTTGTTGCTTTGCTTATTTTCGTACCGAGCACACTCCATTAGTAGCTGGAGCTGTTTTTGCTGTATTTGTATCTTACGATGCTGTAGACACTTCTGGATGAGGGGCTGCAGCTGGTTTTTGTCTTCAGTGCCATTCCTGGCTCCGGGTTTCTGGTTTCACCCTGGATGTTGAGGCTACCATTTTAGATGCTCCCTTCAGGTGCTTAGTACTTTTTGGGGGCGATATCCAGGATCTCATCTCTAATTTGCAGGAATCAGGCAAAGCTCTTAGGTCGGTCCATTTGCTCTACCACACTCAGCCTAGAGTGAACTAATGCCAGCCCTTTTGCTGGTCCTCCCACCAGCAGGCCGGAGGACAGCCTTCCAAGGGTCAGCAGTGTTGAAAGACCTCCAACGCCCCTGCTGGGGCCATTCCTGCCTGATCCCCCAGGGGTCCCATGGTTCCTTTGCCTGCTTCCACCGCCACCTCCTGACTCCTTAGCCACCCCCTCCCCGACTGAGGGTCCAAACAGTTGGGGGGGTTGGTTCTCTCCCCATTAAGAAGGGTGGCGAGCAGTTCCCACAGATGAATGGGTGCTCCAGCTCATTGCTCTGGGTCACATTCTGGAGCTGGTGGAGTGGCCGACTGAGACCCCTCCCATCCACTCTACCTACCTTCTGGCACATCTGCCTCTGCTTTTAGAGGAAATCCAGGCGCTTCTGGAAGAAAGAGCCTTAGAGCCTGTCCCGCAGGCTCAGTGGGAAAGGGGATTTTATTCCCACATTCTCCTCCTCCCCAAAAGACCAGGGATCTGCAGCCCATCCTGGACATAAGCAACCTGAATCTCTACATAGAGTGAAAATGCTTCAGGATGGTGACCCTCCAGGGTTTGCTGCCCCTGCTGCATCAAGGGGGCTGGCTGTGCTCTCTGGACATGAAGGATGCTTACCTGCACATCCAGGTTTTTCCGTCTCACCGCGGTTTCCAATTCCAGGGTTCCCACTTCCAATTCAGGGCCCTCCCTTTTGGCCTTTCCTCTGCTCCTTGGGTATTTGCCAAATGCCTGACCGTAGTGGCAGAGGCATTAAGGAGACAGGGTTTTTATGTCTTTCCCTACCTGGACGACTGGCTGCTTGCAACCCCTTCCAGAGAGTGCTTGCTTCAGACCCTGGAATGCACTTCTAATCTCGTCTAGGAACTGGGAGTCATAGTGAATCTTCTCAAATTCTGCCTCTCCCTTTGCCAGTGCCTCCAATACATAGGGGCAGTCCTGGACATCTGCCAGGGAAAGGCTTTCCTGCTGGAGGACAGGGTGGCCTGTTTGATGGAGCAGGCCCACCTGATTTCCACAAGCCATCAGGTTCCTGCCAGAGTCTTTCTGCGCCTCCTGGGTCATATGGTAATTTTGATTGCCATGGTGTGATTGGCCTGACTGTATATGTGGATTCTGCAGCAGACCCTACGAGTCCAGTGGGGTCAATGCATGGATGACCTCGACCAGTTGGTCCTGGTCTCCGTCCTGGTCCAGATGGTCCTGGCATGGTGGATGGACTCTGGCAATCTATTCTGAGGGGGTTCTTTCCAGATCTCGACCCTCCTCCCATCATGTCCTGACCACGGAGGCCTCCGACATAGGATGGGACACCCATTTGACCGGCCATCAGGCTCAGGGTACTTGGTCAGAGATGGAGAAAGCTCTTCATATCAGTGCTCTGGAGATGTGGGCAGTTCTCTATGCCCTGCAAGCCTTCCAGGCTCATCTCCTTCTGGGACCATTACTGGTTTAGACAGACAACATATGTGTTGTCTACTACATCAGCAAGCAGGGGAGGTCTCATTCTTACCTCTGTGTCGGGAGACGATGAGAGTTTGGTATTGGGCTATCCAGCACAATCTGGAGCGCTTGGCCGTTCATGTCCCAGGCTTCCAAAACATGTTGGCTGACAGCCTTGGACACTCCAGGTCTCGGGCTCACGAGTGGGAACTTCTCACCACAGTGATCAAAGATCTCTTCGACAGGTGGGGTCACCCAGAGTTGGACCTCTTTGTATCCCCACTCAGCGCAAAACTACTGGTTTTTTGCTCGCTCGATCTCAGGCCTGGAGTTTTCTGGCGAGATGCATTGTCCCTCTCTTGGAAGGGGAGGTTTCTGTATGCATTCCCTTCCTTCCCACTCTTGCAGAGGGTTCTGCTAAAGCTTCAGTTGGAGGGAGTGGAGATGATTCTCATAGCTCCCTTTTGGCCACACCAAATTTGGTCTCCTCTACTGCTGCAGTTGGTCACGGAACCTCTGGTGCCTCTCTCAGTGCAAAGGCTTGCTCTCCTAGGACCAGGGCACCCTGGTCCATCCAGACCAGGTCCCTGCATCTACATGTTTGGCTCCTGTGGACCTAGCTATTTCTCGCTTCAGGGTTTCCTCTAGGGTCACGGACATCCTGGTGGCAGCTAAGAAACCCTCCACCATGGCCACTTACGCTATAAAATGGAAGCACTTTTCCTTTTTGTGGGCTGCTGCTCACCATTTGGAGTCATTCTCCTGCCTGGTTAGTCAGGTGTTGGAGTACTTCCTTTCTTTTTTGGATTCAGACCTTGGGTACTCATCACTTAAGGTGCACCTTTCTGCCATCTCTGCATACCATGCACCTATTGAAGGCAAGGCTGTGGCCCAGCTTGATGTGTTCCGCACATTTCTGTGAGGCATTCTGCATCTGAAACCTCCCACTTGGGACCTGATCCCTCTATGGGACCTCAACTTTATATTGGAGAAACTCACTTCACCTCTCTTTTAACTGGCCGTGAGTTGCAAGCTACATTTTTTGTCATGGAAAGTGCTCTTTTAAGTTGTAGTTGCTTTTGCTCAAAGGATTTCTGAGCTACAGGCTCTGATGTGTAAAGAACCTTTTTTGGGATTTTCACAAAGATGGGGTGTTTTGCTGCTAATCCTAAGTTTTTACCCAAGGTGGTGTATGAGTTTACCTAGAATCAATCTATCCACCTTCCAGTTTATTTTCCTGAGTATTCCAGTCAGGGGGAGGCTTTGCTCCATACTTTAGATGTTCACAGGATGTTGCGGTGTTATACAAACTGCACCAAGTCTTTCAGGAAATCCTACCAGTTGTTTGTTTAACTGTGGTTCAGAGCTCAGTGCTTATGTTACATACTGTAGCTGGATGCTGTAGGTTGTGCTTGGATACAGAGGCCAGACCAGTAAGTAGGATAATGCTTGCAAGGTACTAGTAGTATGAAATGATTCATACTTAGGTACTTTAACATAAACATGAGCAAGTCAGTGATTATAATACATATGAACTGGATAGTATATGCAAGGTGCTTAGATGCTTGAACTGATGAGTCACTTGTTATGATTTGATAGTTTTGGTCTTTCTCTGTAGGAAAGATGCTTAGTCCAGTATTATGAGAGCCCCCCAAAAGAGAATGAAATCAATGATTGTTCTGTATCCGACTGTTGAAGGAGTCGAGTAGGATGACACCCCCAAGAAAATGAGTAGCAGTATGATCACCTCCTCCAACTCCGGAGAGTGTGACCAGTAGCACGCAGGAGAGGAAAAACCCCCTTGGGGGGAACCTCTGAGGACCCATGGCTATTGACCTGCCCGTCCTCCTGGGCATACTAAAGGAGAGTAATCCTAAAATTTTGATTAATCGGCTAAGCCAAACTCCAAAGTTGTAGAACTTGATCCAGAGAAACTGAGAACTGAAGTAGTGAATCGTGACATGTCAGGCGAACAGAGCAAGCAACCTCTTAGTAAACTCCAAGTTTGAGAATCCATGTGTAGGCGGGAATGATAGTAGAGTGGAATCCATGGTTGATATGAATTTGAAGGCAACGAGTTGCAGTGGTGAAGCACTCCAGCAGGTGAGGACTTCTCAGAGGAGAACCAGGAATCGAAGGCTAAGCTTCCATGTCCAGAGAAGGACGACAGTTGGGTCGTGTTCCACTTGGCATGCTTTGCAAAAGAAGGCCGCGGCGATGAAGCACAGGAACTGGCGTATGCTGCGTCATTGGGAAGGACGGAGTACTAGGAACCTCCAATCCGGAGAGGGGAAGCAAGTAAGTGAAGCAGGTAGACATCTTAATGCGTATAGGTAAACAAAAGTCAGATGTACTTCCAGCTGGAAGAGCGAAGTAGGTTTTAAAATTGGTGAGTTAGTCGTGATGACCTCTAGGCCCTGTAAGGGTGAAGCAGGTAATAAGAGCAGTAGGGTAAGAAGTGGACCTATACGGAGGTCAGTATTAGTAGTAGTAGTAGTGGTAATGAATCCGCGAGATGTAGACATAGTAGCAGAGGAGTAGTATATCATAATATATGCATGGTATACGGCGAGGAGCATGAGAAATTGGAAACAGCACAAATTGAAGTATTGTCTGTGATCTGAATAGTTGCATCCACGTTTTGAAGCCAGAATGGTACAGTAGCTAGAATTGACTGGGTGAGAATAATCTGACGAGTCCTGAATAGTCGAACGTATGAGTCATAAACGGTGATAACTGAAGAGCTGAGTCGAATGAAGTATCATTGTCACGGTCCAAGAAGCCTTGGTGCTCAATCAAGATTTAAAGTCTTCTGGATAAGCTCAACGATGTCCTAGTAGGAGTGTAGCAGTAGTAATTCATGTGACTGAAGCGGCAAGACAGAAGCATCCAAGAATAGATGACGAATGGCTAAACAAATCCAGATGTGAGTCCATAGTAAACGGGAGCTCCTAAAGTTGGCAGACACGGCTGCAGATAGACATATAGTGGAATATGCGAACCTCCAGGCCCCGAGCCGGGCATGGCAAGTGTAGAGCAGAAGTAGGTAAACCCCCGGCCCGATGGGCGAGGCAGGTCATAGAAGCAGGCAAATATAGTGTAGTAATATAAGATCAAGGGACCTCTAGCCATAGGGGCGCAGGTGTTTAGGGTGCAATGTGGTGAACCTCCGGCCCACAGGACGAGGCAGGTTGTAGAGCTGTGGTAGATAGAGTAATAATAATGTCGAACTGCATGCAATGCAGAATTAGTATTGAGTAGTATGGAATAGATTGTAAATAATGTTATAAATGGTAGCATACTCCTGAGCCAATTCTGTGCAGTGTAGTAATATTCTGAGGCTTATATATGAGAGCAGTAGAAGGGAGCTGTAAACTGTCATTTCCTGATGATCGAAGATGGTAAGACATGATAAGAGATCTGGATGGATGAGTTGGCAACTTGACCTCAAGTAAAACATCCAAACTGTAGTAGATTTATGTCTTAAGCTTAAGCTGTGAATGGGAAGGCATTATGACACAGTAGTACATCCAAAGGAGGTGAAGCATTATGGCAAGAAACATCCTAGGAAATTGAGTGAATGTTCAATGTAATCCAAAAGTAGATCCAGTGGAAGGAAGAAGCGTATAATGAAAAATGGAAGTAAGTGAGGGCAACAGGTGAGGGTTGCAAGGTCAAGGATTTGAGTAGTACAACTGGAGGCGAGGAATAACTGGTGATGCAGCCAATCCTGAGAAGTAGCGTGAATGAAGCGGGCCAGCTAAGCCACGAAGGTTAGCATGGCGGCTGGACCACACGTAGGTCAGCTGGTAAACCGAGTAGTATGTGGCAGCTAAACCTCATGAAGGTTAGCGTGCAAGGCTGGACCACATGTAGGTCAGCTGGTGAGGTAAGTAAAGAGGCAGTGAAGCCCCATAAAGGTAAGCCAGTACGGCTGGACCACATGTAGGTCACCTGGAAAGTAAAGAAGGAGCAAACAAAGCAAAACAGCAAGGCAAGCATCCAGAGATAGCGATGTAAAATCCTAAAACATAATCCAAGAGGAAATCCATAATGGAGCACGGATGATCCTGGATGGATGGAAAAGTACGAATAGGCAAGGTGAGCTGTAGCATCCAGGACTGGAGCAGTAGGATTGGAGACAAGATATCCTGGAGGGTGTCCAAAGTCGATAGAGAAGCCCAGATGGTCCGCAAGAAGAGTCGGAGCAGGCTCTGAGAGCGATGATGGGGTGCATAGCTGAAGTGCATGGCTGGAGGCAAGGAAGTGGCTAGGCTCGAATGCAGGTAGGGTGAATGGCTGAACCCCATGTAGGTCAGCTGGTAGTGTAAATAGAGAGCGGCAGCTAGGCCCCATGAAGGCTAGCGGAATCGCAGACCCTCACGCAGGACAGCATAGAGTAAACGTGGGTCAGGCAGCAGTAAACGGCCAGGAAGTCCAGGAAAGGTGTAGCTGGGAATGAAGGCGGCAGTAAAGTCACTGAAGAGGGATGAAGCCAGTCCTGTAGAACTCTCGAATGATCCTGGAGTGTCCAGAGGTAGCAGAAAAGTCGTAAGAAGCTGAATAGATGTGGCTCAAGGTGTAACAAAGTCAGGGTAATAGGTGTCCATAGAAGCCAACAAGTCTGCAAAAACAGGAGTGTACACAGATTAGGGAGCCATACTGGAAAAAGTACTGATGCAATAGAGGTCATGGGAAGCGAAGCTCAGCCTTTGTAACAGTCGGCCAATATCAAAAGCCCCAGTGAAGCAGAAATGTAGGTGCACCGCTGACGCCAGCTGGCGAAGTCAAGAGCAAGGTGAAGTAAGGAAGCTGCAGCATGGCCACCGGAGCTGGAGCTGCCTGAGGATCACTTGGACCTCCTCTTCTCTCCAAGTGCACAAGCAGGTCCCGAGTCATAGGTTGGAAGTCTCAATCCAACAGCAGAATGGGGAACCGTAAGAAAAGATAAAGGGCCCCTGTATTATTCAGTGCCGTCTGGTGCTCTGAAATGTCTAATCATGGTGACAGGAGTAGGCTTCCGGATCCAGTGTCTGCGAAGTAGGGTAAGTAGCTCGATCAGCACAGACACTAGCAACAAGGAATGAGTAGTTCTGTTTAAGCGTGCTGACATATTGAAACCAGGACAATGGTACTAAAGCAATGTTGCCAGTGAGTCACGTAGGCTGGTACTGAAACTAGGACACTGAAGGGGAAATATAAAACAGTACCGTTCAGATGGCCGAGTAGCTCGTGGCAAGTAGCGTTGCTGTCAGCTGTGGAATGGCCATGTGAGCTAGTCCCATCAGAAAATTGCAGCAAAAAAAAAAATACGGAATGAAACGGTCGGGCGGTAGTCATCTATGTAGAATGCAGAGGAGCAGCAAGGGTGGTAAACAGTCCAGACAGCGTCTGCTAGTGGAATAGCAGTAAGGCGAGAAACCAGCCCAGGTGTTACGGAAGGCAGTAGAGATATGCAGGTTAGGCAGGCTGGAAGCGCGAACTACGGCGGGCATGGAGCGGCTGCTCAGAAGTAAGAGCTAGAAGGAAACAAACAAGCAAGTGGCAGAATGGCAAGCGCCGAGCAGAGAGCACACTGAAATACGTAGCATTAGCGTAGGAAAGGGAGGACCCCAAAGAAAGAAAAACAACAGCAACCAACAAGGAGCGGAGCAAGGGGCCACAAGTAAAACGAATGATGAGAGGGAAACGGGGGGGGGGGCACAAGCAGACAGAACAAGGAAGAGCAGCCGAGCACCAGCACCACCACACAGCGAGTGCAACTCTCTCTAAGCAGGGCAGTGTGCAGCCTGTTGGCTTAAATAGGATGTGGGGGAGGAGCTCTTCCCCCACTTAACTACAGACACAGCCATACATTTCATTCACCCCAAGAGAGAGGGCGCTTCTGTTTCTAAACAGTGCTTGTCTAAGTGGTTAGCCGATTGCATTGTTTATTGCTACCAGAAGTACAACCCCCTTCCGGGGGTCTTCAAGGGTCATTCCACCAGGGATATGGCTTGCCTCTACAGCTTGCTTCAGAAATGTGTCTGCTGCTGACATCTGTTCAGCTGCCACCTGGAGTTCTGTCCACACTTTCACCAAGCATTACAGTCTGGACATCGCCTCTAGGTGTAGAGCCAGCTTCGGGCTGGCAGTCCTTTAGGGCCTTTTGTCGTGATCTTTTCACTGCTGTCTGGTCTTCCTCCTGGTGTTTTCATTCTGGTGATACTAATATTGCTTGGGACTCAGTCCTCCTGGTGTGGCCTGCTGCAAGAGTCTTCATTACCATGGCAGTAAATCTTCGAGAGAAGCTCTTGCAGCAGGCCCTGCTTTCTCTCCCTCCTTCCCCATGCTTCTCTTTCTCTTTAACATCTGCTTCGGAATCACCTCCTCAGTTCTCCATCAGCTGGCTGTGCAGAGTCTTCAGCGAGACAACTGAGGTAGGTGTGAGGACTGCCCTCCTACATAGCCTGTACTGACATCAGATGACTGTCGTCGGGTGGGGTGGGGGGCAGTCCCTCATAATAAACTCCAGACAGAAGTTTTCTATGTGGTCCTAGTGCCTGGCGGCATAGTCCTACCAGTGTGGCCTGCTGCAAGAGCTTCTTTCGAAGATCTAATGATCTTCTTCAGGGATATCTCAGTCATCGGGTAACGCGTAGAAACCTTCTCCGTCGGTAAAGAGGAATCCACACGGAAGATTTTCAGCAGTACTACTGGGGCCGCCAACACCGTTGGCATCAGCCGACATCAGCAACCCTATTTGGCGTTGGCGGCCCTACTCCTTCCCCAGTTATTTCCCGCTGTTGACTTGCTTGCACAGTCTCTGTGGAGGCTTTGTCACTGTGTTCAGGCCTTTTTTGGCCTATGGCCTTTTTTCCCTTTGCCTTTTAACTAAATCTCTTTTTTGAGATTTCTTCTTTTTGTTTATGTTGAGAGTTAATCCGTCATTTTCTATTTGCCGTAGATGTCACTGTGGAAAGAAGATTACCTCTACAGACGAACATTCTGTTTGTGACTGCTGTCTTGGGCCTGACCACAATGTCTTTGACTGTGAGCTCTGCCAGAAGTTTAACCACACAACCATCAAGTGACACAAGAAGGCTCTCAAAAAATTCCTGAAGGACCAGCAGGTATCCAGCTCCGGGCAGGGGTCCTCCGGAGCCCCGGCCGTTCAGCTGTTGACCGGCTCTTTGAGCCCTCAGGCCTCTAAGGCTTGAGACAGTCCTTGGGTGGGGGGGGGAGTCATAGGAAAGACCAGGATTGCGACCTCTCCCCCCAAAGGCAATCCCCGGCAGCTTCTTCTCCCTCAGGGGGCTTTTCTTCAGCTGTGGCTGCTCCAACTAAGAGACCGTCTGTCCATGTCTCTCTGCCTACAAGACCCATACCGACAGCACCTCCGCTTGACACACAGGGCACCCGACCATCGACCTCCAGGTCATTGGCCCCTCCGTTGTTGATGACAGGCTTATCATCGAAGCCTGCTCCTTCTCCTTCCAGGGCTACAGGCTCATCAGGCTCTCAGGATACAGCCAGAGGGTTGTCCGCCCCTGTGCTGTCGAACCCCCCCCCCACATCGACATACACCATTGACCTGAATGAAATGCTGGTCAAGTTCATAAATGTACTTGTTCAGCAGCTGGGTGCCCTTAATAGGCCCACTTCACCAACACTGTCGACAGCTGCTTCATTGTTGATGCCTGTCCTCCGGCCCTGGGAGACCTCCCCATGGGCTGGAGGTGAATCTGACACCAGATGCAGCGAGGAGGTCAATGTTGAAGAGGAGTATCACTCTGATCTCATCCTCCCTGATGATGTGGAGGATGAAGAGGAAGAGATCCTGATCTCAGATAATTCCACTGCCTCTTCGCTCAGTGAGGACTCTGTCAAGCATACTCCAAGGTCTCCTCCTTAGGATGCCACATTTTTTAATGTGATGATGCAGTTGTCTGCCACCATGGGCTTCCAGACTGAGGAAGAGGATGTCATCAGGAAAGACCTGGTGGACTTCCTGCAGATCTCGGAATCTTCACCTAAGATCATTCCTCCATTGCTTCCAGCATTGAAGAATGCCACCATGGCAGCCTGGCACAGACAGGCCAGACGTGGTGCCACCTATGCCATGCAGGGCAGACAAACTTTATAATGCCCCTCAGGGTCTCCCTTATTTTGCTGCCCAGGCCGGAACTGACTCTGTGGTCATCTTGGCTGCTCATGACAGGTCTAAGGCACCTAAGCACCTTTCCCCAGACAAGGAATCTCATAGAATTGACTGTCACAAACCCATTCAGCAGGTCAGGCCCTCTGCTCCCACAGTGCCAACTTCCGAGTGCAGTATTGTGAACAGTTAACAGAACAGGGTAACCCTCCTGTCTGTTTTGTGGGTTTGAATCAGACTTTGGTCTCAAGTTCTAGAGGGATTCAAACTGTGAACCTATTGCTAGCGTACCCAATGTACATGCTCAGATAATTCTGCTCTTTGGGGGGGGCAGATATCTTTTGCCTATGGGCACCTAACCAGGCGTACAAAATGAACCCTTAAAACTCTATTAAAGACCTCAGAATAAACTCTTACCTTTTCCCAGTTTGGTAAAACCAGTAAGCTTTGTACAGTGTCAACTTTAACCATGTATGCTTCACTTGTCAAGAAAAAGAATTTCAAAGGCACACCAAGTAGTCTCTAAAGTAGAGGTTTACTTAAAAATAGATAAAAAAATGTAAAATGTAAATATAGAACCATATATCACAAAATCATACAATCATTTAAAAAAACAAGGGTTAAAAAAAAAGTGCAAAATTCCTACCACCAGACAATTAGACTTATATATGTAATATATCTCGTCTGATAGTGCTGATAGACAGATGTTGTTGTCAAGAGAGTCCAAACGTGTGTCAGTAAAGGTCTGTTACAGCATAATTAAAACACTGTCTTGACCCTGCCTTCTCCATGATGTCACCCAGCTCCCCCTCTGTTTATTAAAAATTATACAATCAGGATGTCTATCCAGCAGGAGGTAAATTAATAAAGGTGACCTCAGCAAAACTCGTGTGCCCACATGACTTTCTTTAAATAACATCCCCTCTTTGATCTCAAGTAGCTCTTCTTCCCAGGACACATCAAAGAATCTTTTATGACTTCGCACTAAAGCGTCATCACCGGCTCTCTTCCTCTAAATGTTATAAACGTTTATGATTTCCCATCCTAGTAGCTGACAAGCTACAATTAAGCTTGATAAATGGGATCCTTAATTTAGTCTCTTCTAGCCCGTAATTATCTCCCAGCTGTTCTCTTTTAGCTGAAACAGCATGTCTCATGAGAGACACTCCATAATACGTTTGTAACCCCCCTGCAAATGGGGGTTCCCAAAAGACTTCCAGGAGCTTGCTTGAATGCTCCAAGCCTGAATGGTGTTTGGCGTTTAAGCCATTTATCAGTGAGTGTTTTTAGAACCTCTGGTACTGTCTCTTTAAGAGCTGTCTGCTTGCAGACATAATTAGTTTGTATGGGGGACTGTGTGTTTCTTTGATTGAGTACCACTCAAGCTGCTGCCAATTCACTAGGAGTGCAAAGGGAACCTATCTGAAAGATGTAACTGTTTGCCAGAAATTATTTAGAGTAATAATGAAATTACAGTTTGTCTAACCTGCTTTCTTTGCAGTCAGAACTGTGTCTGCTAGTTCCCCATTCTGGTTTTGAACTGCTGAACTGGACCAATCAGTGTGGGGTGGGCTAGCTCTGAAGTGGTGCCTTGGACGAATCAGAACTTGGACTCATAATCTGAGCCAGCCACAAGAGGATTGTATGGGCAGTGACTCTGGGAGATGTAGTTTAGACTTCAGTGCCTTTTTGGACCAACAGCAGCAGTCTATTGTGAGTGGCAGCCAATCCAGTCGGGAGCTGGGAGGAACTCAAGGGAAGTGCCCGGTTTTGTCAGTTGGAGTTTCAGTTGAGCTTTGGCAGTGAAGAAGGAAGGAGCCCTGTGCTTTTTCAGTGTGCAGTTTTAGTCAAAAACGTGTGTAAGGCCCAAGTTCCGGTCTGCAGCTTGTGTAACAGCTTGTTAGGACTGAATCCGTCATGTGAAAGAATCAAAGGATCTCTGAAGAGTAGAAACCAGGCTCACCCTGTAGAAGACTGGAGGAATTGCTGAAAATTGCACTCGGTCTGTCAGGAACTGAATCTGCTGTGTGTTCTCCCGGTATTGTGCAGTAATTGCGATCGGGTACAGATGCAGCCTGCCTGGTATAGTGCTTTCTTTTATATGGATGTGTGAAGAGGTTTGTGTACCTCAAGTGAGCCCTGCTGACATTGAAGGACCCTATCTTATTTGGAGGTCGTGAGTACTAATTCAGGGTCGCTCCTGTTGAATTGCCACATTAAATCCAAATGGAATTACTGTACTGCTGACTGTTTAATTTTCCTTTTCTCTGTGTGAAAGGGCCCTCTACCAGCTGCCACAGTTTGGACTAGCCACTAGGGTTTGGGTACCCAGGGACAGTAACTGATAGGGATAGACCTGTGCACAGAGCCATAGGTAGATGATTAGAGTGATAAGCTAATTAACCTGATTTCCCCCTGTCCTTGTTATATTCCCCTAAATAAATCAGAGCTGCTTGTTTCAGCAAAGTTATACTGCCTGAGGTATTTGTCTATGTTAAAATATTGTACTGTGATTGTTGCACTGTATCTTATTTTACAGGGGTCCCAGTGCGGAAATAGTCCTGGGGTAAGTGTATACTGTGAAGGTAATTCTGATATATTGTGTGGGCCACTAGTGGGAAGAAAGGGGGGTTGCAGTGTCCCAGAGGGCTGTGACCAAGTAAGTTTAACTATTGCAAACCCTGACCTCTGGGTGGAGGCACCCGCCATTGGATCCAGGCCCCTCAACCTGTTAGTGGCAAATCAGGCAGGGGTAGTAGCCCCTGGGATAGCGCCATCTAGGGGTTACACGTTTTTATATTACAAAAATCATACAGCGATCAGAACCAGCTGTCCAGGTGTCACATTGACCTCTGGGGAAAAAGGGTTTATGCCTCCTCCACCTTGGATCTGAGGATTGCAAATTACCTGTCACACATAGTTAAATACCAACTGGAGAAAGGGCAAAGCTGCCGCCCAGGCCCTTCCTGAAGGCTCCCAGAAACAGGAACTGCTTCAGTGTTTTCAGACTGCTGAAGATGTTAGCAAACTCCTCTTCAGAGCTCTGTGCAACATGCCGATACAGTGGCCAGAGCAGCTGCCACTGGCATATGCCTTCGTAGGCACTCCTGGCTTAGGGTCTCTGGATTAACGGCTGATGTGCAGAACAAGGTGCTTAACGCCCCTTTCAATGGCACCAAACTCTTTGGTACTGATGTCCAGGACCTCATAAATGATCTGCAGGCCTCAGGCACGAACATTACATCAGTCCATTCCCTCTACCACACTCAGCCAAAGGGCAGAGGGCGGCCTACTTTTCGTAGACAGGCCAGTAGGCCCAAATCAGCTTCCCGTACCCAGGAAGAATGTAGAGCCCAGGCTCCCTTGCCCACCCCCTCCAATACTGGAACGGCGGCCAAGTGACCCAGAAATGACAGACCAGCCTCTGTGGCTGGCTCCACCTCAACTTGACTCCTTGCTGTACCTCCTTCCTCTGGTTCAAACCCAGGAGGCGGTGATCAGAGGTCGGTTCTCCCTCCATCTGAATTAGTGGAAGTCCATAACTTTAAATGCATGGATCCTGCAGATCATAGAAAAGGGTCACACCCTAGAGCTCATACACCAGCCTCCAGAACCCCCCCTCCCGCCACCCTGCAGCTATCCTCCAGCTCACTTGTCAGTTCTCCAGGAGGAAGTGCAGTCTCTTCTGTGCAAGCAGGCTATCGAAACTGGCAATAGAGAATCCAGTTTTTTTTTTTTCCAGGTTCTTTCTGGTTCCCAGAAAGACAAGCGATCTGAGGCCCATCTTAGATCTGAAGGGACTCAACCTCTTTGTCCAGTACAAAAAGTTCCGAATGGTAACTCTGCCAGGCCTAATGTTCCTCCTCAAGACGGGGGGACTAGCTCTTTTTTCTGGACATGCAGGATGCTTACCTGCATATCTCAGTCTTTCCTCACAGGAGGTTTCTTTGTTTTGCCTTTCAGAGTAAGCATTATCAGTTCAAAATGCTGCCCTTTGGATTATCCACCATGCTGCGAGTCTTTACCAAGTGCTTGGCAGTGGTCGCAGCGGCTCTCAGAAGAGAGGGACTGTATATCTTCCCTTATCTGGATGATTGGCTTCTCAAGGCCCCATCCAGGGAACAGCTTTTGCTGACTCTGGATTGTACCCTTCAGCTCTTCCACTCCCAGGGCATAACTGTCAGTCTGCCAAAGTCGGTCCTGGTACCATCCCAAAGGCTGCAGTATATCGGGGCAGTTCTGGATTCTGAGCAGGGGAAGGTCTTCCTGCCCCAAAACAGGGCAGAGTGCCTCATGGCCCAAGTGCAGGAAGTCACTTAGAACTGGTACATTTCTGCCAGGCTGTACCTGAGACTGTTGGGCCTAATGGCAGTGGCTATTTTCACCATTCCGCTGGCCAAGCTTCATATGCACACCCTTCAGTGGACCCTCAGGGTACAATGGGACCAACGCACAGATGAGTTGGATCAACTAGTCCTGGTCTCCTCTCCAGTACGCAAGGTGCTGCAGTGGTGGATGGACCCCTTGAATCTTCTTCAAGGGGTTCCCTTCCAGGTTTCTTCCCTGCATCAAATTTTAACTGCAAATGCTTCAGGTCTAGGCTGAGGAGCACACCTGAGCCCCTTCCAAATCCAGGGTTTCTGGTCCCAGTGGGAAGCCGCCCTGCATATCAGTGTCCTGGCAATGAGGGCGGTGCTATATGCCATGCAGGCATTTCCGAAGCACCTTGCTCCAGGCCAACTGCTGGTGCAGTGCGACAATTTGAGTGTCGTCTACTACATCAATAAGCAAGGCAGGACTCACTCGTACCCCTTTTGCAGGGAGGCCATGAGAGTGTGTTATTGGACACTGGAGCACAGTCTGACACTCTCTGCGGTCCATGTGAAAAAATTGCTCACCTTAGTAATTGTGTTTCTTCTAATGGAGTCTTGCTGTATTCTGACAATATGCAGTTAGCCCCAGCACTTGAACTGCTTCGGAGAGGAAAGAGTTAACTATGCCAGAGCATAGAATGTTGAACGTGAGCTTGGTTCAGACCTCTGTCTCCTGCACTTCCAAGTGTATCTGTCAAATTCTTATGAGCTAATACTATCTAGCTACACCTACTGTGTGGAAATTGCAAAATTACTTGCCCAAAGGCAACAAAGAATTTTGGATCCCAAAAGACTCAAGTCGAGAAATCCAAAAGAAAAACCAGATAGTGAACAACTGTAACTATCAAAAACAATATAACATAACCCACTCCCCCTCTCTAAAAAGGGGGAGTGCCAGATGCACCCCTGAGGTGCAATACTGCACCTGCCAGCCCACTTCCCATAAAACAGGTTCTGAGAGGGGAGAAGAGGGGGAGGTCAGACTACAGCAAGACTCCATTAGAAGAAACACAATTACTAAGGTGAGTAATTTTTTCTTCATACAACATGAAGTATTGCTATATTCTGACAATATGCAGACTACCAAGCAGTACCTCCATGGGGGAGAGACGGAACCTATTTTGGGAATAGGCTCTGCAGTACTGCTGTAGCAAACCTAGCATCACTCCTAGCCTGGATATCCAGAGAGTAATGCTTGGTGAACGTATGAACTGTTTTCCAGGTGGCTGTTTTACATATCTCTAATAAGGGTATATCCCTGGCAGCAGCCAGGGAAGCAGCTGTACCTCTAGTCGAATGAACCCTCAGGCCTGAGGGGGGTACTTTGCCTAGCTTTTCATAGCAGAACTGTATACAAGAGACAATCCACTTGGCAATAGTTCTCTTAGTAGCAGGTTTACCCTTACCCACTTCACCATAAGTGAGGAACAACTGGAGGGAGTAAAACCTAAGTGCCTTAGTACGCTCAATGTAGTAGCTAAGGGCCCTTTTAACATCCAAACTGTGTAATCTTCTCTCTCCTGAAGAAGAATGATCAGTGAAAAACACAGGAAGAGACATGGACTGGTTCAGATGGAAGTCTGAAACCACTTTGGGTAAGAACCTCCTGTTGGTTCTAAAGACCACCTTATCTCTATTGAATGAGATAAAATCAGGCTCCACTGACAGAGCTTGTAATTCACTGATATGCCTGGCAGAGGTAATAGCTACCAGGAACACAGTTTTCCAAGTCAGGTACTTAAGTTCTGCTGAAGCCAATGGCTCAAAAGGGGGTTGCATAAGCTGAGCAATGCAAACATTAAGATCCCAAGCAGGAGTAGGATCCCTAAAGGGGGATTGGTATGAAGCAATCCTTTGAAGAATTTACAGAAAACAGGGTGAGATGCCAGTGAGGAGGGTTTTCCCACTGACAGAAATGCAGAAACAGCTGACAAGTGTACTTTGAGGGTAGCTGGTCTGAGACCTAAATCATTAAGATGGACCATATAATCCAGAACTGTAGCCAAGTCAGCAGAATCTGGGGATATGAGCTTGTTGGAACACCAAATGCTGAATCTTTTCCATTTGGAATTATAAGTTTTTCTGGTGGCAGGTTTCCGAGAGGCCTTGAGAATGTCCAGAACCCCTTGAGACAAATTCAGACTTGCATATTCTGGCTCTTCAAGAGCCATGCCTTGAGGTTGAGAGACCGAAGCTTGGGGTACCAAATTCTGCCCTGAGAAGAGGTTAGCAGATTGTGATTCTTGGGAAGAGCTAAGGGGAGATGGACTGCCAGGGACAGTAATATAGGATACCAAGGCTGTCTGGCCCAGTCTGGAGCAATCAAACCTTATTTTGACCAGAACTTTGAATAATAGAGGAAGGGCATAAAGGCATACAGAAATTTCCCCTGCCAATCCAGAAGTAGAGCATCCAGGGGGACTGAGCCCAATACTGGGGGTCTGGAACAAAATAGAGGAAGTTGGTGATTGTCTGGGGCTGAAAAGAGGTCTATCTCTGGAGTGCCCCACCTTGAAAATATCACCTTCAACACTAAGGGGTCCAGGGACCACTCGTGATGGCCCTGAGAAATCCTGTTCAGAGCATCTGCTAGCACATTGTCCTTCCCCAGAAGGTGGACTGCTACCAGAGATGTCTGCAGAGAATAAGCCAGGGACCATAATTTCATGGTTTCCATGCACAAGACCGTAGACTGAGTGCCTCCCTGCTTGTTGATGTACCACATGGTGGCGGTGTTGTCCATTCTGACCTGAACCATCTTGTTTGGTACTGATTCTGAGAAGGTTCGTAGAGACAGGTACTCAGCCCTGAGCTCTAGGAGATTGATGTGAAGTAGAGACTCCTGAGGGAACCACACTCCCTATGCTGTAAGTGCTCCCAAGTGAGCATCCCATCCCAGGAAAGAGGCATCTGTGGTGAGAACCACAGAATGAGACTGGGTGATGAATGGGACTCCTTGGCTGAGGTTGTTCTGGTCCAACCACCACTGGAGAGCTTGGATCAGAGTCTGAGTCACTGGAATTAATTTGGTTAGAAGGTCTTTTTTCTGGGACCAAAAGGCCCTTAAGTGAAACTGAATGTCTCTCATCTGAAATCTGGCACCTTGTACCACTGCAGTGGAGGCTGCTATGTGGCCCAGCAGTTGAAGAAGATGCATTGCTGGTTGAGAGACCAGGAGGTGAAAGGAAGAAGCCAGGTCTGTGAGGGCCTTTACCCTTGCTAGAGGAACAAAGGCTCTTGCTTGGACAGTGTCCAACTCTACCCCTATGAAGGTCAGGAGTTGCACTGGTTCGAGAACTAACTTTGGGAGATTGAGAAGGAATCCTAGAGAAGTGAGCAATTGCTGAATCACTTGTAGGTCTGACTTGACTTGGTCTGGAGACTGCCCACAATGAACCAGTCATCCAGGTACGGGAATAAGGAGATGTTTTGTCTCCTTAGGAAGGCCACTACTACTGCTAGGCATTTTGTGAGTACCCTTGGTGCTGATATTAGCCTGAAGGGCATTGCTCTGAACTGATAATGGCCTGAAGGCAATTCGAACCTGAGGTACTTTCTGTGGGAGCAACTGATGGGAATATGAAAGTAGGCATCCTTGAGGTCCAGGGAGGCTAGCCAATCCCCTGGCCTCAGAGAGGGAAGAATTATTCCCCGAGTCACCATTTTGAATTTTGGCTTTAATAGGTGCTTGTTTAGGTATCTTAGATCTAGGATGGGTTGCCACTCCCCTGTCTTTTTCGGGGTAAGGAAGTATCTGGAATACAGACCTTTGCCCCTATGTACTGTAGGAGCTCTCTCTATAGCTCTGAGAGCCAGTAGAGGGGAAACCTCTGCCTCTAGGGCAATGGGTTTGGAGATGTTTCCAGGTGGAAAAGACCTAGCCCTCAGCTTTGGGAATCTTTTGAAGCTGAGGGCCAGTCCCTGGCTTACTACCTCCAGGACCCACTTGTCTGAGGTAACAGACTTCCAAGCCTGGAAGTAGTAAGCCAGCCTGCCTCCTACTGGAGGGGGGAGTCGACCCGGGCTGACAGATCAGGGTGTCTGCTTGGCAGGAGCCTTGGACTGAGAGGAGGATGCAGCCCTGCTCATCCTCCTTCTGCCTCTCCCTCTGAAGAACCCCCTCTGAGGAAAAGGAGAGGAGGCCTGTGCCTGGTAGAAAGGCCTGCCCCTGCCCCTAGATTGCTGCTTTTGAGGAGCTGCCTGCCTTTCCTTGGCCTGTGCACTCCTAGAGGTGGTCCTATATTCATCCATTTTCTTCATATAATTCTCTGTCTGCTCCCCAAACAGAGAATTATCCACCACAGGGAAATCCATGGCCTTAGCCTGGGTGTCCTGTGAAAGGCTAGTACATCTGAGCCAAGCCATTCTCCGAAGAGCCACAGATGTAGCCATGACTCGTGATGACACATCATTGGAGTTCATAGCAGCATGAAATTGGATCTTTGATGCTTCTATCACATCAGCAGCCACCTCCTCCAGCTCCTTGGCTAGCTGGGGGGAAGCCTGTTTAGCCAGTTCCAGAACAGTATCCCATCTGGACTTCTGGTATCTGGCTGTATAGGCCATGTAGTCAGCCTGCCTGAGTCCGAAAGACGATGCCAAATACTGTTTTTTAGCCATGGCATCTATCTTCCTGGAATCCTTATCTGGGAGGTGTGAAGCCAAGGGTATGCTAGCCTTATCACAGGCTGCATTCTGCACAACCCTAACATGGCTGCATTGCTGGTACAAGAAATCCGTACTTGAGCCTGACAGCATATACTTCTTGTCCATTCATTTGTCCACAGGAGGTAGAGAATTTAGTGTTTTAAGCATCTTTGTGACTGTTTCCCCAAAAGATTTATGGAGGGGAATAGTTTCTTGGACTCTGGGATGTCCATCATCTCCACATAGTCAGGCTCCTCTTGTTCCTCAACAGCTTCAACTAAAGGGAGCTGGAGGGTTTCTGCCACTTGTTTGTAGAACATAAAGTGGGAAGGGGACTCAGAAAGCCTAGGAGGGGAAACACCAGAAGGTCTGTCTGGGGAGGTGTCCGGTTCTATGGGCTCATCCAAAGCTTCTATACCATCATCATCGTCATCATCATCATAATCTTTATCCCCCTCCAGGTCCGGTTCATAATACTCTTCAGGGGAATAATCTGGACCGGAGGAACCGACTGAACCGAATGCCTACCTGATGGTGCCGGATCAGTTGGAACCGGACAAAGCGATTCCACAGTACTAATCACCATGGTAATTTCTTCGGCAGTTGGACGATGTGGTTCTGGATCCGAACCGGCCGATTTGTCTTTCTTCTTCCTTTTTGATGGAACCGATCCCTTAGAATCGGCTCTTCTTTTGCCTGAAGGAATATCGCCCTGGTCAGAGGGCACTCCCTCAGGTTCGGCTGGAACGGAACCTGGCTGGCCATCCGGGTCAGCAGACTTCTCGGCCTCCTTTTCCCTAAGCCTGCCCAATCTTTTATCCAGGGTGGCCTTAAGAAAATTTTTACAGATTTGGCAGTCTGAATCGAGGTGGTCAAACCCCAGAGAGTAAACACAGGTGGTGTGAGGATCAGCCTTAGCAAAGGCCTCCCCACACACACTGCAGTGTTGAAACCTAGTGGGCCCGTTTTTCTTTTGGGTTTCTCAGACGTAGCCATCCTAACAAAAACTTACTGTTTACTCAGCTTCAGCCAGGGAAGACTCCCTTATCGGTTCCTAACCGTTTTACGGGTATGGGAAAAAAACATTAAAAACACGTTTTTTTTAGAACCGATAAGGACCGCTACCTCACACTAACCCACAATTCAAAATAAAGAAACTGGACAATTGGTTCAGCTGAACCGATAAAGAAACTTTTTTCTCTTTTTTTTTTTTTTACAAATTCCACACAAAAACACACACTTTAAACAATCAGTCCACTACCTATGCACTTACTGTACCACAGACAGGGATATGAACCGAAGGAATAAACAGAAAAAAATGGTATAAAACCGACATTTTACTTGTACCGAACCAAAAGTGTAGGAGAGATCTCCGGAGCGACTGTTTAGTTAGGCGGAGTAAAGAATCTTGACGGTTACACTTGGAAGTGCAGCAGACAGAGGTTTGAACCGAGCTCGAGCTCAGCATTCTATGCGCTGGCATAGAGTTAACTCTTTCCTCTCTGGAGGAGTTCAAGTGCAGGGGCTAACTGCATATTGTCAGAATACAGCATGACTTCATGTTGTTTGAAGCCAGGCATCCTAAACACCCTGGTGGACAGTCTCAGCAGGAGTCAGTCCAGCATGCATGAATGGGAGCTTCTCTCATCTATAGCAGAAGATCTGTTCAACAGATGGGGTCGTCCAGAGTTGGACCTTTTTGCATTCCCACTCAATGCAAAACTGCCCAGTTTCTGCTGGCTAGATCCAGGGCCTGGAGTTTTCTGGTGAGACACATTGTCCCTCTCTTGGAGCGGGAGGTTTCTGTATGCATTCCCTCCGTTTCCTTTGATACAGAGGGTGTTGATCAAGCTGCAGATGGAGGGGGCCAGCATGATTCTGGTAGCTCCATTCTGGCCTCTCCAGATATAGTTCCATCTGCTTCAGCAGCTGGCAGAGGAGCCACCATTCCTCTGCCTCTTTGCAGGAATCTACTGACCCAGGATTAGGGGACCCTGGTCCATTCCAGCCTCAGGTCCCTTCATCTGCATGCCTTGCTTCTGAAAACGTAGCCATTGCCAGGTTCGGGGTCTCAAGCAGAGTGGCGGACATCCTGTTGACCACTCAAAAGGCTTCCACCAGTGCCACATATGCCATGAAGTGGAAGTGGTTTGCCATCTGGGCTGCCACACATACCCTAGACTTTTCACCTGTTCTGTGAATCACATCCTGGACCACCTGATTTTATTTGTCTGAGTCAGGCCTCCAGTATTTCTCACTCAAGGTCCACCTTTCGGCTATTTCTGCCTTTCATGAGCCCGTGGGTGACCACACAGTTGCTCAGCTGGATGTCTCCTGTACTTTTCTTAGAGACATCCTGCACCTGAAACCCCAGTCCATTCCCCTGTCCTGGGTTGAATTTTGAATTTTATTTTGGAGAAATTTTTTTGAGCCAGTCGCGACTTGCAATTTGCGCTTTCTCTCTTGGAAAGTGCTATTTTTGGTTGCTATTACTTCTGCTCAAAGAATTTCAGAGCTTCAGGCCCTTTGGTGCAAGGAGCCTTATTTGATTTTTTAGAAAGATGGTGTCTTTGCATACAAATCCTAAGTTTTTGCCCAAGGTGGTTTCTGAGTTCACATTAAATCAGTCTATCCACCTTCCTGTTTATTTTCCTGAGCGTGCCAATCCAGGGGAAACACTGCTCCATACGTTAGATGTGCACAGATCTTTGAAGTATTATCTGCTTCAGACTAAAGCATCCAGAAAGTCTAAGCAGTTGTTGGTTTCTTTCTCCCCAGGTAGAGAGGGTGCTTCAGTTTCTAAGCAGTGTTTATCCAAATGGCTGGCAAATTACTTTGTGTTCTGCTACAACAAATACGGCAAAGAACTGCCGGGTGCTGTCAAAGCTCACTCCACCAGAGGCATGGCTACCTCGGTGGCTTCTTTCATAGAGGTCTTGGCCGCCGACATTTGTGCGGTAGCCACCTGGAGTACAGTCCACACTTTCACCAAGCATTACAGTTTGGATATTGTCTCAAGAGCCCATGCAGGATTTGGCAGGACTGTATTACGAGGACACATGTCTTAAGTTTATGGAGCTCCAACCTCCCAGACTGTCTGTTTACACTTGTCGCTGCTTGGTACTCGTTCCTACGATGTTACCTGATGACTGAGATACCCCCAAAGAAGATAGAACAGTTACGTAAGAACTTACCATAACAGTAGATCTTCGAGGGGATCTCAGTTATCAGGTATGATTTTCCTCCCACAATCCCCCTGCTTGGGGCTCCTATCTAGGAACTGGCTATCTGTTGTATCCAGTCTTTTACTAAGAGCTGGGTACCTCCTTCTCGGCTCGATTCCCCAGGGTGTGAGCCTTGCTCCCTTCCTCTCTGGAGGGAAAGAACTGAGGGGGTGGAGCGGGGCCTCCTATGCCTATATAGGGTTGCTTATGTCAGCTGACGTTGATGGTGTGGATGGCCCCAGTTGTACTGCTGAAAATTGTCTGTGTGGATTCCTCTTTATTGACAGTGAAGGTTCCTACGGTGTTGCCTGATGCCTGAGATCCCCTCGAAGATCTGCTGTTATAGTAAGTTCTTGCGTAACTGTACTTTCCTCCTTTTGGATAAGGCAAGTAGTGCTGAATAAGTATCGTACAGCTATGCACTACTGACCAAAGTTTTTCTGTTTTTTGTTTTTAAAAGCCAAACTGCAGGCAATGGACAAACATGGAAATGACTCAGAATTTGTCTCCCTATCTCTCACATGTTAACTTATTTGCTTTTCCCCCCTCCTAGACATCCCAACATTTTAAAACTTTACAATTATTTCCATGACCAAAAACGGATTTTTCTCATCTTGGAGTATGCCCCTCGTGGAGAGTTGTATAAAGAGCTTCAGAAATGTGAGCAATTTGATGAACAGAGGACTGCAACGGTGAGTGGTCCAAACCTTACATTTTAATAGAGATTTGTATCCCCCCCCCCATCCCCACTATAAGTCCTTCCCAATTTGGCCACAACCCAGCACTGACAGTCATTGAACAGCCACAATTATGGTACAGGGCGGTATAGTAACTGTGGCAGTTATTTTGATTGGGAGGAAGGCCTTTTAGGGTTGTCAAAAGCATGCCAGATGTAATGGAATTTTAACAAACCTGAGTTTTGATGTGAATAAAGCTATCACTAGAAGAATAAAAAAAATGAAGATTTCAGTGAGGATCACTGAGTGCACTGATTTAATTTATTTTAAACAAATTGTACCAGGTAAGCAAACAGCTTAGCTTGTTTCCAGTGTGCAGCAAAATACACTTACATTATGAACAGGTACATAGCGCAGATCACCTAACTCTTGCAGCTGTGCTACGATGCAGTCTCAGCATGACAGGGGCCTTTGGTAAGTGTAGGGGCAGTTATGACAGGACATGGGGGACTTGTAGTGTGCATTGATCAAGGTCTTGGATGATTTTAGGGGAAGGGGCTGAGTAGAGGCTGTTCCAGGAGTCTGTACCTGATGGAAGCCTGCCCTAAGCAGCACATGCATCGTAGGATGAGGAATCTGCAACTGTCCCCTGACCTGAGGGATTATGAAGCACTAAATCATAGACAAGAAGGACAGAAGATGTCCATCCAGTCTGCCAGTAAGCCCTACATTACACTAGTTCTCAACACTGCTATCCTATTTTCTCCCCCCAACACCATCCCTCGTACTCCTAACAAGAAGTTGATTGAATGTTGTACAACCTCTGTGTATAAGGTGCATTTACACTGCACAGTGCACTGCATTGTGGTCTCCCATTGCTCAGCCACAGCTCCGTTCCCAACTCCTGTTTACACTACAATGGTAGTGCATTGGTGCAGTTTCAGTCTGCATTTCAAACTGACTTCCTTCGTTTGTAGCCACCTTTCCACAAGAGTTTGGAGGGGGCAGGCCGATGCTGAGCAAAATTTTAAAGTAATATTTCCTTCCTTCCTTCTCATATGTGCTTCACTGGTTTACCAACTGACCTCTCTGATAATATTCATTGTAGCCCTGGATCCATAAGATCCTGTTCTTGATGGTGCCCACCCCTTCGGAAGTGGCTTTGACATCTATAAAGATGCAGGAGTTGAGGAGAGGAGTGGACTTCAAGGATATCTTTCATCAGGCCACATCTGTGGAACATATAGCCACCAGGCATTAGGACCACAATGGAAACCTTTGCAAGCAGTCAGCCACGGGCTGCCTGTGATGACGTCAGGCTTCAGCATGTATATAAATGTGGGTGGCCCCTCTTCTCCTCAGATCTTTTCTCACCATCGCTCAAACCTATCGGATCTCCATGAAAACACCACTGTGAAGCTGTTTTATTTTCTCTCCAATAAAGTAATCACTTTTAGAGTGATTCTTCAATCTGTATGTTGTAGAAGGACCCATAGAAGTTATTCAGGTATTGCAAGTATGAAAATAAGATCTACACTGGCAACTCCCATGATGTCGGCATTTGCTGCCTAGGCCTGGACCATGATGTTTGAAGGCCTGCAATGGTGTTTCAATGCTGCAACCAGGCGATGCCACTAGAAGGCCCTAGAAAAGCATCTCCTGGAGCAGAAAGTAGCCAGGATGGAGAAGGAGGTCCAGGAGAAGACGGCAGCCTTACTGGCCCAGTCAATGGAACTGTTGTCCTGTAAGTTCCTGGACAGGACTTTGGGGAGCCACCAGCATAAGCACCAGGAGAAGGACAAGGAGAGAGCCTCTCCAGTGCATTCCAAGTCACCACTCCACCCTGTAGGTACCACCTCCTCAGCACCGTCGCCAGTTCTAGTAACAATGTCACTTGTCCCCCAAAACTCCTGACCGTCAACATGACACCAGAATGGGGGCTTGGCACAATTACTGCCAGGCCTAGCACAGCTGGTACATCAACATCAGGACTGCAGCCTCCCCCACTGGCTCCTCCAGTCACACCCATCAGCAATACAGGCACTGACACTCAGGTGATTCTATTATCATTTTCAGATGTAAGACACCTGTTACCTGGCCTCCCTGTTCCTGGGGGTCCTTGGCCGGGGAATAGAACTAATCCCCTATCGATGCAGCCAGGTATATCCCTAACACAGCCGCCTCTTATGCTGCCGCTGATGTCACCGGCAAGCTCTCTTCCCTCCATCGACCCTGTCAATGAGTATGAGTACAATCCAGAACTAATGATGCTGGATGAGGAGGGGGAGGCTGAAGATTCTGCTGAAAGCCTCTATGACCATGGCACCAGCTCCACTGTCTAAACCAGCAAGTGAGTATTCGGTGAGCAATACATGAAGATTCCAGCCCACCCCCGAGGATCCCACTTTCCTCACCATGATGGAGCAGTCACAAGCTGCCATGGACTTTGACCTTGAGGAACAGGACACCACTAAGAAAAACTTAATAATAGAGTTTCTGAAACTTTCAGACTGTCCTACGATTGTAGTGCCACCTGTGCTCCCTGCCCTAGAGGATGCTACTGTTGCTGCCTAGTACAGGTGAAACATCCCTGCTGTCCCCAGAAAGGCTGACAAAATGTACATGGCACCTTCCGGGGAAACCTTTGTCAGTTACCAGGCCCATGTGATGAAATACCAGAACACTAACTAGAGGAAGTCCAGAGCGGCAGCACAGGTCTTGCCTGAGTGTTCTGCAAAGCAAAAGCTCCTAAAAGCTCTAACTGCTGGGGCTGACATCAGCAAACATTTGCTTTGCATGTCCTATGACATTTCAGATTCTTCTGACAGGGCTGCTGCCTTGGCCATCTGCCTCAGGAGATACTCCTGGCTTAGGGTGGCAGGCTTTGTGAATGATGTGCAGCAGTCCATCCTTAATCCCATTTCATGGGCAGAAGTTGTTTGGCCCTGAGGTCCAAGAGACTCTGACATCTCTTCAGGACTCAGGTAGGACTTTGAAATCTGTGCATTCTCTCTACCATACCTATCCCAGGGGTAGGAGTAGTGGCTGCTTTCATCAGCTGGTGTTAGACAACACCCAGACAGCAGGGCAGCGGCAAAGGAGCAGGGACTTGCAATTCCAGGTACCATACCAGGAGCCCATTCAAAAGCCCCTAGAGGTGGTGGTGCAGGGGGATGTGCTCCCACTGGCTCCACGTGACTCCTTATATACCCCCAACCATCTTTACCTCCAGAGGTGGTTGTAGGAGGCCGCCTCGCTCTCTCTCTCTCTCTTTCTCTCTCTCTCTCTCTCTCTCTCCAGTTAACCCAGTAGGAGATAACTACAGATACATGGGTTCTGAAGACAACTCTCCAGATCTTCCCCCACTTATCACCACATATCCTCCAGTGCACCTGCCCATATTGCTGGATGACTTGCAGACTGTGCTTCAGAAATGAGCTGTAGAATACCAAAATGGACTCCTTTGGCACACAATTAAATGCGGTTGAAACCACGGTGGACCAGCTAAAAATTGAACCAGGAGATGTTAAACGGCAAGTCGAAGCATCCGCCTCAGCCACAGCATCTTTAATCAAGGAGAACTCGCACTTTTGGACCAGGCTAGAGATGCTTGAGAATCAAGCTCGAGCCTCCCACATCCGTATTTTGGGACTTTCCGAAGGTATTGAAGGAGATCACCCTTTATTGTTTTTACAAGAGTGACTGCAGGAGAAACTGTCCCCAGAGGAGTCATTGACCCCTTTTGCGTTGCAAAAAGCTTACCAGATCACCCCTCGAGGATATTGTGAAGACTCTGAAGCTCCAAGAACCATGCTGCTTGTGACTGATGGCGTGGGGACTAGGGACCACATACTGAGGTTGGCTCGTATGGGACCCCTGACACAAGGTGATCGGGTAGTTTACATATTTCTGGACATAAGTTATGTGACCTGCATGTGACGTAAAAAGTTTGAAGAAGTTCGGCAAAAGTTGAGAGGCCTCGATCCCTCACACAATAATCTACCTGGCCAGATTCCATATTGTATATAAGGGCAAAGTTTGGATCTTCTCTGATCCTTTAGAAGCTGGAAAAAGGGCCTCTTGTATCCAGGCACAGCATCGGGATCAGCACTTAGTGGAGGAGCTGGAGAGCCACGGTTTTGAAGAGGAAGAGGAAGAGGCGGATTGAAAAAGCTGCGTGAGCTTCTTTCTGTTTTGCTGTGTTTCTGAACTGATCTGAACTTTCCGCTTTTTGCCTCTTCGGATTAATGTAGAACATGCAGACTGTATTACAATGACCTATGATTTGTAAGTATTCTCTTCAATTTATTTGTTCAGGAGTTTGGGAGGGATGGATCTGACAGTATTTCTTAAGGATGTTATGATGGGTTTTCCAGTGGGACTACAGTATTCCTAACCTCCTTCAGTTTTGTGAAAAGTTTTGCTCTCTGGGACAGTCCTACTAGATTTTGCTTTGATCTTTCTAGTCCCATAATGGTTGTTAATATATATATGTTTAGGTTGCCTGAGCTGTTAACCATTATAGAACACTTTACTGATATTTTGTTACCTTCTAAGATTCAAGTATTCTTTTTTTTCAGTGTAAAGTATGACACCAGTAGCCAGAATGTAGGCATGCAAAAGCTGGACTTTTGTTTTCAGGACTTTAGATAATTGAATTAAGTCATACTGCTCATGGCTTGTACTTACAGCATATGCTCTAGTTTTCTATTTGTTACATTTCATTTTACCCCATATGTGGTATCAAAATATCTATGATACACCTATCTTTTGATTAAGGGGGCTACGTCCCCTGGTGGTTGTTACCGTACTTGATTTTGTCATGGATACAGATCTTTGTTACCATGATGCATAGTACTGAAACTTATAAAAATGTAACCCGTAGGTGGCGCTATCCCAAGGGCTACTACCCCTTCCTGCTTGGCTATTAACAGGTTAAGGGGCCTAGGTTCAGTGACAGGTGCCTCCACCCAAAGGTCTGGGTTGGTATTAGTCTGACTAACCAGACCACAGCCCTCTGGGACACTGTGACCCCCCTTGTCTCCTGCTAGTGGCCCACACAGTACACAATGTTTACCTTCCCAGTACCCCTGATAGGCTTTACACATACACCTAGATTTAACACTTACCCCCAGGACTGGTTCCTTCCGCTTGGCTTACAGGACCCCCTGTAAAATAAGGTGATGCAAGACAAAAAGCAACTGTGCAATACCTTAGGCATAAACGGACACTATAGTCAGTGTAAATTGCAGAAACAAGTAGATCTGATTTATTCAGGGGGCTATAACAAGGATGGGGGACAGTCAGGTTAATTGGCTTAAAAACACTATAAATATCACAGTTGTGCATGCAGTCAGTGTCCCCATCAGTCACACTCTCTGGGTACCCAGGATGGAGGGGGGGGCTAGCCAGGACTGTTGCACGGGGTAGGCCAGCATTGCAGCTGGTAGGGGCCCTGTGAGGAAAAGAAATAACATGCACACCCACTGATTGTTCATGGAAACAACACAACAAATTAATCAGATGACACACTTGTGATTTAAAAGATATGTTGCAGGGAGCTCCTGTGTACTACTCACGATACCCAAGGCTGAGAACAGGATGGATGATGGATGTTCTGGATTGCCAGAAGAGCAGGGTAGGGAGACAAGGCCCTCGTGGCAGGGTCCAACTGCAATGGATAGCAGGCAAATTCAGTCCGACGTGAGCTGGGTAAGCTTCCAGCCTTCAACACACAACTCAGCTCAAGGGGGAAACCAGGTTGCTACCCCCCTCCAGTTCACAGCACATCTATATGCAACTAAGGACTACTGTACCAGGCAATTGGCTCCTCGATCCTGATCGCAAAGTCACTGCTACACCCGGGAGCTTGAAAGTAGCTAACGTCCTGACAGGCCGATCGCACTTGGCAAAATCTTCGGTCTTCTTCAGGTTGAGCCTGGTTTCCATCCAGTAGCATTACTTCGCAGCACTCCTAATGGATCGCTGTCTGACTAATTTTCTCTCTCTCTCGGCAAAACGGCAGCAGACCGGGTTTCAGGCCTTCCACGATTCTCCGTCGCGAACTACTACGCAACACGGCTGCTCGATTCTGCGAGCTCTTTCCTCCTCAACTTCCAACTTGAATCTGGCTTGCCAGCAGACAGCTCATGGTATTTTTTCCCCTTGATCCAGAAAGTCCGGTTGGTTGGTCCAGCTGTCAATCACAGTAAAAGCTCCCCCTTTTGGTGCAAAAGGCGCCAACAGCTCAAAACTACAAATCCCAACGGGTAATCGACACAGTCCCACTTCAGCAGGCTCCATTTTAGAGTCTCAGAATATTGATTGGTCCAATTCGGCAGTCCGGGACCAAAATGGTGGAGCTAAGCAGAAACAGTCTGTGCTGCAAGAAGGCAGGTTAGAACAATTCACACTATCATTATTACTCAACAAATCTTCCAAGTGGAATCCTGGTGTAACGCTACATATGTTGAGGGCACTGGTACCCCTGTCCTCCTTGTTGAAGCCCAACAAAGTAATGATAAATGTTCTGAGGATTGATCCATACTTGGTGGGGCCCAATTTAGCTACAACAAAGGTGGGCAGCGTTGATTATTCATGCATTGTACGCTGTTTAAATACAGTGAGGCCTGACAGCCTGATACTATTGCTGCGCCCCAATCTGTGCCCTTGCCTGGAACTGTTGGATGGAGAGCACCTACTTGAAACAGTGTGTGGATAGGAAGAGGGAAAAGGAGAATTAGAAGTAAGAAAGGAGAAGGGGAGAAAAGAAGTAAGGTGAAAGAGAGAACAAGGCACCCCCAGGGAGTCATCAGTACTTAGGATGGATGGATTTATAGCTGAGTATGACGGGGAATCTTAGGAGTAGGTTCCTCTATAATCCACTGAGGGAGAAGTGAAGAAAGACGAGGATATGAAAATAAGGGGGGGGGGGTGCGACCCACCCTACGGCACAAAGGCCGGTAGTTGTCAAGCTGGTATAGGTCCCACCTTCTCCATTTATTGTCAAAGGAGACGACTCGGTTACTGGCTTGCGCCGATAGTCTTTCAAGAGTATAAATCTCAAGGGTAAGGGCTCTCCACATTTCAAGTGTTGGGACCCTTTCCATCTACCACAAATGCGTTATGGCCTTTTTAGCTGCAAGCAGTAGGTGGTTTAATAGTTTTATTGTATGGAGGGAGGTAGTCGAACGACGTGGAGGGACAGACGTTAAAATAACTGTAGTGGTTAGCAAACCTACACAGTCAAACGTAGCTTCAAGTTCATGGGTGACTCCCCTGCCAAAATGTTTGGAGAAGAGGACATGTTACCATTATGTGGGTATGTTCTGCCAGAGCAGTTCTACACAGACGCCAACAACTGGCTGTTTGGGGCCCCACAAACTTGGCTATAACTGCAGGGGTACGGAAATACCTTAAACGGCATTTCCAGGCATTATCTCTCCAGTATAAAGCCGCTGTTACTCTCTATGCTGGTGAGCTAAATTTGTGCCATTGTTCAAGGCTTAGAATGGTATTCAATTCTGTGTTCCATCTGGAGAGGATAGACTGTGTGGAGTTCATTGTGGTGGTTTGGAGGGCTTTATAACAGTTACTAATTATATGCAGGGCCATGTTCCCCAGTCTGTGGGATTTAAGGTGTTGGACCAGTAGTGAAGGTTTTTCAGCTATGTGGGCTAATGCCTCTTCCCTGGATGGGAGATAGGAGTGAAGTTGCATGTATTTATGGAAAGCCGATTGTGGGAGATGATAGGAGGCTTGGAGAGAGACAAAGGCTAGGATCCCCGATGGGGCAATCAACTGGAACACATATATGAGGTCGGCTTGATGCCATTACAATAGGGTCCTATCAAGTCGGTAGACCATGAAGTTTCTGACTGTGAGCTGTGCCAGAAGTTTAATCAAACAACCTGTTGGGTGTCCAGGGGGCAGTAAAAAACCCAAGGCACACTTCGCTAAAGAGTAGGAGAATTTTTATTAATATATTCAAAAACAATTACATATACAAAAATTCCAAAAGACAAACTTGAACTAATGAAAGTAAAATCAGAATTATAAATCTGTCATAGACATATATATATATATATATATATATATATATATATATATATACACACACACACACATATATATATATATATATATATATATATATATATATATACCGGACTAAACAGCTGTTATGGGGAGAAAAAAACATAATCACAGTGGTATTAACACTCATACCATTTTGTGCAAAGAAGAAGTTATGTGCAAAGGAAAGAAATTTAAACAATAACAGTCTGAAAATTAATCTCTTCATCCAACAAAAGCAGTCTAGGACCTTAAATCTCTAGTTAGAGAAACCATAGACAATCTGTGTTATTCTTTTTAAAGTAACAGAAACATAAACCTGAATGAAAAGAAAAGGAAATAATACATTTGTGTCCACAAATTATGAGAGCCACTTCAAAGCATCCCAGTGCTCCAACCATTTAGCCCAACCCATTAATCGGAGTTCCTTCTCTTGTATCTGTTTCAACTCAGACAATATTATATGAAATAATTCATCAGGAGCTACATACTGTTGCTATAATGCAGACCTAGATCTTACTGGCCATTTCCAATATTAGAATTGGGCCATTAAGAGTCTTACACTACTAGAGTTATATGGGTGCCACATGGGGAAAAAATCCCTAAATACAATATTCCGAGTGTTAAGTGTTGGAAAATACTCATCTGCCATCTAGTGGCAAGCAGTTGCCAGAAATCAACAATATACTGTAAGAACATGTTAACTATAAATGGTCCATAGTTTTAAGTTCTGCAACACAAGTTGGTCTAGGGCATAACCTGTCTTTTAGTTCCTTGTGTTTTTGGTTCCCTTTAACATTAATTCTACCATGAACACCCAACCAAACCATATCCCACATTCTTTGGGGTCTTTTCTGGTCGATTAATATGGGCTGTACTCTATCTTGTTCTGAAGTGGAATATTGTGAAAATGGAAATTCAGTAAAATGGCATTTTAATACAACCGTGTATAGTTGTTTTAGTGATGCCATCATAACTTCCAGTTTAGTAAGATCCCACTTTTTAATGTAATCAAAAATATAGGTCCATATCTGACTCAGTCTAGGTACCTGTTTGTTTTTATGTAAAAAGGTCTGTATGGTCCGCTCCTGAAGGATCTCTGTTAAGGATGGCTGTACCCACTGTACCCATAGCTTATTTTCCTGTTTTACCACCGGTGCAATATTTGCATATAAGAATATGCTAAAAGAGAAAACAATGGGATTCGGCATACCTACCCCCTACCTTATTTCTAAATATGTTACATTTCTTTTAATGGGGTTTAACTGACTCCCCCCAAAACAAGGAAAAAACAACAACTGTACAATGCCATTTGTAAATATTTTGTAACAGGGAATATATAACTTGAAAATGAAAAGGTTGGGATTAAAAATGTTTTAATGAGATGCATTTTCTTCAGTTTACCCATTTGCCATGCATTCCATCTATTAACTTTGGTTTTACCTATGGCAATTTGTGCTTCCCAATTAAAGGCAGCGATATCTCCTGGACCAAAAAAAACCCTAAAAGTTTACAAGGGGATGTATCAATTGGTGTGTCTGCTATGGCATGATGTGTGTCATCTGGCACTCCTCTTTCAAGACGGTGACATTTTTGTTTATTAATCTGAGAACCTAGCGTGCTTGATACTGCTCGAAGAAGATTACAAGCTGTGGTACCAGTGAACAGAGATCGTCTGCATATGCAATTATTTTTAAACCTAAAGCCTGTGTATAGTCAATACCCTGTATAGCAGGAGACCTTTGTAAGATCTGAATAATTGGATCCAATGTTAAAATATACAAAAGGGGGCTTAGCAGGCACCCCTGCCACACTCCCACCTTGACCTCACATTTGTTCCCAAGCCATCTGTTATCATATGGTCTAACATTTGCTGAAGCATAGCATGCCTGAATCCGTTGTGTAACTTTTAACGTAAACCATAGGCTGACAAACACATCCAAAGAAAGTCATGCGATGCTGTGCCAAATGCTTTAGATTGGTCTAGACAGAGAATGTAACCTTTAATCAATCCCTGTGTACCTTTATCTAAAACTTCTCTTAGTAATATCAGTGCATCCAGGATGTGGCGTCCAGGAACTGAACAAAAATGCTTGGGGTGAATTATTGTATCTAAGGTCTTGGCTAACATAGTACTAACCATTGGTCTCCAGTTTTGTAAATCAGATTTCTTCCCTTTTTATATAGGAAGATAAGTAACCCCTCAGACATCTGCTGTGTTACACAGTCTTCCAAGAAAAAAAGCATTGAAAACTTCCAATAAAACAGCTGGCATAAGTCCCCATAAGACTTTATGTAATTCTCCGGGTAAACCATCCATCCAGGGGCTACCTCATGACTTTTAATGACCAGGTCCAGTTCACCGTAGCAAATACTAGAAGTTAAGTGTTGCTTTTGGTCTCCTACTATTTGGGGTAATTCTGCAGTATGTAAAATCTGAGCCATGTATTCATTTTGAGGTGTGTGGGTACCAAAATGGTCTATAATATATTGTTCCAAAGTGTTCATAATTCCTGTGTTATCTGAAATGAAGTGAGCATTGCAGTCTTTTAATTGCGTGATCAATTTCTTATTAGTTCTAGATTTACAATCATCAAATGGATGTCGTTGACACTTTTTTCCCCTGCATCTCAAAGCGTTGCTCCATTTTCAACAATTTTTACCGATCATATCGATATAGAACCATTTCTCTTTTTATCTCTTGAATTTGCGTGGTATAGTCTTAGGTGTTCAAAGTTTGTAAGGAAACTAACTTGTACAATTTCCTTCTAAGGGAAAAATATTTCTGATATTTACTAGCCTCTTTTTGGTTCGCTGATTGTATCAAATCGGTAAAACAAAGTTTACTGTCTTCCCACCAGGTTATGGGGGAGTCATACAGAACTCATACTGACTACCTATCTTCTATAATTTGGGATAAGCTTTTTCTAATATGAGGTCTTCTAATAGGCTCACATTCATTCTCCAAACACCCTATCTTTCTTCGAGAGGGCTCTTGCAGTAGGTATTCACATATAGGACTGACCCGCCAGGCGTCAGAACCCCACGGAAACATTTCTAGCTTGCAGTCTCTGGCGGGGGACCGCCCCACGTCAGGTGACCATCATGTGACATCAGTATAAAGGAGTGGTCCCCCACGCCCACCTTCCAGTTCTTTCCCACCATCGACTTGTGAAAGTTCCTCGTGGTAGAGTTCAGTGCTTGTCAGTCGTTCGGTATAGTTTTTTTAAGTTTTCGACCCTGTTTTTCACTTCTAGTGACTATTTTTCGAAACGCTGTGTATGTCACCCCCGACGCCTTCCGAATCACATAAGCACAAGTGCGGATTGTGTGGCTCCCAGATGCCGCATAAGGACGGCCATTCCTTGTGCCTCTTCTGCCACGGCCTAGATCAGCCTGTGGAGAAGTGCCAGCACTGCCAGCAATTTAATTCTACTACCCAAAAACGAAGGAAGCAGTCCCTGGAGGCACATACTTTAAAGAAAAAAATGGCGTCCATGGAGAAGGAGCTAAAAATGTTGAGGCAGGCGAAGGCCATAAAAAGGAGAAGGAGAAGCACCAGGAGTGGGATTCGGCTTCCACGGACACCATGACTCTGGTCAGAGTCGCGGTTCTAAAGGTAACATCCCATCCGGGGGACTGTTTCACGACAACCGTCTTGGCAGTGTCCAGAAGGTGTCACCCTCCCGTCGAGGCTCGTGCTGGGGCCCCTGATTTACCTCTGGGTAAAGGAGGCCTCGCTCCTGAGAAAAGAGCTGCCATCACGACCCTCAGGTTCGAGTGGGTCTGCTAAGTCGGACACCGGTGCCACCGACGTCTGCCGGACAAGGCTGGTAAGCCACTTGCTCCTTCAGGAGGGCGCACAGTTGCTCTTTCGCCTGACAAGGCCGCATCTCCAGCATGGCCATCATCGAGCAAGGGATCCGATAAGTCAGATGTTGGCTCCTCTGACGCACTCCTGGATCCAGCTGATAAGCCAGACATTGGCCCTTCCACGCCCGCCTGGCCAAGGAGACTGCGTCGGACCTCCTCGACCAGTCCGACACCCCAGATTTCCCGCAATGCTTGGTATTGCCCTCTGAGGTCCCTGCGTCTCCACTACTGACCACCAGGGATTCTAACCCTTCTTCCCCGGTTGTCACAGAGGATTTGGACATGCTGCCATCAGGGCCCCCTTCTTCGGGACCAGACACCCTGACGCCGGCCGATGTCCCCTTACTAGACGGTGCTCCCACGCCGGGCCTGATGCCCGTGGGGACAGCTTTTCCTTTGCCTGGCCCACCAACTGGACCTCTGCCAGGTCCCTCTGTTCCACCAGAGCCCCTCGCCCCCGGGTATCCTACACCTCAATACCCAGTGCCATCTTACATGGCACCACAATATCTGATGCCACAGTACTCGATGCCGCTTTACCCGACACCACAGTACCCAATGTGTCAGTACCCGGCGCTGGGCTTCCCGCCATCGGGTTATGGATACACTATGTACAGATATTCTCAGTCTCTGTAGCCCCCTCCTCCTCCACCGCCCATGCCCCAGCCACTGGCTGATTTGAAGGAGACTCTGGCCTCCTGGTGGGCTGAGGCCAAGGCTCAACTCACCAGAGAGGCGGAGAGTCATCTACCAATGCCGGACCCTTCGCAGGATCCCCTATGTCGGAGACGGGAGACTCCCTTCCCCTTACCCGACACCAGAGGTGAACCCTTGGGTGCCAGGTGGGGAGGATATGCATCCCAGAGAACTTCTCAAGGGGACCATCCCTCCCACGCGTAGGAAGGGGTCTTCCTCTTCTTCATCAGAGGCTGCTGACTCAGACTCAGAGGGATGCTCTGACCCAGATGATGAGCCCCGTACTCCAGACTGACCTAGGCCAAGGACCCCTCAGAAGTCTCCTCCGGAGGATCCTTCTTTTCTGGAGCTACTGAGAAAAATCCAGGAAGTTCATCAGTGGCAATCTCTGGAGCCAGATCCACAGCGTAAGAAGCTAGCTGCCCACTTGGATCTGCCCGAGACCGTTCCTACATTGATTCCACCCTCGGTAGAGCCTCACGCGGATCTTGTTTCCACTATTTGGAAATAACCTTCCGCATTAGCCCCCCTTCTGAGGAAGGCAGATTGGCTATCAGGCTCCCGAGGGAGTAGATTTTTTTGAACCTCAAGACAGACTCGGTCGTGATTAGTGCCGCTCACGGCCACTCCGCTAATCCTAAACACCTCAGCTTATATCTGCCTGACAAGGAATCAAGGCTTCTGGACCAATATGGGAAGATCTATATATCTTCTACCCTGGGTATTAGGGCCCTGAATTATGTAACACATATGGGGGATTACCAGAAGACCATCCTTAGTCAGGTAGAATCAAAGTTAGACTCCCTTCCTGAGTCCCAGATAAAACAGGAAGTGGCGGATCTTGTCCGTTCTACTCATTCGGCCAGTCGGCACATGCTTCGTGCCACTTACGACGTAGTGGACACAGCTGGATGGAGCTCGGCTTTTGCCGTAGGCCTTCGGCGTCATGCCTGGCTCCATGTGTCAGGTTTGGTCCCTGAAGTGCAATCTGCTATTCAGGATGCTCCCTTCAGAGGTTCAGTGCTGTTCGGGGGTGATGTCAAAGACATCATTACCGACCTGCAAAAGAAGGGCACTGCACTCAAGTCTGTTGACTCTATGTACAGGCTCCCTCAGGGGCAGCATTGCCCTTTTCGTAGACGGAATTGACAGAAACCAAAACCCCAGGGCAAACAGGCCAACAAGCGTCGGGGCCCCTGCAGCAACCCCTACTAAAAAAGCCATGGGAGCCTCTCCTCTCCCACTACCTCTGGAGGTCCCAGAGGAACCGGTTGGGGGGAGAGTCTCCTTCCATCTACTGGTTGGGAGAGGATAACATCGGATGCTTGTGTGCTCCAGTTGATTGCAGCAGGACACTCAATAGAGTTTCTACAGAAACCACTCTGAAGACCACCCCCAAGTCATCTTACTCCCTGGAACATCTTCCTCTGGTCCTAGAAGAAATCTCCTCCCTTCTCTCGAAGGCGGTGATGGAACCAGTCCCCAACCACCTTTGGGGGACGGGTTACTATTCCCATTTCTTCCTAGTTCCAAAGAAGACGGGAAACGTGAGGCCTATTTTAGACCTCAGTTCCCTGAACATGTTCGTGGAGTACAAACGCTTCAGATTGCTCTCCCTGCAAAGCTTTCTGCCTCTTCTTCAGCAGGGACTGTGGCTGTGTGCTTTGAACATGCAGGATGCCTACCTGCATATCCCCGTATGCCCTTCCCACCACAAATTCCTCCAGTTTTGCTTTCAGGGGGACCACTACCAATTCAAGGCCCTCCCATTTGGTCTTTCCTTGGACCACTTAGTATTTACCAAATATCTGTCTGTGGTGGCAGCCCACCTGTGTACCCACGGAGTTCAGGTATTTCTGTACCTGGACGATTGGCTCCTGGTGGCCTCATCCAGGGAGGAACTCCTATGCTGTCTGTCCTTTACCCTACAGGTTTTCACCAGCCTGGGTATCACCATCAACCAGGCAAAGTCCCATTTGGTCCCTTGTCAACACCTCAGATTTATAGGGGCAATTCTGGACATGACCACCGGCAAAGCCTTTTTGCCTCAGGACAGGGCAGACACCCTTCAGACTCAAGCCCGCCTCCTGTCCAGTCGCAGAAGGGTCAGAGCTAGGTCAGTCCTCCGCCTCCTTGGGCTAATGGTGGCTGCCATTCCGACAGTTCCACGTGCTTGGCTCCACATGAGGATTTCTCAGTGGATGCTTCAGTCTCAATGGGACCAAACACTGGACAATTTAGACCAAGAGGTGCTAGTTTCCAATCCCATGATCAGGGACTTGCAGTGGTGGATGGTACAAGAGAATGTTTGCCGGGGAGTTCACTTCAACATCGAATCCCCCTCCCAGACGTTGACGACAGATGCCTGGGGTGAGGGCTGGGGAGCCCATCTCAGATCTCACAGGACTCGGGGCATCTGGTCCCGGTTTGAACAAAATCTGCACATAAATGTGCTCGAACTAAGAGCAGTCCTTTATGTTCTTCAGGCCCTGCACTCCTTCATCCTTCCCAGTCATCTCCTCATACAGACAGACAACATGTGCGCAGACTGGTATCTCAACAAGCAGGGAGGAACACGTTCCTTCCCTCTGTGCAGGGAAGTGATGAGAGTGTGGGTCAGGGCTACCTAGCAACACCTTCACTTGACGGCTATGCACGTTTCAGGAGTAGAAAACACATTGGCAGAGCACCTCAGTCAGTCTTCAGCCAGGGCCCATGAATGGGAACTGGATCAAGAAGTCGTAGACGACATTTTTTGCAATGGGGAATGCCTCAGATAGACCTTTTCGCATCTCCCCAAAACGCAAAACTTCCTGCCTTCTGCTCACTTGCTTCAGAGCGAGGCATTTTCTAGGGACACAAATATGTCGTTCATCCACACTGTCTGGCAGGTTCCTTGCCACTTTAAATTTTGCCGGAAGGTCTTCAAGCTGGCTCCTCCCACCCACCCGGGTGGTAAAACTCTCGGCTCTGCCCCATGACACCAGATCTTCCTTACTGCTTGGAAGCTCAGGTTCCCTCCTTAACACTCTGTGTATAGACTGGATCCTAATTCTTCGGTTCACGCAAAACTCATTCTTAAATTTTCAAGACTTCGGTCAAATTACTCCCTCGTGGCTGCGATTGACAAATTGACTCCCGGTTTTCGGCAGTGCCCATGTGGGCAGAAAATGTCCAGGACAGATCCACACTCCACATACGTCTACTGCCTTGGCCTAGACCATGACCCGCAGGCCTGCGAGTTATGCCATTCGTTTTTGGCCAACGTCCTGGAAGACCGCGCTGCCCGGTTACAGCTTGGGTGCCCCGAGAAGTGCTACCCGCCGGTGAAGTCAAAGGAGGCCCATTGGGTGGTGTCCGCGGTGGCTGGCTCGGCTGAGCAACTCGAGCAGATGATCGCCCTCGAGGAGGAGGCGGTACAGGCCGCATCATCTTCTTCCGCGGTCATGGAATTTATCCCACTCTCTTTGCGATCCTCCTACACAGCTTCCTTTAAGGAGCTTTGCCAGTCCCTTTCCATGAAGGGAGAGGGGCCATTGGGACATTCTTCTCGGTCCAAAAAGAAGGACTTGAAAGGTAAGTTCCACTGTCGGCATTCATGGGAGCGGGAGAGGTCCCCTTCCCCGGACAGTCGACACTCGACTTCGGTCGAGGTTGCGGCTAAGGCTGCTGGCTTCACGGTGTCCCTGTCAGGTCAGCCGGCCGAGACACCTGTCGATGCGGTCAAGATTTTTCTCGACCCGTTAGATGGGCTGTCAACTGGTGAAGCCGACAACCCTTCCTCACCGGTTCCCCCGGTGGAAACCGAGGACTTGCCTATGCCTCCCGTGCTGGAGTCCCCGGTCAAGGCTTCCGAGCCGAGGGAAGAACGGGTGTCTCCCGCCCCTTCCCAGACCCGTCCTCAGAAACACCGAGGATCTGGGTCTCAGACATCGTCTCGGTCCAGCCGATCCCGCCGACATCGGCGGTCTCTGTCTCGGCACCGAAGTAAGTGGCGCTGCCGCTCATCCTCGTCTTCCTCCTTAGAAGAGGAGAGGCATCGGCGCCAAGTGTTCGATGCTGCAAAGGGACCTAATGTGGCAGCAGTTACTTCTGTCTAGGGACAAAGCCAACGCCCGTCGCCTTCCTGGCCATCGGTGGCTGTCACCCGAGCAGCCGAAACAACCCCTCGCTGTAGTCGAGGTGCCCAAGCCTGGGCCAGTTGTTCGGCCGAAACCAGCTGCCCCACCGATTGTGGTGGAACCTCCGCCTTCACAACCGAAATCATGGGCGCCGACCAAGGACTCTCGGTCGGGTCACGGTCTGCCCCGCAGGTTGTCGGTCACCCTCACTCCCGACTGTCCTCAGCAGGTGGAGGGTGGCTCAGGCCCCAGGCAGCTCTTCGCGGACTCCTCAGAGTCTGACAATGACTCCTCCCTGTTCTCCAGGTCCATTGACCTGGAGTCCTCCGTCAGGCCAGTCGATGGCGAGGCGCATCGTCCTTTCAGGTCTGCTTTGGCTCATCTGAGTCCACCGAGGATGCAACGAGCCCGTATCCAGCGGGCCAAGTATCCCCTAACGGAGATACTGGACCGAGGTTCATACCCACGGAGGCCTTTCGGTGGCTCAAGCCATTGTTGGCCCAGCCTTGGAGCTGTGGCATGCGGCTTCCTGTCCTGCGCCTTCGGCCAGGATGGCCAGAAGTATGCACTCCTACTGGCTCTTTGTCCATTTTTTGAACACCCTTCCAGCTGAGGGTTGGTCACCGTTAAGCGTCTTCCAGCATTGGGAACGCTAGGGATGTGGATAAGCCCCCAACAAGGAGTCCAAAAGCTGGACTATGCCGGGCGCAAGGTGTACGCTGCATCCTCCCTTGGCCTCCACCAGGCCAGTTCGGCCGTGCTGATGGCATACTTCTCCCACGCCCTCATGGGCTCCCTGGATGAGGTGATCCCTCATCTCCTGGCTGACCTGCAGACCACGGTCAAGCAGGTACGGGACCAGGGAAGGGCGGTGGCAAAACACCAGCTCCAAACAGCTGTGGACATTGGAGACTCCTGTGCCAGATCAGTTGCGGCCGCAGTGGCCGTGCGCCGCAGAGCATGGCTGAGGATATCCACCTTCAGGGCGGATACCCAGCATAAACTGGTGGATGTCCCCTTCCTGGGGACTGACCTCTTTGGCCCTGGAGTGGAAGGTCACCTCCAGTGGATCGAAAAGTCCAATGCCACTCTGGACTCGGTCACCTCTGCCCAGAAGGACAAGGGCCATCGATAACAACATAAGTCCTTTCGCCCTTCTGCGCTTGCGACACGTCCGGCCCAACAGCACCAGCATCAGGGCCAGCAGGCTTGCACTTGGCACCCCAAAGCCAAGCCTGAGGCTTCCTCTAACAGGAAGCAGGGAGGAAAAGGCCCAGGAGGTCCCTCGGCCGGTCCCTCCTCCAAGCCTGCCCAGTGATGGGTTGAGGGGTGTCGCCCCCAGCCTCGTCACTCCCCTCTGGGTTCCCCCCATGGGGGGATGGCTCTGCCACTTCCTTTTCGCCTGGTCTGCTATCACCATGGACCGCTGGGTGTTGGAGGTGGTAGGAAAGGGCCTGCCCCTGGAGTTCGAGCAGGCCCCGCCCTTCCGAGCCATCGCCCCTCGGGGGGCTACGGGGTTCACAGCCTCTCTGTTGGCTCGCTGAGCTGATATCGCCCTGCTCCTCAAAAAAGAGGAGATCAGGAAGGTGGCGGATCCTCCACCAGCCCAGGGGTTTGTGTCCAGATACTTCCTGGTCCCAAAACGGACGGGGGGCTGGCACCCCATTCTAGACCTGCATGACCTGAACAGGTTCCTTAGGTCTCGGACCTTCAGGATGGTCACTCTGGCTTAGATAATCCCATCCTTGGAACGAGGCATGTGGTTCTGTTCTCTGGACCTCCAGGACGCGTTATTTCACGTCCCAATCCATCCGTCCCACCAGAGATTCCTCCACTTCAGAACAGAGGGATCCCTCTTCGAGTTCCGGGCCATGCCCTTCGGCCTTTCCCTAGCTCCCAGGGTCTTCACCAAATGCATGGCAGTGGTGACAGCATTCCTGCGGCGCTGAAGGGTCTGGGTGTACCCCTACCTGGATGACTGGCTGATTGCAGCCTCCTCCAGAACGGAGGTGGAGCGGTCCAGATATCTGGCCCTCCAGGTTTGCTCTCAAGTTAGCCTCCTCATCAGCGAAGCCAAGTCGGAACTCGTGCTAAAGCAGGTGATATAATTCATCGGGGCAGAGCTCGACTCTCTATGAGCCAGAGCACGGCTCCCGTCGGACAGGGCCGAGGTTCTTTCCTCCTTTGCCCAGTCATTTCATATTGGGAAACTGCGCCCTGCCCTGGACTTCCTGCACCTCCTGGGCCTCATGGCGGCCTGCACCAGCGTGGTCCGTTAGGCCTGTTGTTACATGCATCCCCTTCAGTGGGGGCTGGCCAGCCAGTGGTCATAGCACTCCGATCCCTTGGATCAGCTAGCGACCGTGACCCAGGGGATGTGAAACGCTCTCCAGTGGTGGACCATTCCAGCACATCTGCAAGAGGGCATCCTGTTTGTCCGCCCCAAGCCAACGGTCTCTCTATTGACCGATGCCTCTCTGATGGGTTGGGGTGCCCATCTGGGGGAGCACAGAGCACATGGCCTCTGGTCCCCTCGGGAGTCCCGATGTAACATCTACCTGCTGGAGCTTCAAGCCGTTCGTCTATCCCTCACCGCCTTCGCTCCGTTTCTACGGGGTCAAGTGGTCCAGATCCAGACGGACAATACCACGACCATGTACTATCTGAACCGCCAGGGCGGGATGCGCTCCATGCCTCTGTGCAAGAAAGCTCTCTGCATTTGGTCACTCGTGTGCCGCCTGGAGGCGGATCTCCTTGCCATCCATGTGGCAGGAGCCTCCAACATTCTGGCCAATGCCCTAAGCTGGATAGGGGCTGCGTCCCACGAGTGGTCTCTCCTGCCGGAGGTAGTACAAGATCTCTTCTCCCACTGGGGCATGCCTCAGGTGGACCTGTTTGCCTCCAGGGAGAATACGAAGCTGAGACTGTTTCATCCCCCCCCCCCAGCAGGGCTCGCTGCAGGGGGATGCCTTCTCGAGGCCGTGGACCCCGGGCCTCTTCTATGCCTTTCCCCCATTTCACTTGATCCACAAGGTGCTTCTCAAGGCGAGCAGGGACAAGGCACAGGTGATTCTGGTAGCCCCAGGCTGGCCCCGCCAGTTCTGGTATCCAGATCTCCTCCATCTGAGCTCCAGGCTTCCGAGGCGGCTTCCAGCCCACCCGGACCTGATCTCAGTCAATCAGGGGAAGGTATTCCATCCAGACCTTCAATCCCTGCACCTGACGGCCTGGTTCCTGAGCTGCTAAAATTCCAGGCGTTGTGCCTTTCCGATGAGGTCCTCAACGCTGTTGAGGCATCCCGTAAGGAGTCGACCAGAAAATGCTATGACTTCAAATGGAAGAGATTCTCCATTTGGTGTCAGGGCAAGGGCCTGGACCCTTCCTCCTGTTCCTTGGCAAGCATTCTGGACTACCTGTGGTCCCTTTCTCAGCAAGGGCTTTGGTCAACGACCCTTAAGGTGCCCCTGGCAGCCATCTCTGCTTACTGGGCGCAGGCCGAGAAGCAGTCGGTGGCGCAGGAGAAGGTGGTCGGCGCTTTTCCAAAGGCCTTGATCACATATCCCATCCGGTACAAGAACTTCCACCTCTGTGGGATCTACTGCTGGTATTGGCTAAGCTCATGGGCAAGCCATTCGAACTGATGCACAGGTGTGACATCTCTCACCTGTCATGGAAGACCGCCTTCTTGGTGGCTATCACGTCAGCCAAAAGGATGGGAGAGCTCCAGGCGCTTTCCATTGAGTCTCCTTATCTGGTCTTCCACAGGGACAAGGTTGTCCTGTTCCCCCACCCAAAATTCCTTCCAAAGGTGGTGTCGGAGTTTCATCTTAACCAGGTGTTGACTCTGCCGGTGTTCTACCTCAGTCACACCTCGGAGGCCGAATATAGGCTCCATACTTTGGACCCTAGAAGAGCGCTCGCTTACTATAAGGAGCAGACGGCTGAAGTTCGGGGAGAGGTTCGCCAGCTGTTTGTCGCCTACGCTAAAGCCGCACCTGGCAGACCTGCAGCCAAGCGGACGATAGGCAGGTGGGTCACCTCCTGCATAGATATCTGCTATAGGTTGGCGGGCATGGACCCTCCCAGAGGGATAAGAGCTCATTCTAACCGCCATACCGCTGCATCTGTGGCTGCTTCCAGGGATGTCCCTGTCCAGGAAATCTGCAGGGCTGCTACCTGGAAGTCAGCGCACACCTTCATCACCCACTACCACATCAACCTTGAGTCATGCCGGGACGCTGGTTTTGGGGCCTCGGTTCTCCAGTGTTTATTTCCTAAGTAGGGGGTGTGCGCCTTGCCTCCCTCCTCCCAGAGGTCTGCTAGGAGTCTGCCAGACAGTGTGGATGAACAACATATCCATGTCCCTAGAAATACAGGTTACTCACCTCCAACAGGAGTTCTAGGAATGGTATATGTTGTTCATCCTACATACCAACCTCCCAGCTTGACGCTGCAACCTGGCTTCCAGCGGGCTAGATCTGGCGTCATGGGGTGGAGCCGAGTTTTACCACCCGGGTGGGTGGGAGGAGCCAGCTTGAAGACGTTTCGGCAAGATTTAAAGCGGCAAGGAACCTGCCAGACAGTGTGGATGAACAACATATACCATTCCTAGAACTCCTGTTACAGGTGAGTAACCTGTATTTTTGGCAGGACGCTCTGTCTCTCGATTGGAGGGACAGCTTCGTCTATGCCTTCCCTCCTATTCCCTTAATTCAGGGTCCTGAACAAGGTCAGATCAGAGGGGGCACGAAAGATCCTCATCGATCCATTCTGGCCCAGGCAAGTTTGGTTCTCTCTTCTACAACAGTTTTCAGAGCAGCCTCCACTTCCTCTTCCTCTGTCGCAACATTTGTTGACCCAGGATCAGGGGACCCTTGTTCATCCAGGTCTCAAAACCCTTCATTTGCATGCATGGCTCTTGCAAACATAGCTAAAGCCCGCTTCGGGGTTTCCCTGCTCGTAGCAGACATATTAGTCGAGGCCAGAAAGTCTTCCACCAGGTCCACCTACGCCATGAAGTGGAAATGGTTTTCTATTTGGGCCACTTCAAAAGACTTAGAACCTTTCTCTTGCCCAGTCAATAGAGTCCTGACTACATGCATCATCTCTTCGATCTGGGTCTCAGCCATTCCTCTTTAAAGGTCCACAATGCAGCAATTTCAGCCTGCCATGTTCCCTTTGAAGACAGGACTTTTACTCAGTTGGAAGTCTCTGAGACTTTCCTCAGAGGGGTCCTCCATTTGAAACCCTCCATCCGCATTCCTGCTTCTCCATGGGATTTGAATGTTATTCTTGAGAAGCTTACTCTGCCTCCCTTTGAGACGGCAGCCTCAGCAGATTTAAAGTTCCTGTCTTGGAAGACTCTCTTCCTCGTGGCCATTACTTCAGCTCGGTGAATTTCTGAGCTTCTGGCCTTGTTGTGTAAGATTCTGTATTTTATTTTTCACAAGGAATGTGTGGCTCTGCACACCAACCCTAAGTTTCTTCCTAAGGTGGTGGCTGAATCTACGCTGAATCAATCCACTGAGCTACCCGCTTTCTTTACTCAACACTCCAGTCAAGGGGAGTACCTCTTGCATACTTTGGATGTTCACAGAATACTAAGATACTACATCACTCGGACTAAGGATCTCAGGAAATCTGATCAGCTTTTTGTCTCTTTTGCTTACAAAAGAGAAGGTAATGCTGTTTCTAAGCAATGCCTATCAAAATGGTTAGCTCATTGTATCACTTTCTGTTATGACAAGTACAACAAGACCCTGCCAGGTCAAGTGAGAGGTCACTCCACCAGAGGAGTAGATGCCTCTGCGGCTTGTTTCAAGAATATGTCAGCAGCAGACATCTGCACAGCCACAACTTGTACTTCTGTCCATATCTTTACGAAACATTACAGTTTGGACATTGCCTCTCGTCACAGAGCAGGCTTCACGCTGGCTGTGCTTCAAGGTCTGCTTTCATAAGACCCGTTCAGCCGGAGGTTCCATGCTATGGATAGTTTTCCTCCTCCCGAGTGCTTTTCCATGTTAAAGACTGCGTGGGACTCAGTCCTATATGTGAATACCTACTGCAAGAGCCCTCTCAAAGTAAGATAGTACAGTTACGTAAGAACTTACCGTAACAGGAGATCTTCGAGAGAGGCTCTTGCAGTAGGTATTGTCTTTCCGCCCTTCATCCCCGTAAGCTTCTTTGGCTCCATTTCCATGGGGGGAAATATCCTCTTCTCTTTCATCTTGCCTCTTTTGGCCCCTGGCGAGAAAGAACTGGAAGGCGGGTGTGGGGGACCACCCCTTTATACTGACATTGTATGACGTCGGTCATCTGATATGGGGGCAGTCCCCCGCCAGAAACTGCTAGCTAGAATTTTTCCGTGGGGTCCTGATGCCTGGCGGGTCAATATGTGACTACCTACTACAAGAGCCTCTCTCGAAGATCTACTGTTATGGTAAGTTCTTACGTAACTGTACTTTCCTGGTACTCTGGGGGGTGAAGAAGAAACCTGGATCCCTATTAAAGCATGATCCGATGTTTCCACTGGCGTAGTAGTGGTACTAGAAACTGGGAGGGAATGAGAAATAAACCAAAAACCTATTCTCATGGATAATTTACCTTTAAAGAATGTATGCTTTGGGACCTGCTGAACTATAGCTTCTGCATCTTTCAGGCCAGTTTGTTTTAATAAAGCTTGTGAAAAAGTGACATCACAGTAAGTTTTAGCAGGAGTAGTACTCCTATCTGATTTTAAGTGGCTCACAATAAAATCCCCACCAAAAAGGAGCTGCCTACTGGTATACACAAAGGGCTGGATCAATTTTAGTAATTCAATCTGGAGTGCCGTCATTTGAGGGGCATAGATGTTTATCAATCTACAGGACAAACCATTATATAAGATATCTAAAATCAAGGTTCTGCCTGGAGAAGCATCAATTTGTTTCTGAACCTGTATCTTGGAGAGAGAGAGAGAGAGAGAGAGTTTGAAAAACATATTCCAAGCCCGCCACATTGTTCCGTCCCAATTGACCCAAAGGACTGACCCATCAAGCACTCAGCTGTTGCTTTGTGCATTTCCTGTACAATGTGAAGTCTAGTGTCTTGCCAAAGGAAAATATCATATGCAAACTGTGCTAACACTGAAAAGGTAGTATTTCTCTTAATATCAGATTTTATACTGTTAATGTTAGGGCTGGCAAGCCATAGTTCCGGGGAAGTTAAGAAAGTGTTATTTTAGTGAAAGTTTTTTTTTTTACCTACTAGTCTTTTTATTCCTTGTAGGAATAACCTCAGAAGTACCAGGTAGTGCTAAGTCTGGGGAATCACTTTGTGATGACTGAATGGACACATCCGAGTCCTCATCTTTCATTACCAGACTCCAGTCTTGAAGGATATAAAATTTGTTCTGCAAGTGAATCTGTTCTGAAACTGCACTCTTCAATGCACGGGAAAATTATGTCTTTTTCCTCTTAGTCACTTGCTGAAAAAGTTCAGTGTCCGGTTGTACTGCTGGTGGGGTTGGGGGCGGCAGCATATCCTGAGTCACAACCTCCATGGATATTGGCAACTATGTAGAAGATAGTATCAATACAGACTCAGTAATAACTGGAGTTGCTGTTGTTTCCAAAGAAAGGGAGGTGGTAGCTTTCTTGACATCAGGTTATGGAGGGCGCATGGCCTGTTTTCTTGCTGCATGGTGTGGTTTAAGAGCCAGATTAATATAATAGTCCTGTTCAGTATAGTCTGTAGAATTGTGGGCTGCCCAAGGGCAAGACTTTAAAGAATGGTCTTCTTCCCTGTGGCTCACCTTAGAGACTGGAAGTAACACCACAGTCTGCACAGGGGTTGTATACAGACCCCCATCTCAGGGGGAGGGAATGGACAAGGATATAATAGAAGGCATCCTTAGGATGGCAGAAAAAGGGGAGATATTGTTGATGGGGGACCTGGATATGTCAGATGTTAACTGGAGCACCTTTGCTGCAGCCATATCCAAGATCAGGGCCATTCTCATGCCCTACAGGGGGCATGCCTCAGACAGCTAGTGTTGGAACCCACTCGAGAGGGAGCAGTCTTAGACCTCGTACTCCCAAATGGGGACAGTAAGAGGATCTCAGATCTAGAAGTGGGTAGCCATCTGGGAACAAGTGACCAGCAAACAGTGTGGTTCATGATAAACTCAGCTGCAGAATCAAAACAAACCAAAGTGAGGGTACTGGACTTCAGGAGGGCTTATTTGTCAAAATGGAAGAGTTCCTTAGAAAAGCACTAGCAAACGGGCAAGAAGGAGGGGTGGAGCAACAATGGGGAAACATCAAAACTGCCATCACAGAGGCAACAAGCCTTTGTGTAAAGCAAATAAACAAATCAAAATGAAAGAAAAAGCCAATATGGTTCTCAAAAGAGGTGGCAGGAAAGGTTAGGGAGAAAAAAGATAGCATTTAGGAAGTATAAGGAAACACAGAAGGAGCAGGATAGAGAACTGTACCAGTTAAGGCAGAAGGAAACAGGGAAGGCAGTGAGAATACCAAAGGCCCAAACTGAGGAAAAGATAGCCAACTCAGTTAAGAAGGGGTATAAAACCTTTTAGAGGTACGTTAGGGACCATAGAAGGACAAAGGGAGGGATAGTGAGACTGAATAGAATGGACGGTGGGTGGGCAGAGAAGGACAGTGAAAAAGCAGGGATACTGAACGAATACTTCCACTCAGTATTCACAAAAGAGGAGGAGGGGGAGATACCTAATCCAATTAACAGAAGCACTCTGGATAGGGGGGTCGATCCCAGTCCTTTCACAGAAGAAAGGGTTCTGAAAGAACTCCTAAAACTGAAGGTGGACAAAGCAATGGGGCCTGACGGGATTCACCCCAGAATTCTAAAAGAATTAAGGGGAGAACTAGTGACACCACTGACTATCCTTTTTAGCAAATCATTTTTATTTATTTATGTATTTTTTTTATTTTTATTTGCATAATCAGAATTACAACTCTTTGAGTCAGAGATTCGTTTCCAAAGGCTCATCGTCAGAGTAAGACACAGACGTAACAGGTACACAGGCTAACAAATGATCACGTAGTTGCAGAGGTACATGAGTCTCCAATTTCACAGACAGGCAGGTATTTACAGGAGGTTCAAGAAATTCACTGCGGCGTGGTGATCAACAACAGAGAAGTTGCAGCAGAAAATATTCAGTATATAATTCAGAGCCAGGCCAGAGTAGAACTGTATGCCTACAGCCACTATTCTATGGCATTCATTTATTTTACAGGTGGTTAATAACATTGGCCTATACAGTGATGTAGCTAGACAGTAGTTAGTGCAACCAAAGAGTAAGTGACTAAGGGGAGTGAAGGCAAACTACGGCCCGAAGGGCAATGTCAATAAAATTGTAATGTAGTGGCAGGCCACCGATGCGTGTTTGTATGGGAAAAGGAGTACAGGCTTGGTTACGCACAGCTGCAGTGCTGCGTGGTGAGCAGGTGATTCCGGAGGGCAGATTTGAATGCACCTATTTTGGGGATGCTAGTGATGGTGTCTGGGAGGGAATTGAACCAGGATGGAGCCCTGTAGTAAAAGGATCTTTGAACAAGTGATTTCCTGGCTCTAGGTATCAGGAAGGTGGTCTTACAGGTTCTACGTGTGGGAATGGTAGTGGATGCATGTTGGAGGGAGGAGGTCAGCCCAGGAGGGGGGGTGAGACCTAGAAGAATTTTCTTGGACAGGAGAACAGTCTGATAGTGGATCCTCTTGTCCAGGCTAAGAACGTTAGCGGAGGAGTAGAGTGTGCAGGTGTGGGTACGCCTGTCTGTGCCGGTCAGGAGCCTGCAGGCCTTGTTAACAGATAGGTGGATTTTATTCAGGGTAGTTTTGTCAGCTGCTGCATATATCAGGAGTCCATGGTCTACTAGGGACAGTACTGAGGAGGTGATAGCTAGCCGGAGAGCATCGGGGGGAGGCAATCCTTGTGCTGGTAGAGTAAGCCTATTCGTGAGTTTATGGCAGAGCAGAGGGTGTTGATGTGGGAGTGGAAGGTGAGAGCAGAGTGGAAAGTGATGCCCAGATATTTGTATATGGCTACTTGCTCCAGGGGGTGTTTCGTACTGGGTAGTATCTGGAGCATGGAGTTTCTGACTTTGCTGTGATGGTGGGTGAAGAGCATGGCTTTTGTTTTCTTTAGGTTGATAATTAACCTGTGGTCAGAGAACCGTTGCTCTGTTTGGGTGAAGGAGTTCTGGAGCGTGGCTTGCGGGGCTGCCGGGTTTTGATGCAATGCCAGGATTACTGCATCGTCCACATAGAGCAGCACCCTTCCAGCACAGGCATTGGGAAGTGCATTGAGGTAAAGGATGAACATGAGAGGGCCCAGGATGGAGCCCAGGGGAACTCCAGAGTGGACGGGCAGCGTGTTGGACAGTGTGTTATGGATTTTAACACACTGGGACCTAGAGGACAGGTAGCTGTGAAACCAGGCTAGCGGCCCAGGGGAGAGGCCTAGTTGGTAGAGGCAGTCAAGCAAGAGGGGATGGGAGACCGTGTCAAAGGCCTTGGTGAAGTCAGTGTACACAGCTCCAGCAAGCTGCTGGAGTCCAAGGCAAAGTGGATGAAATTGGAGCATTCTAATAAGGCAGTTGTAGTGCTGTGCCTAGCTCTGAACCCATGCTGCTCTTTGCACATTATTTCATGCGTATCTAGGTATTCTGTGAGCTGCACTGCCACTACTTTTTCCAAAGCTTTTGACAGGGGGGAGTATGGAGATTGTCCTATAATTACTTGGGGAGGTGCAGTAACCACCTTTGAGTATGGGCATGATGACTGCTGTTTTCCAGGCAAGGGGAAACTAGCCCAGACATAGTGAGCGATTAAGAAGATCAGTGAGTGGGAGAAGGATCATGTCCAGCACCAGCCGAAGGACCCGGGTGTTCAGTTGGTCATTGTATGGGCTGGTGCCATTGAGGGTCTTAGCCAAGTACAGTCTAGCTTTGTGTGGGGTTATCATGCGCAGGTAGAAAGGGGGTCGATGGGGATTGGGTGGTTGGGAGGCCGGGGCGGTGTCAAAGAAGCCATCGGGGAGGACTGCACTGAGGTTGGAGAACGCGGTGTTCAGGCAGCCCGTGATACTATGGGGGTCGGGGGGAGATGGTATCGTTGATAGTGAGGGGAAGGGACTTGCCATTAAGTTCTTTGATGTTATCCCAGAATTTCTGGGCAGACCCCCAGGAGGAGGCAAGTGAGGTTTGGTAATGTTCAGCTTTGGCCATGCAGATGACCCACGTGCATTTGTTGTGCTCGGCATTGTACACTTGTCTGTCAGCCTTCTTACCTGACTCAATAGCTCTGTGCCAAAGGTTGTCCTTCTGCTTTAGTTGTTGGATAATGGATGGGGTAACCAAAGGCACATTTTGCTTCCTGGTATGGGTTTTGGTGAGGGGGCAAAGCGATCACAGGCCTTGTTAAAGGAGCTGGTGAAGAAATCTAGTGCAGTGTCAATACTGGCGGCATGGGAGATGGGTGACCAGTCTGTTTGGGAAAGGACCTGCTTTAGCTTCTCGAGGTTGCTGGGGAAGAGGCATCGACGAAAGGTGGTCCTGGTCCTGGGTTTTTGGGTCCGGGCAGACCACGTGAACAGGACTGGGGAGTGGTTGCTGAGAGAGTCTGGGAGGATTTTTATGTCCAAGACTTTGTGGGTATGGTTGGTGATGATGACATCCATGAGGGTGCTAGTTCCACTGGTGGGGTTGTGCCTGGTTGGTTGGGTGATGAGCTGAGACATATCCAGGGCAGTGAAGGTGTCCCTGGTTTGGGCAGCTGTACTGGCAAGCCAGTTGATATTTAGGTCCCCAAGCAGGATCTGTTCAGTCTTCTGGGATAGGCTGGTGAGGTAGTCAGTGAGCGAGAGAATGGCTGGGGCTTGGTTATGGGGAGGAATATGGGCAACAGTGAGGAACACTGGGGCCCTGGCAGGGTCTGGGGTGATTTTGTGCAATGGGGCTTGTGCCCCGTGCCCGAGTTTGGGCACTGGGAGAGCATGACCCATCAGAGTGTTGCGCATATAGAATGCACACCACCCCCGCAATTCCCTATTTGGTCCACCATGAAAAGTGTGTAACCAGGGAGGTTAATGGAGGAGACTGGGGTAGATTTTGAGAGCCAGGTTTCTACTAGGGCTAGTATGTCAGGTTGGTACTGGATAACCCAGCACTGGAGTAGTGCTGATTTTTTCAGCAGGCTGCAGGTGTCCATAGACTCAATACGTAGACTGGCTGTTATAGGCCGTTGGGTGGGATTTGGAGGCATGGGGCCAGGGTTTGGGTGTATGTTCCCAGATTGGAGTAGTAGTAGCAAGAACACCTTTAGTAAAGCCAGGTGCCGTTTGGAGCTGATATTGATATGAGAGGGGGTGGACCTGGTGAGGACACTGCAAGGGATGGGCAGGGAGCGCAGCGTAGGTGTGGCAAGGAAGAGGGGCGGGCAGGGGGTGTTGGGCAGGGGACGGGCGGTAAGCTGTGGGTGGTGGATGTGTGGGGGAGGTGGGTCTGTCCAGAGTGGCAGGTGGATGCGGGTGGGGGTAGTGTAGTGTGGTTGGTAGGTGAGATCCCAAAGGGGAGGTGTGTACAAGGTGGGGAGTGGCCAGTGTCAATAGTAGCATAGTGGCCAGACTGTACGAGTATGTTTGTCTCCCCATAGTGTGTGGAGATGGGAGGCTTTGGCATGGTATAAGAGTGGGAATTAGCTTCCAAGATGTGTGGCTGCCTCATTGGTGCAGGGGCAGAGCTACGGACTTTGGTGCAGAGGGTGGCCGGTTTGAAATCCGGTAGGAGAGGGGGTTCAAATGCCTAGTCTGTGGGCCTGTTGGGCTGCTGGTTGAGGTCATTGGACATGTGTCCAGAGCTGGAAAAGGGTTGTGCAACAGTGACTCCTAGTAGCCAGTTGTGGGAGGGGAGAGAGGTGTGGGGGGGCAGGACTTGTAGTGTTGGGGGGGAGTAGAGTGTTAGGTAAGATAGAGTGGTCAAGGAGGAGCAGAGTGGTCAAGGAGGAGCAGAGTTCAGTAAGAAGGATGGAGAGGCTAGGCTGGGAGAGCAGTGTGCAGGAAACTCCCTGTGGTGGGCAGCCAGGATAAGCTTCAGATGGAAAAGTGGGGAGTTAGAATTTGGCTGGACAGGAAGTCACATGACAGGGGGTGGTCCATAAATTATGGGCCGAGCTTGGGTGGGGGGGCAGTCGACACGTAGTGTTGATGGGCAAAAACCTCGGAGAAATCTTTAGGAGAGGGGCTCTTTACCTTCTGTGCCCCATGGAGCATTTCCCCTGCTGAGCGCTGGTCCCTACAGCTGGTGTACTGTGTAATGGAGTGTGGGGGATCCCAGGAGGCCTATATGGGAGCAGAGGACAAAGGAGACAATTAGTATGCAGCAGGAGACCCTTTGCCTGCTAGTCCCTACTGCGCATGCACAAACTGTTTTCCCTGTTATCGAGATACAGTCCCTAGTGCTCATGCGTCACCAAGATGGTGAGATGGAGCCTGGCAGGAGACGCTAGCACAGTGAGGTAGGCCCTGCACAGGACTCTGACCACAACAGAAACAGGTACAGTACAAATCAGCAGTGCACAGAAAGATATGGTAGCGATATCTAGGCAGGGCTAAGCAGAAACTTGTACAGATTAAAGAATGGAAATCAAAGCACAGCATTACATAGTCGGGGCCCTTAAGGAGGCCCTGAGATAGCCCACAAATCCCAACTAGGCACTTAGCAGCCAGAAACAATCAGTCACTGTATAGGGAGGATGGTGTGGTACCTGGTGCATTATTTTGCACTTTTTTGCATTGAATCCTAGCTGCCATACGTCTGACCATTCCTCCAACCTTGCCAAGTCCCTTTTCATCCTTTCCACGCCTCCTTGTGTATCAACCCTGTTGCAGATCTTTGTGTCATCTGCAAAAAGGCATACTTTTCCTTCCAGTCCCTCTGCAATGCCACTGATGAAGACATTGAAAAGGACTGGACCCAATACTGAACCCTACGTTGCCCACTAGTAACCGCCCTTTCTTCAGAGTGGACTCCTTTACAATTACCTTCTGTCCTGTTGTCCAGCCAATGTTTTACCAGGCTACCACCGTGGGACCCACTCCCAGGCTGGTTAATTTGACTAATAATCTTTGTGTGGGACTGTGTCAAATGCCTTGCTAAAGTCTAGGTAGGCCATGTCACAGCCCCTCCCTGGTCTACTACTTTGGTCACCCAGTCAAGAAATCCTATTGATTCGTCTGTTGACATGACCTTCCCGCTGTGAACCCATGCTGCCTTGGATCCTGTGCTCCACTGACCTCTAGGTACTCAACTATTCTTTCCTTCAGAAGTGACTCCATCACTTTCCCTACCACAGAGGTCAGATTGACAGGTCTGTAGTTTCCTGCCTCTGTCTTGGTCCCACTTTTGTGAAGGGGAATCACATCCGCCTTCCTCCAGTCCTCGGGTACCACACCATCCTCCCATGATTTATTAAAAAGAGTAGCTAGTGGTTTCACTAGTTCCTTCCTTAATTCTTTTAGAATTCTGGGGTGAATTCCATCAGGACCCATTGCTTTGTCCACCTTCAGTTTTAGGAGTTCTTGCAGAACCCTTTCTTCTGTGAAAGGACTGGGATCAACCCCCCTATCAAGAGTGCTTCTGTTAATTGGATTAGGCACTTCCCCCTCCTCTTTTGTGAATACTGAGCAGAAATATTCGTTCAGTATTCCTGCTTTTTCACTGTCCCCCTCTGCCCACCCACCGTTTATTCTATTCAGCCTCACTATCCCTCCCTTTGTCTTTCTACGCTCGCTGATGTACCTATAAAAGGTTTTATCCCCCTTCTTAACTGAGTTGGCTATCTTTCCTCAGTTTGGGCCTTTGCTATTCTGACTTCCCTCCCTGCTTCTTTCTGCCTTAACTGGTAGCTCTCTGTCCTGCTCCTTCTATGTTTCCTTATACTTCTGGAATGCTATCTTTTCTTCCTGACTTTCACAGCCACCTCTCTTGAGAACCATATTGGCTTTTCTTTCATTTTGATTTGTTTATTTGCTTCACACAAAGGCTTGTTGCCTCTGTGATGGCAGTTTTGATAATTCCTCATTGTTGCTCCACACCTCCTTCTAGCCTGTTTGCTAGTGCTTTTCTGAGGCACTCTCCCATCTTGCCAAGTCAGCCCTCCTAAAGGGAGTGAGTACCCTCACTTTTTGTGGCTTGACTCTGTAGCTGAGTTTAAGTGAACCACACTGTTTGATGGTCACTTGTCCCCAGATGGCAACCCACTTCTAGATCTGAGATCCTCTCACTGCCCCCGTTTGAGAGCTAGAGGTCTAAGATTGCTCCCTCACGAGTGGGTTCCAAAACTAGCTGTCTAATGCCTGCCACCTGTGAGGCGTCAAGAATGGCCCCTGCTCTTGGATGTGGCTGCAGCAAATGTGCTCAGTTAACATCTGGCATATTCAGGTCTCCCATCAACAGTATCTCCCTTTCTCTGCCATTCTAAGAATGCCTTCCATCATATCCTTGTCCATTCCTTCCCCTGACATGGGGGTCTGTACTACACCCTGTGCAGATTGTGGTGCCTTTCCAGTCTCCAAGGTGACCCACAGTGCCTCCTCTCCTCCCTGTTTACTCTTTTGTTCAGTTGCTTTTATCCCTTCCTTTACATAGAGCTACTCCTCCCCTCTTCTCCCTGTAGGTTATGTACCCTGGTATGTTAACATCCCAGTCATGGTTCTCTGTGTACCATGTTTCTGTGACTGCTACGATATCCAGGCATCCCTCTTCCATTAAGGCCACCAGCTCAGGGAGCTTGTTGCCCAGACTACAGGCATTGGTACTCATTACCCTCCATTTCCTGATGGCCTTACCCCTTTGCCCCATCCCTGTCCTTCTTGCCTTTGTCACTTTCTCCATTTACCCTGCCCTTCTCCCTATCCGACACCTCCATGTTGGTGTTTGCCACACTTACTACCGTGATTGTTTGGGGCGGCGGATTTTCCTGCTCTTTCCAGTGCCTCCCCTTGGCTAGTTTAAAAGCTTGCCAATGAAGCATTTAAACCTATCACCTAGGATCCTGGTTCCCCTCCCGGACAGATGCAGCCCATCATGCCAGTATAGGCTTGCATCACTCCAGGTGGACCCCAGTCCCCAATGAAGCAAATCCCTGAGCTCCACACCAGTTTTTCAACCACTGATTGAATCCATGGTACGGAACACCCTAGCCTCTCCTATGCCATAGATGGGTAGCACCTCCGAGAAGGTTACCGTGCGTGCTACTTGACTAAGGCCCCTCCCCAATTCCACAAACTCTTCCTGCACTTCTCTAATCCCTTTCTTAGCCAGGTCATTTGTCCCTAAGTGGACAGTGACATCCAGCTCCCTCCCCTGTGCAGCTGCTCCGGCAATCCTGAGGATTCGCTCCCTGTCCCTCCAAGCCATGGCGCCAGGCAGGCACCTTACCTCCCTCTCCCCTTCCTTGCCCAGTTCTACCTTCCTAACAATGGAGTCTCCCCACCAGGAGTTGTTTCTTTCCCCTGCAGGGTCCCCTGCCACCCTCCTGTGGGTCTCCTTTGTGGAGGTTCCCAGCATCCTCCTTGGTCTCCACTGTAGGTGCCTCCATAGAGGAACCACACTTTGCCAGAATGGCATAGGAATTGTGGAGAGGTACAACTGGAGGGATGTGCCTCTGTTCCACCACCCTCACCCTCCCTGAGCCCAAAGTTCTAAATAGAACTGTTATGGTCTTGAAAGTGGTCTTGGTTATGGGACTCGCTATAAAAGACTGCCTCAAGGGAGTATCTTGGACCACATAATAAGCATTCCAGAATTTGTCCAGTAGAGCAGCACTGCTAAGGCTGACTTCAAAGTTATAGTCGCTTGCAGCATGGATGAAAGCATACACATCTGCAGTAGTGAAATGTAAAGATTCTTTAATTAACATCTTGCCTACATAGTTTCTGTCTGGGACTTGATCTATGCCCCCTCTATATCTTATGCGAACCACAAATCTCCTTTTGCAGCCTCTGCAGGTTGTTTAAAAAGGCTTGCACAGCTTGTTGGTTTAGACTGTGCTGTGTTATCATTATTGGTATTACCAAAGGAAGTCATGTCAGTGGCTTGCACAGTACCTGTAGTAGTTTGTAGTGCTTCTGTCACTAGTGGTGCAATATTTTCTGTGTGGTCCATTTCAGCGTCTGACACAGGTGAGACTATCTGCTCCACTGTGAGATCCTGCACAGCTGGTTGCCAAGTGCTCTGAACATCTGGTGATTTTGGTCCGGCAATGTTTTGAGGATTCTCCCTCGATGTTTCACTTGCTCCTGGTAAAGACAAACCCGGGTCTAGAATCCACTGTCCATTCACAAAAATACAACCGGCATTTTTAAGTGCTGTTTCAGGGCTCCATTCGCTAACCAGACTTGGTCAGCTCTACTGGCATAGGCAGTGCCTCACCGAAAGTGCCATCAAGCTTGCAGTTAACAGCTCCGTGTTCTCTATCATAGATTATGGACTGGTAGTCTACGAAGCCGGTACCGATACAGCACTTAGGCGAATCAAGATTGTCATAAATAAAGCCTGCAGACTAGTCCTGGGTGTGGACCGTTTAACTCCTCATTTCTCCCTACCCACAGTACCTCCATTTTTGACAATACCACTCTGGTTGCTTTCCCCCCTCCCCTATCATCCCCCTGACATAACATTGCCATATTGCTGACATGTTATTTCCTACCGGGCTAGCCCTACCCTGTTACAAATGATGTAATGCACTTTATCTATTGTTAAGGTGTACCTGAAACTAACAAGTCTTGAACCTCATGTGACACTATATTGATTTCATGATGCCTACCCTGTGATCTCTGCTGTCTATATTGTATTGCATTGTACTGTTGTGTCCTTGACTTGGAACCTTTGAAAATGAGTTTCTGACTCAAAGGTATTAATCCTAATCGAAATAAATAAATACAAATAAATAACTCACACTTATGAACTATACTCAAGCACTGGTTGGTTAAACTTGAATAGCAGAATTCAGTACCGAGCCTGTCTATTAGCTAAAAAATCCACCCTCGGTCTTGCTCCTCCTGGAGTGAGGCAACTTCTAAGAAACTCCACTTCCTCCAGACTAACTAGAGGGTCGAGTAAAGCTGCCTTCATTATCGCATTCTGCCAGACCTCACTAGGGCAATGCTTCTTCGAATACAGGGCCCCGTGCTGGTTAAATTCCCTTAACTCTGAGCTGATTGAGGAAACGAAACTACACCCATTTAAGGCCAAGCTTTTTGCAGTACCTGGCCACTCTTAGTAACTGCTACTGTGTCACCTGTGTCTAATCCTACTGTTATTGATAACTTATCTGTCCTGCATAGCACCCCTCTCCCCCCAATTCCTCCCGTGCCTCGTGTGACCCCACTGAGCACTTACCCCCATCGTCCCTCTTTATTCCCGCCTTCCTGCTTTCTCTTCACAAATATTAATCCCCCAATATTCACCCCTCCCCGGTTTCCCCTCACCTCACCCTCCCACTTAAACTCCTTTCCCTATCCCTCTCTCCCACACATTACCCAGCCCTGCCCTATCACCTACTTACGTAATGTTTGGTGGATTCCTCTCCATCCCACCTCTCTGACTACTCAGCCCTCTTATTCTGTCACCCCTTGTCTCTGCCCCCACCCTCCCTTTGCTGTCATCTATTCTGTCCTCTCCCTCCTTTGGTCACCACCACTTCTGACCCTCCATAACTCTACCTGCACGCTCTAAAGCTCAGCTACCACTATAAATTGCTTGTCCACCTTAGGTATGCTTTTAGTACTGTTGTAATAAAGTTGACCTGTCCTATCTGATGTATTTTAACTGTATTTGCTTGAATCTGTGTCTGTATGTACCATAATGTACTTGCCTGCTGTATATACACCTATCTGTTTTGTAATGTCTACGTACCTTGTCTATTGCCTTACGACGTGGAACCTTTGTAAACGAGCTTTTAGCTCAAAGGTGTCATTCGAGATTCCAGTAAATAAATAAATAAAACCACGGGCTCCAGTGGGAAAGGGGTAGAAGTACTTGTGCCAGCTGTAGAATCCATGCAATCCAGACCCTCTGTTTGAGAATCCTCTGCTGTAAGTAATCATTTCATTCCTGGCATTCCAGTGGGGCTTATCGAAAGCCTTTTCCTCTTCAAGATTCGATTTATACTGAGCATATCCCTCTTCAACCTCTGTCATCATTTGCAATAGGTGATTTTTTTTGTCTTTGAATTCCTGTTGCAAATGTTGTTTATCCTCATTTTTTTCCATCTTCATTTTGAAACTCCAAAACTTCTGTTTGTATTACTCATTCTGTCCTCTGGTGTTCCCCTTCCAAAAGAGCTCCTTCACTTCCAGCGACCTGGTTTCACACTGGGCTCCTCCATTCTGCCAACAAGGAGTGTAATACCCCTGTGGAAAGAGTAGGGGAAGGTTTTATTAAAGAACAAATCGGTACAGTTCTAAAAAGAAATAACAATACAGAAAATCACAATTGAAGTAAAATGAAGCTGAACAAAAAAAAACTTACAAAAACAAGTATTCAGGACAACAGGTCTAGGGTAAACAGAAAAAAGAAAGAATACACGAATACCCACACAGTTCAAGTAACAGCCGCATCTGTATCAGTGATCCAGGGTAAATGCTTCCACAATACAGAAAGGCTGAGGGCAGAAAGATGCGAGCTGTCTGACAAATATACTACACGGATATCAACAACTATCTTGTTGCACAATTCAACGTAAATGCAGTGGTGTTTATTGCAAATTAAATAAACCATGAGACATCCAAATATTCCATTTGATAATTGAAAATAAAACACACAGAGTTTCCAGATTCTATTTCCCCCAAGCAGAGGACACATGGCCATATATAAGATGTGCACAAGAAATCTTACAGAAAAGCGGTTCCCCCTCATTGATCAGCTAAATATGTCCAAAAATCTTTAACAAAGGAGCACTGAAAAAATAAATGGCCAATCGTTTCAAGGGAGGCAGTACAGTGTGGTCTACTTCAGAACCTATCAGAGAGCTGCTTATGTTTGTGATTACTCTTGACGTTAATCTTCCCATGGCAAGAGAGCCAATGGAAGTCCCACATATGTGCAGGGATCATAGGATTCACCAACAGAAGTTTCAGGGAAGACCTATACAAGGCATCACATTTAGGGAAGGGGTCAGGGGAGAGACAGACAGAAGCCCTCAAAGTTCTATAAAACAACTTACGTGAAGAAACCGTCGAGAGCTGATGTGAAGTAACCTTCCATTGTTTTAAACGAAGGAATGTGTCTTTTAGGTATTGAAGGACTTCTGATCCCCGGAGAACTGTAATAGAGTTCCGTTCCCAAGAATGGAACCATGAGCTACAATTACCATAAAGCCAGCACTCCCACCCTCTTTGTCTGTTAATCAAAAGAGGTCGAAAATTTGACATTAAAAAAAACACTAGAAAAGAAATGTATTGGGTTCACCATGTTCAGCCCATCTTCCAGAACGGGCAGATAAAGAATGTCCCTTTTAATTGGCTTAAGGCGACTACCCCATATCTCTTGGAAAAACAAATTTAAGAGAGGAGTTTCAAGTTTTTTAGGAATAGGGAACACATAACTTAAATATAAAAAAATAGGAAGAATAAAGGTTTTTACCAAAAACACCCATTTTTTCTTCCCAGTCTTACTACGATTCCATTGAGAAACCTTGAATCGCCCAGTAGCTAGCTTTTCCTCCCAATTCTGAACAGAGATCCCCAGAGGGCCAAACTTAATTCCCAAGACAGTAATATAGGAGGAGGAAACAGTAATTGGGCCAATAGAGGGGACAGCCTGTGAGGAGGAGCCAAGCTCAAAAGCTTGACACGTGTCCAAATTTAAGCTTGCCTCCCCCCGAGACCAAACCAAATGAAAAGCATTCTGAAAGGGCTTCCTGAGCCGAGGAGGCATCCACAGTCAACAAGCACAAATCATCAGCGTAAGCCAAAGAGGAGGGTGTATCCTGAACAGCAGGATGAGAAATCAGGCAAATACTCGTGGATGTATTTAATTTACGTAATAAGGGGTCAATAAAAAAGACATAAAGAAGGGGACTCGGGGGCACCCCTGTTGTACACCTCGCTTAATGGGAACCAAGGGACCCAGCCACCCATTCACCAGGGGGACCACAGTGGCGGTCCGATAAAGAGACTGTATCCAAGAAACAAATGTAGGAGGAATACGATAATGTAAAATAATTTTTCACAAAAAATTATGACAAATGGAGTCAAAAGCAGACTTTTGGTCTAAAGAAATGACATACCCTGAGCAGCGACCAGAAAACCCAGAGGTAAAATTTTCCCACACCCGAATAAGATGATCATGTATTTTCCTCTGAGGAATAGTACAAGCTTGCTCAGAGGAGATAACAAGATCCACAAAAGATAATAATCTGTTGGCCAGAATTTTGGACAATATTTTACAATCTGCATTAAGCAAGCATATAGGTCCCCAATTATGCAAGTCAGTTTTATCTTCTTTTTTATGTAATAAAATCAAGGCTTCTTTAGTAAAGTTAAGAGGAACATCTCCCAGTTCCAACATAGTGTTAAATACCAGGGCCAATTCTGATCCCAGGGAGTCACCCATGAGCTTATACAATTCATTTGGAAGCCCATCAGGGCCCGGGGTAACATTAGGCTTCAAATGACGGATAACATCCAACACCTCAGGGAAAGTAATAGTTTGGCATAAACCTGTAAGAACCTGTGAAGAAAGATCAGGGATAAAAACATCAGATAAGTACTGTTTGATCCGCCCAGCATCTGAAGGGAGTTCTAAAAACAAGGAACAAGAAAAATCAGCCACAATTTGCATAATGTCACGTGGGGAGCTATAAAGAGTACCCAAATCGTCCAGCAGGCTAGTGATGCCCTTCTTGCCGACCTGTGACTTATTATGGGTAAAGGGACAGGTTTCATGAGCCATACCTTGAGTGCCAAATTTATGTTGCCAATAAAGGTGGGCAGGCCGATTTTTAGAATAACACAACATAGTTTGCCGAACTGAGTGAATATACGCACTCAGATCTTGGCCAGTAGTATGAGCAAGGGACAAGAGGGATTGTAAGCGCTGGCAATCTTGTAAGTATGACAAGTAAGCCAAGGTGCTTTCTTGCTGTACCACCGAAGGAGCTTTGAAAGATCTAACTTCGAATCCTCCCACCATTGTACAGGGTTCTCATAACATAAGGAGAACAGATTTTTGGGCAGTTAAAAATTGACTTAAGGAGCATAAGAAGACATGATCCTTAAGTAAAGAAACATTACATTTCCAAATACGTGGGCCTTTAGAAAGGGGAGGGTTATCATCAAAAGTCAGAGAAATAAGTCTGTGGTCTGAAAATTCAACAGGATCAAGAAAGACTTTCGAAAGAACAAGATGGGGGGGACAAAAAAACATAGTCAATCCTGGTTGCCAAGACACCCTTCTGAAATGTGGGAGAATGATGTCTTGTAAATTCCAAGACAGCATCCCGCAGGTTCGCAGTGCAAATCATGGAATTTAACGAGCGGGAATCACAATATAACTTTCTAGTAGTGGTATGCAATCCTTTATCCAGAAGGCTAAGCCCACAGTTAAAGTCACCTGCAAAAATCACATGTTTAGAAGTATGCAAAAAGGGCTGGATCTGAGCAAAAATGTAAATCTGTGCAGTTTTAAGTTGGGGGGCATATAACAGATAAGGTGATAAGGGACCTGGTGAAGTAAACCATCAAGAATCAGTACCCGACCAGGGACAATATCATAAAGCTTTAGAAGCACAAAGGCAACAGAGTGAACCAAAATCCCCACTCCAGAACATCTGTCCGAACCTACTGAACAATAGGAAAGGCCCAGAAGCCAGTATCTTTGAGCCCGTTTCAGTTCATGCAAAGCATGAAACCTAACGTCCTGCAGGAATATTATACCACCTGGCAAGGAAGATAGGAAGACAAAAACAGTGTTACGCTTATCCAGTCTCTCGATACTGTTAACATTCAGAGAGTAACAGGCAAAGGTGTGGGATGCCATGGCAAAAGAAAACAAAAACAGGAAGGGTAAGTAACCAGCATTATTTAAACAATAAGGCTCGACAGGGTGTGTGTTATTGTGTAATAACATCACTCCTGGGGTGGGTTGAAGCACGAGGCGAAGCCGAATGCTTCCACCACCCCAGGAGTGACATTATTACACAATAATACACACCCTGTCGTGCCTTATTGCTATTATACAATGGCTCGTTGTTATAGGAAATAAAAAACATTTAAAAAAATGTTTTTAGTAGATTCTTAGTGTGGCTGTATATCTTTGTTTCTTAAAATAAATGGCTCAAGCGTATCCTCAGCCATACAGTGATGTCATTGTGTAATAACATCGCTGTCTCAGGCACACACTGACCAATCAGAGTCTAGGATTCTTTCTTGCCATTGTAAAAATTTTCTTATCCCTCCCACCTACAGCTTTCAGTTTAGAGCTGGCTTTCCGTTTTTGGGCCCCCTACCCATAGAGCAAACCTCAGTATCAGTAGTACCCTCTGGATGGGAAGACGGAATAGAGGAGGAATCAGTATCCTCACCAGAGTCTGCGGAAGTCTCCTGCAAAACATCATAGATGTTTGAAAGGTGTACAGGGGCAGTTCGAACAGCCTTAGAAGGAGGTGGGGTAGCCTTTAGCCTGGACCGTGCAGAACGTCGACAGATGACCTGCATAGGTTCCTGAGGAGGAGGCATAGCATTCAGGGAATCACAGACTAGCGCCTGAATCTTGGGGTCTGTCACCACTGGGTCTGGGAAAACAGGTGGGAGGGAAGCTGACACTACAGGGTCACTCATACGCAAAGCATGCTCTGGAACAGGTGGAGGCACAGTAGATGAGGGGGGTCCAGCAGGGGCTCAAGGGAGCTCAGAGGAACAAGATTTATAACAGAAATTAGCTTTTTGAGCCCGAGTAATAATGAAATGCTGGTCCGCCCCACCATCATGATGTTCCTGATCATGGGCCACCCAGGAGCAATTCTGAAAAGTGTGACCAAGCTCGTCACAGAGGTTACAGCGACATTCATTCAGACAGGATGCACCCAAGTGGCCCAATTCCCTACATAGGTTGCGCTTCACAGTATCTCAGACACTACTCAAATGTGAGTAATTCCCACACCTATAGCAGGCCTTTGGCTGACCTGGATAAACAACCCCCCGTCCCTGCCCCCAAAAAGGAGTTTGGGAGGTGAAGGACACCAGAATCATCAGACTTTAGTAAAACCTTAACTTTCCAGCCACCAGTCCAGATATTTTCGGAATCCAGAATGGCCTCAGGGTCCCCCAGAACCGTACTTCTGAGTTTTAACTAGTAGAGAACATCCGCCAAGTCCACACCTTCATTTGAAAAAGAATGGAAATAGTTTTATGAGCAGGCTTCGTCAGGGGAATGGCCAAGAAAGGAGACCATAAGGCAGACTTTTTTTAATGTGTGACCAAAATCTGTCCAAACCCTTGGAAGTCTTAAAACTGTTGTCAAAGGTAGTCTCTCCAGAAATGTGGATAAGGGCATAAATTTAATGGGCGAAGAATTTCATGGAATCTTTGAGCAAAGTCCGGGCCACAAAGAGACGTCAGGTTCCTCCATACTGCCCACGTATGAAAGACGAACTGCATTGTGCCTCTTAGCTGGCAAAACAGGCAAGCGAAAAAGGGAGGAAAAGGATTTCTTTTGTCTGTCAGGCATTGTGTTAAGCGGAGCTGCCACTAGGCTAGGACCTGGAGGGCAAGGCTGTAGAAGTGGTTGGCAGGGTAGGAAAAGCAAGACTAGGATTTTGGGTCAGCAAGAAATCGTCAGGCAAGGCCAAAAGATCAGCTGGCAAGAGAGATCCATCCAAAACATGATCAGGAGCAACGGCAGAAGGGACCACCAAAGGAGCAACTGCGATCGGAGACAGAGGCATGCGGATTGGAGATGAGCTAGAGGTCTACTGACCCGAAGAAGGGTGTTTCTCCCAATCTGTGTCTTGAAGTGCTTTATCCACCAACCAAGGTTCAGGACCAGAGGCTGGAGCCCCAGGTAACCGAGGAGAAGAGGTTTGGGAAATAGCAGGCACGTTCACTGCGGAGATGTTTTCCCCAGCAGACGACAGCTCAGTAGCTAAGGCAGGTCCAGGCTTCTGCAGAGACTTCTCGACAGGGCTAGATGCTCTGTCAACCTTCAGCCATCGGATTTTCTGCAGCAGGGTAGATCTTTTCGAGCAAAATGACCGCTCTTCTGACTTGAGCAAACACAGCAATTCTTGTGCCTCTCCCGAAGTAGCATGGGGTAAGTCCAAATGTGTATGCGACTCAGAAATATCAGATGTAGGAGTAGAAACTAAAGGTACAACAGAGTTCTGATCCAAGTCATCCACTACAGAATAACCCCACTATATCGTGCAGGTGCTGGTTTTGATGAAATATCCCCAAGAGAAACATCTACAGCAGACTTTTCCAAAGCAGATTCCAGCAGAGAGGAAGTGTGGGCAGAAACAGACTCAGCCACCTCCATAGCAACCTCCTGCAGACCAGGACTGTCGTCCACTATCTTGGACGCCCAGAAAGTCCCCCTCAGGCGAGTAGGGGAATTTCTCCAGTGACCTGGCCAAAAAAATGGTTCATGCAATTGTCCAGGCTGTGTGTGGGTGTTGATGTGCAATATGACTGCCACTGCACATTCAGTCACTTCACTACCGGTCTAGCATTGCTTGTAAAGCACTTTGGGATAGACCGAGTATGAAAAGTGCTATATAAATGCTGATTCTTCTTCAACCCTAAGGCAACGCAAAAAGGCTGTTAAAAATGTCCTGATGAAACCGCAGTGGTCCTCCGGGGTCCCAGCCTTTCAATTGCCGGTATGGTTCTCAAGCTCCCAGGCCTCCAAGACCCGAGACAAGTCCTCGGGGGAAAGCCATAAAAGAGATCGAGATTGGGATTGCTCCCCCTGGTGGTGGTCCTGTTCCCCAATGGCTTCCTCTTCTTCTTCTCCCAGGGTAACTTTGTCGACGGCTGCAGCATCGACGCACAAATCCATTGTCCAGGCCTCTGCATCTACCAGGCCCATACCAACAGCTCTGCTATCTGATTCCCAGGGTGGACAGTCATCAACCTTTGGGTCATCAGCCCTTCCTCCATCAATAGCGGGCATATCGTCAGCAGCCGTCCCGATGTTACTGGCGTATCTGGGCCCTAGGTCAACTACATGTTCAGGCTGTTGGGGCCCTGCCATTGAGCCTTCACTCCCGACTCCATTGGCCCCCACCGTCTACGGGTTGATGCTCGTCTAGCTCAATGATATCCTTATCAACTTGGTGCACTCAGGCCTACATTGCCTGCGCCGTCAGTGGTCACTTCGGCATTGAAAAGCAGGCACATGTCTCCTCTTAACTTTCTGTACTCTGGTGTGAATATCTTTAGCTCTTCCAGTCTTGTGGTGCAGTCTTTCTGTTTCATCCCTTTAGCTGCGCGTATGGCCCTCCTTTGTATTTTTTCCAGTTTGGCAATGTCTCCCCTAAGGTATGGTGAACAAACCTGGGCTCCATACTCCAACAGAGGTCTCACTAAAGCTCTGTAAAGGGGCAGTAGAACCCTACTTTCTCTACTGGATATATGTTTGAGGATACAATTTAGGACCCCATTTGCTTTCCTGGTAATACTGATGCAGGGTGTGCCAAATGGATGATCTTTGGAGATAATGATACCCAGGTGCCTTTCCTTGGTTACTGTTTTAAGGTCAGTGCTACCTAGCTGATATTTAGCAGTTGTGTTTTTCTTGCCCAGATGCATTACTGTGCATTTATCGGGATTCAGGTATAGTTGGGAAGTGTTGCATCATTTGTTAATATGCTGTATGGCCTGCTGTAGTGCAAGATGGTCATTCTGATCTAGCAAGTCAACTCCCAAGCAGCAATCGTCGGCAGATTTTGTAAGCCATACCCTCTCATGGTCAAATGATAATGTTGCAAAATAGATGTTAAACAGGCAGGATCCAAAGACTGATCCATGTGGCACCCCCATTGGTTATCTCTGACCAATCCGACAAGCCCCCCCTAACATTTACTCTTTGTTTCCTACATGTAAGCCATGAGATGATCCATGATGCTATGTTTTCATGTATTCCTATTTTTTGTAGGCGTTCGGTGAGCTGTAGGTGGGGGAATTTGTCAAAGCCTTTGTAAAATCCAGAAAAACACATCCACTGACCTCCTGGAATCTAGTGTTTTACTGACCCTTTTGTAAAAGTCAAACATGTTTGTTTGACAAGACCGACCCCTCCTGAAACCATGCTCAATACCGTACTCTAACCCATTTTCCTGAAGGAAGTGATAAAGTCCTTGATGATTTCCTCTAAAATTTTGCATAACGCACATGTCAAACTAACTGGCCTGTAGTTTGATGGGCTTTTTTTGTTTCCCTTTTTATAAAGAGGTATCACTGCTGCTTCCCTCCGTGCGGTTACTACTTCCCCCTTTGTCTAGGGATATCTGAAAGAGATGGCTTAGTGGTGCTGCTAACTCAGTGGCCAATTCTTTAAGTAGCCTTGGATGGAAAACATCCGGCCCTGGAGATTTGATTGGATTTACTGCTGCTAATCACTTTTGTAGGTCACTGGTCATAATCTTTGTAGGGCTGGTAGAAATGCTGACTTGACTCCCTGTGCTTTTTATGCCTCCTTGTTGTTAAAAACTGATGCCAAATAATTGTTCTGTAAATTAGCCATATCTTTGTGGTTGCCATTTTTCTCATCCAGTCCTTCTAAAGGACCAATTTTTTTGTCCACTGTTTTTTGTTTTGTTTATATAATCATAGAAGGCTTTATAATTATCCTTTCTTTTTTCTGCAAGCTTGATTTCATTACTGTCTTTACCTTTCTAATTTCTTTATTATTATTATTCTGTAGGTGTCTGTATTTAATTTAGCCTGCACTTTTTCTGTTCCCTCTTTGGTTTTTGAAGAGTTTTTGTTTTGTTTTGATCATCTTTTTTCTGATCCCTGAGTTTCCTCGAAAGATCATTCCCCCTATTTTGCCTGCTTTGAGAAAGGCTACCACTGCTGCCTGCCACGTCCAGATATGGTGCCAGCCATGCCCAGGAGGAAAGATAAACTCTGTAATGACCCCAAGGGTTCCCTTACTATGATATTCAGCCTGAGACAGACTCAGTTGTCATCAAGGCTGCCCATGACAGGTCTAAGGTGCTCAAGCACCTTAGCTCCCTCCTCCCAGACGAGTCTCGCTGAATCGACATTTGGAGTAAGAGGGCTTATGCTTCCTCCACCTTAGGTTTGAGGATTGCAAATTACCTGTCCCACATGGTGAAATACCAGAACACCAACTGGAAGAAGGGCAAGGCTGCTGCCCAGGCTCTTGCAGAGGGCTCTCAGAAGCAGGAGCTAATCCAATAGTTGCAGACAGTAGAGGATGTCAGCAAGCACCTTCTAAGGGCACTTTTTGATTTGGCTGATACCATTGCCAGGGCTGCTGCCATGGGCATATGCTTGCATAAACACTCCTGGTTGCGGGTTTCTGGCTTTGCCATGGACATTTAGCGAAAGGTGCTGAATGCCCCCTTTAATGGGCTTAAACAGTTTGGCCCTCATGTCGGGTTTCAGGCAGAGCCATTAAGTCTGTCCACTCGCTGTACCTTACTCAGCAGCAGAAATGCAGACAATACCCTTCTTTTCATAGGGCACTTAGACAGGGAGCAGCCACTAGGCCTCAGGGTAAGAGAAGAGCCTCCACTGCCCTCCCAACCCCCCTCCAGTGCTGGAGCCACAGCCAAGCACCCCAGAAGTAATGGATCAGCCGCTGCGGCTGGATCTGCCTCAGCTTGACTTCTTGCCAGACCCCCCTTTTTTGGTCACCGGCCAGGAGGTGTGGTCAGAGGTCAGTTCTCCCTCAGTTTGAATCAATGGAGAACCATAACTTCAGATGCTTGGATTCTGCAATTTGTAGAAAAGGGCCATACCTTGGAGCTTGTGGAGTACCCCCCAGAGACCTCTCCAGCAGCCTTCCACTATCCTCCAACCACTTTTACTCCAGGAGGAAGTACAGTCCCTCCTGCTCAAACGGGCCCTAGAGCCAATGCCCAGGCATCAGAGGAACAAAGAGTTTTACTCCAGGTTCTTTGTGGTTCCCAAAAAGACTGGATATTTCAGGCCTATCCGGGATCTAAATGACCTCAATCTGTATGTTCAGTACAGAAAGTTCTGCATGGTAGCTTTGCCTGGTCTGATGCCCCTGCTCAAGCAGGGTAACTGGCTATGCTCTCTGGACATGAAGGATTCCTGCCTGCACATATCTGTGTTCCCTCCTCACAGGAGGTTCCACCACTTCCTTTTTCAGGGTGAACACTGTTACTTCAAAGTGCTGCCATTTAGCTTGTCCTCTGTGCCGCAAGTCTTACCAAGTGCTTAGCAGCAGTAGCTGCAGCCATCAGGAGGGACAGAATGTACGTCTTCCCTTATCTGGAAGATTGGCTCTTAAAAGCACTGTCTAGGGACCAGCTTCTTGAGACTTGAAGCAGGACACTTCAGCTTTTCCATTCCCTGGGCATCACGGTCAGTTTGCCCAAGTCGGTCCTGGTTCCATCCCAGAGACTGCAATACATAGGGGCAGTCCTGGACTCGGCTTAGTGGAAAGCTTTCCTCCCTCTGAACAGGGCAGAGTGCCTCATTGCCTAGGCCCTTAGGTGGCACAGAGTTGACATATCCCCACCAGGCTGTATTTAAGACCTCTGGAACTAATGGCAGCTGCCATTCCCACTGTCCCTCTGGCCAGATGCCACATGTGGACCCTCAGGGTACAGTGGGACCAGCGGACAGATGAACTGGACAAGTTAGTCCTAGTCTTCTCCCCCGTTAGCAGGGTGTTTCGGTGGTGGACGAACCCCTAGAACCTTTTACAAGGGATCCCATTCCAGATTTCCTCCCCACAGCAGATCCTTACCGTGGATGCCTCCGGGATGGGCTGGTGGGGCCCAGTGGGTCCCTTTCAGACTCAGATCTCTTGGTCCCAGGCTGAGGCCTCACTGCATGTAAATGTCCTGGAGATGCGGAAGGTTCTGTATGCCATGCAGGTAGAGGCCAGCCCGGTGGTGCTGTGGGTTGCGGCACTGGATTCCACACCTCACTCCACGCCAGTGACCCGGGTTCGAATATGGGCTCTGGGGGTCGGGGGAGGATGAGGAGCTGACTGAGCTGCTGGCTGGCAGCTCTTATCCTCGGGAGGGATCTGAGGGACTCCTCAGGGTTGGCTGCCTCCTGGTGGAAGCCGAGTGGCAGCGTCACGTTCAAGGAGCCCTGGCACTAGGCCAGGGGAAAGCGGACGAGGCTGTGGACCGGAGCTGTGGTGCGCATGTGGGCCTCCACATACATGCGCTACCCCTTCTGGGGCCTTGGGATAACGGGCTACAAGCAGAAGACACTCCGGAGGATATGGGGAGGCGACAGAGGCCCCAGGAGCCAAAGCTCACATCCCAAGGCCGGATTATCCTTCCAACAGGCTTTCCTGAGCCCTTCAAACCAACCCAGGAATGACCCTCTAATTTCAGAGAGGCTGCCAGGTAGGTGAGGGGGACCTTCCCTCGGGGAGGTGATCTGGGGGGGCTGGAAGGTTCCTTGGGTTTGGGGAGAGGGTGCTCGGTAACTGTGCTCCCCGGAGGAAGGTGGTTTCAGACCGAGAGTATAGGCCGCAATTGAGTGGGCACTTCTGAGAGATGCCCTGATCCCCCAGTGCATAAACAGAATCTCAGTGGTCCACATCCCAGGAGTGCTAAACACTCTGGCAGACAGCCTTAGCTGGATGCATTCCAGCATGCATGATTGGGAGCTTCTTTCATCCATCGCAGAAGGTCTGCTCACCAGAAAAGGTCGCCCAGAGTTGGACCATTTTGCATCAAAACACAATGCAAAACTGCCTAATTTCTTCTCGCTCGATCCAGGACCTGGATTTTTTTGGTGAGCTGGGTTGTCCCTCTCCTGGAATGGGAGGTTTCTCTATACCTTCCCTCCATTTTCTCTGATCAAGAGAGTGCTCATCAAGCTTCAGATGGAGGGGACCAGCATGATTCTGGTTGCTCCATTCTGGCATTGCCAATTATTGTTCCCTCTGCTTCAGCAGCTGGCAGAGGAACCTCTGGTTCCTCTTCCTCTCTGCAGGAATCTGCTGACCCAGGATCAGGGGACCCTGGCTCATCCCAACCACAAGTCCCTCCATCTGCACAGTTGGCTCTTGAGGACGTAGATATCGCCCGTTTCCGAGTTTCTAACCAGGTGGCAGACATCCTAGTAGCCACCCAAAAGCTTTCCACCCATGCTACTTTTGCTATGAAGTAGAAACGGTTTTGTTGAGCTGTCAAGCATAATCTGGACCCCTCCACCTGTCCGGTGAACCAGATTCTGGACTACCTGATTTCATTGTCTGATTTAGGTCTCCAGTACTTCTCCCTCAAGGTCCACCTTTTGGCCATTTCTGCTTTCCATGACCCCATGGGGGACCACACTGTAGCTCAGCTGGATGTCTCCCATAGCTTTCTAAGGGGCATCCTGCATCTGAAACCTCCAGTCTGTTCTCCTGACCCAGCTTGGAATTAAAATTTAGTTTTGGAGAAGTTGACCCTGTTTCCTTTTGAGCCTGTCCCAACTTGTGACCTGTGCTTTCTTTCCTGGATAGCATTCTTTTTTTAGTTGCCATTACGTCTGCACAAAGAATCTCAGAGCTCCAGGCCCTCTGGTATGAGGAGGGATGAATGTTCACAAATCCTAAATTTCTCCCTAAGGTGGCATCTGAGTTTACATTGAACCAATCTATCCACCTCCCTGCTTATTTTCCAGAGGATGCCAATCCAGGAGAAGCACTGCTCCACATGTTAGACATGGGCAGAACTTTGAAGTATTACCTGCTCTGAACTAAGGACAGCAGGAAGTCGAAGCAGTTGTTTGTTTCCTTCACCCCAGGCAGAGAGGGTGCCTCAGTTTCTAAGCAGTGTTTATCCAGATGGTTGGCTAATTTCATAGTGTTCTGCTACAAGTACAGCAAAGAACTACCTGGTGCTGTTAAATCTCATTCCACCAGAGGCATGGCTACCTCTGTGGCTTGTTTGTAAAGGGTCTGAGCCGCTGACATTTGTGCAGTTGCCACCTGGAGCACCATCCATACTTTTACCAAGCACTACAGTCTGGACATTGCCTCTAGAGCCCATGCAGGATTTGGCAGGGCTATGCTACAGGGCCTTCTATCTTAACTTTATGGTTAGCTTTCCTCCCAGATTGTTTGTTTGCACCTGTAACTGCTATTGACTCGTTCCTACAGTGTGACCTGACCGACTTGAGATACCCCCGAAGATAGAACAGTTATGTAAGAACTTACCCTAATAGTAGATCTTTGAGGGGATCTCAGCCATTGGGTGTGTTTCCCTCCTACCATCTCCCTTTTTTGGGTCTTCTTCTTGAAACTGGCTACTTGGTGTATCCAGCCTTTAGTAGGCCTGGGCACCTCCCCCCCGCCCCCAGTCCCTTGTGGCTGGGCTTTGCTCCCTTAGTCTCCAGGGGAAAGAACTGAGGAGGGAGCGGGATCATTCATGCCTTATAGAGTAGGTGATGTCACATGATGTCAGTGTGGGTGGCCCCAGTTGTACTGCTTAAAATCTTCCGTGTGGATTCACTGATGGTGAAGTTCCTGCAGAGTGACCTGATGACTGAGATCCCCTCGAAGATCTACTGTTACAGTACATTCTTACATAACTGTTCTTTTTTCTATCTCTGTGGATACCTCAGGGTGCCCCATGGTGCTTCTTTAGTTGGTGGGGCACGTGTTCTTTCCAGCCCCCCACCAGTCGTGTGGCTGGGCCTTCCCTAAGATAGGTCAGGACCATTTTTTGCTGGACAGGCTCAATCATATACTACTGGCAGTCAGAGCCCTCCTTTTCTTCCAGCCTTTTGGTCCCACTATTCCTTTCCTTCGGGGATGGGGACTGGTTTGGCTGTGTCCTGGGGGCCCTTCCTCTTGGCAACCCCTTTGTCTTCTGCCCGGACTAGGGACTTGTTCTATAGATGTGATCTGATGAAAGAGAGCTCGGCGAAGAAGATGGAACAGTTACGTAAGAACTTACCCACAACATTAGATCTTCAAGAGAATCTCTTCCATCCAAGACCATGCTGTCTCCCCCTCTGCCCCCCCCCCCCCGGATGGGCCACTGTTCTCTTCTGTGTTTCTGCTGCCATCTTTTGCTTGCAGCAGCCTTCATTCTAACCCCAGTAATGCTCAGATATTCATAACTTTCTGCAGTAAGCCTTCTAGGTAGGACTGCCCGGAGAGAATAGAACACATGCAAATGATGGAATTCTTTGCACGTGAGAACTTTTCAAACGCTGCCTGTACTAACTGCCAATGTTCTAAACATCCTCAGATTTTTCTCTCCACCTGAAAAGTCTGGTCTCTCGGAGTACCGTTTGTCTAACTTTCTCCTGCGTGAAGAAGACTATATATATACTGTTTTCATTTGCTGCTTTCTACTAGTTGTATTTTGTTGTTAAATCCTACTTTTAGCTTATTTTAGTTGTTTTCCCCGGTTCCTCTCTGTTTGGCATAACCGTGGGGAACTGGGTTAGTTTAGTTATTAATCAGGGTTTTCCGACTAAAGAACCTCTTAGTTTCAAGTTTATTTTGTTTTAAAATGATATTTTTGTAACTGATAACTTCGGTTGCTGAAATGCTAATCCCGGTTCGCTTTCTCTATATCGGTTCAGTTCACTCGGTTCCTTATCTGTTCCAGAACCGACCGTAATGGTTTATTTAAAGAAATAAAAAGTCTTATTGTTTAGCGGTTGCTGTTTTTTCTCCTTTTCCAACATTATGTCAGAGAAACCTAAAAAGAAAACCGGTGAGCCCAGTTTCAAAAACTGTGTACAGTGTGGGAAGTGTTTGCAAAGGAGACAAGCATAATTTATGCATGGCCTGTCTTGGTTACGACCATTTGAAAGAGGAATGTGATGTTTGCAAGGCATTCCCAGAAAAAACAATTGAAAAATGCCTTGAACAGCTTAAAAAGAAACTTCCTCATACTAGGGTTCCGTCTGGCTCTGACCAGCCGATACCCCCGCTTACTGTGGGTGAAACAGTTGATGCCTCTGCTCCTGAGATGGGTGAAAAAGGCACTAAGAGGACCAATGAACCGGCTGACTCTCCGGTTCCCTCAAAAAGAACTGAAAAGCTAAAAAGCACAGAAGCCTCACCTTCCAAACTGGGGACTTCTGTGTCTGGCCTGACTATGCCTTCGGCTCAAGAGATTGCCCAGGCTCTTAAGATTATCCAGGCCTTGCAAACTGTAATTTCTCCTCAGCCTCCTGCCCCTTCTCCAGGTCCCCAGGCTGGAAGTACTGCAAAATCTTCTTTCCCTGAGGAAGAAGTTTATGATGATTTTGAGGAGGATGATAGGGAACCTATAGAGCCTGAGGTGTCCCCTGAACAGACTTTGATTCTCCCCAAGAGCCTCTGAGGACTATTCCTCCCATTTTGCATGCATTCAGAAGATGGCTGATGCCCTGGACATCACCACTATTGAGCACACTGAGGATGAGGAAGAAGTGGAATACATGGAGATGATGGGGCTGACACCCACAAAAACTCGCCTTCTTTCTGTAAATACATTTTTCAAGAAGGATGCTGTAAAGCTCCTTCAGACACCTAATTCCATTCTTCCCTTTGACAAGAGGATGGATAAGAAGTACCAGATGGATAGGGAAGGAGCAGACTTTCTCTTTTCCCATCCTGACCACCAGGGAGTCATGCAGCAAGCTGCCTGCAACAAGGCTAGTGTCCCTCTGTCCTCTCATCCTCCAGACAAGGACTCTAGAAAAATTGACAGCATGGCCAAGAAGGGGTACTTTTCAGCTCCCTTGGCCTTCCGCCAGGCCAGTTTTCAAGCCTATGCTGCACAGTACCAAAAATCACTGTGGTAGTCAGTTTTGGCCATGGCTCAAAAAGCCCCTGCCCCATCAGATGACCTGGTTGAAACTGCCAGGTTTTGGTTAGAGGTGGCTAAGTATCAGTTCCAGATGGCTGCTGATACAAATGATACTGAAGCCAGATGGCTAACTAATATGGTGGCACAGAGGAGATTTGCTTGGCTCAGGGCCACAAATCTTACTCAGGACACAGTCTAAGGCACTTGATTTCCCTTTAGAGAGTAACCCTCTTTTTAGGAATCCACAGTGGCTTACGTGAAGAAGATGGATGAGTACAAGGCCACTTACAGAAGCAACTCTGCAAAAGAGAGTGCTTCACCATCAACCAGGCCTTATGGAAGGGGAGGCCGGGGCAGGTTCTTTAATACAAGGCCTTTTTCCAGTCAGTGGCCATACCCCAGTACCAGCAATATCCACAGCAGGGATACTTCAGGGGCAGGGGTAGAAGGAGCTCCAGGCGAGGATCCCAGACTCAGCCTCAGCCCCAAACAAAGCAGACCCCCTGAGGCACAGGCTGCCTCCTCCCTCCCTGTCAGAGGCAGACTGTCCCACTTCCTCCAGGCTTGGCTAAACATCACAGCAGACAAGTGGGTCCTGCAGGTGGTGGGTCAGGGTCTGTCGCTGGACTTCATATCCCTTCCTCCTCAAAAGACCAGGGTTTTCAGCTCACCCTCTCTAGCAGAACAGACACTGCTAGAGGCAGAGGCTTGAAACCTGCTACTGATAAAAGCAGTAGAACCTGTTTCAACCCCTCTGAGAAGAAAGGGTTTTTATTCCAGATACTTCCCAACCATAAAGAAAAGTGGGGAGTGGCGGCCTGTATTGGATCTCAGGGCTTTAAACAAGCACCTGAAGAAACCAAAGTTCAGAATGGTAACCTTGGCTTTGATTCTGCCAACACTCCAAAAAGAGATTGGTAGGCATCACTGGACTTGAAAGATGCCTATTTCCACATCCCCTTAAGGGAGTCCTACAGAAAATATCTCGGGTTCAGACTCCTTTCAGGCCATTACCAGTTTTCAACCCTGACTTTTGGCCTCTCCTCAGCCCCAAGGGTGTACACAAAGTGCCTAACAGCAGTAGTACACACCTTTGAAGGCAAGGGGTTACAGTTTTTCAGTACCTGGACAAATGTCTAGTGGTAGGGAAATCATCAGACCAGGCCATACAGTACCTACAGATCACCTAAGAGCTCTTGAAGTCTTTGGGATTCCTAACAAGTCACAAGAAGTCGGTCCTCATTCCTGCAGAAATCCTGCAGTTCATAGGGGCAACGATCAATACCCTACATGGTAGGCGTTCTGCCTCTGGACAGGGTCAGAAGTCTCCAGTTAATTGCAAATTCCTTCAGCTTGCACAAACCAGAAACTGCAAGACAGTTTCTGCAGCTCCTGGGCCATATGGCTGCCTCCACAGGCACTGTACTCAGTTCCAGGATCCAAATGAGAGACATTCAGTTCCACTTCAGGTCCCACTGGAGTCAAAGAAAAGACCCCTTCTCAAAGCCCATTCCAGTAACAAAAACTTTGTTACAGGCCCTCCAGTGGTGAAAAGAGAAACCCTACCTAAGGCAAGGGATTCCTTTTCAGAAGGAGTCTCCCTCAGTTCCCTCAGTTGTTCTCATAACGGATGCATCCTTCCTGGGCTGGGGTGCCCATCTAGGGGATCACACAACCCAGGGCATCTGGTCAGCTGCAGAGTCCCTTTAACACATAAATTTGCTGGAACTCAGAGCCGTGTTGCTGGCTCTAAAAGTTTTCTCAACATTAGTACAAGGAAAGGTGGGTACAGGTCAGAACAGACAATACCACCACAGTGTACTACATAAACAGGCAGGGAGGCACCAGGTCAGGCCTCCTCTGCACAGAAACCATGAAAATCTGGACTCTGGCTTACTCCTTGGGAATATCCCTGCAGGCAATCCACTTGCCAGGGAAAGACAGTGCCCAGGCAGATGCCTTAAGTCAAATCAGTCAAGCCCATCATGAATGGACCCTGAACAGGCAGGAGGTGCAAGTGATTTTCAGAAGGTGGGGCACTCCGAAGATAGACTTGTTCGCATCCCACCAGAACCACCACCTGCCACAGTAGTGTTGCAGACCACCAGATCAGGGGACACTTCCTCTAGATGCCCTGGCTCTGGATTGGTCAGGAAGGTACCCATATGCCTTCCCTCTTTTTTCCTCTGGTATTCAGGGTGCTACTCAAGCTTAGATCCCACTCAGCATCTCTGATCTTGATTGCTCCAGATTGGCCCAGGCAGCCATGGTACTGTCTGCTGCTCTCCATGTCTGTGGCCAAACCAATATACCTCCAATCAGGGAACCATGTTGTACCTAAACCTCAAGTCCCTCAATCTCAAGGCTTGGCTCTTGAGGAACTAGAATATGCTGATTTAAATCTCTCTGAACCTGTGTTAAACATACTGAGGGGTTACAGGAAACCGTCCACTAAGAAAACCTACTCTTCCAAATGGAAAATGTTTTCTATCTGGTGTTCAACTAGAGGTTTGGTACTGGTACAGGTTGGAGTGCCAGCTGCCCTTGACTATCTTTCTCATTTGCATTCCCTGGGTTTACAGCCCAGTTCTTTAAAGGTCCACCTTGCAGCAGTGTCTGCTTACCGTCCTGCTGGAGCAAAGGTAACAGTAGTCTCAGAACCTATTTTTAAGAGTTTTTAAGGGACTGACTCATTCGCATCCCTATCATAGGGAACCAGTGCCAGTATGGGATCTTAATGTGTGTATAGCTAAGCCCATGGGTCTCCCTTTGAACCCATGGGTATAGCTCATCTGAAATATGTTACATGGAAAACAGTTTTCCTAGTAGCAATGACTTCTGCAAAAAGAATCAGTGAGCTCCAGGCTCTCTGTATGGACCAGGACCATATCTCATTCCATAGGGATAAGGTAGTCCTCAGAACAAACAGAAACTTTCTCTCCAAGGTGGTTTCGGAGTTTCACCTGAACCAATCCATTACTCTACCTGTCTTTTTCACTCATCATTCCAGTTCTGGTGAAAGAAGGCTTCACAGTCTGGATGTCAAAAGGGCTCTCAGCTATTACATGACAGCCACTAAGGACCATAGGCAGGACAGAAAACAACTGTTTCTGACTTATGGGGATGTGGGAAAAGGTAATCCAGTGTCAAAAAGGTCCACTTCTCAATGGATAGTTCAGTGTAACATAGAAACATAGACTTTGACGGCAGATAAGGACCGCTTGGCCCACCTAGTCTGCCCATTTCCCTACCTAGAGGATAAGCTGCAGATCCTATTTAACCAACAGCCTATTTCTTCCTATCCCCAACAAAAATTGCCTTATGTCTGTCCCATACATTCTTGAATTCTCCCACAGTTTTAGACCCCACAACCTCCTCAGGAAGGCTGTTCCATGCGTCCACAAAAATACTTCCTCACACTGCCCCTGAGCCATCCCCTCTCTATCTTCAAATTGTGTCCCCTTGTTCTTGCACATCTCTTTTTCTGAAAGATGCTACCCTCTTGGACTTTGTTGATTCCACTGAGGTACTTAAATGTTTCTATCATGTCCCCCGTCTCCCTCCTTTCCTCAAGAGTATACATATTAAGCTCTTTTAGCCTTACCTTGTATGGCTTCTCTTGCAGACCCCATTTTAGTTGCCCTCCTCTGAACTGCCTCCATCCTGTCTGTGTCCTTGCGGAGACGGGGTCCCCAGAACTGGACGCAGTACTCCATCTAATTCTTATAAATTCTAATAAAAGTGTATCTAATTCTTTTACAGTAAAGCTGGTAGGGAGCCCCCAACAGGATTGAGGGCCCACTCCACGAGAGGGACACCTGCTACTTTAGCAGCTGCCAGAGGTGTTCCACTAGTGGATATCTGTAAATCAGCTACCTGGAAAACAGTACACACCTTTACAAAGCACTACAACCTGGATATTCTGTCCAGGAGTGATGCTAGGTTTGGCACAGTAGTCCTGCAAAGTCTGTTTCCAAAGTGAGTTCTGTGCCTACCTCCAGAGGTACTGCTTTGTAGTCTGCATAAAGTTATGAATACCTGTGCATTACTGGGGATAGAAGAAAAAATCACTTACCATGGTAATCTTGTTTCTTCCCATGATGCTCAGGTATCATAACTTCCCACCCTACCTCCCCTTCCAGAACTTTAGCCTCTGCATTCCACCTGCTGGTACCACTGAAACACAGTATATGCTTAGAATGCATATCCTCTGCATCTAGTTCTGGTTTTAGTAAACAAGGTTCATTTGTACCTCTTTAGGTGTTTCTGGCATTTTTTCCTGATTTCTTAAATTCTATTGCTCCTCCAGTTAGAGGTTTGGGATTTTTCTAATTTTTGAATTTTTGCAAATCCTAATTTTATTAATCATTAAAATTATAGTATTATATCCTCTTGGGCCTGCCTTTCCCCACCTTTCCAGGCTCCTACAAAATCCGAGGTGGTTTAGAACATTGGCAGTTAGTAGAGGCAGTGTTTGAAAAGTTCTCACATGCAAAGAATTCCATCATTTTCACGTGTTGTAGTCTTTACGGGCAGTCCTACCTAAAAGGCTTACTGCAGAATGTTATGAATAACTGAGCACCACTGGGAAGAAACAAGATTACCATGGTAAGTAATTTCTTCTTCAAAAGAAGGTAGTTCCAGCTCAGCCCATCTCTGTATAAAAGAAAAGTATTTATTCGGGGAGGAGCCTAAACCAATCGATTGCTATTGTCTGTTAAGTATAGACTGGTCAAAAAGACTCACTCACCACTATTTCTTAAAAAGCAAAGAATCTCACTCATGAAAGGCTCCACAAATATTATAACTCTCATCACAGATACAGTGTATGATTTTGTGCAAATGTTTCGGAAATATCCTTCCTCAGTGCATTCCTGTATCCTAAATTTTCAAATGATGGAATCTATCAAATGTATAAATTGTTCCAATAATATTCTAGTAACTGTAAAGTATACAAGTATTCTCCTGTATTTTAGACAGCCTATTTAATGTTGTTCTTTCAAATTCATTACTTGGTTTCCATTCATATTGTATACTCACTCTAGTATATGTATGCTTAACTTTCCACATCAATTTTCAATAAGTTCCTGCGTTCTTCAGTTTTTGAAAATGGAGCGTAGCGTGACCCTTGCTCTCTCTATGTGGAGGTAGTCTGCAGAAAGTTATGAATACCTGAGCATTACTGGGTATAGAAGAAAAAATTACTTACCATAGTAATCTTGTTTCTTCCCAGTAAAGCTCAGTTATTCATAACTTCCCACCGAACCTCCCCTTCCAGAACTTTAGCCTCTGCATTCCGCAAGCTGGTGCCAGTGAAAAATACAGTATACCCTTAGAATGCATATTCTCTGTATCTAGTTCTGGTTTTAGTAAACAAGGTTCATTTGTATCTCTTTTTAGGTGTTTCTGGCATTTTTTCCTGATTTCTTAAATTCTGTTGTTCGTCCAGTTGGAGGTTTGGGATTTTTCTAATTTTTGGATTTTTGCTAATCCTAAATTTATTAATCACTACAATTATAGTATTATATCCTCTCGAGCCTTTCCAGGCTGCTACAAAATCTGAGGTGGTTTAGAACATTGTCAGTTAGTAGAGGTAGCGTTTGAAAAGTTCTCACGTGCAAAGAATTCCATCATTTGCATGTGTTCTATTCTTTACAGGCAGTCCTACCTAGAAAGCTTACTGCAGAAAATTATGAATACCTGAGCATTACTGGGAAGAAACAAAATTACTATGGTAAGTAATTTTTTCTTGCCTGGTATGCTGGGTACTGGCATGATCTCCTGGTTCCCCAGGACTTCATTCCACCCAGCTTCAGCTCCAGCGGGAAACTGAGGAGAATGGGGGCCACCCACACATTGTATGAGTGCTGACGCATGACATTGTTGTGGGCAGCCCCAGCTGGCAAAGTTTCCATGAGGTCCTAGCACTGACGTGGTGTTAGTTCTGTAGGTGTGACTTGATTTAAAGATTCTCTTGAAGATCTACTGTTTTTGTGTGTTCTTACATACCTGTTCTATTTACTCTTGGGTGATAAATCTCAGCCTGATAGAGATTCTGCACCTAGCTTGCTAATTTCCCAGCCAGTTCCTGCAGCTTTATCTGAACTTCAGGAACTCATTGCTCAGCTTACTATATTCATATCAGAGCTACAGTCTCGTATCACTTTTTTCGAAGCTTGCCTTTCCCTGCAGCCTACACCAGCCTGCAGCTGCACTGTACTTGCTGTCCTTCCATCCTCCTTCCATACCCAAGAAAATGCTGCCTCTACTAGTGCTTTGTCCACCATAAGCACTCCATCCATTTTAGAGCTGGTAACTTGACAGAATTTAGGTAATGCTTCCTCCTCAGCCACTCCTCCTCAGTTTATCGGTCCTATTTAACTTACCCAGGTCACCGCCACGGTGACAACATAGATGTAAAGGAAGTAAACCTCACTGATGGTATAGCGTAGAGGTTAGAGTAATAAGCTATGAATGAGCTTGGTATATCCATCAGCTCTGGGTTTGAGTCCCACAAATTCCACTTGCATACTGTGTGACTCTGAGCAAGTCACTTAACCACCCAGTGCTCTCAGGTCACCCCAGAAAACAGGCACTTGTGCCTAGTGGGCCTTACCTGGTTATCAAAAGAATAAAAAAAAAAATAAATCAATAAAAACTAATATCCCTTCTCTTCTCGTCCCATGATACCATCAAAAACAAAATAGTAGTATCCTGCTGAAATGTTTCCTTCATTTTGAAGTAGAAAGATTCTAGTCTAGTGAAGAAACTGTCTATACCAGACTTCATTCTCTCTTTCAGCTTATATCGTGATGTGTTTTACTGTACATTTCTGTCTAGACAGAAGGATCTGGACTTGTATTTATATCTCTTGGTCAATCTAGGCATCAATATGCAGGGATGCAATCCTCGGATTATCATTAGTCCTTCTCTGCACAGCTGTGGCTGCATTGGCTTAGTAATACAAACCAATCTGGGGCATCCTCAGTAACAAGTTGTGTAGTTATCACTATGCTGGGCAGCAAGCATTCTCCTGCCTGCTGTGCGGCTTCTTTGCCCATTTCACTTTCCTTTGTTCTGTAACACGGTTTGTCTCACCATCTACCATTTCAGCTAAGAGTGTTAGATAGCTGGAGCAACTTCTGCTCCCTGTCCCTCTTTGAGACTGACCACATGATTGTTATTCCTAATGCCTCCTTCTGCCCCAGCTTAGATAGATGAGGCAAATGCATTAAATATGCAGAAAGCAAACCAGTCTGCAATAACCATGATGTCGAAGGCTGCCCCGGGCTCTGGCTGTCCGTTTCTTCATATCTGCAGTTTTTGTGGTAACGCTTATGTTTGATTCATTTGTCCAAAAGAGTCCCATTCTAAACAATGACAATCACTTGATCTCATTGTCCTGCCTACTGGAACAGATGTTTTGTTTTCACAAGACCCATCTCTTGACTTGCATCCAAGGATGTATACTGCCGCTTCACTAATTCATGGGTATGGTGCCATCTTTGGGCGTTTCTGAATCACTATTCCTTGCCTCCTGATATCCACCCTTCGAGTCTTTTCAACAACATCTCCTCTCTGTAAAATCCACCCTATAGTAGTTGTTGCATTTGTATGGGGACCTCTCCGGTCTGTGACCATCTCAATCTTTTTAGACACTCAACCAACAGTGGGCATTACCAGTAAGGGCAAGTCTTTGTCTGTTCCCTCCTGTTGTTCATGCAGAAGCTGACTTGTGTTATCTCAGTACCATCATTTTACTCAGAAATGCTTTCGTGTTCCTGGCTAAGTGAATGAAGCCACTGATCATTTATTTATTTCCATTCCAGAATTTTTTTTTTCATATAGCTGTTTGCTCCTCCGTTGCCACCTGTGCTGTACCATCAGGGCCTGTCAACTCCCATCCCTGTCAGCCTCTTCTCCCAAGTGTCTTACCGGTAGGACTCCACAAGAAGCAGGGTCCAAAAGCGTCCGGGGCCATCACACATGACAACAGAGAGACATAGGTTTTCTGCTTGTTTCCCCAGTCCCAACCTGGAGCTGTGGTGACACGGCAGGCACATGTTCATTGAGGTGTGCATGCATTCCTGGAACCACAGTCTCTTTCCACCCTCCTGACATAACGTCTGTCCCCCAGACCTCTGCTCTAGTAACCAGCCTCCACTGGGTGTCAGCCGAGAGCGAGGAAACTCACTTCCCCAATCCAGGAGATGAGAACAGTCCAATGGCCACTACAGTCAACTACCAGGCCTCCCCCTCTTGCCAACCCCCAATGACTCGAGCTTGCTCCCGAACACAGGTCACTGGTGTGGGGCAAGGAGTGGCGCCCAGTGTCTCCACTCTCAGCGCCACCAGGCAGGCTCCATTCCAGAATTTTTGTTGCATCTATCACTAGCAGACTCTATCCTGTCTTCCCCTCCTCTATTTGCAGGTCTCATCATGACTTGGCATATTATTGTCAGCAGATGAAGCTTTTGTGTGGCCCGCCTTAGCACTTGCTACCCAAGCAACCTGTATCGCTGCTTGGAAGCAGTATTCCTCGTTTTTTGCCTTCCATTCAATCCGTAGGAGTTCCTTCTGTATTGATCATATTCATCATGTACTTACCTTCATAACCTACTGCCATCAAGCCTTGAAATTATCATGGGAAATAAAGCAATACTTATGGAATTCAATTATTATCTCCGTCAAATCCATCTTCAACTGTATCACATGCCTGAGTCAAACTCCCCCTGCTTGGAACTTGTAGAATATCAGCCTCAAACGATTCCTTCAATGGATCTATATTCCAAAACTTGTTGGACTTGCTGCATACCATTCCGTTCGACCTTATCGTGAACATAATAGTCTCTTCCACCACATGTTTAGCTTTCTATGTTTCCTACTCCTGGGGAACTTTATTTTTCAGTCTCCTCTGTTAAATTGCTCTCGGTCACCAATTTAAGAAGCAGATCATTACATCCTGTTGCTTCCAACTTCAGAGACCGACAGACTCCACCACGGAGTTCAGAATTTTATACTACCCAACTCATAAGAAGTGATGCCCAGTAACTCTTTTCGATCAACTCATGCAGTACCACATTTGCTCCAATTCCTCTGAACCTCTTCTGCTAACAGTCATGCAACAATGACAATTCCCAACGATTCATGGAACACATGAGAACTCTCCTGCAATGGCCCAGGCGTAATCCTTATGCTTTCTCAGGTCATTCCTTTCAGATCGAAACAGCATCATCAGCATCTAGAAAAAAAAAACCCATTCCTGCTCATATTCTCAAGAGACTTGGAAGATGTAGCTCTTCATGCTTTGAAACACATTCCAATCCAGAAGAAATCAACAAGCATTTAGAATCATTGCCTCTTAGTATGCCCAGAGTATGGGCAGTTCAGTACCCTTGGGTCCTCAGGTTTCCTCCGGTGGAGGGGGGGGGGCCTCTCCTGCGTGCTGCTGTTCAGTCTTTCCATGAGTTGAAGGAGGTAATCTCACATTTTGGGCCTTCTATTCCTGAAATGCTGCTGAGCTTCTCTACTGAGGGTGGGAACAGAGAAAGGCCAAAGTTCAGTATACACAAGCACTATATGCTATTCACCAAATATTGAACCATATTGTATGGGGGGAGTTCACACTGGTCACTAACCAAAACCCCCTCAGTTGGCTGCATAGAACCAATGGACAGAGCCCCAAACTTTTTTTTTTTCGTACTTAGTTAAAGGGTTTTTTCTAGTTTTTCTCCCTGTTCCCATCCCCATGTCTTGGCGTGGAGGCACGTACACGACACACTATGAAACACCCTCCCTTCGCATCGCCCCCTCCCACCTGCACCATCACCGGACCTCCACCCGGTGATGGTAGAACTATGGAAGGGCAACCACTTCCCCGGGAGAAAATAGCTGCTGTTAGGCAGCTCAAGCCTGCTCCCCCCCCCCCCCATGCCAGCTCCCTGGCGACCCGAAGTCATTGCTAAACCTGGGTCACTAGCGTGGTGTGAGGTAAGGCATCCAGCACCTCAACCCTCAGCACCACCAGGCCAGCAGATCCCCAAACTTTTAAAGAGCTACAGACACATGTGGTCAGGCAACAAGGAGTTGCCTGACCCAAGGACCTAAACAGCCCCTCTTTTGAATTTTTCTATTCAGGCATTAATAAGATATTTAATTTACTTTACGCTTAAGCCCTCTTCCGTATTCCTCAGTGCTGCTTAGTGACCTTTGCAGACCCACCCCTAAAACCGCCGTTTTTATGATGCTAAGTAGGAAACGGGGTGCAAGGCTACTAATGGCTATAGATAGTATTGGGGGGGTGCCCTGTAAATTCATATAGTTTACTAAAAGGGGTAGTATTACATTTATATAGCTCCCTTAACATAGGGAAAGGGGAAATTGTTTAACCAGGAAAGGCACACTAATCTGGAGCTTGTTTCCAGGTGCGACCTGGGAGCACAAGTAAGTTGAGTGACTTGTTCAGGGTCACACAGTATGCTAGTGGCATTTACAAGTTGCCACTCCCCCCAGTAATCTATAGCCATTAGTAGCCCTACAGCCGTTCTCTACTTAGTGTCATCAAAATGCTGTTTTGGGGGGAGGGGCTGCAGCTTTTCGGTATACAGAAGCAAGAGTGACTGCTTAAATAAAAAGATATGGGGCACTTTAGGTCCTTGGGCAGAAGTCTTCTTGCTATGGGGTGCCTGACCTGAGAGTATACGTGTCAACTGCTCTTTTACAACAGAGCTTTGTGCTGCAGTCCGATAATATTAACATTAGGTAGGTTACAGCATGATAATACTGATAGCTTGTCTCCACAATAACTAGTCCCCTAGTAAAGAAAGTGGTGCTCTGAAGAACGAATGTAGGGTTCAAAGTGAACTGAGAGAGCATAGCAGATCAAGCAGATCATCTGCCTTGAAAAACATCATTTAGGGCTGCTAAGGAATTTTCCAGGGAGTGAAGATGTAGCAGTTTATATTTTTACTGTGTGATTTTTTTTATTTGTTGTTAATTTTCATTAAAACAGCTTGGACTCTACAGGTAATTCAGTACAGGGGGAAAGAGGTGTAACTTTCAAATAATTTTCTTGACTTCTCAATGAGATTGGCTGGGGCAGCTACTGTTTCTGTCTAGAAACAGTTCTTTTGTCTACTTAAACTTCAAAGGGGCTGCTTTCCTTTCATAGCCCAAAAGACATGTGAGTTTAAACAGAGCTAAATCCAAATGAGATGGCCTTCCACAGTGAGGGCAGTCAGCAAACAAAAGACTGAAATTGCAATCCGCAAAACCAAGTTCTGGATTGCAAATCCAGTTTGAAACTGCTCTCCAAATGGGTGGTTCCCCAGGGAACAAAGAGATTGCCAAATCTGTGATGTCAGAGTGACATGCATGATGAAGTGGCTTTCAGACAAAAAAGCTAAATTAGCTATGATGCCGAGTGGTGGGCTGGCCAGCTGAAGGGGAATGTGTTTGGCCCTGAGAATATTGCATAGTCTTAGTGTGTATTATCCTGTAACATGTAAACATCCTTTTTTTTTGTGTAAACTTTATTTATACTTTTGTTAATACATAGCACAAGCTATAACAAAATAGCACAGCCCAAGCATGCAGGCCCACATATTTGATGTATAGATTAATGTAAAGACAACTGAATAGGAATAGCTACCAACAAAAATGCAGGGGTGCAGTGCCCCAATAGTTACTAAGGATAAAAGTCCAGTGATGTAATAATGTGGAAATTTACACTCTCACCACACAGATTAACAAAACGGGAGATAAAACCAGTATTCCACTCCTCTCGTAGGAGAGAATACAGCTGGAGGGCTGAGCGGAGGGTGTCAGCGTTCTTGTTAATAGATTGCCTGTTCTCAGGTTGCTTTTTGCCCCTGCATATGGTGGCAGGTACCATCTGTCTCGTAAGGTTGCAGCAGGAAAAAGGAGCAACTATTCAAGTTAACGAACCAAGCAGTGTGTGTCTGCACACTAAATGTGACAGATAGCTCTACCTCCCCATCTACGGCATTATTACCAGCAATAAATCAACAGAGCAACCAACATTACAAGACACCTAATTCAAAGGTCCGGTGTTACGGCATGACATTGTAGATTTATCAGACCTGGCATGACACAGTTAAAATGTACTTATTATGTTTAAGTTCACTTCACCCCTCTTTATCGTATTGAGTATCAGAGTAGTCAAATTTGCTATGAGTTTATTTGCAAAGACCAAAGCAGAGTCTGGGTCAGAAAATACATGCATTTTTTGAGTTGTGGTGATATCTGGAGTGTCGCCAGGAATAGGAGCTGTGCATTCACTCCATGCTCCAGCAATGTTTTCTTAATTGGTTGTAAGAATTTTTTCCTCGTTTGGGTCTGTGAGGATAGGTCTGGGAAGAAGGCGTCCCTACTGTCCCTGCCCCCTCCCAAAGGATATCTCATTTAGAACGAGTCGCTTGAAGCAACGGGATGTGGGCCTTAACTGAGGATAAAGGTGCAGTGGCTGTAAGAGGTCGTTGTGAATTGGATCCACATGGTGATCTGGTTTGTTGAGGAATGGCAAAGGCATAAAGGGCTTTCATTCCAGAATCTGTAGGCAGGAGTTGCAGGTCTGTAAAAGATCAGTTTATTAACCCCCTTCAGGAATGTCCGATTTACCCACATAACGTGAAGGGAAGCCCTCAGTTTGAACGTTAGCTTGCCACTGCCTATTTTCCAGTGTCTCCATTTTAGACTGCATGTACTGAAGGTCTTTGGTAAAAACAGCATTACAGTCCCTTTGCTTCTCCCCTTCAGCAGTGAGCAACTGAATTGTTGAGGTGTTTTCAATTATTTGAGTCCATTTCAGTGAGTTTAGCTTCAACTGCAGCCAGACGTTTATTTGTGTCTTCACCAGTCGCCTGGATTTTTGTTAGCATTGCTAATATGTGGAGGTCGGGAGATCGGCTTGCTTAGCTTCGCCAGGCTGTTCGGGCCCCCCGAACCCATTGCACAGGCTGTTAAAGAAAGACAGGCATTTAAGTTTGAAGGGCTTTGCATCTGATCCCAGTTTGGACCCATTCTGGAACCCCAGTGTCATCCCTTTTGAGGTGATGTTGTAGGAGCTAAGGATTGATCTCATTGACAGGAGATAAATAGTATGATAATCAGAGCCATGCTAATCAGTGCCCCCCCCCCAATACGTAAACATCTTGAAGTAACTATTTTTTTCTATATTTCAGACTTGCTCTGACTCAGTCATTTCTGGTACAGATAATGGGGGGTAATTTGACAAAATGTACAGAGTCCAGAGAGTTGACATAAACAGATCAGCAAGGGCCAGTGCACTTCCATGGGGTCAGCTAAACCCCACAAAATTAACACCGCTCTCCACATGGGATGAATTGCACTCAGAGGTCTAAATATCATCATTGTGGGCAACAACTAAAGCATGCTTGTTTAAACTTGTAGAAAAAAAAATAATCCAACGTTACAATGCAGACAGCAAATGACGTGCAGACAATGTACAGTAGAGTTAGATTCCCTCAAATCTGGTGACTTTCACAAATGGAAACATGGAGAAACAGTAAAGATATACCCATATTAAGACACTGACCTTCCACAGTGTGCTACCTTTTGGTCCCTCTCCCGGTGCTTTGCTCGATTAAGCTGCATCAGGCCCCTGTGCACCTCATCCCATGTGGAGTGCTGTAATTTGACAAAAGCTGTGATCCATCTTTGAAGAGGAAGGCTAAGGTTACCATATTGAAAGGGAGGTGTTCACTGTGGTGACAGAAGGGGTGGGTTGTTTGTCCTTTGGTAAGGAGCACTGTACGATGTGGCAGGGGCTCTGGTGGGATTCAGACCTAGAGATAACCAGAGTATGGGTCACTTTGAGTGGTAGCAGCATAGAAGGGTTGAGAAAGCTGTTAGTAGTAGTAGGCTGAGTTCTGGGAGAGAACCAGTGTGTGACACAACTAAATTATGGATGTTCTGGTACTAGGATGGTGCTGATAAACCATGCAGCACAATGGCAAGATGCTTGGTTTTTATTGTAGCGGATGTGGCAAGAGAGCAGGAACAAAGTTTAAAACCCCATCTCTTTCGGAATGAAGTGGAAAGGGAAATGGATGTTAACATTTTTATCTGCTAACTATGTAAGCATTAATGCCCGACGAAGGAGGCTTCTACTGGGGAATTAATGCATGGTTGGGGGGGGTGCTGCACGAGGCCTTGGCCGAGTGCCTACAACCACCCAACCATGCATTAATTCCCCAGTAGAAACCGACTCCAGAGAGTATTAATGCGTTTGTAACACGGGAATACTTGCATTGTTGTTGTTTCCCTTTTTACAGTTCTGTTCACTGGAACTGTATGGCTTTGTGTCGGCACGGTGAGATCCTGCGTTTTCGCCGCGATGTGTATTCTGTTTGCTGCTGTGACAGGTAGTGGTGCTAGAGCTTGACCCGGTGACCCCGTCATTAATTGCTGGAGCGGGCATTACCAGTGATTAATCCCTGCTCCAACTTTGATCATGTGGTGCGTTTTATCCAATGACATTGCCTTATTTTAGGTTTCTCTTTTTTGCCGTGTTACAAAATGTCTTAACTTTGTTCTCAGTACCACTGCTTTTTATTGTCAGTCTGCCACTACACAATGGTTTGCATACCCATAATGCATTGTACTTTAGTGAGAGTATGCATGTGGTTTGTGGAGGCCAGCAGAAAGTACCCTAATGTCATCTCTTCTGCCTGGCCTATGCTGAACTGTGAAGAAATTAAGATGAGAGTGTCACCCGGAATTTTATATTTAACAGGAAAGCAGAAAATCGGGCACTCGCCCTTATATATCATAGAAGATGCTGCTTCATATACAGTATATTGTAGAAAAGGCAGTTTATTTGGTGTAAAACCAAAAAAGGGCCAAAACGTCACATGCTAATCATGCTTGATGCGTTTTGGATTTAAAATTCCTTTTTCAAAAAAAGAAATTTGGATTCCGAAACATGTCAGGCATGATTAGTATATGACATTAGGCACTTTTTGGCACTGAATAAACTGCCTTTTCTATAATATGTATGAAGCAGCATCTTCAATGATATAGCGAGAGGTGAATGCTTGATTCTAGGGAGGTGGATACGTTGTTCTATCCACACTTACTAGCAGTGTCCTTTCCCTTTAAGATGTGCCGGAAAGTCTTCAGGCTGGCTTCTCCCACCCACCCGAGTGGTATATACCTTGGTTCCATCCCATGATGCTAGATCTTTCTTTCCACTGGAAGAAGCAGGTTCCCTCCATACCGGTCCCACGTTGAGTAGGCCCTAGCGCTAAAATCTTCGGATTTACGTCCAAAACTTTAAACACTTACGAGTTTCTGTCTTCAGCTCTATCTTCAGTCACGACCACAATGGATGATAAGTCCACACCTGGATTTCGCCGGTGCCCATGCGGGTGGAAGATGTGTACCGATCCTCGCACCACGTGTTTGTACTGCCTGGGCCATGATCACGATACCCAGGCCTGCGACATTTGCCAGTCGTTTCACGTGATGGTCTTCGAGGACCCGCTCACCCGCCTTAAATTGGGCTACCCGGAAAAATGACATCCGCCGAACAAATCTAAAGATGCCCATTGGGTGGTCTTCACAGCTATGGCGTCCACCAAGCAGTTGGAACATATTACGGCCATTGGGGAGGAGGTGGCTCGGGCCACCACGCAGTCCTCCTCAGCTTCTACCTTCGCTCTGCTCCAGTTGGGCTCCTTCAAAGAGCAGTGCCAGTCCTTCCCGGCTAAGGGTCAGGGCCCTTCTGGTTCGCACAGCTCCTGCTCTCACAAGAAGGAGTCAAAAAAAGAAAAAGAGCAGACTCACTGTCAACATTCTGGGACTGGGACCGTTCTCGGTCTCAGGACTCCCAGGTTTTGACCATGGTCGAAACCGTGGCCTTGGCCGCTGGCTTTACAGAGACCCCGTCGGGCCAGTTAGTTGAAACGCCAGCTGATGATGTCGCCAAGATTTTTCTCGACCCTATCGACCGGTTGTCATCTGAAGAGGCCAGCAATTCTCTTTTCAGGACTCCAGTCCTGCCCATAACTTTAGAAGGGGCTGCTCAGTCCGCTGAACAGAACCCTCTGGTCACTGACCCAGACCAGGAGTAGCTGTGGAACTTCCCTGCTCCCTCCTAGATCCCCTGGCGGTCGAGGATGATGTTTCGGTCCTCCTCCTCCAGTGGGTCTAGCAACTTCCGCCGTCATCAGCGCACCCACTGTTGATGCCAAGGGAAGCGGCGCTGCCACTATTCTTCATCTTCGTCCTTCTCGGTCGGGTGAAGAGAGATGTCAGTGCAAGTTACATCAACGCTACGAAGATCTCATATGGCAGCAGTTGGTGCTAGCCAGTCTGAAGCCAAACCCGGCTCCCACACCGGCTATCACTTGGCTGTTGCCCGACAGGCTGGCACCGACTCCCCCTGTGTGGTCGGTTGATACTGTCCCTTCCCCGGTGGAGCCAGTCAGGAATGTCTTAGTTCGGCCAAAGCCAGCCTCTCCAACAATTGTGGTGGAGCCGCACCCAAGGAGCCACCAACTAAGGAGTCTCGGCCAGCCAAGGAGGTTCCCCGTCAGCTGTCGGTCACTCTCACACCTTATAGTCCGCAAGGGGTTGAGGGTGACGCGGGCGGCTGGCCACTTTATGCGGACTTCTCTGACTCTGAATATTCCTCACTGCACTCCCGTCCGGTCGGCGTGGAGTCCTTGGGGATCTCTCGATGGAGGAAGGGTCCACTTCCTTCATGGGCATCCTCCGCCTCATCTCTGAGTCCACAGGGATGAAACTGGAGCCCGTCCAGAAGTGGGCTCTCTATCCCCTCACAGAGATTCTGGACAAAAGGGACTCTCCAGAGGCTTTCTCAGTGGCCGAGGCCATTGTTGGCCCAGCCCTGGAGCTTTGGCAGTGCCCCATGTCCTACCCTGCGCCCTCTGCCTGGATGGCCCGCAGATATGCGTGTCCACTGGTACCCTTTCAGATTTCACAGAACACCCCTTGGCTGAGGGGTTGGTGGTTGACTCCGTGTTTCTGCGCTCGGGCAATATTGGGAACGTTGACAAGCCACCAGACAAGGAGTCCAAGAAATTGGACCATGCGGCCAAAAAAGTCTATGCTGCCTCCTCACTCAGCCTCTGCCAGCCAAGCTCGGCCGTCACAATGGCACACTTCTCCAATATCTTCTTGGGCTCTTTGGATGAGGTGATTCCTCATCTTCCTGTGGATCTCCAGACCACAGTCAAGCATGTCCGAGATCAGGGCCAGGCTGTGGCCAAGCAGCAACCTCAGATGGCTCTGGATCTGGGGGATTCCTATGCTTGCTTGGTGGCAGCCGCAACTGTCATGCACCGTAGGGTTTGGCTGAAGATCTCAACCTTTATGGCACACACTCAGCACAAGCTAGCGGATGTTCTGTTCCTGGGCACTGACTTGTTTGGGCCCGGTGTGGAGGGTCACCTCCAGCATATCAAGAAGTCCAGTGTCACCTTGGACTCCGTAACGTCTGCACAGAAGGATCCCAAGGGCTCCAGGCAGCAGAAGTGAAAGCCCTTTCGGTCCTCCACTCCTGTGACAAAACCAGCCCAGCATCAGCCGGGCCAGCAGGCTAAGTCCTGGTGAACCAGGCCTAAGTCAGTGGCCTCAGTGGTCTGTAAGCCCAGAGCGAAGGGGCCCGGTGGCTCCTTATCTGGGTCCTCTGCCTCCAAATCTGCTCAGTGACAGGATGAGGGGTGCCATCCTCATAACTATCACGCCTCCACGGATCCTCCTGTTGGGGGCCGGATCTGCCACTTCTTTTCCGCCCGGTCCATTGTCATCATGGACAGGTGGGTTCTAGAAGTGGTTGGGCAGGGTCGGCCTCTGAAATTCGAGCAGTACCCTCCAAGCCGAGTTCACGCCTCACTGGAGGACTAGGTATCCGCAGACATTCAGTCAACCCTTTGAGGCGACATAGTCCAGCTCCTCCGCAAGGAGGTCATGGTCAGAGTAGCGGATCCTCCGGAACACCCAGGGTTTGTCTCCAGGTACTTGCTGGTGCCAAAGCGGATAGGGGCTGGTGCCCCACTCTAGATCTGCATGACCTGAACAATTTCCTCAGGTCGCGCACCTTAAGGGTGGTAACTCTGTCTCAGATCATAGTATCTCTAGAGCAAGACATGGTTTTGCTCCCTGGATCTCCAGGATGTGTTCTTTCACGTCCCGATCTGTCCATCCCACCAAAGGTTCCTCGTGTTTCGAGCCGGGGGAACACTCTATGAGTTCCGGGTCATGCCATTTGTCCTCTCCACGGCCCCAAGGGTCTTCACCAAATGCATAGCAGTGATGGCAGCTTACCTGAGGATTGCAGGTCCCTCCAGGCAGGAGGTGGAATGGTCCAGGGACCTGGCCCTATAGAAATGCACCTCCCTTGGCCTCCTGGTCAATGAGGCCAAGTTGGAACTCATGCCCTCGCAGGTGATCAGCTTCATCAGGGTAGAGCTCGAATCTTGCCAAGACAGAGCCCTGCTCCTGGTGGACAGGGTGGAGGTTCTCTCCTCCTTTACCTGATCATTTTGGGTTGGGCAGTTGCACCCTGCCTGGGACTTCCTGCATCTTCAGGGTTACATGGCTGTCTGCACCAGCGTGGTCTGTTGGGGCCTTTGGAATATGCACTCCCTGCAGTGGGAGCTGGCCAGCTAGTGGTCTCAGTGCAAAGATCACTTCGACCAGCTGGTCACTGTCACCCAGAAGATGTGGGACATCCTCAGGTAGTAGCTAGTTCCGGAGCATCTGCAGGAAGGGATCTCATTTGTCCACCCTGAGCCGATAGTCATCCTGATGACTGATGCTTCTCTCATAGGATGGCATGCCCATCTGGGGGAACACGGAGTCCATGGGCTCTGCACCCCCGAGGAGTCCTGATGGCACATCAGCCTGCTGGGGGATGCCTTCTCAAGGTCTTTGACCACAGGACTGTATGCCTTTCCTCCACTTCCCTTGATCCACAAGGTGCTGCTCAAGGTCAGGAGGGACGAGGCACAGGTGATCCTGGTGGCTCCGGACTGGCCACACCAGTTTTGGTACCCTGATCTCCTCAGCCTTAGCAACAGGCTCCTGAGTCATCTTCCATTCCACCCAGACCTGCCCTCCATTAGTCAGGAGAAGGTACTCCACCCAGACCTTAAATCCCTGCACCTGACAGCCTGGTTCCTGAGCAGCTGGAGTTCTGTGCTTTGGGTCTTTCTGAAGATGTCCTCACTGTGGTGGGAGGTATCTGGAAAGGAATTGACCAGAAAATGCTATGCCTTCAGATGGAAGAGATTCTCCATTTAGTGTCGGGGCAAAGGGCTGGACCCTTTGTCCTGTCCGGTGGCCAGCATTTTGGACTGCCTGTGGTCACTCTCCAAAGGGGGACTTCAGTCGATGTCTCTTAAGGTGCACCTGGCAGCCATCTCTGCTTACCAGGCATGGACTGATCAGCACTCGGCACATGAGAAGGTGGTCTGGCACTTTTCCGAAGGCTTAGATCCCATTTCTCCTCCAGTGCATGAACCACCACCACCGTGGGACCTCTTATTGGTTTTGGTAAAGCTCATGGGCAAGCCATTCGAACCGATGTACAGGTGTGACATGTGTCACCTGTTGTGAAAGACTGCCTTCCTGGTGGCTATCACATCAGCCAGAAGGATCAGTGAGCTCCAGGTGCTTTCGGTGGAGTCTACTTACCTGGTCTTCCACAGAGACAAGGTTGTCCTGTGCCCCAACCTGAAATTTCTCCCAAAGATTGTGTTGGAGTTTCACCTGAATCAGGTGATGAGTCTTCCAATGTTCTTCCTAAATCACACCTCGGAGGCCGAACACAGGCTTCATACTCTGGACCTGAGACGAGAGCTTGCTTACTGCAGAGAGAGCATGGCTGGAGTTCAGGGAGAGGTCTGCCAGCTTTTTATCACCTATGCTGAAGCCGCACCTGGCAGACCTGCAGTCACGTGGACGACTGGCAGGTGAATCACATACTGCATTGATCTCTGCTATAGGTTGGTGGGTAGGGAGCCTCCCAGAGGGCTAAGGGCTCATTCCACCCACCATACTGCTGCATTGGTGGCCGCTTCTAGGGATGTTCCTATCCAGGAAATCTGCAGGGCTGCTACCTGGAAGTCAGCACGCACTTTCATTTCCCATTACCACATTGACCTCGAGTCACACCAGGATGCTGGTTTTGGGGCCCCAGTTCTCCAGTCTCTGTTCCCTAAGTGGGGGTGTGCACCTTTCCTCTCTCTTCCCAGAGAACTGCTTGGAGTCTACCAGTAAGTGTGGATAGAACAACATATCCATGTCCCTAGAAACACAGGTTACTCTGTTGATAGTTGTGGTGTTTATATAAAATCAATAAAATTGTTTCAATTAAAAAAAAAAAAGAAACACAGGTTACTCGCCTGTAACAGTAGTTCGAATGGCATATGTTGTTCATCCACACAGATCCACCCGACCTCCCCAGGCTCAGGCGCACAACCTCTGCTTCCAACAGACAAGATCTGGTGTCATGGGGCAGAGCCAAGGGATATACCACCCAAGTGGGTGGGAGGAGCAAGCTTGAAGACTTCCCGACACATCTTAAAGGGAAAGGACACTACCAGTAAGTGTGGATGAACAACATATACCACTCCTAGAACTACTGTTACAGGTGAATAACCTGTGTTTTTTCTGCTTCCCTGTTCATCTACTTTAGCGAGAGCACCCAGTCCATATGCGGCTCCAATGGAGACTTACGTATTTAATGTTTGTTATTTGTATATTATTTGTTACTGTACAGTTTTTAGGGCTGTGGTCGGAGCCTACAACCCTATTGGGATCAAATCATAGTTCTAAAAATGGACAATCATGGAACCTTCCATTGGACTTTTGGAAGTATCCTTCCAAAAACCCAATGGAGCTTAAAACCCCACGCTACGATCGGCCGCTGTGGAATAACAGCCACACTATTTCGGCTGTTACTTCTGCGTTCTGTAGTATGAACTGTGCATGCACGACTCGTGCACATGCGCAGTTCTACTGGCGTTGTCATGTATGGCAAAATGTTATTTACCGCAACTGCGTATGTGTGAGTTCTGCACATGCGCAGTTGCATTGGCACTGCCAGCTCTGTGGCATTCTGTGGCCCCTTCTAAACTCATGTGGCACACTGGGAGCTTACCCAATGTGCCCAAATTTTTAGTTTTGCCTGCCGACATCGGGGAGCCCAATCCCTGTGTCAGCCACTGCCTGCTCTGCAGCATTCTGTGTCCCCCCCAAAATCATGTGGCATACTGGGAGCCCACCCCAGTGTGTCCAATGATTTTGCTTTTACCCGCCAACATCGGGGTGCCCAATCCCCATGTCGGCATTATGTGCACTCACCCCCCCCCCCAAGTCATGTGGCAGACTGGGAGCCCACTCCAGTGTGCCTAATTTTTTTTCTCCCTACCCCACCCACTGCCATCGACGCCGGGTGCCCAGTCTCCGCGCCGGCATTATGTACACACACCCCATTCATGTGGCACACTGGGAGCCCACCCTGTGTGCCCAAATGTTTATTTTTCTGTAAAACAGAAACTTTCCTCATCGCCGCCTCCAGTTCCCTCCCCCATCCCCACCCTCCCACTCAGCACACACCTCCCCCCCTTACCCCATACTTACCTCTGGAGGTCGGCACTGTAATCTTCTCTGGACTGGGACATGTCTGCAGTCTTCAAAGGTAACCGCGAACTGAAGAATCAAAGGTAAGCGTGGCTATACTGCCATTCAATAGGGTTTTCAACTTATGCTGATATTGCAGCCATTTTTTAGAATGTCATCCCCTAAATTTTCAACATGGGGTTCTTGGGACCCCAGCTCATGAAAACTGTCACTGTCATTTTGTTACTCCGTCCCGAAAGGTGATTTTGCAGTCACTGCATGAAATCACATTTCGGGACCTATTCACGAAATGACAGTGCCACTGTTTACGAGGTGGGGTTCCAGAAAGCCCATGTTGCAAATTTGGTGAAAAAAATTCCAAAAAATTACTGCGTTATGAGTGTGCATTGCGCAGTTTCTACACACACTCCTAACTTCACCAATTTTTAATATTTTCACTCCACATTTTCAACATTGCTATTTTTGCACACCTCCTTCAAAACAGTGCAGCTGTCATTTTCCACAGTCTGCCCAAACTGTGTTTTCGCACCTGTGGCTCAGAAGAGCGTGTTTGGTCTGCAAATAACCTTTCGGGACAAGTGAACAAAATGACACTGGCACGCTTCATGAGGAGGAGTCCAAAAAAGGCCATGTTGAAAATTTGGTGCAACATCTCCAAAAAATGGGCAAGTTACACCTGGGCATTGAATAATTTCTATGCACATGTGTGTAACTTTGGTCATTTTGAAGCTCGTCACAGCCCTGTTGACTCTGGCTTGATCTTGTTTGTAAAACACCCAGAGTCTGCGGGGATGGGCACTTAAATAATTACTACTGTTAACTACAAATTGCATATACACTCTCTCCAGGCATCCATTTTTGGATCCTGCACACTGCCTCTCTCCCAAGCTGATTTTGTGCTATACTAGTGTTTCTCAGATGAAGCCACCGTGTCCGCATGCAGTTAACAGAACATTTTTCTGTGGCCATCGAGATCTTTAGAGCCCCAATTGGAAAGGTAACAGAATGGATATGTAAGCAGTAACACATGACAGGATGTGTGGTAATGCTAAATTACTGCACGCCCCAGGTGGGTTGTGAGGCACAAAGTGTAGCAGTGTGCCTTCAACTACCTGGGAAGTGTGATAATTTATGGCATTACTGCATACCCTGTAGCATGTTATTGTGCTTGTACAATGGTTTTAAGTGTTAAAAAATACAGGAAAAAAGTAAAATTTGAGCTGTGCAGTAATTAAAATTGATGCCCGATCATGTGACTATTTTGATTCAAGCCATTTTTATAATGATCTTTAAATGTATCTCATATGCTTGTTTAAAGTGGAAATATATGTCAGAGACTTGAGTTAATGTATACTCTGTGAAATGAAATGTATTACGGGGGTTTGGTGTATATAGGAGGGTCTGGGATGAAAAAATAAAGGAATAAGACTACCAATAAGTTCTGGTGGCCGCACTTAAGGCCCTTGTAGGCCACCAGTTTTTGGGCTTGAGAATCACTGTGCTATACTACCTACAAGGTGTCCTAAATGGCTGAACATAGCTTCTAACTAGACTAAGATGCAAACACTGCATATAGCTACAGTATATAGTAATTCTGTGTTGTAGTACTCTGGTAATGTGACCATAACAAAAACAAAACAAAAAAAAACTGCTCCATAATGTATTTCCTCATACTGAATCTCCTGGACCCGACCCCAAGATCGCGGCATCAACCGTGGTAAGATCTGGGAAGCCCCCAGAGCGGTTGCCTGGGAGAAATGTTGTGATGGGGAAACCAGCAGAATCATCCGGATAACTTAGATTACACAACAGCAAACTAAGAAAACAGTGAACTGAACAAAAAAGAAAAACAGGAGCCGAGACAGGGACTGGACAGGAGGGGGAATGGCACCCTGCAACCTGTCACTTGGGAGCCGTGGAGGAGACTGCTAAAATTGCCGCTGCTGGGGCTACTGCTAAGCCTGCTATGACTGAACTTCTTGCAGCAGTAAGGACTTCTTTTTGGCCTTGGCCGACTTGGGGACCTTCTGGGACAAGACCACAGAACCCAGGGTGGTGGTGTACCTCAGTGCAGCTGATGTCATTCCATCTCAGAGCCGAAGAAGTTAATGCCCAAGAAGGGCATATCTGCCAGCTTATGCTGGGTGTCCGCCATGAAGGTGGGCATCCTCAGATAGGCCAGGGAACCGAAAATGCAAACGGGAAGGGGGGTGTGCTCCACCGTATAGGCGTGGGGCAGCTATGTGGATATTCCTCTTTAACCTTGGATGTGTGTAACCCCCCTGCAAATGGGGGTGCCCAAAAGTCTTGTAGGAGCTGGCTAAGTGCTCCCAGCCTGAATGGTGTTCGGCGTTTAAGCTGCTTAGCTGTGAGTGCTTTTAGAGCCTCTGGTACTGTCTCTTTAAGAGCTTTCTGCCGGCAGACATAATTAATTTAGAAGGGGGATTGTGTGTTTCAATGCCAGAGTCCTGCCCGGGCTGCTGTCAACTCGCTCTGTTTCTGCCGTTGCTAAATGCACAGAGGGAGCTCTTTCAAAAGGTGTAACTGTTAGGAATTGTTTAGCGTAATAATGAAAATACTGTTTGTCTAACCTGCTTTTCTTTGCAGTCCGGACTGTTTTTGCTTAGCCCTCCATTCTGGTACTGAACTGTTGAATTGGACCAATCAGTGTGAAGGGGGGATTGTTAAAATGGAGTCTGCTGGCAAATCAGAACTTGGACTCTCATTGTGGAGCCAGCCACCTGTATGGCCAGTGCTGCTGGGAAATGTAGTTTGGACCTTGGCACCTTTTTGCACCAACAGAGGGAGCTCTATTGTGAGTGACAGCCGAACCAGCCTACCAAACTGGGAGGAACTCAAAGGAAATGCCCGACACTGTGGCTGGCAAGCTCAGATCAGTAGTGACAGTGAAGAGAGAAGGAGCCCTGCTTCTGCTACGTTGTATGGTTTGCGCGGGAAGCGCGTGTGAGGCCCTGAAGTTCGGCCTGCAGCCGTTATGAGTGCCAGTTCGGACTGAATCTGAGTTTTGTGAGGAGAAAGAGGATCCAGAAGTGTGGAAGCCAGGCTTAACCTGAAGGAGACCGAAAGTTTGCTGAATGCGATCGGCCTGTTGGGACTGCTGATGCTGTGTGTGCTCCTGGGTATTTTTGCAGTAATTGCGATCGGGATCAAGGAGCAGCCTGCCTAGTATAGTACTTTCCTTTTACATATAAATGTGCGTAGTGCTTGTGGGGGATCGCAATGTTATTTCCCCTTTTTCTGTGAGTTGTGTGCTAAAGCTGGAAGCAGATCCCAGCTTGAGTCTGACTAAATCCACTTGCTATCAACTGCAGTTGGGTCCAACCACAAGGACCCTGTCTCCATACCTTGTTTTTCTGGCAATCCAGCTAGAACATCCTCCATCCAGCTTTCAGCTTTGGTATTGTGAGTACAAATCAGGGTATCTCCCTGCAGCCTTTTATCAGTTACAAGTGTGTCATCTGATTATTGCTGTTTTATTTCTTCACGAACTGAGCCCCAGGGCTCCGGATTACAATTTGTGTGTGCATGTGTTTTTCCATCAAAGGGCCCCAACCAGCTGCACCGACCCTGGTTAGCCCCCCACCATCCTGGGTACCCCGTGAGCATGACATTTGGGACTCTGAGCATGTGCACAGTACTGTGATTTGAATATTTCCAAACCAAATCAACCTGATTGCCCCCTCCTTGTTACCGCCTCCTCTAATAAATCAGATTTGTTGTTATTGAACTATATGCTGTCTGTGGTGTCAGTACATGTAGAAAAAGCATTGCATTGTGTTTGTGTATATTGCCTAACCTTGTTTTACAGGGGGTCTTCAGAGACGTGCTGCAAGACATCAGTCCTGAGGGTAAGTGTTACTATATGCGTAAGAAGTGTGCATTTGTGGGGTATTGGGAAGGTAACTCCTGTGCATTGTGTGGGCCACTAGTGGGAACAAAGGGAGGGGGTCACAGTGTCCCAGAGGGCTGTGCCCAAGTTAGTTTAACTACTGTCAACTTTGACCTCTGGGTGGAGGCGCCCGTCATTGAACCTAGGCCCCTCAACCTGTCAGTAGCCAAACAGGCAGGGGTAGTAGCCCTTGGGATAGCGACACCTAGGGGTTTCATGTGTATCCATATTCTTAATTTTAAGTCACTGTTGTGCAGTGTGACAGGGCTGAATAAAGCCCTGTCCCATTTGTTACACAGAAAGAGGTAAAGCAACGATCTGTTCTATCATTTTCTTGTCTGTCTGATTGCACAATCAAATTTTCTTGTGAGACCTAGGAACTGATCACTTGGACAGACTCGCAATTCTCTACCTCCCGCTATCTTTCTGCCTTCTCTTAATGTTTTTATCTTTTCCTCCTTGCTTATCTGTAGTTGTAAAAATGTAGGTGAATCTTTATGTGAAACTGGAATCACTTTGTTTGCCAATGTAGTATGTGTATGACTGGCAGTATAGCCTAGAGGTTAGAGTAACAAACTTGGAATGAGCTTGGTACATCCAGCAGACCAGAGTTTGAGTCCCACAACCTCCACTTGCATACTGTGTGACTGAAACTTAACCACCCAAGTGCTCCTGGGTTGCCCCTGAAAAAAGGCACTTGTGCCTAGTGGGCCTTACCTAGTTACCAAAAGAATAAAATAAAAAAATATATTGTTGAAATGATTGCAAAAAAGCTGTTTGGAACTCAGGGGGTTAACCTTGAGATGCAGCACAAGCTCATTTGCAGAGTTGTTAACAGGAGGTTAATTCTGGGCCACCATGTTCTATTTGGTTGCACCTGCAGGGAAATTGACACAGGTCTGGTACATTTTGTTCAAAACAGGATACCTCTTAATGAGATGAGGTTGCAGAAATTAATTGCCAGGCGTAGACTTGATATAAAAAGAGCAAGACTGAAATTTAGAATTAGAGATTCCCTCAGAGGAAGGACTTTGTTTTGTTTGAACTGCCTAAGTTTAAAACCATTCTGTACATTGTTTTAATTTTTAGTCTATTGTTACTGAGAATAATAAAATGCTACTTAGGAATTTTGTAACTGCTCCTTGTTTTCCTGTGCTTCCTGACGTATACCTCGACGACATGCAGCAGGAGGGGCAGGGAAGATGGATAGTCCTTTCTACCACCATATTACTACGTTTTGCAGGATGTCTGTTTTGCATGGCAGGATTTTTGCTGTGAATGATCTGTAACGGTGCCCTGCAATGACTCACTCCCCCCCTCCCATTGCTGTAAAGATGTTAATCTTGACTGTATGCCTGAAATTGTTTTTCTCCTAGTAGTTTGATATTTCACCCTTCATCCTGCCTTCCACCCCTTTTGGGATCCAGATCCTGCCATGGACAGGGGACCACAATCATGTACCACACATTCCTGTGAGCAGCGAGTTAGACCTGGGGCAAGATATTGAGTAATGGTCAAAAGCGAAATGCAAAAGTTTGCACTGCGCTTGCCCTTGGTGCCCGAACCTGAGGATGCTGTATTCATTTGGATAGCACACCGGTGTTGTCTAACTGAATATAGGGCCGTGTCGGGGCAGTACGAAGTCAAGTAGTGCAGTCCCGAGGGAACTGCACCCCCAAACCTGTTAGCACTGAGAGCCACAGAGCGATATTCGTCTGGCAAGATACAAATGAGCCCATTGGGCATGCAAGGCATTAAGGGCCATATGCATGCCTATTATTGGCTCATTTGCATGGGAAATGGCAGGTTTGTGCCCCTCCTGTGGCCGCCCACCACGTCAGGCATGGTGGTGAGTGGTCCCCCAAACTCCTGATACCCATCCCTGCAATCCTTCTGTATGCGTCTACTCCTCATTAGAGCTACTGATCTGCACACCAGGCTTGCTGTCTCTGGCAGGCACGACACTTTCTAATCCTGTCCTCTCCTATCCACTTAACCGACTGTGTCCATAACTCTCCTAGTCCTCGTATTTGCGGTGCCATGGCATGCTCCTTGTACTCAAGTCTTTTCTTATTCTTAACCACCCTATCCATAGCAGCTCACCACAACAAAGAACAAGGATCAGGTCCACCTCTGGAAATTTCCAATCCTGTAACCGGAACCTCATTCCACTACACCTCCTCTTATTTAATATGTCCACCTCCCTTTATCCTCAGCCCATATTCTTCACCCTTACACTTTCTGCTCCCTTCATATATGTCGATCAGAGCACTCTCCTTATCTTCCCTTCACTGCCACCCTAGCATTACGTTGCACCCATCATCACCTTGCGGAAGGTCGCAAAAGAAAAAAGCGCTCCTATCCTGCAAAAACTGGACCAAGAAACTGCTTCTCTGTTCAGGTAACGTGGAGCTAAACCCTGGACCCCCATTACCACTTGCATCTCCTGCAGAATTTGCATCTGCACCGGGACTTAAGTTAATGTTAATCAACATATTGAGCCTCACAAAAAAGTTTGATCAGCTCCAAGTATGGGCTGTCCATACTGAGCCGGACCTCATTATTATAACCGAATCTTGGCTCAAAAAGTCAAACAGTGATCAACAAGTCTCCCTTCCTGGCTACAATCTGCACAGGGCAGATAGGGAAGCCAGAGGGGGCGGTGTGGCCATCTACACTAAATCCTAAGTTTACAGTCAGTGATATTCACTGTAAATGTAAACCTAAGGAGTACAAAATCATAGCTCTCAAATTACACCTTCCATCCACTAAATGTCTCACTGTTATTGGTGGTTATCACCCCCCCCCCCCAATCTGGTGGCACTGACATCCTCAACATACTTAAATCCTCAATCACCTCCGCCAACACTGAAACTTTAATACTTGGGGATTTTAATATGGATTGGCTTACCCCCAAGTCGTACATCCTGAAATCCTTCTGTGATGAAGTCGGCTTAGCCCAGTTAGTCGGTAAACCCACTAGAACCAATACATCCAATCCCGACAAAAGTTCTCTCCTTGATGTCATACTTTCTATGCATCCCCATAAAATTCTTCACTTTGCAGTCTTCCACAATGACGAGTGATCATGGGGTGGTTGTTTGTACAAGATCACAAATTATAGCTTGACAGCAACCAACACTCATAACTAAGCAGTCCTTTCACAAGTTTAATGCATCGGACTACTTATCCGACTTGAGCAAAATTAGATGGCAAGACCTCTACCTTGCCAAAATGATCAGTGAGGCGGTCACTGTCCTTAATGACAACCTCACCGCGTTGGTCAACAAGCATGTCCCTTTGATCAAAGTCAGGGTGCGTAAAACATCCAACCCATGGTTTACATCAGATCTCAAGGTTGCACTCCTATGCTGTTATAAACTCTAGACTAAGGCTAGAAAATCCAAAAGCCCAGTTGACTGGCAAGCATTCAGAGCAGCTAGAAACACCAGCGTTAAACAAATCAGTGCAAGCAAAGCCAACTATTATGTCTCCACCCTTGAACAGGCAAAAGGGAATTCCCCAAAAATCTGGAAGGCACTCAAGTCCATCGAAGGTCAGTCTGTAGCCCCCCCCATCCCTCTGAAGATCCTCAGCAATGGTAGGGTTGTGGAAAACAGCTGCCTTATCCTCGAGGAAATCAACAATCCCTTTGTAACTGTTGGCCTAGCTTTCGACTCTTCGCCTTATGTAGCCTGTGGTAGCAACCAAGACTGTAATAACATTGACTCACAAACTTCGACCCACCCGCTCCAGTTGTGCCCGCTTAGCTATAAAGAAGTCAGAGATTCACTTCTTAACATAGACATCCGAAAAAGTGCAGGGGACGATGGTCTAGAACCTTTTTTTCTTAAACTAGGCTATCTCGACCTCACCGTCCCATCCTCCACATATTCAGTCTTTCCATTTCCACTGCCACTGTTCCCTCCTGCTGGAAATCTGCCCATGTCTTCCCATTATTCAAGTCAGGGGACCCATGCGACCTAAACAACTATAGGCCCATCTCAATCTTACTTGTCCCCTCCAAAGTCCTCGAAAAACTAGTTTACTCCCAAATGAAACTCCATATCGAATCATCTTCAGTCCTCAACCCTGCGCAATCTGGCTTCCGGCCCAACCATAGTACAGTCACTGCTTTAGCCAAAGTTACCAATGAATGGATCACAGCCATGGACTCCAAGAAAGTTACTGGTGCAGTATTTTTAGATCTCAGCAAAGCGTTCAACACTGTCGACCACAATCTGTTAGTCTCAAGCCTAATAAAAGTAGGCGCCACCCCCCTTGCTGCCCAGTGGTTTATCAGCTACCTATCTGGAAGGACCCAGAAAGTAAAAGCTGGTGGCCTCTTTTCTGCATCCCTCCCAGTTGTCAGGGGAGTCCTTCAAGGCTCCATATTAGGTCCCATCCTCTTCTCCCTGTACATCAGTAACCTTGACGCACATATATCCCAGTCCCATCTGCATTTCTTTGCTGATGATACTTTATTGTATACATCAGGCCCTACACTGGCTGAAGTGAGGGATGTACTCCAAGCCGACTTTGCACAACTAGAAATCAACCTAATCAATGCCAAACTACTCCTCAATGCCAAGAAAACTAAGGCCATGATCTTTGCCCCAAACACCACCTCCACTTCCCTTGCAAACACGCACAAAGAATTCATCACTAAGTCCCTAGGTGAACCCCTTGAAATCACCTCCAAATTCAAATATCTTGGTATGTGGCTAGACAACAAGCTTTCCTTTCACAACCACCTCGACGATCTGGCAAAGAGGCTAAAAATTAGGCTAGGTTTCTTCTCCCGTAACAAGTCCCTCTTTCCATTGAATACCAGGACTAGGCTGGTCCAGGCCACTTTCTTGCTGCTACTCGACTATAGAGATCTAATATATTCCTCCGCAGCAGCCTCAGGACTCAACAAACTAGGCATCCTCTACCACCGCGCCATACGGTTCATGACAAACCTACCCTACCAAACCCACCATTGCGATTTGTACCTAGCCGCTGGCTAGATTTCACTCTCAACTAGATGCACGCTTCATGCTGGTATCTGGACTCTTAAGCTACTCCTGAACAAGCTCCCAAGCTATCTCACAACCCTTTTTCGTATTTCCCATAGCGCCTACTCTCATAGGAAAAATGACCTCCTCCTCCTCGATGTACCGAGAACTTGCACCTCACTCGGCAAGCGGGCCAAACTGAGCATACTTCCAACTATCTGGAACCAGATCCAAGGCGTACTGAAGCTTTCCGGTACTGTCTCTGTCAGCCTATTTAAAAGGTTGTGTGCAGCAAAAATAAAAGATACGTGCAGCTGCTTCTAAATCCTAACTCACTGCTCTAACCCTAGCCCACTGCTTCCTCTTACTTACCTAGAAATTAGCTACCTTGCTACTCTTAAACAAGCACTTTGTATGTTTTTTCTGTACTTGTATTTTCTACGTCATTTTATGCAACATGTTAATGCTTGCTCATAATTCTGTACTTGAATTTGTACTGTTTTTTTGATTATGCAATCTGTAACTACCTGTCTGTGTCAAAGGACCTCCTTGTGAATGAGCTTGCTCAATGGAGTTTTCCTACAATGAACTTGAAACTTGAACTTGAAACATGTCCTCCCTGGTGCCTAGTGGCACCCCCACCCTCCGAGCACCTACTGCCATAATTAGGAAGATATCCCTAGTGTCCAGTGGCACTCTGCACCCACCAAGCACCTGTCTCAGTGCCACCTGTACTCCTCGTTGGCACATGGCCCCCCTACACCACCCAAACCTCCTAGCCCACCCTCCAGTAGTTCTGCAGGAGGTGTCGTATGGAGGATCCAATACGGTGACTGGCACAACCCTCCGCTCACCTCCCTGGCCGGCCACCATATGGCATGACAAGAAGCGAGACCAAACTGCTGGCAACTGCTGCTGGGAGAATAACATTTAATAAATAAATAAAAATTACCCTGGGGCGTATGGGCAATGTGGAAACTTGTGTAGCCTACACTGTTACCCGTTATTCTTCTGTCGGCAGTTGTTGTCAGCTTTGACTTGGGAAATTGCACAGTTAAGGAGACAGGAACCCAGTTCCACTGTGAAGTGTAAGCCTCTATCAGTGTTATGAGTGCATTCACCATTTCTGTTCTGCGTAATGGTCCATCCTACTTTAAGGAAGGCTCTTGTAGCAGGCCATACTGGTAGGACTAAGCTGTCAGATGCCAAGACCACACAGAAAACTTGTAGCTAGCAGTCTACCACGGGGGACTGCCCACCACCGACATCAGTCAGCTGACATCAGCCTATCCTAAAAAGGCGGGCGGACCCCCACACCTGTCTCAGTTCTTCTCCTGCTGTCGACCCGCACACATTGAACCTCAGTGGATGCCGCAGCTACAGTAGACCGCCATTAACCTGAGCTGGACCGTGCTTTTTAATTTTTCATTCTTCTTTAGTATTAAACATTGATTTTTCGGTGTTTTTATCGACGAGTTTATGTCTTCCTCACCAGACTCGTTTGCTGGCTGCTCCTCAAAGTGTGCCTGTGGCAAACATATCCCTGAAAAAATAGCCACTCTGCATGTCTCATATGCCTAGGCCCCAGCCACGACACCGAAGCCCACACATTTTGCCAAAAATTCAACCAGGCCACTCAGAGGCATCGTCTTAAAACTCTGGAGAGCCAACGCCGGCCCGATGGTGCTGAGGGTTGAGGTGCTGGATGCCACACCTCACTCCACGCCGGTGACCCGGGTTCAGGAACGAGCCTGGGCTGTCGGGGGTCGGCAGGGGAAGAGAGGGATTGAGCGCCCAGAGGCGGTTCTCCCTCTCTGGGGAGGGTTATAGGTCCGTCCCGCCACTATATCGCCACCTCCTGGGTGAACCCAGGAATGGCGATGCAGATCGGGACGCACAACGGGCGGGGCAGTGCTGGCCGAGAGCCTGGGGAGGAGCAGCGTTTACGCATGCCTCCTCATTGGCTCTCCTAGTGTGCCGGTAACTGCAGGGGATAGGGACCAGAACAGGAGAAAATGGAGCCCGTCACTCCTAGGTGATGACTCCTCCACAGCCAGACCGCGTCACCAGTGCTCACTGGCGGTAGACTCTGCTGTGTTCCGCTCGCTCTGCCGTTGGTAGGAGGAAGGCTTGGGGTTACCTTCCCCCGCCCCACCCAGGGGGTATACCGGGCTACCTGAGGGTCTCTATGAGTGGACGGACACTCTAGGAGCAGACTCCTGGGGGCACCACGGGACGTCGGAATGGTGAATTGAGGAGTTCTGAATGAGTGGAAGATGGTGCTAGTTGGTGGATAAACATAAGGTTAAAAAAAAAGTAGAAGTTGGCTGCAATGGAAAAGGAGCTGCAGGCTAGGAGCTCTTCAGCCTTGCTGGTACAGTCTTCTGGGGCCTCCTCTTCTTCTCACAAGGAGAAGTCTGGTGGTAAGCACAAACACTGGCACTGGTCAGTTTCACGCTTGCAGTCGCCCCATAAACCATTGACCGAGATGTGGTCATCCTCCCTTGGGGGGTCGACCCCACCAGCCCTCTCTTCCTTCAGGCTCCTGGTGGCTGTGCCACCCACCCTCATAGATATTTTGGGTGGTGATTCTTCAGGGCAGGGGACTTCATCTCCAGCTCCTCAGCCCCTAATGCTTAGGCTCTTGTTTTCCACAGACTCTCAGCCAGAGGCTCAGCCAGTGTTAGTTCATTGGGCGATGGTTCCTTCACCGTCGCCCACCACACCATGGCATTGCCATCATTAGCTTCCACTACAGGGGCTGACATCAGCCCTTCCAGGTGATGCCAGTAGCAGGCTACCACCACATCAGCTTCTCTGGCGTTGCCTTTGCTCTTACCTTAGGGATCTCCTTCCCCTTAGGCACCTGCTTCTCTGGTCAGGCCGGCTGCGGTGGATCCTTCCCCTTGTGTGCACCAGGCAGACACCTGCTGGGCTGTCACCAGTATTACCGCTGCCTCAGCTTGCAGGCCAAACTCCGTTGTTGCCCCTGCTGCAACCTTTGTCACAGCTGACGCCCGTTGGGCCAATGCCAGATCCTCAGCTAGTGCCGGGCGGTCCTGTCAGCCCCACTGCTGTCATACACTTACCCAGCGCCCTCTTATCCTTATCCACTGGTGTACAAGTTCCCGCCCCTGGTGGATTGTAACATCCTGTTTTTGGTGTGGTAGTCCTGTGCTCAGAGGCAGACCTCCGCCCCTCAAGGTCTGCCTCTGGCGTCTCCCCTCCATCCTCCCCAGGACCCACCGCTCCAGGATCTGAGCCGAGCTGGACCCTAGCTGAACCTAACATGGGTCTCTGGGCTCAACCTGATGTCAGCTCTGGCTCTCGAGGCGAGGCGCCCGGCCACTGGCGCTCGGCCTCCGATTAGCGAGTCTACTGAGGATGAATCCAGTTTCTTGGAGTCTTCCTCATTACTGGGGGAGTCCTCAGATGGGGAGGACCCTAACAAGGACGTTCCCAAGTCCCCCCCCCCCATGACTACCCTACCTTTATGGATGTCATGTGCCACATCAAGTCCATTATGGGCTGGGAGACAGAGGAGCAAGACCCAGAAAGGCCCCGCTTAGCCATTTATTTAAGGCAGTGGGATGCCCTCCTTGTGGTGGTGCCCCCTTTGATTGACTCCTAGGAGGATGTCACCTGGACAGCATGGAATCACCCAACCACCACCCCTCCTTTGCCCAAGAAGGGAGACCATCTTTACCATTCTCGAGTGGGAAAACCGTTTTTGGGGTCATCCTAAAGCATATTCAGTGGTTATCAATGAGGCACATGACCAGACCATATTCACATCCACTACCCTGGCTATCTGGGCCCTGAATTATATGGCCTACATGGTCTAGTATCAGAATGTCATTTGGGACCAAGCCAGGGACCTGGTGCAGACCTTGTATGAAGACCCCATTAAAACACAGCTTGTCCAGCTTTTGAAATTGGGCGTGGACATGAACAATCACATTCTCTGGGCTGTTTATGATTATGTGCACTCCTCCGGGTGCAGGGCAGCTGCTGGAGTCTGCTTCTGATGTCATTCTTGGCCTTGGAATAGCCGGCTTCGCCCCAGACATACAGTCCAGCATTTTGGATGCCTCCTTCCGGGGTTTGGTCCTTTTTGGGGGGATGTCCAGGACATCATTTCCACCCTTCAGGAGTCGGGGCAGGACCTGAAGTTGGTCCATTTGCTCTATCACACACAGCCTAAAGCAGGCCAAGTTCAGTCCTTTCAGAGGTCCTCCCGTAAGCAATCTCGGAAGCAGCCTGCAAAAGGCCAGCTCAAGCATAAGGCCACAGTGTCCCCGCAGCTGTGGTGGCTAGAGCCCCTTGGGCACCTGCAGCCGCCCTGCCAAAGCCCACCCCCATTCCCAACTCCTTAGCCGATTCCCCCCTACCCCCTGCCGGGGAATCAAGGGAGGAGGTCAAGTTCGCCCTTCACCTAGACAGGCAGCATGGGATGACCACGGACAGTTGGGTGCTTCAGATCATAGAGCATGGTCACACACTGGAGTTTCTAGAGTGACCTCCAGAAAATCCCCCCGGCAAACTCCACTTACCCTCCTGCTCACCTGTCCCTGGTCTGTGAGGAAATTCAGGCTCTCCTCCATAAAATGAGCCATACAGGCCGTCCCTCCAGCTCAGTGGGAAAGGGTTTTTTACTCCCAGTTCTTCCTCATCCCCAAAAAGACCAGGGAACTTTGACCCATCCAGGACCTGAACCATCTGAATCTGTACATGGAGTACAAGTGCTTCTGGATAGTCACTGTCCAGGGGCTGTTACCTCTCTTGCACCAGGGGGATTGGCTCTGCTCTCTGGAGTTACGAGTGGTCCTTTATGCTCTGCAGGCCTTTCAGACTCATCTCCTCCCTAGTCCACTGCTGACACAGACAGACAACATGTGTGGTGTATTACATCAACAAGCATGGGGAACCAATTCTTATCCCCTGTGTCAGAAGGTGATGAGAGTCTGGTATTGGGCCATCAATCACGGTCTGGCGCTCTTGACCGTTCATGTTCCTGTCATTCAAAACATCTTGGCCGACAGTCTCAGCCACTCCAGGTCATGAGCTCACGAGTGGCAGTGTCTAACCTCTGTGATAGAAGATCTCTTCAACAGGTGGGGTTGTTCAGAGTTGGATGTCTTTGCATCCCCACTCAACGCAAAGCTGCTTTTCTGCTCACTCAATCCCGGGCCTGGAGTTTTGTGGCGAGATGCACTGTCCCTCTTCTGGAAGCGGAGGTTTTTCTATGTCTTTCCTCCCTTCCCACTTCTATGGAGGGTTCTGCTCAAACTCCTGTTGGAAGGGGCAAAGATGATTCTCATAGCCCCTTTCTGGCCATGTCAGATTTGGTTCCTCTTGCTGCAACAGCTGGCGGTGGAACCTCCAGTGCCCCTGCCCCTGTGCACCGACTTGCTGTCGCAGGACAGGGGCACTCTGAGCCATCTGGACCTCAAGTCCCTGCATCTCCATATGTGACTCCTGCGATCTAGCTGTTGCCCGCTTCAGGGTGTCCCCTAGGGAGGCAGACGTCCTGGAGGTTGCTAGGAAACCCTCCACCAGGGACACTTACACCATGAAATGGAAGCGTTTCACCTTTTGGGTGGCTGCTTGCCATTTGGATCCTTTCACCTACTCAGTGAATCGGGTGTTGCAGTACCTTCACTCCCTTTTGAACTCCAGCTTGGGGTACTCCTCCCTCAAGGTGCACCTTTCCGCCATTTCTGCATACCATGCACCTATCGAGGGCAAAGCTGTTGCCTAACTCAAAGTGTCACGTACCTTCCTGTGGGCATTTTGCATTTGAAAACTCCCATTTGGGACCTCATCCCTCTTTGGGACCTCAGTTTTATGTTGGAGAAACTCACTTTACCTCCCCTTGAACTGGCTGCGAGTTGCAAGCTGCGCTTTCTGTCGTGGAAAGCACTCATTTTAGTTGCTGTTACTTTTGCTCGAAGGATTTCTGAGCAGCTTCAGGCTCTTATGTGTAAAGAGTCATATTTGTTTTTTCACAAAGACAGGGTGCCTTTGTGTACTAATCCTAAGTTGCTACCTAAGGTGCTATCGGACTTTACTTTGAATCTATCTGTCCACCTTCCAGTTTATTTTCCTGAGTATTCTTTTTTTTTTTTAACTTATATTTTATTAGTTTTCTGTAAAATCAATACAGGCATTCCAGCAGACAGACAGTACAAATGATTGGTACATCATTTTTACAGTAAGGATACAGCATGTCTCTGCACATGTTACAACATAGTAGGAGTATCCAGTATTCTAAGTAAGGATCAAACTGCGAATAGGCTATGTGTTGCTATAAGCAGGGAGTGAATGCATCTACAAAAATGGCATATTACACTCTCTGAAGGGTAAAACCTCCTCCTTATGCAAAATTAATGAATAAGAAACTTCGGTTGCAACTTTGAGAAACCCCTCTATAGAGAAGTATTTTGAAATTTATAAACTTTCAGTTAAGGTTATACCTACCTGTTGAGCTAAACATCGAGGTCAATTCCCCTGACCTGTGTAAGCTTTTAACCAAGCATGCACATAGTCAAGTACTGCCCAAGATAACATCTATCCTGCCTCTGTACTCCTTGTATATTATAGCCAAAAAGCATTAACCCCATAGCTACTTTTATCAGTAAAATATGGAAATGCATTTATCATTTCAAATTTTTATTTCAATAAACAAACATCCTAGGGAAGTTGAACACAAAATGTTCAAGTAACCTGACCCAGAGGAATATTTCCAGTCACATTTCGCCAGCATTTTCAATAGTCCGCGCTGGCACAGGAAAGCGCTGTTATAGATACCACGTGGCGAAGGGAAGTTGCAGAGGGAGGACTTAGTACATCACCATGACACCATTTTAAATCTCGTGTGGGTCATTTAACCAGTATATTGAAATGGGTCAACACCAACCAGAATTGACCATAAACAGAATTAATGTCAAAATCCAAAACTTTTATCTCCATATCCTAGTCCTCCCCTTGACCCATATTCCCCTTTTTAGAGATTTTAGTAACAGGTTTTACCTTAATCCGCCTCTTCGTCAGAACCCAACTCGGCATGCTCTATCACCGAGAACTCTCGTTGGATTTTATCAGTCAGTTTAGTTGTTTCCGCTGAATCAGTGATCTGATAGACTCTCCCACCATATATAACTTTCAAGCTAGTGGGAAACAGCATGAAATGATGCACTCCCAGTTGCCTGAGGCGTACCCAGATACCATCAAAACTTTTGCGCATCGTGTGGGTTTCAAAACTGGGATCAGGAAAAATATAACTAGATCTTTCCTGCCAAGCAGATGGCCTTTTTTGTTTCATGGCTTGAAGTACTGCATCCCTTTCCACCAATGAACCTAGTACCACCAGTAGTGTCCTCGGCGATGGGTCTTCTGTAGGCTCTCGCTGCTGTGTTCCACATGGGGTAATCCGGTAGATTTTCAGCACTGCGATATGTTCATTCAGCTGCAGGTTATCAGCTAACCATTGCTTCACCCTTAATCGTGGCTCTGACCCCTCCATGTCTTCCACTAGCCCCAATATTTGGATATGGGACACCGGTGCCCCACTTTCAATTTGTTCTAGGTGCCTCCTAAGCAGGTTGTTTTCCTTCGTTGAGTCAGCCAAAACTATCAGGGCTCAGTCGAAAACATGATGTATTTTTTATGCATTGTATTTTATTGATTGAGTGTATTGTTTGTATATATGTTTGTTGGTATTTTGTGTGTTTTTTAGCTTTAAACTTGTCTCCAATGAAAACGAGCAGTTTGCTCATTTGGATTTACAAGTATAAAAAATAAAAATGAAATGAAACAGTCTGCTATCTTGCTTGCCCCCTTGGTCTCTGTTTCCACAGCAATCACACGAACATTGAACACTTGCACTTCAGAGACATAGTCTTCTAGTTTTTTATCGATTTGCTAAATGGCCTGTAGAAGGTCCGCGTTAGATGGTTGATGTGTGCCCGCTGTCACTTTGGGGTCCGCAGGGTCTTTGCTCACCCCCTGCCGCAGCTCCTTAGGCCTTCTTCCGTCTCTTCTTGCGGCAGATTTTTGTCCACAGACCATATTGTTGAAAATTAAAAATCTGGTTGTAAGATTTGGCATCATTTTACCCAGTGCCGAAAGCACTTCCACTCTGGTAGTAAAGACTTCAGTTCAGTCTCAGAAAAACTTAGTTTATAATAGTAATTGATGCTTCTCTGTTAGAGCTCTCAAGAGTTGCTGCATACAGCTTGGCAGTTAGTCACACCCCCTTTCCTGAGTATTCTAATCCGGGGGATGCTTTGCTCCATACTTTGGATGTCCATAGGATTTTGAGGTACTATACAAACCGCTCCAAGCCTTTATAGAAATCTGACCAGTTGTTTGTTTTGTTCGCCCCAAGAGAGAAGGTGGTCCTGTTTCCAAATAGTGTCTGTCTAAGTGGTTAGCGAATTGTATTGTTTATTGTTACCACAAGTACAACAAGCTCCTTCCTGGAGTGGTCAAGGGCCATTCCACCAGGGGTATGGCCGCCTCAACGGCTACTTTTACAAATGTGTCTGCTGTGTGCAGCTGCCACCTGGAGTTCTGTCCACACCTTTACCAAGCATTACAGTCTAGATATTGCCTCCAGGCACAGGGCTAATTTCAGCCTAACAGTACTTCAGGGCCTTCTTTCGTGAGCTCTGGGCAGCTGATTTGTCCTCCTCCCAGTGTTCCTTCCTGGTGGTACCCAGTACTGCTTGGGACTCGGTCCTACCAGTGTGGCCTGCTGCAAGAGTCTTCCTCGAAGTAAGATAGTACAGTTACGTAAGAAGTTGCTGTAACTGTAGATCTTTGAGAGAAGTTCTTGCAGCAGGCCCTGGTTTCCCTTCCTCCTTCCCCCTGCTGCTTTATGTTTCTTTTTCACTGCTTCTGCCTTTCTTTTGTATCTCAGGAACCTCCTCACTTCTCCATTCGCTGCCCATTCGGGGTCTCTGGTAGGAGAACTGAGGTAGGTGTGGGGGACCATCTGCCTTTATAGGATGGGTTGATGTCAGCTGACTGACGTCGGCAGTGGGAGGGCCCCTGTGGTAGACTCAGACTGCTAGCTAGAAGTTTTCCGTGTGATCCTGACACCTGATGGCTTAGTCCTTCCAGTGTGACCTGCTGCAAGAGTTTCTCTCGAAGATCTACTATTATGGTAAGTTCTTTTGTAACTGTACTTTCTCCTTACTCCCACTAATGGTGCTGGTCCCTATTGCTGCTCCTACAGTTGCACTCGGTCCCTTTCCCCTGTCCCAGTTGGTACCAATCAGTACCAGATCCCACAGCCAGTACTGGTCATGCTGCCCATTTCCTAAGTTTGTAATGGTCCCACAGCAGAGCCAGGTTTGGGAGTTTGGGGGGGGGGGGCATGTTAGTCAGCCGGGTCTGTAATGTGGCTGCATGCAGGTGCAATGTCAAAAATGTGATGAGATCTATTGAAGAATCAGTGTTGCGGTCTTCCATACAGTCACTGCTTTCTATCTGTTCTTTCTGTTTCATTTATTTATTGGTATTGTTTTAACTAGAACAGGCACACTAAGCATTGACAGCGTGTTTCCAGATGACTCCTGCAGTATACGTTGCTCATTGTGCCTTTTCTAGTGAACACATTACCAATACATAAAACAGAATAAACAAATGGAATGCAGTGATTGTACAGAAGACCAGAACATATATACTTCAGCAGACCTCATCACATGTTTGACGTGGCACCTGCTTGCTGCCATATTAGAGTCCCTGGTTCACTATCGTACCCGCTGACATTGAAACCTGGCTCCACCAATGGTACCTGGTAGAGTGGGAAAAGGGACTGACCTCCACTGTAAGAGCAGGAATGGGAAACAGCACCATCAGTGGGAGCAGTGCGATGGATCGTTGGGAACAGAAATGGTGAATGCACTTGCAACATTGATAGAAGGCTTACACTTCACAGTGGAACTAGTTTCCCGTTTCCTGTGTTATGTCCAAGCTTACAACAACTGCTGCTAGAAGAATAAAATGTACTGGTGCAGGCTACGTAAGTTCTAGTATTGCCCAAACACCCCAGGGAGGTATTATTATTACTTGTTATGCTGATGGCAGCAGTTGTTAGCAGTTTTGATTCACTACCTGTCATGCTATACAACGGTTGGCTGAGGTGAGCAGAGGGCTGTGCCGGTTGCTGTATCGGACCCTCCCCAAAGCACTTTCTGCAGAGGTACAGGGGAGTTGGGGGGTGCTGCTAGCCACTGGAATCCGTTTGAAATCCCCCACCCCCTGGTCAGTTCAGGAGATGGGCGGCTACAGTACTGCTACCTGCCACCAGGGTCTTGCACCCCATTAAGGCAGGGTTTGCAAAGACTGTAACTTGCGCCCATTCAGGTGGCATTTACCACCTGTGCAAACCTCTCAATTTCCAACTGTGCCCATATGCAGGGAAAGACCCCTCATTTGCTGGGCACAGCGATAACAGTGCTCGGGTGATAACGGAATTAGCCTGCACCATGGGGGTGTCTGAATATAGACCCCACTCATGAATCTGGTGCAAAACCCAGTTAGTGGGGCAGAAGAATCCTTAGAGCCTGGGCTGAGTTTTGAATATCTGGCCCTTGGTGCCTGCCTGTGCACTCTCCCATCGATGGGCAGAGAGACTTCAACTAGACTTTGGGAGCTTTCTGGCAGAAATGCTCACCTCCAGTTCTGCCTCCCCGGCAGGTGATAAACCACTTTTAACAAATAACATTAACCAAAAAAATAGTACTGTAGTTTAAGGTGGGAAAATACAATTTCATAAAGTCTGCCTATTGCCCCCCTCCAACACCCACACCCACACCCACACACACACTTCATAAGCAAGAACCAGTATGATATGCTAACAGGTATCATAAAATAGCAAGAAAAAATGCTCTTATCCGATTGGTCAGCTGCGACCTACCCTGTGATGCTATCCTGGCACAACATCATGGGAATAGGTCACAGCAAACAAATGGGCACATGACAAGATTTAAATCATGCTGCCTCTAACAGTACAGTGTTGTCCTCACTTGTTATGGTTGGCTTCAGTTCTCCCAGTAACCATTCCCTCCGACTATGGCAGCGCTGAACAGCAAACAGTAAATAAACGCTTGCTCATTTTACTGGAACACCTACTTTGACATTTTAGGCTGCCTTCTACCAGAACCTACATTTTTATTTTTTAAGTGCCACCATGAGCGGCTTCACACTATCCGTCTGACTTAAATTACCAAAGTTACAAGCGTGCATGTGCAAAACGTGAGATAGGTTCACAAATGTATTGGCCTATAATATTTTTACACCAAATTTTCAACATAGGCTTGTTATGACCCTGCCTTATGAAAACGGGCAGACAGAATGTTCAACTCATGGCTTAAAGGTATTTTTGTGCAGGGAGTGTGAAATCAACTTTCAGGATGCAAAAACACATTTTGGGCAGGAGTTGAAAAATGAAAGCTGTCACATTCAAGAGGTGCTGTAAAGAAATGGCTATGTTGAAAATTTGGGGTAAAAATATTGAATATTACTGAACTTATGAGACTGCATTTTCTCAAAAATCAACGTAGGCTCATAAGGTTTTTTTTTTATGTTTTTACACAAAATTTCCAACATAGCCTTCTTACAACACCACCTCATTAACAAAGGTGGAGAAAATTTTCAACTCCTGGCTAAGGGGTGATTTCGTGCAGGGACCGTGAAATCACCTTTCGGGATGTAAAAAAACATATTGGCCAGGATTTGAAAAATGACAGCTGTCACATTCATGAGGTGCTGTAATGATACGGCTATGTTGTACATATGGGGTAAAAATATTGGAACTTACCAAAGTTTTGAGCCTGCATTTTCAAAATTCTTTGTGGGCTCATAACTTGGTTGTGTTTTAATATTTGTGTGCCAAATTTTTAACATAGCCTTCTTATGACCCCACATCATGAACCAGGGCAGAAGAAAATTTCATCTGGTATCCAAAAGGTGATTTCGCACAGGGACTGCAAAATCACCTTTCGGGATATAAAAAAAAACATTTTGGGCAGGAGTTGAAAAATCATAGCTGTCACATTCATGAGGTGCTGTAAAGATATGGCTATGTTGTAAATTTGGGGTAAAAATATTGAAAAGTGCCAAAGTTATGAGCCTACATTCACAAAATTCATTGTAGGCTCATAACGTAGTCATTTTTTAATATTTTTACACCAAATTTTCAACATAGCCTTCGTATGACCCCACCTCATGAACAAGGGCAGAGAAAATTTTCAACTACCTTTTGGGACAGATCTGCCTAATGACAGTTACATTGTTCATGAAGTGGAATCATAAAGAAGACATGTTGAAAATTTGGGCCAAAAATATGTAAAAATGCCCAAGTTATGGCACGAAGTTCAAAATCCCATTGAAATACATTGAACTGCATATCTGTATCTTCAGTTCGCGGTCCGGCTTTGAAGAGTGAAGACGTATCTGTGGTCTAGAGAGGATTACAGTGTTGGACGCCCAGTGGGTAAGTAAGTGCTTGGGGTGGTGGATGCTGAGTGGAGGGTCGGGAGGGGGTAAGGAACGGCTGCAAAGACGTTGATCAACCTTCTTTTTTTACAGGTTAAAAAAAAAAGAGAGAGACCGACGATCCCCGATCGTGACACTGGGGAATTTGGCACCTCTAGTGTCACAGTCATGTGGGGTAAGACATTGATGGACCGTTTTTTTTTTTTTTTTTTAGGTGGAAAATAATAAAAAAAAAAGATGATCCCTGAGCGTGACGCTAGGGGATTGGGCACCCCCAGTGTCACATAAAAGACGGACAATCCCCAATTGAGACACTGTGGGATTGGGTACCCCAGTGTCACAGTTATGGTTTTTTTTGGGGGGGGGGTTGCTGAGAGGGAGGGTTGGGTAGGGGGAATTTTGATAATTTAAAATAAATAAATACATTATGCGGTCATGGCGGAACACAGCCTGCTCCACCGTGACCAAGATGGCCGCTACATGTTACTGTACATACGCAGCTGCTAGCGCATGTGCAGTAGAATGCAGAGGCCATCTTGGACATGACAGACTGTGCTGTGACTGTTGGCACTGTGCACTGTAAAATAGTGCAGTGTTGTGGTCAGTAGGGATAGCATGGGCGGACTGCTTTACAGACGTGGAGGAAACTGTGATGCAAGTCCACCATGTTGTTCGTTCAGAAGGAATGCGGAGTCCTTTTTCTGATGATTGTAAATGGTCTGCAGGGCTCCGCCCACTGCAGCCCTAAAAACATAAACTACCTTTTTATTGTTGTGTTTTGAGCCGCTTTATAATAGTAGTAAACACTCCAGGGTGTGCGATAGTGGGCTAATGTCGCTACTCGGCCTTTGACCTCTTGACTCCACACTGACAGTACAACACCATGACACACTCTCTGTTGTGTCTTATTGCTTAATTTAATTTAGGGAGTTCCCATCCAGCCTACTACCCAGGGTACCTTGGAATATCCCAGGTTAAGTAGAAATGTTGTCCAGGCTTACCCTGAAGGCCTGTACTGTCCTGTGTGTATAATCTCATATAAATTTGTATGTACAGATTGATCATCATACTCTGAAACTATCACCACACATTGCCATTAGTTCATTGTAAGATCTGCCATCAGGGGCATTTTAGTTTATATCTGCTGCTACTTCCCTGCTCCTGCTTTACTTGTTCTGTCCCCGTCCCACCCAAGTCATGCTTCTTAAATCATTTTGTTTGCTCCCCCTCTTCTTCACCTTACCACCCTTCCCCCCTTTATTTTCCCTCCTATCCTCCCTATACACCCCCCCAAGTCCATACTATCGCTCACGTGCTCCTTACCTCCCCCCTGGTTTCCCTCCTTTGGACCCACAACTCCTGGCCTCCTGGTCCATCTATCCTGTCCTCCTGTTTCCATGCTAGCCAACGTGCTTTTAAGCTCTCACCCCCCTCTTATCAATCTTGTCTCTCACACCTTCCCCGCTCCTTACCCAGGAAGTATTCTTCCCACACTTTCTTTTTTTTTATATTTGTTTTATTTCTTTCATTCTTGTAAACAAGCACATTTCATACATATCTTATCAAAGTTGTAAACTCCAACATTGCGCTTAAATCAGAATGAAAAACAGAGTAACATATCTTAAACTTTGGCATCGAATACAAGACGGGTTCCATCTTAATATTTAGTTCTTAATACTATTCATTGTCCCCTAGGTCAGTTCATTTAAATAGTTAGGTCTTCACAAGCATATTTCATATTTTGAGCTTATATCTAGCTATAGCATATACGTTTCCCTCTTACTCTTACTTAGTTTAGGAAAGCTATTCAATCTTTTCTTGATATAACTCCCACCTAGCCCATCTCATTATGTAGGTCTCCTTCCGGTCTTGCAGCCCAAAAGAAATCTGTTCATTGTGCTGAATTTTCAATACTAAAGCTTTCCATTCCAGGATTTGTGGGGATATTGGCTGTAACCATTTTTTAGTTATAGCTTTGTAGGCCGCTCCCAACAGTATTGCCCATAAGTATATCTTTCCTTTATCCTTTATTTCTACTGGTGGCATTCCCAGTATCAAGTTGGTAATCTTAATCTCAGTCTGGATGTCAAGCATCCCCTTTATGTGTAGCGTTACCTGATGTCAGAAGTTAGTTATTTTGGGGCAATCTATAAAAATGTGTCTATATGTGGCTTTTGGTTCACTACAATCTCTCCAGCACTGAGTTGAGCTTCCTAAACTCCATGGGGCCATGACCGAGGGGACCAAGAAAAACCTCACCCTCACCTTCCAAATAAATTCTCGCCACAAGGGGGATGAGGTGGTAGCCCAAGTATCCCTCCAGACCCTGCTCCACTCTTTAATTGATATTTTCTGGGTCAATTCCTGTTCCCATTTTATTTGAGTCGAGTTCATAGTTTGCGCTTTCTGCTGGGTTAAATATTTGTATATTATTGTTATCGCTCTCTCCCCATTTTGTGTAGACCATATTTGTCTAAAGGGGGTGTCATCCTCCAGTAGAGTAATGCCCTTTTCACTGCATCTAATCTGTGTAGCAATGTAGTCTCTTATTTGGTAATAAAATAGTCTGTCATTGTTTGACCACATATATTTTAATTGAGCTTCCTCAAAGCTCAATATACCTGTTCCCCCGCATCATCTGCCATGGAGCTTCAAGGCCTTTTACTGCTTGTTTCTTGTACCATGAGTTATTAAATTCTGGATTTGAGATAAAAAACTTATATTTCCAGCAGTGCTGCTGGACTACCTTGTGCTTTATACCCATTTGCAATCCCCTAAGAATGGAACCTGTGGCCCTAGGGATTAATTGAACTACTTCCCTGAGCTGGGCCGGGGAGAATAAACAAGCCGGGAGGGAAGCCCCTATAGGTCTCTCTAGGTCAATCTGTTTCCATCTAGCTTGATATGTTTTATTGCCCCATAATAATGCTAGTCGCATCTGTGTCGCCAACCAGTAGTTACGAAGTGAGGGGAGTGCCACTCCCCCCAAATCCTTGGGGAGGGTCAGTTTCAAGAAGCTAATTCTGGGCCTCCTACGGTTCCAGAGGTAAGCATTTAATGGTTTTTGCAGGACAGAAGTTCTCTGGTGGTCAAGCCACTAGGTATGCATTGGAATAGATATAAAAATCTTGGCAGAACATTGATTTTTAAGGCCATAATTCGGGTATAAAACGAGGACAGGGGTAGAGACCATCTCCTCAGATCATGCTTTACTTTTGCAATCAGGGGGTCATAGTTCAGGGCAGACAATCTATCCGGGTCACTTGAGATTTGAATTCCTAGGTACCTTATATTCTCATTATCCCACTTAACTGGGTACTGTTTCTTAAACGTTAAAGTTGGTGTATAATTAAATGTTAAAGCCTCTGACTTCCCCTTATTCAATGAAAACCCCGAAATCTCGGTAAATTGTTGGATCCTCCTGAAGAGGGCCCTCAACGATGACTCCGGGTTGGTAAGGTATAGTAAAATGTCATCTGCAAATAGTGCTAGTTTTTGTTCAACGCCTCCCATTAATACACCCCCCACATCCATAGCTTGTCTCAAACTTTGGGCCAATGGCTCTATGTAATAAGCGAAGAGCAACGGAGAGAGGGGGCAGCCCTGCCTAGTGCCCCTATGCAAAACGAAACCCTCCGATATGTGACCATTTGTCCTTATGTAGCCTACGGGATTGTTATAGAATTTAAATATGGTGTCTATAAATTGGGTCGGGAAGTTGAATTTCGTCAGGACTTCTTTTAAATAACTCCAGGTCACCTTGTCAAAGGCCTTTTCCGCGTCCAACCCCAGTAGGACTGTTGGAATTTTCTGGAGTCTAACTTGCTCAGTGACATAGACTGTACGTCTTACATTATCCTGAGCTTGTCACCCTGCGACAAAGCCACATTGATCCATGTTTATTGTAGTTGGTGCGATTTGAGCCAGGCGCCTGGCCAATATAGTAGCCAAAATTTTGTAATCAGTGTTTAAAATGGATATTGGCCTATAAGATGAACAGTGTGTTAGGTCCTTCCCTTCCCTAGGTATTACTGATATTATTGCCTCTTTCCAAGAGGGAGGGGTCTCTCCCTCACTTGTGGCTACAGAGGAAAATAATCTTGTTAGGATGGGAACTAATGTTGTACTGAGGGTCTTATAAAATTCCCCCGGCAGCCCGTCTGATCCTGGGCATTTACTGGTTTTTAAAGCTCCTATTACTGAGGTCACCTCTTGGCTCGTTATAGGGGCCAGCAACTGCTTTTCCTGCTCTTCTGATAAAGTGAGGAGTTTAAGGGGCGCTAAAAATTCCCTGGTTTTCTCTATTGAGGGATTTCTGTCTTCCTGGTAGAGCTTAGAGTAATAGCAATGGAATGCCTCTGCAATAGTGTGTATTTCATTTTTAATGACTTTAGTGGCTGGGTGTCTCATTTTAGTGATGGTGGATTTTACTTTACGGGCTCTCAATTGGGCTGCAATAAGCTTCGTGAACCCCGGCCCTCCATCATAATACTTATGCCGGAGAAACATTAATTTCTGCTCTATGGCATAATCCAAGATTGCATTCAGCTGCTACTTAAGAGTAGCAAGCTCTCGAGATCGGACCTTACAATGATGCATTTGCTGCATTTCCTCTAGGGTCTCTACCCTAGCTTCTAACATAAGCCTTTTTTCTTCCCTCTGTTTCTTCTGGTGGCAGAGATAGCAATAAATTTCCCCCTTACTATAGCCTTAATCGCATCCCAAAGTATAGCTTCAGTAGTTCCCTGATTGTCATTTTCCGTCATTGCTTGAGTGATAGTATTAGTGATCGATTCCTGTATTGCCTTGTCTCTAAGTAATGAGATATTTAATCTCCAGAACGTTCTTTTGCACGGTATTTGTGATTGTATCGTGCAAAAGACTGGCGCATGGTCCGATAGGACAAAATCCCCCTGCCATATCTGACGTATAGTATGTATATATTCTTTTTGGGTTATTAGGAAGTCCAGGCAGGAGTATGAATCATGGGCCTGGGGTAGTAGGTATGCCTACGTCCCTGTCCATGTATATGTTTCCACATGTCCTCATAGCCCAGGTCTTATAGAAGCTTCTGAACCTTTTGGCTCAGTTTGCTCATACGGGTTTGATTTGGGTTTCTTCCCCCTCCACTAATGTCTAAGTTGAAATCTCCCCCACATATCAATCTGCCCTCCGTCCAGGTTGCTAATTGGGTAAATAGATTACGGTATACTGAGTATTCCGTCGATGGGGGGGATATATACGGAGGCCAGCGTAAACTGTTGCCCTTCCATGTCTCCCCTAAGGAAAACGTATCTACCCTCCTTATCAACCACTTTGTCCCTAACTTCCAGAGGAACACCCTGTCTCACCAGTATAGCTGTACCCCTGCGCCTACCCACTTTGTATGATGAAGCTACCACCAGGGAAAAGCCCAGCTTCTCAAATTTTTTATGTTCCGTTTGTGAAAGATGGGTCTCTTGTAGTAGTATAATGTCTGCTCGCTGCCTTTTCATTAATTGGAGAATCTTAGATCTTTTCACAGGATTAGTAATCCCGTGCACATTATATGTGCAAATAGTGTAGCTACGGGACATTCTCACTGGAAGGTTTTCCCATATTGCTTACTTCCCAATTTAAGCTGCAGGCTTTTCCCCCGGATGGCCTCCCCATAGCCTTATGACCCCTAGTTAGAACAGTACAAATTGTAATTTTCACTCGTCTTTCGATGCCATATCTAACATAGAAATCTAATATATCTTCAAACATTTAGTTAAAGCTTAACATTAACAAGAAATATTGTACTTCCAAGGTTGGGGGCTAAGTAATTTACTAGCCCCTTTGTGCTCCTAGAAACTAGGAGAACGAGGAGGTATTTCGCTACCCTCCATTCCCGGGGGACCTCCTCCAGAGTCTCATTGTCGTGGGGCTCCTCTGGTAGGTGGATAAGTTACTGCGAGTGTTTAGTAATACTTCTTATCTCCCACTCGACAGATTAAGCTTAAATGATTGTCCTCTAATCTGGACCACAGTGGCTTTCCTAGTGGTTTAATCAGCTTGATCTTATGTTCTGGATATCCAGCTAGAGCAAGCTGTTAACTTAGCAAGAGGGAAGAAGGGGGAAAAAATAAAAACCCTCGAAAGTACCTCCCCCCAGCCCCACACTCCCCCATAATCATGGTTCTGCTTGGCTCCTAAGCAGGTTTTCCCAACATGACAGCCCAGGTGATTGGCACACCACTAAATATAAGAAAAGTCAGTTGTTGCAGCCTATCCATCGTGCCTTTCAAGTATAAGTCTGAATTATTACTGCTCTGCGTATACTGGGCTCAATGCCATATTGTCTCGGTTGCAGTAGGTTAGATCTTTTCCCCACCGTGACCTTTAGTAATAGGTGTTATATATGAGGGGTTTTCATCAGGGTATTATATAGGGTTAGGTCTAAATAAAAAATCAGGGCAACGTTAGTACTCTTGAGTTCCCTCGTACTATGTGTTGAAAACATTTAATTGTACTCATCCTGGTGTGCCAGACTGAAAAGGAGAGTTCAGCAAGCCATTCCGCTCTTCAGTACCTTTACCGTTCCCCTTATTACTTTTTAGTCTCCAGTCTTCCCTTTCTTTCACTTTTCCTCCTCTTTCCCCTCTTCTCCCTCAGGTTGGAGTGCCATTGCCCGCTGGTTTACTCACGAGGAGTTTTTGGATAGTGCGCATCACTTCTCCGTGCACATCACTTCTTGTTCCCCCAGTTTTCCTGTTGAATGTGTGCTGCTTGATAGGGCCCCGATTCCTGGATTCTTGGTTCCTCCTTTCTCTGATTGTTATGTTGTGTACCTCCAGAGCTTCTAAAGCTTCCTCTGCCATGGAATAGACCTTGGTCCCGTCCTCCCAGAAGACTCTCAACCGAGCAGGGTAGGGAGTGTGAAAACGTATTGATTTCTCCTTCAGTGCTCTTAAAATGGGCAAATACCGGACTCTTTGTAATTGAATCTCATGGGGGTAATCGTGATCCAGATATAACTTGTGAGAGAGATATTTAAGATCCTTCTTAGTCCAGGCGCATTTAAGGATTTCCTCCTTGGCCGCATATGAATTTAGATTGAATACAATGGACCGCGGGCGGGCTGCTGGATCTGTGGGTTTTGCCTGGAGCGATCTGTGTGCCCGCTCGATTCAGAATGCCAACGCGGGTGGTAGGTCCAGTATATCTTTAAGCAAGTTTTCTAGGAAGGTTGTCATGGGAGGCATTTCTAGGTTTTCTGGTAATCCGTATAACCTTAGGTTGTCTCTCCGAGAACGGCCCTCTAGATCAAGGCATTTAGCTTGGAGGTCTGTAGTCTGTTGTGCCAAAGTTTGGATCAGTTTTACCATTTGTTCTGTGACATCCTCCGTGACCGACAGCCTTTCTTCTATTTGGCCAATACGAGTCTCAAATGTAGCCAATTGGGCCTGCATGGTCCGGAACTCTTGTTTATTTTCTCTTCGGGACTCTGTTATTTCATGCAATAGCCTTTCAAATATGGTGCGCGATAGTTACTCATTTTCCCCGTCCATATCGTACTCTGGGGACTGATGGCCTTGCGGCAAGGTGGAACAGGACGGTAGGCCTTCCCTCAATCTAGTTGCATCCTTATTGTTAGACTTGGAGTCCTGTCGGTTTTTGCCTCTATACGTGGTCTGGGAATGTCCCCCTACTCCTTTTGACATTTCTGCTTCCGAATTTTCAGTATTTAGGGGGTTTTTAGTATCTGTCAAGTGTGGAGCTTCTTGGATTAGGTTTGCATCAGCTCCCTTCCCACACTTTCAAGCTCCTCATTACTTTGTTCCTCCTGTTAGTAGGGGATATCGAATGTTACCCTGGCCTAGTCTCCTACCTGTATTCCCAAATTCCTCGCAAGCTGAAATTAGCCCATTTAAATATCAGGAGCCTCCTCCCTAAACTTATATTGTTGCAGCCAATAGCATTAGACCTCTCTCCTGACATTCTAATCATTACTGAATCTTGGCTGAAGTCCCAATATTTCTGATGCAAGTGTCGCAATACCAGGCTGCTCCCTCCTCCACCAGGACCGCAGCACCAAATGAGGTGGCATTGCTGAGTATATCCCCTCCTCCATCCAATTCACCCCACTACTCGCTACATCCCCCCTGAAGGTCTACAAACTTCTTCTGATAAAGGTTTTCCTCCCCTGCTCCTTAATTTACTGCTGCCCAGATTTCTCTCCTTCCTCTATCACAACTCTACTATCTACACTTCAGTCTCACTTCTCTTCAGGGTGAAATGTATATACGGGGTGATTTTACCATGAACTGGCTTTCGCCGACTCACACTAAAACTCGAAAGGAAATTGCACTGCTTAACCAAGACATTACAATCAAAGCCACCCTTGGCTCTCCTGGTTAATCATTATACATTATGGCAGTCTAAAAAAAACCCCACCAACCAGAAACTAGCCTTTGACTCTATCCTGGCCAGCATAGCCCAGCTCCGCCCCAGGAGCGAACTGATTATCATGGGTGACTTTAATGTGAACTGGTTATCCCAGGCATCAGCCCCATTCAAAGATGCAGTCCAGGCCCATGACCTGACCCAGGTAGTCCAGTCTCCTACAAGGCAAGATCCCAGGTCAGGGACTTCCACTCTTTTAGACCTCATCTTTACAAACTTTCCCAAGCACCTCTCCAATATTAAAGTGCTCCCGGACGTGCTAAGTGACCACTCTCCCCTCTCCCCTCTCCTGCTACTGGTCGAATAAAATCACACCCAGCCAACCTAAAATCTCCATCCAAAGGCACCTCAAAAAAGGTGCCTTAACCCACCTTAAACGCTCTCTCTCCTCCTGTGACTGGGCACCTGTCCACACCACCCAGTCCATTGATGCCGCCCTTACCTCCTTTATTAAAATCTTTAATGCTGCCTGCGACAAGTTTGCCCCATTCTCAAAAAAGGTTATAAAAAATAGAGACACTCCATGGATCTCGCAGACCGTGCTAGAACAGATGCTCCACAGAGACAACCTCTGGCATAGGGCACTGAACTCTCAGCTTCCCCATGACAGGCAACTCTATAGAGAGTCAAGAAACAAGTGCACCTGGGCTATTCGGCTAGCTAAGACAAACGACTATAAACAAGCACTCACCTCATCTTGGGGCTCTAGGAACAACTTCTGGAACAATGTCAAGGAGCTCTGTGGGAAAACCATCTCCCCAACACCTTCACAGATACTTGACAATGGTGCCCTCTCTCAGGACCCCACCACCATATCCAATGTCCTGATCAACTCCTTCTCCGATCTCAGTCACATCCTCCCAACAAACTTCTTTGACCCTATTCCCATGGACCCCTCTATCACTTCCTCTATAACCACCCTCCCACCCTTCCGGCTGAGAACCTTTTCCTGTAATATGGCTAAACACTACCTATCCAAAGCCTTACGCAACAAGAGGTACAGGGGCGATTCCCTAGACCTTAAAATCCTCTAACTGTTGACGAGACCCTCCCTCACCTCACCAAAATAATAAACTGCTCCCTGCGTCTAGGCCAATTCCCTACACTCTGGAAAAAGGGAATTATCACACCAATCCTTAAAAAGGGTGATCCAACCGACCCTGGTAACTATAGACCCATCACGATCACCCCCCCCCCAAAGCTCTCGAAAGAATAGTGTCAGACCAACTCACAGAGTACCTGGCTAATCACACTCTGGTATGTCCCGAACAGCATGGGCTCAGAGCAGGTCACAGCACTACCACTTCCCTTCTCGAATTTACATCTTACATACACGAGGCACTGGAACAGGGGTCAATAGCAGGAGCAATCTTTGTTGACCTGACCAAAGCATTTGACACCGTCAGTCATGCTCTACTTATCCACTCACTCCCCTCCCTCAATCTCGCCCCTGACTCAATCTCCTGGTTCTAGCACTATCTCACTGACTGGACAAAAGAAGTCAAAATCAACACCACCCTGTCCGCCAGGCAACCAGTCCTTGCGGGTGTACCTCAAGGGTCTATTTTAGGCCCTCTACTTTTCACCCTCTTTTTGAACTCCCTGCCTAAGGCCTGTAGTGGTAAGTTATTGCTCTATGCAGACAATGCCATAGTGTGCTGGAAAGATAACACTCCTAACTCCCTTCAACATACCCTACAAGGCTGCTTTAGTGAACTAGAGGCCTGGTTCACTGATCATTGATTAATACTAAATTACACTAAAACCAAATTTATGATCTTTGCTCACCTGAAAAATCCCTACAGTAGTACCCACCTAAGTATCTCTAAGTCTCAGGGCATCCACATTGAACAGGTCCCACACTTCAAATATCTAGGCATCACACTAGACACATCCCTCACCTATCACATACACATTAACCACCTCTCCTCCTCGGTAAACACTCAGCTTGGGATTTTCTATAGACACAGACACTGCCTCCACCCCCCAGGCCCTACGACTGGCAGTAACCAGCTCAGTCCTATCACTGGTCGATTACGGGATAATAATTTACGGTACGGCTGACCTCACAACCCTTAACCGCATCAGTCTTGCCCTCAAATAAAGCCTGCCGACTAGTCATAGGCAGTGATAGACTAACCCACACATGCGATCTCTATAAACGAGCGGACTGGCTGACCTTCGAAGGGAGGCTAAAATACCACACTTGCCTCCAAGCCAAAAAGATCCTCATGAAGCTTGCACCCACTGGCCTTCTCACCCTCATCCTACCAAACCCAGACAGGAGCACCCCTAGGCACCAGGCAAGCACACCCCTCTTAGTCCCCCACTGTAGGACTGCACTAGGGCAAAGGTCTTTCTGCTATTGAGCTCCCATCTAGTTTAATAACCTCCCCTCTTTCATCTCCCTGGTCCCTAGTCTTGGCCAATTTAAAAATGGAATTAAGAGACATCTCATTGACTCTGAGACATGCGGCTGCTACTAACTCACTCCACCTCGACGACCCAGGGTCTATCATCAACCCTAGAGATACTAACCTAGCATTGTAAATGTATGATGTAATCAAGTAAAATTCTGTCTTAATGTGTTGTTCTGCTTAATAATGTTTGTTCAAAATTGTCTTAAGTAATGTGTCCATTTTGTATTGATGTGGAGCCTTTGCAAAAGAGTCTTCGACTCAAAGGATTGTAATTCTGAAACTTTAATAAAACAAAACAAACAAAAAAAAATCAGTTAATAAGGGAACCCACATGTCTAAACTCTAAATACCTAAATCGTTCCTTAACTGACTGGGTTCTCACCACCCACCCACAATCGCACTATTACTGCTGGTGTATTATCTGATGTCTTAAGTGATCACCACCTGGTATATACCATTCACAAAATCTGTCGCCCAAAAGCCCCCCCCGAAAATACTACTGGTCTGCTCGTATAAATCCTTGGATCTGGCCCTTGTTCTAAATTACCTATCTAATACTGATTGATCCCCCATCTCCCAGTCTTCCTCCATTGATTCCACCCTGGAATACTTTAGTTCCAAGTTACTCGCCATCTGGGATCACTTTGCCCCCTAAGACGTACCCCGTGTGTGCGGCTCTGACCTCCCCTTGGGTTTCGGCTGAGCTGTTAGTTTGTATACATGCCAGAGATCAGACATGGAAGTCGCACAATCAAACTGGCTCCTTTATAGCCCTCCAAATATACTGCACTCTCAGAAATGCTTGCACTAGGGCAATCAGACTGGTCAAAGCTGAATACCTCTCAGCTACGTTCAATTAAAACATCAATTACCTGTCTAAATTCTGGCAGGTGGTTCACTCTTTGTTCTCCCCTTCTTCTCATCCCCTGCCTCCTGTTCTAAAAGTGGGTGATATCTCCCTAGTTGATCCCCTCCCTGTGGCCATTGAGTTTAACAAGTTTTTTACCTCTTGTGCTTCCTCGCTTCTTTCCTTTCTCCCTTCCTTTTCACCTCCATCCTCCCCCCTTGATCCCTCTCGTGGGTTCCCCCTCATCTTCCTCTTCCTCTTTCTCCTTTGAGTCTTTATCCCCATCTGATGTTTTAAATGCTGTGTTGGCCCTTAACCCAACTAAGGGTAAGTGCCCCTCTGGTCACGACTCCAGAATCCTTTACCTCTGTGCTCCTGCTGTTGCTACTTCCCTTAGCTTCCTTACTAAATCTATCTTTCACTCTTGCTTCTGTCCCAGCTCTCTGGAAACTTGCCACTGTTATTCCCCTTGCAAAAGGAGGTGATTCCTCCCCTGGAAACTATCGATCTATCTCTCTGCCCCCATTCTTGCCAAGCTACAGGAACTTTTGGTTCTATCCCAACTGTCTTACTACCTTGATTCTTCCTCTTTCTTTACGCCATATCAGTCTGCTTTCTGCAAACACCACTCCACCACCTCCTCCCTCCTGAGGCTTTCTGATTCCATACCCACTGGGATAGATCAGGGACTCATCACCTCTGCTATCTTTATCAGTCTAGCCAAGGCATTCAATATGGTCTCCCACCCCCTTCTGCTTGCTAAACTCATTGCTGCAGGGCCGGGGCTTTCTACTGCAGCCGCCAACTGATTTCATTCCTACCTAGTGGGTAGAACACAATACGTTCAGATTAGTAAAGCAGATTCCCTTCCCCTTCCCATCAATACTGGTGTTCCTCAGGGTTCTGTGTTGGGCCCTCTACTTTTCACTTAGCTTCCTAAATGACCTTCCCACTGCCTGCCCACTCACCTCCATCCACATGTATGCGGATTATGCTATCCTGTTCCTTCCCCTTCTGTTGTAGCATCAAAACTTCAACATGATTTTGACAAAGTACAGCTTTGGTTTTGCTCAAACCAGTTATTTTTAAATGCCAAGAAGACAGTCTCCATTACCTTTGGCACAAAGAAGAGGTTCTCTCGGCTAGGCTCCCTATCATCTTGCCACACCCTAGATAGGACATTACTTGAGGTCACCTCTTCCTTCCGGTACCCTGAGGTCTGGCTTGACCAGCACCTCACCTTTTCTGAACACACTGATGCCATCCACAAAAAGCTACACCCTAAACTGGGTGGTTTACACAGAAATTGTGGTTGTATTCTTCAGCCAGCTTACCGTGCCCTGGTCCAGAAAATTATTCTACCTATTTTTGACTATGGTGATGTGGTCTACAATGCTCTCCTAAGTCTTCCCTAATTAGGCTGGACTCTCTTTTCCACTCTTTCTGCCATTCTGCTCTTGACAGTCCTCCCCGTACCCATCACTGTACCCTTTACCAGTCTCTCTCTCCCTTCCCTAGCCGACAGGTGCCATATCCACTGTGCCAACTTTCTTGCCAAACTCTGGTTTCACTCCCTATCTTGCCTCCTGCATTTCTCTCAGACCGTCTTCTTCTTGCTCACTTAGAAACCATGACCACCGCACTTCTACCATCCTGCCCAGATCTGCCTTGGTTGGTCAGACTGCTTTCTCACACCATTTCCCAAAAATTTGGAATGCCCTCCCTCCTTCCATCCATCATGCTGCCTCCTCCCACATCCTCAATTATCTCCTTAAGGACCACTCCCCCCTTCTTGTAGTTGTGTTTAATTGTTTAATTTTTACCGTTACCATACTTGACTCTGCACTTGTTGCAGATTAGTACCTATCCTATATTAATTATAAACTGTTTTTTTATTAGTCTCCAAGCATCTTCTTGTTTTTTTTTTTATATTCAGTTTTTTTTATCAAACATTCAGTACATCATCAGGTGAAGGTAGATTGTCGAACATGAAATACAGGTCATACATTTTCCAATATGGCCGAGTCTGTAATACAGCTAAAAATTAAAGAAAAAAAAATAGAAGCGTTTCTTTACAGCCAGACAAATCATCGTTGGATTCCAACTAATGGATCACATCATTATTATGCTAAAAGAAAAAAAAATGATACCTTGTGATCTAATATTATTTCCTGCAATCAATTACAGGACATTATCAAGGTATTCACATTTGGTTGCACATATCTTTATATGTTTGGACTGCCTACCCTCCTTTGTGTTGAGGCGGAGCGGATCCAGCATTAATCTTGGACATGAGTGTTACTTGACTCTTAACACATTACTCTCATTGATAATATGTAGAGAGATAGAGAGATCAATGACTTATCTCCCACTAAAGAGATAAAATTCCCCTTAAGGGATTCCCGGCCAATCCACTTCCAAACCTTTTTCCTGTCTACCCACCTTTTCCCCACCTCTTCTAGGGAACAGAGTCATTATATCTGTCCATTTGGTGCATGACTCACTTGCGCCATTTAAGTTTGAAGGCCTCCTCCCTGCCCTGTAGCATGGCAGTCAGCCACTCCAAAGCATATATTTCTCTGACCAGGACACACCATGTCTCCTTAGATGGAATTATAACAGTATACCACAGTCTGGTAGTGGCCTCCTTAGCAGCAAGTAGGAGCAAAATTACTTGTCTGTAAGTGGTTTTATCCACCTGGGTGTGCTCTGGAAGCGTGGCTGTCAACACAGAGGCAGGGGTTAATAAGTCACCACAGTCATATATGTCTGTTATTTCTTGAGTGACTACTGTCCAATAAGAGGTTAAAAGTTTATATTCCCACAGGACATGGGTTTGATCTGCTTAAAGACAGTCACACTCCCTCCAACATTTCCCCAAAGAAGAATCTGAGTATTTTGCCACTATGGCTGGGTTTGGAAAGAACTACATTTCTAGCAGCCCCTTGCCTCACCACTCCCTCCTCTCTCCCTTCATAAGGCTGACCACGCTAATTCTCTCCTACTACTTCCCCTTGTCCCCCACTATCCCTCGGAAAGATGAAGCTGGCACTGCCTATATTATGGGCCATCTTCCTAACTACTGCACTGGTATTGACCGACTTCTGTGCTACGGTGCTGGCCTGCGATCAACAGCGCCTCTCCTTCCTCTCATCCCCATCTCAACTCTCTTCACTCACTACTAGGGATAAGTCCACCCTGGGGTACATCTCTCTCAACTTGCTCACTAAAGCAGAATGCTGCCTCCTTGGCCACTACCTGGCTAACCTCTCCTGGTCTACTATTCCCTCATGCCCATACAGTACATTCTCCTACTATCACTACTTTCCCTTGCTGGGGACATTGAGTGCAACCCTGGCCCAACAAACTCCCATATCACCCCCTCCTCCAGCATCTGGACAAACGCCCCTGGTCTTAAAATCGCACATATCAATGTCTGCAGCCTTCCATCTAAATTCACTGACCGTGAGGCTTGGATTGAGCTACACAAGCCCCATATTCTGGGACTCACTGAAACATGGCTAAAGCCACACCACACCTAAAACACCTTCAAAATACCTGGCTACTCCAACCTACGCCTCAATAGGCCAGGCAGGAAAAAAGGTGGCGGTGTGGCCCTGCTCCTAAGGGAACCGCTCTCAGCTAGCATTGTCCTACACTCTGACCCTTCCTCTCCTAGTGAATGGCTACTCTCTGAATTGACTCTGGGATCCTGCAAGAAACTCTATATTGGCTGCTGCTACAACCCCCCTGCGACTGGAACCATTGGACTCACCAGCCTCCTCCAAGGCCTGAGCTCTCTAACTCCCCATAGAGAATCTGTCCTTCTTGGCGACTTTAATCTAAACTGGCTGAGCTGCCACCAGCCTGACTATGTATACCTGTTAAAGCAGCACAACCTGGTGCAGGCGATCACTCTCCCCACCAGAATTAATCAACGCTTGGCCACCCAGACTCTACTGGACTGTATCCTCATAAACAGGGAGGACCGAGCATTACACACTGGCACCATGGCTGACTCTATGGCGATCACTAACTGACCTATCTCCTCTGGTCTTCCAAACTAAGCGCCCCCACCCAAATACCTATCTCTCAGAAATTTCAGCTGTCCAGTCTCCACAGATCTCCTCGAGGAGGCCCAGTCCTTGGACTGGTCCATGCTTTTTTCCCTTTCCAATGCAGCCACAGCAGTTTCCACATTTACCTGGACTCTACTAACACTCCAGGTCCGCTTTTGGCCTGTCACCACCAGACGGGTCAGAGGCGGGTGCTCGCGCTGTGTCTCTAAAGACCTCCTAACCCTTATGAAGGCCAGAGACCGTGCCTGGTCCACTTTCAAAGCGACCCCCTCTCCTGCCCTCAGGGATGCTTACAGGCACATGAGGAACAAATGTAAACAAGAGGCCAAATTTTTGAAACAGACCCACTTCCACAATCTGCAAAAGGCCAACCTTGGAGACCCTAGAAAATTCTGGGACTCAGTCCACTCCCTCCTAAACCCCCGCCTCAGCTACGCTGCACCACATCTCAACTCCCAGGACGGCCTGCTGACCGATCCTCAAGATGTGGCCAGTGTCTTTAACTGTAAGTTCACCAACTTACTCATGTACCTAACTAAGCTGCCAACTGCCCAACCTCAAAGCTCAGCCCTAATACCTGATACACTGCCATGCTCCTCCAGCTCTGCCACTCACCTGCAAATACTCCCATTCTATTTTAAAGCCCTCTCCATACACGACACAGTGAAGCTACTCAAAAGTCTGCCTAACCCATGGCTCCTCTGGATCTGATGGGCTGTCTCCAGTCTTCCTTAAACTGATCTCTCCAGCGATTGCCAGGCCACTCACCTTCATCTTTAACCTTGTCCTTTCCACCTCCTCCATACCTGACCCATGAAAGATAGCTAAGGTTATCCCATTCTTAAATCTGGTGACCCCAAATCCTCCAACAATTACCGTCCAATATCCATCCTTCATCATCTCGTAAACTACTCGAGAGCAGTCCACAATCAGCTCACTGAGTACACAGACAAATACACCCTCCTATGCAACCAACAGCACGGCTTTCGCAAGAATCATTCCACTGCCACTGCCCTCGCCCTTCTGACCGACCACATCCTCTGTAACATGGATAATGGGAAAGCCACCGGGGCTGTCTTCATCGACCTCTCGAAGGCTTTTGACATGGGTTAACCATGCTCTCCTTACCTCCAAGCTTAGCCTACTTGGTTGTTCTCAGAATGTTACAAGCTGGTTCACTAACTATCTTACTGATCGCTCACAATTCGTGTGTATTGGTCAAACCTGCTCCCCCACCCTGCCTGTCTCTGGGGGTCCCTCAAGGCTCAATCCTGGGTCCCCTCCTTTTCTCCTTATTTGTTAATGCGCTTCTCTTCGACTGCCTCAACTGTCACTCTTTCCTGTATGCCGATGACCTTGTCCTCTTCCACAGTGACAAATCCACGGCTGCAATCTCCTCAGTTCTCTTGCAAAACTATGCTGCGGCCCACAGCTAGTTCTCAAAAAACCTCCTCTTAGTAAATGCCCAAAAAAATAAATCCATGCTGTTCAGATCTAAGCCCTTTCTGGCCAAAACTAAAAACCATGCCTCCTTACACAGTCTCCCCCCAGACGGCCCAGCCCTGGAGGATGTCAACACCTACAGATACTGAGGAGTACTGCTTGACCCCTCCCTCACTTTCAGTGAGCATGCAAATTCCCTTGTCAGAAGGTTCTATCAAAAGTTAGGTGCTGCCTGTAGATTCACGCAATACCTTACCCCTTAAGCCAGACTAGCCATTGTCCAGGGGTAATCTTCTCCCTATTCTTGACTACTGCTCCCCTATTTATGCCAGGACCTCAGCTACTGCCATGGCTAAACTCTCCGCTGCCTACAACAGCGCCTGTCACTTTGCTTTACTGGCCCGTTCTCCACCCACCACTGTACTCTCTATAATACCCTTGGATGGCTACCACTACAAGGTCGCTTTGACCTAGCCCTCTGCTGCATGGTAGACAATGTCATTCGCACCACTCCAGAATCTCCCCAACTGTCCTTCTGAAAACCAGAACACTCCTCCGCAACCTCTGCTCTAATGGTACTCCCCCTCTAGCTGTTCCTAGGGTATCCACCAACATGGGTAGCAGAGCTTGGTCTGCAGCTGCCCCTTTGCAGTGGAACAAACTACCAGCTGAACTCCGTTCCATTGACACACACTCCAGTTTCAAGTCCCGCCTTAAAGTCTGGTTCCTGGCAAACTTATCCTGCCGCTGCTCCCAACTGTTATATCATATTTTTCATAGTAATATTTGACTTCCTTGCGTGTACATATTGTGTATATATATATATATATATATATATATATATATTTTTTTTTACTGAGTATTCTGTGTATTACTTGTGCACTGGACGATGAAGTCACACATTGTACACTGTGTCTACAATTTGTTTGTTTTGTACCAGATCTCCTCATGTCCGATATTGAAACCTTCTATTCACTGTTCTCAAATGGACCTATGCATCAAACCTGTATATTGTGCTTACTATTGTTCCTTGTATCAAATCTGTTTCATGTGTATTACTGTTACCTTGTACTCCACTGTCACTCTGCGCCATGTGTTATGGCCTGGGTCGTGCCTGAAAATGGTCCCTGGGATCAGTGCACTCACCCGGTTATCAAAGTCATAAATAAATAAATAAAAAATTGAGTTCTAATTTTCCATGCATATTCTTTCCAATATGAGGAGGAGGAGACCTTGCATGCTGGAAGTGTCGATATATTCCAATTATGAGTGGGTATATCTATTTGTAACTCCCAAGACCAAGTTGTCAGTATTGACTTGGTCGAGTATCTTGGTTTCTCTCTAAGGACTTTATATATAGAACTAATTATATGTTTAGTAGGTTGGCTTCCCGAGTACGCTTGGATTAAAGATATCAAAAGTGACGGCTTCTCCGCTGTGCTGGAGAGGGCCTCTTCCGATGAGCTAAGATAAGATTTAAGTTGTAGGTATCTGTGAAAGTTTATTTGTGAGATGTTGTAAGTGGCCTGTATGGTCACAAAAGAGTGTATACCAGAAGGTCCAACCAACTTGGAAATAAATTTCAATTCATGTTTTTGCCATTGTTGAAAAACCTTATCCAATTTATTGGGGGGGAAATAGGGTGTCTGTCGCGATCGCTCTCAAATATAAGGTTTCAGAAGGAGTAAGATATTTACGTTGTGCAGTGAGCCATACTCTGAAAGGCTTCATGATATATTAGGGGAACTTGGTTAGCAAAACTCAGTTTGTGTGGGAGTGGGGGGGTGGCCAAATAAATATGTGCTAAGGTCAAATAAGTCACTCCAGTGGAGTTCAAACTGTTTCCAGTAGGCGTTGTAGAGTGGGTTTAACCAGCATGTAAGTGTTCTCAGTTGGGATGCTTCCGTATATTGGTAAACGTTGAGTAGGTTTAAGCCTCCTTTTTCTTGTGGAAGCTGGAGAAGTGAGTACCGTGCTCTAGGGGGATGCCCCTTCCAAATAAAGTGTGAGACAAGTCTGTCCCATTTTTGAAAATATATTTTACTGGGTAATATGAGGAGGGTTTGTAGGAAGAATAAAATACAAGGGAGTATATTTTGTTGGATTGCTTCTATCCTGCTCAGAAAACTTAATGGGAGCTGTGACTGTCTGGTCAAGTCCTCTGTAATCTGTTGGTTCCATGTCATAATAGCGATCGCTATTCTGGCATGTGTATGTCACCGAAAAGCGTATCAGCGATATACAGTTCTCGGTGAGCCCACTTCCGGGAACACATAGTGTTTTTGCGGGTGGGGGGCTGCACCCCCCTGCTTTTAGATTACCAACTTCAGAGGGGTGCATGTTGAGGAGGGGGCAGAACTCGGTGTGGGTGAAAAAAAAAATGAAAGCCGCAAGCAGCGGTAAAATTTTCTCCCTCTGTGCGGCCTGAACCCAGTGCCTACTGCACCAGAGCCAGCCACCCTCACCACCACACCACAGTGCTGGCTCAGCTGCAGCAGGCTGTCCTCCCTACCTAAACCCTCCTTGCTATCCCTCCCCTCCACCTCCTTATACCTCCCCTTCCGGTCGCTCTCCTCGATGTTCCATCGCAACCCTTGCAGGGTAACACATGATGATAGCACTAAAAATGAGTCGCTGTTTTTGCAGTCGCTCATTTTTAATCACTGTCATCACTGGATACCTACTCTGTTGGGTTAGGGGTTAGCGAATAGGTCCGCATGTATAAGATTTTTGGTTAATTTGATCCCTAAGTATCTCATTGCATGTTTATGCCATTTAAAGGGAAATTTCCTTTTCAATTCTATAGAAAGGGCATGATTTGTATGAAAGAACCTAGTTTTTTTGGTCGTTAATCTCATAGCCTGCCACTTTCCCAAACATCTTAAGCTGTTGCCAAACCGCCGGGACAGAGTGCTCCAGTGTAGTCAGGGTAAGCAGTATATCATTCACAAACAGGGAAATGTTATGCACTCGGCCTCCCATGGGCACTCCCTCTGTTTCTGCGTTACATCGTATGGCTTCTGCCAGTGGCTCCCAATATAGAGCAAAAAGAAGGGGGGACAGGGGGCAACCCTGTTGTGTTCCTCGGGAGAGTATGAAAGGATCTGAAAGAGATCCATCCAACTTCAGATATGCCTGTGGGGTAGTATATATGTTTTGGAGTTGTTTTACTAGGGCCTGTGGAAAACCGAAATGTGACAGGGTTGCCAATAGAAAAGGCCAGGTGACCCTGTCAAATGCCTTCTCTGCATCTAGCCCCAGAAGGACTAGTGGGAGTTTTCGAGTATTGGCAAAATCAGTCAGCAGGTACATACGCCTTATGACATTGTGAGCCTGCAGGCCCTTGACAAGCCTGACCTGGTCCAGATCCACCAAGGCCGGAAGTAATGTTTCCATTCTATGGGCAAGAACTGTCCTGTAGAGTTTGTAATTGAAATTTAACATGGAGATCAGATGATATGAGGTTGGGTGATGGGGGTCCTTCTGGGGTTTAAGTATAGCTGCTATAACAGTGTACTTCCATGATGGAGGAGGAGGGTTTCCCTCTTGCACCTCATGGAGTGCCTCAAGCAAAGTGGGGAGAAGTAGTTCCCAGAATTCTTTATAAAATTCAAAGGGGTATCCATCTGGTCCTGGCGCCTTTTAAAGTTTTAGCACTTAGCACTCTGAGCAACTCTCCTTGGGATAGTGGGCCACAAGGGATTTGGCTTGGTCAGGCGTTAATTTAGGTAGGGGGAGTTTTTGTAAATATGAGTCCATTTGCGATTTAGAGGCTGGGGGGGGGGTCCGCCGTATACAAAGCTTGATAATATTTAGCCAGGGCTTTTCTAATATCTCGAGGGTGAGTAAGTAAGTCCCCCCTATCAGGGTGAAACATACTAGTCGTGCATGCCTTGGTTTAAGTAGTTGTAGCCTGCACGCCAGATTTCTCGAACCCTTTGGGCCTCCTTCATGAAATGTAAAACAATTGTTCTGTTTTTTGATCTACCATTTTTTGTATTTTCTGCTTGACCGATTGAAGCTGGGGCCTCACCATTTTATCTCCCTAGGCTAAGAAAGATTGTAAAGTCTGCAGCTCCCTGAAGTGAGCTTCCCACTCCTTTTTATGGCTGCAGTAGGCGGAGCCTGCAGACGTTTTGTATGTACAAAAGGAGTGATGTCATGTTTTCTGTCTGTGGAACTGACTGAAGGTGTAAATAGTCTCCTCCGCCTTACCCTCCTCCAAGAAATGTTTTCCGCCCTCAAATAAATACGCTTTCATGTTAGTCAGTGGTTGCAGGGTACTATTTTCTTTCTTAAATGGGTGGTACAAAAACTGGAACCTGAGTAGTGGGAGGCAGCATTGTTTTTTGGATGGAGTAAGATCCATCCCACCTCCACCCACGAAGCTCCTAAAGATCCACCTCATCTTTTTTTTTTATTCATGTGGGAGGGGCATGAGGTGGATGTATCATGTTGAAACAAGATTCACTAGTTTGGGATCTGGACCATGGAACAGAACAAGTCTGTGGAGCCCCTGCATTTTGTTAAGGACTAGGAGAACAGAAGATAATGCCTTCAAACTTACTTAAAAACCCTTGGAACAAATGATTATCAGAGTCACCTGGTGTCTCAAAAGGAAAGACTAAGAAGTGTCTGAGACTACAGCTTCCAAGGAAAATAGACAGATTTCAGGTATTTCTTGAACATTTATATACTAAAAACAAAGTTCAGCTTTTGGGATTAACACTATTTGTTTAATATATATACATATATATATATATATATATATTTATATATACTGTATATATATATTTAGCCTTTTTAGTAGTTTTAAAACTTTGAAAGCACTGGTGTTAGTAATGCATTTAGAAATACATTTTTTAATTGTCTTTACAGATAAATCATGCAGGTTCATGTGAAGGGCACATTTTTGGGGGGAGGGGTTCAAATTATTTTAATCATGGGCAGAGTACTTGGTAAATACAGCTTTTGATGAAGTGTATTTTTTCTTTTAAGTTTGAGAAGTGGAGTTGCCTTGCACATGTTAAAAATACCAGCTGCAATTAACAACTACTTGTAGAAACACATTTTTTTTCCTACTTACTTTTTTCCTGGCTCAGTTTATATCAGTGAAAAGAAAGACTGGAACAACTATCAGAGCTGCCATCCCCCGACAGGCTATTTATCACTCATTTAACATAACACAAATGTAGGTTCACATTTTTACCATGAGGGAAGCAAGAAGATGAACAAGCATGGTTAACAAATACATTCATTGACACCTGTGACTGAATGGGGAGGGGCTGTTTTTTCTAACATTCCTGGTGAGTTTATACTCCTTGGAACCTGTTTTTCAGTTTTTTTTTATTGCATCTTGTCCCCGGTAATCTTCCCCGAGTGCAGTTTGCTCTATTGTTTAAAGGAGTAGTCCATCCAGAATGTGCAAAAAACATATGTTCTGTAGAGTGTTTTGATATGAATGTTAAGTCCTAGTGTGTCCTTCCCTCTGTCTGCTATTAGGAGTTCTTCCTAAATTTGCCTGCTAGCTGTATGGTAGTTTTACGACCCTTGGGGATCTCCATCACAAATCAGTTTATTGGCTTTCTTTCTCCTACGATGCACCCTGTCTCATGTGACCATGGTGTTCCCATGCCCTTAGATTAAGCATGTGTACTGCTTTAAAATCAGTTTAAAATCAGTTTAGCAACATCAGAGCTTTGTAACTGTTCTTATCCAGGGAGCACAAATGGCAACAGTTAGTTTAGCAGATACCTGAGAGCAAACTAACTGGGGTTTTCTGTAAGACATTTCTGAAAGAAATTTAGGAAGAAATAATGTGTACCATGAAGTTGGGGTGAAATAGCTAACAGGGAAAGCAGCTTAAAACCTCTCTGGTCATGTTAATAGTTGATGGATCCACAACCGTCGACCCTGTGGTAATCGGTAACACCTTTAGCACACCTTTTTCAGACCTCAGTGCTGTTCTCCCCTCTGACTTTTTCGAAAACAGGGCCACCTCCCCTAACACTTCTCCCCCACAGTCAAATCATCCCCTCTTCTATTTCAGGGAGGTAAGGCTGAATGAAGCTCGCCGCTATATTGCTGCTGCTATCTCTAAATCCAGATCTAGTGGCAACACCCTGGATCTTAAGCTTCTGTCACTTACCCTCGACGAGGTAATTCATCCGTTAACAAAAAATCCTAAACCTCTCTCTCAGCTGTGGAAAATTCCCAGACATATGGAAAACAGCCATCGTGACACCTGTCCATAAAAGTGGGATAAGATGAATCACTCAAATTATCGCCCTATCTCCATACTGCCCCCTCTAAGGCACTTGAGCGCATCATGGCAGATCAACTTACGACCATCTGGATAAATACAATATACCTTGTGCACAACAACATGGTTTCTGGAAAGGTCACAGCACTACCACAGCCCTCCTTGAGTTCACTGGAGCTTTGCACAAATCCCTCGACAGCGGCCTACTCACAGGGGCCGTCTTCATCGACCTCTCCAAGGCATTTAATACTATACACCATGGACTACTAATTGTCCAACTACAGAACACTGGGCTTTCTCCAGACTCTGCTCTCTGGTTTAAAAGCTACCTAGAAAAACGGTCACAGAGGGTAAAAGTTGCTGATGCTCTTTCAGATACCTTGCCTGTTCGCTCTGGTGTCCCACAGGAACCCATAGTGGGCCCCCTTCTTTACAGCCTTTTTTTAAATTCCCTCCCTCAACACTGCTCTGAACAAATCATACGGTACGCTGACTCTATTTTTGTATTCTTCTCTCACAAAGACCCCGCATCACTACAACACAACCTTCAACTTGGATTCAGCACTGTAGAGTCATGGTTTCTTAATCATAAACTGGTCCTTAATCACAAGAAAACCAAATCTATGCTTTTCTGCAGCTCTCATAATCCACACAAGCTACACCACTTGCCCATCTCCACCTCTCAGGGGAACACCCTAGAACAGGTGGTGTCCTTCAAATACCTAGGGATACAGCTTGACCCGAATCTCCTATGGAGCTCACGCTGACAATGTTGCTAGAGCTGCAAATACACGGCTTGGTCTTCTCTACAAACACAGACAACACCTTACACTGGAAGCACTGAAGATTGCTGTCCAGAGCTCTGTGATCTCTGTTATAGACTATGGTCTCATCATTTATGGCTCTGCCACAACCACAACCCTTAGATGCATATCAACTGCATTAAATAAGGCATGCCGGCTCATCAATGGGGCCCACCATCTCACCCACACGTGACCTGTACACTCTGACCGGCTGGCTCCAACTATCCAACCGCATCAAGTATCTCAATTGTACCATGGTGAAAAAAATCTACCTTGGCCTTGCGCCTCCTGAGGTCTTAGCCCTGTTACACCACTGATCCAACAATCGTTGCCTACGGAGTTCTGATATGCAGCTACTGAAAGTCCCCCGCTGTCGCACTTCCCAGGGACAACACTCCTTTGCCTATAAAGCGCCACTCTGGTTTAATGACCTTAGCCCCACCATCTCCTCTGCCCCGACACTTGGTATGTTTAAAACTAGACTCCGGCACCATCTCACTGCCAACAGCTCCTGTGACTGCCCCACTTAACCCCAGATTCTCTATTTCTTTGCCAGCTCTAGCTGCCCTCTCTCCTCTCACCAGACACACCCCGTCACACCTTGGTATACCCATGCTGCACTTTTCCTTTCCACCCATTCCCCCGCCCCACTTCTCCTACCCCTCTACTGCCTACCTGTCCCATCCCCTAGTCTCTCGTCCCCTCTTCCCCCACCCCCTGACTCCAGCACTTCTCAACTTATGTCTGTTGCTCTGACAAATGCCTCTGGCTGTTTTGTTCACTTTGTTACTTTCAAAATGTATCAATATGCAAATTGTATGCTACGACCACATTGTTGTTAGTTCTGACTTGCTGTTCTCCTCAATATGTATTTCTCTGACGTGGAACCTTTGTAAAAGAGCCTGGGCTCATAGGTAATTGTAATCCTAGACCTAAATAAATAAATAAATAAATATAAAATGAGTTCCAATAATTCCAGAATGTTTTTAGGAAAATGTTTCATATATGTCCAGTTCTTTTTGTGACTGAGGGTGCAACATGACACGTGATGGTGACCTTTATATTTTGGTTTAAGGCACAAAGGTTCATAAATATGAAAAATATTTTGTGGATGTTGCACATTAATTTTGTAAAGCATGGTTGCATCCTCAACACAGTAAGTGCAGAGCCTGTAATAGCAGCTCACTTTTGTGTATTGTAACTGCAGAGGATTCATGATTTATAAAATGGGTCTGTATTTGAGAGAAATAAAACAAAATAATTTATTGGTAACTTTGTTGAACATTATATATTATACAGATGGGTTGGTGCCTAACATAGTTTTCTATTTAACCCTCATAACAAATAGGTAAATTGTTTTTAGTTTATGATTGGTTAGAATTAATTAGTAACATGTAATTTAATCATTATTAATATGGAGGCACTGTTGTGATGTTTTAGATTCACTGTGATGATGCCTGACAGTGGTCAGGGGAAACATTAGTGTTGGTACAACTTTTACTGCTTATTTTTGGGACTTGGTGGACATGTAATATGCAGTTTTGTATTTAAATAAAAGGACTTCATTTTTTCATCAAAGTCCTGTGCGCTCTGATTTTTGTGGGTGCTCTTACCACTTCCTTTGTTACAGCATAATTAATAAGTTTTCATATGCATAATCTTTCCATTCATGTTATTGCTAGACATACTGCAGCTAGCTTGGCTTGAGGAAGGGTGAACATGGTCAGGACCCCTTAGCAGTTGAGATGCATATGCAGCAAATAAGTCCAGATGCGCTAACTGCCTGCTGAATAAGGAAGGGTTGCAGGAACCCAGGAAATGATTAGGGGGGCTGATGGTCATCAAAATGGAAAGGGATTTGGGGGTAATCATATTGGATGATCTAAAGGTAGCTGAACAATGTACCACAGCTGTGAGGAGAGCCAAGGGAATGCTGTGGTGCATAGGGAGAGAGATTACCAGCAGAAGGAAGGAGGTGGTGATGTCACTGTGTAGATCACTGGTGAGGTCTCATTTGGAATATGGTGTGCAGTTCTGGAAACCGCATTTCTGTCATGCAACTTTAAATCACAAATGGGTTAAATGGATTTATTTTAGATTTCTGTCCCTTTCCCCTACTTCTCCCACTGGTTAGCCTTATGGAACACAACCAGAACATATCTTGGCTAGCATGATGAATGCACCTACACAAGCTGCTTCTCAGTCTGCTACACTGTCTTTTTAAAATGCTAACTTCTTGTTGAAAATATGGCATCATTTTTCCATCCATAGTATTGTTAGACATACTGTAGCTAGCTTGGCTTGAGGAAGGGTGAACATGGTCAGGACCCCTTAACAATTGAAATGTGTATGCAGCAAATAAGTCCAGATGTGCTAACTTACCGTATAACTGTTAAGTTTCACAGTTTGTATTTTCTTCTTGAAATGATTACTTTTGCATTTGTTTATTTTAAAATATTTAATATTCTGACATAAAATATTTAATATTCTGACCATGTGATTATGTCATGGACCATAACTGATCTCCAGCCTTAATCCCCCCCATGCTCCAACTTGCATAGAAGATAATGCTTGTAGATGAATCTAATCATTTTGTAGCTGTTTTGGCGTGTTCTTGTGTGTGTGTGTGTGTGTGTGTGTGTTACTGTTACTGAAGAAAGAAATGTACAGCTGTCTTTATTTACATCCTGTTCAAAATGTGTTTTTGCACCTGTGGTGCCAAATGGCACAGTCGCTGTGTAAAATCTCCTTTCGGCTAATGAACTGATAGTGTTACTGTTCATGCAGTGGGGAACAGAAAGCATATGCTGAAAACTTGGAGTGAAAATACCAAGAAACGCCCAGGGCATTAGGGTTTCTGACCATAACACCCTGCACTGTAAGGACTGACAGGCATCAGGGGTGTGACTTGGGATTGTCAACAGTAATGCTCACGCCATTCCTCCCCCCATCCCCACCCTGCAGCCAGTGACAGGTATCGAGGTGTGCCTTTGACTCTTCAGCCCCAAAGTTTACTCCATTCTCTTATGCTGTACCCAATTCAGTGTATTTCCTTATGGAATGGGGTGAGTGTAAAATTTGAAAACCCCAAGGCACACCTCGACTCTTGTCTGTGTCTGCAGGGTAGGGTGAGGTGAAATAGCATGCGTGTTATGGGCAGTGACCCAAAGGCACACCCCATTGCCTGTCCATGTCTGCAGGGTGGGGGTAGGGTTAGCGTCACTGCCATTCCTGTTCTGCCTGTCTGTCTGTGTCTCTCTCCCTATCTATATGTCTATGTAATTATCTATCTTTCTATTAATTGCATGTATTGCTATTTTTAGCTATTTCTAAAACAAACCTGAATATCACATTTGCCTGTGTTCTGAGCACATACTTATGAAACTGTGCATATTTGTACTCCACTTCTGCGTAGACCTCATACTTTCCTAATATTCCCATTATCGCAAGCATAACTTACCTTGCCGTTTTCAAAAGCGACTCCTTCAGAAAGTTAATATCACATTATCTCTTACAGTCCATCATCATTACACCTGACTTCCTGAAATCAACACATTGCTTAAATATAACTTACATCACCTCATGGACAAAAACCCTGTTTCTCTTAAAATAAATAAATAATAAAAATGTTTAAATAATCCCAAGGCTGAACATATGCCAGACATTACTTTGTCATGTACTGCCACCTTCTCTACCATCATGGGGATTTTGCATATGTTTCCCTTGATGCTTTGCATTATTGGGATATGAGCAATTATGTTTTCTTTAAAATGTGGCTGTCTGGCCAATATCATCTGGGATAACACATACATCAGTGGCATTTGCTCTGGGGTTCTTTTGTAAGCTTCCTATTCCTTCCATTAAAATGTACACCTCTATATATTTTCCTAATAACGTATATGACTTTATAAAAAAAAAAAAAATAGACTTGACAATGCTCGCTGAGCAGCACTCCCACCCCCCTCTCCTGCTTCTCTTCTCCCCTCAACTTCCTCCCTACCTCTCTTCTTTCCTCCCCATCCCTCTCCATCTAACCTTACCCTACGGTCCTCACCTTAAACATACGTATCTTGAACTTGCCTTATTCTGTATTAACTGTTGTTTATTGTTCTAATGTCTGTTTGTCCTCTATGTGACGAGGTACCTTTGTAAATGAGCCTCTGGCTCAAAGGTTGTTAAACTGATGTTTAAATAAATAAATAAATAAATATGCCTTCCTTAGAACAGAAACTAAAACAAATCTTACTACTTACAAATCATTGTGTTGTTTCTTCATACCACCTTAACAATTCCACACAACTTCACTAACTTCATGATGCAGCTGTGGTGGATCTGACCAGAATTTGTTCTTTTTAGTGGTTTATGCTACGATGTCACCCCAGACAACCATTTTCAGGGTATCCCACAAGATTAGGGAGGAACTTCTGACTGGGAGTTTTCCGCAAGAACCCTAGGTATAGCTTCCTGGACCATTTGTTTAAATTCAGGGTCCTGCAAATGTATAAGGTTGAGACACCAGTGAGATTTTTTAATGTAGCCACCCAGTTGGAATTTGGCATATATCGGAGCATTATCGGATAGGAAGGTTATACTGTGCCAAACATCTTGGAGCGCTTCCAGATGTTCAGCTGTGGTAAAAAGGTAGTCAAGGCAGGATGCCACATCTGTATGGGCTGCCTGATGTGTGTATTCCCTAGCTTTGGGGAAACCATGATGCCAGGTATCTATAAAGCCCAGGCCGGAGATTGTTTGCTTAAAATAGTTTTGCATAGGGTTCACCCCGTGAGCATGGGCTCTGGAGACATCCAATACTGGATTGAGTGTAACATTGAGGTCTCCCCACAACAGTAATTGCCCTTGCAGGACTGCTAGTAACTGGCTAAAACACTTTTGGGCACGTGCCTTTGAGGATCCCAGAGGGAAGTACTGTACACTGACGCCATTGTAGCAGGGTGCGAGTGTAGCTTAGCTTACCAGTGGCCATGGCATATCGCCCCTCTGGGTACAAGACCTGGTCCTGTAATTCAAAAGCACCCCCCCCCCGTGGAATTAAGATGGCGGCCCCATGCCTCCTACCTGAGGCACAGGACGAGGCTATCACCTCCTGAAAACCCAACTTTTTGAAGTTTGCATGTTCGTCATTGGACAAGTGTGTCTTTTGAACAAAAAGAACCTCAGGTTCTCATGTTTAGCAGATTGTATAAGTCAAGAACGTTTGACCAGATTATGTATACCATTAATATTCAAGGTCATTACCAGCGATGATCTAGCCATAAGAAACCATAAATAGATTTTTAAATGTATCAGCAATCTGCCTCCACTACAGATAAAAGATTCCAAAAGGAATGAATGTGTTAGTGTTATCAAGCACTGGAATCTATAATAGTATAGAAGACCTGTTTCTACCACAGTTTGAATGTCAAAAAAATACTTTACCCATTCTTAAACTCATTAACACAGAAATAACACAGTAAAACTGACCCTCATGGAACCCAGAACAGGAACTATAACCATATCTGATATATAATATAAGCCAACAACGCTTGTAACCTTAAAAAAAATAACTTCACAAACTTTCAGTGTACATGGGGACCACAGCTTTGGCCCCCTCCTCACAGGTTCTCTATTAAAGAGTGACTTCCAGGGTTGGGAGGTCTTAAAAAGGTCTCCTATTGGGGAGCTGGTGTTCACTCTCAGAGGGAGTAAATCATGGCATAGCCCTAGGCCCCCTACGCCTATGGATGTACCATTATCCACGGGGATTAAGGCATGATCTATGAGGGCTGGCACTCTGCTTACCCAGGCAAACAAGAGCAGGATGCATAGCTCTGCCCCCATCAAGCCAGCCATCTAAAGGTGTCTGACCGAGGGCCATACAGAGATCAGCGTGGCAGGTGGGGAGTCCATACTAAGGCACTGCTCACCCCTTTGGCGCCTCCGACCCCATTAGTGACAAGCCTAAAGAAAAAGGAGGGGTCCAAGAAAGAGAGAGATGGTGGTGAGTGTAAGTGTCTTGGTGGTTAACTCCCCCTACTTCCTCCACACCCCAACCCATCCCAAACCAATGCTTTAAACAAGAGGATTTATTAGTGCAGCTTAGTCAGGCAGCATTTTCATTACATGTTGAGAGGCTGTGAGTAGAGACAAAAATATATAAACAACTCCAATTATTGCCATTCTGTTTTAGGCTTCTGGAATCAGGGCGGTCCAGGTGAACTGGAAAAAGAATAAAAATGCAAAATGAAGGCAGTCTGTTCAACTGTATCCTCAGACTGTTGCCCCAAGTTCCCTAGTAATACACAACTTAGTTTGCCCCTTGTCCTAAAGTCATCTCCCCCTTAATATACCTCCTCACAGAAAATGTGGTTCTACAGCTATTGGTCTTTACCTTCAGACCATAAAACAGGTAGTACCTGGACACCCCATAATTATAGGGTTAAGTGAATGTTCCATCTCGGGTTTGAGTCGATCTTTTAAATTTCTGGAGCAGCTCTTTCACCTCTTGCAGCGCGGTCAGTCCCTGTTATTTTTTGCTGCACTGGTCAGGCACTTGTTCCCAAACATTTTGTTAAGGAGTCTCTTTCTTGCTGGTGCTAGGCCTCTTCGGGAGTGGGACAGAGATGTCTTTTGCGTTCAATGCTTTAACTGCTGCCAAAGTTCTTTGGGCTGTCCGGAAACATCACTATGAAGTGCGCTGGATATGGCGTCTGAAAACAAAGTTGTTGCTGTTTTAGGACCTGCAGGATCGGTGCATAGGCCTGTCTCTTCGATGCGATGTTTGGTGAGTAGTCGTTGTCGAAGAAAATCCTTTTCCCTTTGTAGGTGGTTTCTTTTGTTCTCCATGCCCAAGTGAGCAGTTTTTGCTTAACTGCATAGCTAAGGAATTTAAGGACAATTGAGCACGGTTGTTGGTCTGGGCATTGAGGTTTGGGAGTAAGAACTCTGTGTAAAGGGAGAGAGAGGAGTCCAACTGCAGAACATCCCTTAAAAGGGAATCTAGAAAGGCGCACATATCGCAGCCCTCTTCTTCTTTGGGAATTCCATGGATCTGCATGTTATTCTGGCGAGACCAATTCTCTAGGTCATCGCATTTGCTCTCCAGTTATGATTGTTCATCTAATAAATGGACCACTAGCCGCTCCAGCCTATCTGTTCGTGCATCCAGTGATTCACAGTGTGTCTCCAGATCGGAAATGTTTCGCTTTACAGTGTTGATTTCTGCTGTCAGTTCCGATTGGAATTTTATTTTATTTATTGAAAAGTTTCAGCAGGTAAGGCACACTGAATAACAAGTTGCTTGTCTCCTGGTGCGACCTGGGAGAGAGGGGAGTTGGAGTTGCATAGTAAAAATATTATGTAAGAATGCATATTACAGCATAAGGAGACAGAACAATATACATAGTAGACAGTTTCAACTTTTGCTGAAACATCTGAAATAACACAGAGTGTACAGAGTTTCATCTAGCATTGATTGTATACAGGGAGATATTCCAAAGAGGCAGAACCACATTAGCAACAACACATGGTATTGTGGTTATGACAGTAACAGCGAGAAAAGCGATCTCTGTGGCCATGTGGACCAATGACTAGCAAATAGCGGATACATAAGGAGATTACATGACTAAAAACATGCAGATTGACTGCAGAATAACATAGTTAGCTAGTAGGAGCTTCATGAGGAGCACAAACATTCCAACAAATGCAGACTGAGACAACATAAAGCAGAGGACAAACTTTTAGTGCAGTAATAATAAGGGTTTGCATGTAGGTAACGCCTAGAATAAGGACAGCAGTAAAGTATTAGTATGAGGTCAAGAAGGGTTGGAGTTAGTAACAGACACAATTTACAGTAAGGAAGTTATGGATTGCCATAGTTATAGTGAGCCGGTCAAGGAAGAAAAATGGATTTAGGTAGGAAGCGAGTTCCACAGTTTTGGGAGACGGTATGAGAAAGTAGACTGGCCAATTGAGGTGGACCTCCGGGGTACTGCCAGGGTTCTGTGGTCAAGGGAGTGGAGGAGGCGGGAGGGAGAGAGAGAGAGAGAGAGAGAAAGGGAGGATGTAAAGATAAGGAGGTAGAGTACCAAGCCAGTAGGTGGAGACAAATTTTGCACTGTGATGCAGCCACCTGTTAGCTATAGATGGGAAAGCCAAAGCACGGTAGAGGTGACAGTGATGGGTTAGCGGAGGTGCATCTAGGGCAAAGCAGCAGTATGAGTTGAAAAGGGTATCCAGTCTGGCTAAGGAGGAGGTGGGAGCAGAGCAATAGACAACATCACAGTAGTCGACAATCGGGAGAATCGTCTTTTGGACCAGTTCATGCCTTGCCGGGAGTGGGAGGCAGGCGCGATTTCTGTATAAAGCACCGAGTTTAGGGTATAGTTTTTTCAGTAAGGCTTCAATATGGTCTGAAAAGGTGAGATGCTGATCCAGCCAGACACCCATATATCTGAAGGAAGTAGAGGTCTCAATAGTTGTCCCATCGAGGGTAGAGAAAGAGGGAAAGGATGGGATTCTAGTCATTCTCTCTCTAGTGCCTAAAGTCATGGACACTGTCTTTTTAGCATTTAGGAATAGTTGATGAGATTGAAACCAGCTCTGGACATTATTGAAGTCCAGCTGGAGCCGGGAAGCAACATCTGAGGGAGATGACCCCGTGGAAAAAAGGACCATATCGTCAGCATACATGTGAATGGAAGACGCGGTGCAGACAGACGGTAGATCATTCAGAAAAATGGAGAAAAGGATGGCACCCAGTATTGATTCCTGCAGGACACCCGTGCAGATAGGGAGTGGAGGTAGATGGTACCAGAGATTTTTATCAATTGTGTGCGGCCATTTAAGTATGCACTAAACCATTTTGTTGCGTGGTCAGTTAGACCGGTGGAAGACAGGGAGCAGAGTAGGGGGGCATGGGAAACCGTGTCAAATGCTTTTGCAAGATCAATAAAGATGGCAGAAGTAATATGCCCGCAGTCCATACCAGACAGGATCGAGGCCGTGACCCGAAGCAGCGAAGTCGTAGTAGAGTGGTGTTTGCGGAACCCAGATTGATGTTGGGTGAAAAAGTTAGTATCAGAGAGAGAAGATGACAGTAGGGCTAGGACTAGGTGTTCTTGCAGTTTAGCTAGCATTGGGAGGAGTGAGATGGGGCGGTAGTTCCCGGTGAGGAGGTATCACCGCTCTTAGGGAGTGGGAGGACGGTTGCATGTTTCCATTTTTTGGGGATTTCAGCCATTTGAAAAGAGAGGTTGAGAAGGGCAGTTAGTAGGGAAGCAATGGCTGCGTCGGACAGGTATAGCAGCTTAGGATCAAGACCGTCAGGGGAGCTTCCTTTGCTTGGATTTAATGGCTCTAGGGCAGTCAGTATGTCTTGTGGCAGGATATTGGAAAAAGAGAAAGAGTGTGGTGGAGTAGGTGGGCTGCTGTTAGAGTCGTGTGTCCACTGGCTTGTGATTGGGATGGAGTCTAGTAGGGCAGATACACAGGAGGTGAAGTGCGAGATAAATGCTGCAGCTACACTAAGGTGGTCGGAGATGACAGTATTATTTTTTTGAGGATTGGGGGCGGGAGCCTGAGGAAAGAAAAGTGAGTGGACCACTTTCCAGAATTTAGATGGGTTATTTATATTGGAGTTGAAAGTAGAGCTGAAGTATTCGGCCTTTGCCAAGTGAGTCACTTTCATGCATTTATTTCTCAGGGCCCGTATGCTTCATAGTCTTTAGGAGCTTTGTACCTTTCTGGAGCTTTCAGGCTGCGTCACGGGCTTTTTGGCAGGCAATGAGCTCTGGAGAGATCCATGGAAGGTGGTTCCCATGGACTCAGACCCAACAAATAGGGGCATGTTGATTCCAGATGTTGAGGAATTGGTCTCTGAAGTAGTCTGCTGCCTCATCCAGGGTACTAGCTTCAGCTATGGGAGCCCAGTTCGTGAGTGACAAGTCATGCAGGAGAGGGGCAATATTCAGGGATTTATATGACCCATATGTAATGTTTTATGGGGGGCTTTGACTTTAGGTACTCTGTGTATAAAGAAGGTCATGCAGTGGTCACTGAGGGCATCTGCTAGTGTTTCAGATGTAATGATCCTATGAGAATGAGAGGTGAGAGCCCAGTCAATCAGGGAGTGGTTTCCTGTCTTGTAGTTATGCCGAGTCAGTTCATGGATGAGTTGAGTTAAAAAGAGAACATCTATTGCATTGTGCACTTTATTGGGTATGGAGGACAACCAGTTTAAGTTGAAGCCACCCATGATATATAATTTGCCGGCTAAAGAGTGGGTAGTTAGGATGGCTAAGAGATCAGTAGCGATTTTGGGCTGTAAACCAGGGCTGTAGACACCTGCTACAAATTACGGTTTGGAGAAGGGGAGAGAGAGATTTGCAGCAGTAAGGCCTTATAAGCTTTTGGTTCTGATCTGGAGAACACGGTGGTGAATTGGATGGATGTCGAGATATAGATTGCTACCCCACCTCCTCTGCCTAGACGGTCCTGACGCAAGATTGTAAAGCCAGGGATTGTGAGAGAGGAATCACAAATCTTGCTATTTAGCCAAGATTCTGATAGTATTATTATATCGGGGGTGAGACCATGAGGGGTTGGACCAAGTCTAGTTTGGGGAGGAGGCTGCGTATATTTATGTGTAGGATTTTTAGGCCATGGGGGAGCTGATTTTTGTGAGTGTGGACTAGCTGCGAGGGGTGTTGAGGAGCCCTAGTTGTTTGGGCTGGGCCTGGGTTAGGTGGGTTAGGGTTTATGTCACCAGCTGATAAGAGTAGGAGTGCGATGATATAGTGAAGCTTGGCACTCTTAAACCAAGAGTGGGAGCTTGACAGGCATGAGTGAGTGAGTGCTCTTACCGGAAGCTGAGGGGGGGTCAGGAGCCAAGGATGAGTAGCAAGGTGCAGTACCTAGGCATCTGGATGAGACAGGCACAGGGGCGACAGGGAGAGTGAGACCAGGAGAGTGTGATAGGGGAAGGGGAGGCAACATGGCTATATACAGAATGTTTGAACTTCACCATGAAACGCTTGCAGTTCAAATAAAATTGCGGCATTACATGGCTGATCAGAGCCGGCATCCAGGCCTGCCATGCTGGTTGTTGCTGTTTGGCTGAGTTGCAATTGCTGTGTTAATCCTAAGCCATCCAAGGTTTTTTCAGGGGATTTCTTCTTCTTTAGACCTCCAATTCAATTAATGTGTTCCACACAGTTGTATTTATTTCAGTTTGGTGCAGATTTTATGCTAAAAAGGATTTTTTTAAGGTTAGAGGTGCCGGAGTTCTCAGATTAAGCATGCATGGTCCTCTGTGACATCACTGGAAGTTAGCACCTTCTTGTTACTTTTTTTTTTATTGTAAAGTATTTATTTTTGCTCATACTGTGTAAGATTGTATCCTTGTTTCCATTATCCACTGTTTTGACTTTTGTTGCTGTATTACTATGTATCTCTTTTTCCTCTTCCCCCAGGACGCATCTGGAATGAACATGTCTGCTCAGTATGTCTTTCTTGGTGAAACTTATAAATAAATAAAGCTGTTTCTTTTCTGTCCTTTTTTTATTTTTTATTTTTTTTTGTTATGTGCATTTTTTCCCCATTTTCATCTGCCCCTTCTCTGGGCCCTGTGGAGGCACAGGCATATCGAATTCTGAGGCACCCTCCTGACTTGCCACCCTCTCCCACCTCCACTGCCACTGGACCTCCACCCAGTGGCAACAGAACTACAGGGGTGACAACCACCCCAGAAGAGGAGAGCTGCCGTTAAGCTGCTCGATCCTGCTCCGTCTCTCTCTCTCTCTCTCTCTCCCCCTCCCTCCCCCGTGCTGGCACCCGATGACCCATGGTCATTCCCAAACCCGGGTCACTGGCATGGTGCAAGGTGTGGCATTCAGTGCCTCAACCCTCAAAAAATAAAGCTGTTTTTATATTGACACCTGTTCATACACATTTTTATATCAACACTTGGTCATACTATTTGTCTGTTTGCAGTACATGGAGGAGCTGGCAGATGCCCTAATGTATTGTCACAGCAGGAATGTGATTCATAGAGACATTAAACCAGAGAATCTGCTGATGGGACTGCGAGGGGAGCTGAAGATAGCAGATTTTGGCTGGTCTGTCCATGCTGCTTCACTGAGGTAAGGTTATGCGAACGTACATATGTATGAAAATACCAGCAGATACAGGCCATATGGTCTATCTAGTCTTCTCAAGTGCGCAGCTCCCAGTCTAAACTACTGCACCCCACCCCTTACCCACCCATCTGATATATCCCCATCTGCTGACCCCCTCCCAGCTTCCTCAGTTTTGACCTACTTTTGACCCTGTTCTACCCCCTTAAAACTTCCCACAGTTTTCAATGATATCCCCTCCTCTGGCAGTGTGTTCCACCTTTTTACCACCTTTTACATGAAATAATGCCTCCTCATTTTCCCCCTGAATCTTCCGCCCTCCACTTTCAGACTCTGTCCCCTTGTGTCCCTGTCCCTTTAATCTAAACATACTCTTGATACTAACCCTATTCATGCTCTTTAAGTATTTGAAGGTCTCAGTCATATCCCCTCTCTCCCTTCTGTCCTCCAGGGAATACATGTTGAGCTCTCTCAGTCTTTCCTCATGTGGTTTGTCCCCCAGTCCAAGTATTATCTTGGTCACCCTGCGCTGAACCCCCTCCTGTAGTTTAACGTCCTTCTTTAAATAGAGGTACCTGGACTGCACCCAGTACCCCAAGTGTGGTCTCACCAGCGACCTGTACAATGGCAGGATGACTTCCTATCTCCTAGAGGTGATTCTCCAGGCAGTGCACCCCAGCATCTTATTAGCTTTGGCTGCCACCTTCCTACACTGTGCAAAGTGATTCATGTTCCCTGTGACTAGTACCCCCAGATCCTTCTCCTCTGAAGTGGATAAATGCACTCCCCCCAGCCAGTAGCGATTCCCAGGGTTTCTGGCTTCCAAGTGCTTGACTTTGCACTTCTTAGTGTTCAACCTCAGCTGCCATGTGTCTGACCAGCGCTCATGTCTTGCCAAATCTTCTTGGAGTACCTGTCCCTCTTCCACGCTATCCACCTCTGCACAGATCTTTGTGTCGTCTGCAAAAAGGCTGATTTTATTCTTAATCCAATCCGATATGTCAGCAGTGAAGATGTTAAATAGCACTGGTTCTAGTACCGAGCATTGTGGGACCCCACTGATTATAGCTCTGGGAGTTGAGAGTTCTCGCCTTACAACTACCCTCTGCTGACTGTCCTGCAGCCAGCTCCTAACCCATCCAACCAGTTTTTCCCCCTGCTCCCAGGTTACTCAGTTTACTAGTCAACCTTTCATGTGGAACCAAGTCAAAGGCCTTGCTGAAGTCCAGATACAGGACATCCACCGCATGGCCCCTATCAAATGCCCTTGTCACCCAATCAAAAAAGTCAACCAGGTTTGTCCAGCAGGATCTGCCCAAGACAAAGCCATGTTACCTATCGTTCTGGAGGCCATACTCCTGCAGAAATATCACCAGCCTCTCTTTAAGGGTAGTCTCCATTAACTTCCCCATAATGGAGGTAAGCCTGACCAGTCTGTAGTTATCTGGTTCATCCTTGTGCCCACTCGTATGGAAGGGCACCACATGTGCCATTCTTCAGTCCTGTGGCATGCACCCAGTCCCCAGAGAGGTACAAAACATAGATTTTAATGGCAGATAAGGACTGCTTGGCCCACCCAGTCTGCCCATTTCCCTATCCGTTGGATAAGCTGCAGATCCTAGTTAACTAACAGCCTACTTCTTCCTACCCCCGACCAGAATTGCCTTATTTCTGTCCCATGCATTCTTGAATTCCACCACTGTTTTTGACCCCACAATCTCCTCAGGAAGGCCATTCCATGCGTCCATCACCCTGTCTCTGAAAAAAATACTTCCTCACGTTGCCCTTGAGCCATCCCCCCTCTATCTTCAAATTGTGCCCCCTTGTTCTTGCACATCTCTTTTTCTGAAAGATGCTACGCTCCTGCACTTTGTTGATTCCCTTGAGGTATTTGAAAGTCTCTATCGTGTCCCCCTCTCCCTTCTTTCCTCAAGGGTATACATATTAAGCTCCTTTAGTCTCTCTTCATATGGCTTCTGTTGCAGACCCTGCACCATTTTAGTTGCCCTTCTCTGGACTGCCTCCATCCTGTCTATGTCCTTGCGGGGATGGGGTCTCCAGAACTGCACACAGTACTCCAGATTGGGTCTCACCAACTGTCTGTACAGAAAGGATAACAGCTTCCTGTTTTCTACTGGTGATGCCTCTTCCTATACATCCCAGTATCTCCCCAGCCCTCCGTACTGCCTTCTCACATTGCTTGCTTACCTTTAGGTGTTGAACAAGTCTGCCAGAGGTCGAGCTAGGACCTCCGCCAACTCCTTCTGGACCCTTGGATGCACACCGTCTTGCCCTGGTGTCTTATCCACCATCAGAGACCATAGGCCCTCCAACACCCTGCTAACTGGGATCTCCCCATCTGTTACCCCAATCCCCCCGTGACCACTCCACCTTTCCCCTGTGGCATAGGCCTGTCATTCTCCCTTGTAAACACCGAACAGAAGTACTCATTGAGTGCTTCTGCGTGCTTCTCCCCCCCTTTTCTGCCCACCCTCCATCTTTCTTGATCCTGGCAATCTGATCTTTGCAGCTTCTTTTCTCCTTTATGTACCTGAAGAAATCCTTTTCCCCTTCTCTGATCCCCTGTGCCAGCCTCAGCTCCCTTAAAGCCTTGGCTGCCTTGACTACTCTGCTCACCTCTCTGGATTTCCTCACATACTCCTCCCTGTCCTCCTGTCGTTTGGATGTCTTATAACTTCTGAATGAAGCTCTTTTTTCCTTCATGTTCTCTACTACGTCCCTACTCAGCCAGCTCAGTTTCTTGGTCCTTGCCGTCTTACTTTAGGTCTTTGTACATGAGTTAGTGGTCTGTGTCAGACCCAGCTTGATGTTGTCCCATTTCTGGTTGACATCCTTATCTGGGCAGATGTTGGCGAGGTGCCCTTCCAATATGTCTCCCATCCTGCCAAAGTCTGCTCTTTTGAAGTCCACTAACTTTATCTTGGTTCTAGCTGCCTCCTTACCTAGATTGAGTAAGAACCACACAGTGTGGTGGTCACTTTCTGCTAGGGGGTCTTCCACACCCAAGTCCTGGACGTGCTCCTGTCCGTCAACTCAAGGTCCAGGATGTTTCTCTCCCTGGTTGGTTCCATTACCCTCTGTGTTAGGAAGCCATCCTGGAACACCTCCAGGAGGACCTGTTCTCTGGCACTTGAGGTAGCTGAGGTGCTCCAGTCTACATCTGGCAGATTGAAATCCCCTACTATCACAGTATTGCCCTGTCCTCTCAGCCTTCTTATCTGCTCCCCCAACTCCCTATCAGTTTCCTTATTTTGAGAGGGTGGCCTGTACACTACCCCCAGTATAACCGTCCTGCCTTTTGAGTTTTGGAGCTGTATCCATAAAGCTTCAGCCTTGCTCTCCTCCCCTCTCCCCTGTTGCACAATATCCCTTCCATTACATATATAGCCACCCCTTCCCCCTTCCCATTTTCTCTGTCCCTTCTGTACTCAGGGATCACTAAGTCTCTGTCCTGGTATTGGGTGGCCCACATCTCAGTGATGGCTGCTATGTCCACCTCCCATTCCGCCATCAGTGCCTGCAACTCTACTGCCTTGTGTCCCAGGCTCCTTGCATTCAAGGAAACCACCCTCCAGTGTGATCCCTGCCCTTCTTTGCCCTTCCCCTCTCCTCTGTCACCTCCCCTTTTTGAATTCCTCTCCTTCACCACCTGACTAGTTGGGGGGAGGCCTGTCTCCCTCGCCTGGTGGCACTGTGTGTTGCCCAACCCCGCCCCTTACTTAGTTTAAATTAATTCTGATAGCTATGTACTTACACAGCTTTTGCTTTAGGACCCCTCAGCCTTTCTTACTCAAATGCAACCTATCTGGTGTATACAGATCCTTGTTCTCCCACATTCTACTCCCCCCGCAACCAGACCATACCACATGGTGTGACACCACTCCCCCAGCCAGTTGTTGAACCCTACAATTCTTAGTTTTCTGTCTGTACTTGCTCTGGGTAGCTGGTTCACTGGACTGGACACTGGACAGTTGTAGGTTCACTGGAAATACCACCAACAGCTTAATCTGGTTCAAGGTCAGTTGGCACTCATCTTTGTGGGGGGGTGGGGAGGGGCAGCTGCAAGTGGGGATGCTAGCTGCACACTTGAGCAGACTTGCTAGACCGTGTGGCCTGTTTCTGCTGGCAAGTAATAAGTAAGTAAGGTACTGAGAAAATCTCAGAGAAAACAACTGAAGGTTCCTGGAGAGAGTACAGAGGAGGGCAACTAAAATGATACGAGGGCTAGGGGATTTGATGTATGAGGACAGACTTGAGGAGCTCTGCCTGTTTTCATTGGCGGAGAGGAGAGACAGGGGGGACATGATTGAGGTCTTCAAGTACCTCAAGGGAATAAATAGGGTAAACATGGAGGGATCTTTAGACTAAAGCAGGAGGTATCACCAGAGGGCATGGTTTGAAGTTGGAAGGTGGAAGGTGAGGGGAAAGAAGAGGAGGTTTTCACTGAGAGGGTGGTGGACCCTTGGAATGCACTGCCTGGTGAGCTGGTTCAGAGATCCACAGTGGAGGGCTTCAAGAGAGGGTGGGACAGACACAGAAAGTGGATATATCAGATGATGGCCTGGCCCAGGGGGGTGGGAATGGATGATATGGGTCTCTGGAACACAAGGGGGGGCTTCGGCACCCAACTAGAGATCTGAGGTTCGAGCAGACTCGATAGACCATAAGGCCTAATCTGCTGGCAAATAGTATGTTAGTATGTTCTTCTTTATTGTATAGCCTACCCACTTCCTTGAACCTCTCCTGCACCTCTTTGACCCTACTCCCCTCCAGGTCATTTGTACGCAGGTGCACCACAATGTGAGGTTTCTCCCATCCCTCCCTACACACTTAGGAATAAACTGCCCCACTGTTCCTGCCATCATGCCTGGCATACATTCCACCCATATGCAGCTATTCTTTGTGCCCTTGCCACCCCATCTTTCACCCTTCAGTATTGAGTCCCCCAGAATGATGACCTTCCCTTCTTTTTCCTGCTGTCCTCCTAGGTACTTCTCTTTACAGTCCCAATCCCCCTTGCCTCTTTTCATGCCTACACCCCCCATTGCCTCATGTGATCCCTGCTTTACCTCCCCTCCTCTCCCTCTACTACTCTTGCCTGTGCTAACTCTGTCCCCCCACCATTCCTCCCTGCTCCTCCCCTCCCCATTTGAATCTGCTACCCTCCTACTTCCATAATACCCCCTTGCCAGTGCTGCCCTCCGGCACATCCATCCTGCTTCTTGCCTCCTGCTAGCCCCCATGCTGCTGCTACTATCCTTTTTCCTCCCCTACTCTGTGTCCCCCTCCCCCCCGTTCCTGCAGGCTAACCAGTACTGAGAACCTGTTCCTAGACTCCCTCCCCTTGTCCTGAGCTTCCCCTGATGTCCTGCTCTGTGACTTCATTCCACGCTCTGTCACTGTTCCCTTTCTCCCCTGTTCTTAACCTCCCTCCACTTTTCTGACTCTGATCTCATCGGTTCCTGAGTAGTTGCTGATTTGGGCCCCTTTAGCCTCTCTCCTTGTTTTACCCTCTGTCCACCAGCTGCAACATCTGGGGGAGCCCTCCTGTAGTCCGTTGGCCCCAGATGCTCCCCAAACCCTCTCATCCCTTCTACTCGGCTCCCTTCTCAGCCATGCAACCTCCACTCTAAGTTGCCCAAGCTGCCTATACACCATAGAACCCCCTCCTCTCCACACAGTCCCCAAGAAGATGGCTGCTCCACAACCATTGCAGCTTACCACCCTTCCTGCATCCTCTCTTGCACTGTTGCCACCAAACATCCTCCTCCTCCATGCCTCTCCCCATGACTGCTGCCTGCTCTAGCTCCTAGGTCACTCTGTCCTACCTGGTATCCACATTTTGTTCATCCTGTTCTAATCCCCACCCAAATACTAGCCCAACACTAGTGCAGAATCCAGGTGTGTTTCCCTACATTCCTTGTTTATGATACGGTCACCTCATATGTGTAGTATATGTAGCCTCCTCCCCTCACAATTCACTGCCTACTCAACTGCCTCCTGATACTTCCTATCCTCCGATGCCCTGCACAGCATGGCCTGCGGCCTGCTGTCCTCCCTGTGGACACTGCAGATGCCACTTCGATGCCACACTCCAGCTTCGTGGCACTCACGCTTCTGGGTCGTTTGGCCCTCTGGGAAATATAGTCACTCCACAGCCACCTGATTGGTCGGCCTGTGCCTCATAGTCCTCAGTGTCCTCAGCACAAGTCCCTCCCTTGCCCTCACTGTACTGTTATCCTCCCTTCTCCATTGTCCCACACAACCACACAATTAAAACATTTTCAATCCTCGCAAAGCAGTAAAAAAGTAAAGAACACCCCCGCACACTTCCCTGCTGCTTAGCTGCCTGTCATCCTGTCCACTCGGTGATGGAGCTCTTCAGACAGACCTACAGCAATGTCTCCTCCATAAATACTCACTACACAGCAGCCTGATTGGTCGGTCTGTGCCTTGTGATCCCTGGCATCCTCAACAAGTCCCTCCCTGTACTGTTGTCCTTCCTCCTCTCTTGCCCCACACAATCACACAATTAAAACATTTTCAACCCTCCCAAAGCAGTAAAAAAGTAAAGAACACCCCCAGACACTTCTCTGCTGCTTAGCTGCCTGCCGTTCTTTCCACTCGGTGTCGGAGCTGTTCAGGCAGAATTACAACAATGGCGCCTCCGTAAATACTCACTACACAGCTACCTGATTGGTTGGCCTGTGCCTTGTGGTCCCCGGCATCCTCAGCAAGTCCCTCTCTCATCCTCCCTGTACTGGCGTCCTCCCTTGCCCCACACAACGAAAACATTTTCAACCCCTTACCCCCCAAAGCGGTAAAAAAATAAACACTCCACCATACTTCTCTGCCGCTTAGTTGCCTGCCGTCCTGTCCACTCAATGACGGAGCTCTTCAGGCAGAACTACAGTCACCCTGTGACCGGAGCTGGTTATGATGCACACCCTTTGATGGGAGAGGCCTATAAAGCAGCTATCTGCATTGATGGCAGTACTAGTATCACAGCTGCTGATGTTTTTTATCTATGGCAGGCGATTCATCCTGAGGAGCTGCCTACCCGAGGGACTAAATTAACAAGTTTTGTAATTTTGCCTGCTGTATTACTTGAATTTACCTGCAAGATCGGTTTTAGACCTAATGGTGCCCCAAGCAGAAATACTTGTGGTGCCCCCTACAGTGCTTCCAATTGCCCCCATCCTACCCTCTTCCCAATCCCACATCCAAAAAGTGATAAGAATTCTATGAATGCAAACATGATGACAACAGTTACATAGATACATAGACAGATAGACAATGTTGGCAGATAAGAGCCTACGGCCCACCCAGTCTGCCCATTTGAGCTTGTAAGTTTACTTTATGTTTTCCTAGAAGTCTGTTGCTCCTTACCCGTCTTCCAGAATTCCCTTATGTCTATCCCATGCATTCTTAAATGCCGTGATTGTTTCAGTCCCAACTACTTCCTCTGGCAGGGTGTTCCACTTGTCCACCACCTGTTCTGTTAAGAAATTCTTCCTCATGTTTCCTCTGAATCGCCCTCCCTCCAACTTCATCCCATGTTAACCAGTTATGGTTTTTAGCTTTACACTTTTTGCATTTTAAGAAGATTTCTGCTTATATGTTCTACTTCAGTGCACCCCTTCTGTCCTGGTGCCTCAAGTGGCCGCTTGGTTCGCTTGTGCCTAAAAACCGCCTTTGCTTACTTGCAGTCACTTGCAGTTTAATGAGCCCCATCGCTGCTGACCTATAGCCCAGCCTCACAAAACTGAACTTTGATGGCGGTAAGTGGAGAATGAGGTTATCTATAGTCTGCTTAGAAGCATACATACTATATATACATGCATACTGTACATACATAAATAAAATCTACAAAAAAAAGACCATCGGTCCATCCGTTCTCCCCTTTTTACCCAGTTCTGCCATGGGACCTATGTCTAGATTGGGTTATTGCCCTCACTTGCCCCTGCTTTCCCCCAGGTAATTACTAAACCTTTTACTCGTTCTGTTAATGGTTCTTGCACCCACTCCCTCTGCTGGTAGGCTGCTGCACAGCTCAATCACTCTTCTACTGTATAAAATAAAACTTTCTGACATCCCTCCTGACTCGGTTGCCTTCCACTCGTGTCCCTGTGTTCTTGATTTGCCAGTCCTAGTGAATATTTCCTCACAATCTGCCTTGCTTGTACCTTTCACAGGAGTCCAAATGTACTACCCGATTCCACTTTAATGACGCCAGTAAATAGACTTTTTTTTTTTTATTGAATTGTTTAACCAGGCGTGGCACACTAAGCTGAAAGCTTGTTTACAGGTGTGACCAGGGAGCACATGGATGTTAAGTGACAAACTCAAGGTCACAGAGTATGCAAGTGAGGGCTGTGGGATTCAAACCCAGGTCTCCAGATTTGCAGCTCAGAGCCTTAAACCACTGCGCTATACTGCCTCCCAACTGAAACAGTGATGGCAGAAAAAGGTTTTCCATCCCATCTAGTCTGCCCAGTCCTACCTACAGTACGTTGCTAGTAACCCAGTGTTCATTCACACTCCATCCCTCATGCCCACACACTTAATGACTGACTTTTGCCCGCCTGTCTGCACATAAGCACCATTAACCTTCTCAGTACTGGCTTTCCTATATGCTCCACTCCATCATGTGATGGGTGAAATTACTCCGCTCTAACACTAAAGGGATAGATGGGAAGCTTTATTAGTGAATGTTAAAATGTATCAAGTGTGTTGCATGATTACAAGAGTCCTCTGGTTTCTCCTTCTTGTGGCTGTGTGAAACACACACTTCTAGCCCCCAGCACTGATTCCCAGTTTTCTCTTTCAGGAGGAAGACTGTTTGTGGTACTCCGGATTATTTGGCACCAGAGATGGTTGAGGGGACGATGCATGATGAGAAAGTGGACCATTGGTGTATTGGAGTATTGTGTTATGAGTTCCTGGTGGGGAGACCGCCTTTTGAAAGTGTCACCATCTCGACAACTTATAAAAGGATAGCTAAGGTACGTTCTGGGCACCAGATTATTGGAAGAATCAAATGTGTCTGTTTAGTGTGCTTTGCTTATGTTTTGTTCCATTCCTCCCATGCCAACTGTCTAGGCCCTGTGAGGCTACACCTCTTCCTCCTGTCAGGAAGGTGGGCAAGCAACAGCTTAGTGCTTGGAAGGTGTCCAGCATCGTACCTTTAACACTACCTTCTAATACGAGACCGAGTCACTTCTCCATCAGTCTTTTATCTAAGCCAAATATTACCTGGGGGGGGATTGCCTGAAAAGGGCTAATGGAGAGGATGGGAACCAACACTGAAGAGGGCTTTGAGAATGTAGCTCCAGTCTGGACCATCCTCTTCCATTCTGTGTAGCTCCCTCATATCCAAATATTACTTTGGCTGCCTTAACTCTTTTATACTGTTGCCTCCTCTCCTCTCCTCTAGCCTCTCAAACATTGACTCGCACTCCCACCCACCCCACCCAAACTCCTTAGCAGAGGGCCACCTTCTCCTCTCTAGGCTTCTTTTAGTCTCTGGCCTGTCTCCATTTCCCCATTTATTCTTCCTCCTCCCCTTCTGTCCTTAAGCTCTACTCTGGTCGAGACATACTACTTATGACTGTCCCACCTGACCCCTTTACTGCCCGCATCTGCTTCCCTCACTAAAGCTCCTCTACCCCCCCACACACACACACACACACACACACTCACATATCTCTGGATGATATAGCTCCTGTGGCCTTTTACTATATTAGATAGTGTATATCCAACCTGGCAGTATAGGCTAGACTCTGAGGTTAAAGTAATGAGCTGTGAATGAGCTTGGTATATCCAGCAGACCTGGGTTTGATTCCCAACACCTCCACTTGCATACTGTGTGACCCTGAGTAAGTCATGTAACCTCCCCAGTGCTCTTGAGTCGCCCCTGAAAACAGGCCTTTGGCCTAGTGGACCTTACCTAGTTACCAAAAAGAATAAATAAATATAATCCTCCGTTTTCCACTGGACAAACCTGTATATTAGCACATATTCTTTGAGGGTATCACCGCCAAAGAGCCCTAAATCATTGGACTGTAAGCTGTTGGGATCAGGACCACAAAGGAAACTTACAATGACAGGGGACCGTCCACTTCATGCCTACTTAATCTATAGGGCACAGTTCAATCTGTATAAAGTGGATGGGCCCCATCCATGTCAGTGTGTTTTTCTGTACTACCAGGAGTGAACTGGAGGTGAGTGGAGGCCTTTTCTTTCTTTTGGTAACTGTTCCTTCATGATCACTGTCACCGGATATGTGTGTGCTGTCACTGAGGTAGGTGCTTTTAATGTCATGCTATGTTGCTGCTGGACATTTACTGCTGGTTTACACGTGCTTCCCATGTGTTTTCACTAGGGCCAACACATACCATACCTGCTGTGACATTACCATAGAACAACTGGCTCCACCCCATTCAGAATCCACTTAGAATCTTCATCTTAGTGATTTGGCCAGGTAGCTTGAAGAAATTCTTTGAAACCTTTGTGTTTTTTCCCCTCCTACTATAGTAACTCCTAGCAAAGAATCTTGTTTATTTCATAGACAGAATTTCTAAACTTGAGTTGTGCCTGTTTGTTTTCTTAATTGGCTTCTGCTTTAAACTTCAAATTTCTGGGTGTTCTACCATTCTGTCAGAACTGTCTGAATTCTTCAAAGGGCGTAGGACAAGTGTTGAATTGCTATTGTTGTCTGAATGTATCCTGGTGCCAAGGTTAGCCACTTCCGCACTTCCTTTCAGAACAGTTTTCCCCCATTTGCATCTGCTTTTTTTATGTTTGCTTGCACGCATGTGCAAGAAACATAGTGCCGTCATCCGAGTTTTTGGAGGCGTGGCACCTGTCCTCCAATTCAGGCAGTGTGCTTGCAGGCATGGCCGCAGTTCTCCAATGAACGCTGCAGCTGTCTGTAACAGCAGTTGAAAATGCAGTGCCATGCAGTTGAGAGAGAGATCTCCGTTTCAGTGAGCAGTGCTCCCCCTCCTCCACACGCACGCATATTGCGTGCTCATGCGCCCCCTCCCACGCACACACTGTATGGCCGATGGGGGTGCCCAATCCCAACTGGCTCCATGCCCACCCCAAAAGCTTTCCAGGTGCCACGCTGGGAGCCCACCAAGCGTGGCAAAAATTGTTATGGCCGACGGGGGTGCCCAATCCCTGTTGGGTCCAAGCCCCCCAAACAGCCTTCCAGCTGCCACGCTGGGAGCCCACCCCAGTGTGGCAAACGTCCTGTGTCGTCTTCCTAAAAAAACAAACAAACAGTAAACAAAAAAAGTTCCTTCGGTCTCCCTGCCCACCCTTGGCGCACCCTACCTCCCCACACCCCCACTCACCCCATTCTTACCTCCAGAGCTCGGCGCAATGATCTACGGTGGACCAGGAACACGTCTGCACTCTTCAAAGTCGACCGCGAACTGAGGAAATGCCGGTAAGCTGTATAATGCAATAAATAGGGTTTTTTCAACTTTGATGCATATCTTAGGCATTTTGGAATTTTGGCACCAAATTTTCAACATCGGTTTTGGGACTCCTCCTCATAATTCTGAAACTGTCATGGCGTTAATCGGGCCCGAAGGAGTGATTTACATCACTCGCAAAATCAGCTTACAGGGACCAGTTAATAAGCAAGAGAATGCCAGTGTTCACAAGGTGGGCTCTCAAAAAGCCTATGTTGCAAATTTGGTGAAAAAATTCTCTAAAATGACTGTTTTACAAGCGTGCATTGCGCAGTTGCTACGCACGCTCGTAAGTTCACTAATTTTTAATATTTGCACTCCGATTTTAACATTGCCATTTACCACCTCCTTATCAGCAGTACAGCTGTCATTTTCACATCTCGTCAAAACATGTTTCCGCGCATGTAGCGCACAATGCTAGTCGGTGTATGCAATCAATGTTTGGGACAGAGTAAGAAAATCACAGTGACACTGTTCATGAGCAGAGGTCTTAAAATGGCTATGTTGAAAATTTGGTGAAAAATTCCCAAAATAGACTGTTTTAGAGCCGCATGCTATGCAGTTCCTATGCACACCTCAAGTAAGTTTGGCAATTTTTATAGTTTGCACCAGATTTTCAACATTGATATTTTATTACACTCCTTATGAGCAGTACAGCTGCCATTTTTCACATCTCACCCAAAATGTGTTTCCGCACATGGCGCGCATTGCAGTCGATTATGCGAGAAAGCAATGTTTGGGACAGATTAAGAAAATCACAGTGACACTGTTCATGAGCAGAGGTTGTAAAATGGCTATGTTGAAAATTTGGTGACAAAAGTCCATAAAATGACTGTGTCATGAGTGAGCATTGTGTAATTTCCACGTACCCTCGTAAGTTCATGAATTTGTAATATTTTCAGTCCAGATTTTCAACAGTGGCATTTTTCCACACTTTCTTATGAACAGTACGGCTGTCATTTTTCACAACATGGCCAAAATGTGTTTTCACACTTTCAGCGCAGAAATGCATGGTCGCTGTGGGAAATCATTGTTCAGGACAGAAGAAAATCACAGTGACACTGTTCATGATCGAAGAGTCCCAAAATGCCTGTGTTGACAATCTGCTGTAAAATATCCCCAAACTAATTACATTACGGGTGTGTGTTGCACAGTTTCTACGCACACTCGTGACTTCACCAGTTTTTTTAATATTTTCACAGCAGATTTTCAACATTGCCATTTTTTACACCTCCCCATGAACAGTACAGCTGTCATTTTTCACATCCTGTTCGGAATGTGTTTTTGCACCTGTGGTACTAAATGCTGTAGTCGCTGTGTAAAAGCAGCTTTCGGCTAACAAACTGATATTGCCATTGTTTGTGAGGTGGGGGTCACAAAAAAAAAACATGTTGAAAATTTGGAGTGAAAATACCAACGAATGCCTGAAGCGTTAGGGTTTCCGACCATAACGCCCCACCCTGTAGAGAATGACAGGTATCGGGTGTGACTTGGGATTCTTGCCTGTAATGCTCATACCATTCCACACCCTGCAGCCAGTGAGAGGCATCGAGGTGTGCCTTGGACTCTTCGGACCCAAAGTTCACCCCATTCTTCTATACCACACCCATCTCACCGTATTTCCTGATGGAATGGGGTGCGCATAAGGGCCAAAGACCCCAAGGCAAACCGTGACACTTGTCAGTGTCTGCAGGGTAGGGTGTGGTGAAATGGCGTGGCCGTTATGCTTGACGACCCAAAGGCACACCCCAAGGCCTGTCAGTCTCTGCAGGGTGGTGGTGGGGTTGGCTTCAGTTCAATACTTCACTGCCATTCCTATTATGCAGCTCTGTAACTCCTACACTACCAGTGCCAATGCCAGCAAGCAAACATTTGGCATTGACAAATGCTTGTTTTTGTTTTTTTCTCAGTGTAGAACAGCTCAGATTGGATTCCTTTTCCTTCCCAGAGTTTTGGGTACTCCTGTAGAGTCCTTTGTTTTTTACTTTCTCTTTGATCATTGCTGCCCCATGTTAATGCATTTGTAACTAAGTTTATGTGAGTAAAAGAGAGATTTGGACTTATTTACAGCAGGTAGCTGTTTTTAGAATGTAAAGCAATCTCAATAGTCAAACTGGTTTGAAATTGTGTTGTACAGAAATTAGTCATCTTACGAGGAGGAAAGCAACTTGAGACAGGCCTAGAATTATAAACTATTTTTGATTGTAACATAGGGCTGTATACCAAAAGGAGAAAACATGCAGTTGGTAGGATTATAAATGGTGACGACTACCTGCTTTCTGGTTGTTGGTGTATTTTCAGTATACCATGGAACAAACAAACACATTGGAGCTTATTGGCCAACCCATTTGCCAAATAATAAACAGAAGGATTCAGAATTCTGTTATAAAACTAGGAGAAATATTTTTATGAGAAATTGGAATTTGTCCAACCAACCAGGCGAAAGCAGTCGACCCATATGATATACACAAAAAGCCTCATAAGGATAATATTTTTTATATTATTCTCTTAACGTTGGGGGGAGATGTTGAATTAAATACAGGACCACAAGTAGACATAAAAACAAATGTAAAAATGCTACATGATAATGCCCGAAGTATGGCCCCAAAAAGGTATCCAGTGATGATAGCGATAATAAATGAGCGACTGTAAAAACAGCGACTCATTTTTAGCACTATAATCGTCAGCTACCCTGCAAAGGTAGCGATGGAATAGTGACGAAAGCAACTGGAAGGGGAGGGATACGGAGGTGGATGGAAGGTATAGAAGGGAGGTTTAGATAGGAAGGAGAGCCTGCTGTAGCCGAGCCAGCCCTGTGGTGTGGTGGGGAGGGTGGCTGGCTATGGTGCAGTAGGCACTGGGTTCGGGATGGACATGGGGTAAGTATTTTGCGCTGCTTGTGGCTGCCTTTTTCTTTCCCCACCAAGTTTTGCCTCCTCCTCAACATGCACACCCCTGGGTTGACTATCTGAAAGCTGAGTGGGATTGGGGCAAGCTCTGCCCCCGCATAAACACTAAGTGGTACCGGAAGGGTCATCGTAGAATAGTATATTCGCCAAATGCTTTTTGGCGATATACACACATCATAATAGCAATCGCTGTTTTGCAATTGCTACTATGACATAGAACCCCCCAAAAATGGATCAAATAAAGGCCATGATTCAAGAATTAGAGTCTGGAATAATCAGATTTACTGAGTCTTGGCTAACGTGGAGTATAGAAGACAGTGCAATTACTAATCTCCCTTCGAGGGGGAGCTCTTGCAGCAGGTAATACCAATAGGACTAAGGTCACCAGGCATTAGGACCCCACGGAAAAATCTTCTAGCTAGCAGTCTGTGGCAGGGGACTGCCCCCGACATCGGCTCCGCCCCGACATTAGGGGTAGTATAAAGGGGTCAGTCTCCCAGCGCCATCTCAGTTCTTTTCCTGCCGTCGACCCACTTACCTCTGCTCCACGGACACCCAGTTTTTTGCAGTCGACTGCGCTTTTTTTCTCATCGTTTAAATGTTCGTTTTCAGTCTTCGATTATTCGACAAATTTGCATGTCTTCACCTCCTTCCACTCAGCACAAGTCAAAGTGTCAGTGTAGGAAGCAGATCCCAGCCAAGGACGGCCACGTGGCCTGCTTGATCTGCTTAGGCCCAGACCATCCGCCCAACAGTTGCCCGCACTGCCAGAAATTCACTAACAAGACCTGCATCAGAAGAGCCAATGCCCTGAATACCTGTCTTCTAGAGAAGCAGGTGGCAGCCATGCAGAATTCTCCATCGGGACGTAGTTCTTCATCCCTGCTAGAGAGTCTCCCCCCACAGAGAAGTCATCGGGAGGGAAACATCACCATCACCGGGAGAAAGACAGAGCCAGGTCAGAGTCCTGCCTTAAGTCCTCCCACAAGGCTTCTACTTCCTCGACCTCTGGCAGGAGGTCAGGGTCGGTCTCACTGGCCGCCTCTGGAACTGTTCTCGAGAAGACATCCTCTTCCTCCCACAACAAGAGTAAGGAGTCTTCTACCTCTGGGTGTTCATCCACCCAACTCCCCTTGGCTCACCGACCCCACAAACCTTCTCATGGGTTAACCCAAGAGGGAAAAACGTCTTCCTCAGGCAGGTCTTCAGAAGCAGGCCGTAAGTCCAGTGGTTTGTCTGATAAACACAAACACTGACAACTCCACCAAAAGGCTGTCCGGCATCGGATGCTTCCGCCCCCTGCGAAGTGGAAACCTGCGGGTGGCAGATGACCTGTAAGCCAGGCTAGTTCACCCTCGGACAAGGACCAGCCCCCCTCCGGCCGATAAAAGGCCATCGACCCCCAAGGATCAGGCATCTAACCCTACACCAGGGGATCAGTCACCAGATGACTCGCAGGCAAAGCCAGACACTTGGTCGGATGACAGGTCTCCACCGGATACTGAGTCAGACCCACAGTCCAGTACTGGGATCGAGAAGTCTCCTGACTGGATGCCTGCCCCAGAAGGCTCCAAAGGCCTGGCACCTGATTCAGTGTATCCGACGCCTGCACCCCCAGTCATCCCCCTAGTGGATGTCGATGCGTTGTTCACCTCCTGGTGGAACATGGTAAAAGCTGACTTGCTCTACAGGCCTCCAGAGCCCCCCCCCCAAGGAGACCCCTGCAGCGTCTTCTCCGTCCTCTGGCTATCGGATGCCTGACAAGAGCTCTCATCTGCCGCCTGGTCCAGTGGGTAGGAAAAGACACCTGTCATTGGTGCCTTCCTCCAGCAGTCATCCGCTGTCGTCTTCAGGTGAGGACACAGGGGACGCTTCCTCTGATTATTCATCCGGGGACTATCTTCCAATTCCCTCCCCCAGTCCAAGAGACTCACCTAGGTACCCCCCCCCCAGTTGACCATCATTCCTTGATATTATGAGGCATATTCAAACCCTCTACCAGTGGGACACAGAGGAGCTTGATCCAGAGAGGCACCGTTTGGTGAAGTTTTTGGGATCCAAGGACCCTAAACCCTTGGTCATCCCACCTTTGGTAGAGCCTTTTCATGATGTTACCAGGCTCACCTGGCAGCACCCCTCCACCACGTCTGCAGTGCCAAGGAAGGCAGACAGGCTGTACAGAATGCCTAAAGGGGAACCATTCTTGGAGAAGAATCCCAAAGCAGACTCCGTGGTGCTCACAGCAGTTCATGGAAGAGCTCAGCGGCCTAAACATATGAGTGTCTAGCCTCCAGACCCCGAGTCCAAAAAGCTGGACCACATGGGCAGAAAAGTATATACTGTACATTGGCCACTGGGGCTATTCATTCTCTGAATTTCCTAGCCCATACCTTGATTTACCAGAAGTCCCTCTGGGAGAAGACCATGGACTTGGTAACGGCTCAACCGGATTCTGCCAGCAAAAATTAGCTCATGGCATATATCCAGTTAGGCATGGACGTAGATAAGCACCTGCTCAGGTGCTCCTATGATTCAGCAGACATGGCAGCCAGGGCTGCAGCCTCTGGCATCTGTATGAGGAGGCATGCCTGGCTCAGAGTATCGGGGTTCTGCTGGGACCTGCAGGATGCCATCCTGGACGCCTTTCCAGGGCTTCGTCCTTTTTGGGCAAGAGGCGGAGAAAATCATCCTGGGACTTAAGGATTGTGGTAAGGTGGTAGCTGATGTGCACAGGATGTACATGTCAGAGCCGCCCTCCTCCCGTTGTCATCCCTTTCGCTGTAACCAGGACAACTAGGGAAAAGGCAACCCTAAAACAAAGGAGCCTTCAAGAGACGTGGCCAGCCTGTCCCTTTTGATGCCCAGGGCCCCAAGCATCCCAAGGCAGCCCAAATCCCGTTGCCCCAACCCCCCAAACACAGCATGACTCCCTGCCGTCCCTCCCCAACCCTCAGATTCCATTGGGGGAGACGGTGGGAGGGAGATTCTCCCTCAAACTGTCTGGGTGGTCCAGTATCACCTTGGACCAGTGGGTCCTTCAGACAATAGAGAAGGGCTACTCCCTAGAGTTTCTGAGCTGCCGACCGGACAATCCTTCTATCCCTTCCCAATGCTTGCCCAGCCATGCCCTTCTTCTGAAAGCAGAGATACAGACACTCCTGCAGAAGAAGGCCATCCAGGTGGTTCCACCTACCCAGCAGGGCAAAGGCTTCTATTCACATTTCTTTCTGGTTCCCAAGAAAATGGGATATCGACGCCCTCTCCTGGATCTCAGTCAACTGAACATATATATATCCAGTACAGTAGTTTCAAAATGGTGACATTAGCAAGCTTATTGCCCATGATCCATCGAGGAGACTGGCTGTGCTCCCTAGATATGCAGGATGCATACATGTACATCAAAATCCTGCCCTCACATAGGAAGTTCCTGCGCTTCCTTTTTTAAGGTCAGCACTATCAGTTCAGGGTACTTCCATTCAGCCTCTCATCAGCGCCAAGAGTCTTCACCAAATGCCTGGCAGTGGTAGCAGTGGCCCTGAGAAGGAAATGCCACTTTGTCTACTCTTACCTGGATGACTGGCTTATTTCTGCTCGGTCAGAAGACCAGCTGAACAATGCCTTACAAGAGACAACCTTGATGTTCCAGTCCCTGGGCATCACTCTGAATTGGTCGAGGTCACAACCTTAGCCCTCCCAAAGGCTTCAGTATATTGGGGCATTCCTAGACACCATTCCGGGCATTGCTTTTCTGCCAGCAGACAGAGCAGAACGGCTGAGAGGAGTTGCCTGAAAAGTGCAGACCTCAGACCGAGGTTGCAGCAACAGTGATCCTGCAACTGTTAGGGCATATGGCAGGTGCCATAGCCACGGTTCCTTTGGCATGGCTGAACATGAGGACTCTACAGTGACACCTCAGGGTTCAGTGGGGCAAGCTGGACCAGCCTATCCAGATATCAGAGGTGATCCTTCAGTCTCTTCTTTGGTGGTTAAATCCGGTCAACCTCGAGGTAGGTATTCCCTTTCAGAGGCCGAGCCCGATGCAGATCTTCATTACGGATGCTTCGGGTCTAGGCTGGGGAGCCCATCTGGATGTGCACCAAACAAAGGGCTCTTGGAATGCAGTGGAACGGTCTCTTCACATCAGTATTCTGGACATGAGAGCTGTACTGTATGCCCTCCAGGCTTTCCAAGACCAGTTCTACTGGAACCCACTCCTAGTTCAGCCAGACAACACCCTAGTAGTATTTCATCTAAACAAGCAAGGGGGCACTCTCTCCTACCCCCCTATGTGGAGAGATCATGAGAGTGTGGCACTGGCCAGTAGAATATGGCCTGGACATCATGGCGATTCATGTACCAGGGGTCCGGAATGTTCTTGCCGACAGTCTAAGTTGCCCTCGATCTCTGACTCACAAGTGGGAATTGCAACAAGAGGTGGTAGAAGACCTCTTCAAAAGATGGGGTCGACCAGAGTTGGACCTCTTTGTGTCCCCGTGCAACACCAAACTGCCAAATTTCTGCTCACTTGTCCGGTTTGTGCTGGAGTACTTTCTCCATCTTCTGGACTTGGACCTGAACTACTCATCCATTAAGGTGCACCTCTATGTTTTGTCAGCCCACCATGCAGCGATGAATAGGGGAACTCTGGCACAACTCGATATGTGCAAGACCTTCTTGAGGGAAATCTTACACATCAGACCCCCATGGAGGGATCCTGTCCCTCTGTGGGATCTTCTTTGTTTTAGAAGCTTCGGCTTCCCTCTTTGAGCCAGCGCGACATGTGAACTTCGCTTTCTCTCTTGGAAAGCGTTATTTTTAGTTGCTATTACTTCTGCTCAGAGAGTTTCTGAGCTATAGGCCCTGATGTGTGAAGAGCCTTATCTTGTTTTCCATAGGGAGAGGGTGGCACTGCATACTAACCCTAAGTTTGTACTGAAGGTGGTGTCCAAACTAAGCTTGACCCAGGACATCCAGCTTCCAGTCTATTTTCCAGAATATTGTAATAAAGAGGAGGCTCTGTTGCACACTCTGGATGTACATAGGATCCTCAGGTATTACCTCGACAGAACTAGTTCCAGTAAGCAGACAGACCAATTGTTCGTTTCCTTTGCCTATAGGAAGACAGGGGCTTCTGTCACCAAGCAAACACTGACCAGATGGTTGGTGCATTGCATCACCTTTTGTTATTAGCACAATAACAAGCCCTTACCGGGATCGGTTAAGGGCCACTCTACCAGAGGTGTGGCAACTTTCTCTGCCTCTCTACGGAATGCATCTTCGGCGGACCTTTGCACTGCTGCTACCTGGAGCTCAGTCCATACCTTCATCAGGCACTACAGTCTGGACATTGCCTCTAGAAGGAGAGCAGGCTTTGGACTAGCAGTCCTTCAGGGTCTTCTCTTCTAAGCTCCAACTAACCAGTTGTCAGTTATCAGTTTTATCCTCCTCTCCTCTGACCTGGGTCTCTGTTTGGGTACTGCATGGGACTCAGTCCTATTGGTGTTACCTGCTGCAAGAGCTCCCCATCGTAGTGAGATAGTACGGTTACGTAAGAACTTACCGTAACAGTAGATCTTCGAGAGGAGCTCTTGCAGCAGGTGGCTTTCCCACCCTCCAACCTCCAGGAACAAATTTATTTTTTCCTTCTCTTTGGGCTTGAGGGACCATCCTTAGTTCTCCATTCTGTTTGTCAGCCGGGTCTCCGGCAGGAGAACTGAGATGGCACCGGGGACCAGCCCCTTTAAACTATGCCTGACATTGGGGCGGAGCTGACATCGGGGGAGGTCCATGGCCACAGACTGTTAGCTAGAAGATTTTTCCATGGGGTCCTAATGCCTGGCGGCTCTAGTCCTTTGGCATATAGCCCCCACCCAAAAAAAAACAGTTAAAAGACTAGAAGAACTTTAAACATAAAAGAAACACATGTAACGAACAAACAAAACAAGCAAAAGCTATATACTATAAATGTAAATTAGAAAACAACAAAGACCACAGAAGGGTCTGGCAAACTGTGAATAAATTAACTAGCCCTAGTAAAGAGGGAACTCAAAAGATCCTGCAGCTAGTGCATGGAGGAAAACTGATAAAAGATCCCAAAAAAATATCAAACATGTTAAATGAATATTTTGTTAATTTGCGAGATCTAGAAAACATTGATTGTCCAAACCACCAGGAAAACCAATAGTTACCTACTGTTCATATTCAATTGGAGCCTATGTTCAGGATCCTTTCCAACAATTTGGAAGCCAAGTATGGTAGTCCCAATTTTCAAGGCGGGGGGATGCCCAAGATCCTGGGAATTATCGACTGATAGCCGTATTGTCAATATTGTCTTAGAGAAGCACGTTCACTCACAGATAACAGAACATTTAGATAAATACAGCTTGCTGACACCATACCAGTCAGGGTTTAGGGGAGGACATTCCACCACCACTACGGCACTGGTAGAATTCAGTGATCTGGTGGCCTCTTCACTTGACACTAAGCTGGAAACATTGGTTCTTTTGTAGATCTCTTGAAGGCCTTCAACCTGGTGGACCACTCCCTGCTGTTGAAAAAAAAAAAAAAAAAAACAGGGCTCTGGGAATAGCTGATAGGCCCTGGGACTGGGTTAGATCTTATTTGACAGGAAGGTCACAGAGGGTGTCTGCATCCCAGACCCTGTCATCCAGCAAAAATGTAACCCATGGAGTTCCCCAGGGCTCCATACTTGGACCCCCTGTTGTTTCTATTATTTAATAATGATCTTCCATGGGTGGTGCAACATTCAGCAATAAGGTTTTATGCGGATGACATGGCACTTATTGCTTCAGGAACAAATTTGCAGGATTTAGAAAACAATCTGCAGTCAGATTTCTACAAAATAATGGAGTGGTTTTCCAGGTCAAGGCTTCGGATAAACTCAAAGAAAACTAAGGTTTTTCATTTTGGAATAAAGGGAGAATCCAAATTACATGACTACACAAAATATAAGGAGCAGATCGAACAGGTGTAAAGGAATACCGTTACCTAGGTGTAACATTCAGTGTAGAATTAACATTCTCTGAACATATGACAACACTAATTTCTAACACAAATAAAAAAAGGGGAACCCTTAGGTGCACTACAAAATACTTAGGCACGAAAAACATTAGTAGAACGAATGATATTACCATCTCTAGCGTATGGAAATATAATATATAGGGTTATAAATAAGAAATTACTGGATAAACTAGATAAGATACAGTATAGAATGGCTAGGAATGTGCTTAGATGCAGTTTCAGCACACACCATTGTGATATGTTGTTAAGACTTGGGTGGTCAACACTCGCAACAAGAAACCACAAAACCTGGATAAAACTTTTATATACACTTTTGATTCATAATCCAGAACATTGTGTTCCCAGAGTAGCTTTTGGTGGAGAAGTTCAACCTATTTGCTCGTCTACCAGATCTGTTCATATAAACAAAATCAGTCCGAGTTTATGCAAGACCAGATTTGGGAAAGAGCCTTATGTTTTCAGGCAGCCCAATACTGGAATATCCTCCCTTTTGATATGCGTACAGGTACGTCTCATTATGTTTGCTTGCACACATGCACAAGAAAGAACTTGGGACAGTACATAGCATTGGAAAGGTGTGTCAGTGTCCTGGCCAATGCAGGCATGCTTTGGTGGGCTCGTCCCTGACACACCAATAAGTCTGCAAGCTGTCTATGACAGCAGTCAGACTGCAGTGGGTGGTCACTGTGTGTAGTTGAAAGAAATGTACTGTTGCAGTCAGGGACAGTTTCATTATGGCAGTAATTTGAATAAGTACACAAAAAGCTTACTTTGCTGGCCCCCCCCACACACACCCCTTGTCTTAGGTAAAGTAGGCTGGCAAATTGTATTAATGTTGTCCTGCAAAAAAAAAAAAAACGTACTTTGCTGGCCACTCCTCCTGTGCTTTAACTCAGCAGCTTGCGCTTCTAAGATCAAGGGGCAGAACGGTCCCTCTTTCACATGGCAGGCTCCAAAAATGAGAACAGCAGCCATCTGTAAAGTTCGCTAAGCGGTACACAGAGCAGTGTGCACCAGAGTTGTTTCCTAGTGCTGTGCTGCTGAATCACAATGCACTGTGCAGTGTGGCAGGTACTGCAAGCTGCTATGTGGGCGTGTTTTTTAACTACATAAGAGATAAGGTGCTGTGTGTCACAAATTCGCTCAACCGGTCAGCCCTCTACTCCCAAAGTGCCAACCTCTGAGCGTATGATTTGTGGACAGTGAACAGTACAAGGTAACCCTCTTGTCTGTTTTGTGGGTTTGAGTCACCTTAGTCTCAAGTTCTGGAGGGATTCAAACTGATAACTTCTTGTAGCATACCCAATTATCAGGCTCAAATAACTCTGTCTTCGGGGGGGCCAGATATCTTTGCCTACAGGCACCTAACCAGGTCTACAAAATGAACCCTTAGCACTCTGTGCAAAACTTTAGAGAACTCTATCCATTTCCCAGTTTGCTAAAACAATAAACTCTTACACAGTGTCAGCTATAACCTTTAAAAGCTCCACTTAAATAAAAAGAAATGTCAAGGAACTCCAGGCAGTTTCCGTTTTAAAATACAGTATATAACTTTACTTTAAAATAGGAAAACAGTAAAATTATAGAACAAAATATCCCAGCACATACAGCCTTAAAACAAACAGGTTTAAAGTACAAACTCCTACAAATAATAACTTCAGACTAATCTTGTCTGAGGTCCTTACTTCAGTGCTTTGATGGTCTCTCTTCTCTCAGTCAGATAATGAACGTCTGTCTTTCAAGGTTTGCAGTAGGCTTAAGAACAGTCTTGAGCCGGCCTTCTCTCTGAGGTCACCTAACTCCGCCTTGGTGTAACAAAATCTATATTTCATAACACAGGATGTCTAAATAAGATATTTAAAAAAACATAATAGGTGACCTGACTGACTTTCCTGTCCTCAGGTTAACCAGACAAAACTGGTTTGTGCTCTGCTACGTATACATATCAAAAGTTTATTTAATACAAGTCACTGTATTCAAAGCAAAAGTGTATTTGACTCTTTAATCCCATCTGGGCCTTGGAATCTACACATCAAAGGTCTCTCTGATATAATTCAATGGTTTCCTGGGAATGGATATTGGACTTTCCAAATTCGTCTGGGTCCTGCTTGGCCCAAGACAGCAACCTCTTTGATGAAATGAACTGGTTTCCTGGAAGGTTATTCATAACACTGGCCAGTGTCCCTTTTCTCAGGACATCTAGGGCATATCAAAGGATTTCCCTGAGGATGTCATGAATGGCTAATTTTATTTCCTGGGATGAAACCAAATTGACAAGATAACTGCACCCCAGCTATCTGCAGTTTAGCTATATCCTGTCCTTTGAACTTATCCCTGGGGTTTTTTGATGCATCAGTTCAGCAAGACTGTAGTTTCCTCAAACTGACCTTCCCATTACATATTTTATATGTAATAAAAAAATTGATACAGCACTCAGAACTGGCTGGCTGTGTCACACTGTGTGTGTCCCCTATCAGTTCCCAGAACGAGTGCCCCCCCCACCTTACATGCAACCAACAAGACATAAAAGCAGCAGGATATCATGTTCTAAAGTGAGGTCAAAGTGTACCCACCCACCCACCCCCAGACCTCGGACTCCCCAGGAAACATGTTTCCCTAGACTGCCAGTAAAATATGCAGTATTCAGGGTGGCCATGCGTATATTAAGCCTGCGTACCAAGACAGTTACTGTGTTCCTGTATGAGATGAGACTGTACCCACCCTTCGAATCTGGGATACCGCACAAAATGATTGTGGCCCCACACAAACCTGCTCATAGCAAGCCAGCAGTGCACACAAAATGGCACAGCTAATAGCCAAGACTGCAACTTGGCTGAACGTGAGTACACAACTACGCACATACCGGCTGTAGCGGTCATCATTCTTCACAGTTCTTGACAGCAGCCATGATCGTTCCCCAGGGCAGTTCATATTGCAAGTGTGTGCACATGGGGTTGTAGCCATACAGTTTATCGGTGCCCCCCCAACCACCCACAGTTCAGACATTGACAACAGTGTTCTTTCGACAGGTCACTGTGTACGCACCCAGCGGACCTGGAAGCCACCCACCGCACAGTGCAGGAGCAATGAACAGCCACCGCAGAAATGGGACACCTCCCCGATAGCATGTCCTGTCCCGGGTGCAGTCACAGCGACTTGGAGATGGATCCCACAATTACTGTACAGTGGGCAGTCGCTGTAGTCCCTGTTGCTGTACCCCTAGCATGTGCAGTTGGAGTGTGTGCAGCAGGCAAGCCTGATTGGAGGAGAAGGTGACACTGATGGAGAGGTAGGGCAGTTTCAAGGAGTTGCACAGACTCAGAAGGCAAGACACAGGAGGTGAGAGGGGCCAGTGGGCAGTGGGGATAGCAGGTATTGGCAGAGGCTACAAGTAACAATAAATTAGTTCATCAAGATACCGAGTTTGAAACTCAGTATCTTTTTGAACTAATTAGAGTTTGATCATCATTTACTTTTTCGGTTGTTGGAAAAATTATCCTCACAACTGTACTTTTTTTTGGGGGGGGCAGCAAGATGGCTGTGATGCTGCTCCACTCCCCGGTCCATGGTGTTGTTTGAGCGTATTCTAACTTTTGTGCAAATTCTTCTATTTCTTCACCGTTTTAAATAAGCTAAGTGAAACGGTGAACTTTCTTAGCAGTCTGTTAACAAGGACTGTTATTTGGAGACACCCTGCCAGTTTTTGTAAAGCCGGAGGTTTTGCTACCTGTTCTTTTACTGCAGGGTAGCAGGTGGACTGCTTATGGCTAGACTCGTGTCTTACAACTCGAAGATTCATGGGTGACTGACCTTGACAGCTCCCTGTCTTCTAACCTGAAGCAGGGGACCTTTGGTAAAGATGATGGTGAGGCTGGCAAGTGCACTATAGGTGCTGAAAATGCCTGTCTTCTCCATTGAGAGCAGTGAGATGTAACATTTGCAGTTGGTGGTGGATATTTTAAATGGTTTCAGAGATGTGGGTACATGTGACAGGGTGGAATAGGACCCTGTTCCAGTTGTTATGGAAAGAGTTTGAATGCAGGGATCTGTTCTATTCTTTCTTTTCCTGTCTCTTCTCTGTCTGGTTGTGCAACCAAATTTTCCTGTGAGACCTAGGATTTGATCATCCCAACAATCTCGCAATTCTTTGCCTCTCACTGTCTCTCAGCCTTCCTTTGTTTTTTTTGTCTTTTCCTCCCTTGCATATCTTCTAGTATAAAAATATATGCAAATCATTGTATGGAAATGTAACTGATATTGGGATTCCTTTGTTTAGAAAATATATAGTGTTACTGTTGAAATGTATATAATTCTAGTTTGAGATGATTGCAAAAAGTTATTGGAAACTCAAGGGGTTAACCTAAAATGCAATTTTTAAGCCTTTTGCAGGAGCTGTGGAAAAGGGGACATCAGTTCTGGGACATTGTGTTCTAGCAGCAACTGCCTGAAATTTACAAGAACATTTTAGAAAACAATGGGATGCTTGTTAAGAAGGGGGGTTGCAAAGACTTCTATAAGAGAGAGAGAGAGCTGCAGTGTTTTGAGACACACAGAGATTGAAGGAAAACTTGGATGTGTTTATTCTGCCTTTGTAAATAGTTATTCTGAACAATTTTTTTTTATGTGTTACTGCTAGTACTAATAAACACTTTTTTGCAAATTCTACAACTGCTCCTGGTTTTTCCTATGCTTCCTGACCTGCGCCTTGATGACAGATGGTTTTAGAAGTGGGATTTACGCCATGCATGCTCTTAAGCCAGGAGTTTTATGCATGGGTACTGGACCTCGTACAAGGGAAGCATAGAGAAAGGTATGGATTCTGCAGCAGCAAGTCCAGGAGTGGTTACCAGGAGAATGGCAGCCAAATTAGCAGAGACAGAAGTCCAAGCTGAGATTGTATAGCTAACACAAGTTATGGAAAAAGAACAGGCAGTGACAGAACCTGAAAGCCTGATGGATTTTTTCAAATGGTGGGCTATACAACAAAAAGACACATGGGGAAGCAGAGAGAAAAAGAGATTCAATGTTTAGAAGCACAGAAAAGAGAAGAGATGCAGTGGCAGCAGATGAGTGAAGAGATGCAGCGACAGGAGCAGTGACGGCTGGATGCCTTGCAAGCTATCAAAGGCAGAGAATTTGGCACAGATCCAGACGAGCAATTCATCGACATCCTGCCTACATGTATGCAGCTTTGGGTAAAGGAACACTGACCAGACAGTGAGGAAAAGACTGTTTCTTTCGCCAAGGACTACCAAATGGCCAGACAGACACCATAGCAGTGAGGTAACAGCCAAGCACCGGTAAGACACTCTTTTTCCCCATTTAAATTCCAAGCCTGATAAGAACTCTGGTGGGGGTAACAAATCTGTGCCCAAAGACATTATTTGCTATAACTGCAATAAGCCAGGCCATATTGCAAGAAACTGCCATAGTAAGGAGAGTGGCACTGGAGCAGATTTGTCCTTAGCAAATTGGGGCAAGTACTTAACAGATGTGAAGATGGGGGATAAGATTGTAAAGGGACTCGTTGATTTGGGAAACAGACAGACCCTAGTGCATGTTGAAGTGCTGGGAAAACACTGTGCCAAAGGACCAGGTATTGGTGTCATCTGCATCCACGAGGACACTCAATACTATCCCACCACCCAAATGACTCTGACCATTAAGGATGTGTTGCAGCCGGCCCGGTGGCGCTGTCGGTTGAGGTGCTGGACGCCACACCTTGCGCTGCACAGCGACCCAGATTTGGAAGCGAGCCCAGGCGATGGGGTCAGCAGGGAGGAGATGGATTGAGTGTCAAAGGACTACTCTCTCTCTGGGGAGAGGATCAGGGGTTTCGGTGCATTAGTGGCCCCCGGTGGAGACCGGGGGTACTACATGCATGGGACTTGGATGATCTGTTTTAATGTTCCTGTCTATTTTATTTTTCTGTATCTGATTTTATGTACAGCGCCTTGGTTCCAAAAGGCACTATAAAAATAAAGCTGATTTGATTTGATTTGATTTACAATTGGGGGACGAGTGTGGCAGGCATTTACGGGGATAGCCAGTTTGCTGACGCCATTGCACGTCACACTCGTGAGGGGAAAGAAAGACTGAAAAGCCTCCTACACTGTTGGTGAGATGACGGTGGCCCCGGGGTCATCGCCCACATCCCAAATGTCGGCCCAGATGTGCCCGGATCTCCCTCCAGAGCTGACCCATCGACAGCAGGTAAGGCTGTTCACATTTAGGGCCTTGGCGAGGAGGCGGACTCAGCTCGGAGATGACACTGAGGTCAAAGCCTGCCTGTGGTTGTTCGGGGAGGGGATCAAAGGAGATGCGGGGTTCAGGCTGGAGTAGGGCTGATTCGATTGGGCACCCTGAAGGATGCCCGGGTTGTAGGTGAATAGAAAATAAAAAAAAGTCGTTGCAACAAATGAAAGTAGGGGTAGTACTGAAGTACCTATACCTGTGATTATTGGAAATGACTTTCCAGGATTTTCTGGGTTAATCAGAGAAGGAGTAAATCCTGGTGTTTCAGCAGCTGTGGTGAGAAGAGCTCAGGCAAATAAAATTTCAGATGGTGGGGACGCTTTTCCTTTCAGTGATTTTGATTCGGACTTGTTTGAGCACAGCTCCAAGATCCAGAAATCCAGGAAAGAAAGATGATGCCTGAAGAAACTGTGGTAACAAATGACTGATGGACATAAAGGGTTAACATATGAAAATGCCGAAACTAAACTGATCACTGATTGTGATTTTCTTTCTGAACGAGCTAACAATGTTTCTCTCCAGGGTTATTTTAAGCAGCGGGGGGTGAAACCAAAACAGGGTGGGCCAATGTTTAAAAAATGTAGTGGGTCACTATAAAGAGTCTGGGTTAAACCTCAGACACAGGAACAGATAGAACAATTGGTTATACCACAGAAGTATAGAACAGAGTTGTTACAGATAGCACATGATAGTCCTATGGCTGATCACTCAGGGAGGGATCACACCCATGCCAGATTGCTGTATAAATTTTACTGGTCTGGAATTCATGAAGATGTTGCTACCTACAGTAATTCCTGTGCTAAGTGTCAGAAAGTAGCCCTAGTCACTAGAAAAGACAAGGTGCCTCTGGTGCCCCTACCCTTGGTAGATATGCCTTTTGAGATAATTGCAATGGATGTGGTTGGTCCTTTAGACAAAAGTAACAAGCATTTGTCAATACCAAACGTTCGCTTGCAGGTATTTGCAGTGGTATTTGGCACTTGGACACGACAAAAATCAGTGACAAGAAGTACAAGCATTTGTCAATGCCGAATGTTGCTTGCTTCTATGTGCTGTTTAGGTATTTGGAAGTCATTGGAGTGCAAATATTGAAAATTCGCGAACTTACAGTGTGCGTAGGAACTGCATAGCATGCGGCTAAATAAAACAGTCATTTTAGGAATTTTTCACCAAATTTTCAACATAGCATTTTAAGACCTCCGCTAATGAACAGTGTCACTATGATTTTCTTAATGTGTCATACATTGATTTAACTTTACCGACTGCGCCATTATGCAGCTACATGGGCGGAAACACGTTTTGGGCAGGATGTGAAAATTACAGCTGTACTGCTAATAAGGAGGTGTGGTAAAATGACAATGTTGAAAATCTGGGTGAAAATATTGAAAGTTGTGAACTTACGGTGCGTGAACTCATAGCATGCGCTCATCAAAACAGTCATTTTAGAATTTTTCACCAAATTTTCAACACAGCCATTTAATACCTCTGCTCATGAACAGTGTCACTGTGATTTTCTTAATGTGTCCCATACATTGAGTTAGCACACACCGACTGCGCCATTGTGCACTACATGAGGCGGAAACACGTTTTAGGCAGGATGTGAAAAACGACAGCTGTACTGCTCATGAAGGTGTGAGTAAAATGGCAATGTTGAAAATCTGTGAGTGAAAATATTGAACCCGCAAATCATTTAGCCATGAGAACTGCACAACACACGCCGTAAAACAGTCATTTTTAGGAATTTTTTCACCAAATTTTCAACATAGGCATTTTAAGACCTCTGCTAATGAACAGTGTCACTGAGATTTTCTTAATGTGTCCCATACATTGATTTCGCACACCGACTGCGCCATTGTGCGCTACATGGGCGGAAACACATTTTGGGTGAGATGTGAAAAATGACAGCTGTACTACTGAAAAGAAGGTGTGGTAAAATGGCAATGTTGAAAATCTGGAGTGAAAATATTGAAAATTCGCGAACTTAGGAGCCTGCGTAGGAGCTGCGCACTGCACGCTCGTAAAACAGTCACTTTTAGGAATTTTTCCACCAAATTTTCAAAATAGGCTTTTTGAGAGCCCACCTTATGAACGCTGGCAGTGTCGTTTCGTTGATCGGGCCCGAAAGGTGATTTCGCACAGTGACTGCGAAATCACCCTTCAGGCCCGAATGACGCCATGACAGTGACATCATTCATGAGAAGGGGTCCCAAAAACCCCATTTTGAAAATTTGGTGCAAAAATTGCAAAAAATGCCCGAGATATGCAATAAAGTTGAAAAACCCCTATCTAGCCCATTATACAGCTTACCAGCATTTCCTCAGTTCACGGTCGGCTTTGAAGAGTGCAGATGTGTTCCTGGTCCACCAGAGATCGTCCCGCCGAGGTCCGGAGGTAAGTATGGGGTGGGGGGATGTCGGGAGACTGGGTGTGCAGTGGGTGGGTGCGGGTTGTGGGAGTTGGGCCAGGGAGAAGCGCCGTGGGACCGTTTTTAAATTACAGGTTGTAAAAAAAAAAAAAGATGACACGGGACGTTTGCCACGCTGGGGTGGGCTCCCAAGCGTGGCAGGAGCGGCTGGGGAGGCGTGGAGCCGACAGAGTTGAGGCAACCCGTCGGCCAAAACAAGGTTTCCTACGCTGGGGTGGCCTGGCAGCTGGCAAAGCTTTGGGGGCGGTGAAGCGGTGGCGAATGCAGGATGTGAAAGACTGGAACCAATACTTGCCTTACCTACTTTTTGTTAACAGAGAAGTACAACAGGCATCAACAAGGTTTTCACCATTTGAAATGCTGTATAGTAGGCAGCCAAGAGGGCCACTGGATGAGATAAAAGAAATGTGGGAAGATAACCCCACTCAGAAACACTCTGTATGCAGCCCATGATGCTTTGCATTATGATAGCATGTGTGATTTTGTATTTCTATAACATCTCATATGTGTACCCTAAGAAAGAAGCTGGCAAAATATGTTGAAATTGCCCGTAGTAATCAGGAAGAGGCCCAAAACCAGCAGAAGATATATTATGACCATGGAGTAAAAGAAAAGGTTTTTGAGCAAGGTGAAAAGGTTTTGCTGCTGTTACCCACAACAGAAAATAAACTGTTAATGAAGTGGCAAAGGCCTTATAAAGTACTTAGACGTACTAGCACCATTAGCTACGAGACTAAGACCCCGACAGGAAAAATCCTACTAAGATATACCGTGCTAACCTCCTCAAGAAATGGGTTGAACAAATGTCAAAAGCTGCTTTACTAGTTTTACCAGAAACCAATAAGGAAGATATTGATGTAGCTTATGGAACAAACTGTAAATGCTGATGCTGCAAAGGTGAAGGTTTCCTTAACCTCAGAACAAACTGCAGACATTCGTAATGTGCTAAAGACATTTAACAGTACTTTTACCACTGTACCAGGCTGAGCAAAAGGGGTCGAGCACGTAATAGTGTCAAGGAATGCTCGCCCTATTAAGCAAAAGACATACAGGTTACCAGAGCGGTTAAGAGCTGACGTGGTTAAGGAAATACAAAAAATGAAAGAACTGGGTATCATAGAAGAGTCAAGGAGTGCTTGGTCATCTCCAGTGGTAATTGTAAACAAAAAAGAAGGGGATGTTAGAATCTGCCTTGATTTTAGGAAACTTAACAAGTGTCAGAATTTGAGTTATCCTATGCCCAGAATAGATGATTTGGTGGACAGACTAGGGAGTGCAAAGTATATCAGTACCGTCAATCTCACCAAGGGTTACTGGCAGATCCCTTTAGCTAACGAATCCAGAGGCAAAACTGCATTTGCCACTCCTGTTGGAGTCTTAATCAGTTCACCACCATGCCATTTGGTTTGCATAGTGCATCAGCTACATCCCAGCGGTACATGGATGTAATTTTATCACCTCACACTGGTTATTGTGCTGCATACCTGGATAATGTGGTGTACAATCCAGACTGGAAAAGCCACCTGGAACTCCTACGAGCAGTTATCCAAGCCATCAAAAATGCAGGTCTGACTATTAATCCTACCAAATGTGCATTAGGCATGCAGAAAAACAGATATTTGAGCTATATGTTGGGAAATGGAGACGTTAAGCCAGAGGTGTCTAAAATAGAAGCTGTAGCGAACAGCCCTGTCTCTAAAACAAATAAGCATGTCAGGTAATTTTTAGGGCTGGCTGGTTATTCTCGGAGGTGTGTTTCCAACTTTGCTGAGTTAGGTACTCCCCTCGCTGAACTCACAAGAAAACAGTTCCCAAATAATGTGAAATGGGCCTCAGAGTGTGATGAAGCTTTTCAAGCCATTAAGGCTGCATTGTGTTCACCCCGTTTTGAGAAGCCCAGACTCTGAGAAACCATTCTTGTTACAAACAGATGCATCAGAGGTAATTCACATATTTGGGACTGTCTAGTACAGTATGCCCTGCAAGCCCATTGGTCCACACTGGGGACCAATGGGCTTACAGCCCATACTATACCTGTCATTCGGCGGGTGGCCGATTGACCGGGGGGGAGCGGGGTGGGCGAGGGGTTCTGTGTGTGTGTGGGAGGGGTGGAGGTGCCACTGGATCACCAGGGCATTTGTTTTGGAGGTTTACCACGATCACGGCAATGGGGGGGAGTTCCATTAGACCACCAGGGACCGGTAGTTATACATTTATCAGGAACTCGGGAGGAAGGGGGGACCACTAGACCACCAGGGCTGGTCATGTATTATATTCATCGAGGGGGCCACTAGACTACCAGGGATTCTAGGGACATGGATATGTTGTTCATCCACACTCATTGGCAGGTATCCTTGCCGCTTTAAATCTTGCCGGAAGGTCTTCAAGCTTGCTCCTCCCACCCACCCGGGTGGTATAACTCTCGGCTCCGCCCCATGACGCCAGATCTTCCTTACCGCTTGGAAGCTCAGGTTCCCTCCTTAACGCTCTGCGTTTGTGACTGGTTCCTATTTCTCCGTTTGCGATTTAAAATAAATTTTGCAAAAGACTTCAGTCTTCTATCCCCATTAGCTGCGATGGACAAATCGACTCCCGGTTGGAGATGCCCATGCGGGCAGAAGATGTCTCGGACGGATCCACACTCCACGTGTGTCTACTGCTTAGGCCTTGAGCACGACCCGCGGCTTGCGACCTGTGCTCATCTTTCTCGGCCCTCGTCCTCGTGACACGTGCTGCCCGATTGCAACTGGGCCGTCGAGCGTTTCCCTCGGTGAAGTCCAAGGAGGCCCGGTTGGCGGTGTCATGCCGGCGGGTCGGCGGGATCAGCTCGAGCGGATGGTCGCCCTCGAAGAGGAGGCGGCGCGGGCCGTATCTTCCTCGGCCGCGGCATTTATCCCGCTCTCTCTGGGTTCTTCCTACACGGCTTCTTTTAAGGAGCTTTGTCTGTCCCTCTCCACTAAAGGAGAAGGGCCTGCGTCTGCTGGACCTTATTCTCGGTCCAAAAAGAGGGACAGGGGTAAGTCCCTCCGTCGACGCTCTTGGGAGCGGGAAAGGTCCCTCTCCCCGGGCCGTCGACCGTCGGCTTCGGTCGACCGCTCGGCTTCGGCCACTGGCCTCACGGTGTCCCCGTCAGGTCAGTTGACCGAGACTCCCACCGATGAAGTCGAGATTTTTCTCGACCCATTGGACGGGCTGTCGCCTTTAGCAGCCGAGATTCCCCTCTCCCCGGTTCCCCCGGGAGGAGTTGAGGATCCCGTGGGCTCGCCTGTGCCTCCGGTTCCGGAGCCCTCGGATGGACCATCCGAGCCGAAGGGAGTGCCGGTTCCGGCCGACACCTCCCCGCACCGACCTCGGAAATTCCGGGACTCTCGGTCTCGGTCTCGGACCTCTTCGCGGTCCAGCCGATCCCACCGTCATAGGCGGTCTCGGTCTCGGCACCGCGGTAAGCGGCGTCGCCGCTCGTCCTCGTCCTCCTCCTCGGATGAGGGGAGGCTTCGGCGTAAATTACGTCGACGGTACGAGGACCTTATGTTGCAACAGCTCCTCCTGGCCGGGAATAAGCCGACCCCGTCGCCTTCCTCGGCCATTAAGTGGCTGTCACCGGAGCGGCCGACACAACCCCTCGACTTATCCGAGGAGCCTATACCCAGGCCGGTTGTTCGGCCAAAACCAGCTGCTCCACCGATTCCGGTGGAACCTCGCCTCCACAGCCACCAATTGGGGCTCCGACCAAGGATTCTCGGTCCGGCTCAAGGGTCTACCCCATCGGCTGTCAGTTACCCTCACTCCCGACCGACCTCGGCAGGTGAAGGGTGGCTCAGGCCAGAGGCAGCTCTTGAGGACTCTTCCGAGTCCGAAGATGATTCCTCCTTTTTCTCAAGCGACTGGACTTGGAGTCTTCAGGAGGTCAGTCAATGGACGATAGCCGTCGTCCTTCCTAGGACTGCTTCGGCTCATCTCGAGTCTACGGGATGGGCTCGAACCCGTTCCAAGCGGGCCAGGTATCCCCTCACGGAGATTCTGGACCGAGGATTCTCCGGCGGAGGCCTTTCCGGTGGCGAGGCCATAGTGGGTCCGGCACTGGAGCTTTGGCAGCGCCTGCTTCCTGCCCTGCGCCTCGGCCAGGATGGCCAGGAAGTATCGCGGTCCCTACGGTTCCTTGTCCGGTTTTGGAACACCCTCTGCTGAGGGTTGGTTACCGACAGCGTTTTCGGCCGTAGCGCCAGGGATGTGGACAAACCTCCTGACAAGGAGTCAGAAATTGGACTATGTCGGGCGAAAAGTCTCGCTGCGTCCTCTCTCGGCCCGTTAGGCCAGTTCGGCCGTCCTCATGGCACATTTTTCTCATGCCCTGTTGGGCTCCCTGGATGAGGTCATCCCTCATCTTCCTCCGATCTGCAGACTACGGTTAAGCAGGTGCGGGACCAGGGCAGAACAGTGGCCAAACAGCAGCTCCAGACTGCTTTGGATATAGGGGACTCATGTGCCAGATCGGTGGCGGCCGCGGTGGCTATGCGTCGGCGGGCTTAGCTGAGGATATCCACCTTTACTCGGATACCCAGCACAAGTTGGCGGATGTTCCTTTTTGGGACTGACCTCTTGACCCTGGGGTGGAAGGTCACCTGCAGAGGATCGAGAAGTCCAATGCCACCTTGGACTCGGTCTCTTCCAGCCAGAAGGACAAAGGCATAAACCACAGCCTAAGCCCTTGTCCTTCTGCTCAGTAGCCCGGCCCAGCAACGCCAGGCCAGCAGGCTCGGCCTTGGCATCCCAAACCCAAGCCGCCGCTTCCTCTAACAGGAGGCAGGGAGGAAAGGGCCAGGAGGTCCCTCGGCGGTCCCTCCTCCAAGCCTGCCCAGTGACGGGCTGAGGGGTGTCGCCCCCATCCCCGTCACCTTACCCCTGGGTCCCCCCGTGGGGGGACGGCTCCGGCACTTCCGTTCCGCCTGGTCCGCTGTTACCACGGACAGGTGGGTCTTGGAGGTGGTGGGAAGAGGCCTGCCTCTGGAATTCGAGCAGGCACCACCCTTCAGAGCCGTCGCCCCTCGGGGGGCTTCGGGATCCCCAGCCTCACTGGCGGCTCGTCGAGCCGACATCGCTCTCCTCCTCCAGAAGGAGGTGGTAAGAGAGGTGGTGGACCCTCCTTCAGACCCAGGGTTTGTGTCCAGGTACTTCCTGGTTCCGAAACGGACGGGGGGCTGGCGCCCCATTCTCGACCTACACGACCTAAACAAGTTCCTAAGGTCTCGAACCTTCAGGATGGTCACTCTGGCTCAGATAATACCATCCTTGGAGCGGCGTGTGGTTCTGCTCTCTGGACTTGCAGGGCGCGTTTTTCACGTCCCTATCCGTCCGTCTCACCAGAGATTCCTTCGCTTCGGCGGAAGGATCCCTCTTGAGTTCAAGCCATGCCCTTCGGCTTGTCTCCAGCTCAGGGTCTTCACCAAATGCATGGCAGTGGTGACAGCATTCCTCTGGCGCCGAGGGTCGGTGTACCCTTACCTGGGCGACTGGCTGATAGCAGCTCCCTCCAGGAAGGAGGTGGAGTGGTCCAGAGATCTGGCCCTCCAGGTCTGCTCTCAACTGGGCCTCCTTATCAGCGAGGCCAAGTCGGAACTCGAGCAAACAGGTGATTCTATTCATCGGGCGCAGCTCTCTTGCGAGCCAGAGCATGGCTCCGGCGGACAGGGCCGAGGTTCTTTCCTCCTTTGCCCGATCATTTCTGGTTGGGCAATGCGCCTGCCGGGACTTCCTGCGCCTCCTGGGTCTCATGGCGGCCTGCACCAGCGTGGTCGTTGGGCCCGCTGGAACATCGTCCCTTCAGTGGGGACTGGCCAGCCAGTGGTCCTGGCGCTGCGATCCCTTGGACCAGCTTGTCGGTGACACAGGGGATGTGGGCAGCTCTCCAGTGGTGGACCGTTCCAGATCATTTGCAGGAGGGCATCCCGTTCGTCCGCCCCGAGCCGACGGTCTCTCTGTCGACCGATGCCTCTCTGATGGGTTGGGGTGCCCATCTGGGGGAACACCGGGCTCATGGCCTCTGGTCCACGCGGGAGTCCCGATGCCACATCAACCTGCTGGAGCTCCGAGCGGTCCGCCTAGCTCTCACCGCCTTTGCTCCGTTCCTCCGGGGTCAAGTGGTCCGAGTCCAGACGGACAATACCACGACCATGTACTATCTAAACCGCCAGGGCGGGACGCGCTCCATGCTTCTATGCAAGGCTCTCCGCATTTGGTCACTTTCGTGCGCAGCCTGGGCGGATCTCTAGCCATTCACGTGGCAGGGCCTCCAACACCCTGGCCGATGCCCTGGGCGGATAGGGCTGCATCCCACAGTGGTCTCTCCTGCCAGGAGGTAGTACAGCATCTGTTCTCCCTTTGGGGCACACCTCAGGTGGACCTCTTTGCCTCCGTGGAGAGCAGCGAAGCTGAGTCTGTTCCATGCCGCCCCCCTCAGCAGGGGCTCGCTGCAGGGGATGCCTTCTCGAGCAATGGACCCGGGCCTCTTTCGCCTTTCCCCATTTCCCTTGATCCACAAGGTGCTTCTCAAGGCGAGGAGGGACAAGGCGCAGGTGATTCTGATAGCCCCAGACTGGCCTCGCCAGTTCTGGTACCCAGATCTCCTCAGTCTCAGCTCCAGGACTCCGCGGCAGCTTCCAGCTCGCCCGGACCTGCTCTCAGTCAATCAGGGCAAGGTGTTCCATCCGGACCTTCAATCCCTGCACCTGACGGCCTGGTTCCTGAGCGGCTAGAGTTCCAGGCCTTGGGTCTTTCCGACGAGGTCCTCAATGTAGTTGAGGCCCGTGGAGTCGACCAGAAAATGCTATGCCTTCAAATGGAAAGGTTTTCCATTTGGTGTCAGAACAAGGGCTTGGACCCTTCCTCCTGTTCCTTGGCAAGCATCTTGGACTATTTATGGTCCTTTCTAGTCAAGGGCTTAGGTCGGCGACCCTAAGGGTGCACCTGGCAGCCATCTCTGCTTACCGAGGCGCGGGCGGAAGCAGTCGATGGCGCAGGAGAAGGTGGTCTGGCGCTTTTCAAGGCCTTGATCCATTTCCCTCAGTCTGAGAACCCCCACCTCCGTGGGATCTACTGCTGGTACTGGCAAAGCTCATGGGCAAGCCATTCGAACCTATGCACAGGTGTGCTCTCTCTCTCACCTGTCAGTGGAAGACCGCCTTCTTGGTGGCTATCCGTCAGCCAGAAGGATGGGAGAGCTCCAGGCGCTTTCCATCGAGTCTCCTTACCTGGTCTTCCACAGGGACAAGGTTGTCCTCGCCCCACCGAAATTCCTTCCGAAGGTGGTGTCGGAGTTTCACCTTAACCAGGTGTTGACTCTGCAGTGTTCTACCCCAATCACCTCGGAGGCCGAATATAGGCTCCATACTCTGGACCCTAGAGAGGCTCGCTTATTATAAGGCGCCACGGCTGAAATCGAGGGAGAGGTTCGCCAGCTGTTTGTCACCTCGCTGAAGCCGCATCTAGCAGACCTGCAGCCAAGCGGACGATAAGCAGGTGGGTAACCTCCTGCATAGATCTCTGCTATAAGTTGGCGGGCATGGAGCCTCCCAGAGGATAAGAGCTCATTCTACCGCCATACTGCTCAGCGGTGGCTGTTTCCAGGGACGTCCCTATCCAGGAAATCTGCAGGGCTGCTACCTGGAAGTCAGCAAACACCTTCATTACCCACTACCACATCGACCTTGAGTCACGCCGGGATGCTGGTTTTGGGGCCTCGGTTCTCCAGTCTCTCTTTCCCAAGTAAGTATATGGGGTGTGCGTCTTGCCTCCCTCCTCCCGGAGAACTGCTAGGAGTCTGCCAATGAGTGTGGATGAACAACATATCCATGTCCCTAGAATACAGGTTACTCACCTGTAACAGGAGTTCTAGGAATGGTATATGTTGTTCATCCTGTTCTCGACCTCCCGGCTTGACGCACAACCTGAGCTTCCAGCGGGCCAGATCTGGCGTCATGGGGCGGAGCCGAGAGTTATACCACCCGGGTGGGTGGGAGGAGCAAGCTTGAAGACCTTCCGGCAAGATTTAAAGCGGCAAGGATACCTGCCAATGAGTGTGGATGAACAACATATACCATTCCTAGAACTCCTGTTACAGGTGAGTAACCTGTATTTACTGTTCATACATATACCTTGATCGCGGCTACGGGGCGGGGGATGCCCTGGGATCCCCACTGCACATGTCATACTGTGCAGGGCGCCAGTTGCAAGTCGCCGGGCTGTCCTGCGCAAGGCATGCAAATGGCCCCATTTGCACCTTGCGTATATTATGGCCTCATTTGCGTGCCCCTTGCTCAATATCGCAGGTGATGTGCCTAGTGCAAGTGCACTTGCGCTGGTGCATCCCTGTGCTTCCTATCTGTGACTTGCACCTTTGCAGTGCCATTGCGTCATGCACAGTGCATGCCATATTCAGCAGTGCTGCGCCATGGTGCATCACCGTTGAATATCACCAGGTCCTGGCCCCAGCGCATCCCAGTTTAGTTGCGTCCAGGTATGCACCACTGCCTGGCGCAGTCTGAATATCCGGGCCTAAGTCTTTACTTACTATGTGCTAAATACCGTGCATTAGTTAAAACAACTTATACATTTTTTACTAACGGGATTTTGAGATATTTAAGGACAAATAATAATTATGGGTGGGCCAAGCGGTCCTTGTATGCCATCAAAGTTTATGTTTCTGTGAATGAACAAGTGCAACTGATGAAAGTCCTGCAGGAAAAGGTTTTAATATTGTTCAGGATAATAATTAATTGTGTTTTAACCCAATTCGATTATTGGGAAAGACTCTGACACATGGTACTGACTGTGGTCTCCACAGTAACATAATTTATAGATCCTGGACAAATCAGTGATATTGCCAAGGAAAGTTAACCAACATCTGCTGATCTGATCATTGTCTAATTTATTATAAATGAATGGCTTTAGGGATGTACATATTTGATACATAGATACATAGACAGTGTCGGCAGATAAGGGCCTATGGCCCACCCTGTCTGCCCATTTGAGCTTGTAAGTTCAGTTTGTTTTCCTAGAAGTCTGTTGCCCCTTACCCCTGACCTCCAGAATTCCTTTATGTCTTTCCCATGCATTCTTAAATCCCGTGATTGTTTCAGCCTCCACCACCCGTTCTGTGAAGAAATTCTTTCTCATGTTTCCTCTGAATCGTCCTCCCTCCAACTTCATCCCATGCCCTCTAGTCCTGGAGCATCTTTTTCGCTTAAAAATAGTGTTTTCCTGCACCCTGTTCCTCCCTGTAAGATACTTGTATGTCTCTATCATATCCCCTCTCTCCCTCCTCTCCTCCAGGGAGTATATGTTCAGTTCCTTCAACCTGTCTTCATAGGACTTGTGATGCAATCCATGCACCATCTTTGTTGCCCTCCTCTGAACCTTCTCTACCCTGTCTATGTCCTTACGTAGGTATGGTCTCCAGAACTGTACACTGTACTCCAAGTGGGGCCTCACTAGTGTCTTGTATAGCGGAATTATGACCTCCTTTTCCTGCTGGTGATGCCCCTGCCTATACATCCCAGCATCCTATTTGCTTTACCTGCTGCCTTGTCACACTGTTTCCTACCTTGAGGTCATCAGAGATGATAACCCCAAGATCCCTTTCCTGCTTGGTGCATGCTATATCCTCACCCCAACTGATATATTGTGCCAGGGTTTTTGTGCCCCATATGCATTATCTTGCACTTCTTTGCATTGAATTTCAACTGCCAAACCCCTGACCATTCTTCAAGTTTCTGCAGGTCGCTTCTCATTCTCTCTACACCCTCTGGTGTGTCTACTCTGTTATAGAGCTTTGTGTCATCAGCGAACAGTGAAATTCTGCCTTCTAGGTCCTGCGCAATGTCACTGATGAAGATGTTGAATAGGACCGGTCCCAGCTCTGATCCCTGTGGTACCCCACTGGTCACTCTTCCCTCTGTGGAGTGACAGCCATTTACCACCACCCTCTGTGTCCTGCCACCCAGCCAGTTACCTACCCACCACACTACTGTCCTGCCCACACCATATTCCCCAGTTTGTGTAATAGTCTTCTATGTGGCACGGTGTCAAAGGCCTTGCTGAAGTCCAGATAGGCCATGTCCACCGCCTCCCTGATCCACCTCCCTAGTCACCCAGTCAAAAAATTCAACGAGGTTGGTCTGACATGACCTCTCCCTGGTGAAACCATGCTGCCTTGGGTCCTGTAGTCCATTGACAACCAGATGTTCTACCAATCTCTCCTTCAGTAATGCTTCCATGATCTTCCCGACTACCGAGGTGAGGCTGACTGGTCTGTAGTTCCCTGCTTCCTCTTTGTTCCCACTTTTGTATAAGGGGACTACATCTGCTGTCCTCCAGTCTTTGGGTACCTCCCCTGTTTCCAGTGATCGGCTAAACAGGATAGCCAGAGGTTCAGCCACCACCTCTTAGTTCTTTAAGGACCATGGGGTGCACCCCATCTGGCCCCATTGCTTTATCAACTCTTATTACTTCCAGTTCCTTCAGGACCCTTTCTCGTGTAAAGGGACTTGTGTCCATTTCTGCACCATTCTCACCCCTTGTACTCCCTTCAGACCCATTACCCTCCTCTTCCTCAGTAAAGACTGAGCAGAAATACCTGTTCAATATGTCAGCTTTACTGTTGTCATCCTCCACGTGGCCCCCATCCTCCCCATTCAGTCTCACTATCCCTCCCTTTGTCTTTCTTTTTTCACTTATGTACCTGTAAAAGGTTTTGTCCCCTCTACCCACTGATTTTGCAATGTGCTCTTCTGTCTGAGCTTTGGCTTCCCTTACTGACCTCCCTGCCTTCCTTTGCTTCTCCTGGTACTTCTCCCTATCCCCTTCTGCCTGTGTCTTTTTGTATTGCCTGAATGCAATCTTTTTGGCTTTCACTTTCTTTCCTACCTCTTTGGAAAACCATAATGGTCTCCTCTTCCTTTTCCTCTTGCTAACCTGCTTAATGCATAATTCTGTTGTTCTTGTAATCCCCATTTTAAATACTGCCCACTGTTCCTCAACCCCTGATTCCTGTCCCATTCCCCTTAATGCCTCTTTCAAGTATCTCCCCATTTTCCCAAAGTCTGCCCCCCTAAAATCCAGGATACGTGTTTTTGTGTGGTTTGGTTCTGCTCTTTCTGTAATTTCAAACCACAATGACTGGTGGTCACTGTTTCCCAGGTGCTCCCCCACTGTTACCCCCATCACACTGTCCCTGTTTGTGAGCACAAGGTCCAGTATTGCCTTCTGCCGAGTTGGTTCCATGACCAGTTGCTTGAGGAAGGCACCCTGAAGGGAGTCCAGGATAAATCTGCTCCTAGTTGATGCTGCTGGGATGCTCCAGTCCACATCTGGAATATTGAAGTCTCCAACCAGTATTACCTCACCCTTGTCTGCCATCCTTTGGATGGCTAGCATCAACTCCCTATCTGTTTCTTCCTCCTGTGCTGGTGGTCTAGACCACACCTGTCGGATGGCTGTCCCCATTTTCCTTTCCAGCTTAACCCACGTATCTCTCCCCATTTTGTTCCTCCTGGATCTCTGTGGCCCTTATGTCATTTTTCACATACAGTGCCACTCCTCCTCCTTCCTGCCTGCTCTGTCTCTTCTGAATATGTTGTAGCCAGGTATGGCCATCTCCCAGTCGTGGTTATCATTACACCAGGTTTCAGTGATGGCCACAATGTCCAGGTCTGACTGCACCATGACAGCCTCCAGATCTTCCATCTTGTTGCTAAGGCTCCTGGCATTTGCACACATGGCTTTCCATGATTTGATCTCCCTAGACTGTTTCACAGTTCTACTCCAGCCCTTCCTTGGTTGTCATTTATCCCGGTTCTCCTTGCTGTCTGCCCTTCTGCTGATTTGCCCCTTTTCTGCTTATCCACCTCTTGGGCACTAATCTCCATCTTTTGCACAATGCTTTGCAGAGATAGCCACTCCTCTGGTTCATTGGTTTCACTGCTGGCTGTGGGGGTGAGCAAGTAGGTACCCTCCTTGCTGGCCTGCCACCCTCTTGCTAGTTTAAATGCTTGTCAATGTAGCATTTAAACTTATCATTGAGTGCTTGATTCCCTCCAGGATGGATGCAGGCGTCAGGCTTGAACAAACCTCCATCCTCCAGGTGGGTCTCAGTCACCAATGAATCCAAACCCTTCCTCACAGCACCAGTTCTTCAACCATGAGTTAAAGTTCCTGGTGCATGCACTCTATGCTTTCCTTGCCTCTCACAGGTAGTACTTCTGAGAAGTGACAGAAGTAGCTACTTGCTTGAGACCCTCCCAGTTTCCTAAACTCTTCCTGAACTTCCTTTGGCTCCCATTTGCCAGGTCACTAGTACCTAGGTGGATAATGACATCCAGCTCACCCTCCCGTCTTGCCTTCCCAGTGATCCCCAGGATCTTCCTTCCATCCCTCCATGCCGTGGCACCTGGTAGGCACCTCACTTCCGTGTCCTCCCCCTACTGTGTCCCTATCTGGATCCCTCTTATGATGGAGTCCCCCACCAGGATTCGCTTCCTCCTCCTCCTCTGGGGTCCACTGCTTTCCCCGCTGAGTTCACCTCCCTGGCTAACCTCCACATCCTTTCCTTCCACTTCTCTGGGTACCTCTATTTGGTTGTCCTCATTTGCCAGTGTGGCATATGAGTTCTTGAGTGGAATAGGATCTGGGATGTGCCTCTGCCTGACCGCTCTAACCCTCCCTGAACCCACTGTCATCCAAGTGCTCCTCGTTCTCGGCATCCTTTGAGGCAGTTGCATTGGACTGGGTGGTCCCTGGATAGGGGTGATGGTACTCCTGACCCAGTTTACTTCCACTCTGAGTCTGGCTACCTCCTCCCGCAGTCCAGAGAGATGCATGCAGATAGGGCAGCACCTCAGTGTCCAGAAGGTCTGCCTGAATATGGCTGCCCCACTGCCACTGCATTGCACCACTCCCCACTGCATTGATTACTGTTTGATATTTAATGCTGTACCTAGTGATTGTATTATTTTTTTACTAATACTTATTTTTATTGCATATTTTAGATTTTTTTTTCTGTCAAATTGTAATGACCCAAGCGGTTAAACAATAAAATAAGTTTAACCAAACTGAACTACAGATTTGGAGTCTACCACAGGGAGCATTGTTTTGGCTACTTTGATAACACATGTAACCTGACACTGAAAGTAAAAGTCCCCCCCACCCCTACCACCCCCACACACACACTTTCTTTTTTTTAGCTCCAACTCTGTCTCTGTAGGAAATTTCCAATGATGAGTACACATGAGGCCTTTAAAGTAGTGTTTAAATAGATCTCATTTCAAGATAGAGCTCTTGCAGCAGGCAGTAACCATTAGGATTATGCCACCAGGCACTAGGACCCCACGGAACAATTCTAGCTGGCAGTCTATGGCAGAGGACCGCCCCCTGACGTTAGCTCCGCCCCCAAAGTCGCCCATGGTATGAAGTGGCGGTCCCCAGGCACCACCTCAGTTTTTTCCCCACCGTCAATCCGTGCATCTCAGCTCCACGGACGCCTCCTGCTACCAGTCGACTGCCATTTTTCGTGCTTCATGCAGTTATCGTTTTTTCATCAACTTTACCAAATTCGTCATGTATGTCTACCCAGCCAACTTCATCTGTAGAGTGGCAGAAATCGAAGTGTGCATGCGGGAAGCAGTTCCCGGCAAAACACGGTCATTTGGCCTGCCTTCTGTGCCTAGGCCCTGATCACAAGCTGGACGCCTGCTCACATTACCTCAGCTTCACTAAGAGGACCCGCGTCTGGAACCTGAAGACCTTGAAAGCCTACCTCCTTGAACAACAAGTGTCCATCATGCAGAAGACCCACTTGGAGCACAGCTTGTCTTCCTCCACGGCCAAGGATTCCTTCCCTAAAGAGAAGAAATCGAGCGGGAAGCACCACCATCGAGACAAGGATAGATCCAGAACAGAATCCTGATCCAGGTCTCCACACAAGGCTTCCAAAAGTTCCACCTCCGGCGCGAGGTTGGACTCAGCCCCTCCGGTTTCTCTTACTCTTCCTGGGTTACTGTCAGTGAAGCCTCCCACCTCTGCCCAGATGTCCGGCGGGGGGGTCTTCCAGGCTAGGGCCTTCCCAGGTCTCCATTTCCTTGACTATTAGGCCCCACAAGCACTTGCAAGGGTCTCAGCCAGAAGGATCGGCCCACACTTTATTGGGCGGCAGGTTGGAGCCTGCCATCTGCAAGGTCGTTGCCTCGGGGTCGTTGGACAAGATGACAGGGTCCGACACCAAGAGGCATCTGGAACGCGACAAGAAACTGCGCTCACCTTCCAAGCCACATCAGCCAGGGCTCAGGACCGACAACAGATCACAGTGTCCTTTGACTCCACCTCTATGGAGCCAGAGCATATGACACTGTCCAAGCTGTCACCTGACCCACAAGGCTCTAAAAGTCTCCGACCACAGAGCAGATGATGGAGGACCTGATGCCAGACTCTTAAGAGGGCCACAGACAAGGCACCTCACACTCCATCGCTACTTTCCCCTCAGGAGCCTGATGACCAAATGCCAGGGCACCCAACACCGGGGGATGAGTCACTGCCAAACATGATGTCCAATGCAGTGGAACCATCAGATCTGATGACAGATGGGACTAAACCGAAGGGTCCGATGCCAGGCCCCTCAGGCGCCACTGTCCCAATGCCAGACCTACTGATAAACCCCATGGTACCTCTGGCAGAGGTCAGTGCTCTGTTAACCAGTTGGTGGAACACAGTCAAAGGGGATTTGTTGCCCAGACTGCCGGAGCTGAACCCCACACCTGTGGGGACCCCTGTGCCAGCTCCGCCTAGGCAACCGAACTCTACAATATGCGGAATGCCTTCATCAACCCCCAAAGGCAGCCCGCCTGGCTCCAGGTGTCAATGGTCAGGAGTCCCCCAAGTGACGGAAGCTTGACCACCACCCATCATCCAGATCCCCCTCTAGATGCTAGAGTTGCTCTAGAGGACGCTGGTCCACATCTTCAGAGGAGTCCAGCAGAGGCTCCTCCTCTTATGACTTGTCAGAACACGACTTGTCTCTTCCATCTCCGAACCCAAGGAAGGATTCCCCAGGCTCTTCTCTGGACAGTCCCACTTTCCTAGATGTGATGAGACACATTCAGTTCCTTAACCAGTGGGAGACTGAAGATTTAGACCCCAAGAGATGCCGTCTGGTGAAGTTCTTAGGGGCCTCTGGCTCAAAACCCTTGGTCATCCCACCATTTCTAGAGCCCTTCCAGGAAGTTACAAAACTAGCCTGGAAGCACCCTTCCACAACCTCAGCGGTTCCTAAGAAAGCTGACCACTTATATAGGACCCCTAGGGAAGAACCACATTTTAAGTGAGCAACCAGAAGCAGACTACATGGTCCTTACGGCTGCACATGGAAGGATTCGGCAGCCAAAGCATATGAGCTTCCCACCCACCGGATCAGGAGTCCAAAAAGATGGACTAATTTGGTTGTAAGGTCTACTCATTGGCCACTTGTACGGTCCAGTCACTAAATTTTCTGGCACATATGGTTATGTATTAGAAGTCACTTTGGAACAAAGCTGTGGACCTAGCTAGGTTACAGCCTGACTCCCCTAATAAGACAGAGCTCTTCGCCATCCTACAGTTAGGTACAGAAGTTGGTAAACACGTCCTCAGGTGCTCATAAGACTCTGCAGACACTGCTGCCAGAGCAACTGCCACGAGGATATGCCTCCAGCACTACTCTTGGTTGAGGGTCTCGGGCTTCTGGCAGGATTTGCAGGATGCTATCCTGGATGCCTCCTTTCAAGGATCAATTATTTTCGGCCAGGAGGCAGAAAAGATGATCACAGGCTAGCAGGACTTAGGAAAAGCAGTTTCTGAAGTCTACAAGATGTATAAGTCAGCCAGCCCCATCCAGACATCTGCCTTTTCGTAGGCAACAAGGCTGCAGGGAAAGTGACAGCAGCAAAGAGGGGGATACAAAAGAAAAGTCACCCTGTATCAACAGAGGCACAGGGACCAAGGAATGCTAAAAATGCCAGAGCTCCCTTGCCCACCCCAGCTACCTCTGCATGGCTCTCTGCCTGCCCCACCCCCGGCGGAGCTACAGGGGGAGGCAGTAGGAGGGTGATTCTACCTTTACCTCACAGGTTGGTCCAACATTATGACATATCAGTGGGTACTCCAAATCATAGGAAGGGGTTACACCCTGGAGTTCACCCAAATACCTCCAGACAACCCACCAATTTCCACCCATTGCTCCCCATCCCACGCAGGCCTCATTCAGGCAGAAACTCAAGCCCTCCTGAGCAAAAAGGCAATCCAGGCAGTCCCACAGGGTCAAAGAGGAAGGGGTTATTGCTCCCACTTCTTCTTAGTTCCAGAAAAGATAGGGGACCTTTGTCCCATCCTTGATCTCAGTCAACTGAACAATTTTATAAAATACAAAGGGTTCAGGGTGGTGACACTGCCAGGATTGCTGCCCATGCTACATCAAGGGGACTGGCTGTGCTCCCTGGACATGCAGGACGCATACATGCACATAAAAAGCCTGCCATCCCACAGAAAGTACCTTTGCTTTACCTTCCCGGGAGAACATTCCCAGTTTTGAGCGCTGCCATTCGGCCTCTCCTTGGCACCTCGAGTATTCACCAACTGCCTGGCGGGGGTGGCAGCAGCTTTCAGGAGGCAGGGACATTACATCTACCCCTACCTTGATGGCTGGCTTCTGATGACTCCCACAGGGGACCAGCTGCGTCACACACTGGAAAGTACTTTCCGACTGTTCCAAGACCCGAGAATCACTTTGAATCTTCCCAAGTCATTCCCCTGGCCCAGTCAGAGATTACAATACATAGGGGCCATCTTGGACTCTGTCCAGGGGAGGACCTTTCTCCCCTCGGATGGGGCAGTTTGCCTACGAGCACTGGCTTGGAAAATCGTCTCCTCAAACCAGATATCAGCCAGAATGGTCCTGCAACTCGTAGGCCACATGGGAGCTGCCATTGTGACAGTGCCCTTAGCTTGTCTCCACATGAAAGTGCTTCAGTGGAACCTCAGGGTACAGTGGGATCAGCGTTCGGACAATCTCAAGCAGGAAGTTCTGATCTCCAGTGCAGTGCGTCAGACTTTGGAATGGTGTCTCACCCCCTCTTGACTAGAGACTGGGGCTCCTTTTCAAGGTCCCAGTCCTCGGCAAATCCTGACAACGGACGCCTCGGGACTGGGGTGGGGCGTGCATTTCAAAGAAAATCAGACAAGAGGGACGTGGACTCCTTTGGAACGCAGCCTCCACATCAGTGTGTGGATATGAGAGCCATTCTGTACACCTTACAGGTGTTTCAGATGGACCTCCTCCCAGGCCCCTTACTGATCCAGACAGACAATGTGTTGGTGGTCTTTTACATCAGCAAGCAAAGGGGCACTCACTCCTATCCCCTTTGCAGAGAGGCCATGAGATTGTGGTACTAGGCAGTGGAGCACAATCAAGAACTCACAGCGGTTCATGTTACGGGAGTACAAAATACCTTGGTCAACAGCCTAAGCCACTCTCGATCTCAGGCCCCAAAGTGGGAACTACTACAGGGTGTAGTAAATGATCTGTTCGAAAGATGGGGACTTCCAGAACTGGACTTCTTTGCGTCCCCACTCAACACCAAACTGCCCAGTTTCTGCTCGCTAAATTCAGGGCCTGGTATTTTCTGGTGAGACGCGTTGTCCCTGTATTGGACAGGGAGATTTCTTTATGCCTTACCACTACTTCAGCGAGTACTGCTCAGACTTCAAGCGGAACGAGCAGGCTTGATTCTCAGAGCGCCTTACTGGCCTCAGCAGATTTGGTTCCTGTTGCTCCAGCAATTGGCAATAGAATCTCTGATTCCTCTGCCCCTGTCCTCTCACTTGCTCTCCCAGGAGCAAGGGACTCTTGTATACCCGAATCTCAAGTCTCTGCACCTGCATGCATGGCTCCTACAGACTTAGGGACCGGTTCAGGGTGTCAGCAGGGGTAGTGGAGGTCCTAATGGCCATGAGAAAACTGTCGACCAGGGCCACCTATGCCATAAAATGGAAACACTTCTGCCTATGGGCTTCTGTCCATCTTCTGGACCCATTCACCTGTCCAATGAATCCAGTCCTGAAGTATCTGCTTTCCCTGTCCAATGCAGGTCTTAGCTACTCATCCATAAAGGTACACCTTTCTGCACTGTCAGTTTATCGTGTACCAGTGGATGGCAGGACCCTGGCACAAATGGATCTGTCCCGCACCTTCCTGTGAGGTATGATGCATATTAATCCACCCATTCGGGACCCTATTCCCCCATGGGATCTCATATTTTTGTTAGAGAAGCCTGTGTTGCCTCCCTTTGAGCCAGCTGCAAGTTGTGAGCTACACTTCCTGTCTTGGAAAACATTATTTTTAGTTGCCATTACATCAGCTCGGAGGATTTCCGAGAGCTTCAGGTTCTGATGTGTAAAGAGCACTATTTGATTATCCACAGGGACAGGGTATCCCTGTGCACTAATACTAAGTTTTTCCCCAAGGTGGTGTCCGAGTTCACCCTTAATCAGGACTTTCATCTCCCAGTTTATTACCCAGAGTAGTCGAATAGAGGGGAGGCCTTGTTGCATACTCTGGATGTTCACAGAGTTCTCCGTTTTTACGTAGACTGCACCAGGTCTTTAAGAAAATCTGATCAATTGTATCTTTTGCCCTGAGAATGATAGGGGCTCCAGTGACAAAGCAGACTTTGTCCAAATGGTTAGTCAGTAGCATAGTTTTCTGCTACCAAAAGTATGACAAACCGTCATCGGGCTCAGTTAAAGGTTACTCCACTAGGGGTGTTGCCACATTGTTTGCATCAGTCAAAACTGTGTCTGCAGTGGATCTCTGTGCTGCAGCCAACTGGAGTTCTGTCCACACATTCATCAAGCATTACAGTTTGGACATTGTTTCCAGAAGGAGAGCCGCATTTGGCCTAGCCATTCTCCAGGGACTGCTACCGTGGATTTCTATATCCACCACCAATCTAACCTGGATCATATCCTTGTACTGCTTGGGACTCAGTCCTAATGGTTATTGCGTGCTGCAAGAGCTCTATCGCAAAGTGAGATAGTACAGTTACGTAAGAACTTAACGTAACAGTAGATCTTCGAGAGGAGCTCTTGCAGCAGGCATTCTTTCCCTCCTTCCCCCTTGTTAGGAAGGTATAATTTCTTCTCCCTTTAGGGGATGTTAGAACCTCCTCGGTTCCCCATCCTTCACACAGCCAGGTCTCCAGTGGGCGAACTGAGGTGGTGCCGGAGGACTGCTCCTTTATTCCATGGGTGACATGGGGGCAGTGTCGACGTCAGGGGGAAGACCCCTGCCATAGACTGCTAGCTAAAATTTTTTCTTGGGGTCCTAGTGCCTGACGGCATAGTCATAATGGTTATTGCCTGCTGCAAGAGCTCTTCTTGAAGATCTACTTTTTCGGTAAGTTCTTACATAACTGTACTTTCCTTGCACTTCACTTCCTAATGTAGCACACAAATTTATCACTTAACTACTTTCATTAAACAGAGGAATCGTCAAATAAAATAATAGACTGACAGATAAAATGTTCCCATTCCTAAAGTTCATTCCAGGATTCTATGAAAAACAATGGCTGAAATAAAATGTCACCTTTTATGTATGGCCATGTTCCGATCGGGAGGTGAATATTCCATCATATTCCTTATTCAGAACCAGTCGGCCTTCCAGAGGAGGAGGAGTTGCCATCTATGTCAAGGATAACATTTCTGCCTCTGTCAGAGTCAGTCTCAATCCCCAAGGAATTTGAAAGCCTGACCCTCAAAGTCAAGCTCTCCTCTTCTATCTCATTCTGCATCCTAGGATGCCTAGCTTCCATGGGTCTACAGTTGTTAGATTATCTAATTAATTTGATGGGATCCTTGCAGTCGGAGATTATTATATTAGGAGACCTTAATTTGGACTGGTTGTCCAATGTCTGTTTACCTCTCAAAACTCGTGACTGCTTTGGACTTTCACAACTCATCTCGGAGGCAACATGTCCTAATAAGAAAGACCCAAACAATAGCACATACGAACATACAAAATTTGCCAGCAGATAAAGGCCTAGAGATCTATCAAGTCTGCTCGAATGTGCAGCTAGCACCACTTATTCTGCAGCTGCCCCTCCCTTCCACCCTTCCCCTTCATTAACCCTCCCCCTTGTCCTGTCCCATCCTCGTTTGAAGCAGTCCACTGTTCTACTGCATACCACTTCTGCAGGTAGCATTCCACCCAGCCACCATCCTCTCTGTAAAAGTGTCTCCCATCTCCCTCCTGAACCTTCCTCTCTCCAGTCTCATATCATGGCCCCTAGTGTGGCCCTCCTTCCTTACTTTGAACAGCCCTCTGTACCCGTCTTGTTTATTCCTTTCATGTATTTAAAGGTTTCAGTCATGTCACCCCTGTCTCTCCTCTCCTCCAGTGAGTACATGTTCAACTCCTTCAACCTCCTCTCATATGATAAGTCCCCCAGCCCCTTGATCGTCTTTGTCACCCTGCGCTGCACCCCTCCAGTAACTAATGTCCCTCTTCAGATACAGACACCAGTACTGCACGCAGTACTCCAAGTGTGGTCAGACTAATGACCTATACAGTGGTAGAATCACCTCCTCCCTCTCGGGATATACCCTTAGCAATACAACCCAGCATTTTGTTGGCCTTTGCAGCTGCCTTCCTACATTGTGCCGAGTTGTTCATTGACCCTGTAATGAGCACATCCAGATCCTTCTCCTCCTCTGTCTGGGCTAGCTGCACTCCCCCTAGCTGGTAACTCCTCCTTGGGTTCTTCATCCCAAAATGCAGCACCTTGCACTTTTTGGCATTAAACCCCAGTTGCCAGGTGTCTGACCAGGTTTCAAGCTTTCCCAGATCATCCTGCAACCCCTGCCATCCCCCTAGGTCATCCACCACCGCGCCAACCTTAGTATCATCAGCAAACAGACTGATCTTGCTCTTGATGTCCCATGATATGTCTGCAATGAATATCCCAAACAACACTGGTCCCAACACACAGGCCCTGTGGGATACGCTCATCACTGCCCTTAGGTGTGAGAGCTCCCACCCACCGCCACCCTCTTTTGCCTTCCTGCAGCCAGTTTCCTACCCATCCCACCAGCTTTGCACCTGCCCCTGTGCCTACTAACTTCCTTCCCAGCCTTCCATGTGGCACCGAGTCGAGTGCCTTACTGAAGTCCAGATACAGGACATCCACTGCATGGCTCCTGTCCAGTTGCCTAGTTACCCAGTCATAGAACTCGACCAGGTTGGTTTGGCAGGATCTGCCACCCTACTATATCTTATTTTAGTAAACAAACCACATCTGTTTTCCCATGTCGGAGTGTTTTTCTCTGACCTTAGTAACCACTGCTTCATGGCGTGTGTAAGATCCATCCCCAAAGTACCATCCTCTTCCACATTCTGTCTCAGGAGGAAATGGCATAAACTGGATATTGGTGCATTCCTCTCTGACCTGCGTGATGATGGCAGGACTTCTACCTGACAAACTCAGTGCTTACGGGTTATGATATCTTTCGGTATTGTGCTGGGGGCACTGGATAGGCATGCATCCCTGGTCAAAATACGCTCTAAGAAAAAAACATGCCCATGGTTTACGACGCAGTTAAAGGCCTCTCTACTGTACAGAAACTGGCTTTGGAAAAAAACTCGGAGAAAAAAACTCTATGTGGATTGGGCCTTGTTTAGAAAAGCTAGAAACCATTGTAATAGGTTGGTTAGAGAGGCCAAGGCTAGTTATTTCCGTAAAGAATTGGACTCTTCCACCAATTCCTCAGCCAAGTTCTGGAAAACTGTCAAGGATATTGAAGGTCATGCTGCTTCTAACACTCTGCCCACAAAAATCACTACTGGTGTTTCTGTGGTGTCTGACAAATCCTCCATCCTCAACTCTTTCAATGACCATTTCGCAACACCGCAGGACTTGCATTCGATACCTCTCCTGCCAATACCCTCCACTCACAGCTCGGCTTACTGGACGCATCAGCTCCAGCCACAAGCATGGTGTTCTCCCCCCCCAGCCTACCACTCTAAAGGAAGTTGAGGATATTCTCCTGCATCTGGACACTAGGAAGAGTGCTGGTGCTGACCTCTTAGACCCCTTCTTCTTGAAACTGAGTCACTGTGTACTGGCAGTGCCTATCACACATCTCTTTAACCTCTCCCTTTCACAAGGCATCCCCCCCCCCCCTTCCTGGAAACCGCCCATGTAATCCCTCTCTTCAAGTCTGGAGACTCCTGTGGCCTGAACAAGTATAGGCCAATCTCCTTACTCCCAACCCTATCCAAATTATTGGAGAAAATAGTGAGTATACAGCTCAGGAACTACCTTGATATATTGCTAACCTGTTAAACCCCCTACAGTCAGGTTTTAGGCCACATCATAGTACTATCTCAGCCCTTGCAAAAGTGACCAACGACTGGCAGTGTGCCCTGGATACTAAGAACTTTGTCTGCACCATATTTCTGGATTTAAGCAAGGCGTTTGATACTGTTGACCATGATCTACTCTTTGTCTCCCTCCAAAACATCGTCCTGGACTCCCAATCCCTGAGATGGTTCTCAAACTATTTTACAGGATGGCAACAGCAGATTAAGGGGGAAGGGGAGCAGTCATCCCTGAAACTTCTTCTGAGGGGTGTACTGCAAGGCTCGATACTGGGTCCATTGCTCTTTGCAATATACATAAACAGAGTCAACGTTGATGTCAAATCTGCTAACATTCACTTTTTTGCCTGATGATACGGTACTTTACATTGAAAGATCCTCCCCGGTAGCAGCTTGCAAGGATCTGCAACAGAAATTTAACCTGCTACAATGAAAACTTCTGCAACAGAAACTGCTCCTGAATGCAAAGAAAACAAAGGCAATGCTTTTTTCTCCCTTTGCAAATGCTAATAACCTTCCAATTCAAGGTAACTTGCCTCAGATTCATACGCTCCTTGTTGAACCACTGGACTAAGTCACACAATTCAAATACCTGGGGGTCTGGATAGACCAAAAACTTTCCTTCAATGATCACATTGATGAGCTGATAAAGAAGCTGAGGCAGAGGCTTGGCCTCTAGGATCAAAAACCTACTAACATTGGAGGCAAAAAAAGAGACTTGTCCAAACCACCTTCCTCACTTTAGTGGATTATGTAGACTTTCTTTATAGCCAAAGCACTGCCCCTGCTCTGGCCAAACTCAACACACTATACCGTAGAGCTCTGAAATTCATCACTGGACTTCCTTATTCTACTCACTACTGCTCCCTCTATGCCGCAGTAGGTTGCTCCTCCCTCGGGTACAGAAGACAGAGAAATGCAGCCCTCTGGACCTACAGGGCTGTTACTAAATTACTGCCGCAGTATGTCTCAGACTGTCTTCCTCTAAATATGGTAGGTAGGAATGCCCTAAGGAGTTCTACTTACATTTTGCTTGGAGTTCCTAAGTTCAAGTCACACCTCGGTAGGTCTGCCACTATCACGCTCTACCCGCACTATGGAACAACCTGCAAAAACCTTGTGTAACCCCCCTGCAAATGGGGGTTCCCAAAAGACTTCCAGGAGCTTGCTTGAATGCTCCAAGTCTGAATGGTGTTTGGCATTTAAGCCATTTATCAGTGAGTGTTTTTAGAACCTCTGGTACTGTCTCTTTAAGAGCTGTCTGCTTGCAGACATAATTAGTTTGTATGGGGGACTGTGTGTTTCTTTGATTGAGTACCACTCAAGCTGCTGCCAATTCACTTCATTTTGCAGTCACTAGGAGTGCAAAGGAACCTATCTGAAAGATGTAACTGTTTGCCAGAAATTATTTAGAGTAATAATGAAATTACAGTTTGTCTAACCTGCTTTCTTTGCAGTCAGAACTGTGTCTGCTAGTTCCCATTCTAGTTTTGAACTGCTGAACTGGACCAATCAGTGTGGGGTAAGCTAGCTCTAAAATGGTGCCTTGGACGAATCAGAACTTGGACTCATAATCTGAGCCAGCCACAAGAGGATTGTATGGGCAGTGACTCTGGGAGATGTAGTTTAGACTTCAGTGCCTTTTTGGACCAACAGCAGCAGTCTATTGTGAGTGACAGCCAATCCAGTCAAGAACTGGGAGGAACTCAAAGGAAGTGCCCGTTTTGTCGGTTGGAGTTTCAGTTGAGCTTTGGCAGTGAAGAAAGAAGGAGCCCTGTGCTTTTCAGTGTGCAGTTTTAGTCAAAACGTGTGTAAGGCCCAGAGTTCAGGTCTGCAGCTTGTGTAACAGCTTGTTAGGACTGAATCCGTCCTGTGAAAAGAATCAAAGGATCTCTGAAGAGTAGAAACCAGGCTCACCCTGTAGAAGACTGGAAGAATTGCTGAAAATTGCACTTTCGGTCTGTCAGGAACTGAATCTGCTGTGTGTTCTCCGGAGTGTGTGCAGTAGTGCGATCGGGATACAGATGCAGCCTGCCTGGTATAGTGCTTTCTTTTATATGGATGTGTGAAGAGGTTTGTGTACCTCAAGTGAGCCCTGCTGACATTGAAGGACCCTATCTTATTTGGAGGTCGTGAGTACTAATTCAGGGTCGCTTCCTGTTGAATTGCCACATTAAATCCAAATGGAATTACTGTACTGTGACTGTTTAATTCTCCTTCTCTATGTGAAAGGGCCCCTACCAGCTGCCACGTTTGGACTAGCCACTAGGGCTTGGGTACCCAGGGACAGTAACTGATAGGGATAGGCCTGTGCACAGAGCCATAGGTAGATTATTAGAGTGATAAGCTAACTAACCTGATTTCCCTGTCCTTGTTATATCCCCTAAATAAATCAGAGCTGCTTGTTTCGCAAAGTTATACTGCCTGAGGTATTTGTCTATGTTAAAGTACTGTACTGTGATTGTTGCACTGTATCTCATTTCACAGGAGGTCCCAGTGCGGAACCAGACCTGGGGTAAGTGTATACTGTGAAGTAATTCTGATATTATGTGGGCCACTAGTGGGAAGAAAGGGGTTGCAGTGTCCCAGAGGGCTGTGACCAAGTTAGTTTAACTATTGCAAACCCTGACCTCTGGGTGGAGGCACCCGCCATTGGATCCAGGCCCCTCAACCTGTTAGTGGCAAATCAGGCAGGGGTAGTAGCCCCTGGGATAGCGCCATCTAGGGGTTACACTTGCGAGTGACATTCCCAATCAAACTATCAGCCTTCAAAGCACTATATTCTCATTCACTCAAGGAATCCTGTAACTGCTTCCCCTTATGTCACAGCCTCCCAGCCCCCCGATTCAGTTTCTAGCCCTGTCAGGAGCATTGCATTCCTGGTACACCTGCCCCACTACTCAGTATGTCCGTGTCTGTTTGTACCCCACCTGATAGATCCACCTAATCTAAGTTGGAGTCTCCATCTCTGAGTCATCCTGGTATCTACTAATATTACACTTCCTGGCACGTCACCCTCGGCCCCTGTTCTTGGTGTATTGCTCCTAGCTTTACAGCCATTGCTACCTGCCCTTGGTGCTGTAATGCCCCTCAGGCACCCCTGCATTTATGTTCTCATTCCCAAGTTCCTCCCCCTTTCTCACCCGTGCCCCTCCTTGCACTGTGCACTCAATACTTGAATCCAAGCCTGCTCCATGAAAACTCTGTATATATGGTTGTATAGGTTTACTTTGTACCTTTTTTGCACAAGTTCTGTAGCACATGGTATTGAGCTTTCTGTCTTATTTTATAAATATACTCCAGTGCTGTTATTAACCTCTTGTGTGTAATCCCTATTCTATTTAATGACTGTGTAAACTGGTATTCCTCTTTATGTATTGTTCATGTATCTTGCCTAGGTCCATCTCGAAAAGGAGCTTGCTCAATGGTGTTTGCCTTGCTAAACAAATATTTTGATTGATTGATTAAAAACAACCCATGACATTATACTTAAAGGAAAGCTGTCATTATCTTAACTTTCCCACCCCCGAAAACGTTAGCCCCTGATTAAGCTTTTGGCACATTAAAGTATTTTTTTTAGCATGTTTACTTACAGAAGTTTACTTTTGAAAAGTCCACGCTACCCAAACATGGTGGACGGTGTGCGGCTCCATTTACATAGAAACATAGACTTTGACGGGAGATAAGGACCGCTTGGCCCACCTAGTCTGCCCATTTCCCTACCTACAGGGTAGGCCGCAGATCCTAGTTAACCAACAGCCTATTTCTTCCTACCCCCCACAAGAACTGCCTTATGTCTGTCCCATGCATTCTTGAATTCTCCCACAGTTTTAGACCCCACAACCTCCTCATGAAGGCTGTTCCATGCATCTGTAACCCCTAGATGGCGCTATCCCAGGGGCTACTACCCCTGCCTGATTTGCCACTAACAGGTTGAGGGGCCTGGATCCAATGGCGGGTGCCTCCACCCAGAGGTCAGGGTTTGCAATAGTTAAACTTACTTGGTCACAGCCCTCTGGGACACTGCAACCCCCTTCTTCCCACTAGTGGCCCACACAATATATCAGAATTACCTTCACAGTATACACTTACCCCAGGGCTGGTTTAGGCACTGGGACCTCCTGTAAAATAAGATACAGTGCAACAATCACAGTACAATACTTTAACATAGACAAATACTCTCAGGCAGTATAACTTTGCTGAAACGAGCAGCTCTGATTTATTTAGGGGAATATAACAAGGACGGGGAAATCAGGTTAATTAGCTTATACTTTACTCATTCATTTATGGCTCTGTGCATAGGCCTATCCCCTACCAGTTACTGTCCCTGGGTACCTAAGCCCTAGTGGCTAGTCCAAACCGTGGCAGCTGGTAGGGCCTTTCACACAGAGAAAAGAAAAATTAGTTAAACAGTCAGCAGTACAGTAATTCTATTTGGATTCAATGTGGCAATTCAACAGGGAGCGACCCTGAATTAGTACTCACGACCTCCAAACAAGATAGGGTCCTTCAGTGTCAGCAGGGCTACTCTTGAGCTCCATGAGACTCCTCACACATTTATATGGCAAAAAGAAAGTACTATACCAGGCAGGCTGCTTCTCTATCCCGATCGCAATTACTGCACAATACCCGGGAGAACACACAGCAGATTCAGTTCCTGACAGACCAGTGCAATTCAGCAATTTCTCCAGTCTTCTACAGGGTGAGCCTGGTTTCTACTCTTCAGATATCCTTTGATTCTCTTCACAGGATGGATTCAGTCCTAACAAGCAGTTACACAAGCTGCAGACCGAACTCTGGGCCTTACACACGTTTCCGACTAAAACTGCACACTGAAAAAGCACAGGGCTCCTTCCTTCTTCACTGCCAGAGCTAAAACTGAAACTCCAACAGAGAAAACTGGCACTTCCTTTGAGTTCCTCCCAGTTCTTGACTGGATTGGCTGTCACTCACAATAGACTGCTCCTGTTGGTCCAAAAGGCCAAGTCTAAACTACATCTCCCAGAGTCACTGCCAATACAATCCTCTTGTGGCTGGCTCAGATTATGAGTCCAAGTTCTGATTCGTCCAAGGCACCATTTTAGAGCTAGCTTACCCCACACTGATTGGTCCAGTTCAGCAGTTCAAAACCAGAATGGGAACTAGGCAGACACAGTTCTGACTGCAAAGAAAGCAGGTTAGACAAACTGTAATTTCATTATTACTCTAAATGATTTCTGGCAAACAGTTACATCTTTCAGATAGGTTCCCTTTGCACTCCTAGTGACTGCAAAAATGGAGTGAATTGCAGCAGCTCGAGTGGTACTCAAACAGAGAAGCACACAGTCCCCATACAACTAATTATGTCTGCAAGCAGACAGCTCTTAAAGAGATAGTACCAGAGGTTCTAAAACACTCACTGATAAATGGCTTAACGCCAGACACCATTCAGGCTTGGAGCATTCAAGCAAGCTCCTGGAAGTCTTTGGAACCCCATTTGCAGGGGTTACACCCTTCCTGAGCCTGGGAAAGCTTGACGTCCGCTCAAGCAAGTACCTATAAGTTTTAACTGCAACCATATACATTTGCATTAGGCTCGACATGTAATCATCAGTCAATATATCATTTTACCAAGAACACATTTCTGAAACATTGCAGTACATCACTCTTTACACAGTATTACATACACATTGTACCATAACTCAAGTTATTACCTCTTGTACATGAAACCTGAAGAGAGGGGCCCTTCCTATCAGTTACCTTGGGGCTGGACGGGGCAAGGCACCATACTTAGAGGGCAACACAAGTAACTTGGAGTTAGCACTGCGCTCAGTTTGGGCAATGAGCTGGGGGACACATACACTCCTTATGGACAACATTGAGAGGCAAGTCCACAGGCCTCCCAAGGAATCATAACTGAGGTGCACCACAGGCTTTACAGCTCGACCAGTCTTTCTAGGGGGAACTGTTACAGTCTCTGCACTCTGAGCCTCATTTTCAGCATTGTCCTCACTTGTCAGGGGAGTCTCCATGGGGGGTAGAGAGGCTAGAACTTGGGGCACTTTCAGCTCCAGGAGTTACAGTTTCTGAGTCCACAACATTTGGCTCGCATGGAGAGCTTTCGGACACTGGCAGTGGACTGTCAGGGCACTCAAAATACTCTTCTTGTTCTGGTGTATCACCAGTCTGACCTAATCCATCATTTTCCTCCCCTGAAGCTCAAACAGTTCAACCATGCACAATGATTCCATTTCATCTGATCTGATGTTTGCACTTCACTTTCTGGGAGCATTGGCTCCAGGGACGAAACTGGGGCTTAGACAGTCCAGAAGGCCCAGCTTCATCTCCAGTATTGACTAGGGGATTGCTCCGAAACAATTGACTCAGTTCGTAAGAAGGATAGTATTCAAGGTCACTCGCACTTTCTTCCGATATGGACTGACAGTCATGCTCAACTGGGACTTGTGGAGGGGAAAAGTTTAACTTTGCTTCTGTAGGTGCAGACTTTCTTGATCTTTTCTTAGCAGCAGCTCTAGTCACTGGTCCAGAGGGGGCATCTTCTGGGGGCTCAGACTCAATCAAGATTTGTCCAATGGGCAGTAAATGATTTCTGTGCATTGTTTTACATCTTTGAATTATTCTCAGGCCTTACTTTGTACACTGGCAGATCATCTAGTTTGCCACTACAATGTAAGGGAGATGGTGCCATCTGTCAGCAATCTTGTGTTTGCCATGCAGTCCCAGATTTCTTAGCAATACCGATCTCCCTCCTGGAGTTCCTGTGCTTTCACCTTTTATCATACCTTTCTTTGTTGGCCAGATTTCTTTTGGCAGCCATGGTTTGAGCCAGTTGGTACGCATGAGTTAGCTGGGCCTTTAACTTTGCACATACTGTAAATAGTTGTCAGCTTGAACCCCATCAGGAGAGACCCCAAACACACATCTACCGGTAGTCAGCTTCTCTTCCAAACATCAGGCGGTAGGGGAGAACCCAGTGGCATCACTTTTGCAGTTATAAGCATGTACCAGGGTGCTAATTTGTTGGCTCCATCTAGGCTTGTCCTTTGGGTGCAGGGTGCCTAGCATATCTAGCAAAGTGCGGTTGAAACGTTCAGGCTGAGGGTCCCCCTGGGGGTGGTAAGGAGTGGTTCTGGACATTCGCACTCCCCACAGAGAAAGCATCTCTTTGATCAGACGACTCTCAAAGTCTCTCCCTTGATCAGAATGGATTCTTTGTGGAGCCCCATAGTGAACAAAAAAGTTTTCTACAAGTACTTTGGCCACAGTGGATGCTTTCTGGTCTTTGGTGGGGAAAGCTTGGGCATATCTCGTGAAATGGTCAGTGACCACCAGCACATTACTGATATTTCTTTGATCTGACTCCAAACTCAGAAAATCAATACAGACCAGCTCCATGGGTGCACTGGTGGTGATGTTAGCAAGGGGGGCAGCCCTCTGGGGCAAAGCTTTCCTCTGTAAGCAGCGACTACAAGTTCGAATGTGTTGCTCCACATCAGCCCCCATCTTAGGCCAATAGAATCTGGATCTCACCAAGTCAAGTGTTCTGTCTATACCAAGGTGCCCATGTGGTTGTGCAAGGACATCAGTACTGAGTCTCGAAGGCAGTGGGCAGCACTAGTTGTTGTTTGTCTACTTGTCCCCTCTGTCTACTGTTTCTCTGTATAACAGTTTATTGATCAGTTTCAACTTAGGACCTTCTTTGTATAATAGTGCAGTTCACAAATCCGTGGAGCGAATTTGGACACATCTTTTCCTGCATAGAGGCTTCTAAAGCTGCTTTGTTCATGGGATCGCGGGATTGAGCCCACGAATACTGTCATTGTCCAGCTGAGGCAGTGCACCAATGTTCATTGGAGAAAGTAGCAATAAGCAGCAGGTATGCAATTCTCAGAGGGTCCCAAGCAATCCACCATGCAGTCCACTCGTCCGTGGACATTGTTCCTCCCTGTCAAACTTCCGGCAGAGTGCCGAATGTCGAGTTCTGCCAATCGGACCCAATCATTCTGGGGAACAGGCCTCCGGGGAGAGAGCATCAGCATCTATGTGGTTCAGACCTGCTCGTTATTCGAGAGCATAGTCATATGTAGATAATGCAGAAAGCCACCTATGGCCAGTGGCATCCAACTTAGCTGAGGTCTGCACATAGGTCAACGGATTATTGTCAGTTTTACTAGTATTTTAGCCCATACAAATACTCATGGAATTGGTCAACAATAGCCCACTTCAAAGCTAGGAACTCTAACTTATGTACAGGATAGTTCTTTTCGGATGGGGTCAGGCTTCTACTGGCAAAGGCCACTGGTCTCAGGCCATTCTCGTGCTCTTGGTACAACACAGCCCCCAACCCTTGCAAGCTAGCATCAGTGTGCAGGACGTAAGTTTTCTTGGATCGGCATAGACCAGCACTGGAGCATGGGTAAGTTGATATATGATCTCATGAAAAGCAGTCTCACAATCAGGGTCCAGCGGGCCCAAATACTTCACGGATGAAAATACACTCTTTCAGTCTTGAGGGACGCTTGACTTTTGGTATATTTTGTGGGTTGGGGATACCTTTGAGTAAGGTTGTAAAGGGCGATCACCTTGAATAGTCCTTGATGAAACGGATAATAACCACAGAATCCCAGGAATCTTTGCAGTTCTTTTAGATTTTTGGCTGTGGCCGAGTGGTCAAGGCCTCAACTTTACTTGGGTCGGTCTCTATTCCTCGGTGGATACTGCTGTGTGTCCCACATACTTTACTGATGTTTGAAAGAATTGACACTCATCAATGGACAGTTTAAGGCCAAAGTCCTCCAGTCGGTCCAATACTGTAAATAATCTGCTCTCATGTTCCTCCAGTGAGCTGCCAAACACAATAACATCATCTAGGTATACCAGGCACTCTAGTAAGTTCATGTCCCCCACTGCACGCTCCATCAATCGTTGAAAAGTGGCTGGGGCACCTGAAATCCTTGAGGCATCCTCATGAATTCATAGAAGCTAAGCGGACAGATCAAGGCTGTCTTCTCACGGTCCTCTGGAGCCATCGGGATCTCAGTACCTACCTATGAGATCCAGCACAGAGAACCACTTGCTCCGCTTAGGCAGTCCAAAGCATCCTGAATGCGGCATTGTGTACTGATCAGGGATAGTCCGCCGGTTTACAGCGAGAATCCACACATCCTTACTGTCTATTCTTTTTCCTCACTACCTACAATGGGGAAGCATAAGGCTTCTGATTCTTGTATTACACCAGCAGCTAACATCTTGCAGATGCTGCTTCACATCATCTATGTCAGCAGGTGCCAGGCGTCGAGACCTCTCATGAAATGGTCTTTCGCTCATGCAGCCGATATTGTGCTCAGCTCCTTGCACGCATCCTACATCCCATTCCTTTAAAGAAAACACCTGGTCCTCTGGGCAAGCTTCTCACTGATCCTCACTTTCCATTCAGCTGGTAGCGGAGTCGCCGAAATCAAACAAGTCAGGCGTACTCTGTCATTCTTCCTTGAACTCTTGCTGCTGGGTAGCACTGCAGTGTCTGCACAATGCACATTAGCCAGGATGCAACCTCTATTTACTCGAATGTCTCTTTCAGACACATTATGAACTTGGACCGTTACTCTTCTGGCATAAGCATGGGCTCTAGCGGGCAAAATACTAGCTTTGACCAGCAGTCCCTCTGGCAATTTTCCATCACCTGAGTGATCCAACATTAATATTTTATTCTTAACATCCTTTCTGATACGGACCTCTCTGTAAGGTACACTGGGCATTTGGCGCCAGGATCAGAGACTCAGGATCCTTCTTCCATACAATTCGACCGGGTTCCTCTGGTTCTATTTTCTCAGCATCTCTCTGTGCCTCATAGGCCTTCTTAATTAAAGCCGGAACTCTTAAAGCTCTACTAGTCTTTGACCCTGTTTTTCATAACACAACTGTGCCAGCCTTCCGAACATATGAGCATTTGTTCCAATCAACAAAGGGACACCATCATACAGTCCAGTGGGGGAGACACTAAGGCTAGGGTCTCATTGTTCGACCACTCCAGCCACGGAGGTGGGGAAAGACAGCCAAATTGGATATACCCGAATAGGGTAGGCCTTCTCACTTAACCCCCATACATGCAGTCCTTCTAATGGTTGTAAGGCACGTCTGACAAATGCTTCTGATACCAATCCTGGAACATAATTGTCATTTTGGGAGCCACTGTCTAATAACAGCTCTTGTAGACACTCCATTCACCTTTACAGTGGTCTCCATGGAGGGACCCACTATTCTGGACCAGTCTGAGAGGCGGTAGTGGGGCTGGGCAACTGACCTGGCACAAAAGGACGTGAGTTAGCATTGTTGGTGCCTCACTGGGATCATTTTGTGCACCCTCTAACCACTGATTTGTTCTCCAAGCTCTCCTTGTAGCCTATATGCAACTTTGTCAGTGTCTTTGGGACCGCATTCCTTTTTCATGTGCGCCATCTTTCCCACAATTATAGCAAAACATACTTTCTGAGTTTGATTACGAGGCGCCACAGTGGGAGCCAGGGCGGGGTATTACTAACTGGAAACCTTGGTGCATCTCTGTTCTGCGACGTGATAAGCATTTGGAGACATCTGTCAGTTTCTCCACTTCCATGGTCAAGGAATCGGTTCGGAGCTGTTATCAGCAGGAGATACATGGTGGGTACCCCACCCCCATAGCAGATGCAGTCGATATAGGTCAGGGCCCGACTTTGCAGGCGTGGCCTTCATAAAGGGACTGTTTTGAATTCCCGGATCTCTCTCAACAGTTCGCCCATTGTGGCATATCTTTGTCCTTGTCAGAGCACTCTATTTACTGCCAACCTCTGCCCCTGAACTCACTTGATGGGTCACCTCAGTCACTCGGGTCGTAGCCGCAGCTGTTGGTGCAGGTCCTCCCAGGTCGCTTTTCTCAACTCCTCGAATTTCTCCTTAACTCATCATAGGAGGGTGGGATTCCAGTCGATTTGCCAGGCATAACTGAAGCAACAGCAGTTCTGAGAAGGGGGGACTTAAGGATCCTGTCCAGCCTGGTTCGGTCCAGTTCAATCGCTGGCAAACTACCCTTTCTGAGGCATTCTTGCAACAATTTTTCCAGCCAAGATACATACACAGACAACCCTCCTTGGTACTCGTTTGCATCTCTTTACTCCCCATAGGTCTTCATCAGAATCTGGGCTCCTATACACATTCTCCAGGGCCTCAAGATAGGCCTGTGCAGTCACTTCAGGGTTGTTGGCCTGCTTAGCACGGATGGTAGCCAGGCAGGACCTCGAGGCTCTCACTAACCCTCTTCGCTGCTTCCCGAGCATATGCATTCTAGCACTTGGGGGCAACATAGTCTATCCAGGTCTCCAGTCATCCTCCCTTGGGGGTGGGAGGTGCCAGAGAAGATCCTCAACCTTCGTAAGAGTCATGACTAATGGCAGGTGCAGAAATAGGAGTCTGCATTGGTTCAGCCACCATTACGGGTACTGGAGTGGGAGAGGGTGTTGGGGGAGGAACACCCCCAGGTGGCAAGAATAGTTTCTTCAAGTCCTCCACAGTTTTCCCCTTCCCCCAGCAACCATTTAGCAAATTTCTGCTCAAAAGTTTCAGATAGTGGTGGGGGCTCATTCCCCCCTGGGTCTTTACTGTCCTTAGTTATCACTCTCCAAGCAGTGAGGGCCCTCTGGGGTAATGGTCTGTGGAACTTTGAGCCATCTATGGGATCCTTAAACTTACTTAGGGCCAGGAAAGTGTGGGTGAGCAGATTAGCATGCCGACTCCACCACCATATGGTTTTGTAAACCTTCCACCTTGGAAAGTACTCCTGCACAGTGTCCGATTGATACCCAGGGGATGTCCAGGATAAGCATAGCATTTTGGGGTCGATCTCCTCCTAGTACACCACTCCACCAGCCGTGCACAGCCACTTCTGTTAGTATCCATTTATTTATTTATTTATTTCTTAACAGTGGTTTGTAAATATGGCCACTGAGGACACATAATCCCAGCGGTGAGCCTCCAAGATGTAACCCCTAGATGGCGCTTATCCCAAGGGGCTACTACCCTGCCTGATTTGCTACTAACAGGTTGAGGGGCCTGGATCCAATGGCGGTGCCTCACCCAGAGGTCAGGGTTTGCAATAGTTAAACTTGCTTGGTCACAGCCCTCTGGGACACTGCAACCCCCTTTCTTCCCACTAGTGGCCCACATAATATATCAGAATTATCTTCACAGTATACACTTACTCCCCCAGGGCTGGTTCAGGCACTGGGACCTCCTGTAAAATAAGATACAGTGCAATAATCACAGTACAATACTTTAATATAGACAAATACCTCAGGCAGTATAACTTTGCTGAAACAAGCAGCTCTGATTTATTTAGGGGAATATAACAAGGACGGGGAAATCAGGTTAATTAGCTTATACTTTACTCATCTACTTATGGCTCTGTGCAGGCTTCATCCCTACCAGTTACTGTCCTGGGTACCTAAGCCCTAGTGTCTAGTCCAAACTGTGGCAGCTGGTAGGGGCCCTTTCACACAGAGAAAAGAAAATTAGTTAAACAGTCAGCAGTACAGTAATTCTATTTGATTCAATGTGGCACCAACAGGGAGCGACTCTGAATTAGTACTCACGACCTCCAAACAAGATAGGGTCCTTCAATGTCAGCAGGGCTACTCTTGAGCTCCACGAGACTCCTCACACATTTATATGGCAAAAAGAAAGTACTCTACCAGGCAGGCTGCTTCTCTATCCCGACTGCAATTACTGCACAATACCTGGAGAACACACAGCAGATTCAGTTCCTGACAGACCGAGTGCATTCAGCAATTTCTCCAGTCTTCTACAGGGTGAGCCTGGTTTCTACTCTTCAGATATCCTTTGATTCTCTTCACAGGATGGTCCTAACAAGCAGTTACATAAGCTGCAGACCGGAACTCTGGGCCTTACACACGCTTCCCGACTAAAACTGCACACTGAAAAAGCACAGGGCTCCTTCCTTCTTCACTGCCAGAGCTTAAACTGAAACTCCAACAGACAAAACCGGCACTTCCTTTGAGTTCCTCCCAGTTCTTGACTGGATTGGCTGTCACCACAATAGACTGCTCCTGTTGGTCCAAAAAGCGCTCAAGTCTAAACTACATCTCCCAGAGTCACTGCCCATACAATCCTCTTGTGGCTGGCTCAGATTATGAGTCCAAGTTCTGATTCGTCCAAGGCACCATTTTAGAGCTAGCTTACCCCACACTGATTGGTCCAGTTCAGCAGTTCAAAACCAGAATGGGAACTAGGCAGACACAGTTCTGACTGCAAAGAAAGCAGGTTAGACAAACTGTAATTTCATTATTACTCTAAATGATTTCTGGCAAACAGTTACATCTTTCAGATAGGTTCTCTTTGCACTCCTAGTGACTGCAAAATGGAGTGAATTGGCAGCAGCTCGAGTGGTATTCAAACAGAGAAGCACACAGTCCCCATACAACTAATTATGTCTGCAAGCAGACAGCTCTTAAAGAGATAGTACCAGAGGTTCTAAAACACTCACTGATAAATGGCTTAAACGCCAGACACCATTCAGGCTTGGAGCATTCAAGCAAGCTCCTGGAAGTCTTTGGGAACCCCATTTGCAGGGGGTTACATCCACTACCCTCTCTGAGAAAAATACTTCTCACATTGCCCCGAACTGCCCACCTCCGATCTTTAAATTGTGTCCCTTGTTCTTGCACGCTCTTTTTCTGAAAGACGCCACCCTCTTGGACTTTGTTGATTCCACTGAGGTACTTAAAGTTTCTATCATGTCCCTCTCCTTCTTTCCTCAAGGGTATACATATTAAGCTACTTTAGTCTCTCCTCGTCACGGCTTCTCTTGCAGACCCTGCACCATTTTAGTTGCCCTCCTGACTGCCTCTATCCTGTCTATGTTCTTGGCGGAGATGGGGTCTCCAGAACTGGACACAGTATCCAGATGGGGTCTCACCAACTGTCTGTACAGAGGATAACAACTTCCTGTTTTCTGCTGATGATGCCTCTCCCTATGCATCCCAGTATCCCCCAGCCCTCCCTACTGCCTTCTCACATTGCTTGCTAACCTTAAGGTCATCTGATATGATTACCCCCAGGTCTCTTTCCTTTTATATGTTCGCTGCAAGGAACAACTTGGGAGAATGGGACACTTTGGAGGTGTGCCCTCTCCTGCAATCCCCTGCCCCATTGAGCAGGCGTGGCAGTCCTCAGACATCGATGCTGTGTTGTATGACAGCTGGTGGTCTTCTTCAAGAAAACCACCGCTGTCACACAGCACCGCCACAACCGCCTAAATTCTTTGCTGCCACGCAGGGAGCCCACCCCAGCGTGGCCAATGTCCCGCTTTATCTGCCGATGGGGTGCCCAATCGCCCGCTTGGCTCCAGGCCCCCAGTTATCTTCTGCCACGCTGGGAGCCCACCCAGCGTGGCAAACATTCCGTCTCCTGCGTTGTTTGCCGACGGGTGCCTAACTCGCCGGCTCCACGGCCCCCCCAGTCATTTTCTGCTGCTGGGAGCCCACCCCAGCATGGCAAACGCCCCACGAGTCTTTATTTTTTCACCTGTAAATTGAAACGGTCCCACGGCGCTTCTCCCAGGCCCCTCCCACAACCCGCACTCACCCACTGCGACCCCGCCTCCCACCCCCACCCCATACTTACTCCGGAGCTTGGCGCAACGATCTTCGTGGACCGGAACACGCCTGCACTCTTCAAAGCCGACCGCGAACTGAGGAAATGCCGATAAGCTGTATAATGGGCTAGATAGGGGGTTTCAACTTTATTGCATATCTCAGAGTTTGATTTTAACTAAATTTTTAACATGGTTTGATTTTTCATGAATGATGTCACTGTCATGACGTTGAGTTCGACCCAAAGGGTGATTTCCCGCAGTCACCGCGCCGAAGTCATTCTTCAGGCCCCGGCCAATGCCATGAGAGTGACATCATCTGCGAGAGGGTCCCAAAACCCCATGTTGAAAATTTGGTGCAAAATTCCAATAATGACTGTTTTACGAGCGTTATGCTACAGTTCCTACGCAGGCTCGTAAGTTTGCGAATTTTCAATATTTTCACTCCAGATTTTCAACATTGCCATTTTACCACACCTCCTTATGAGCAGTACAGCTGTCATTTTTCACATCCTGCCCAAAACGTGTTTCCAACCATGTAGTGCACAATGGCGCAGTCGGTGTGTGAAATCAATGTATGGGACACATTAAGAAAATCACTGTGACACTGTTCATTAGCAGAGGTCTTAAAATGGCTATGTTGAAAATTTGGTGAAAAAATTCCTAAAATGACTGATTTACTGAGCTGCAAGTGCGCAGTTCCTATGCACGCCGCTGTAGGTTTTTTCTCAATATTTCACTCCAGATTTTCAACATTGCCATTTTACCACACCTTCTTATGAGTAGTACAGCTGTCATTTTTCACATCTCACCCAAAACGCAGCTCTCGCCCATGTAGTGCACAATGGCGCAGTCGCTAGTGAAATCAATGTATGGGACACATTAAGAAAATCACAGTGACACTGTTCATGAGCAAAGGTCTTAAAATGGCTGTGTTGAAAATGTGGTAAAAATTCTAAAATGACTGTTTTTACGAGTGTGTCTGTGCAGTTCCTATGCACGCTGTAAGTTCGTAATTTTCAATATTTTCACTCCAGATTTTCAATATTACCATTTTACCACACCTCCTTTTGAGCAGTACAGCTGTCATTTTGGACATCCTGCCCAAAATGTGTTTCCTACCATGTAGCGCACAATGGTGTAGTCGAAAAGCAAATCAATGTATGGGACACATTAAGAAAATCACAGTGACACTGTTCATTAGCAGAGGTCTTAAAATGGCTATGTTGAAAATTTGGTGAAAAAATTCCTAAAAATGACTGTTTTACGAGCGTGCATTGCGCAGTTCCTACGCACGCTCGTAAGTTTGCGAATTTTCAATATTTTCACTCCAGATTTTCAACATTGCCATTTTACCACACCTCCTTATGAGCAGTACAGCTGTCATTTTTCACATCCTGCCCAAAACGTGTTTCCACCCATGTAGCGCACAATGGCGCAGTCGGTGTGCGAAATCAATGTATGGGACACATTAAGAAAATCACAGTGACACTGTTCATGAGCAGAGGTCTTAAAATGGCTGTGTTGAAAATTTGGTGAAAAATTCCTAAAATGACTGTTTTACAAGCGTGCGTTGCGCAGTTCCTACGCACGCACGTAAGTTCACGAATTTTCAATATTTGCACTCCAGTGACTTCCAAATACCTAAACAGCACATAGAAGCAAGCAACATTCGGCATTGACAAATGCTTGTACTTCTTTGTTACTGATTTTTTTAAGCCATGTCCAAATGCCAAATATCACTGCAAATACCTGCAAACGAACGTTCGGCATTGACACATGCTTGTTTGTTGTTGTTACTACCTCCCCCCCACTGTGTAATCTTCTCCTGGGTTCTTGTTTCCCAGATGCATTATTTTGCACTTCTTTGCATTGAATCCTAGCTGCCATACTTCTGACCATTCCTCCAACCTTGCTAAGTCCCTTCTCATCCTTTCCACGCCTCCTTGTGTATCAACCCTGTTGCAGATCTTTGTGTCATCTGCAAAGAGGCATACTTTTCCTTCCAGTCCCTCTGCAGTGTCACTTAAAAGAAATTCAAAAGGACTGGACCCAGTACTGAACCCTGTGGTACCCCACTAGTAACCCCTCTTTCTTCAGAGTGGACTCCATTTATAATTACCTTCTGTGTCCTGTTGTCCAGCCAATGTTTTACCCAGGCTACCACCCTGGGACCCACTCCCAGGCTGGTTAATTTGACTATTAATCTTTTGTGTGGGACTGTGTCAAATGCCTAGCTAAAGTCTAGGTAGGCCATGTCCACAGCTCTTCCCTGGTCTACTACTTTGGTCACCCAGTCAAAGAAATCTATTAGATTTGTCTGACATGACCTTCCCGCTATGAACCCATGCTGCCTTGGGTCCTGTGCCCTACTGGCCTCAAGGTACTCAACGATTCTTTCCTTCAGAAGTGATTCCATCACTTTCCCTACCACAGAGGTCAAACTGACAGGTCTGTAGTTTCCTGCCTCTATCTTGGTCCCACTTTTGTGAAGGGGAATCACATCCGCCTTCCTCCATTCCTCGGGTACCACACCATCCTCCCATGATTCATTAAAAAGAGTAGTCAGTGGTTTCACTAGTTCCCCCTTAATTATTTTAGAATTTTGGGGGTGAATTCCATCAGGCCCCATTGCTTTGTCCACCTTCAGTTTTAGGAGTTCTTGCAGAACCCTTTCTTCTGTGAAAGGGCTGTGATTGACCCCCCTATCAAGAGTGCTTCTCTTAATTGGATTAGGCACTTCCCCCTCCTCTTTTGTGAATACTGAGCAGAAATATTCGTTCAGTATCCCTGCTTTTTCACTGTCCCCCTCTGCCTACCCACCATTCATTCTATTCAGCCTCACTATCCCTCCCTTTGTCTTTCTACGCTCTCTGATGTACCTGTAAAAGGTTTTATCCCCCCTTCTTAACCGAGTTGGCTATCTTTTCCTCAGTTTGGGCCTTTGCTATTCTGACTTCCCTCCCTGCTTCCTCCTGCCTTAACTGGTACAGCTGTCTGTCCTGCTCCTTCTTTGTTTCCTTGTACTTCCTGAATGCTATATTTTTCTTTCTGACTTTCCCAGCCACCTCTTTTGAGAACCATAGTGGCTTTTTCTTTCATTTTGATTTGTTTATTTGCTTCACACAAAGGCTTTTTGCCTCTGTGATGGCAGTTTTGATGATTCCCCATTGTTGCTCCACCCCTCCTTCTAGCCTGTTTTCATCTGAAGTTGCGGTGCCGCACCACTAGCCCCAGTGCAGAATGTATTGGGGCTAGCGGGTGTGGAGCTGCAACTTCAGATGAAATAGAGCCGCACACTGTCCGCCATGTTTGGGAAGCGCTGACTTTTCAAAAGTAAAATTCTGTAAGTAAACATGCTAAAAAAATTGCTTTAATGTGCCAAAAGCTTAATCAGGGCTAAAGCTTTCTGGAATGAGACAGTTAAGATAATGTCAGTTTTCCTTTAAGTGTATTGGGAATCCTGGTAAATTAAACACTCATGCTGTAAGGAAATATGTATGTGGAAAATGCTGGAGCCAGTAATGTAATAGTGTAATACTGAAAACACTTTCGTAACTGTTGTGGACTGTTGCACATTAACTGTATTGAATGTCTTCATTTAAGTATCTTAAATGTTCTTCAGTTTAAGTACAGTTGACAAGATGATGCGTATACGAAGTCTACATTGCTGTGTGACAGTTAATTTGATTTTCAGTAACACATGCATTTGTTCAGTGCCTTGATAGGTATCTGTGTGAGCCCTTTTTATGTTGATTGCGCGCATGCGTAAGAAACACATTGCGTCAGCTTTCTCCACAAGCAGGTTGTGGAGGCGTGGCACTGTTGTGCCCAATGCCTCCGCAGCCTGCAGAGGCTTGTCCCCCGTCATCAATGCCATGGCATGCTGCTGCTGACACTAGTTCAGTCAGCGTGACACAACCTTCTAAAAAAGTAGCCGCTGCAATCAGGGGCCGCCTCGTCATTGCAGCGTCAGCCATCCGCTGCAATGAGGGAGCGACCCGTCATTGCAGGGAGGGATGTGAAACCCCTGATATTGTTTGTGAACATGGCAGCGGCTTGCCGCCATGTTCACAAACAATATAACCCCCTCCCCCCACCGTGTTTACTTGTTGCCAATGAGAGGCCCACTCCCTATCGGCATTCTGTAGCCCCGTTTTGTTCCTGCCGACGGGGTGCCCAATCCCCGTCGGCATAATGAACCCGCCCCCGGTTTGTTCCTGCCAACGGGGTGCCCAATCCCTCTTCGGCTACTGCTTGCCCCAAAACTGAAACCTCTGCTGGCACGCTGGAGTCCACCCCAGCGTGCCAGATACCCTGTGAAGGGAAAAATGGTCCCGCGACATCTTTTTTTTTTGTCCTGAAAAAAGGAAACTGTCCCTCAGTGCTCGCCCTGCCCCCACCCACAACCCACACCCACTCACTGTGCACCCTGCCAACTCACACACACCCCACCCCATACTTACCTCCGGACCTCGGTGCGACGATCATCGGTGGACCGGGAACACGTCTGCACTCTTCAAAGCCGACCGTGAACTGGGGAAATGCCGGTAAGCTGTATGTAATAAATAGGGTTTTTTCAACTTTAGTGCATATCTCGGGCATTTTTGGGAATGTTTTAACCAAATTTTCAACATGGGTTTTGGGACCCCTCCTCATGAATTCTTTAACTGTCATTGCGTTATTCGCCCTGAAAGGTGATTTCGCTGTCACTGTGCAAAATCATCCTCGGGCCGATTAATGACAGCGACAGTGCCAGTGTTCATGAGGTGGGCTCTCAGAAAGCCTATGTTGCAAATTTGGTGGAGGCATCAAAAAGTGACTGTTTTACGGAGTGTGTTGCGAGTTTTATGTACGTCAGAATCTCGCGAATTTACAATATTTTCTTGCCAGATTTTTCAGTATGACATTTTGTCATACCTTCTTGTAAGCAGTACAGCTGTCATTGTTCAATCCTGGCCGAAATGTGTTTTCGTACTTCCGGCGCAGAATAACGCATCGCTGTGGGAAATCAGTGTTCAGGACAGATTAAGAAAATGACAGTGACACTGTTCATGAGTAGAGGTCCTAAAATGCCTATTTTGAAAATTTGGTAACGATGCTCAGGGCCCCTGGTGTTCTGCTGCAGAATTTTCTGATTTCTGCGGCAGGGCACCTTGACTTCTGCAGCATTTTCTGATTTCTGCGGCATGATTTATTCATTTCTCTGGAAGAATGCAGTCCTGTCATTGGCTAAATATGATGTGATGTCATCGATGACATCATATGCTGAGCAGAGAGGACGGGCTTTAGGATAAACGAGCTGGGAAAGAAAGCCCGCCACTATGAAGAAACAGTATATTTATATGAAAATTCACCAAAAACAATGAATTCTGCGGCACTATATATATTCTGCGGAATGATGCAAATTCTGCACAAATTCCGCAACCGCAGAATCGCAGAAATTCAAGGGCCTTGACGAGACTCCAAATGACTGTGTTATGAGCATGCGCTATGCAGTTGGCACGTAAGACACTGTGAATCTCTAAATTTATAATATTTTCACCCAGATTTTCAACATTGCCATTTTCCCAGACCTACTTATGAACAGTACAGCTGTCATTTTTCCCATCCTGGCTGAAATGTGTTTTCGCACTTCCAGCGCAGAATAGAGCGGTCGCTGTGGGAAATCACTGTTCGGGACAGATTAAGAAAATGGCAATGATACTGTTCTTGAGCAGAGGTCCTAAAATGCCTATGTTGAAATTTTGGTGATGATAGCCCTTCAATTGACTGTGTTACAAGTGTGCGTTGCGCACTTTCCACGCACCCTTGTAACTTTGCAGATTTGTAATATTGTCACACCAGATTTTCAACAGTGCCATTTTTTCAGACTTCCTTATAAGCAGTACAGCTGCCATTTTTCACATCCTGACTGAAATATGTTTTCACAGTTCTGGCACAGAATAACATGGTCACTGTGGGAAATCAGTGTTCGGGACAGATTAAGAAAATGACAGTGGCACTGTTCACGAGCAGAGGTCATAAAACCCCTATATTGAAAATTTGGTGACGAAAGTCCATAACATGACTGTGTTACAAGCGTGCATTGAACTGTTTCCACGCATCCTTGTAACTTCGCAAATTTGTAATACTGTCACGCCACATTTTCAACAGTGGCATTTTTTCACAACTCCTTATGAACACTGCAGCTGTCATTTTTCACATCCTGGCTAAAATATGTTTTTGCATTTCTGCCGGACAATAGCACGGTCACTCTGGGACATCAGTGTTTGGGACAGATTAAGATCGACTGAGTGAGAGGGGGGAGTGACCGAGCTCAACTGAGTTCTGTTGGGACTGCTGCGGATTTGTTTGTGTTCAGACAAAGGCCCCAACACAAGAGCCCAGTACAAAAAGGCAACCTGCAGCACAGAGAGAAACAGAACGAGAGAGCGAGTGAGGGAGGGGGAGTGAGCTAACTCACCGAAGCGCTGTCAGGACTGCTGCAGATTTCTTTGTGGGCAGAAAAAGGCATCAACACAGGCAGGGGCCCAGTACAAAAGGCCAGCCTGCAGCGATGGGAGAAACAGTGCAAGCGAGTGAGACAAGGGGACTTAGTGAGCTCAACAGAGCTCTATCAGGACTGTTGAGATTTCTTTGTGGGCAGAAAAAGGTGCCAATGCAGGCAGGAGCCTCATACAAAAGGGCAGCTTGCAGCACCAGGACAAACAGAACGGGCAATGAGAGAGGGAGACTGAGCGACCTCAACGAAGCTCTGCCGGGACAGCTGCAGATTTCTTTGTGGACAGACAAAGGAGCCAACGCAGCCAGGAGCCCCATAGAAAAGCGTAGTCTGCGGCGCCAAGAGAAACAGAATGAGCAAGTGACAGAGCGGTAGTGAGCGATCTCAACAGAGCTCTAGTGTGACTGATGCAGATTTCTTTGTGGGCAGAAAATGCGGCAACGCAGGCAGGAGCCCAGTACAAAAGGCCAGCTTGCAGCGCCGCCAGAAACAGAATGTGAGAGTGACAGAGGGGAGTGAGCGAGCTCAGTGGAGCTGTGCCGGACTGCTCTGGATTTCTTTCTGGCCAGAAAAGCCACCAGTGCAGGCAGGAGCCCAGTACAAAAGGGAAGCCTGCAGCACCAGGAGACACAGAACGAAGGAAAGTGAGGGAGGGGAGTCAGTGAGCTCAACGGGCCTGTTAGGACTGCTGCAGATTTCTTTGTGGGCAGAAAAGCAGCAATTCATGCAGGGCCCAGTACAAAGGGCAGCCTGCAGTGGCAGGAAAACCAGAATGAGCGAGTGAGTGAGCTCAACAGAGCTGTATTGTAACTGCTGCAAATTTCTTTGTGGGCATAAGAAGGCAGCAACGCAGGCAGGAGCCCAGTAGAAAAGAGCAGCCTGCAGCGCCAGCAGAACAGAATGAGCGAGTGAGAGAAGGGGTGTGAGCAAGCTCAATGGAGCTTTTTCGGGACTGTTGCAGATTTCTTTGCGGGCAGAAAAAGGCACCAACAGAGGCAGGAGCCCAGTACAAAAGGGCAACCTGCAGCGCCAGAAGAGCCAGAATGACTGAGTGAGACAGGGGGAGTGAGCGACCTCAACAGAGCTCTGTCAGGACAGCTGTGGATTTCTTTGTGGGTAGAAAAAGCCACCAACACAGGCAGGAGCCCAGTACAAAAGGGCAGCCTGCAGCGCCAGGAGAAACAGAATGAGTGAGTGAGAGAGGGGGAGTGAGCCACCTTAATGGAGCTCTGTCGGGACAGCTGCGGATTTCTTCCTCAGCAGAACAAGGTGCCAATGCAGGCAGCAGTCCAGTACAAAACAGCAGCCTGCAGCACCGGGACAAACACACTGAGCCAGTGACACAGGGCCATTGAGCGAGCTCAACTGTCCAACGCAGAACATTCGGCATTGAGAAATGCTTGTTATTTGCAGACCTGCTGCAGGAATTCTTCATGCATTATCCTACCCATAAAAGTTATTGCTTGCTAAGAGATGTTTACATGTGTACAAAGACACATATCCGAAAAAACAAATGCACCAGGGATTTTAAAACATACAGCTTTGAGAAACATGCCCCCCAAGGACTGGGAACCTTCTCAAACTACAGTAGAAGATACAGTACTTTATCTCCCAAGACAACAAACAGATTTTTTTCTAAAAGTTACAGTAGCTGCCAATCATTCAGAGCTGTCATTCACAAATAAATATAAGATTTTCTTAATTAAAGTTCTTGGCATACCTATGTTTATTGAGAACTTGGTGCAAAAGAAATTGTTTCCTTCGTGTAGAGCTAGTGTAGTAGAATATAGTTGATAATGTGGGATGAAATGGGTGAATTCTTTTAATATGTTCATCAAAGATGCTAGCAATCAGAGCAACCTGTGGAACAGCTTTATATACTTAGGATCATGTTAAACATGAATAATATTTTAAAAATAGGCCTCATGCGGCCTAAACATACATTTTAATCTGTGAACGTGTTTGATACTGAGCTTCCAAAGATTAACTGATGTTTGCCCTTTGATTACAAAAAAGTAAGTAAATTTTATTTATTTAAACATTTGGTAACCAGGAAAGGCACACTGAGCCAGAGTTCGTTTCAAGATGCGATCCGGGGGAAGGGGGTAGAGGCATGTTAAAAGCATTTAACAGTCATTTTACATATGAGATTGAACATAGATACATAAAAATCATTTAGAGCACTGCGTTCAGTTCGGGAGGCCACATCTCCAAAAGGGCATAGAGTAGAAATGGTTCAGAAGAGGGTGACAAAAATGGTGCAGGGGCTGCACCATAAGTCATATAAGGGGAGACTGGAGGATCTCAATATGTATTACGTGGAAGGGGGGGGGATATGATAAGAGACTTTCAAGTACCACAAGGGTATAAAATAAGGTACAAGAGGGTAGCATCGTTCATGAAAAAATGATGTTCAAGAACAGGGGGCTATGATATGAAAATAGAAGGGGGTAGGCACGGGTAATGTAAGAAAGTATTTTTTCATGGAAAGGGTGGTGGATCCATGGAGCAGCCTGCCAGCAGAGGTTGTGGGGCCAAAAACACAGCAGAGGAATTCAAGAATGCATTGGACAAACATGAAGGAACTCTAGCGATAGAAAAGAGAGGGTAAGCTGCAGATCATGTAGGATCTGCGGTATATGCAACAGGTGGAGAAAATGGGCAGACTAGGTGGGCCAAGCGGTCCTTATCTGCTGTCAAATTCTATGTTTTTATGTAAAACAAACAACAAATAATGTGTAAATCTCTACACTAAGGGAGGGTGGCATTATTAGTTTTGTATCCCGCAAAGATTGTTTGACCCAGCACCTCAACTTTTAGTTTGTAGATTACAATACTCTTTTATAATCAGTTGGTCTTTGTCCATCACTGTAAAAGTTAATCAAACAAGACCATATAGGCAAGCTGTCTAGTTAAACAATTTATTTATTTTGGTGGTGCATTTTTCACATTCTTGACAGCCCTCTGGAACCTCAGGAGGATTTTCAGAGTGCTGCTTAGGGTCAAGATTCAAATAAAACATTGTTTGTACTTTCTCTGCCTTTTTTTCTGTCGAAGGAATGTGTTTGATAAGGTGGCCACCATTGAGCCATGAGTGTTTTCTTAAGAATGTGGGAGGCTAGTTGACACTTTCCTGCCTTGTGTTGGTATAAACAGGCCCAGATTAAACAAGGCTGGATGCTTGCCATCCCTTGATGTATGTTATGTTCCCCGGAGGTGGACAGGGTAGGTTTTCTGTGTATACATGCTTTCATTCTGAGTGGATCTTGTTTCAAAGGCATGAGGAGTTTGGATGGCCCTGCAGTTTATAAACTTAAAAGTGCTTCTGAGGAGTTGATGACAGTAATCCCTACTTGATAATTAGCCACAACTACATGCTCACATACAAAGCCTACAAAAAACACACTGAGAAAACAGGTCAAGTATTCTGAAACAGTTATCTTTAAATACAAGCTAACAGTTGCAATCCAAGTAAAACAAAAGTGCCATGTAGTAAGAATATGCAAAAAAGATCCCTCCAGGGCACACTTACACCTTGTGGAGTGGTGGCACTGTAACCTGAAAATTCATATTCAGGGCATGCTTGCAACACCTGGGGGCATCAACAATCCCTCCAGAGCACTCTCCTATGGGTCTCAGCACATGGCCAGGCATCAGAGAGCCCCCAAGGGCACCCTTGCTTCCTCTGCAGTGGAGTGGTGGCATATGCATTCTAAAATACATCAAAATACCCCCAAAATGCACCACAAAGCATGAAAAATCCTATAGCTTCTGGGGGCCTAGGCGGCCTCCAGCCTCCCGGCCTTTTATAATTGCCCTGAGCACCAATTGCTTGCCTTGATAAAAAAGCCACTGCACAATCAATGAATTATCTTTATTTTACTAAGCACGCCACTATGTGGCACAGTCTATTGGGGTGGCCACAGTCAAGGGATGCACACTGCGCATCTCAGTTCAGGATGTGTCTGTAGTGCACTGTGCGTCTCTTCATCATGGCGATCATAGTGATCATTGAGATGAGAGGCACAGTGCAGTGCAAAGAAATCCGGAACTTGCATGTCAGTGATCGGAAAGTGTTTGTCTGGGGAACAGTAACTGCGGCATGCACAGGGCAGCATTCACAATATGCTGGCTGTCTTTCCACTGAACAGTAGCTGCGGCATCCACTGGAACTATTTCTTACTGCGGAAGCACAGCCATTATAATGTATCATTTGCACTACATGAAATAGTGTTTCCTGTGTTTTTTTGTGAAACAGATCTTGCACTCCATATAATAAGTGCATTAACGTGGATTGATACACGCCCCAGGTGCTGTGAGGGCACTCAGTCTGCGGCCTTATGCCTCATAACACACCAGAGATGCACGTTCCTCCACATTATCAGCACACCCTGTCATGCGTTAATGTTTACTTAAACTAAACTCTATATTGCAACTATATGGGGGATCGGAGCACTCCATGTATGCAGCAGTGGCTCTGTAAACTTTGCCAGTAGTGCTCCTTTAACTGCGGGACGGGAGGTGCGATTGCCACTGCATAAGCAGATGGGAAAGGGAAACACACAAAAAAGAAATCAGGACATAAGAAACTCAATTTGTATCCTCAAAGCTTAATTTGCTGGCCACTCCCCCGACCTCTACACACACACACACACACACACACACACATATATTGTGGACATATCTCCTTGCCGGCCGAAGAAGGTTACTGTCTGCTCATGGTGGATCCAGGGGTAAAGCCAGACCCCTAAGAACAGCAGCTCTGAAGCTAATCCCTCTTTTTATGTTGATTACATGCATGCGCAAGAAACGTATTGCAGCAGGTTGCCAGAAGCAGGTTGTGGAGGCGCGGCACTGTTGTGGCCAATGCCCCCACAGCCTTTAAAGGCTTGGTCCGCTTTCCCCAATGGTGTGGCATGCTGTTGCTGACACTAGTTCAGCCAGCGTACCACAACCTTAAGAGGTTTTAGCAGCTGCAATTAGGGGCTGCCTCGTCATTGCAGCAGCATTCGCTGCAATGAGGAAGTGACCCCTCATTGGAGGGCTCCCTTACATTCCCCGACTGTTTGCCAAGGGGGTGCCCAGTCCCTCAGCATCATGTCCCTCCCTGTTTTTTGCTGACGGGTGCCCAATCCCTGTCGGCATAATATCCCCGCTTTTGTTGTATGCGGCGGGGTGCCCAATCCCTCGCCCGGCATGATGTGGTCCCCCTCTTGTGTTGTGTGCCGACTGGGTGCAATCCCCCTTCCCACTGCAGCTGCCCCCAAAAGAGTCTGTTGGCACGCTGGAAGCCCACCCAAGCGTGCCACATGCCCCTGAAAACAAAAAACGGTCCCATGATGTCTCTTTTTTTTTTTTTCCTGACCTGTGAAAAAAGGAAACGGTCCCTCGGCGGTCTCCCTGCCCCCCGCAACCCGCGCCCACTCACTGCGCATCCTGCTGCCCTACACCCTTCCCTCACCCTATACTTACCTCCGAAGTCCGGCACGACGATCTTCGGTGGGCCGAGAACACGTCTGCACTCTTCAAAGCCGACCACGAACTGAGGAAATGCCGGTAAGCTGTATAAAGGAATAAATAAGGTTTTTTCAACTTTGATGCACATCTCAGTCATTTTTTGGAATTTTGGCACCAACTTTTCAATATGGGTTTTTTGGGACCCCTCCTCATGAATTCTGTTACTGTCATGGCATTAATCGGCCTCGAAAGGTGATTTCACAGTCACTGTGCAGAATCACCTTCCGGGACTGATTAATGAAACGACAGTTCCAGTGTTCATGAGGTGGGTCTCAAAAGTCTATGTTGCAAATTTGTGGGAAAAAAAATGACTGTTTTACGAGGTGCATTGCGCAGTCGCTAATGCAAGACGCTGTAATTCTAGTGAATTTGCATTATATTTTCACTCCAGATTTTCAACATTGGCATTTTTCCATACCTCCTTGTGAACAGTACAGCTGTCATTTTTCACATCCTGGCCGAAATGTGTTTTCGCAATTCCGGCACAGAATAGCGCAGTTGCTGTGGGAAATCAGTGTTCAGGACAGATTACAAAAATGACAGTGACACTGTTCATGAGCAGAGGTCCTAAAATGCCTATGTTGAAAATTTGCTGCCGATACTCCATAAAATGACTGTGTTACGAGCATGCGTTGCGCAGTTTGCATGCGTGCTCTTAAGTTCGCGAATTTATAATATTTTCACTCCAGATTTTTAACATTGCATTGTTCTGCACCTTCTTATGAACAGTACAGCTGTCATTTTTCAGATCCTGGCCAAAATGTGTTTTCGCATTTCCGGCGCAGAATAGCGCGGTCGCTGTGGGAAATCCATGTTCTGGACACATTATGAAAATGACAGTGACACTGTTCATTAGCAGAGGTCCTAAAATGCCTATGTTGAAAATTTGGTGACGAAAGTCCATAAAATGAGTGTGATACAAGTGTGCGTTGCGCAGTTTCCACGCATGCTCGTACCTTCGCAAGTTTGCAATATTTTGACTCCAGATTTTCAACATTGCCATTTTTCCACACCTCCTTATGAACAGTGCAGCTGTCATTTTTCACACCCTGGCCGAAATGTGTTTTTGCTCTTCTGGTGCACAATAGCGCAGTTGCTGTGGGAAATCAGTGTTCAGGACACATTAAGAAAATCACACTGACACTGTTCATGAGCAGAAGGTCCTAAAATGCCTATGTTGAAAATGTTGTGATGAAACTCCTTAAAATGACTGTGTTATAAGCGTGCGTTGTGCAGTTTCCACGCACCCTTGTAACTTCGCAAATTAGTAATCTTTTCACGCCACATTTTCAACACTGGCATTTTTCCACACCTCCTTATGAACAGTACAGCTGTCATTTTTCACATCCTGGCTGAAATGTGTTTTCGCACTTCTGGCGCAGAATACGGCAGTCGCTGTCGGAAATCAGTGTTTGGGACAGATCAGGGTCAAGCAAGTGTGGGGGGGGGAGTGATCGAGCTCAACTGAGCTCTCTTGGGACTGCTGCGGATTTCTTTGTGGGCGTGAAAAGGTGCCAATGCAGGCAGGAGCACAGTACAAAAGGGCAGCCGGCAGCGCTGGGAGACACAGAACGAGCAAGTGAGGGAGGGGGAGTGAGTGAGCTCAACTGAGCTCTGTTGGGACTGCTGCGGATTTCTTTGTGGGCAGAAAAAGGCAGCAATGCATGCAGGGGCCCAGTACAAAAGGACAGCCTGTAGCGGCAGAAGAAACAGAATGAGCGACAGAGAGAGGGGAGTGAGCAAGCTCAATGGAGCTCTATCGTGACTGCTGCAGATTTCTTTGTGGGCAGAAGAAGGTCGGCAATGCAGGCAGAAGTCCAGTACAAAAGGGCAGCCTGCAGTGCCAGCAGAAATGGGATGAGCAAGTGAGAGTGGGGAATGAGCAAGCTCAATAGAGCTCTGTTGGGACTGCTGCAGATTTCTTTGTGGGCAGAAAAAGGCACCAACAGAGGCAGGAGACCAGTACAAAAAGGCAGCCTGCAGCACCTGGAGAAACAGAATGAGCGAGTGAGATGGGGGGAGTGAGCGACCTCATAGGAGCTCTATCGTGACTGCTGCAGATTTGTTTGTGGGCAGGAAAAGGCGGCAATGCAGGCAGGAGCCCAGTACAGAAGGCGAGCCTGCAGTGCCAGCAGAAACGGAACGAGGAGGAGAGAGGGGAGGAGCGAGCTCAACAGAGAGCTGTGTCAGGACTGCTGCAGATATCTTTGTGGGCAGAAAAGGCAGCAATGCACGCAGTGGCCCAATACAAAGGGCAGCCTGCGGCAGCGGAGAAACAGAACAAGAGTGTGAGAGAGGGGGGAGTGAGCGAGCTCAATGGAGCTCTTTCGTGACTGCTGCACATTTCTTTGTGGGCAGAAGAAGACTGCAGTGCAGGCAGGAGCCCAGTACAAAAGGGCAGCCTGGAGCAGCGGCAGAAACAGGATGAGTGAGTGAGAGCGGGGAATGAGCGAGCTCAACGGAGCTGTGTCAGGACTGCTGCAGATTTCTTTGTGGGCAGAAAAAGGTGCCAACAGATGCAGGAGCCCAGTACAAAGGGCAGCCTGCAGCACCAGGAGAAACAGAATGAGCAAGTGAGATAGGGGAGAGAGCGACCTCAGCGAAGCTCTATATGTGACTGCTGCAGATTTCTTTGTGTGCAGAAAAGGCGGCAACGCAGGCAGGAGCCCAGTACAAAGGGCCAGCTTTGCAGTGCCGGGCTGAAATGGAATAAGCGAGTGACAGAGGGGGAGTGAGCAACCTCAATGGAGCTGTGTCAGGACTGCTGCAGATCTCTTTGTGGGCAGAAAAAAACGCCAACACAGACAGGAACCCAGTACAAAAGGGCAGCCTGCAGCAGGGGGAGACACAGAACGAGTGAGTGAGTGAGGGGGAGTGAGTGAGATCACCGGAGCTCTGTTGGGACTGCTGCAGATTTCTTTGTGGGCAGAAAAAGGCAGCAATGCATGCAGGGGCCCAGTACAAAAGGGAAGCCTGCAGCGGCGGGAGAAACAGAACGAACGAGTGAGAGAGGGGAGTGAGTGAGCGAGCTCAATGGAGCTCTATTGTGACTGTTGCAGATTTCTTTGTGGGCAGGAGAAGGCGGCAATGCAGGCAGGAGCCCAGCACAAAAAGGCAGCCTGCAGCACCGGCAGAAATGGAACAAGCGAGTGAGAGAGGGAGAGTGAGCGAACTCAACGGAGCTCTGTCGGGACTGCTGCAGATTTCTTTGTGGGCAGAAAAAGGTGCCAACAGAGGCAGGAGCCAACTACAAAACGGCAGCCTGCTGTGCCAGGAGAAACAGAATGAGCGAGTGAGACAGGCGGAGTGAGCGACCTCAACGGAGCTGTGTTGGGACAGCTGCGGATTTCTTTATGGGCAAAAAAGGTGCCAACACAGGCAGAAGCCCAGTACAAAGGGCAGCCTGCAGCAGCGGGAGACACAGAACAAGTGAGTGAGAGAGGGGACTGAGCGAGCTCAACGGAGCTCTATCGTTGACTGCTGCGTATTTCTTTGTGGGCAGAAGAAGGCGGCAATGCAGGCCGGAGCCCAGTACAAAAGGGCAGCCTGCAGCGCCGGCAGAAATGGAAAGACAGAGTGAGAGAGGGGGAGTGAGCGAGCTCAACGGAGCTCTGTCGGGACTTCTGCAGATTGCTTTGTGGCCAGAAAAAGGAGCCAACAGAGGCAGGAGCCCAGTACAAAAGGGCAGCCTGCAGCGCCAGGAGAAACAGAATGAGCGAGTGCGACAGGTGGAGTGAGCGACCTCAATGGAGCTCTATCGTGACTGCTGCGGATTTGTTTGTGGGCAGAAAAAAGCAGCAATGCAGGCAGGAGCCCAATACAAAAGGCCAGCCTGCAACGCCGGCAGACACGGAACGAGCAAGTGACAGAGGGGGAGTGAGCAACCTCAACGGACCTGTGTCGGGACTACTTCAGATTTCTTTGTGGGTAGAAAAAGCCACCAACAGAGGCAGGAGCCCAGTACAAAAGGCCAGTCTGTAGCGCAAGGAGAAACAGAATGAGCGAGTCAGAGAGTGGGGAGTGACCCACCTCAACGGAGCTCTGTCGGGCCAGCTGCGGATTTCTTTGTTGACAGAAAAGGGTGCCAACGCATCAGGAGCTCAGTACAAAACAGCAGCCTGCAGCACTGGGAGAAACAGAACGAGCGAGTGACAGAGGGCCAGTGAGCGAACTCAACGGACCAACGCAGTCAACATTCAGCATTGACAAATGCCTGTTTTCTTCCCTATTTAATGTGGTTAATTGAAGCTGGCAGTGAGAAAATATTTTTGCACGGCTGCACAGGCACAATGACTTATGCGCTGTCCCCCAGTCAACACTGCCACTCCCCCGCAGCTTCTCAGGAAATTTAAAAAAAAAAAAAGCAGCTGCTTTTCATTTTAACTGGGACTGGAGGCATGATTGCCACTACATAAGTAGATAGTAAAGTGGGAAACACACATGGGACATAAGAAACTCAATTTGTATACAGTTCTAAAGCTGCCATTATGTAGAGGTTACATAAAACTGTATTTTATTTTTTTATTTACCCGCGATGGATGGAAGCGTGGCAGCATATCAGAAGCGATGACTGCTGCAGCAGCAGCGTGAACTTGGAGAATCTGCATTGAGCAGGGTACACACACACACACACACACATCTAAAAGGGGAGAAACCGTCCCTGAAATACATCAGCAAGTGTTCTGTGTCACATAACAGAAATGTAACATTTTCCAGTCCGAAACCAAGGTAATGGAGGGCCCCAAGGGTATATGTCCAGAATATCTGTCTTTAAGAGTCAAATGCGCACGCCTATACCCCCATTGTGGACATATACCCTTTCCGTCCGAAGAGGGTTACTGTCTGTTCATGATGGAGCCCCCAGTGCCCTCAGGGAAGCTCTCACTTCTCTGACGACCATCTGTGGCTGTCTACATAGTTGCTGGGTGTAAGAAAAAAAACATGCTATTTCTCACCCTCCCCCACTGTGTTCCGTAGTTCTGTAACAAATAAATACAGCAGCTGGTGCTGTCTTACAGTACCAGTACTCTCTCAGACCCATTGGGGGGGGCCCCTCTGACCCCCCCCACCCTTGCCTATTACCTCCTTCTCACCTTCCCCCTGATGTTCTCAATAAATGTTTCCAACCTACTACTCGCCTACCTACTTCTGTACTCATTCACATACCCAACATCAGTACTTCTCTGCCATTCCTATAGTGCATCTCTCGACATCCTGCATTACCAGTGTCAGTGCCAGCAAGCAAACATTCGACATTGACAAATGCTTGTTACAAATTTGTTACTGCTGTGAACAATTACTATCCATTGATTTCCAACCTCCAACTTTTACTACCTTGGATGGATCCAGCCTTGAGAACGTCTCGGCTTTTAAGTACTTAGGGGTATGGTTGGATGCAAACCTGGATTTCTCCACGAATGTTGACGCCATCTACGCTAAGCTTCACCGCAAATTGGGTGCCCTTTATCAGCACAAATCCAGCCTCCCCCTCCCTACCCACTGTGAGCTTGTCATCAAAATGATCCTACCCACTTTCAATGACGTCGACGTGGTGTATAGCACTGCCTCGCAGACATTCCTAGGCAGACTTAACATCCTGTTAAACTCCTTCTGCCGGTTTGCCACAGCCTCTCACCCACCACTGCCTTCTCTATTCTACCCTATCACTGGCTTCCTTGCCTCACAGGAGAATGGTGACTGCGCCTCTTTCATTGCTAAATTTTGGTTTGGTTCCTTCCCCGCTTATCTCTCATCCTGCCCAAGCTGTCACCTCAAATTACTCCCTTCATCACAGAGATTCTCATACCTTTTCTATACCTCAACCCCACTCTGTCTCTGGACAAATTTTTTTTTCCTTCCATTTCCCTTCTGTCTGGAACAAACTGCCCCGACCTCTGTATATGTTCCTCCCTCTTCTCACTCAAAAGGCTCCTCAGACTCCTTCCCCATCAGCCATGCCTTCAGTGCCCCCAACCCCAACCGCCTTAATATTTTAATACTCTTTGCTCTGCCGGCATCTGGTTGAGGTGATTATGCTCTTTGTTTTTGGGGGCCGGTGTAACCTAACCCCTCACTATAATGTGTGTTCCTGTATGTAACATGTAATTTGATACTGCTGTGTAATTTTTGCTGTAGCTGATTATGCTCTTTTTGGGTCTTGTAACCCCGGCCCATGTCTTGTTCTCTTGTCTTGGAATTTACTTGCTATTGTAATTATTCTCCTTATGTTCCCTTGTCCCCAGGTCACACCTGGAAACGAGCCTTGGCTCATGGTGCTTTTCCTGGTTATTAACTTTTAAATAAATAAATAAATTTGTAACTGCTAGCATAGTCTAGAACAACTAAGTCCACTTGTACAGATTTGTACAGAATAACGAATGACAATTGTATATAAGTTGTGTTGTGTACTATTGAAATGGTTATACTTTTTATTCTTTGTAGTGTAACCCCTAGGTGGCGCTATCCCAAGGGCTACTACCCCTGCCTGTTTGACTACGGACAGGTTGAGGGGCCTAGGTCCTATGGCGGGTGCCTCCACCCAGAGGTCAGGGTTTGTAGTAGTTAGACTAGCTTGGTCACAGCCCTCTGGGACACTGAGACCCCCTTTTATTCCCTCTAGTGGCGCACACAGTACCCCAGAGTTACAGCCCCAATACCCCACATATACACACTGTTCACTCATATAGATACCACTTACCCTCGAGACTGATTCTGCAGCATGTCTCTGAGGACCCCCTGTAAAATAAGGTTAAACAACATACACAGCAAAACACAATGCTGTTTCCATAAGTACCAGCACCACAGACGTTATATAGTATAACAACAACAAATCTGATTTATTTAGGGGGCAGTAACACGGGAGGGGGAAATCAGGTTAATTGGTGGCATTAAATCACAGTACTGTGCACACATACAGAGTCTGAAAAGTCACACTCTGGGTACCCAGGTTGGGGGGGGCTAGCCAGGTCCGTTGCCCAGGGTTGGCCGGCAGGTGCAGATGGATAGGGCCCTGTAGAAGAAAATATATGCACAACACCCAATTGTAATCCGGAGCCGGATGGCTCAGTCCATGAAGCAAGGAAACAACAAGAATTAGATGACACACTTGTGATTGAAAACAGCCTGCAGGGGAATACCCTGATTTGTACTCACAATACCCAAGCTGAGGACCGGATGGTAGATGTTCTTCTGGATTGCCAGAACAACAGGGCATGGAGACAAGGTCCTTGTGACTGGACTCCACTGCAGTTGATAGCAAACGTATTTAGTCCAAGCTAAGCTGGGGTTTGCTTCCAGCTTCAGCACATAGCACGGGGGATTGGAAATAGCAATTCCCCACAAGCACTACGCACATTCATATGTAAAAAGAAAGTACTATACCAGGCAGGCTGCTCCTCGATCCCGTTGCAATTATTGCAAAATACCCGGGAGCACACGCAGCAACTTCAGTTCCTGACAGACTGAACGCGATTCAGCAATTTCTCCAGTCTTCTACAGGGTGAGCCTGGTTTCCACACTTCTGGTGCCTCTTTCTCCTCACAACTCGGATTCAGTCCAAACTGGCACTCACAACGGCTGCAGGCCGAAACCCAGGGCCTCACACACGCTTCCCGCTCTAAACTACACACTGCAGAAGCACATAGCTCCTTCTCTCTTCACTGTCACAACTGATATGAGCTTTCCAGTAACAGAGCAGGGCATTTCCTTTAGCTTCACACCATTCTGTTGGTTGGTTTGGCTGTCACTCACAATAAGACTCCCCCTGTTGGTGGAAAAAGGCGCCAAGGTCAAAACTACATTTCCCAGAGTCACTGCCCATACAATCCCCTTGTGGCTGGCTCAAAATTAAGAGTCCAAGTTCTGATTCAATCACAGGCTCCATTTTAGGGCTCCCTTAACCCAGTTGGCCCAGCACAGCAGTTCAGGACCAAAATGAAAGAGCTGCACTGAAACAGTTCATGCTAAAATAAAGACAGGTTAGACAAACTACATTTTCTCAGTCACTCTAAATGATTTTTGGCAAACAGTTATATCTTTCAACAAGGCTCCCTCTGCACATGTAGCGACGGCAGAAACGGAGCGAATTGGCAGCAGCTCAGGCGGGATTCGAGCATTAATTACACGGTCCCCCCATACAAACTAATTAAGTCTGCAAGCAGATAGCTCTTAAAGAGACAGTACGTGGAGGCTCAAATAGCACTCACTTGGAACCACATTTAAACAACTCAGACACTGAACACTGCCCAGACTTGAGCATTCAGGCAAGCTCCTGGAAGACTTTTGGGAACCCCCATTTGCAGGGGGGTTACAGTAGTAATTTGTAAGTACTTCACGCAGGACTGTCTTGCAAACAGGGATTTTTCCCTAATGACATGTATTATCCTGTATAAAAATAAAAATGATATCTATCTGTCTGTCTGACTTTCTATCTGTCTATGGCATTTTCTTCCCCCAGAGTTATTACTTCACGTCAGAATTGATGTAGGTGCGCGAATATTGACGCAGGTGTTCAAAGCCTCTGAGGTAGACCTCATTTTAATAGTTTTTTTTTGGCAGAGAAAAACAGGCACCATGGCGTTCTTAGGCCCTTTTCACTTGAAATACAGAGCATGTCTCAAGACTGTCTCTATTTGGTATGTTCTGTGCTGACAAGATGAATGCTAAATATAACAATTGTCAGTTCACTTTCCACAATCTGGGAGTTCTACTGGAGACGTTTCCTCCCACCACTTGGGTGAAATATCCTCCGGCTCTGCCCTGTGACATCAGATCTTTCTTTCTGCTGAAAGGGGCAGGTCTCCTTCACAGCTTTGCAGTGTTGAATTTTAATGTTCAGGTGCCTTTTTGCATTTTCTTAGGCAATCTGCGACTGTTTCAGTCTGCATTTAACATTAAAGTTGCTCCTATGTTTTTCGTCTCTGTTTTGTTGTCGACTACAGAAGTCAGGGAACCGGGGGTTCAGATTCTGTACCCAGTGTAGGCAGAAGATGTCAGCCATGGATCTACACAACATGATCTTGTTCTGCCTGGGCAATCAACATGACATCATAGGATGCAGTCGTTGCTTGGCCATGCTGCCAGTGTCCATTGTGGTCCAGAAGGCCAGACTGACCCTTGGATGGCTGACAGACCGCAAGAAGACCCTGGCGGTGGCCAAATAAACTGCTTAGCTTGCTGTCATGGAAGAAGAGCAGGGTAGTCAGTTACCCAGTGGTCACCATAAGCGTGCATTGTAATTGCACTCTTTGCAAAAAATATTAAAACAGGCCCTACATTTGTGAGCCTCACCACAGGTCAGGAGTATCAGGTGAAGGATTGTATTACCTTTACTACCTGCAATATAGTATATCTAGCCACTTGTACTGTTTGTCCTGCATTTTATGTAGGTAAAACAAAATGTAGACTAACTGTTTAGATAGGTGAACAGTGACATAGTATCCAGAGAAGAGATGATGTGAGTGCTTTAGTGCAAAATGGGTGGTAATCATGCATTCATGTTCCAAGCAAGTACTTCAGAGTATTAGAGGTGAGCTGGCCCAGTAGCGCTGAGGGTTGAGGCACTGGACGCCACACCTTGTGCCTTGCCGGTGACCCAGGTTCGGAAACAAGCTGGGGGGGCAGGGAGATGGACTGAGTGACCGCATGGAGGCTCTCCTCTCCTGGGTGGAGACCCAGTCGCTCCCGCTGCAGGGCTGCCCCCGGGTGGAGGCCCAAGGGTAGTGCAAACTGGATCGGCTAGACTAGGGAGGGTGCTGGATCGCTGCATGTGCGTGCCTCCACACGCCCAAGCAACCGTGGCAAGGGAGGGAGAAATGGAGCTGGCAGGCTCCATGATGGCCCTACAGCACTGGGCAGCTGCCCCTCCAGAGTCTGGATGTTGGTCTCTGGGGTGGGGGAGTTGATGCCTTCGCCTCGGCTCTGTCACGGGGGTCGGGCCAGACATTGGACCTCTCCGGAGGAGGAAAATGTATATGGGGGAAAAAAAGAAAGTATTAGAGGTGGAGACTTGGATGACAGGTTACTGAGAAGAGAATTGTTTTGTTTTGGTAGTCTACATTACACTCTCTGGTAACTCGCCAGGGCTGAAGGATCATTTTCAGCTAGCCAGTTTTGTAAACACAGTGGTAGATAAGAGGTTATTTAGTGGTAGTACAGAATTGATTTGCAATATGAAACCATTTATCAACTGATTTAGAGCTATTTTCTAAATGAAACTCTGATCCGCCCCCTTCCTTCCTTGGTTTTGGTTATAGTTATTTATTCATTTAACAGTACTCAACTGCATTTTGTGTATGTGACACAGAGATTAATTATCTCACTTTTTCGTATCGTGTCAGTTCCATGGCTCATTTTTATTCCTTCGTTTGCACATTTTAGAATTGCTTTTGGTGTCACTGTAAGATATTGCTTGCATTGATATGCTGTGTTTGCACAGTATTTAGGCTATTTATATTGCTGCATTGCCACTTTAGGACGAATGGTGTAGTTTAGTAGTGACTCAAACTAATGATGTCCAGTCTAGAGAAATCACCCATTTGGCGCAAAAACGTTTGGCCACTTTTGTGTGGGGAGATTGTTGTAGCTCACTGCTGTGTCATCAATAAAAAGTTTTGTTGTCCCTGCCCAGGAGGTAAGCCATGGCTCTGTGGGGGATAGCACCTTGTGCTGGCAGGTAAGGGAGACAGAAGGCTAGACTTGGAGACTGGAAGGAGATTGAGTGCAGTGTGAAAAGGGGCGAATAAATAGAAATTACAACGAAAATAAATGTATCCTGCATCCAAGTGTTGGTGTGAAATTTTGTGTGGTGGTGTAAGCTGAGCTGGTTTGTAAGCACTCTTTCATGTATTCTTTGGCCCCAAATATTGTCCTGCCTTAGTCGTCTCCACTATAAAGACATGAAAGAAGAGGTGGCAGTGGATGCAGTAGGTTCATAGTCTGTCTCAGCACTATTCTGGTTGGGGCCAGATCAGGACGGTCATTCTCAGATTTCAGTGAAGTGTTCATGGCCCTCCAGACCTTCAGGGAGAGACCTTCTCATGGTAGCAAAAAGCAGCATTGCCACAGGTCATGGGATCAGGAGAGAACACACTCCTTTGACTCCCCTAACCACTCAGACTTGTTCAAGCTCCGTTTGGTTGAGAGGATGGTCGAGGGCTCCACGGTAACCCTGTAGACCGTGACTCTGATCATTCAGGAGGTTGAACTTGTTCTCAAGCCTGTAGACTAGCTGTCAGAGGAGATCAATGAGGAGTCCATTTGCCAGACCCGCGCACTTTTGAGGAATTCTTGGACTCGAAGATGAGTAGTTGATGGCCTCAACCAGGAATCGGTCATACAACTGCCCACCGAACATGGGCTGTTGTCCTCTGGTGCTTTGTTCAGACTTGTGTCTGAGTCCATGATGTTTCCCTTAGAGCCAGTCCAGAAATGGGCTAAGTACCCGTTTATGGATATTCTGAGCAGGGACCAATCCCTGAGGTTTGGCTGAAGTATTTTGCTACCAGCCCTGGAGGGATTGGTTTTGTATTCTGCTTTCCATAAATCAGGAGGTCAGGGGGATGTGGACAAACCTCCAGACAGTCCAGGAAGATTGTCCATGCTGCTAAAAAGGTGTCCACTGCCGTGTCACTGGGTCTCATTCAGGCCAGTTATTCTGTCATGATGGTGAATTTTGTCCATTCCCTTTCAGAGTATATGGGAACTCCTCTCTCCTGCTTCCAGCTGATCAGCAGCTGCCATCAAAATTATTAGAAACATGCTGGCCGGTGGCGCTGAGGCGCTGGACGTCTTGCCTAGCCGCTGCCGGCGACCCATGTTCGGGAACGAGCACGGACCGCCGGGGGTTGGCCATGAAGGAGAGGGATGGAGCGCCAACGGCTGCTCTCCTTCTCTGGGGGCCTTGCAAACTCCTGCTGCGATACCGCCACCTGGGGTGCTCGGGTGGAAAGGAGGCGAGGAGACAGCAGTAGAAGGGACAGGCAGATGTCAAGCAAGACGGAGCAGAAGGCACATCTCAGCATGTCTTCTTGCTCCTAGCCCCTCATTGCACGCTGACGTCTGGGTTTGAACAGAGGAACAACCCCTGTCACTCCTAGGTGATGACTCCTGCCACGCACACATTTGCGGTTCCTCGGGGCAGACTCTGTTGTACAGGTTCCACAGCTGAACAGGTGTTGGGTAGGTTCAAGGGAAAGTTCCTTCTCACCCCATCGGGTGGTTAACCGGGCATCACAGGTCTACAGGCAGTGTGACCAGGTACTCTAGGGGTAGACTCTGACGACTAGGTGTGTGTGTCCTTAGGAAGTCTGAATGAGTGGAGGGAAGAGTAGTGAGGAGTGAAAAATACAAAGTACAAAAAAAAAAAAAAATTATTAGAAACATGGAATTTGTTGGCAGAAAAGGATCAGTAGGCCCCTGTAGTCTGCCCTGTTTTCCCTGCCTGTTACTACATCTTGGACCCTATTTGGTGACAGGTGTCCCTCCTCCCTCCCTTCCCTCCATCTATTATGTGCACTGGTACTACGATGGTCATCTTTATTCTCCTTTTACCAGTCCTGCCACAGCTAGGGCACACACACACTACACACAGTACCCCCACTTATCTGCACCACCTCTTCCCGACTCCCAATGCTTGTCACCCCCCACCCTCCTATAACAGCTTCTGCCACCGCTCCATCCTTCTCCCACCCTGGACTGTGCTTTTCTCCACTATTCCCACCCTCAGTACCTACCCACCCCTGCACGCCTGTGTCTGGCCCCCCTGCCCTAGACGCCCTGTGCGGTGCCTCAGCCGCTACCATCCCCTAATCTGACTTATCACCCTTCTATTGCTATTATCTGGAGACATTCATCCTAATCCAGGCCCTATGCCTACCAATCTAAACGAGCCCGCCCTGGCTCAAGGTCTCCGCATCGCCTCCTTGAATATTTGCAGCCTCCTCAAAAAGGATGCGACGTTCCAATGCTGGGTTATTCAGCACCAGCCAGACATTATTGCCCTCATGGAAACCTGGTTATCCAACTCTACCCCTGATTTCTTTGTCTCCCTCCCAGGGTATACCCTCTTCAGGAAGACCAGGTGGGCAAGCTGGGTGGTTGTGCTGTTTACATATGCGACACCTTCTTGGACATGCGCTGCCACCTCCCAAGCTTGAGAGGGGGCACAAGCCCTCATGGCTAAAAATCTCCCGATCCTGCTAAGGGCCCGGCTCTTCTTCACTGTTGCCTATATTCCCCTAGAAAGCAAGACCCCCGCTATCCAGTCACTTGCTGATTACCTTTCAGGCTACCGCCCAAAGCAGGGCAGATAATTACTGGAGATCTTAACATCAATTGGCTCTAAGAATCTGCTTCCCAAAGTAGAGACTCTTTTGCCACCCTTGACATGACCCAGCTAGTCTCCCACCCCACTAGGCACAAACCCTATACTGGTACCAGCACCCTCCCGGACGTCATTATTACCATCCGCCCCCAAAAAGTACTGGATATCAACATCCTACCAGATTCGCTAAGTGACCACTCGCCAGTCTTATTCTCCTGGTCTTCTACCAACAGTAAGCCAGCCCAGAGAACCATCCAGGGCTGGCATCTCCTCCCTGGCAGCCTTTGTAACCTTAAACTTTACCTTGCCCAGCTGGACTGGTCGCCCATCAGACATGCACTATCCATAGACAAGGCCTGTGATTTCTTTACGTGCTCCTTTAGTAAAGCCTGCAACCTCTTTGCCCCCTTCACTGGAATGCACACCAAAAAACTAAATGTGCCTTGGGTCACCCCCCTCCTTCCTCCTGAAACTTAAAATGAGGGACAGCCTGTGGCACACTGCCATGGAATCCGACAAGCCAGCTGACAGGCAAGTGTATAACGCAGAGCGCAATAAGTGCATCTGGGCCATCTGGCAATCTGAAGCTCAGCATTACCGGTCAACCTTTGCCTTCTCATGGGGGTCTGCTAGAAACTTATGGAACAACATCAAAGAGCTGAACGGAAACTCCCCCAACTTTCTATTAATGGCACTGTCTGTTCTGATCCTCTTGGCATTGCAGACTGCCTGAATGCCACCTTTTGGATCTAAGTTCTGTTCTACCCAGCAATTTTTGACCTTGTCCCAACTTCACAGCTGCCCACCATCCATCGCCTACATTCTACCTTCACACCATCTTCCCGCTCGAGGCCAGACCCTATCTCCTAAAAGCCATCAATAGTAATTGCCCCAGTACTGACCCTTTGGACACTAGGCTCCTACGCCTGGTCCTGGATATTATTCTGGTCCACTTACTGACCTACTAAACCGCTCTCTGTGCCTGGGTCAGTTCCCCAATACTTGGAAAACTGCCATCATCACACCCATACTTAAGAGTAGGGATTGGTCCCTTCCCGGTAACTTCTAGCCGATCTCCATCCTCCCCCCACTCTCTAAGGCTCTGGAAAAAGTAGTAGTCAACCAACTCACGGAATACCTGGCCAAGCATGATATTCTGTGCCTGGAGCAGCACGGCTTTCATGCTGGTCATCGCACCACTATTGCCCTACTCAAATTCTCTAACTTCCTGCACGCTGCCTTTGACGCCGGCAACTGCGTCGGGGCCATGTTCATTGACCTCTCCAAGGCTTTTGACATGGTCTGCCATCCCCTCCTGCTTGACTCCCTCAGATGCCTTGGTTTCTCCCCTGGTCCCCTCGCTTGGTTCACCAGCTACCTTTCTGCCAGAGCACAGTGTGATAAAATCAACTGCACCTTATCTAACACCCACCCCCTCCTCTTCAGCCTCTATCATAACACTCTCCCTCTGCTTATTCTAGTAGGATCCTCCTCTGTGCGGATGACACAGTGCTTTTTGCCTCAGATCCCAACTCCTCCACACTGCAGACCACCTCCAGCTGCATTTCACCAAGCTGAACATTGGTTCACTGCCCATAGACTTGTTCTGAACCTAAAAAAGACCAAGGCTGTGCTCTTCTCACATCGCCAAAGCAAAGCCAGTGGTGCCTCCCTTGTGGTACTACCCAGCACACCATACCCCATCGAGCAGGTTTCCTCCTGCAAGTATCTGGGTATCACATTTGACTCAGCCTTTACCTTCCACTCCCACATCAGCGCCTTTTCTGCTGCCAGCAATGTCAGGATCAGACTCCTATACCGCCATAAGGATTGCCTCCCCCACCGAGGCTCTCAGGTTAGCAATCACCTCCTCGTCCTGTCTCTAAGCAGACTATGTTCTGCCCATCTATGCTGCTGCTAACAATACTGCCCTTGCTAAAATCCAGCTGTCCATAAATAAGGCCTGCAGGCTCCTGACTGGTGCCCCAAGGCGCACTCACACCTGTCTGTTGTATTTCACCACCAATTTGCTCAATCTTGAGGAAAGACTTCGCTTCGAAACCTGCCTCCTAGTAAAAAAGACTCTTCTCAGGCCCCCCCCCAGGTGTTTCTGCCTCCCTCCACCGGGCCTCCCCCTCAATATCCACCCAAAGCACTGTCAAACCTCACTTCTAGTCCCCAGGGCAGGACATCTCTAGCCCAGAGATCCTTCGGCTACAGAGCACCTACCTGGTTCAACTCCCTCCCAGCCTACATAGCTGACTCCAGTAAGCTAGGTCCTTTCAAGGCCGCCCTCTGAGGCCACCTGCTTGACTTCTGATATACATAATCCCCGGACAGTCGCCCACTGTCACAACATGGTCCTCTGACCACTTGTAGCCCTCATGAAAACATTCTGGGCTACCCTGTGTCTCCTGATATCTATTGTTCTTATCTGTTGTATATTGTTGAACTGCCTTGGTCTCTCATGATGTGGTGCCTGTGTGCCCTAAACTATGTATTGTATAACTACTGCTACCAATGTATCTCCGTGAATATTGTTAAAACTGTCTGCTCTCTGAGCTATTGTTTTTATGACCTGTTAACTGTATTGTCTTGTCTTAGTCTCTGACAGGTGCTTTTGTAAATTTATTTATTTTATTTTTTATTTAGTTTTTGTTAACCGGGTAGGTGCATTAGCCATAAAATGACTATTTTCAGGCACGACCCGGGAGAGTACAACAAAAGGAGAACAGTTAAACAACAGCAACATGGGTACAATAATACAAATAGAGGAACAGTACAGCAGTGCTACAAAAATACAATGGGTAGAAACAACAAAAAATAATGGTAAAGCATTATACAGATAATGGCAGTAAGATATATAATAAGTGCAGAAACCATGGACCTGACCTGTGGGAGGAAAGGGTTAATAAGATAGTAGGTTATATAGAGAGAAATGTGAGGAATGTTCAAACATAACAAGAAAGACAGCTGGGAAGGAAGGTCAGGGTGGTAATTGGCAAAACAAGTGGATGGTCAGCACAAGGTTCAAGAAGGAAGAGAGCTAGTAGTCAAGTGTTATTTACAAAGAGAAGGAAAAATATGGGGGAGGAGACAGTCTTGGAGCTGGATTAGAGCAGGGTGACATTACTGGTAAGTCTCAGGAGCTTCAGGTTGGGTCAAAGCATGCACACAAGCATCAGCTAAGGATATATAACAACGATATTCACTTTTAAATCCAAAGTGAGACTGAGACAGCTGGAGGTTGAGTGGAAGAGCATTCCATAGCCTGGGAGCAGAGAATTGGAAGGCCCCTGTGCCTTTAGTCATCCGACATCTCGGAACATAGAGCAAGGATTTGTCAGCTGATCGCAGGCCATGTGGAGGGTGGCTGAGGGACCAGCAACGCCCGCCAGCTGGGATGGTTTTTTCCCGGATGATCGAGTCCATTAGTGATCCAAGGTAGTATGGTCTACTGGCAGAGGGTGAGAGCCAATTCAGATCCTTATAAAGAAGGCAGTGATGTTTGAGTCGAGGAGCACAAAGAGGCAATCTGCATATATTGTTATAAGTTATCCCCATTTTAGTAGGGAGGTTTTATGGGCAGAGGTAAGAATAGAGGCACCATAAGTAAGGGTTGGGAGCAGAATCGTTGGGCAATTGCTAATTTGGTCAAGGGTGTAAGCATGTAGCTCTGTTTTGTAAGCTACCCTAGTTTCGAGTTTACAGCTTTGTACAAGGACTGAATGTGGAGATTAAAATCCAGAGACTGGTCCAGGAGGATCCCCAAGGTACTTGAAGGAAGTAACATTTTCAAGTGGAAATCCTCCTGGGTGAAGAACCTTCAGCAAACTAGAACAGGTCTTAATCTTCGGTGCAGAACCTAGGAGCATGGCTTTCATTTTCTTTTCATTTAGTACAAGCTTACGGTCTAGTAGCCAGTCTAAGACCTTATTGAAGTCTGAAGTAAGTGATGTTTTTATGCAGGCAATACTAGAAGAATAGTGTAGATGATCAGGTCATCAGCGTAGAGAATAGCTGAGCAGGATTCCAGGACCTCAGCTGCATTGTTGATAAAAATTGAGAACAGAAGGGGCCCAGGGATAGATCCCTGGGGGACCCCAAGGTTGATAGTAGACGTGTTGGACAAGGAGGAGTTAAATTTGACAGCTTGTGACCTGTTTGACAGGTAGCTACAGAACCAGTCCACAACAGGGGTAGAGAAATGGAATTTATGGAGAGTGGAGAGAAGCAGGATGGTCAACAAGGTCAAAGCCTTAGTGAAGTCAATGAAGATGGCACCTGTGAGTTTTCCAGAGTCCATGTTGGACAGAATATTAGTAGTTAGTTGAAGAAGAGCCGTGGTGGTGCTATGGACCTTTTCTGAAACCATGCTGAGTGTCTGAGAGGAGATTGTAGCGTGTAAGGTAGTCAGTGGTCTGTGATGCAACTATTTTCTCTAGGATCTTGTTAAGGACAGAGAGAATTGCTATAGGTCTGTAATTGGCCATGTCCTTTGGGTCACCTTTTTTAAAGACAGGCGTTACTCTTGCAGATTTCCATAGGTCTGGCACAGTGCTATGGATAAGGGATAATGTGTAGATTCTGGCAGTCGGAGAGGCAATGAGTGGAGCAGCCAGCTTAAGAAGACGAGGTTCCAGTGAGTCAGAACCAGAGCTGGTATTGGCAGATATGGATCTCAGTAATTTCAGAACTTCCACTCTTGATATAGCCTTGAAATAGAATGGTGGCGCTGGAGGAGCATCATACGATAGGGCAGTATGGTTGTCTGATGGTAGGTGGTAGGTAGATTGAGTCACGATCCACTAGGTTGTAAAGCTAAGGTATAGTATGAAAGATCAGAGAAAAGATTGTTAAAACTGTTTGAGATGGTCCTAGGGTCATTACAATGTGCCCCATTTATGATCATTTCATCAGAATGACCAACTCGTGCATACGAGAAATGTTTTGACATGGGCCCAAAATTTCCTCGGTCGCAGGCTGAGCTTTGTAGAAGGTCCTTGCAGTATTTGCTTTTAGCAACTCTAACTTTTCTCTTACATCTGTTCCTTAGTTCACGATAGACAATAAGATCTGACTGTAGGCCAGTTTGTTTGTAGCGTAATCCAAAGTTTGTCCTCTGGCGCAGATTAGCAAGGAGGTCTTTATGCAGCCACCTCGTCTGTTTTCCTCTGACCCTCCTAGTAGTCTTGGGGGCATGTTTATACTGAATGGTAAGAAATTCATTTATGAATATCTGTAGAGCAATCTCCACATCCTTTGTTTGATAGATACCTGCCCAGTCGATATTGGTAACATCATAGAGAAATGCATCCTGGTCAGTATGAGCTAGATTTGTAAACGTGATTAGTCTTGATGGAGGAGATGGAGGCGCAACCATAGATAGGATACAACAAGTGGGTGAGTGGTCTGTTAGTGCATCTGCAAGGATTCCTGCTTTTGACACATGTTCCATACGGTTAACCATCACCCAGTCTAGGAGTGTACCCGTTTGATGGGATGACGTGGCTCTAGTTGCTTCAGAGATCAACTGGTGAAAATTATAACTAAGCGTGAGTGATTGCAAGGATATTTGAGCTGACCCTAACCAATTGAGGTTAAGATCACCTAGGATGACAGCCTCATTATGATTTACAGTTTGGGAGGTGATGTCAAGGAGTTCTTGAAGACCTACTATTATGAGTCCCTGACTCAAAGGTCTGTAAATCCGATATTTTTAAATAAATGAATATTACACCCATGTGTCTATCCCACGCATGCTTGAGGCTCCCATACTATTTTTGCCCTCACCGCGTCTACTGGCAGGCTGTTCCAGGCATCCACCACCCTTTATGCAAAGAAGTATTTCTTCATATCCCTGACCATTGCACTGTAAGATTTAGTTTCTGAGCACCCTCTATAGGCCTGCCCCTGTGGAGATGGTCAGATATCGCCTTGAGGATGTTACTCCCATTGGTCTCTTGGCGGTCCTTGACCTGTCGGGATGTACGGATGCCAGTGAGGGTCCGGCGCCTAGTCCAAGCCTGTAATAAGGCTGTGGGGACACCCTGGATTCCATTGCTCCCATCTCGCTTCTCACTCTCCACCTCGGTCCCCTTGGTTTGATGAGGCTTTGAGGAGTTGAGGCTTGTGGGTGAAGGCTAGAGCGCTGCTGGCGGAGATCCGCCTGGATTCCAACTGCCTTAGATTGATGGAACATTATTGAGTCTATCAGTCAACAGTCTCCCATAGGAAGGCAGAGTTCCTGTCCAGGAGATTGCTGTGCTCAGAATCGACGGCTCAGCTCTTCCAAACCGTGGACAGACTGTGCAATCCAGACTGTCTTCAGGGCTGGAGAGCATTTTCACAAGATAAGTGTGACAAGTTCGCTCAATTCTTTGCCAATAAAGTGGCTGACATCAGGGCTGAGATCCAGTCAGCACGCTCTATGGGGGTTTGCAGTGGTCGGTGTAGGGTTACTATACCCCGGTCTTCCTGGGATCACTTTGACTGGCCAGCAATCTATGATGTTGTGTGGATTGTCCAAAGTATGTGGCACTTGCTGTAGTCTTGACCCGGCCCCTCACACCTCATTTTGTGTCTGAGATGTCATCAGCCCTGTCCTGGCAGAAATAGTTTGGTGTCTTTAGAGTTAGGCGAGTTCCTGAACTCCCTAGAGGAGGTAGTTACACGCTCCTTAAAAATCTTTTCTTGACCTCAAACTGCCCTGCCAACTACAGGCCAATCTCTAACCTTCCTTTATTGGGAAGTTGATAGAGAAAGTACTTGCCCTTCAGTTGGATAACCATCTGACCATCCATGACATCTATGATTCCCTCCAGTCCGGTTTTCGGAAAAGGCACAGTACAGAGACTGCTCTGGTTCGGGTGCTCAATGATCTCCTGATTGCTAGAGATCAGAAGTGTCGTTCAATCTTGGTCCTTCTCTATCTGTCTTCAGCCTTTTGCACTGTGGACAATGGGGGGCTGCTTGAGTGCCTGAGAGACATCTGTGACCTGTCAGGTACAGTCCTCAGTTGGTTTAGATCTTTCCTCGCTGGCAGAACTCAGAGAGTGGTGTCAGGGATTTATTCCTTGGCTTCATTCTCACTGCCATATGGGGTTCCTCAGGGCTCTGTGCTGTCCCCTATGTTGTTCGCGGTGTATTTGCTGCTGTTGGGAGACATTGTAAGATGGTATAGGCTGCGGTTTCACTGTTATGCAGATGATACCCAGCTCTACCTGTCTTTGGCCCCCGATCAGGATAGTGCGGTCTCTTGTCTTTAACAGCTGCCTTGCAGAGCTCCAGGACTGGATGCGGGCCAGCTGGCTAAGGTTGAACCCCTGATAAAACTGACGTGTTGGTGGTGGATCCAGGTCGCGGGATAGAGAGGACAGGAGCACGGCTTGACTCCAGGCTTTGGCTTGGGGGTAGCCAGCTTGTGTCCTTTGTTCAGGTGCGGAATCTGGGCATGGTATTTGTCGAAGGGCTGACACTTTGTTCGCAGGTGTCAGCTGTAGTCAAATCCTCTTTTTACCATCTGAGAAATATCGCCTGGTTTAAGCACCTTGTTCCGTCTCACAACCTTTGATCCACGTCTTTGTGACCTCCCTTTTCCTACACAACTTCCTATACCTAGAGCTTCGGGGTTGATATCTGCCACCTGCAGCTGGTTCAGAACGCTGCAGCCAGGTTACTAGTTGTGGTTTCAGACTTGCCATATCACCCTGTGCTGTGCTAACTGCATTGGCTGCCTGTTCAGTGGCTTAATCATCTTCAAGGTCGACATTGATCTATAAGGCCCGCAAGGACTGGGTCCTGGCTACCTGCAAGAGCTCCTGGTTCCTTACTGCCCCTCTGACCCATCTGTTCAGCCAATGAGGGATTGCTAGAGGTTCCCAGGGTTCGACTGAAAACATCTGGAGAGAGCATTTATGTATGCAGCCTCGACCCTGTGAAATTCTCTACCTTGCCGGATTAGAGAGTGCCTGACCTTGGAAAGCTTTAAGACAGCTTTAAAACATATTTAGCTGCACCTTTGGGGATTGCTGAAGTTGCAATACTGTATTTTATTGATCTATTTAGATATTTTGTTGTTTATTTGTGTTTTAATCCATGTACAGTGCTTTGATACTTGTTGAATTGCACTTTATAAATACATTTATTATTATTATTATATTAAACCTTTTCCTTGAGCTTCATTTCATAACCCAGTATTCTGGTACTCCTCCTCTTCTGAGAGACGCCCCTCTTGCACCTTTTTAACCCCTGTGAGGTACTTAAAGGTCTCAATCATGTCCCCTTCACTCTCCTCTTGGAAACTAGGGTTAGTTGTTGGCTAAACACTAGCTCCAGATGGCTGTGGACATCGGCGACTCCTGTGCCAGTTCCATGGCAAAAGCTGTTGCCATGCATCGGGGCCTGTCTAAGGTTTACTACCTTTATGGCAGACTATCTGCATAGTTGACTGATGTCCCCTCCTTGGGCACTGACCTTTTCAGCCTGGAGGTACAAGGACATCTCACACATATATTTAGAACTCCAGTGCCACCTTAGATTCTGTGGCATTGTCCCAAAAGGCCCAAAAGCCTAAAAAGGTCTTTCAGTTTCGGTCCTCTTGGCCACCACAGCCTCGCAGCAGCACCATCAGGGACACGCTCAGCACTGACCTCAGAGACCCATGTTCTGCCTACCAAGGGCAAAAGTGGGGGAAAGGCAGAGGTGGTGGTGCCTCCATGGTCCCTGTGGCTAGAGCTGCTTCAAGGCTGCACAGTGGTGGGTTGTACGGTGTCATCCTCCTCCCATCTAGTACCTGTCCCAACTCCTGGTCAGGGGTCAATTGTAGCACTTCTTGCCACAGTGGCCTGCCATTACCTGGAACAGGTGGGTTCTAGAAATGATTGGCAGAGGGTTGCCTCTGGATTTTGAGGCTCTCCTGCCATACTGACTCCCAAGTTCTGGGCATCTCGAGACATGTCCACACTACAGGCTGACATAACTCAGCTCCTACAGTGCGGGCAACAGCCTATGTTCCAGATGCCCTAGCCATGTAGAGATTTACTGTATATCCCTGTACTTCCTAGTTCCAAAACACACAGAGGACTGGCGACCCAAACTGGACTTGCACAGTCTTGAACCAGTTTATGTAGAAGCACAAGTTCAGGATTGTCACTTTGAATTGGATCATACCATCTCTGGAGCAGGTTATGTGGTTCTGCTCCTGGACCTTTAAGACATGATCTTACTTAGTGGGAGTCTTGCAGCAGGCCGCACCATAAGGACTATGCCACCAGGCACTAGGACCCCATGGAAAGATTTATAGCTAGCAGTAACCAGCGGTGCGGCCCCTGATGTCGGACTGCCTCCGATGTCCTCCAGTGGTATAAAGGGGTGGTCCCCAGCCACTCTCCAGTTCTTTTCCCGCTGTTGACCCGTCCATCAGCTCCATGGACACCTGCATGCCAACAGTCGATCGCCATTTTTCAAAAGATTTATAGCTATCGTTTTAACCACAAATTTCATTGCATATCTTCGCCATCATGATCTAACCAACACCTAAATCTTAGGTGTGCATGCGGGAAGCAATTCTGGCCCGAGGCGGCTAACTCGTGCCTGCCTCATCTGCCTGGGGCCAGTCACGCACACACTCCTGCCCACACTGCAAGAAGTTCAATCAACTAACTCAAGGCCCATCATCTGAAGACGCACCTTCTTGAACAGCAGCTGGCCACCATGCAAAAGACCCATCAGGCCTAGGATCCTCTTCTTCAGGTGAAATCTCACAGGAGAAAAGTCCACTGGAAAGCACCATCACCATGATAAGGACCGTCCTGGACTCCCAATCCAGGTATCCGCATAGGAAGATGGCTAGCTCCAGTCCGAGGTCAGATTCTGTCCCCCTGTCAACCCAAGCTCCCTCTGGGTTGTTGACCTTGAAATCCCCAGCGTTGGTGTGGATGTCAGGTGGCATTTCCTCAGGGTGAGGGCCTTCGGCCCCCTCCCTTAGTCTTAGGCCCTACTGACATGCCTCCGGGTCTAAGGCCAAGGATTCCACTGTGAAGGAAGCAGATGACACCCAGTCTGTACCCACCTCCTGATGAAGGCTTCCTCCATCTCATCGGATCATCTGGCTGGACCTGATGACAGGAAGCGACATCTGGAACGGTGTCCCACCCTGATGCCAGGTCTCCAAGCATCGGGCATCAGATCACACCACCCAACGCTTCTCTTCTTTGATTTCAGGGTCCTCCATGCCATTCACAACTTCTAAGCAGCCGCTGAAGGGGCACAGCCACCTGCCGAGGAGAGGCCTCCCCAACACCTGACACATTGCTGAGGGATGAGCAGACACCAGTAGCCAGCTCCAACGCCACCTCAGGACCAGACGCTGGAGAAACCTAAATCTCCAGAACGTATGCTGGTCCCTGACAAGCAATCAGGTCCACCGCCCGAGGACAGGTCCAAGATGCTGGGTCCATTGGCTCCTGCTGAGGTCTCCCTGGCCAAAGTAAAGGACCTTTTCGGTTCCTGGTGGGACACTGTCAGGAAGGACATCCTCCCAAAGGAATCAGAGGCTCCCCTACCACAACCTCTACCGTGGTAGAATTCCCACAGGACGCCCCGCAGGCACCACAGTCGCCACCTCCCCAAGGGCAATCGTCCTGTCTCGTCGGACGACAGGTCTCCAGAATGGTGTAATCGCCATTCCGGGTCATCCTCCAGGCATTACAGGAGAAGGCACCGGCGTTCCCGCTCCAGATCTTCCTCGAGGTCATCCGATTCAAGTTCTTCTGCTTCTTCCAGATCCTCAGGAGAGTTTTCCTCTCCTCACCACCACCCCGATCCTCCAGGGGACTCCCCCCATCCCCCCGGGATGATCCCACTTTCTTGGATGTGATGCATCACATCCAATTTTTAAATCAATGGGAAACCGAGTATCTTGATCCGGAGAGAAAGAGGTTGGCTCATTTCCTGGGTATGAATGCACCCAAACCCTTAGTTTTTCCACCCTTGGTAGCCTCCTTTCAGAATGTAACCAGGCTAGCCTGGAGGCACCCTTCATCAGCCCCCGCTATGCCCAAGAAAGCGGACCGGCTGTACCGTACCCCAACGAGCAAGCCGTTCCTCGGTGAATAGTCCAGGGCCGACTCGGTCGCACTGACAGCTGCTCACGGCAGGACCAAACAGCACCGGCACATGAGCTCCCAGCGGCTGGACAAGGAATCCAAATGCCTGGACCAGTTCGGCAGGAAGGTCTACTCCTCGGCCACCTGCACCATTCGTTCACTCAACTATTTGGCACACATGGTGCAGTACCAGAAATCCCTCTGGAGCAAGGCAATCGAGCTTGCAAAATGGCAGCATGATTTGGAGCACAAAACAGAGCTCTTAGACATACTCCAGTCCAGTCTGGACATGGGGAAACATTTCTTGAGGTCATCCTATGACTCAGCGGACACGGCAACCTAGGCAGCAGCCACAGGGGTTTATATGCGGAGATACTCTTGGCTCCGAGTTTCTGGATTTAGGCAGGATCTCCAGGATGCCATCATTGATGCTCCATTCCATGGGTCTGTGCTGTTTGGTCCAGACATTGAAAAAATGATCTAGGACCTCCAGGTCTCGGGTAAGGCTGTTCAGTCTGTACATCAGTTGTACAGATCTGATCAGACCCCTGGCAAACGTCGTCAGTTTCATTGCCAGGGAGGGCAGAAGCCTAAAGGACAGCAACAGAGAGGCAACTTTTGACCTAATGCTCCCTCTCAACCTGTTGGAGCACAGGACCTAGGAACACCAAACCTTCCCAGGTCTCCCTGCCCACCCCGGTCTCCACGCCTGATTCCTTGCCTGACCCCATGCCACTTGCAGGGTCCAGGGCAGAGGTAGTAGAGGGTCGGTTCTCACTTTACCTCGACGGATGGACCTCCATCACCAATGATGCATGGGTCCTCCAGTTGATAGAGTGGGGTCATGTGCTGGAATTTCTTCAGATGCCCCCGGACAGTTCCCTGGTCCAAACGACCTAGTTCCCTTCCCACAACAAACTCATCTGGGAGGAGGTACAGTCCCTACTAGACAAGAAGGCAATAGAGCCCGTTCCAGCACCACAGTGGGGGAAAGAGTTCTACTCCCATTTCTTCCTGGTTCCCAAGAAGACAGGGAATCTATGCCCGATTCTGGACCTGAAACTCTTGATCAATTACGTAAAGTACAAGAGATTCAGGATGGTCACCTTGCTGGGCATTCTTTCCATGTTGCATCAAGGGGACTGACTCTGCTCCCTGGACATGCAAGATGCCTTCCTCCATATTCTGGTGCTTCCAGCTCACAGAAGGTTCCTGAGGTTCTACTTTCAGGGAAGTCACTTCAAGTTCCGGGCCTTGCCCTTCAGCCTTTCCTCGGCACCTCGCGTGTTCACAAAGTGCCTAGCAGTAGTGGCAGCAGCTTTAAGGAGACAGGGACACTTCATTTTTCCCTATCTCGACGATTGGCTTCTGACTGCTGCAATGAGGGATCAGCTTCTGGCAACCTTAGAGGACACCTTCAGCTCCCTGGGAATCACCCTAAACATGGCCAAGTCGTTCCTGACACCATGTCAGAGGCTTCAATACATAGGGGAAATCCTGGACACAGAGCAAGGGAAGGTCTTCCTCCCATCAGACAGGGCAATACACCTTCGCTTTTGGCCCACAAAGTCTCAGCTGCTCGCAGGTCCCAGAGCTCGAATCATGCTCCAGGTCCTAGGCCATATGGCCACAGCCATATTGACCATTCCCTCAGCACGCCCTTCATGAGGGTTCCTCAGTGGACTGTCAGAGCGCAGTGGGATCAGAAAGAAGACGATCTCGCCAGCCGGTCTTGATCTCCAGTGCAGTGGCACAGACTTTCTCTTGGTAGCTCTCCTCACAGAATCTAGAGTCCAGAGTCTCTTTTCAGAGAGAAGCTCGTTACAGGTTCTCACAACTGATGCATCAAGCCTGGTTTGGGGGCTCATTTTCAGAACCATCAGACTCAAGGTGCTTTTTTCTCTAGAATTGACCCTCCATATCAGTATTTTGGAGATGAGGATGATTCTGTATGCTCCACAAGCATTTCTCCTGGCATCCAGGCCCCCTGTTGGTACAGACAGGCAACGTCAGTCGTTTACAAGCAGGGAGGAACTCACTCCTGTCCTCTTTGTCGGGAGGCTATGAGGGTGTGGTTCTGGGCTCTCGATCATGGCCTATTGCTCACCGCAGTGTATGTTCAAGGGGTCCAAAATATCTTGGCCGATGCCCTAAGCCGGTCTCGATCACAAACTCATGAATGGGAACTCCTGCATTCGGTAGTGGACAGCCTCTTCCAAAGATGGGAGCTGGACCTCTTCGTGTCTCCATGCAACGCAAAACTGCCCAGTTTCTGCTCGCTTGATCATGGGCCTGGGGTTTTCTGGTGAGATGCATTGTCCCTCTGTTGGACAGGGAGGTTTCTGTATGCCTTCCCTCCCTTTCCTCTCCTGCAGAGAGTTCTGCTCAAACTCCAAGTGGAAGGAGCGGAGATGATTCTCGTATCTCCACTTTGGCCTCATCAGATATGGTTCCCGGTACTGCAACAGCTGGCAGTGGAACCTCCAATTCCCCTGCCCTTGTCCTCCCAGTTACTGTCGCAAGAGCAGGTTGATTCACCCAGACTTCTGTTCCCTACATCTGCATGCCTGGCACCTGCAGATGTAGCCACAGCATGTTTTAGGGTATCTCCCAGAGTGGCCGAGTTCTTGGTTGCAGCTAGAAAACCTTCCACTAGGGCTACTTACGCCATGAAGTGGAAGCACTTTTGCTTGCGGGCCTCCAGTCGGGGTCTGGACCCCTCCTGTGCCCTCTGAATGCTGTCCTTGAGTATGTCCTCTCTCTGTCAGATTCCAACCTCCGATATTCCTCCATCAAGGTACACCTGTCAGCAATCTCTGCCTATCATGTGCCAGTGGATGGCAAATATGTTGCTCAGACAGATCTGGCCTAAAAGTTTTTGTGGGGTATTCTTCATCTTAAACCTCCCATTAGGGACCCCATCCCTCCTTGGGATCTTTTGTTTTTGTTAGAAAAACTCACATTGCCTCCCTTTGAACCAGCTGCAGATTGCGGGCTATGTTTTCTGTTGTGGAAAGTGTTGTTTTTAGTTGCCGTTACTTCTGCTTGGAGGATTTCTGAGCTTCAGGCTCTGATGGCTAAAGAGCCATATTTAATTTTCCGTAAGGTGGTGTTTCAGTTTACCCTTAATCAGGATACCAACCTTCCCCGGAAGTATTACCGGAGCATACTAATTGAAGGAGGCTGCTTCACACTCTGGATGTTCTCAGAGTGCTTAGATACTACATTAACCGTACTCAGACTTTGAGGAAATCTGACCAACTTTTTGTTTCCTATGCCCCAAGAACTCTGGGGGCACCCGAGACAAAGCTGACTCTGTCCATATGGCTAGTCCATTGCATCATCTTCTGCTAGTGTAAGTACAATAAACCCTTACGGGCTCAGTTAAGGGTAATTCCACCAGGGGTGTTTCTTCCTCCTTTGCGGCATCTAGAAACGTTTCTGTGGCAGATATCTGCACAGCAGCTACTTGGAACTCAGTGCACACCTTTGTGAAGCACTACAGCCTGGACATTGCTTCCCATTGGGGAGCTGGATTTGATTGGCGGTACTTCAAGGCCTGTTGTCTTGAAGCTCCTCCCGCTTCTCAGTTTTCACCTCCCGGTCCATTCGGGATCATTTTAGTACTGCTTGGTTATCAGTCCTTGTGGTGTAGCCTGCTGCAAGAGCTCCCACTCAAGTAAGATAGTACAGTTACATAAAAACTTAGCGTAACAATAGATCTTGAGAGGAGTTCTTGCAGCAGGCTTTCACCTCCTTCCCCTGGTCCTCTTCTCCTTTCCTTACTTACCCTTGGCAGGGTTTTCCATTATTCTCAGTTCTATATGTTTTGTCAGCGGATCTCCGGTAGGGGAGAGCTGGGGACTGCCCCATTTATACCATTGGCAGATGTTGGAGGCAGTCCAGCGTCAGGGGTGGTCCCTGCTGGGTACTGCTAGATAAATAATTTTCCGTGGGGTCCTAGTGCCTGGGTGGCATAGTCTTATGGTGTAGCCTGCTGCAAGAGCTCCTCCTCAAGATAAGTCTGTCTGTCCATCCCATTGTTGGTATCTTTGGTTCCATGCAGAAAGGCTCTTGTACCAGTTCCAGGTCATGCCCTTCAACCTGTTGTCCACACCTAAGTGTCTTCACCAAGTGTATGGTAGTGGTGGCGCCTTCCTGTGGTGCAAGGATGTCAGGTGTATCCATGCTTGGATGACTGGCTGATAACTGGGTTGTCCTAAGAGGCTGTGAAGAGGTCCAGAGATCTAGCCCTCCAGACTTGCCTGAACTTAGGTCTTCTGGTCAACCTGGCCAAGTCGGAACTGGCCTACTTGCAGGTAATAAATGTTCATCGGAGCAGAACTGGACTCCTTATGATCAAGGCCCACCTCCTGGCAGACTAGGCATTGGCTCATGCCTCCTTTGCCTAATCATTTCAAGTTGGGCATGCTCACCCTATCTGGGACTCCATGCAGCCACTTTGGTACATGGCGTCCTCCACCAGAGTGATCCATTGGGCTTGCTGGCACATGTGCCACCTACATTTGGAGTTGGGAAGGCAATGGTGCCAGCACCTTTGTCACCGGGACTAGCTGGTCATGGTGACCCAGCCAGTGTGGGATGCCATCCAGTGGTGGCTGGTTCCACGGCATCTTGAGGAGGGAATCATGTTTGTCCATCTGTAACCATCCATCACGCTCACAACCTTCACGTATGTGGTAGGGTGGGGAGCACACCAGGGAGACCCCAGATCCCATGGGTTCTGGTCATCCCAGGAGTCCTGACAGCACATCATCATGCTGGAGCTCCATGCAGTGCATGTGGCTCTGACTGAATTTGCTCCATGATTCTGGGTCCGGTCGTTCAGGTCCAGACCGACAATGCGACCACCATGTTCTACCTGAACAGGCAGAGTAGAACACACTCCTTTCCAGTATCAGGAGATTCTCTGCACCTGGACAGTCTTGCACAGCCGGGGTGCAGTTCTCCTGGTGATCTGTGTCGCAAGAGAAAACAGTCTGATGGCAGATGCACTCGGCTTCTTTGGAGATATGTAGCATGAGTGGTCCTTGCATCAGGTGGTGGTAAACCACCAGTTTTCCCAGTGGGCGACCCCTCTTGTGGATCTCTTTTCCTCATGTTAGAACAGCAAACAGAGGGTTTTCTATGCCCCGGTCTGGGACTCTTGGGATGTCTTTGAAGCCCTGGACCCTAGGCCTCCTATACACCTTCCCTCTTTTCCTTCTCAGAGTCTCCTACCTGGTCTTCCACAAGGACAAGGTCATGCTTTTCTCCCACTTGAAGTTCTTCCTGAAGGTCATATCAGGTTTCACCTTAATCTGATGATGTACTGTACCGGTATGTTTTACCAACCTGACCTCAGAAGCCAGTCACAGGCTCCATACCCTGGCCCTGCAGAGGACGCTCTCTTACTGCAAGGAGCATGTGGCTGGAGTTCAGGGTAAGGCTCATCAGCCATTTTCTAACCTACAGTGAGGCTCCACCCAGCAGACCAGTAGCAAAGCAGATGATTGCCAAATGAATTACATGCTACAGCACCCTCTGCTAAAGGCTCAAGTGTTATTCCACCAGATATACCGCTGCATTGGTGGCTGCTTCCAGGGATCATCCCATTGCAAAGAGAGGCAGCGCTGCAACCATGAGTAAAGCACAAACTTTCTTTTCCATTACAGCACTGACATGAGTCATCGGGATGCTGCTTTTGGGTCCTCTGTCCTCCAGTCTCTGTTCACCAAACGGGTGCACACCTTGCCCCTCCTCCCAGAGGACTGCTAGGAGTAGGAGCACATGGAAACTTTCTAGCTTGCAGTCTACCAGAGGGGGGCTGCCCACCACCGATGCCCCTCCCCACTGACGTCAGCCAACCCTATATGAGTGGGCATCCCCAAAAGCCTCCTCAGTTATTTTCCCGCTGTCAACCAATGCACATCAGATCTTTTGGAAACCTCCGCAGCTTCAGTCGACCACCATTTTCGCACCTTTTCCTACCGCATTTCCTTGTTTTTCTGTTTTCTCACCATAGTTATTTTTCCATCTTTTGATGGTTTTCTCTGTCGTTTATGTTTTCTAAACTGACATCATCTACGGAGCATTCTACAAAGTTTGCCTGCGACAAGCAAATTCCCACTAAGGATGGCCACTCTGATTGTGTCTGCTGTTTAGGCCAGACCACCATGTCCAAGCTTGAGTTTTTGAGACTTCAACCAGGCAGCCGGTGACACCCATGGCAGGTCGCTCGAGTACTTTCTCCCTAAGCAGAAGCTTGCCTCCAAAGAATGGGAACTGCAGGCCAGGAGCTCCTCAGCCTGCCCGGCCCAGTCCTCGTCCTCTCACTCATCTAAGTCCTGGGACAAGGCCAGCGGGAAGCATAAGCACTGGGATAAGGACTGCGATAGGCCCCAGTCCTCTAATTCCCACTTGCAGTCACTGCATCATTGCTTGACTGGTCAGGGGTGGTCCTTCTCCAGGGACTCAGCCCAGATGGCCCTGTGCCCTTTTTTTTCCACAGGGCTACCGGTGGTATAGCCTCCTGCCTCTAGTACAGTCTCTGACGGTAGCTCCGCTTTCCATCTTTCCTCCCCTGCTGCTCAGGCCCCTTGTAACATAGGGCACACAGCTTGGTGGCTCAGCTGGTGCGGACTCAGTGACCACGGGGTCCCCCCCCCCGCATGACTTCCACATCTCTGGCATCAGACTCCTCCAACAGATCTGCCGCCCCTCCTTCGTAGGTCCAGAGGGACGTTGGCTTTTCCCCTAAGCCGAGTCCTCCTTCTCTGTCACCGGCCCATACTCCCCCCACACCGGCACCTGCCGCTCCTCATCCTGAGCCTGTGGGCCCTCCTCCGAACCCTGTTGGGCCTTCACCAATCTTGCCCTACTGAGCGCCAGTTGGACCCACGCCGGCTTATCCTCAACTGATTCCCGCTGGCCCTCAACCTATTCTTCGTCAGCCTTCGCCCATCAGGCCATCACCGGTCTATGTCACACTGGCGCCCATAGGGCCGACACTGGCACACCCTTATGCGGCACCAGCTGGACCTTCTCCGGTATTGGTGGATATTCATATGTTGGTCTTGTCTCTTTGGGGCATTCTGCAGATGTGGGTCCCTGCGCCACAAAGCCCAGTGACTCCTGCCCATCAGTATCTGCCTTTGGGGCCTTCTTCTCAGGCTCCTTCAAGGCCGACCTTGACACTGAGGTCAGCTCATGCCCCATGTCACCCACCTGATGACAAGGATGACCATCGCCTGGACTTCCTTTTGCCTGATGAAGGGGAAGATCAAGACTTGGGGGACAAAGACGAAGGTGATATTAGTAGCCTGCCCACCCCCTCAACAGGCTCCTCAGAGGGGCCGAGGATCCCTAAGAAAGTCCCTAAATCCCTTCCAGATGACCTCTTCTTCTCTGCTATTATGAGGCACATCCAGGAGGTGATGGGGTTTGAAACTGAGGAGCAGGACCCTGAGTGACATCGGCTAGCGATCTACCTTCACAAGCCTGACTCCCCTCCTTTGGTCCCCCCTTTTATTGACACATACGAGGATGCTACTATGGCTGCATGGTGCAGGCTAAATGTGGGCGCAGGTTAAATGAGGTCCCAGCCATGTCCTGTAAAGCTGACAGGCTGCATCACGCCCCAAGGGGCAAGTCTTTACTGGGGGCAGGTCCATGCTGATTCAGTGGTCATCAGTGCCTCTCTCGACCACACTGTGCAGCCAGAGTATCTGAGCTCCCTCCCACCGACCCATTGGCTGGACCTCCTTGGGAAACAGGCATTCACCTCCTTCACTTTAATGATCCGTGCTCTCAGTTATCTCGCCCACATGCTGCAATATTAGAATGCACTGTGGGATAAGGCCAGGGATGCTGCCGGACAATTCTGCCAAGCAGCAAGCTATGGAGGTGCTCAAATCAGCCTCTGATGTAGGTACTCACATGCTCAGGGTGGCCTATGACATTGTGGATGCGTTGGCCCGGGCGGCGGCTACTAGCATGTGCCTATGCCAGTACTCATGGCTCAGGGTGTCTGGGTTCACCCAAGATGTCCAGATGTCCATCTTGAATGCTCCCTTTAGGGGCAACCTCCTGTTTGTAGGTGAGTTGAGGACATCCTCTAAGCTGCAGGCCTTGTGGTGGCTGTCATATCTGTTCACTCCTGGTATCACACGCAGCCCAGATCTAGCAAGAGATCATCCTTTCACCAGACCACCACCAGGCAGCCCTGGACGACTGCCAAGCCCCAAGGCAGGTGGAGGGCGTCATAGTCAGCCCTGCCTGCCCCCACCCCTTCTGCCAGCAAAAGCCCCAGAGGGACCTCTGTAGCCCCAGCTGCGGCCGTCCCCACCTCCTGACTCGCCGCCAGACCCCCTCACTCCAGTAGTGCAGGAGGCAGTCATAGAGGTGGAGAGACATAACTTTCAACAGTTGAGTTCGGCAGCTCATCGAGCATGGCCACTCCCTAGAGCTCCCAGAATGGCCTCCAGGTAATACCCCAGTTCAGTCCTTTTACCCTCCCAGTCACATTCCTCTCATTTGAGAGGAGATCCAGGCTCTACTCTGCAAAAGAGCCATCAAACCTGTTCCAGAGTTCCTGCTGGGGCAGGGATTCTACTCTCACATCTTCCTGGTTCCCAAGCACACCGGGGACCTCAGGCCCATCCTGGACCTCAGCGAGCTAAATCTGTTCATCCAGTACAAAAGGTTCAGGATGGTGACCCTTCAGGGACTGTTGCCACTGTTACACAGGGGGATTGGGCTTGCTCACTAGACATGCAGGATGCATACCTGCATATTAGGGTATGCACCTCTCACAGGTGCTCCCTCAGATTTCATTTTCAGGGAGCCCACTTCTAGTTCAGGGCTCTGCCATTTGGCTTGCCCTCAGCACCTCTGGTCTTCACCAAATGCATGGCAGTGGCAGCTGCCCTCAGATGGCAGGGGTGTTATGTGTTCCCTTAGCAGGATGACTGACTGTTGGCAGCCCCCTCCAGGGAGTGCCTGGTCCAAACCTTGAACTCTGCATGTTGCATCCTTCCAGGATTTGGGAGTTACCATCAGCCTCCCCAAATTTTTCTGTCCTTCTCCCAACAGCTCCAGTACATTGGGCGGTGTTAGATACAGCCCAGGTGATGGCCTCTTCCCCAGGATAAGGCGGAGCATCTCAGGAATCAAGCCCGTCTGCTCTACTCCAGCCGCCGTGTCCCAACCCGGTCTTTCTTCCCTCCTGGGACTCTTGGCCACGGCCATTGTTACAGTGCCTCTGGCCAGACTGTATATGAGGATTGCCCAATGGATTTTACAGGTCCACTGGGACCAATGTGGATGATCTAAAGCAGCCAGTCTTGGTCTTAGACTCAGTCCAGTGGGTGCTGTTTTGGTGGCTGGAACACAGCAATCTCTAAGGAGGGGTCCCTTTTACATTCCACCCCCACAGCAAATCCTCACAATGGACACCTCGTGTCTAGGCTGGAGGGCTTGTCTGGGTGCCCACCTGACCCAAGGGCAGTGGAGTTCTGTAGAGGCCAGTCTCCACATAAATAAATGTTCTGGAGAAGCAAGCAGTTCTGTACATCCTTCAGGCCTTCCAGACATATATCTCCCCGGGCCCACTGCTGATTCAGACAACTCCAGCGTGGTCTATTTATATCAACAAACGGGGAAGGACTCTTATCCCCTGTGTTGGGAGGCAATGAGAGTCTGGTATTGGGCAGTAGACCATGGCCTGGAGCTGTCAGCCATCCATGTTCGGCGTCCAGTACATCTTAGTGGACAGCTTGCTGGTCCCTATCTCGGTTCAAGGAGTGGGAACTCCTGTCCTCAATAGTGGAAGAACTGTTCGGCCGGTGGGGTCGTCCAGAGTTGGACCTTTTGTGACCCCACTCATTGTAAAACTGCTGCTTTTCTGCTCGCTTGCTCCAGGGCTTGGAGTTTTCCCGTGAGACACATTGTCCCTCTCTTGGAAAGGGAGGATCTTCTTTGGGGGTATGAGTCAGGTCACACCATAGGAACTTCCATCAGTGAAGCAGGATCCACATGGAAGATTTCCCAGCAGTACAACTGTGGCCGCGCACGCTGTCGTCACCTGCCGATGTCATCAACCCTATAAAGGCATGAGCAGCCCCACTCTCTACTCAGTTCTTTTCCTGCCATTAACTCCTATTGCATGTGTCTCTGCGGAAGCTCTGTCACAGTTTGCGACATTTTTGCCTACGCTTTTTTCTTTTACCTCATTTATATCAAGAGTTACTCCTTCCACATCTCTCTTCTGTTGCTGCGAAAAGAAGAATGCATCTTCCCATGAGACCCCATCTGGAGTACTGCGTGCAGTTCTGGAGACCCCTTCTCCACAAGGGCATAGAGAGGATGGAGGGAGTCCAGAGGAGGGCAACTAAAATGGTGCAGGGTCTGCACCAGAAGCCATATGAAGAGAGACTAAAGGATCTTAATATGTATACCCTTGAGCAAAGGGGCGTGATAGAAACATTCAAGTACCTCAAGGGAATCAACAAAGTCCAAGAGGGTAGCATATTTCAGAAAAGAGATGTGCAGGAACAAGGAGGCACAGTTTGAAGATTGGGGGTGGGGTGGGTCAGGGGCAATGTGAGGAAGTATTTTTTTCACAGAGAGGGTGATGGATGCATGGAACAGCCTTCCTGAGGAGGTTGTAGGGTTAAAACAGTGGGGAATTTAAGAATGCATGGGACAGACATAAGGCATTTCTAGTGGGGGTGGGAGGAAGTAGGCTGTCGGTTAACTAGGATCTGCAGCTTATCCAAAAGGTAAGGAAATGGGCAGACTGAGTGGGCCAAGTGGTCCTTGTCTGCTATCAGAATCTACGTTTCTATGTAGACAACCACAGCCTCTGTGTCTGCTGTCTTGGGCCTGACCCCAAAGTTTCTGACTGTAAACGCCGCCAAAAATTCATCCTCACAAACCTCAGGCAATGCAAAAAGGCTTTGAAGAAATTCCTCATGGAGCAGCAGGTAGACAGTTCTGGGCAGGGGTCCTCCAGGGTCCCTCCTTTCCATTCACTTATGGGTTCATCGAGCTCCCAGGCCTCGAAGGCCCGAGACAAGTCCTCAGAGAAAAGTCACAAAAAAGACCACAGCCAGGCTGGTTTCCCCCGGCAGCACTCCCAATCCCTGACAGCTTCTTCTTCCTCCTCTGGGGATACTGCTGTAGCTGCAGCGATGCTTTCTGCTGTCCAGTCCTCTGCTTCTTCCAGGACCCTACTGACAGCACCTCCTCCCACTTTTCAGGGAGGCCGGCTGTCAACCCTCTGGTCATCGGCCCCCCTCCTCCCGGTCGTTGACCCTTGAGTCATTGACGTCAGCCCCTCCATCACAGCCTGACACTTCCCCAGGCCCTTGGACATCGGGGCCCTCTGGTTCTCAAGACCCGATGGATGGCTCGTTGCACCCTGTGCCAGCGACCCCTCCAGAGTTGATGCAGCCTTCTACTACTGTCGACTTCAACACTATTATGACCCAGATAACTATGGCCCTGATGCACCAATTGGGTTCATACAGACCTCGTTCCCCAGTGCCGTTGACAGCCCGTCATTGTTGATGCCACTTTGGCCTTCTCAATCTGCCCTTTGTAGGGTGCTGTCTGTCCCTCACTCGTCAGACCTTGAATTAGAACAGGTCGATGTTGAAAAGAGGAGTACCACCCTGACCTCATCCTTCCTAAGGAAGAGGAGGAACCTCTTTCCTCAGATAGGTCCACTGCTTCCTCAGTGAGCAAGGACTCTGTTAAACATACTCCTAGGTCATTGATTTTATTGACAATACAGAGCAATTGGAGACCGAAGTCCATAAGCTCGCCACTGAAGCCTATAAGTAGCCCCTAATTCCTCTATTAGTACGGTACTGATCAAGTTTAGCTTTAAATTCAGATATTGTTTTACTATCAACCACATCTCTGGGCAATGCATTCCATATTTGTGTTACCCTATTATTTATCCAAAATCGCCTCTTATTTGTATTTGTTTTCTCTTTAACTAATTGTTGGCTATGTGCTCTTGTATTATGTCCATGGTCGCTATGCTTCAACCCTATACAATCCCAAAGAAAACAATCTTTATGAGCCTTAAAAATCAGGCACATGTCCCCTCTCATTCTTCTATATTCAGGTGTATACAATCCCAATGCACTTAACCTCTGCTCGTAACTCTGTCCTTTAAATCCTCTAACAGTTTTTGTAACTCTTCTCTGGACCCTCTCAAGGGATCCCACATCCTGTCTTTTATAAGGTACCCAAAACTGCATGCAATACTCCATGTGGGGCCTCACAAGTGCAGTATACAAGGAGACTATGACTTCACTTTTCTTGCATCCTATATGTCTATTTATACAATGTGCAATACCACTAGATTTTTTCATAATCTTATTGCAGTGTGTACTAAATTCCAGGTTACTGCCAATATTAATCCCAAGATCTGACTCTTCTACTGAGACCCTTAATACTTTACCTCCCAGACTATATTTAAAGAAATTGTTATTATTTCCAAAATGGATAACGGAACGGTCCCCTCCTGAAGATCCTACCTTTTTCAGTATCATGAAGCAGCTGTCCACGGCTATGGGCTTCCACACTGAGGAAGAGAATGTTACCAGGAGAGACCCAGTGACTTCTTGGAGATCCCAGAATCTCCTCTTAAGGTAATTTTTCCTCTTCTGCCAGCTTTGAGGAATGCCACCACTGTGGCATGGCACCACCAGACATGGTTCCTGCCATGCCTCAGGGCAGATAAACTCTATCATGCCCCTCAGGGCCTGCCTAATTATTCTGTCCAACCTGAGACTGACTTTGTGGTCATCAAAGCAGTGCATGACAGGTCCAAGGTGCCCAAGCATTTTAACTCCCTCCCTCTGATGGGGAATCCAGATGGATCGACCTTTAAAGTAGGAGGGTTTATACCTCCTCCACCTTGGGACTTCGGATTGCTAATTATTTATCCCCTATGGTCAAGTACCAGAACACCATCTGGAGGAAGGGCAAGGTGGCAGCCATGCTCTTCCAGAACAGGAGGTTCTCAAGTCCTTACAGGTCATTGAGAATATTAGTAAATATCTTCTCAGAGCCTTGTATGACATTTCTGATACAGGTGCCAGGGCTGCTGCCACAGATATTTGCATTCGTCTGCATGCCTGGGTAAGGGTCTTGGGCTTCGTGGCAGATGCCCAGCAGAAGGTGGTGAATGCCCCCTTCAGTGGCTCCAAGCTCTTCAGGCTAGATGTTTGGGACATTGTTAATGACTTACAGGCCTCTGGTAGGGCTAGTAAGTCTGTCCATTTACTGTATCATACGCAGCTTCTGAGCAAGCAGTGCCCTTCCTTTTGCAAGGTGCCCCACAAGTCTGAAACAGCCTCCTGTCCCCAGGGTAAGAGAAAGGCCTCCTCCACCTTACCTACCACCTTCTCCTCTGACACTGCAGCGGCACTTACCAGGGGTGATGGATCAGCCCCTGCAGCTGGATCCACCTCAGCTTGACTTCTTGCCAACCCCCTTCCTCCCCAACCAAGAGGTGGTGGTCTGAGGCCGGTTCTCCCTCCATCTCAATCAGTGGAGAACCATCACTTCAGATGCCTGGATCCTTCAGATTATAAAGAGGATCACACTCTGGAACTTCTAGAGGTGCCTCCAGAGACCAGCCCCAGTACCTCCACCTGCCCCCGGCTCATCTACCAGTTCTTTGGGAGGAGGAAAGTCCCTTCTGTGGAAAAGGGCAACCGAGCCAGTGCTCGGTCGCTAAAGGAACGGGATTTTATTGCAGGTTCTTCCTGGTCCCCAAAAGAACCAGAGATCAGAGGCCCATCCTAGATCTCAAGGACCTCAATCTTTACATTCAGTACAAAAAGTTTTGCATGGTCACCTTGCCAGGCCTGCTGCCCCTTCTCAAGTAGGGCAACTGGCTGTGCTCCCTGGATATGCAGGATACTTACTTGCATATCTTGGTGTTTCTCCACACAGTAGATTTCTTTGGTTTCTTTTTCAGGGTGAGCACTACTAAGTCAAGGTAGTGCCCATTGGTTTATCCTCCGTGTTGGGGTCTTTACAAGTGACTAGCAGCTTTAGCTGCAGCTCTCCAAAGGGAGAGAGCGGTACATTTTCCTTACCTGGACTACTGGCTGTAAAGGCCCCATCCAAGGAACAGCTCCTCCGGACCCTGGAGAGAACCCCCCAGCTATTTCTCTCCCTGGGCATCACTGTCAGTCTGTCCAAGTCCATCCTGATTCAGTCCCAGAGGTTGCTGTATGTAGGAGTGGTCCTGGATTCGGCACAGGGCAAAGCCTTTCTGCCTCTCAGTGGGGCAGAGTGCCTGATCGCCCAGGCTCAGGAGGTTTCCCAGAACCTTTATATTCCTGCAAGGGTGTACCTGAGGCTATTGGGTCTGATGGCCATGGCCATTGTCACGGTGCCCTTGGCCAGACTGCACATGCAGGTCCATCAGTGGACACTCGGGGTGCAATGGGACCAATGCACGGATGACTTGGATCAGTTACTGCTGGTCTCCTCCCCGGTCTGCAAGGTGCTTCAATGGTGGATGGACCTCTGGAACCTGTTACAGGGGGTCCCATTCCAGATCTCTTCCCCCCAGCAGATCCTCACCACAGATGCCTCCGGTTCGGGCTGGGGAGCACATCTGGGCCCCTTTAAGACTCGGGGAATGTGGTCCTAGGTCGAAACCTCCCTGCATATCAATGTCTTGGAGATGCGGGCGGTCCCGTATGCCATGCAGGCTTTTCAGAACCATCTCCTTCCGAGTCAGTTACTGATCCAGTCCGACAGTCTGTGTTGTCTGCAGTATCAACAAGCAGGGGAACACTCATATCCCCTATGCAGGGAGGCCATGAGAGTTTGGTACTGGGCACTAGGCCACAGTCTGGTTCTGCTGGCAGACCACATCTTGGGCGTGCTAAACACCCAGGTGGACTGCCTAAGCATGAATGGGAACTTCTCTTATCTGTTGCAGACGGTCTGTTTGCCAGATAGGGTCATCCAGAGTTGGACCTTTTTGCATCCCCACTCAATGCAAAACTGCCCAGTTTCTGATCACTAGAGCCAGGGCCTGAAGTTTTCTGGCAAGATGTGTTGTCCCTCTCCTGGAGCGGGAGGTTCCTGTTTGCCTTTCCTCTAATGCAGAGGATGTTAATCAGCTGTAGATGGAAGGGCTAGCATTTATCCTGATCGCACCATTCGGACCCCAGCAGATACGGTTTCCATTACTGCAACAGTTAAGCGGAGGCGCCATTTTCTTTGCCACTCTGCAGGAATCTGTTGACACAGGCTCAAGGATGCTGGTCCATCCCAGTCTCAAGTCCACGTTTCCATGCTGGCTCGTGAAGACATAGCCATCATTTGGTTTGGAGTGTCTCAGAGAGTGGCGGGTGTCCTCGTGGCAGCTTGGAAGCCCTCACTAGAGCCACATATTCCATGAGGTGAAGCAGTTTGCCATCTGGGTTGCCAGACATCATCTGGACCCTTTCACCTGTCTGGTGAGCCAGATTCGGGCTACCTGATAATCTCTGTCGGACTCGGGTTTCCAGTACTCCTCCCTCAAGGTGCACCTTTGGACTACCAGTACCTCTGCCTTTCACGAGCCTGTGGGTGGTCGCACTGTGGCTCAGTTGGATGTGTCCCATACCTTTCTCAGGGGCATCCTGCACCTGAAACCTCCAATCCATTCCCCTTTCCCAGCTTGGGATTTAAATTTTGTTTTGGAGAAGCTAACCCTGTCTCCATTTGATCCAGCTGCGACTTGTGAACTACGCTTTCTCTCTTGGAAAGAGCTATTTTTGGTTGTTATTGCCTCTGCCCGAAGGATTTCCAAGCATCAGGCTCTCTGGTGCGAGTAGTCTTATTTGATTTTTCACAAAGATGGTGTCTCTGTGCACAAATCCTAAGTTATTCCCTAAGGCGGTGTCTGAGTTTACCCTGAACCAATCTGTCCACCTACCAGTTTATTTTCCTGAGTGTGCCAAACCAGGAGAAGCACTGCTCCGTATGTTAGAATTGAGCAGGATTTAAGAGTATTATCTGCTCCGAACCAAGGAATGCAGAAAGTCAAAGCAGCTTTTTGCTTCTTTTGCCCCAGGTAGAGAGAGCGTTCAGGTTTCTAAGCAATGTTTGTCCAAATGGTTGGCACATTGTATTGTGTTCTGCTACAATAAGCATGACAAAGAGTTGCTAGGGACAATCAAAGCTCACACCACAAGGGGTATGGCTACCTCTGTGGCTTGCTTCAAAGGGGCCTCAACCACTGAGAGTTGTGCTGCTGCCACCTGGAGTACTGTCTATACTTTTACCAAGCACTACAGTCTGGACATTGCTTTTTGGGCCAGAGCAGGCTTCAGCTGTGCTGTTCTTCAGGGCCTTCTATCTTAGGCCCCAGCTTGCCTGCTAACCAGACTGTTATGCTGTTTCTTGTCACTGCTTGGAACTCATTCCTACAGCGTGACCTGATGACTGAGATGCCCCCAAAGAAGGTAGAGCAGTTACATAAGAACTTACCATTAACAGTAGTTCTTTGAGGAGATCTCAGTCATCAGGTCAGCCTTCCCTCACACCATTCCCCTATTTGGAGTTCCTGTTTTAGACTGACTGTCTGGTGTATCCAGCCTTTTATTCAGGCCTGGGCACCTCTCTCTCCTTGGTCCCCCATGACATGGGTATTCTCCCTTAGTCTCTGGGGAGAAAGAACTGAGGAGGGAGCGGGGCCACTCGCGCCTTTATAGGGTTGGTGACATCAGAGTGGGTGACCCCAGTAGTACTGCTGGAAAATCTTCCATGTGGATTCTGTTTTGCCGACGGTGAAGTTCCTATGGTGTGATCTGATGACCAAGATCCTTCAAGATCTGCTCTTACAGTATGTTCTTACATAACTGTTATATTTTCTTTGAAGATATCTCTTTCATCAGAACATACCTTTGGAACAAAACCTGCGTTAGCATTAGGACCACATGGAAACTTTACAGCCAGGGGTTGCCCACGATGGCGTCATCATAACATCTACATAAATGTGTGTGCCCCCTTCGCATTCTTTTTGTGCCATTGATCAGACTCATCAGACCCACTTTTACAGCAATGGAACAGCAGCTACAAGGCAGGTCTGCATCACGTACTCCCATCAGCTGAATTGCAGCTGACGAAGTCCTGGGACAAATTCTTCTCATACAGCCACAAACACAAGGACAGGGCTTCCTGGTGAGTTCCTGGTCACTGCTGCTTACTGCAGGTGTGTCCCAGCCTATGATGCTGTTTGCCTTTGTGGTGGCACCCATCACCCCCGACTGACCAGACACCAAGGCGGGACTGCGTAGTGCTACTGAGTCTATTTCAGCTGGTACATCGCCAGTCATAATGGAGATTCACTCTCCAATGTTAGCTATTGTCACGACCGCTACTCAAAGTAGCACTGAGACAGGCAGTGCTCCTATTATTCTCTGATATGATATGACGCCTACTGCCAGGCCTACCTTCAATCACAGTGGGCCTATCAACAAGGACTACTAACACAACTACCCTGTCAATGCCACACTCTGATATAGTGCAAAAATAGACCTCCTGAGCAGCCGCCAACATCACTGGCATGTTTCTCCATTTCCGTATATGAGCGATAAGATGATGAATGTGAGTATGATCCGACCTCATAATGGAGGAGGAAGATGAGGGAGGAAGACTATGATGAGGATTCCACAGTTTCCTCCTGCAGTGAGGACTCTGTTCGATACATCCAGGTCACCTCCAGAGGATTTCTCCTTTTTGCCGATGCAGCAAATGCAGGTCACCATGGGCTTCACCTGGAGGAGCAGGATTCCACAAAATGGAACCTGCTGGAGTTTCTGGAAATTACAGAATCTCCTATTATTCCTCTCCTGTATCCAGCATTGGAGGATGCTACCTGTGCAGCTTGGTACAAGCCAAACACTATACCAGCTGTTCCCAGAAAGGCTGACAAAATGTACTCTGCCCCTTCTGGTAAACCTTCTTCTGTTAATCAGCCTGAAACTGATTCAGTGGTGATCACAGCTGCCCATGATACATCCCAGGCACCTAGGCATGTGAGTTCCCTCCCTTCCGACAAGGAATCCAGGAGATTGGATGTCCTAGGCAAGTGTACCTATGCGTCTGCCTCTTTGGGCCTACGTATTGCCAGTTACCAGGCCCAAGTGATAACTATCAGAATACCCTATGGAGGAAGGCTAAGACTGCTGCACAGACTTTGCCTGAGGGCAGTGTCAGATAGCTTACTCAAAACTCTTGCTTCTGGTGCTGATGTGGGTAAACATTTGATCTGCACTGCATATGATGTTTTGGATGATTCTGCCAGGGCTGCAGCCTCTGGCATCTGTCTCGGGAGATATTCTTGGCTGACGTTGGCAGGGTTTGCAAATGACATGCAGCAATGCATTCTCAATGCCCCATTTAGAGGACATAAGTGGTTTGGTTCTGAGGTCCATGATATTCTATCAACTCTTCATGCCTCAGGCAGAACCATGAAGCCTGTGCATTCCCTTTATCATACCCAGCCTTATGGGTAGGAGCAGGGGTCCTTTTCATCTGGCTGGTATTGGGCAGTGATCAGCAGCTAGACAGCAGGGCAAGACAAGGGAGCAGGAGCCTTGTCAGACCCCAATACCACCCCAAGTGCTCATTCAAAAGTCCCTAGAGGTGGTGATGCAGGGGGAGCCACCGCAGCCGGCTCTGCCTGACTCCTTGTACACCCCCCCAATCCTCCACTTAAAACAGTGGAAGGAGTGACAATGGATGCATGGGTTCTTAAAATCATGGAACAGGGTCAGGCTCTGGAATTTCTAGACGTGCCTCCAGGATATCCCCCACTAGTGGCCCACTATCTTCCAAAACACCTGTTTCTGCTTCTGGAGGAAATACAGACTTTGCTACAAGAGAGTCATAGAACATGTGCCCTTAGAACAAAGGCACATGAGTTTTTACTCTCAGTACTTCCTGGTCCTGAAGTGGACAGGAGATCTGCGGCCTATCCTGGATCTCAGAGAGTTTAACTTCACAGAGTACAAGAAATTCAGAATGGACACTGTGCAAGGACTACTCCCACTGTTGCAGGCAGGGGACGGGATCTGTTCCCTTGATATGAAGGATGCTTACCTTCATATCAAATCTGGAAGCCTCACAGAAAATACTTGAGGTTCCTGTTTCAAGGGGAACATTACCAATTCAGAGTGTTGCCCTTTGGCTTATCTTCTGTGCTACAGGTCTTTACCAAATGCTTGGCAGTAGTGGCAGCAGCCTGTCACAGGGAAGGCCTGTATGTTTCCCTTACCTGGGTGGCTGGCTGTTGAAAGTCCACTACAGGGATGAGCTCCTGCAGCCCTTAGCTTGAACCAGACAGATGTTCAGTGCTCTGGGGTGACTATCAGCATACCAGAATCAGTGACACCTTGCCAATGACTGCAGTATATGGAAGAAGTCTTGAACATGATCCATGGCTCAGCGTTCTTACCCCCTGGACAGGGCCCACTGCCTGGTTGCCCAAGCACAGCTAGTGCACGACAGCAGGTATGTCTCAGCCAGGATGATCCTGTGCCTGCTGGGCCTCATGGCAGCGGCCATAGTGACAGTACCATTGGCTAGGCTGCACATGCAAATTCCCCAGTGGACTCTGAAAGTCCAGAGGGGATCAGCTCACAGGTGACTCTAGAACAAATGGTTCTAGTCACATCCCCTGTGCTCTAAGTGCTCAAGTGGTAGATGGAACCCAGCAACCTATTAAAGGTGGTTCCCTTTCTGATCCCTTCCCATCTCCAGATTCTCACAACAGATACCTTGGGGATGGGTTGGGGAGCCCTCTTGGGTTCCCATCAGACACAGGGTGCGTGAACCCCAGTGAAGAGCACCTTGCACATAAATTTTCTAGAACTGTGAGCTGTCCTGTACAGGCTCAAGGCCTTCCAGAACCAGCTGTCCCCAGGCCTCTTTGCTGGTACAGACAGACAATGTCAGTGTGATGCATTACATCAACAAGCAGTGGGGGGCTCATTTCTATCCCTATGCAGTGAAGCAGTTAGAGCTTGGCATTGGGTTCTGGAATGAAGTGATGCAATGAGAGTTTGATATTGGGCTCTGGAACAGTCTAGAACAATTAGCAGTACATGTTACAGGCATCGAAAACATCTTGGTGGACAAGCTAAGTGGGTCACAGTCCAGGGTGCATGAGTAGGAACTTCTGACTGCTGGTTGATGTATTCACAAAATGGGGTTGTCTAGAGTTGGTCCTTTTTTGTGTCCCCACACAACACAAAAGTGCTGCGTTTCTGATTTCTCGCTCCAGAGCCTTGTGTTTTCTGATGAGATGCGTTGTATCTTTCCACTAATTCAGAGAGTACTGTTCAAGCTGAAGATGGAGGGGGCAACTCCAATACTCATTGCATCCTTATGGCCTCATCAAATATGGCGTCCACTGCTGCAGCCACTGGCAGTGGAACCACCAGTACCGCTGCCCTTGTGCAGGGGTCTGCTGTCACAGGAACAGGGAACTTTAGTCCATCTGGACCTGAATTTACTTCATCTGCACCCATGGCTCCTGAAGACATAGCCGTAGCTCGTTTTGGGTGTCACAGAAAGTGGCAGATGTTCTGGTGGCCGATAGAAAACCATCCACCAGATGCACCTACTTTATGAAAAGGAAGTGGTTTCCTTTGTGAACTGCTTCACGTAACCTGGATCTATTTACCTGTCCAGTCTGTTAGGTTCTAGAACACCTGCTGTCCTTATCAGATTCAGGCCTGCAGTATTCCTCCATCAGAGTGCACTTGGCTGTTATCTCAGCCTTCCACGTGCCTGTAGATCGCCTTAAAGTTGCTCAACTGGAGGTAGCCTATACGTTTTTGAGAGGGTGTTTTACATATAAAGCCTCCCATTTGAAATCCAGTCCCAGCTTGGGATCTTAATTTTATTTTGGAAAAGCTGACTTTGACTCCTTTTGAGCCTGCCGTGAGTTGTGATTTATGCTTTCTATCTTGGAAAGTGTTCTTTTAGTTGCAATCACTTCTGCTTGATGGATTTCAGAGCTGCAGGCTCTAATGTTTGTGAGTCTCCTTATTTGATTTTCAACAGAGATAGGGGTCTGTGTACTTTAAAAAATTGTAGTTTATTAAAGTTTTCAAGAACCATACCATTCATTTATACAGTTACAAGAATAGTGCAGATAAGACATTGCTGAAAACGGCATTCCAATAGTAAGGACTATCCATCCTCCAGGGTATCATTTTTCTTTGAGTGGTCTCTTCCCATCCCCCTTTTTCCCTCTATTCAAGTATTCCCTAAAGTACCAACTGTTATGGTATATCAGGTCTGTGGTTCATTATCCACATCAGCCACTTGTTCCAGAACTCCTTACATCTTTTCTCTTTCGAGTTCAAACTGGCTGTTAATTTTTCCATACTATAAATTTACTGAACTGTATCCTCCCATTCCCTCTGCACTGGGGGATCTGTATTAGGGAGTCTGTGTACTTATCCTGAATTACAACCAGGTGGTATCTGAGTTTACTTTAAATCAAACCATCCACCTCCCAGTGTATTGAGCATTCCATTCCAGGGGAAGCATTGCTCCATAACATACATGTGTACAGAATACTCAAATACAGTACTGTACACACCATACAAAGTACTGCAGAAAGTCCTCACAGCAGTTTTTCATTTGCCCTTGGGAAAGGGGGTGCCCCAGTTTCTAAACCGTGTTTGTCAAAATGGCTAGCATTCTTTTACAGGAAGTACAGTAATGAACTTCTTGCTGTGGTTCATGGTCATTCCACTAGAGGCATGGCCACTTCTGTAGCTTGTTTTCAGAATGTTGCCACTGCAGAAATTTGTGCAGTTAAAACATAAGAACATAAGAATTTGCCAGCAGAAGGAGACCCTGTGGTCCATCTAGTCTGCCGGGTTTTCAAACCCCCACTATCAATTTGTCTTGCTAAGGTGACTATACTGTCTATTTCATGCCTGTTTGAATTCACTGACCATCTTGGCTACCATTACCTGCGGCAGGCTGTTCAAGGGTCCAGCACCCTCTCCATGAAAAAGTACTTTGTAACATTTGTTTTGAATTTACCTCCCACCAGGCACATTTTGTGTCCTTTAGTATGTGCAGCCCTGTTTTCCCAGAAGTTGTTCTTGGTTTGTATTGTGTTGATCCCTTTAACAAATTGAAATGTTTCACTCATGTCTCCTCTGTTCCTCCTCTGCTCAAGGGAGAATAAATTTAGCTGGTTGACCCTAGCTTCATATGTTTCGTGGTGCAGACCCTGCACGGTTTCCAGATGGTCTGTGTCCTTTTTTAGGTGGGGTCTCCAGAACTGCACACAGTACACCAAGTGAGGTCTCACCAGTGACCTGTACAGTGGGAGGATTACATCATGCTTCCTACTGGTAATACCCCTACCAGTACATCCGAGGATGCTGCTTGCCTTAGTGCTGCTTTTTTGCATTGTTTCCTACCTTTAAATCGTTTGAGATCATGACACAAGATCTCATTCCAGCTTGTTTCTTCTAGTAGCTACCCCTCCAGGACAAACTTCATGCATGGGTCCTTCTACCCAAGTGCATGACTTTACATTTTTTGGTGTTGAATCTCAACTGCCAGTTCCTGGACCATTCCTCTAGCATCCTGAGATCTGCTTCCATTTCTGCGATCCCTTCCTATGTGTCCACCCTGTTGCAGAGCCTCGTATCATCTGCAAAGAGGCAGACTTTCTCTTTCAGTTCTTCAGTGATGTTGCTGATAAATATGTTGAAAAGGATGGGGCCTAGTACTGACCCCTGTGGCACGCCACTTGACACCACCCCCTCTTGGGACAAGGTGCCATGTACCATAACCCTCTGTGTCCTGCCTTGCAGCCCATGAGGGCTAGCTCAGCCACTTCCTTTCCACCTGGACTGCTATCACCATGGACTGTTGGGTTCTGGAAGTGGTTGGTCGAGGCCTGCCTCTGGAATTCGAGTAGGCCCCTCCATTTCGAGCCTGCACCCCATGGAGGGGGGGTCTGGTGTCCACAGCCTCTCAGAAGGCTCTGTGAGATGACTTAGCTCAGCTCCTCTTCAAGGAGGTGGTGTGCAGAGTGGCAGACCTGCCTTCAGACCCAGGGTTTGTTTCCAGATACTTCCTGGTACCGAAGCAGATGGGGGGGCTGGCGTCCCATTCTAGGTCTGCATGACCTGAACAAGTTCCTCAGGTCCTGCACCTTCTGGATGGTAACTCTGGCTCAGATCATACCATTCCTGGAGCAAGGCATGTGGTTCTGCTCCCTAGATCTTCAGGACACATTCTTTCACGTCCTGATCCATCCGTCCCATGGATGGTTCCTCCACTTCCGAGCTGAGGGAAGCCTTTAAGAGTTCCAAGCCATGCCGTTCGGCCTGTCTTCAGCCCCAGGGTCTTCACCAAATGCATGGCAGTGGTGGCTTACCCTGGTGCCCGAGGTGGACGTGCCATACCTGGAGCGACTGACTGATAGCAAGTACCCCCAGGTGGAGGTGGAGCAGTCCAGGGATCTGGCCCTCCAGACTTGCCTCGACCTTGGCCTCAATGAGGCCAAGTTGGAACTCGTGCCTTTACAGGTGATTCAGTTCATCAGGGCAGAGGTCGGCTCCCAGCGGACAAGGCAGAGGTTCTCTCCTCCTTTGCCCAGTCATTTCTGGTTGGGCAATCACGCCCTGCCCAGGACTTCCTGCGTCTTCTTGGCTACATGGCGGCCTGCACCAGCATGGTGCGATGGGCTCGCTGGCATATGCATTCCCTCCAGTGGGAACTGGCCAGCCAGTGGTCTCAGCGCTCAGGTCATCTCGACCAGCTGGTCTCTGTGACCCAGAGGATGTGGGACAGCCTCCTGTGGTGGCTCGTCCCATCCCACCTGCAGGAAGGGATCTCGTTTGTCCTCCCTAGAGCCGACGGTCATCCTGACGACCAACTCCTCTCTGATGGGTTGGGGTGCCCATCTGTGGGAACACAGAGCCCATGGGCTCTGGTCCCCCCAGGAGTCCCAATGCCGCACCAATCTGTTGGAGCTTCGATCAGTTCGGCTGGCCCTGACTGCATTCTCTCCATTTGTTCGGGGTCAAGTGGTCCAGGTCCAGATGGACAACACCACAACCATGTACTGTCTCAACAAGCAGGGCGGGACGCGCTCCTTGCCCCTCTGCAAGGAACCTGTCTGCAGTTGGTCTATCATGCTCAGCCTGGAGACAGATCTCCTAACCAATCATGTGGCAGGAGCCTTGAATCAGCTGGTCGATTACCTCAACCGAATGGGCAGGGCATCTTACGAGTGGTCTCTCCACTAGGAGGTAGTACAAGATCTGTTCTCCCACTAGGGCACCCCTCAGGTGAACCTGTTCACCTCTAGGGAGAACGCAAAGCTATGGCTGTATCATGCCGGCCCTCCTCAGCAGGGTTCGCTGCAGGGTGATGCCTTCTCGAGGCTGTGGACCCCAGGCCTCTTCTATGCCTTTCCTCCCCTTCCCTTGATTCACAAAGTGCTCATCAAGGTCAGGAGGGACAGGGCACAGGTGATCCTCGTAGCCCCAGACTGGCCCTGCCAGTTCTGGTATCCAGATCTCCTCAGCCTCAGCTCTAGGCTCTCGAGGCAGCTTCCAGCATCCCCGGAACTGCTGTCAGTCAATCAGGGGAAGGTACTCCACCCGGACCTTCAATCTCAGCACCTAACGGCCTGGTTCCTGAGCGGCTAGTATTCCAGGCTTTGGGTCTGTCCGACGAGGTGCTCAATGTTGTTGAGGCTTCCCATAAGGAATCGACCAGAAAATGCTATGCCTTTAAATGGAAGAGATTCTCCATCTGGTGTTAGTACAAAGGGTTGGACCCATCATCATGTCCAGTGGCTAGCATTTTGAATTATCCTTGGTCCCTCTCCCAGCAGGTACTTCGGTCGACAACCCTAAAGGTGCACCTGGCATCCATCTCTGCTTACCGGGCATGGGTCGGTCAGCAGTCAGTGGTGCAGGAGAAGGTGGTCTGGCACTTCTTCAAAGGCCTAGATCACATATACCCTCCAGTGTGTGAACCTCCACCTCCATGGGATCTACTGCTGGTTTTGATAAAGTTTATGGCAAAGCCATTCGAACCAATGCACAAATATGACATCTCACATTTGTCATGGAAGACCAACTTCTTGGTGGCTATCACATCAGCCAGAAGGACTGGGGAGTTACAAGTGCTCTCTATCGAGTCTCCTTACCTGGTCTTCCACAGGGACAAGGTTGTCCTGTGCCCCACCCGAAATTCCTTCTGAAGGTGGTGTCAGAGTTTCACTTTAACCAGGTGATTACTCTGCCAGCGTTGTACCCAGTCACACCTCGGAGGCCGGTACAGGCTCCATACTTTGGACCTGAGATGCACGCTCGCTTACTACAAAGAGCGACCCATGGAAGTTTGGGGAGAGGTTTGCCAACTGTTTGTCACCTATGCTGAAGCCGCACCTAGCGACCTGTAGCCAAGCGGACAGTAGCTTGATGGATTACATCTTGCCTTGACCTCTGCTATAGGTTGGCAGGTAGGGAGCCTCCCGTAGGGCTTAAGGCTCATTCCACCCATTATACCGCTGCATCAGTGGCTGCTTCTAGGGATGTCCCTATCCAGGAAATCTGCAGGGCTGCTACCTGGAAGTCAGAACACACCTTCATTTCCCATTACCACATCAACCTTGAGTCATGCTGGGATGCTGGTTTTGGAGCCTCAGTTTTCCAGTCCCTCTTTCCTAAATAGGGGGTGTGCGTCTTGCCTCCCTCCTCCTGGAGAACTGCTAGGAGTCTGCCAAGAAGTGTGGATAGAGCAACATATCCACAATCCTAGAAAAACAGGTTACTCACCTGTAACAGTAGTTCTAGGAGTGGTATATGTTGTTCATCCACACTGACCCACCCGATCTCCCTGGCTTCCAAAAGGACAAGATCTGGCATCATGAGGTGGAGCCGAGGGTTATACCACCCGGGTGGGTGGGAGGAGCCAGCTTGAAGACTTTCCGGCACATCTTAAAGCGGCAAGGTACCTGCCAAGAAGTGTGGATGAACAACATATCCCACTCCTAGAACTACTATTACAGGTGAGTAACCTGTTTTTATTGGCTAGGGGGAATACAGGTGTCAGTATCAGAGGAGGAAAGGGACCTGGGAGAAATGGTCAGGGGTGATATGAGAGACACATCGTAGTGCCAAAAGGCAGCAGCCAAGGCAAATAAAATGCTGGGCTGCATCACCAGAGGGAATCCCCTCTAGGAGGGAGCAAGTTATTCTGCCACTGTACAGGTCACTGGTGAGACCACACTTGGAGTACTGTGTTTAGTTCTGGTGCCTTTAACTGAAGAAGGGTATCAAATTACTAGACTAGGGTCCAGTGGAGGCAACCAAAATGATCAGGGCATGGGGACAGAACGTATGATGAGAGGCTGAAGGAACTGAACATGTACCCCAGGAGGACAGAAGGGGGTTATGATCAGAACCTTCAGGTACCTTAAGGCATAAAAGGGTTGGTAGGAAGGGCACCTTTAACTTAAGAAAGGAGGGACTTCTGGTGACATCACTTGGGAAATGCGGCTTGAAGAACGCCTCTCTCCGCCTCCCAAATCAAACTCCATCTAACAAGTGTAACTACCTAACAGACCTGCAGAAGAGGATCGCTGAATAGCCAAAATGTCAACTAGACAAAAGCAGAAGGAATCGGCATCAAATTCTTTTGGAAAAAAGCAGCAGACAAGACAACAGCTGAGCTGGCAGCCCCTCCCACTCCGGAGTGCAATGGTGGTGGAATCAGTGGTAATGCAGAGCTTATTCAGCCCACTCTAGTGGAAACCGAGGCTGAAGGCATTTTACAATTACATCAAAACAACTTGTAGGTCAACTATAAAAATCGGAGAAACCTTATCCAAAATGGAATCCCTTGTCTTGGAGAATACCCAAAATATTAAAGCTCTTGAAAACCGCACATTAAACTAGAGGAAGTGGCAACATACAACATAAATACCTTGGACAAACGTAACACAGCTGTCCTAGACTTAGACCGCAGGGAGACCAAATTAGATGAAAAGACTGAAGATCTAGAGAATCGTAGCAGGAGATGTAACATCAGACTGCATGGGCTGCCGGAAAAAACTGAAACTGACAATATGAACCAGTTCATAGAAGGCCTACTAAAGGAAATGCTCTCACTGCCCCAGGACCTACAGTTAAACCTTATTCGGGAACATCGATCCTTAGTGGCACCCCTGAAAGATCCCTTGGCTAGGCCACGTTCTATAGTAATGGAGTTTATGGACTACAGAGCAAAAGAACAAGGCTTACATACAGCATGGGGCAAAAGAGAAGTATTTTTTGGAGACCATCGCCTCTTCTTAGGACACGATTACACCCCAGCTGCTGTGCAGCGTAAGAGGAAGGTATTGGCTGTTCAAAGAAAACTAAAGGAGAAGGGTCTGAAAGCTTTTCTCAAGTACCCAGCATGCTTCCGGGTGGTTGCTACAGAGGGCACGAAGCGTTTTGAGGAACTAAGCGATGCTAAAGACTTCCTCACTGGTCTCGGTATTTCCATAGACAACCTTATCACAAGTTTTCCAGCAAAGAAACTGCAATCCATAGAATGGCATCAGCCCAATAGTACCAGGAGAGGCCAGAGGAACAAAACCAGAGATCTTTGGCAAGGAGTGCAGGAATCCAGGAGCCAAAACAGTGGTACAGCTACTGAAATGTATAACGGGGTAGACCAGTCAAATTCGGCAGACTTAGAAGATCAGAATACTAACCATTGAAGTAAAGGAACTATCTGAGGGCACACTCATTCAGTTATTCATGCTGGACACTTTATCCTAGAAAATGAAAATAGTTCTGTGGGTAAAGTATTGCTGAGAGATCAGAAAATGGAGTACTGTAATGTCGGAACTGCAGGGGGAAGGGGAAGGGCTTGATTTTAGGAGCGTACTTGTTTTCTACCCAGATGCAAGACTCCTTTGAGAAGGCTCTCCTTTACTTATGGCACTGCAAAACCCCTCGTGGCCAAAAAAAAAAAAAATATATTAATATGTAATGGGAGAGCGGGGAGAGCCAGATTCGGAGAGTAGGTGGCCTTTAACATCAGATAGCCATCACAGTTTACCTAGGTGGCCACCCTCTCCCTCAGCTGGGCACACGTTATCCAGAAGAGGGTAAAGCGCTGTTTGTTTCCACCATTCCTCCCCATACTATTGCTCTCCTCACAAAGGGGCAAGGTAAGGAGGAGGCAGAGAGGGATTTTGCACCTTGAGGATCACCGAGAGGGGAAAAATATACTCTCTAGAACTTTAAATAACTTCAATAATAATAATTTTTTTTTTTGCCCGGGGGGATCTACATTCTCAAACTTCAGGTTTAATAACAATATAAAGTGAGATGTTTCACTGAATGTTAAAGATCAACGTTACTATTTATATGTTCAGATTGTTGGAAATGATGTGCACAGTCTTTTTAATGGGCTTCTAGGAGCCAACACGAATTTAAGCAATATATCATGGGAGGACTGAAAATAGTTACTTATAATGTTTGGGGAATTCACAGCCCAATTAAAAGGGCCAGGTTGTTGCAGGAGCTGAATAGGCTAAAAGTCGACATGGTATATTTACAAGAAACGCATTTAGGAGAGGTGGAACATAGAAAATTGAAACAATCCTGGGTTGGAGAGGTCTATGCTTCACATTACGAGGGTCATACTAGAAGAAGGGGAGTGGCTATTCTTTTGAGGAAAAATAGCAGACTAAAAGTGCAGGAGATACAGACTGACCTTGAGGGCAGATTTGTGAGAGTGAGAGGAGAACTGGGTGACAAAAAGCTAAACATGATTAACATATATGCCCCAAATGAAGACCTAGCGCTGGCCAGGACTTCTTTATGAAGACTTTGGTAGAGGGAAACTTGAACCCACAGAGATAAACATTAAAGGAGGAGAGTTCAACATGGTGCTGAACCCATTATGGGATAGATCGAAGGGAAAGGGCAGCGGAGGGGAGTCCAAATCTACAGCAACTTAAAAAAAAATAATTAAGGAGTTTGATTTATTAGATATCTGGCGTCACCAGAATATGGGGGCCAAGGATTATAGTTTCTTTTCACCAAGACATCAGTTGTACTCTAGATTGGATTTTTTTCTGTTGTCCAGTGAGTGGGCCCATGTGGTGGATGACACCAAAATTGAAATCTCAACAATTTCAGACCACGCACCTGTAAGCATGAACTTTAATCTGACCCCTCCACAAGGGAGACATCATTGAGGCTAAATGTCAGCCTATTAAACAGAGATGACTTTAAAGAACTTGTAACTAGAGAGATGAAATTATTTTTAGAACTAAATCAGCAAAGAGCTCCCACCCCATCCATAATGTGGGATGCACTAAAAGCATACCTGAGAGGCGTAGATCACATCCTATGGCTCACACCTTAAGAAACAAACACAGCGATAAGTGCTACTCAAACAGCAATTCAAGATTTTAGAGGCCAATCATAAACTTAATCCAGATCAAGAGACTGAGATGAGACTAAGAGAGACATGAGAGAACTTGACCACTTATTGGACCTAAAATAGAGGCGCTTACACTATGCTAAACAACGCTTTTCTGAGCAGGGTAACAGGGTGGGAACCTTACTAGCAGCTCAGCTCAGAAAAGAGATAGTTAATAGGACGGGTGCTCAGGCTTAGAGGTCACCCCAGTACTCCACCAGTAACTAAACCAAAAGACATAGCCCAAACATTTGCAGACCTTTTTTTTTTTTTTTTTTTTTTTCAAAAATAGTTTATTGATTGGTTCAGGAAATACATTAATACATTTGATAATTTTATATCCAGTTACAGGTTGAACAAGACATGGTTAAATCAATCCAGGGGATGCACACCAGACCTACCATTTCCAAGACAGTTTTAAATGTCATACAGTTATTCATAAGGTTAGGTGCATCCCTGTAGTACAGTATATTGAAAGTAAGACACCAATGCCTAGAATAAGTAAGATAATAGCCACGTAGGGGAATCTTATTGGGCACAGAACCAGGACATAGACAAGGTTATACAGGGAAATAACCAGCTTCGATTGCTCTAATTAAGGGATCCCACATCAGATCAAAGGCATGAGGTTTACCCAGAGCCCCAAGCTGTGCTTTTTCAATGGACATGCAGGATAATAAATTCTTTGACCATCTACTAATAGACGGGGGCTCTGGGGATAGCCAAACCTGGGCAATGGTACGGCGAACATTTATAAGTGCCATATTCCACAAGTTATCTCTTTTAGCACCCCTAGGAAAATCTGGGTCTGCACCCAGCAATAGTTCCACAGGGGATTTTGAGGGGGCATAGCCCAGGACACCGGACATGATTCTATGCATTTTATGTCAAAAGGGGGCAATTTTAGCACATGTCAAGGTCATGTGTAAAAAGTCACCAACTCCCGTTTTGCATGTGGGACAGACATCAAAATTTGAGTCATCTAATTGGTGCATTTTGGCTGGGGTGATATAGACTCTGTGTAAGAAATTAAGTTGTATGAGTCTCAGTCTATTGCTAACGAACAATTAACATAATGAGAACATGCCAATTTCCAAGTTTCTGGGTCAGTATTTAAGGAGAGGTCTTCCACCCACCTGAGCCTGCTCCTAGGTGGGGCTTCTACATTGTGCCCCATTATAGTGTAATAGTAAGTCAATGGAGGTTTTCTACCCCGCTGAGGTGTGTACAATTCCTCCTCAGAAGGAGAGAGGGGGAGCCCCGCCTTCCCTGAGAGTCTGATTGACCCCGCATATCTGTCGGAGCTGAAGGTAAACAAAAAAATCCCCTGAATGAATCCCCGCATATCACCTATCTCTTGAAAGCTGCGAATCAACCCTCCGTGACAGTTGGTTGACATGTGTGAGACCCTTTTTATTCTGATGGCTCAGCCTCTGAATGAGTTGTACTGAGGGAGAACCCTCCTTTCACAGCGCCCAGCAGGCTCAAGTATGAGGAAAGTCCACCCTGCCAGCCTATGTGAGTATGCACTCTTCCTCCAAATTGCCAGAGTACTGGCCGTGAATGGGTTAACTGATGATTTACCAATTTGACAACCAGGAAGGAAATACTCCCACTTAACAGGTCATATCTAAGACTTCCCAGTATTGAGTCTTCCTCCAGCCCTACCACGGTCCTTATCATACCCATGATTAACAAAAGCCAACTGGGCCGCCTGTAATAAGCCCTGAAGTCTGACAAACCCACACCACCCTCAGCCATCGGTTGGAACAGAGTTGCCCTCTTAATTCGAGCCCTCCTTTCCCTCCAAAGAAATTTGTGCAAGGCTGCATAAAGGCTCCTGAAGTGAATCTGTGGGACTCTGACTGGCAAGGACTGGTATAGATACAAACATTCATGCAGAATCATCATCTTAATGGTACCAACTCGACCCAGGAGGGAAATAGGCAATGCATTCCACGCTCACAGTCTTCTAACACTCTGGACACCAAGGACTTATAGTTTAGGGCACACAGCTGATTGATATTCATTGACAACATTACTCCCAAGTATTTAACTTGTTTGACTAGTTGTAACCCACCCAGATTGGCTATCAGTTGCGCTGTATCGTGCATACCAATGGACATTAACTCACTTTTAGTCCAGTTCACTTTATGGCCTGAAAGGGCACCGAACTCCTTCATAAGACTATGCACTACTGGGAGATCCCTGGCCGAGTTTTGCAGAAAAAGCAGTTGCTCATCTGCGTACATTGAAATCTTGTGCGTAGACCCCCCCAAACCCTCTATATCAGGATGAGCCTGTAAAGCCGCAGCTAAAGGTTCCAGGAGAGACTGATAACAGCAGGGATAGGGGACAACCCTGATGGGTGCCCCGTTCTAAACCAAAGGGCTTGAGAGACTACCATTTATCAAGATTTGTGCTGAGGGGTCCATGTATAGAGTGCGATCCATTGACAGAAAACTGTACTCAACCCCATCCTTTCCAAGATGTCAAACAGATAGTCCCACTCCACCCGATCAGACTCTTTCTCTCTGCCTAACGCCACAATGGCGGCCCCATGTGTCCCTCCTTAGACCACCTATGAATCACATTAAGGGTTCTTCTGATGTTATGCTTCCTATATCTCCCTTCACAAAGCCAGATTGGTCTTGATGAACCAGCCAGCAACTGGGGCTCCAAACGCCAAGCCAGTACCTTAGCTATGATTTTTATTAATCTGCAGCGAGCAAAGAGATGGGGCGATAGGATGCGACTTTGTCAAGTCTTTCCAGGTTTGGGGAGAACTGTGATAACCACAGATCATGAGGAGTGGGTAGGATACCTTTCTGCAGCCCCTCCTCTAAAACATGTCAAACAGGGTCCAGCAACAGCAGGCAGAAGGTTTTGATAAAGTCAATTGGGAGCCTATCAGGACCGGCGCTTCCCCTTTAAAGATACTATTGCTACCCATACTTCCTGCTTAGATAATGGGACTTCCAACAACTTTGTGTCTTTGGATCCTAATTTAGTCAATGGGGCTTGACTGCAGAATGAGGCAATTTCTCCCTTTGTTGGGTGACATTCGGATGAATATAATTCTTTATAGAATTGCACAAACTCGTTACCTATACTACCATTGTCATGCAACAGTCCCTACCCCCGGGCCAGGAAACGACCCCCACAGTCACCATCAAAGTAGGCCCCTGCATTTGCAATTAGTATAGTACATTCCAGCCTAGCGCTGTGGAGAGTGTTAAATTTGTAACGCAAACGTTGAATTATACGATAAATGCTCTCTGATGGTTTGCTCTTATGAGCAGAATCACAAGCTGCAATTTTTATTATGTTTGCTTGCACGCATGTGCAAGGAACACAGTGCCATCATACGAGTTTTCCAGAGGTGTGTCAGCCTCTTCCAATTCAGTCAGTGTGTTTGCAGCTGCAGTCGCAGAGCACCAATCACTGCTCCAGTGGTCTATGACAGCTGAAAATGCAGTGGCATACAGTTGAAAGGGAGAGCTCCACTTGAGTGAGCAGAGCTCTCCCACACACGCACGCGCACGCACACTGCATGCTCATGCCCCCTCACCCCCACACTGTACGGGCCGATGGGGTGCCCAATCTCGTCACTGCATGCCCCACCCCCAAAGATCCAGGTGCCACACTGGGAGCCCACCCCAGCGTGGCAAAATGATGTTATGGCCGACGGGGTGCCCAATCCCGCCGGCTCCAGCCCCGAACAGCCTTCAGCTGCTACACTGGGAGCCCACACCAGCATGGCAAACGTCCCTCGTTGTCTCAATAAAGAAAGAAATACACCTGCAAATAAAAAACTGTCCTCGGTGCTTCTCCCTGCCCCTCCCACAACTCCGCACTCCACCACTGGCGCACCCTGCCTCCCCACACCCCTCACCCCATACTTAGCTCTGGAGCTCGACGCCGATGATCTTTGGTGGACTGGGAACACATCTGCACTCTTCAAAGCTGATCGCGAACTAAGGAAATGCCGGTAAGCTGTATAATGGAATAGATAGGGTTTTTCAACTTTATTGCATATCTCAGGCATTTTTGGAATTTTTGCGCCAAATTTTCAACATGGGGTTTTGGGACCCCTTCTCATGAATGCTGTCACTTGTCATGATGCTACTTCAGGTCTAAAGGGTGATTTTAGCAGCCACTCGCGCAAAATTACCTTTCCGGAATGATTAACGAAACTCTTGGGGGTGGGAGGACAGTAGTCACTATGCCAAGGACAGACTACACTTGAGTGAGGAGGGAAGAAAGTGTTGAAACAGAGGATGGAGGAGTACATTTATTTATTTATTTATTTAAGAGATTTACAGGAAGGCATACTGAGCAGAGTACCGCCGATTCCAGATGCGCCTGGGAGAGGGATTACATAGTGCAGTACAAAAATACAAAATATAAATCAGTACATACAATTAATAGGTAACAACAGTGGCCCATATTTAGCACATGAGTAATTTGCAGAAAACAACAAGGTGATCCGGAAGGATGCATCAGAAGCTGGGATGCATATGGTTGGTACAAGGAAAAAAAAAGGATGAGGAGTATGACAGGCAATGATGTACTAGGATGGAAAAATTTCACAGTTACATCGTGTGGGTAGGTTACATGCTAATTCGGGTAGGCCAGCGTATCTAACAGCAGCAGTAGAGAGGAGTCAGCAGCAAAAAGGTACTGAATTAAGAAATGGTGCCAGAAGTTGCAGGAATTTAGTGATGGGAAAGCATGTGCAGTTGATGGCAAAGTGCTCTTTGAGGAGAGCATTACGTTAGGGGAGTACTTGTAGTGAGTCTGATGTCGGCTGCCAGGGAGTTCCATAATTTGGGCAGTCTGAAACTAAAAGCTACCTGACCTGATCGGGTGGATCTGTGGAATGAGAAGGAGCCTGACGTCAGTGTTCCTGAGATCGTAGGTAGGTGGGGGCGTGTTAGAAGATGTTGATAGGTAGGAGGGCAGCAGAGAGACCAGAATTTAGCAGTAATTCTAACACAGTGCAGCAATCAACGATTTTGGAGTGACGGGAGGTCAAGAGCCTGGTAGAGGTTGCAGTGATGGGTATTGGGAGGGAGGTCCAAAGCGAACCGGCAGAAGGAGTTGAAAATGGGGTTTAGCCTGGCTAAGGATGTAGGGGGTGCGGCACCATAAATGACGTCACCGTAGTCAAAGATTGGGAGGATCATTTTTTGCACAATTTCTTGCCTGGTTGGTAGGGGGATACAAAGTTTGTTGCGATGGAGAGCACCCAGCATGGGATGTAGTTTTTTTTGCAGTGTGTCTACATGTGCTGAGAAGTCCAGGTGCTGGTCCAGCCAGACGCCGAGGTAGCAATCTGTGGAGCAGGCCTCAAGTGGAGACCGATCCAAGGTATAGAAAGTGGGCACGTCGGTCAGCCGGGATAGTTTGGCTCGGGGGCCGAAAAGGGAGACAGTTTTTTTTGCGTTGAGGAAAAGTTGGTTTTCCAGAAACCAGCGTTGGACGGAGTCAAAATCCTTCTGAAGGCAAGCTGATACGGCGGCACCAGATGGGCCGGAGGCGAAGAGAACCGTATCATCTGCACACATATGGATGCCAGATTTGTGCAGACAGTGGGGAGATCATTTAAAAAATTGAGAAGAGCAGTGGGCCAAGTACAGACCCTTGAGGTAGCATCACTGGTGACAGGGAGGTTGGGGGATAGGGATGTACCGATGCGGACTGCTTGTGATCGGCCTGTTAGGTATGAGCGGAACCAACTGAGTGCAGATGGAGACAGGCCAGTTTGGGCAAGTTTGGATAGTAGTAGGGGGTGAGAGACCGTGTCGAAAGCTTTTGCCAGGTCAATAAAAATAGCTGCAGTTATGTCTCCTTTGTCAATGCCTGTGAGGATGGAGTTGGTGAGACGAAGGAGGGATGTGGTGGTGGAGTGATTTTTTCTGAACCCGGCCTGAAAAGGGGTGAAAAAGGAGATTGTATCTAGATAGGTGTGTAACTGGGATAGGACAAGACGCTCTTGAATTTTGGCTAGGATTGGGAGCAGAGATATAGGCCGGTAGTTCGATGGGGAGGAGAGGTCCCCTCCCTTGGGGAGGGGGAAGATAGTGGCCTGTTTCCATTTTGTGGGGATGGTGTAACTTAAAAGACAGGTTATAGAGCATAGCTAGGGGGCAGGCTATGGCCGGGGCGGAGAGCTGTAGCATTTTAGAATCTAGCCCCGATGGGCATTTACCTTTGGATGCATTTAGTGAGTGAAGAATATTCAACACCTGGTCAGGGGTGACTGGTCAGAGTGAGAAGGAGGCCGGGGAGCGTTGGGGGGTCAGGGGGTCCTTGGGAGGCGAGAGGTGGAGGGTGGGGTGGGGTGGTAGGAGAGTAGGGAGGCAGTAGTGGCGGAGAAAAGGGCATTAAATTCGGTGGCAATCAGAGAAGGGTCATTTATGATTTTGCCTGCGAGGTTGAGGGTGGGGGTGGGAGGTTTGGTTGGAGGGATGAGGAGGGATTTTATGGATTTCCAGAATTGTGAGGGGTGGGTGTGGTTTTTATTAAAGGCTGTTTTGAAGTAGTTTGATTTGGACTGCCGGATGAGTCTTGTGCAGGCGTTTCGAAGAGCCCGGTAATGCTCTTTGGCTGGTTGAGAACCTGTGGCCTTGAAAGATTTCCACGCTCGGTCTCTGGCTCGGAGTTGTTCCATGAGTGCAGAGGTTACCCAGGGCAAGTGTGAGCCTCTTACTCTGGATCTCCTTAGTGGGGCATATAGATCCCAGATCGCAAGGAAGTTAGAGGAGAAGTAGCTCAGGTCCTCGTCCATGAAAGTGGCACGAGGGATGGGGGACCAATCAGTGGTGGTGAGGGCGAAAAGGAGCGCAGGGAGATCAAGGGATTTGTATGCCCTGCAGTGCAGCAGGCGGGGTGGGGGAGCCAAGGGATGGAAGATTTTACGCACTATATAGATCATATGGTGGTCGCTAAGAGAGTCCGGTAGGAGGCCTGCATTGAGTATCCTATGTGGGTGGGTAGTGAGTGCCCAGTCCAGTAGTGTGTGATTGTTTGATTTGTGGTTTAGGTGGGTGGGTTCCCCTATTTGCTGGTGCAAGTTTAGCACATTTACTTGACTGCGTGTTTTTGATGCTGCACTTCCCAGCCAGTTCAGATTGAAATCACCAAGGATGTGGAGTTCACCGCCCTCTGTGAGGGCTCTCAGGTTGCCAAGGTGTTTGAGGATGCTGGTTAGCGGTGTGTTTGGTGGGCAATATGACCCAGATATGTAAACAGGGATAGAGTGGGGTAGGGGGATTTTGACCAGGAGGGAGTCAGTGTTTGTCAAGGGTATTTGAGAGGTAATTACAGAATACTGGAGGTTTGAGGCAACATACATAGCAGTGCCACCACCCTTCTTCCTCCTGCCTGTCTTGGCGGATTAGTGAGAAGCCGGGTATTGAGAATTCCTCGTCCTGGTGATGGGGCTTCAGCCAAGACTCCGTGATGATCACAATGTCTGGGCAAAGGGAGAGGACCGATGTTTAGAGGGCTGCTATTTTATTTAGGATGCTACAGATATTAATATGCACGATTTTGAGACCTTTGGGAGGTGAGTGGGAGGTGCCGTTGGTTGGGCAGCTGTGGGTGCCTGTGGGCAGGGTTCTGTTCAGCGTCCTGCTATGAGCAGTAGGAAAACCAGGCGTGTCTTAATAGGCACGGAAGCTTGGTGGTCGCCCCTCCGGGTGGGGCGATGTGTGAGTGGAGTTTGCCTTAGGGGTTGAGTAGAGTTGGAGGAATAGGGTGGAAGTTGAGGCATGGAAAGAGGGGGGGGAGGATAGTGGCCCCCAGTGACCAGTTGCGACCTTGGTAGAGGGAGTGATTCACTGGAGCTGAGGAGGAGTGGGGTGTGGGCATGGGAGTGGGGGAGTGAGGTGACAGGGGCTCAGGTAGGGTAGGGTTTAGTGAGGGGGGGAGGATGAGGCTATGCAAAGCATAGTAAAAATTGCAGTGAGGAACTGCATTAATGGTTTTATTTTTCTTTCTTGGGTGTAGAAGAGAGAGATGACAGTATGCACAACAGTGGCCACTAGTGGTTGGGAAATATAAGGGACTAGTGGGAAAGTGGGCTGATTGGTTCACGAGCTATGTGGTATGACAGCACAAAAGAGCCGACCAAGGGTAGTGGTGGGGGTGGGGAGCCTGCAGGCGCATGGCGGGGCTAAACTCTTCTACAGACTGGGAAGCAGCTGCTGAGCAGAAACACCGGCTACCTGCGATTCGAAAACTCCTCGGCTTGCAATTTAAACTAGGAGTTGGGGGTGGCAATAAGGGAAGAGATATGCAGAGACCACAGGTTGGGAAACCATATGAGCTTACCCCCCATAACAGTGACAAAGGACAAATGGCAAGTACTATTGGTGATGCTAGGAAAGGGGGGCAGGACGGGAGGGGGGAAGGGTGGAAGGTGGTTACCCTTAATGCTAGGAGCCTTGGAAGGAAAACTGCAAAGTTACAGGTGCTCATGGCAGAGGGAGAGGTGGACATTGCAGCCATCACAGAAACATGGGCTACCCAATACAATGACTGGGACCTGTCTGTACCAGGGTACAGGTTATTTCAGTGAGGACAGGGTGATTGGGAAGGGGGGTGGCACTATATGTGAAGGAAGGACTGAAGTGTGTAAGGGAGGAAGGGGAGGAGGGTAGTACGGAGTCACTTTGGATGCAAATCCAGGATTCCAAGAATAGAATTCTTAGAATGGGGCCACAAGAGTGGCCCCAAGGATGAACCGGGAAACTACAGACCAGTGAGCCTCACATCCATCGTGGGTAAACTAATGGAGACTATCCTGAAGGAGAGGCTGGTGGGCCCTCCTAGAGGCCAAAGGACTACAGGACAGCAGACAGCATGGCTTCATACGTGGCAGATCCTGCCAAACCAACCTGGTGGAGTTCTATGACTGAGTAACTAGGCAACTGGACAGGGGCCATGCAGTGGATGTCCTGTATCTGGACTTCAGTAAGGCATTGGACTCTGTGCCACATGGAAGGCTGGGAAGGAAGTTAGTAGGCACAGGGCCGGGTGCAAAGCTGGTGAGATGGGTAGGAAACTGGCTTCAGGGAAGGTAACAGAGGGTGGTGGTGGGTGGGAGCTCTCACACCCAAGGGCAGTGACGAGCGGTGTTCCACAGGGCTCGGTGTTGGGACCAGTGTTGTTTGGGATATTCATTGCAGACATATCATGGGACATCAAGAGCAAAATCAGTCTGTTTGCTGATGATACCAAGGTGGAGCGGTGGTGGATGACCTAGGGGGATGGCAGGGGTTGCAGGATGATCTGGCAAAGCTTGAAACCTGGTCAGACACCTGGCAACTGGGGTTTAATGCCAAAAAGTGCAAGGTGCTGCATTTTGGGATGAAGAACCCAAGGAGGAGTTACCAGCTGGGGGGAGTGCAGCTAGCACAGACAGAGGAGGAGAAGGATCTGGGTGTGCTCATTACAGGGTCAATGAACAACTCGGCACAATGTAGGAAGGCAGCTGCAAAGGCCAACAAAATGCTGGGTTGTATTGCAAGGGGTATATCCTCAAGGAGGGAGGAGGTGATTCTGCCACTGTATAGGTCATTAGTTAGACCACACCTGGAGTACTGCGTGCAGTACTGGCACCGTATCTGAAGAGGGACATTAGGTTACTGGAGGGGTGCAGCGCAGAGCCACAAAGATGATCAAGGGGCTGGGGGACTTATCATACGAGAGGAGGTTGAAGGAGTTGAACATGTACTCACTGGAGGAGAGGAGGGACAGGGGTGACATGATTGAAACCTTTAAATACATGAAAGGAATAAACAAGACAGGTACAGAGGGGCTGTTCAAAGTAAGGGAGAGGAGGGCCACCAGGGGCCATGATATGAGACTGGAGGAGGAAGGTTCAGGAGGGAGATGAGGAGACATTTTTTTACAGAGAGGGTGGTGGCTGGGTGGAATGCGTTACCTGCAGAAGTGGTATCAATAGAACAGTGGACTGCTTCAAAAGGGGATGGGACAGGACAAGGGAGAGGGTTAATGAAGGGGAAGGGTGGAAGGGATGGGCAGCTACCGAATAAGGGGTGCTAGCTGCACATTCGAGCAGACTTGATAGACCTCTAGGCCTTTATCTGTTGGCAAATTTCGTATGTTCAACACTGCCAGTGTTCATAAGGTGGGCTCTCAAAAAGCCTATTTTGAAAATTTGGTGGAAAATTCCTAAAAATGACTGTTTTTCGACCGTGCGTTGCGCAGTTCCTACGCACACTCGTAAGTTTGCGAATTTTCAATATTTTCACTCCAGATTTTCAACATTGCCATTTTACCACACCTCCTTATGAGCAGTACAGCTGTCATTTTTCACATCTCACCTAAAAGCGTGTTTCCGCCCATGTAGCGCACAATGGCACAGTCAGTGTGCAAAATCAATGTACGGGACACATTAAGAAAATCACAGTGACACTGTTCATGAGCAGAGGTCTTAAAATGGCTATTTTGAAAATTTGGTGAAAAATTCCTAAAATGACTGTTTTCTGGCTGCATTGCAGAGTTCTATGCGCGCTTGTAAGTTCTACAAATTTTCAATATTTTCACTCCAGATTTTCAACATTGCCATTTTACCACCTCTTATGAGCAGTACAGTTGTCATTTTCACATCCACAACGTGTTTGCCCATGTAGCTATAATGCGCAGTCGGTGTGCGTAAATCAATGTAAGGGACACGTTAAGAAAATCACAGTGACACTGGTCATGAGCAGAGGTGTTAAAATGGCTATGTTGAAAATTTGGTGAAAAATTCCAAAAATGACTGTTTTAGGGTAGCACATTGCGCCAGTTCCTATACACACTGGCAAGTTTGCGAATTTGTAATATTTGCATACCAGATTTTCAACAGTACCATTTACACCGACTTCCTTATGAGCAGTGCAGCTACCATTTTCACATCTCGCCCAAAATGTGTTTCCAGCATGTAGCGCACAATGGTACAGTCGGTGTGCGAAAACAATGTTTGGGACAGATTAAGAAAATCACAGTGACACTGGTCATGAGCAGAGATCTTAAAATGGCTATGTTGAAATTTGGTGACAAAACTCCTTAAAATGACTGTGTTGAGTGAGCATTAGCAGTTTCCACGCACCTCGTAAGTTCATGAATTTGTAATATTTTCAGTCCAGATTTTCACCAGTGGCAGTTTTCCACACCTCCTTATGAACAGTACAGCTGTCATTTTCCACAACATGGCCGAAATGTGTTTTCACACTTTCAGTGCAGAGATGCGTGGTCGCTGTGGGAAATCATTGTTCGGGACAGATAAAGAAAATCACAGTGACACTGTTCATGATCGGAGGTCCCAAAATGCCTGTGTTAACAATCTGCTATAAAAAAATCCCCAGACTAGTTACATTACAGGTGTGCGTTGCACAGTTTCTACACACGCTCATGACTTCACCAGTTTTTTTAAGATTTTCACAGCAGATTTTCAACATTGCCATTTTTTACACCTCCCCATGAACAGTACCGCTGTCATTTTTCACATCCTGTTCGGAATGTGTTTTTGCATCTGTGGTGCCAAATGCCATAGTCGCTGTGCAAAAGCAGTTTTCGGCTAACAAACTGATATTGCCACTGTTCATGAGGTGGGGGTCACAAAAAAACCATGTTGAAAATTTGGAGTGAAAATAACAACGAATGCCTGAGGCGTTAGGGTTTCCGACCATAACGCCCCACCCTGTAGAGTATGACAGGCATCAGGGGTGTGACTTGGGATTCTTGCCTGTCATGCTCATACCATTCCACCCCCACCCACACCCTGCAGCCAGTGAGAGGCATCAGGTGTGCCTCGGACTCTTCGGGCCCAAACTTCACCCCATTCTCCTATACCGCACCCATCTCACCGTATTTCCTGATGGAATGGGGTGCGCATAAGGGCCAAAGACCCCAAGGCACACCGTGACACTTGTCAGTGTCTGCAGGGTAGGGTGTGGTGAAATGGCGTGGTCGTTATGCCTGACGACCCAAAGGCACACCCCAATGCCTGTCACTCTCTGCAGGGTGGTGGTGGGGTTGGCTTCAGTTCAATACTTTGCTGCCATTCGTATTATGCAGCTCTATAACTTCTACACTACCAATGCCAATGCCAGCAAGCAAACATTCGGCATTGACAAATGCTTGTTCTAAGTAGGGACAGCTCCCACTCTCTCTCTCTCTCTCTCTTTTTACAGTGGGAGGCATAAAGATGGTTTGGCCCCTAATATAAGCTTTTAGTGCCTCCTACCTGGTACCATGTGAAGTGTCCCCTCTGACATTATGCGAAAAGAATTCCTGAGTGCTGCCCTTCATAAGCTCCACATATTGGGAGTCCTTCAGAAGGAGCGGATCAAGCCTCCAGGTTCTTAAAGAGGAGGATGCTCCCAAGGGGAGCAGTAGGAGGGAATAAGGGGTGTGATCAGATTTAAGTATAGGATGGTATATCACCTCCCCAATCCCTGCCAACATAGTGGGGGAGACCAACAGCCTATCTATCCTGGCATAAGACTGGTAGGAGTGGGAGTAGAAACTGTAATCCCTGTCTGAGGGATGGTAATGACGCCATACGTCCACAAGACCCGCTTCAGCCTGAATCCGCTCCAGGGCCCTGGCATTGCGAGACATAGGTACCAAAGTGGTTTTAGAATGGTCCAATACCGTGTCAAGCACACAGTTGTAGTCTCCCCCCAGTAGCCAGGGGCCCTCCCACCTTGCTAAGTCCACTGCTAGCCTTTGAAAAAAGCCTGGATCTTATACGTTGGGAGTGTAGACAGAGCCCAACAATAGTGTCCCCCCCCCCCCAGCCACTCGGACATTGGCAAGAGCATATTGACCCCCAGAATCCACAAATGAGTCAACAACCTCCACCAAATTGCCCCTTGGAATCCAGATTGATGCACCCCTAGCTTTGGATGAGAAGAAGGAAGATACCCACGTTCCCCCCATAAAAGAGGCAGTCCTACGTGTCTCACTGTTGGAAAAATGAGTCTCTTGCAAAAGTGCAGTGTTTCTCTTCATCCAACGCACCTCAGTCTGTATCCTCCTGCATTTGAGAATCAACTTCAGCCCATTAACGTTCCATGTGACTACCTTAAGTCCAGAAGACATTATTGCAGTGTATTACAACTTTATCTGTTCCAAATCTAAAGTGTGTACATCCAGAACCAGCCGTTTTAACTTTTTTAACGAACAGCTTAACCCTCAAACTAATGGGAAAACCCTCCTCTCTGCCCCCCACTTCCCTAGCCTTAAAACTAACACCCTCCATTGCGTACACCGCAGAGAGCAACAGAACCAGCCAGGACGTTCATGCAGAGAGTGTGGTACAGATTCATAAAACTTTCCCCGAACAGCCCCAGACCGAGCCCCGACTCCCATTGAGCACACCCTCCCAACAACACTCCGCTGCCCACAATGAGCCAAGGTAAAAACTCCTGCCCCTACCAGCCCCCCATAACTACCCGCCCAAACCCACTGCAGAATCACACCTCACTTTGGAAAAACAGCCCATAAGACCCCCCAAACAACAACAATTGGCAGAAAATATTAATGTGTATAATTAAATTGCAAAGGGCAAAATATTATCACAATTCTATCAGTCATTCTAGCTTCTAGTCCAAGTGAGAGAGGAATTCTAATGTGAGCACCTCACTGAAGGTGAATTACATGATCCTCTTAGAAGCTGTCCAAATGCAAAAACGATAAAAGAAAAAAGAGGAAAAACTTAATATTATAGCACGCTGGCCCATCGATACCCATGTCACTAAACATGGTCAGGAAATAAAGTTCCAAAATCTTCATCGATGAAACAAATAAACAGAGGCAAGTGCTATGCAGAAGATAAAACACTGGGAGCCTCAGCACATAACATCGCCTCAAGACCATCCATGCTTATGAAATATAGATCTTCAAGCTCACAGATCACCGAGGAAATAAGAGCTCCAGAGATGGAGATGCCAGGACATAAACACAATTTAAATAAACTCAGGTACCTACTGCCTGGGCCTTCCCCCGTCTGGCCTCCTCCTTGGAAATCCACTTCTCAGCTTCTTTGGGGCATAAAAAGATTCGAGGGGCCTGCCCTGGGTGATCAACTTGCAGGCGGGCTGGGTATCGAAAAGCAAAGGACCAGCCAAGGTTGTACAATTTGGCCTTGATTTGAGAAAAGCTCTGCCGTTTATTCTGCAGGTCTGTGCTAAAATCTTGGTAAATAAACACTTTAGAATTCTCAAATGAGATTGGACCCATCTGCTTTGCCTTTTGCAGCATTTTTTCTTTGTCTTGAAAGCGGAGATATTTTATCAAGCAGTGTCTGGCTCTTTCCCCTGGTTTAGGCGATGCACATGTTCTATTTCAAAGCTCTCATGGTCGCTCGGAAGGCAGAGTTGAGCCACCAGCCATTTTTGTAAGCCTACTGCTACATCCCGACCCTCGGTGCCCTCCGATAGACCAATAATGTGGAGATTGGAGCACCTTGATCTATTTTCTTGGTCATCAATTTTGGCCTCCAACTCCTCCAGAGAGGTTTTCATGCTGTTCCTCTCCTCCGACACCACCGACAGTGAATCTTCTAAAGAGCTCACCCTGTGCTCGAGCTCTGCAATCTGTGTGGAGTGAGTGACCGATGCTTCTGAGAGACCCATTACTATGCCCTGGAGATGGGTGAGTTGGGCAGTTATATTTACAAATCCTGCTTTCATTTCATGCTGCATTTGCAGGAGAGTGGAAGTTACTCCTGCTAGAGAGCGAGTGAGCAAATTAATTTCGGGGCTTTCAGACCCACTTGGCTCTTCCATAGAAACGGCCCTCTGCTCCTCGCTATGCCTCCCATGTCTTGGCGGTTTTGCAGCATCAAATTGAATTTTCCCTTGGCGACTTTTCTGTTTTGTGGAAGCCATAAGAGCCCAAGACTCTGTGATAATGATTTAGGAGGTGAGATCTTCTATGCCGGCTGGAATAGGCAATTAAATTAGTTGTTTGCCGAGGAGCTCGCTAACAGCGTCCTGCTCATCTTGAGAGTTAGCCACAATCCCCATTTCCGACCTATTATAAGGCACTTTATACACCTGAGAGAGCCCCCCAACATGTTCAGGAGGTGGATAATTATATTGAGAGACTCGCACTACCCTCGGTTGGAGTGGAAGAAGTGGGGATTTTAGGAGCTCCAATCTCACAAGAAGAGCTAAAACAACCAGTAAAAAGTTTAAAAAAACAGAAAGCATGAGGCCTTGATGGGTTTCCGTCAGAATTTTACAAAAGTTGTCTGCCCGAACTTATGCAGCCCTTACAGGCTGCCATTAACTTGGTCCTACAATAGGGAGAGTCGGCCCTTCCATCTTGGAGTTATGCCCAAATAACGGTACTGCCCAAACCAGGGAAAAACCCATTGGACTGTAGCTCCTACAGACTGATATCCTTGTTGAGCACAGATCTTAAGTTGTTCACTGGGATTCTGGCGAACAGACTTCAGCACATTATTGGGAAACTGATACATCATAACCAGACAGGCTTTATCAAATATAGGCTTATCCAAGATAATATTAGGAGATTTATAAATACTATCGCATCTCAGAAAACCAAGAAACATTTCCAAATAGCCATAGCGGTCGATGCGGAAAAGGCTTTCGATCGGGTTAACTGGTCTTTTTACAACGAACCTTAGCTAAATTTGGGTTGGGGGACAAGTTCATTGAGGCTGTTAAAGCCCTTTATGCAAAACCAGAAGTAGCCATCAGGGTCAACGGCTGTGTTTCCGAAAGATTCGGTCTGGGCAGGGGCACCAGACAAGGCTGCCCCCATCCCCAGTCCTTTTCACTCTGTCCCTGGAACCTCTGGCAGCTATAATCAGAGAGAATGATTTAATCAGAGGGGTGGAGGCAGGTGGAGTCACACAGAAAATTGCACTTTATGCAGATGATGCACTGCTTTTCCTGTCTGACCCCTCTGAATCTGTCCCCCCTTTATTGGCAGTACTGGCTGAATATCAAAATTTGGCGGGCTACAAAATCAATCATAGTAAATCAGAAGCTCTTCTTCTTAGTGGGACACCTCCCCAAGGGTTCAAAGATGGTTTTCCATTTACATGGGCAAAGAAAAATACAATTAGATATCTGGGAGCCCAGATTTCTGTAGATACAACTCAATTATATGCAAATAATTATAAAAAACTATTACATGTCATAAAACAAGACTTGGCAAGTTGGAAAATTCTCCCTTATCGATCAATGGAAGAGCCCAGGTGATCAAAATGAATGTCCTACCCTGTTTTTTGTTCTTATTCCAAACTTTACCAATCACACTCCCTGAAGATTTCTGGAAGGAGCTTAATACATCCATTAGGAAGTTTGTTGGGGAAGGGCAGACCTAGACTGTCCCACAAAATACTCTCTGCACCCAGGGAGACAGGAGGATTAGGTCTTCCTGACTTTCAAAGCTATTATTTAGCAGCCCAAGGTCCCTGGATCCTTTCTTGGTTGAAACAGAGAGAGGAAACGGGGGTGGTACAGGATAGAAAAAGAGCAGTTGTCAGATATGCCATTGTGGGCACTGCCGATGGCCAAACTCACCAGAGCATTTTTAACCAGAATAAGTAATCCATAGACTAAGCATACAGTTAGCTCCTTAATAAAAATGAGAGAAAAAGTAGGTGCCCCAAATGAGCTAGGCCCACTGTCCTTAATCAGGCACCACGCAGACTTCACTCCACCTACTATTGATGGGGGTTATGGATATTGGGAGCAGAGAGGCCTGGTGTGTTTTTTTCACTTTCTTTTCCAGAGGTGTTTGCTTGAGTTTCGGTCAGTTGAGGCAGCAATATGGTTTAAGGAGAGAGGATCATTTTAGATATCTCCAGGTGAGAAATTTTCTTCTTCAAAATAACCACCAAGAGCTAGTCCTGAGACCACGTATAAGCTTTAGAGGATCTTTTTTACTAGTGGGTTCGCCTGGCGGTAAAACTAAAGTCTATATCTCAATTATATGAGCTTTTTATGGAACATGTTTCTCCCCTGATTGACTCAGTTTGGTTACAATGGGAAAAGAAGGCAAACATACAAATATCACCATCTGCATGGTCTCAGAGATTGGGACAAGGATGGGCGGTGACTTCATCCCCTAGTTGGAGGGAATTTAACTGGAAATTGATCAACAGGTATTTTTTCACTCCCACACGGACCAAGCACTTTGCTGCTTCAAACACAGACCGATGCTGGAGGAAATGTGGGGGCAAGGTTCCCACTGGCATATCTTTCTGGGATGTTCCCAAGTTAAGATCTTTCTGGCAACAAATTCATGCAGAAATTCAGGCCATCTTGAACTTCCCATACCCATGCTCTTTCTGGGCACTGATGCTAGGAATTGATACACCCTTGGTGAAGGCCAGCACAGGCTTTACCATATTTTAAGATTAGTAGCCCTGAAGTGCATTACACTGAGATGGCTCTCTTTAGACCTCCAACGCTCTCTCTGTGGCAGCAAACAATGGAAGAAGTGGAGAGAATGGAGAGGATTACAGCCTCAATCCACCTGAGCCTCAATAAATTTTTATTAATATGGTCACCATGGATTACCAGACCTACTGACCCAGTTGGAGTTCTGGGAAAGGGAGAGCAAAGTGAAAATCTTGCCCCGGACTTAGCTTAATGTTATAGCTTAATATTATAACAGAATCCATATGCAGATAAGAGAGACAGACTACGCACATCGAGTTGAGGAAAGTTGGTTATTGTTTATTACTGTTAAGGTAAGTACTTTTGTTAATAAAAGTCTACAATGGTTGATATAACACGGAAGGGACGGGCCACACTGGTGAAAGGAGGTACTCTCAAGAGTGGCAGTGCTGTTCCACTCCTCAATACTTCTGCAGCCAGGGGGTTTTTGTCTCAGATCCAGCAGCCTACATGTTAAGAAAAGAAAAAGGAAAAAGTTTTGATATTTGTCAACCAAGCAAGATGTACTGTAAATAACTCAAAATGTGTAATGATATATTACCTGTATTTGAAACAAGCTCGAAAGAGCCAACAATATGCTTTGTAAGCTGAGAAATAAAAATAAAGTTAAAAAAAAAACTTAAAAAGGAGGGTACAACATGGCAGCATTAGCTGAAATTAGTGCGGGGTGGATTCAAGAAGGAAATGAGGAGGAACTTTTTCACTGAAAGGGTGGTGAAGCAATGGAATAAGCTACTGGAGGAGGTGGTGGCAGCAAAGACAGTGGCCAGTTTCAAGAGGGTGGAATGGGTGATGAAGAGGATTAGGACTGAAGGAGCTCTGCTGGGAAGGGGTTAGGGAGAATGGGAAGGTGGGGGAATACTGTGAGTGGCATTGTGTTGGGGGGGGGGTGCTGCCCCAGGGAAGTAAATGACCTGCACACTTGAGCAGACTCAATAGACCATCACAGCCTTTTTCTGCTGCCAGCTTCATATGTACACATGCAAATTCGGCCAATATACCATTCACCTCGCTGCAGCATAAACATTCTAGTGCTATGTCCACGATAACACAATGATTGCAGGAGCCCTGATATATAAGAAAAAAAGGTAATGGAGGAGGGCAACCAAAATGGTGCAGGGTCTGCACCGGAAGACATATGAAGAGAGACGAAAGGAGCTTAATATGTATAGCCTCGAGGAAAGGAGGGAGAGGGGGGACATGATAGAAACTTTCAAATACCTCAAGGGAATCAACAAAGTCCAAGAGGGTAGCATCTTTCAAAAAAAGAGGTGTGCAAGAACAAGGGGCACAATTTGAAGATAGAAGGGGCGGCTCAGAGGTAATTTAAGGAAGTATTTTTCACAGAGAGGGTTGTGGATGCATGGAACGACCTTCCGGAAGAGGTTGTGGAGTCAAAATCAGTGGTGGAATTCAAGCATGCATGGGACAGTCATAAGGCAATTCTAGGGGGTGGGGTAGGAAGAAGTAGGCTGCTGGTTAACTAGGATCTGCAGCTTATCCATTAGGTAGAAATAGGCAGACTGGGTGGGCCAGCAGTCCCTATCTGCCGTCAAATTCTATGTTTCTATGAAGTTAACATGCTGTTAAAGCACACACTGATGCAAAACCAACAACCACAAAAAGTATATATAACATGTAAAGCAACAAAAGTGACGTGCATCTGTCATGTCTTTACGAAATTGCTGTTTTCACAATTTATATTTACTACAGTCTCACACTAATTCCACAAGCTTCTGTTTAGTCATACCAGATGGGAGCTGGTTAAACATGACTGCCCCGATAGAGGAGGGGAACCTTGGTGAACACTTGCTGGCAGGTAGGTGCCGTTGTGTGTTGTGGTATCAGAACTGTGGCACTTGGCAGATGTGGGACCGTCTGATAAGGGAGAATTAAGAAAATGAACAGGAAAGAAAACAGCAGACACAAAACATCACTGCACATACGTGACGTGCTCAGCCAACAGCAGGTAACAATGAAACGTCAGCTTGTCATGCTGATCCCAGCACCATCATATGTGGTCACCAAGGTGATGGAATAGAAATGAACAGCCCAGCCAGCATAACAGGGATTTGGAGTACACTGTACCTATATACATAAGTATACTGTCTCTACTGCCTGTCATGATCTCCAGAGGGGGCCCACCATGCTGGTTATGGCTGTCTCCTGTCAAGTGGGGAGGGAGGGAGCAGTGTGTCTGGGGACCAGGGGCCACAGATCAGCCAGCTAGGGGAGAATAAACAGAATTAAAAAAAAAAAGAAATATCCCATCTCAGGCTGATCCATGCAGGGGTCAAATTAAGTTTTGTAGCTGCTAGCAAGCCGGTTAGTGACTTGGAAAATCCGCTAGCCACACAGACTTTTCTACTGGCCCAACTGATCTACTTATTGAAATGTTACCTTTTCCAGTACAAGCCCTCATGGCTACTTAAAAAGATTTTTGACTATCCCAAAAGAAAATCTAACAGCATTTGGCTAGTGGATTGGTGCCAGTTTTAATCCTGTCCATGAACATCCACATATGGTCAAGCAATTGATAGCACAGGAATGGACAGCCAGGACCACCCTCTCAGTACACATAAACACACACACACACACACACACACCCCAGAATAGGTAATATGTGCAATGAGAAAAAAATGAACAAACATAAACCATAACCAAACATAGTCCCTAATAAACATACATGGAGCACCATCAAATTATTTATTTATTTTAGGTTGGTAAACGGAAGAGGCACAATGAGCTGAGGCTCGTTTCCAGGTGAGACGCAGCGGAAAGGAAAAAAGAGGACTACAGTAATGTCAGTAAAACAGACAATAAGTTTAGATACTCATAAGTTAACACTGTGAATTGCACACATAAGCCCAGTAAATTTACAGACATGATGTAGTAACAACATAAGCAATTGCAGTAAATACTGTATAATTACAGCTGCAGTACAGGAACAGGGGAAAAGTCAGTAAAATCAGTGTGAGTCAAATGTCTCAGAATCAAATACAATAAAATGCTGAAAAATCAATTTAGGAAGAAAAACAGAGGAGAATGAGAGGAAGGTGGAAACAAATGGAAGATAAGTGGAGAGAGTGACAAGATGGGCGGAGTGCCAGTGCCCAACGGGAAGAGTTAGCCTTGGCAGTGGTAGGAGTTTGGGAACACTGGTTGGGTGGTTTGAGATGAAAGGCTTGCCTGTAGTTCGGTGACCAAGCAGCTGGCCACTCCCACTTTCTGAGCTATATAAGCAGTTCCTCTAAGCCTCACAGTGAAGCATTTTTTCTTTGCAGCCGAAGGCTCTGCCGGTTTGTTCTCTGAGCTGGTTAGGCCTCCCTGGCTGGGGCCTGCCCCTGCCCGCTTGTCTCTGCAGGGCTTCTGTGTTAATTTTCCTGCTTTGGGCCCAGATATTCAAAAGGGTTGTGCATGGCGCAACAGTGTTGCGCCATGCGTAACTCTCTGATGTGCCCCGGCACGATATTCAAAAGGGAAAAGTGCGCGGCACAATTCCTGGCGCGCCAGAGCGCATCAGTAATGTATGCAGGTGGGGGCGTGCCCATGCATCCCTTCAGAGCCCGATATTCAGCCCGGGATGTGCAGAGCCATGCATGCGCAACCCCTACCTGCACCAGCACAAAGTTGATCCAAAAAAAAAAAGGAACAACAGATGGCCACCCACAGGTCAGCTGCCGCATTGCAGGGCACAACACGGCAGCTGCCACCTGTGGGTGGCCACCTGCTCCGCTGCACCTGGCAGCCCCCCCCATGCCCGATCGCAGGCATTAGTTAAAAAAAAGAACTATGTCCAATATCCCTGGTGGTCCAGTGGACCGCCATCTGCCCAATCGCGGGCATTTGTATTAAAAGAAAGAACTATGTCCAATATCCCTGGTGGTCCAGTGGACCGCTGACTGCCCAATCGTGGGCATTTGTATTAAAAGAAAGAACTATGTCCAATGTCCCTGGTGGTCCAGTGGACTGCTGACTGCTCGATCGCGGGCATTTGTACTATCCCTGGTGGTCCAGCGAGCCTCCCCCATCCCACTCTACCCACTGAGCTCATCATCTCGCCTCTTAAGTCAGTTAGGTTAGTGAGTAGCACTACCGCTGATTGCGGCCAGGACTGCGTTGTTGCTTACCAGCGATATCCAGAAGCCTGTGACAGACATATTCTAGATATGTGAAATGAATCATTCACATATCTGGAATGTAGTATGGTACGGGCTGCACGCCTTTTGGCTCACGCCAGGACCAGTACGACAGCCCTGACCGACGGTGTCAGTCGGCGCGGCAGGCGGTGGTGCTGCCACCGCTGGCTGAGCCGGGCGGTGGGGCTCAGTGGCTGGGGGTACCACCAGGGATATTAGTATTATTACTTTTTAATTACCAGTGCCCGCGATCGACAGTCAGCAGTCCACTGACCACCAGGGATATGGACATAGTTCTTTCTATTAATACAAATGCCCGCACCTGGCAGTCAGCGGTCCACTGGACCACCAGGGATATTGGACATAGTTCTTACTTTTAATACCAATGCCCGCAATGGGGCAGACAGCGGTCCACTCGACCACCAGGGATATTGGTCATAGTTCCTATTTTTTATACAAATGCCCACGATCGGGAGCACATTGCTGGCTGCAGAGGGTGTCGGTCCCCGATGGCTGCTGCCTGGCAGGGCACCAGGTGCAGTCGTCGGGGATCGGCGCACCTGCATGCAAATGGGGCCATAATGACATGCAAATGGCCCATTTGCACCTTGCATACATTATGGCCCCATTTGCATGTCAAGTTTTGAGTATCGCGGTTGCTGTGCATAGCGCAGTGGAACTTGCGCTAGCGCATCCCTATGCTCCACTCTGGTCACTTACACTGGCGCAGTGCCACTGCGCCACACTGCGGGTGGCCAGGGTGCGATATTCAAGCGCTGCTGAGCCATCGTGCAGCCCCGCTGAATATCGCCCAGTCTACACCCCTGTGCAGCCAAGCTGAGCTGCACCCAAGCTTGCGCCACAGCCTGGCGCAGTTTGAATATCTGGGCCTTGGTTTATATTTTGCCTTCAGCTGTGTGTGCTTCCTTCCTTTTTTTTTTTGGAGCGGGGCCTTTTCTAAGCTCCTAGCTTGCTGCTGTTTCAGCTCATACTGCTTGCTTTCAGTTACTCACAACCTGCAATTACTGACACTGCAACTGCTTTCAGATCCCTACAACTACAGCCACTGCTGCTGGCTGTTTAATTACTGTTGTACCCAGTGCCTGTGTTTTAACACTGTGCTCACCACGCTCAAATTACTGCAGTGCAGCTGCATTCATTACCTGTGCGTTTCAGCTCGGTCATAGCTGCTTCATGTTGCATACTTAATTCTTTTCACCTGGCACAGTTTGCTGTGACCCTACCTGTGCTTCTCATTTTACTTGCAGCCTCCCTGCACTGCCTGGCTACATCTGCCTTCAAGCATTGTCTCCCTGTTTTATTGCACTTATAACTCTGAGGTCAGCCAACTAGCTCCTGCTGAGGCTGTTAATATAGCTTGACTAAAAAAAAAATCTGTCTTCACCGCCAAAAATCCTCAGAGTCTGTCACCTCGATTTGGCTTTGTACAGTCTGACTGTCCTGCTCCCAATTCAGCTGTTTAATTGCTATACAAGTTTGATATGCTGGTTTACCAATCACGACTTCTGCTTACTGACCTATGTGCAGGTCTTCACTTGCTTATGCAGCTATTACTCCTTGCTTACGCAAACCATTGCTTCAGCGTTACTGCCATCCCCTTGGCTCAGCCAGGGATTCTGCTGCACTCAATCTGCATTCAACCTTGCAAGGTCTCAGCACTCACAGCTCATTACGATTTCAGCATGCCATGCTCATTAAGCTCACCAGCTTTTCAGCTGTCAATCAATTTCTGGGGCATGCCAGCCATTCTATTTTGGCGCAGGGTTCCTGCAGCTGATGGTCTCGCTCTGCCTTAAGTCTGCATCATCGAGCGTATCCAACTTGGGGCAGGATCCTTCTCACCTGGCCCATAGCTGGGAATGTCCCCGTCCCGTGTTTAGCTTTAGCTGCCCGTTATGCGACAGCAGCTCCTGGTGTAGAATTTAAGACTAGCAGTGAAGGGTAGTTACGACGATCTCCTTTGGCTCTAGTGTTTCACTATATAGTGTTTCCCTAGCGAGGCACCTTCACCGCATCCTCCCTACGACTGCCTCTGGTTCACCAGGTTTGATTTAGGACGGGTAGGCCAGGTGAGTGCCTCAGCAGTTGTGGCTCTCCTCCTGTGCCTTGGATTCACGTATTGTTGCAGAGTTTTCTGGCAACCTTCCACGGCAATCCCGCTAGAGGGTTTGAGGAGAGCCTCCTAAATTGGAATATTTCACCTCCTTTAATTGGGTTTTCCAAATTGCAGCTGCAGAGCGTCACTAAATAAATTATCCCAGGCCTGGAGGGAAGGCGACCTAGGCCTTGGATCCCCAGAGATTGCCTCCTCATAGGGTTTTTTTTTCTCTCCCCCGTTGCCTCAGGTCATAACACTTAGTTAGCTTAGTTGTTTCCCTTAGTTTCTTTAGGTAGCTTCCGTTGTTGGATGGAGGTGGAGGATGTCCTGCTGTTCCCTCTCTCCTTAGGGGATTCCCTACTCTCAAAGCAAGCCATCAATATCGTGCTATACAAACCTGGGCAGTTACTATGACAACTGAGCATATCACTGCATTATCAAACTGCCTCTGCTTCTCTACTCCTATGTTACAGTTACTGCTTCTAAGTCGCTGTTTCTACTTGCTTTATGCTTTGTGTTGCCTCCTTTTGGGGATGATACTACTTTTGGGGATTCCTAGGTACCTTTAGCCATGGAACCGTCCATTGCACCTCTAGGGGTGGAACCCTCTCTGAGGGTTCCTTGCCTTTATACCCCTACAGGGTGGTAATTCCTCTGGAATAGAGAGTGCGAACGCCAAAACTAAACTAACACAGTTGCACAAGCATAACACTATACTGGCTGCATAGGTCCGTGAACTTATTTTAGTAAGGAGATGGAGTGGGAGTGGTGAGTTTGTAAGGGGAAGGAGTTCCAGAGTGAGGGTAATCTAAATGAGAAGACGGCTGAACTTGAGCTGTGGGATGACTGCGGGAGGGCAAAAAGGTGGGAGTGCCTGGATTGGAGAGGATATAAAGCTTCAGTTGAGGGGGAAAACAAGGGATTAAAGGTAAGAGTGAAGTGACCGGAACCAGAATTTCGAGATGACTACAGCTGAGTGGCGCTGCCATTGCTGTTGAAGGGATGTGCGGGAGAGGGCCAAGCAGAGGGTGCAATGATGGGTGTGGGGAGTAGCATTTGTGGTGAAATGACAAAATGCGTTGTATAAGGTATCAAGTCTGGTGAGGAGGAGGCAGGTGCAGACCCTACCTGGTCATAATGTTGCATGCTTAATAGCGCATTTACTATGGCTAACCCAGCACAGCGCTTGCACTACTGCTTAATGGGTGCAATACTGCGATACTGCTGTGGCGGTATTGCACTATTCTACTTCCCAGGCAGAGGATAAGACCTCTGCTGGGAATGGGTTCCACTGACCAGCTGCTGTGGCTCAGTGGACTGAGCCACAGTGGCAAGGAACCCAGGCAGTGCTTCTGGGACCGGGTTTGATTCCCGGTTCCAGAAATGGTATTTTCTTAATCTTTGTGCACTTCCGACCTGACCCTTCCCCGAGCTGAGAATCTATATTGGGAGGTTGGGGCATAGCCCCTGTAATGCTGGTGTGGGGGCGGGCCCCACGAAAAAGAAGATTGCAGCATGGCAAAAATTGCGCTGTATTGGCAGTGCGATTTTGCCATGCGGCATAGTGTTGTGCGAGGTATTGACCCCGTACCAGTGTGAACCTGTACACCCCATTGATGTAGTCAAATGAGGGTATTATCATCTTAGTCAGGAGCTGATGATGGGTACAGAGGGGGGAGGCCATCTTGTTTCTGTACAGGACGCCCAGCTTGGGCACGAGTTTCACAAGAATGTGTTAGATATGTCTGGAGAAGTCAAGCCAGGAAAAGAGCCAGACACCCAGATATTTCTAGTGGGGGACAACATCACGCTGGGTGCCATCAAGCCTATAGAAAGTGAGGAGGTAGGAGAGGGAGGCTAGCTTTTGGGTGGTCCAAAGATCATGAAGGCAGTCTTTTTGACATTGACCATGAGGTGATTAGACTGCAACCAGTGAAGAACTGTGTGAAAGTCTGTTTGGAGGAGCTCTTGCATTGAAGTGGGGGAGGGACCGGTGTCATAGAGGACCGCTTTGTTCACGTACATTTGTATGTTCACCACCGAGCATGAAGATGGGAGGCTGGGTGCTGAGTGGGTGGGTGCAGGTTGTGGGAAGGGGGCTGGGGACGGCGCAGGGACCGTTTTGTTTACAGGTTAAAAAGAAAAAGACTACGAGGGGCGTTTGCCCGCTGGGGTGGGCCCTCAGCGTGGCAGAAGATTGTGGGGGCCGAGGAGCTGACGGGATTGGGCACCCCCGTCGGCAAACTACGCGGGGGGGGGAGCCGATGGGGGATTGGACAATGACAACTGTATTGGTCATGAGGAGGCATTAAAAAATGGCAACGCTGAAAATCTGAAATGAAAATATGAAAAATTGGTGAAGTCATGAGCATGCATGGAAACTGCGCAACACACGACCGTAACCCAGTTATTTTTGGGCCTTTTTTAGCCACATTTTCAACGTAGGCATTTGGGACCTCTCCTCATGAACAGTGGCGCTGTGATTTTGTTAATCTGTCCCAAAAGTTGATTTCCACAGCGTACCATGGCTTTATGACCACAGGTGCGGAAACACATTTTGGGCAGTATGTGAAAATGACAGCTGTACTGTTCATAAGGAGGGTGAAAAATGGCAGTATTGAAAATCTGGCATGAAAATATTGCAAATTTGCGAAGTTACAAGGGTGTGTGGGAACTGCTCAACGCATGCTTGTAACACAGTCATTTTATGGACTTTCGTCACCAAATTTTCAACATAGGCATTTTAGGACCTCTGCTCATGAACAGTGTCACTGTCATTTTCTCAAACTGTCCCGAAAACTGATTTCACACAGCGACCGATGTCCGTGCAAAAACACATTTTGGCCAAGATATGTAAAATGACAGCAATACTGTTCATAAGGAGGTGTGGAAAAATGCCAGTTTTGAAAATCTGGAGTGAAAATATTACATATTCACAAAATTACGAGAGTGCGTGGAAACAGCACAACACACGCTCGTAAAACAGCGATTTTTTGCATTTTTTTTCACCAAATTTGCAACATAGGCTTTTTGACAGATCCTTCATGAACAGTGGCACTTTAGTTCATTAATCGGTCCTGAAAGATGATTCGCAGTGACTGCGAATTGCCTTCCGGACCGAATAACGCCATGACAGTGACTGAATTCATGAGGAGGGGCCCCAATAACCCCATGTTGAAAATTTGGGCAAAATTCCAAACGCGTCTTGATATGCTCCAAAGTTGAAAACCCTATTTATGCCATTATACAGCTTACCGGCATTTCTTCAGTTTGCAGTCGGCTTTGAAGAGTGCAGACATGGTCCCGTCCACCAAAGGTTGTTGCGCCAAACTCCAGAGGTAAGTATGGGGTGAGGGGTGTGGGGAGCAGGTGCACAGAGGGTGGGTGCGGTTGGGGCAGGGAGCTGGACAGACCGTGAGGACCGCTTTCTTCTTTTACAGGTTAAAAAATATAAAATTTGCGGGACTTTTTTTTATTATAGGGGCATTTGGCACACTGGGGTGGGCTCCCAGCGTGTCACTTGAGTGTTTGGGGGGGCTAGCTGATGGGGGATTGGGCATCCCTGTTGGCACATACTGAAGGTGGGGTGGCAAGAGCTGAGGGGGATTGGGCACAACCCTTGGCACATAACAAATGGGGGAGGTGCATTATGTCGACGGGGAGTGGGCTCCCTGTCGGCACATAAACTGGGTCAGGATATGCCGACAGGGGGATTGGGCACCCCCGAAGTTGGCATTGTGGCAGGCAGTGTGCCACTATGTTTACTCTAATGTTTCACCAGGGAAGGCATGTCTGGAGGTGCCTCTGTGTATGATGAATCTTGCTCATTGCAGCGGACCTTTCCTTAGATGTGCTCACCACATTATGTATTCCTGGTGTGGCACCTGCATGCTGGTTTATTGGGGAATGAGGGCGCTACTACTGAAGTGTGCCCTGCATTAGCCCAACAGTGACTGCGCCTCCAAATCTGCTAGTAATGCAATACGTTGGCTGACGCGCAAGCGCGAGCCACCATAAAAAGACAATGACACCTAGATTACAGATAAAGTAATGATTAGGTATTAATAATTAAAAATACTAACAAATCCAAGGTAAGTCTTTGATTTGAGTCATCTGAATCATAACTGCCAGGTCTCTGTGTCAGAACTGGATGCAGCTTGGGCCCCCTCATACTGATTAACACGGGATACTGTGGGCTCAGACTGGTAAGGCTGGACACCAGTATCAAAGTTTAAATGTATGCCCTCAACATCTTTCTATTTATCTACTTCAGACATGATGAATAGTAAGCACAGGCACAGTGAAGATTATTGAAATCCAAAGGTTAAAAAAAAAAAAAAAACAACTCCCTGTAAAACAGCGAGGTCCAGCATGGACATACTGGAAGGCTGTCTGGTAAGTGACATCACTGCAGTGCAGCAGGGTGGGCTGATCTGTGTTTTCAGGAAGAAGGCACATAACCAGCACAGACCATCAAACTCATTTTCCAGTACTTTAGCAACAGAGTTTCAACAGTATGGTAAGTTTCAAGATGAGAAAGTGCAAATAAACAGTCCACTTCAAACCTCCACTGTAAAAAAAATCAACAAAAAAAAAAAACCTGTACCTTAAATGGACTGTGTTTAGGCACTGGACACCTAGACCCTCTTTTTACACATTTTTTTAAATGACTCCATAGGTTTATAAAGGAGATACTGGTATTTCATTTATACTGAAACTGCATTTATTAAAGTAGGATAAGTAAGCAATAAAAAAACAACAAGGTGTTGGTTTTTCTGTGATAACCGCAGGCCTAGGTGTGTGGTAAGGTCTGAGGCCGAGTGACCTTCCACACCTATGCATGCAGTTATCACAGAACATCCAACACCCTGGAGTGTCTTATTGCACTTATAAAATGGGTTATGATTTTGAAAAGATGACACTGATAAGTAGTTTGCATTTATAAAATTTAGTAACATAGAATTTCTTAAAAAGGGAGAAAAAAATAGTCCCTAACTACACTGCTTGGGATGGTCGAAATAATAAATTGCTTAGAACCGCATGATGCACTATTTTTGGTGGGCTAGTCAAAATAAAAACAGACAAAAACCTCCCCACAATGTGGAACATTTTAGGTTTACTTGCTGAAACTGATGAATTGCACCTTGCTATGGAATACAGGTTTATGAACTTGAAAGGTATATTTTCCAGCACTGTATTTCCTCTTGATGGTGTTTCATGCTCATTGAAAGTAAACTTATTTTCAGGCTCCAGCTTCTGTTCCTGCTTGTAGGCTTCATTTCTTGATTCTTGCTTGAAGATTCCATCTGCTGATTTTCTTTTGTACTATGTGCCAGGAGTCCGCTCCACTTTTTCCAGTCTTCGGCAGAGGCACTCCAGTAGCTTCCCAAGCTAGCTTCTGATCTGTGCCCCGTGACTGCTATAATTTCCCGTGCCTGCCGTCTGGCAGTAGATAGTAGCTGCACAGCCGTGGCTCTAATAGAGTGGTTTGTGTACCTTAGGCTGAGGTTATACTCCTTGCTCAACAGGTTGACTGTTCCATTTTGGAACAGATTCATATTTTTTTACCAAACCAGCAAAAGGCGCATCTATGGGCCAAGCCCTTTCTACCCTGAACATTTCAGACCAAAATTCCAAACTGTCTGGGTGCTAGACAATGACAAAAAAAAAAAAACAACTTTTTTCACTATCTGGATCTCAAAAGCTGCATGGCAAACATCCGGCATTGACAATTGCTTGTTAAAGTATGGTGCAAGCTGGAAAGAATCATTTAGACCTGGAAACACTTCCTTCAGTTTACATTGCCAAAAAGTTTCTCGAACAAAGTTTATTGTCTAAGATGTTGTTACACTGTATGAAGTTGAACGAGTTGTACAGGTCCTGTAACCAAGAACGCAGATATTCAAGTTTGTGCCCCTGGAATCTGCCCTTCAAGCTTCTTGGTTTCTGCTTTCTGATAACCCAGGACTAATATATTATTCTGGTGGTGGCTTTTTCCAAGTTGATCCTGGGATGGGGAAGGGATGGAGGATGGCTCCAGTCCCTTTGAAACATCACTGGACTCCAGTGGTGTTCCAGATGACACTTAAATGTTAATCCCTTAAAACTGAACTACCTTTAAACTTTAGTCATAGCAAACAACTCCTATACTAAGGATATAATTTGTGATCAAGCGCCTAGAATGCTTCATTTATCATTTGTACGCTGTGCTTTTTATAGGGATGTAATTTATGTAATAAAAGAAACCACGCTGTAATGCTGTTTTGCTGTGGATAAAATAAAGTTAAAAAAAAGAAGAAGTTTATTGTCCAGGTCTCCTCCTCTTTGGCCAATGGTCACATGTCTAAGGCCTCTAAATTTAAAAAAGCACGTCCAGAACCAGCTTGCTGCACATGGTGTGCCAGTGCATTCTCCATTTCCTTAGCCCTGATGCAGCCCAAATGTTCCAAGATTCTTTGTTTAAATTTCCTGCCTGTCTTGCCCACATAGTATCTATTGCAAGTGCAAGTAGCCACATAAATTATCACTTCTGTTGTGCAGGAAATAAAAGGTTTTATCTTGTGCATTTCATCAGTGTTTGGAATAACAAAAGAAGGCCCTCACCTGTATGTGGCTGCACGCGGAGCAGTTATCACATCTAAAATTCCCATTCAGCAGTTTGGGTCCTTTGTTCTAAGTAGTGGTGGAGATGTCAGAATTGTGCACAAGTAAATCAGCCAAATTATTCCCTCTTTGATAGGTGAATCTTGGACCCTGTTGTACTAGCTCTCACAACCTGGGTTAAACATTCAAGATGAGACAGTGTTTCTTCCATAATAGGGTCCAAATAGTGTGCCTGCAGAAGTGCAGCATGAGAGGGTGCTGCACTTCTGAGGTGCCGCCTTCGGATGAGATCTAAACCGAGGTCCCATCTGCCTGGATTGGTGGTAGTTCAGGTGGATGTTAAGATCCCATGGCACTTATCGAAAAGACTAGGGAATGTCCCCAGTGTCCTGGCCAAATTTCCCTCATTCACTAAAAATACCACCAACCGCTTAATCTGGTTCAAGGTCAGTTGGCATTCATCTGTATCCTCCCCGGTCGGCCTGAAAATAGGCAGGATTTGTCTAGTGCACTTACCCGTCAACAATCTCAGAGTTAAGATTTCAGCCCCCTTTGTATTCTCCTGTACTGCAGTTGCATTTTATATGCATATATTGCCCCACAGGGATGTTCTTAGCTATGGTAATGTGTTTAGGTGGCAGCTGTTAAAATGTAAAATTACATTTCTGCCTGTCCCTTTCTATAAATGCTGGTGGATAACCCACTCTCACCATCCTTGTATATCAGGAGATCCAAAAAAAGCCACCCTCTCTCAACTGGCTACAATGATAAATTTCAAGTTTGAATTGGAATTTTCCCAATACTTAACAAAATGTCTCAGTTCCTCCATATTGCCTTTCCAGATTAGCAAGATGTCGTCAATAAAGCACCTATAAAAATCTATTGTATTATAAAATGGATTCTTTTTGTCATCGTACACACAACTGTTCTCCCACTCTGAAAGATAAATGTTCGCATAATTGGGGGCGGCAGCGGCCCCAGTTGCCATCCCCTTTACTTGATGATATAACTGGGACTTAAACAAAAACACGTTTTTAGTCAGGACCATTTCCAGCAGTTCCAAAGCAAACAGAACACATTCATTTATATAGGTAGTGTTTTCACATACAGACTCATAGTATGTACTGGGTCCAGTCCTCTTTAACATCTTTATAGGTGACATTGGAGAGGGGCTGGAAGGAAAAGTATGCCTCTTTGCAGACAACACAAAGATCTGTAACAGAGTTGATACACAAGGGGGGTAGAAAGGATGAGAAGGGACTTGGCAAGACTGGAAGAATGGTTAAAAGTATGGCAACTTAGATTCAATGCAAAGAAGTGCAAAGTAATGCACCTGGGAAACAAAAACCCAGGAGAAGAGTACACAATAGCAGGGGAGGTACTAACAACAACAAAAATGGAACGGGACTTGGGGGTAGTCATATCGGATGATCTAAAGGTGGGTCAGCAATGTGAGAAGTCAGTGAGGAGAGCCAGGGGGATACTGGGATGCATAGGAAGGGGCATCACAAGTAGAACAAGCATTTGTCAATGCCGAACGTTCGCTTGCAGGTATTTGCAGTGGTGTTTGGCAAGTATGGTGCTTTATCCTAATGCCCTGAGTGATTGCTGGTATTTGCACAATAAATTGTCAGCATGACCTGTTTGTTACCCCCCATTGTGCGCTACATAGGCGGAAACACGTTTTGGGCAGGATGTGAAAAATGACAGCTGTACTGCTCATAAGGAAGTGTGGTAAAATGCCAATGTTGAAAATCTGGAGTGGAAATATTGAAAATTGGCAAACCCTCGAGCGTGGGAACTGTGTAACGACGCCAGAAACAGTCATTTTAGGAATTGTTTGACCAAATTCAACATTGCCATTTTAAAACCTGTGCTAATGAACAGTGTCACTGTGATTTTTTTACTGTGTCCCATACATTGATTTCACACACCGACTGCGCCATTGTGCACTACATGGGGGGAAAGACGTTTTGGGCAGGATGTGAAAAATGACAGCTGTACTGCTCATAAGGAGGTGTGGTAAAATGGCAATGTTGAAAATCTGGAGTGAAAATATTGGAAATTCGCAAACTTACGAGCATACGTAGGAACTGCACAACGCACGCTCGTAAAACAGTTATTTGTAGGAATTTTTTCGCCAAATTTTCAACATTGCCATTTTAAGGTCTCTGCTCATGAATAGTGACACTGTGATTTTCTTAATGTGTCCCATACACTGAGTTCGCATACCGACTGTGCCATTGTGCGCTGCATGGGCGGAAACAAGTTTTGGGCAAGATGTGAAAAATGACAGCTGCAGTGCTCATATGGAGGTGTGGTAAAATGGCAATGTTGAAAATCTGGAGTGAAAATATTGAAAATTCGCAAACTTACGAGTGTGCGTAGGAACTGCGCAACGCAGACTCATAAAACAGTCATTTTTAGGAATTTTTTCACCAAATTTTCAGCACAGCCATTTTAAGACCTCTGCTCATGATCAGTGTCACTGTGATTTTCTTAATGTGTCCCATACATTGAGTTCGCAGACACCGACGCCCATTGCACGCCATACGGGCAGTGTGTTCCATACATTGATTTCGCACACCGACCGCGCCATTGTGCACTACTTGGCAGAAACATGTTTTGGGTGAGATCTGAAAAATGACAGCTATACAACTCATAAGAAGGTGTGATAAAATGGCAATGTTGAAAATGTGAAGTGAAAATATTAAAATTCGTGAACTTATCGAAGCCTGCGAGGAACTGCGCTAACACACGCTTAAACAGTTTATTGTTTTAGCACCAGTTTCAACATGGAGGACCTTTCATGAATGATGTCACGTCATGGCATTATCCAAGGTCAAGGGTGATTCACAGTGAGGCGCAGTGCCCGCGTAAATCACCTTTTGGGCCTGAATAACGCCATGACAGTGACATCATTCATGAGAAGGGGTCCCAAAACCCCATGTTGAAAATTTGCAAAATTCCAAAAATTGACTGAGATATGCAAAGTTGAAACCCCCATCTAGCCCATTATACAGCTTACCTGCATTTCCTCAGTTCAAGGGTCGCTTTGAAGAGTGCAGACATGTTCCCGGTCCACCCGGAGATCGTCGCCAGAGTCCGGAGGTAAGTATGGGGTGGGGGGTGGGGAGGCTGGGTGCGCAGGGTGGGTGCGGGTTGTGGGAAGGGGGCTGGGAGACGCGCCACGGGACCGCTTTTGTTTTTACAGGTTAAAAAGAAAAAAGACCACGAGGGACGTTTGCCACGCTGGGGTGGGCTCCAGCGTGGCAGAAGATGTGTGGGGGCCGAGGAGCTGACGCGGGATTGGGCACCCCCGGCCGGCAAACTACGCTGGGGAGCCGAGGGATTGGGCACCCCGTGAGGCATTCCAATCAACGGCTTCGCCACGCTGGGTGGGCTCCCAGCATGGCAGCAGTATAGCTTTGGGGGTGTGGAGCCGACGGGATTGGGTACCCCGTCAGCAACAATGTTTGCCACGCTGGGGTGGGCTCAGCGCGGCACGAAGCCTTGGAGGGCGGACGATGTGCACGGGGAGGTAGCGCAAGGACGCTGAGGCGGGCGCCAGTATGGCAGTGGTGGTTTCTTGGAAGCGAGACCACCGCTGTCACATTGAGCTGCTGCACCCATTGGTGCAGGATCGCCACGCCTGCTCAACTGGAGCAGTGCATTGAGTGGGAGAGGCACACCCTCCAAATGTGCTATTTTCCCATACGTTCCTGCATGCGCCGCTAGTTTAACGTAAAAGGGAAGTGGTTATCTCTTTGTACAGATAGTTGGTGAGACCCCATCTGGAGTACTGTGTGCAGTTTTGGAGACCTCATCTACGCAAGGACATAGACAGGTTGGAAGCAGTCCAGAGGAGGGCAACTAAAATGGTGCAGGGTCTGCATCAGAAATCATATGAAGAGAGACTGAGAGAGCTTAATATGTACACCCTTGATGAAAGGAGGGACGGGGGGGACATGATAGAAACATTCAAGTACCTCATAGGAATCAACAAAGTCCAGGAGGGTAGCATCTTTCAGAAAAAGAGATGTGTAAGAACAAGGGGACACAATTTAAAGATAGAGGGGGGACGGCTCAGGGGTAATCTGAGGAAATCTTTTTTCACGGAGAGAGTGGTGGATGCGTGGAACTGCCTTCCTGGGGAGGTTGTTGGGGCTAAAACAGTGGGGAATTCAAACATGCATGGGACAGACACAAGGCAATTGTAGTGGGGTGGCAGGAAGTAGGCTGTTGGTTAACTAGAATCTGCAGCTTATCCAGGAGGTAGGGAAATGGGCAGACTAGGTGGGCCAAGTGGTCCTTATCTGCCGTCAAAGTCTATGTTTCTATGTTAGACTCGTACACAGCCTGTAACCCACTCTCATGTGGGATATTGGTATACAATGACTGTATGTCAAGTGTCACCAACATCCGCTCTTTTTCCATTTCTATATTATGTATAAGTTGTAGTACATGTGTAGTGTCTCTCAGGCTCTGGAGCTCATTGCCACCCCGTTGTGATGGCTGTCTCTGCATCTATGAATTGTTGAGAGGATATATTTACTACAAGGGAGCTATCCATCGGTTCTCAAGGTGTTCTTTCTCCCAGATGTGCCCTTGATGCCACTGGCTCAATTTGTTGATACCCATATCAAAAGGGTGGCAATTAACTCCATAGCATATGTGAGAGACACTACACATGTACTGCAACTTATAGATAGCATAGAAGTGGAAAAGGAGTGGATGTTGGTGACACTTGACATACAGTCATTAACACCAATATCCACGAGGGGCTACAGACTGCACGAGTCTTTATGTGAAAACATTACCTATACAAATTAATTTGTTATGTTCGTTTTGGAATTGCTGGAAATGGTCCTGACTAAAAATGTGTTTTGTATAAGCCCCAGTTATACCATCAAGTAAAGGAGATGGCAACAGGGCCGCTATGGCCTGCAATTATGCAAACATTTATCTTTCAGAGTGGGACAAGAGTTGTTGTGTGTGATTTTTTTATCATAGAACGATTTTATTGAGTTTTGAAACAACATATGAACAGCAATCGGAAACGTCCAACATGATCATACTTAGAGTGACAAAGCTGTATTATGCAACAAACGTGTTCCCTGCTACACATAAACAGAGCAAGAAACCACCAAAAATTGGCAATGAAATGATTTTCGCTGGGACACTGAAAGAGGGAAAAGGGGTGGGGGAGAAACACCTGCAAAAGAAAAGGTGCTAAAGGTTCATATGGGGGGTTACCATGAGGGGAGGAATCTTGCAATAGGGGTAAATGCAGATGGGCATCCCACTTGGCGCATATCTATCAAGCCCCAGGTAAGCATAAGGAGGTATTTCAAGTAGGGATAAACAGGCAAGGGCTGGCATGCCATGCCTTCCAAGAGGGCACCTGATGCCAGTGCATGAGTAGGGAGATGTTTAGCCTCTAAAAGGGCCAGTAGCAGCCAGTCCCCATGAGGAGCAGAGAGGGTGACTAGTGAGGAGGTGTCTCCAGCAGGAGCTTTGGGTCTGCCAGAGACACCACCGATCCTACCACCTTGAGCAATCCATGGCTACCTGGGACCAAAATGGCTGTAGTAGAGGGCAGAACCACAAGACATGCAATAAATGTGCTTCAGGCTGCTGGTAATGCCAGCACTGAGAGTTCCCCAAGAGGCCACAGGAAAACAGGACTGCTGGGGTGCGGTACCAGTGAAGTAAAACCTTGAGTTGAAGAAAACGACTTTTGGTATCTCTATAGCAACAATGTGTGTTTCGTATGTAGCGTGACCATGCAAGCTCAGAGATGTCACACTGGAGGTCAGCCCCCCAGCCCCCGGCCTGCTAGCAGTGGATGGATCTGGTTGCGCCTCCCTCCAGGTTCTATAAAAGTGGCCAGTTAGACCCCAGAAGCTTGGATGCTTATGAATAGTTGCTAACCACCCCCATTTACTATCGACCTGGTACTGGGCCAAGAGACCCTGCACTGCGCTACGCAGTTGAAGGAATCTCCAAAAATCAGTAGACAGGAGCTGAAACTTGGTTGCAACTGCTCAAATGGATCAAGATATTGGGGTCTGCAACACAGATATCCTGTATCTGAGCAATGCCACATCCTTCCCAGGAGGACCAATGTAATGACCGGCTACCAACCATGATAAGCTTATTACGCCAAAGCGCAACATACCATAAGGGGGTCCCAGGCTGCATGGGGTGTGTACAAAAGAGACATGAGTGAGTGCCACACCCTCCAAGACTCTATCATAGTTGGAGGAAGGGTACGGATACCCCTAACCCTCAGATCAAGGAGCACACATAAGGGATAGCCATTGGACAGGCTAGCTTCCAGCTGCACCCAGGGTAGATTACTGGACACACCTGGCACAAACCACCGAACAGCAGAGGCAGCCATGTATGCTAAGTGGTACCCCTTGAACCAAGGGACCCCCAGCCCACTGTGGGACCAGTGTGCCCGTATCTTGAGCTTGCCCCATATCGGCTACTTACCATCCCAAAGATAGCTGGACATAAGACAGTCAAGCAAGACAAACAATTTGGGGAAAGATGAATCAGTAGGTTGTTAAGGAGATACAATAACCATGGCAGCAGTAACATACTGATTGCAGCCACTCTACCTGGAAGGGATAAGTGCAACCTACGCCATCATTCCACCTCAAGGGACAGCTGGGCAATGAGAGGGGAAAAGTTAGACGATTCCAACTCAGACCACCGATTAGGGATGTAGAGCCCTAGATAAGAAAAACCCTGGTCCGCCCAGACCAACTCGGTGCCCTTAAGACAGACCCTGGAACAGAAGGTGTTCAATGGGGCTAATACAGTCTTCTGATTGACTCGTAGTCTCACTAGGGAGGCAAAATCTTGGAGGATAGACAGGACCGGTGGAAAAGACTGCTGAGGGTGAGAGAGAGAGTGAGCAAGAGATCATCAGCATATGCCACTACCAGATAGGAGGAGCCTCCAACTGGCACCCTGAGGCAATAAAGCCGTGAATCAGGGGATCTAGGGCTATAAGAAAAAGAAGAGAGGATGGGGGCACCCCTGCCGAGTTCCTCTTTGCAGGGGAAAAGGAGTTGAGATGGTGGTATTAGTGAGGATTCGGGCTACGGGCAAGCTATATAGAGTGGAGACCCATTGACGAAAGTATGAACCAAAGCCATATAACTGGAGCACAGAGTGGAGATAGTTTCACTCTAACGAGTCAAAGGCCTTGGTAAAGTCAACGGCTAGTGCCGCCATAGGTGTGGCTGACCGGGATGCCGCCCATTTGAGGTTAAGCAGCAGCCTGGTGTTATCAACTCCAGATTTACCTTTCATAAAGCCTGCCTGTTCTGGATGGATAACAGAAGGGAGAACATCCAACAGCCTAGTGGCCAGGATCTTGGCTAGTATCTTAGTGTCAACTGACAATAGGGAAATGGGGTGAAAGTTTGCACAGTTAAGCAGGTCATTGTATTTCGTAGGTAGGAGGGTGATAAGGGCTTCTACATTGTGGGAGGAAGAAGGTCGCTGCATGTGCCTCTGAAGGGCCAGAAGCAGGGGGCGTGTAATATCTGTTCCAGGGCACGATGAGGAGTTCTACCGACATGCTGTCTGGGCCAGGAGCTTTCCCCAGAGCCATCTGAGACAGAGCCTGTTTTATTTCCAGCTTGGTAAGGGGGCATCCAAGTGGGTGGCTTGAGCAGGGGTTAAGGTTGTTGGAGACAGCCCCTGACAAAACCTCCAAGTCCTGCTGTAACCGAGAGCACGATAGGGAGGAATGCGATTCCATATAGGGAAGCATAGAAAGACTGCATGACATTATTGAGTTCTTGGGGTTCATGTACTATTCTCCCTAAATTGTCCTGGAGAGTGTGGATTCGGGAAGAGGCTTGCTGTTTATGAAGCCGGAAAGCCAAGAGCTTACCGCTCTTCTCACCGCCATCCCAGAATGCGTGCTTAGTACATAGGAGGAGCCATTCCACCTTGTGGTTAAGCATAGTGTTGATCTGGTATTTTAAGCCGATAATCTGTCTGAATAGGGAATCATCCCTGGAAGGGGGGGTGCAAGGATCAGAACCGCACCTCCAACCCCGCACGGTCAGACTGCAGAGCAGCTAGGGTCGCCTTACGAGCCTTGTTCTTTGCAGCCGAGAATGCAATTATGCGACCCTTAAGGACGGCTTTAAAGGCTTCCCAGACTGTGCCTGGAGAAACCTTACCAGTGGCATTAATGGAAAAGTAGTCACAAGCTGCCTGGGAAATCATGTGGCAGAACTCTGGGTCCTTGAGAAGGAAGGGGTTACAATGCCACCTAGTGCCAGATGGTTGCTGACCCACCGGGGTATAGGTGGTTAGGACTGGAGCGTGGTCAGAGATGATGATATTCCAGATTTTGTTCCCAGAGATCCCCTGGGCCTCTACTACATTGGCCAGCCAATAGTCAAGGCGGCGTGGGCGTGGGAATAAAAAGTATTGTCCCGGCCGGTTGGATGATCGTGACGCCAAATATCTGTGAGACACCACTCCTCCTGTAGGTCCTGCAGAGCTGCCCGGGCTTTGGGATGAGCTTGGGGGAGAGGCTTAGATTTGTCTAAAAAGGTGTTCAGCACCAAATTTAAGTTGCCACCCACCAAGATGGGAACTATTGAGCCATCCAGGACCAGAGAGAGAATAACACTTGACTAAGCGCAGGGAAAAAATCAGCATGGTTGTCATTGGGGCCATAGATATTGGCGATGATAAGCTGTCCTACTAGGAAGGTTAGCCTGACCACCACCCATCTCCCTTGAGAATCCTTCCGGGAGTCATCTACCACCATGAGCGAAGACCAACGCACCAGGATGGCCACTCCCAGAACCTTTGATGAAGCAGAGCTGGCGTGCACCGCCTCTACCCAAGATTTCTTTAGCTACAGACTGACCTACCTTAGCAAAATGCATTTCCTGTAGAAGGTGGCGTCTGTGCGAAGAGATCTAAGGTGCTGCAGCACCTTGGTGCACTTAATGGGATGGTTCAGGCCCTTAACATTCCAGGAAACTAAAAGGGTCCCTGCTGAAGGCGAATGTCTCGAGGCCATATCTGAAGGAGAAGAAAAAAAAAAAGTAGTACTTCCTCAGGCTGTCGATCAGGTAAGGGACAGGGAATAGCAAGGAGCGGAAGCACCAACCTCAACATTTACACCAGGACGAACCCTTAGCACCAGAAGAGAGAAGAGGAGAGCAGACTGCTGTATCACTGACACAGGAAATAAGCTAGCGAACAGGGAACAAAATAAAATATAAGTAAACCACAACCTTAAATAGGAAACAAAGGCAAAAACACGATAACTGTAGGAGAGAAAACTGTAGACAAGCATATCCACGCCAATGGGCTTAAGGCCCAGTGCGAAAGAGAATACCAATTGGGCAGTACTCTCAGCTACGGTGACCCAGAGAACCCAATACGGGGGAGATAAATATAATCACCTAGATACTGGTCTCCCTGTACCGGTAGATAGTCCACGGTCAGGCACCGGGACATCGAAGGGGGTGCGAGGAAGGGTCAAAGGGAAAGGAGACAAAAGGAGGGGGAACAGGGACAAGGGGCTATCAGGAAGGGGGAGGAGTGGAGGGTGTCCTTTCCTACCAGATGAAACGTAAGTAGCCTTGAGGGTAACCAGAGAAAAAATAAGAGGGGGAGGCATAAAGACCCACCCATCAGAGGAGGTCACTAGCTAGGCCTGTTTTAACTGAGCACTCAGCATTAACAACTACCCCATCCAAGCCTTACGTGGGGACAGGGAAAGACGGGGCTTCAGTAGATGAGAAAAGGCACCTGGGACCAGGTACACTAGTAAGGACTGCCAGTACAGGGTGGAATACCATGGGGGGGGGGTGTTCCTGTCGGGGGCCTAACGCCCCAAGGTAACCCCCCTAGGGGCCCCAAAGATGAGGAGGCAAGAAGAAACAAGTAGCAAACATCAGAAACCTCTGTCAGTCAAAAAAGAACAATGGCAAGTTAATCCAGTTCTCAGATGAACTGACTCGGTCATTTGGACCTTCAGGCTGCCCCGTAGAAGCCCGGGGGGGGGGGTGGAAGCAGGAGTCTGAGGCCCTGAAGCAACAGCTGTAGCATAAGAGATAAGACCAGGACACACAGGAGTGGAGGCATCCACTATTTCAACTAGAGAGGTATCAGGATAATCGCTCCAGTCCAGTGCCGCATCAGTTTCCATGTCGGGCAGGTCTTGGAATTCAGGTTGGGATGGAGAGGATTCCGTATGGTCTTCCCTGGAGATTTTGGCCAAAGGAGTATCAGTTGTGATTCTTTGGGCAAAGAAGTTCCACTTACGTGCCCTTTTTATTTATTTTTTGTTGACCGGGTACAGTAAGTGGGCAGACTAGATGGGCCAAGCGGTCCTTATCTGCCGTCAAAGTCTATGTTCCTATGTTACTAGACAAATCCTGCCTATTTTCAGGCGCGACCTGGGGGAGGGGGATACAGATGAATGCCAACTGACCTTGAATCGGATTAAGCTGTTGGTGGTATTTTTAGTGAATGAGGGAAATTTGGCCAGGACACCGGGGGAATTCCCCTACTCTTTTTTTTGACGAGTGCATGGGATCTTTAACATCCACCTGAACTACCACCAATCCAGGCAGATGGGACCTCGGTTTAACATCTCATCCGAAAGACGGCACCTCAGAAGTGCAGCACCTCCCTCATGCTGCACTACAGTGTCAGTGATGGGATATTAACCCAAGTGCCAGATGTGGGAACTGAACCCACAGCCCTCTGATCTCCTGGCCTCAGAGGCGAGTGTGCTACCTACTGAGCCACTGACACTGACACTGCCTCTGTCGACGAGCAGATCCCGAGGGACGGGGTGGCAGTGAGGAGGCACTGGAGAAAGAAGGTTGTGAGGTCGCCAGCAAAGGAGGTGGTGTGCGAGCCGGAGAAGTGGTAGAGACGGGGACTATGATGAGGTGCTGCGCATCCGGCCGCTAAGGAGTCCTCCGGGAACTTCCTGCCTTCAGAACTGTTCCCTCTAGTGGCAGAGACTTTGTTAGGGTCTCAGAGTCTTCTGGGAGATGTAGTTGCAAGAGGAAGATTAGGCCAGAACTTACTCAGCCACCTCTCGATATCTCCGGGGTGATCGGCTAAAAACTGTATGCCATCTTTTGACACCAGCAAACTTGTAAGTCCACGAAAACGGAACAGGCCCAAATGCTCTCCTCCTGGCCGCAGTTTCCTGGGCGAAGTCCCCGATAGAAGGAGACAGGCAACCTCTGCCAGCAGACCTCCCCACGTCCCCTAGTGACTTTAGGATATGCTCCTTCGTGGTATAGCACAAAAATAGGCCACTATGGGCCGGGGGTCAGAGCTCTTGTCACGCCTCCCCACTATGGGTGGCCCTTTCAGCATCCATGGGGCCTCTCCATCTATCCCCCAGCATGACAGGGAAGTTCTCATGCAGAAATCTTTCCAGAGATTGGCTTTCAGCTCCCTCAGGAATCCCAGTAATACGCAGGTTATTGCACCTGGCCCGATTCTCTTGATCTTCCACTCTGTCCCATAATGTGGCCAGACGCTCCTCATGAAGTTGAATGTGCTGCATCAGTTTCAATTGCTGCTGCTCACAAGTGTCTAGGCGTTGCTCAGAAACATTCATTTTATCTTGTACTTGCCTAACATCTGCCACAGTGCCCGAGAGGGATGTACTGATATTCTCCACCAACCAAAAGAGCTTCTAACATCAGAGTTATAGATTGTAGAGAGTCACCCACTGAGACAGTGGGTGGCACCCTGAGCTGACAGAGAGGGCGAGTTTGGAAAGACTTGCTCGGACTCTGAAGGACACAGCAATAACCCGGGCTAAAAGTACTGGTACAAGGACTGATGCTGTAGGCTGTTGTATTAGACAATAGTTGTGAGGCCTGCATGATAAGCATGAATAAGTTGGAGACTATGCAGCATAAAACACCAGAACGACTCCTGGAGACCCGGCGCTGCAGAACTGGCAAATCACGTCAGAATTCGCTAAACGAAGTCACCGGTCGGTAGGGAGGAACTACCCAGACATTAACAGGCTACTAGGGGTCTCGATGTCTGAGGATGGTGGCGCTGGAACACGGATATCAGGGAGAGGGTGGCTTTTTAAGATGATCTGATATACAAGGATGGTGAGAGTGGGTTATCCACCAGCATTTATAGGAAGGGGACAGACAGAAATGCAATATTACATTTTAACAGTTGCCACACTAAACTCATACTGCAGCTAAGAACACCTCTGTGGGGCAATATATGCATATAAAATGCAATTGCAGCACAGGAGAAATACAAAAGGGGTGCTGAAATCTTAACTCAGAGATTTCAATAGAGGGGTTACAGTGATGGATGCCTGGCAAGTGCAGTGGTTAAGATGAACAATATTAATAGATTAGAACTGCTTGTAAATAGAAATATGAATAAAAAGAACAAAAGGAGGTGTTGTAATACCCCTAATCTCATCACTGTTGTCAGCATACAGGCACACCATTGGGAAGAAACACTGGCACATCTTGAATGTTGAACCCAGGTTGTGAGAGCTGGTACAACAGGGTCCAAGATTCACCTTGGTACAACAGGGTCCAAGATTCACCTATCAAAGAGGGAATAATTTGGCTGATATACTTGTGCACAATTCTGACATCTCCACCACTACTTAGAACAAAGGACCCAAACTGCCGAATGGGAATTTTAGATGTGGTAACTGCTCAGCGTGTAGCCACATGCAGGTTGGGCCTTCTTTCGTTATTCCAAACACTGATGAAATGCACAAGATAAAATCTTTTATTTCCTGCACAAACAGAAGTGGTAATTTAAGTGGCCACTTGCACTTGCAATAGATACTATGTGGGCAAGACAGGCAGGAAATTTAAACAAAGAATCTTGGAACATTTGGACTGCATCAGGGCTAAGGAAATGGAGGATGCACTGGCACACCATGTGCAGCAAGCTGGTTCTGGACTTGTTTTTAAATTTAGAGGCCTTGAACATGCGACCATTGGCCCTCGAGAAGGAGACCTGGACAGTAAATGTCTTTGCTGAGAAACTTTTTGGCAACATAAACTGAAGGCAGGATTTTTTACAGGTCTAAATGATTCTTTCCAGCTTGTACCATACCTTAAAAAATGTTGATAGAGCACTTTTCAGTTTTTTACACTTTTTTGCCATGAATGTTTACTTGGGCAATGAGTTGTCAGTACTCGGTTGACATGCTGTTGCCTCAGGCCATGTTTGTTACAGTGTTTTTCAAGTGTGCTTAATACAAATATAGTACTGTTAACATGTAGCAAAACAGTACCACAATTTCATGAAGGTGATATGAATGTCCAATAGTGAAGTAAGTTGTTAGTTCTCAACTATACACTGATCTTATTTAGAGGGGGAGCTCTTGCAGCAGGCTGTTATTATTAGGACTACTGCCGCAGGCCTTAGGACCCACTGGAAAAAACTTAGCTAGCAGTACCCAGTGGGGACCACCATCTGACGTCGGCTCTGCCCTGACGTTGATTGTGCTACAAAAGGGGGTAGACCCCGGCTACACCTTAGTTCTTTCCTGCCGCGACCCGCTCATGTTGGGAAGTTCTTAGTGATTTTTTTTCACAGCAGTTCCAGCAAAACCTTCAGTTTTTCCTCAAATTCTAGTGTTTTTCTTCTGCATTTGTTCCTTTTTCTCAGTTTTGCTCTCCTCCCTCATTTTCACTACCATCACATTTTGTCACTGTCGTCGGTCTCCTCCTCTGGTCCCAAGAAGACGAAATGTGCCTGTGGCCACCAAATTCCATCCAAGGCTGGCCAAGACCAGTGTGTCTTCCCACCCCTGGAAATAGCTCCTTTATACCTGGGGTTCTGACATCATTTCCTCAAGAGTGCAAGGTGCATATCAATGTCATATCCTCTCTAGCACGCAGCACTGAAAATATAAGCATACACATTGTATAATATATATATTGGTATATAACAAACCAATCACACACACAAAAAAAAACAAAAAAAAAGTACATAATCATGTGGGGAGTAGTGCAATGTAATGGCTGTGGGGCAGCAGTCTTCCGGGAGACTTTCTGGAGGCTGAGATGCTGCCTTATTTGCAGACAACTCTCTGCCCTGAGGGAGGAATTTGCCTGCCTTCAGGCCACACTGACAGCAGTAAGGGAACCTTCCCCAGGCCAGACTGGATGGTAAGAAGGAACCTCCCCATCCAGGGAGCACCAGAGCCACCACCACTGCCTCAGAGGTTGCAAAGAAAGCACAGCAGTTGGACCACAGTGGGCTCAGGGAGGGTGAGGATGGTGGAACAGAGGCACACCCAGTCAGTTGTTCCACTCCACAATCCATACACCATTCTGGGGGAGCACAGCTCCCCTATGGATGCACCCACAGAGGAGATTAAGGAGGCTGAGGACACCTGTCACAAGGGAGGCCCACAGGAAGGAGGCAGAGGACACCACAAGGAAAGGAAGCAGCTCCTGGTGGGGGACTCAATTATTAGGGGGATAGAACTGGGGGGAGCAGGGAAAACTGAAGTAAGGTGTCTGCCTGGTGCCATGGCTTGGAGGGACAGGAAGCGCATCCTCAGGATCACGAGAACAGCTGCACGGAGTCTCAGCTGGACGCCATTGTCCACCTAGGGACAAAATGACTTGGCTCAACATGAGATTAGAGCAGTGCAGAAGGACTTTGTAGAACTGGGGAGGCCTAAGACAAGTAGCACACACAGTATCCTTCTCAGAGGTGCTGCCTGTCAATGGCGTGAGTGAGGCGAGGGTACTTTGCACCATGCAGTTTAATGAATGGTTGGAAAATGGTGTGGAACACAGGGGTTTGGCTTCACTGGCGACTGGGGTTCCACCCGAGGACACCAGCCTATACTGGCAGGATGGTCTGCATCTGTCCAGGAAGGAACAAGTCTTTTGAGCAATCGGTTTAAATGCTTCATGGCAAGCTTTTAAACTAGTCAAGGGGAGGCACTGATAAGGCAGGAAAATCCCAGCCTCCCTACAAAACAGGGTACTAAATGAGAAAAAGACCAAGGTAGAAAGGTCAGTGGGGATGCTGCAACTGAAGGTAAAGCCATCAAAAATGGAAGCGAGCCGGCCGCCCGGCGCGGCTGGTTGAGTCGCTTGCGATGCCAGCGACCGGTTCGGGAACGGACTCGGGTAGCTGGAGGGCCAGCTGGGAGAGGAGGATCGAGCGCCCAGCGGCTGCTCTCCTCCTCTGGGAAGGGAGGGGATGCTTGTCTCGCAGCTCTACCGCTACCTGGGTGACCACGGGTGGAGGTGCAGCGGGACTGCATAGAAGGGAGGGAGGACGTGGGATGGAAACCGGAAGCGAGGGCACGTCATGCGACGCCCCTAGGTCTCCCTAGAGTGCTCACATCCTGTGGAGGGGACAGAAAAATGGAAAAGGTACCTGGCGTGGAGGACGAGATGGACCCGACTGCCCCAGATAACCCATAACCGGCTATCGTTGGATGCCGCAGATGGACCTCCTGACACACACTAATGGACTGGAGGGGTAAATAGGGGTTCCCTCCTCTCGCCTGGGGCCGAGGCAGCATGGAGGTAGGTCCGAGCCAGACACCACGGTAGGTACCCGGGGAGGGACTAGGGGAGTACAGTCTAGGGATTCCCAGAAGAAGTTCCACCACGGCAGAGAGAAGGGGGATAAAAAAAAAAAATGGAAAGCAATGAGTACCAATGCCCGTAGTCTGAGTAACAAGCTTCCTGAATTAGTGGCCTTGATGGAGGAGGAACATCTGGATATCGTGGCAGTCACAGAAACATGGTTCACACAAAACCATGACTGGGACGTAAACATACCAGGACACATTATCTACAGGAGGGACAGAGAGGGTAATAGAGGAGGAGTAGTCTTACATAAGGGAAGGAATCAAAGCAGCAGAACAAAAGGGAAAACAGGGAGGAGAGAAGAAGCACTGTGGGTAAATTTGGAGACCGCAATGGCACCAATAATCCACACAGGGTTAGATCAGACTTCTCTCAGGGGAGGAAATGGACAAGGAAATGATAGAAAGTATACTTAGTAAGGCAGAAAAGGGGAGATATTGCTGATGGGCATCTGAATATGCCAGATGTTAACTGAGCAGTTGCAGCAGCCATCAAGAGTGGGGTTATTCTAGATGCCCTACAGGGGCATGCCTTAGACAACTAGTATTGGAGCCCACTCGAGAGGGAGCAATCTTAGACCTGGTTCTCCAAATGGAGATGAAGAGAGGATCACAGATGTAGAAGTGAGCCATCTGGGAATCCAGCGACCATCGAACAATATGGTTCACACAAACACAGCAATAGAGTCAAGCCATACAAAGGCAAAGGTACTGGACTTTAGGAGGGCTGACTTTGCTAAATGGGTGAGTGCCTAAGGAATGCACTAGCAAATGGGCAGGAAGGAGGGTGAAGAACAATGGGGAATAATAAAAACTGCCATCACAGAGGTAACTAGCCTTTGTGTGAAGCAAATAAACAAAACTAAACGATGTAAGAAACCACTATGGTTCTCAAAGGAAGTGGCAGTGAAGGTTCAAGAGAAAAAGAAAGCTTTCAGGAAGTACAAGGAATCACAGAAGGAGCAGGACAGAGAACTGTATCAGTTAAAGCAAAAGGAAGCTGGAAGGCAGTCAGAACAGCAAAGGCCCAAACTGAGGAAAAGATAGCCAACTCAGTTAAGAAGGGGATAAAACCTTTTATAGGTACATCAGGGAGCGAAGGAAGACCAAGGGAGGGATAGTGAGGCTTAATAAAGGGGAAGGGTGGGCAGAGGGTGACTGTGAAAGGCAGAGATACTAAACAAATATTTTTGCCTGTATTTACAAAGGAAGAGGGAGGTACCTAAAACAAACAGTAGAAACACTCTGGATACAGAAGTTGATACCAGCCCATTTACAGAAGAAAGGGTTCTGAAAGAACTCTAAAACTGAAGGTGGACAAAGCAATAGGCCTGATGGAATTCATCCCAGAATTCTAAAAGAACTAAGGGTGGAATTAGTGACACCACTGACTACCCTGTTTAACAAATCATGGAGGATAGGTGGTACCCGAGGACTGGAGGAGGGCAGATGTGATTCCCTTCACAAAAGGTGGGAGCAAGGCAGAAGCAGGAAACTACAGACCTGTTAGTTTAACCTCAGTGGTAGGGAAAATGATGGAATCACTTCTGAAGGAAAGAATTGTCGGGTATCTAGAGGCCAGAGAGGCACAGGACCCAAGGCAGCATGGATTCACAGCGGGAAGGTCATGCGAGACAAATCTGATAGATTTCTTTGACTGGGTGACCAAAGTAGTAGATCAGGGAGGGGCTGTGGACATGGCCTACCTAGACTTTAGCAAGGCATTTGACACAGTCCCACACAAAAGATTAATATACAAGTTAGCTAGCCTGGGAGTGGGTCCCAAGATGACAGCCTGGTTAAAAAATTGGCTGGAGAATAGGACACAGAGAGTAATAGTAAATGGAGTCCACTCTGAAGAAAGGGGGGTTACTAGTGGGGTACCACAGGGTTCAGTATTAGGACCGTCCTCTTCAGTGTCTTATAAGCTTTACATTGCAGAGGGACTGGAAGGAGAAGTATGTCTCTTTGCAGATGACACAAAGATCTGCAACAGAGTTGATGCACAAGGTGGGTGGAAAGGATGAAAAGGGACTTGGCAAGGTTAGAGGAATGGTCAAATGTATGGCAGCTTAGATTCAGTGCTAAGAAGTGCAGTAATGCACCTGGGAAACAAAAGCCCAGGGAAGAGTACACAATGGGGGTGAGATACTAACAACAACAAAATGGAAAGGGACCTGGGGTAGTCATATCAGATGACCTAAAGGTGGGCAAGCAATGTGAGAGGGCAGCAAGGAGGGTTGGGGGATACTGGGGCATAGGGAGAGGCATCACCAGTAGAAACAGGAAGTTATTATCCCTCTGTACAGACAGCTGGTCAGACCCCATCTGGAGTACTGTGTGCAGTTCTAGAGACCCAGTCTTCGCAAAACATAGACAGGATGGAAGCTGTCCAGAGGAGGGGCATCTAAAATGGTGCAGGGTCTGCAACGGAAGACATGTGAAGAGAGACTAAGGAGCTTAATATGTATAGCCTCGAGGAAAGGAGGGAGAGGGGGACATGATAGAACTTTCAAGTACCTCAAGAGAATCAACAAAGTCCAAGAGGGTAGCATCTTTCAAAAAAAGAGGTGTGCAAGAACAAGGGGGCACAATTTGAAGATAGAGAGGGGCGGCTCAGAGGTAATTTAAAGAAGTATTTTTTCACAAAGAGGGTTGTGGATGCATGGAACGGCCTTCCGGAGGAGGTCGTGGAGTCAAAAACAGTGGTGGAATTCAAGCATGCATGGGACAGTCATAAGGCAATTCTAGGGGGTGGGGGTAGAAAGAAGTAGGCTGCTGGTTAACTGGGATCTGCAGCTTATCCAGTAGGCAGGGAAATGGGCAGACTGGGTGGGCCAAGCGGTCCTTATCTGCCGTCAAATTCTATGTTTCTATGTTTCTTCTGCTTGGGACCAGACCATGACCTCAAGATCTGTGACATCTGTCAAGGCTTTACTAGCAGGACAAGGATTAGATGCCTGAAGGCCTTGAAAGCCCACCTGCTTAAGAAAGGGATGGACGTTCTGCAATCTTCCCCTGGGACAAGGGCAAAAAGTCAGGAAAAGGTGCAAAAGTTCCATGACAAGGACCATAGTTGGTCCCATCACCGCTCCTGTTTTCCCCACAGGAAGGCCTCTTTCTCCAGCTCGGGCAGTTCCGACCACTCCAAGCATTCCAGGCATGGAGAAAAATTGAGGCCTGAAGCTCCTGCCAAAATACCAATGTCAGTCCCGTCGGGAGCTACTTCCTCTGCATCCAAGCCGAAGGCCATGCTGCTGCGTGTATCCTCCGGCGGAGTTGGAAAAGGCCTTTTCCTTGGAACAAGCCTCGGCCCTGCCGAAGAAGGTCCCAACTGCGGCTTCACCGGACGCCAGGAAGTCATTTGGAAAGGACTGGGACCACAAGACTAAGGCCTCCTCCGGGTCCCGTCCTCCTAAGTCGCCATATCAGGTCTGGCCCCAGCTAAGATACCGGCGCCAGTCAGAGTGCCTGTGGCTGACAAGGCTTCCATTGCGCTGGCGCCGGTCAAGGTGCTGACGCTGGCCCCTAGGGCCTCTACTCCAGAAGGCTCATCCTCGGCTTCCACCCTGCGAGCACTTCTGGACCCCCCAACTTCTCCGATCCCCCCAAAGGGGGAGGCGGCATCTCGTTTTAGCAAGGAGGACCTGGGAAACCTCTTCTTGTTTTGGTGAAGCCAGGTACACAAAGACACACCTTCGTCTCAACCGTAACTGGCACTAGTTCCAGACCGACCAGACAACCAGGAGCCTGGGGGTTTGCCTGACGGCTCGCTGGTCAAAACCCCTGAGGACCAGCGTGCGTCCTCTGTTCCTTGAACCACTCGGGCCATATGTTCCTGGTTGACCGTGGACAGCACCACTCAAGGTCGGTCAGCCATCGTCAGTCAAAGCCCAGGAGCAGATCCTGCAGCCGCCGCAGGTCTTCATCTAGGCGGGCTCACTCCTGTAGCCAACGCCGGTCCTGGGACAGGCGTCGGTCCTCGCTCCATTGTCAGTCTGAGAGCCGTCGCCGGTCCAGGAGTCACCTACACTCTTTAGAGGGTAGTCCCCGGAGACGTAGTTCGGACACCTTGAGGATCAGGAGTAGATCTTCCTCTTCTTCCTCTTCATTTTCAGCAGTTGGGGGATCTCCTGACGATAGGGATCTACCCCGTTTGCCTCCAGATGATCCCACTTTCATGGACGTCATGAGGCACATCCAGGCCACTAACAATTGGGAGACAGAGGACCTGGATCTGGAGCACCGGAGACTGGCTCATTACCTGAGGCAGAAGGAGCCCAAACCCCATGTGGTGCCTCCGCTGGTTGACACATTCCAAGCTCTTACCAGGACAACTTGGAAGCATCCAGCCTCAGTCCTGGCCGTTCCCAAAAGTCGGACAGGCTATACAGGGCCCCTGAGGGAGGAGCTCTTCCTGTGGAAAACCTCAGGCAGATTCCACTGATCACAGCAGCTCATGACAAGTCAAAGCAGCTAAAGCATCTGAGCTCCCAGCCTCCCGACCAGGAGTCCCTTTTCTTGGACCAGGTGAGCAAGAAAGTTTATTCTGCATCCATCTGCTCCATCCATTCCCTTAATTTCCTTATGCATATGGTCCAGTACCAAAATGCGCTCTGGGAGAAGGGACAGGAGCTTGTCAGTGCCTTGCCAGATTCCGCACAAAAGATGGAACTTCTGAATGTGTTGAAATTGGGCTCGGATGTAGGCATGCATGTTCTACGTGCCTTGTATGACACTGCAGATACAGCAGCCAGGATGTCAGCGTCAGGGGTCTGCCTTCGCCACCTATGGCTTTCAGAACGATCTGCAGTCCGAATCAGGGACCTCCTGTTTCATGGTTCTGTCTCTTGGGCAGGAGACTGAGGGTTTGATCTTTCATCTCCAGGAGTCTGGCAAGTTCATTTGGTCCATCCGACAAATGTATAAAGGAGACCAAAGATACTTCTGGAAGCTGCCCTTTCATAAACCTTCAGGTCAGCAAGCTGGTGGTAACAACCAGGACAGAGAGGTGGCTTCAAAAGGAAGGCCAGCAACCAGCAGCCTGGTGGTGCACCTTTCGAGGCCCCAAGTCCTCCCACACCTCTCTCCCCACTCCAGGCTCCGCCCAGTGACTTGCCATTGACCCCCCTCCTCCGGCGGAGGCAATAGGGGGTCGCTTCTCCCTCCATCCGGAGGGATGGAGCTCTATTACATCAGACCAGTGGGTCTTGGACATCATAAGGAGAGGTAACACGCTGGAGTTCAACCAGAAACCTCCAGAAACTCCACCAAAGTCCTTGAGATACCCTCCTTCTCACATTCCTCTCATAGAAGGAGAAATCAAGGCCTCTTGCAGAAAAAGGCAATAGTCAGTTCCTCTTGCAGTGGGGAAAGGATATTACTCCCATTTTTGCTTGGTTCCAAAGAAGACGAGGATCTTCAGACCATTCTGGACCTCAGCTCTCTAAATGTTTATATAGAATACCGAAGGTTCAGGATGGTGACCCTTGCAGGTCTCATTAATCTGCTGCACCAGGAGACTGGTTTGTTCCCGGATATGCATGTTGCTTACATGCACATCGGGTCTTTCCCCTCACAGGAAGTTTCTGAGGTTCTACTTCCAGGGGAACATTATCAGTTCAGGTTCCTCATTCAGCCTCCCTCCACTCCTCAAGTCTTCACCAAATGCCTGGCAGTGGTAGCTGTGGCTCCAAGTGCAGGGGACATTTTCTTTCCTTACCCGATGACTAGCTCCTAATGGCCCCATCGAGAGAGCACTCTGCTTCAACCTCTCGGAGACACTTATACATTGTTCCAAGAGGTGGGGATCACCCTGAACCTACCAAAGTCTTCCCCAGAGCTCAGCCAGAGACTCACCTGTATAGGTGCAGTCCTGAATTTCGCCCAGGACATGGCTTTTCTTCCTCAAGAAAGAGGAGATTGCCTGAGAGAGGTGGCCAGTTCGGTCCTAGTAAGCCCACAAGTCTCAGCCAGGACCTTCCTCAGACTTCTGGGACACATGCCAGCAGCCATCCCGGTAGTTCCCTTGGCTCACCTCCATATAAGGGTCCCACAGTGGATGCTCAGGGGGCAGTGGGACTGGGGCTTCGATGGTCTGGACCATGTTGTCAGGATCTCGGAGCCAGTCAAGAGGACCCTACATTTGTGGTTGGACCCTTTGAATCTAGACAAAGGGATTCCATTTCATCAGGAGCCCCTCAAGCTGGACTCTGACAACAGATGCCAGAGGAGCGCAGCCTCCACATCAATGTTCTGGCAGTGCAGGCGGTCCTCAATGCCCTATGGGCCTTTCAAAAGGACCTCATGCCAGGCTGTCTTCTCATATAGACCGACAACATGGAGGTTGTCTTTTACATCAACAAGCAAGGGGGAACTCACTCCTACCCCCTCTGTAGGGAGGTGATGAGAGTCTGATATTGGGTTCTGGAGCATCACACTTTGCTGTCCGCCATCCATGTTCCAATGACTTGGCAGACAGCCTCTGTAGGTCTGTGTCCAAGGTGCATGAGTGGGAGTTGCTACAGTCAGTAGTGGACCAGCTGTTCGACACATGGGGTCTTCTGGAGCTGGACCTCTTTGCGTCTCCATGCAATGCCAAACTGCCAGTTTTTTTGGTCACGAGAGCACACGCCTGGTGTTTTTTGGCCAGACGTGTTGTCCCTTTGCTGGACAGGGACATTTCTTTGTGCCTTCCTTCCCTTCCTTCTCCTTCAGCGAGTGTTGCTGAAGGTACAGGCTGAAGGGGCTCAGATGATTCTGATCGCCCCACTGTGGCCCCGCAGATTTGATCTCTAATTACTTCAGCGGTTGTCAGCAGAAACCCAGTTCTGCTGCTAATATGCTCACAGCTGCTATCCCAGGACTGGGGCAGGCTGGCGCATCGAGATCTCATGTCCCTACACCTTCATGCTTGGCTTCTGCAGATGTAGTCAAATCCAGGTATGGGGTCACTGAAGAGACGGCAGACATCCTCGCTTCGTGAGGAAGCCCTCAACCCACTCCACTTATGCCATGAAGTGGAAGCATTTCTCCTTTGGGCTTCATCCCACCATCTAGATCCCTTTCCTGCTCAGTGAACTCAGCATTACAATATCTCTCTCCTTATATCAGCAAGGCTTGAGTTATTCATCCATAAAGGTGAACATGTGGGCCATCTCGCTTATCATGTTCTTATTCGGAGACAGGACCCTGGCTCAGTTAGATGTGGCCTGCACCTTTTTACAGGGCATTCATACCCACCTCCTCTACCAGGGATCCTGCCCTCCCTGATCTTCTTTGTACTGGAGAAATTTACTCTCTCCCCTCCCCGAACCCGCAGCCGGAATGTGAGCTGTGTTTCCTTCCTGGAAGTTTCCTTTAGTTTCTGTTACTTCAGCTTGAAGAGTTTCCGAGCTACAGGCCCTGATGTGTAAGGAGCCTTATATTATTTTCCATTGGGAAAGTTTCCCTAAGAACAAATCCTAAGTTCTTACCTAAAGTGGTCTTGGAGTTGACCCTCAACCAGTCGGTCGACCTTCCAGTTTATTTTCCTACCCCTACTAATCGGGGAGAGTCTCTCCTGCACACATTGGATGTCCACAGGGTGCTGAGGTATTACCTTAAGCGGACAGCGGCACACCGCAAATCGGAGCAATTGTTTTTGGCCTTTGTGCCTCAACACCTAGGCAAACTGGTGTCAAAACAGACCATTTCCCAGTGGCTTGTACGCTGCATAGTGTACTGCTATAACAAGTACAACAAACTTCTGCCGGCTTGGTCAGAGGTCATTCCACCACAGGAGTCTCTACTTCCTTCGTCTCCTTAAAAAATGTCTTCCTTTGAGACATCTGTGCAGCTGCTACTTGGAATTCAGTGCACACCTTCGTGAGGCATTACAGTCTGGACATTGCTTCCAGGCACCGAGCCAGTTTCGGCCTGGCAGTTCTTCAAGGACTCTTGTCCTAGTTTGCTGAATCCAGCCATAGGCTTTACCATCACTTTATCTGTCATCCTACCTTCCGGGACTAGTCACCTCCTTGGTGCGGGACTGCTTGTGATTCTGTCCTTAATAGTATTGTATAACTGCAAGAGCTCCCCTCAGTAAGATAGTACAGTTAAGTGGAGAACTTACCATAACAGTAGATCTTTGCTTTGAGCTCTTGTAACCAAGCATCTTCCGCCCTCCGTCCCCAGGATAATTTTAGCATGTCTAGGACGGGCTGCCAGGTTTCTCACTGAGTTCATTTCACAGGTCTTGGCGAGGGAACTGAGGTGAAGCCTGGGTCTGCCCCCCTTTTGTAGCATGATCGACATCAGTGGGCGGTTCCTGCTGGGTACTGCTAGCTAAGTTTTTTCCAGTGGGTCCTAAGGCATGCAGCAATAGTCCTAATAGTAATAGCCTGCTGCAAGAGCTCCTCTCAAAGATCTACTGTTGCAGTAAGTTCTTACGTAACTGTACTTTATTGTGAGATAGTTTGTTTTTTTTTTGTTGTCAATTTATTACAATTTTTGAAAAATAACTGGTAAGGCAAGGACATACAAGGAAAGGAAAGAGAAAATGCAGTGCAAATGAGATAGTTTTTTAAATGTGTGCTATATGTTACTATTATGAGTATTTAGTATAACAGTAGATTTTTAGATTTTGGAACAAATTTATTTAGAATTCTAGGCAATGAAATACATAGTTATATATATGTAACCCCTAGGTGGCGCTATCCCAAGGGCTACTACCCCTGCCTGTTTGACTACAGACAGGTTGTGGGGCCTAGGTCCTATGGTGGGTGCCTCCTCCCAGAGGTCAGGGTTTGTAGTGGTTAGACTAGCTTGGCCACAGCCCTCTGGGACACTGAGACCCCCTTTCATTCCTTCTAGTGGCTCACACAGTACACCGGAGTTACAGCCCCAATACCCCACATATACACACTGTCCACTCATATAGATACCACTTACCCTCGAGACTGATTCTGCAGCACGTCTCTGAGGACCCCCTGTAAAGTAAGGTTAAGCAACATACACAGCAAAACACAATACTGTTTCCATAAGTACCAACACCACAGACAGAATATAGTATAACAACAACAAATCTGATTTATTTAAAGGACAGTAACACGGAAGGGGGAAATCAGGTTAATTAGTGGCATTAAATCACAGTACTGTGCACACATACAGGGTCTAAAAAGTCACACTCTGGGTACCCAGGTTAGGGGGGCTAGCCAGGTCCGTTTCCCGGGGTTGGCTGGCAGGTGCAGATGGATAGGGCCCTGTAGAAAAAAGATATGCACAACACCCAATTGTAATTCGGAGCCGGAGGGCTCAGTCCATGAAGCAGTGAAACAACAAGAATGAGATGACACACTTGTGATTGGAAAACAAGCTGCAGGTGAATACCCTGATTTGTACTCACAGTACCCAAGCTGAGGATCGGATGGAGAATGTTCTTCTGGATTGCCAGAACAACAGGGCATGGAGACAAGGTCCTTGTGACTGGACTCCACTGCAGTTGATAGCAAACGTATTTAGTCCAAACTAAGCTGGGGTTTACTTCCAGCTTCAGCACACAATTCACTGTACAGAGGATTTGAAATAGCGATTCCCCACAAGCACTACGTACATTTATATGTAAAAGGAAAGTACTATACCAGACAGGCTGCTCCTCGATCCCAACCGCATTTACTGCAAGATACCCGGGAGAACACACAGCAGCTTCAGTTCCTGACAGACCGAGCGCGATTCAGCAATTTTTCCAGTCTTCTATAGGGTGAGCCTGATTTCTACTCCTCAGATCTTCTTTCTCCTCACAAGTCGGATTCAGTCTGATCTGGCGCTTGCAACGGCTGCAGGCCGAACCTCAGGGCCTCACACGCGCTTCCCACGCGAAACTATACACCGCAGAAGCACAGAGCTCCTTCTCTCTTCACTGTCACAACTGATCTGATCTTTCCAGTCACAGAGCAGGGCATTTCCTTTAGCTTCACACTATTCTGTTGGCTGATTCAGCTGTCGCCACAACAAGACCCTCTGTTGGTAGAAAAGGCACCAAGATCAAACTACATTTCCCAGAGTCACTGCCCATACAATCCTCTTGTGGCTGGCTCAAATTAAGAGTCCAAGTTCTGATTCGTCCACAGGCTCCATTTAGGGCTCCTTAACCTAATTGGCCCAGCACAGCAGTTTAGGTTCAAATGGAGGGGTAACACACACAGAGTCCCAGCTGCAATAAAGGCAGGTTAGACAAACTACAATTTTGCTAATGCTTTCAGTGATTACAGGCAAACAGTTACAGCTTTCAGATGGGCTCCTTGTATTCATGATGACCGCAAATGGGCGATTACTCATGGCTCGAGTGGATTCGAGCATTAAATACACAGTCCCCCCATACAAACTAATTAAGTCTGCAAGCAGACAGCTCTTAAAGAGACAGTACGTGGAGGCTCAAATAGCACTCACTTGCAACCACATTTAAGCAACTTAGACGCCGAACACTACCTAGGCTTGGAGCATTCAGGCAAGCTCCTGGAAGACTTTTGGGAACCCTCGTTTGCAGGGGGGTTACATATATACTGTATATCAGGCAGAGGTTAGAAGTGTTTTGTACATAGTAGTTTGCTGTGGGTTTAAGGAATGTTTATTCACTTGTTGCTGAGCTGATTTGATTATTTAATTGTTTAATTACTATTCTGGGCTGTAAAAGACTATGATGAGTGGCTGATGTCTTGATAAAGCATTGAGTTAAACATGAAACGTTGACACATGTTGTAGGGGGTGTTACCATGTATTGTACTTAGCTTATGTCTTTTTAATTGAGTTTTTTCATTAATAAAAGCCAGTTTTTATCGTGTACAAGGAGTGGACTGTCATTTTCCATGACCATTTGAGCTGGCTGTTATTCATTCCATAGCTGCCTTGTCCAGCACCCATTGTTGCCCGGTGTCCTGGGTGTGGCATGATAGAGCCATACCTTATTGTTTCGGTGATATGTCATATCATTTTATATATATAATACACCAGGGAAGGCCATGAAAAGCCAGGTCAAGTTGCAAGGGATCATGGGCACAAAGTACATGGGCCCTGGGGAATGATTGTAACTCTTGTCACTGGGCAGAGAATCTGTCAGCTGCTAGCCAGGGACTGGAGTTTAATTAAATCATTTAAAAGGAGGCAAAATAATAATTAAGCAGAGCTGGAGCAAGGCATATCCATTTGTGCTTGTGAAAAGCTAGGACCTCAGTGGTGCCATTCAGTCTGGGTTTCTGTTGTCTCTGCAAGACTGCCCTGAGATAATCTCATCACAGCTGAATGGGCTACCATTTAAGTAAATGGCTGTACTGAGGATAGCTTAATTACAGCCATTTCCAAGGAGGGAGGCTGAATTTCTCCCTAGAATTCTGGTTTAGACTAGCAGACCTTTGAGTCTTTTTTTTTTTTCTCTCATATTCAGAAATGAACATTTGTTGTTTTGTAATAAAATACTAAAAGCTGGTTGCATAGCCATAGAGATGGGATGCTAGCCAATTGCAGGGCCAGCCATTGTCCTCGGGACGTGCTCATTGAGAAGCCCATAAAATAAGGGTGCACACACTGTATCAGAGCCTTTAGCCTTTTTGCATTTGGGGACCCTGCCTGCTTATAAGAGCAGAGACATTTTCTTCAAGAATTCTGCTGCACTACCAAGAATCAAGATTTTAAACTGCCTTTGTAAAGACTTAGCACTTCAAAATTCAGCAGCTAAGGACTTGAGGTAGACTTTAGTCTCATAGTTTTAAGGTGTAGGTTTTATGTGTTATTTTCCATTTTATTTTCATATCCTGTAACCAATTTCTACAATTATTTGTCTTTGTATATTTACTGCATTTATGAATTAATTAGTAAAGCTTTTAGCTAACTTTTTATGGTATTCCCCGAGGCCATGCGGTGCGTGGTGATGGAGGCGCACGCACACGCCAGATCTGGTGGCCCTTCTGCCTCCCCCAGACTTGTGTCGCTGTTCCATATTGCCTGCGCTGCCCAACGGACCTCCATCCGGGTGGGAGCAGGACTCGACATGGGCGGGCATCCGCCTTTGAAGGGAGAGCCACAGCTCAGTCCTGCTCCAGCCCCGAGCCAGCTCCCCACTGACCCGAGGTCGCTCCCAAACCTGGGTCACCGCGAGCGAGAGGTGCCACCAGCCCTCTGCGCCACTGGGCCAGCATTCAGCTTACTTTTAAGATAATTCTGCCAGTGTCGCTTTGTGTGTTGCCTTGGAGGAGAGTTGTTCAAACTATACTATGCTTGTGTGATTGTTTAAGGGTAGCGCTGCTTGGATAGTGCCTTGGTGGGTCTGTTTGACATCCGTCGGATAGTGCAAGTATCCGACCTGGATCCGACTCAAATTCGATCAACATGGATCTGTTTACTGGATCCATAGATCTGACTAATGGATCCATCAGATTCATTTGGATCACTGGATCCATTTGATGGATCCGGGATGGTCGGATCTGTGGTCGGATAGTGCTGCTATCCAACTGGATCCACTGTCTGGTAAAAAGACTGGTATCTGGTGGGACCCGGATTTAGAGGATACTACCTGAGCAACACTACTTAAGGGCCAAAATACTACCAAAGGGAAGAACCACTAGGGACTCTGTGTGATGAAAGGAGGGGAGGAAATACAAAGGGTCTCAGGAGAAGTCTGGGGGTTTGAACCGAGCTCTGCATTTCTGGGAAAGACACATAATAAGGTGTATAGGGCCTGTATACGCCTGTGGTTTTTTTGGTTAGTTGTGCATTGGATGAGAGGGTTCTATCCTAGGAACACAGACTTGAGAGTGTATTTGTACCCCCTTGCATGGAGAGAGAGAGGGCACCCGGGGATCCTCTGGTGTATGTTCAGTTGTAAGACAGCGAGTGTGCTAAAAGGACAGAGGAGAGGTATCCCTGACCCCATCACAAGAGGGATTCGTTATGACGCAGAGAATCCCCTCCGATTGGAGTAGGCTTGTGACAATGGATACTGACCTAATCTCCTGGGGTTTCACACAGAGAGGTCCTCTGAGCAGCATCTCTGACAGAGAATTGAGGAGAGATGGGGCAGCCCATGTTTATGTAGACGCTGGCACATGACAATGTCATTTGGCAGCCCCTAGCTTGCAAAACTTCCATATGGTCCTAGCTGACATGGGTATAGTTCCAAAGGTGTGGCCTGGTGAAAGGTATTCTCTGTAGATCTACTGTTATGGGTATTTAACTGTTCTTTCTCATGGCAGCTAGAAAGCCTTCTACCCAGTATCTTGTTCACAAAAATGGAAACGTTTTTCTGTCTGTACTGGGCATGCTCTGAATTCCCTGACATGTCCAGTTCCTAAAATCCTGGATTACCTCTTGTCCTTTAAAGGAAATGTGTACCCTATACCAAAACTTTAGCTAATTAGCACCCTTACCACCCAATCTAGCCCTCCATCAGTAAAGGCTAGAGCAACCAGTACAGCAACATACATACTTTTAATCTTTTGTGTGCTCCCCAGTATCCTGAACCACCATGCCATCTTGCTGAAATATTGTTGCATAGACCGCAAACGTTGTCTCTGACATTCATGCCTCTCCACCTGTGAGAACATGAATGTCTCACAGCCAGAGAGAGCCCATGGCTCCAGGACAGAGCTATTGTATACTGTGTACACTGTTCATAGGCACTTATCATTACCCCCAGCAGCCACTTCCCACCCCGCAATACCTGGCACCAGAAAGCTCAGAGTTATGAATAACTTGTGTCCCAATTCCCAGTAGTGGTCAGTGATAAAATAACTACACCACTGTGTCTCTCCATTGTACATAGAGCGTGGGCATGCACCCATTCATACACAGACAGCTTGGGATACCTATATTACAGTTATGGCAGAAAAAAAATCATAGTGTAAAGTGTTACTTTCTCTGGTGTAAAACACCTACATTTGCTAGCAGAATGGTGTTTTCCGCTAAGCGTAAAGTAATATTTTGGTTTAAACAGAGGAACGCTGTCACGGTCAGTGACTAGTCAGGTCCCTTTAGGGTTGGACTGCAGAAGGTGGAGCTCAGGTGAATGATGCCGCTTCACTCTCCAGCTTCTGCATGAAGACTTCTAGGTTCCTGGCCCTGTCTCTCCAAACTGGATTCTGGCTGGTGTGTCACTGGCTGTATGGTCCAAACTAGGTGTAGGGGTGGGGATAGAACAAGAATATGACTGAGGGGCTTGACACATCACTGCATCATGTGATGGGTTTGGATCTTGAGGAGTCAAAGTTGTGCCATTATAAAGTGGTCTGAAGCTGTAAATGGATGTCAGTAAACCCTAGTAAAAAAGGGGGGGGGATCCAGACAGTAGAAGAAAGGGCTGTGTGAACACCTTTTGCTGACTGTTCGGCTGCCAAATATTGGGGTATTCTGGAAATTATTCAGCCCTAACAAAAAGAAAAGCTCCATCCCTCCACCCTCTAGCAAAAGCACTGTCCCACCCCCAACTCCGCAACCACAAGTTTCTTTTGTTTGTTTGTTTTGGTTAAATACTTTTAATAAAACTAGACCCCAAGTGGGTGACTGGCTTGTCAACCTACATGCCTCCATGGCTGGCCACCGTCTTAACGTGATCAGCTAGTTTTATGATAGCAAGCGTGAGAGCATTTTAATTCATGAGAAGGCGGCCGGCTGTGGAGGAGGGAAGGTTGTGCCAGTCACCATCTCGCTGTATATCTGAGAAGTGGGTGCTGGTGGGCTGAGTAGGTCGGATGCTTGGGGGGAGGGTCGGCACTATGTGGGGACATAATTTATACTTTATGCAAATAGCGCTTACATTAAGACGGTGGCGGTAGTGGAGGTGGGTGGCTAAGCCGGTCACCCATCGGGAGGATCTAGTTTTATTAAATGTAGCTTAAAAAGTGGGTGCTGGGGGGAGGAGGGTGGGATAGCACTTTTGATAGAGGGTGGGGGATGGGGGTTGTATTTTACCTGGTTGGGCTGGGAGAGAGTTTGTTTCTGCAGGTGGCCAAATAATTTCCCGATTATGAATAGTCCCCTATTCGGGAAGGGTTGCCAAATATTCGGAAGCCCTACTATTCATGGTATTCGGGAAATAATACTTGGCCCCTGCACAGCCCTAGTAGAAGAGGTAAAGCTGAAGGCTTTGCCTTCTATGATGAAGTGACTGGAAGATCTTGCCACTGGGCACAACAGAAGAGCACCTTTAAAGAAAAAAGTGTAGCTGCTTTGGTATTGTGCAAATGGTTTGCCTATACATGGGCAGTTTTACTGAGTATTTACAAATAACGTGCTCACACCTGTGCTTTGTTTGTGTGCCAGATGACTGTTGGGCTAAAGTCTGTTTTCTGCATTCTGTTCCCCCAGGTTGACCTTCATTTCCCCACCTATGTGTCTGAAGGCGCCAAGGACTTGATTTCCAAACTGCTGCATCTTAATCCCAATGAAAGACTTCCTTTACAGGGTGTTTTAAATCACCCCTGGTCAAGACAAATTCGAGGGTCCTGCCACCTGTCTACATACACACCCTCACAAAATGAAATGCCCCACCACGGAAATGGTTGAGAATTTCTTGCTGTTGAGTTGGGACTGGTGTTGAACTATGTACTTTGGGAATATTTCACTAGCTACTGGTGGGTAAACAAAGCAATAAAACATGACAGGGTGTGTTATAGTGGGATAACCTGGTACCTAGCTTAGGTCATGAGGCTGAAGGCCAAGTGACTTCATCATGATAAGTTACATTAGTGCATTATAACTCACAACCTAGTGCCTTAGTATTATAATGATTCTTATAATGATTCTGTTTGAGCTTAAAAAATTAGTTATTTAAAAGTACTTATGTGCATCATTTCTGAGAAAATGTTGTTCTTGTTCTTGGTAGGTGTTGCTGTTTTATTTATATTTCAGTTGTGTTCTTTGCGCAGACCCTCCCCCAAAGCAATCATATGGGTGTAACCCCCTGCAAATGGGGGTTCCAAAAGACTTCCAGGAGCTTGCTTGAATGCTCCAAGCCTGAATGGTGTTTGATGCTTAAGCCATTTATCAGTGAGTGTTTTTAGAACCTCTGGTACTGTCTTTAAGAGCTGTCTCGTTTGCAGACATAATTAGTTTGTATGGGGACTGTGTGTTTTTGATTGAGTACCACTCAAGCTGCTGCCAATTCACCCCATTTTTGCAGTCACTAGGAGTGCAAAGGGAACCTGTCTGAAAGATGTAACTGATTGCCAGAAATCATTTACAGTAATAATAAAATTACAGTTTGTCTAACCTGCTTTCTTTGCAGTCAGAACTGTCTGCCTAGTTCCCCATTCTGGTTTTGAACTGCTGAACTGGACCAATCAGTGTGGGGTAAACTAGCTCTAAAATGATGCCTTGACGAATCAGAACTTGGGACTCATAATCTGAGCCAGCCACAAGAGGATTGTATGGGCAGTGACTCTGGAGATGTAGTTTAGACTTGGTGCCTTTTTGGACCAACAGCAGCAGTCTATTGTGAGTGACAGCCAATCCAGTCAAGAACTGGGAGGAACTCAAAGGAAGTGCCGGTTTTTGTCTGTTGGGAGTTTCAGTTTGAGATCTGAAAGTGAAGGGAAAGAAACCCTGTGCTCCTTCAGTGCACAGTTTCAGTCAAAAACGTGTGCAAGGCCCAGAGTTCCGGTCTACAACTTGTGTAACTGCTTGTTAGGACTGAATCTGTCCCTGTGAAAAGAATCAAAGGATCTCTGAAGAGTAGAAACCAGGCTCACCCTGTAGAAGACTGAAGAAATTGTTGAATTACACTCGGTCTGTCAGGAACTGAATCTGCTGTGTGTTCTCCTGGTTATTGTGCAGTAATTGCGATTGGGATACAGATGCAGCCTGCCTGGTATCGTGCTTTTTTTTACCATATAAATGTGTGAGGAGTCTCTTGAGATCAAAAGTAGCCCTGCTGACATTGAAGGACCATATCTTCTTTGGAGGTCGTGAGTACTAATTCGGGTCGCCCCTGTTGAATTGCCACATTAAATCCAAATGGAATTACTGTACTGCTGACTGTTTAATTTTCCTTTTCTCTGGTGAAAGGGCCCCTACCAGCTGCCACGGTTTGGACTAGCTACTAGGGCCTGGGTACCCAGGGACAGTAACTGGTAGGGATAGGCCTGTGCACAGAGCCATAGGTAGATAGTAAAGTGATAAGCTAATTAACCTGATTTCCCCTGTCCTTGTTATATCCCCTAAATAAATCAGAGCTGTTTGTTTCAACAAAGTTATACTGCCTGAGGTATTTGTCTATGTTAAAGTACTGTACTGTGATTGTTGCACTGTATCTTATTTTACAGGATGTCCCGTGCCTGAACCAGCCTTGGGGGTAAGTGTATACTGTGAAGGTAATTCTGCTATATTGTGTGGGCCACTAGTGGGAAGAAAGGGGTTGCAGTGTCCCAGAGGGCTGTGACCAAGTAAGTTTAACTATTGCAAACCCTGACCTCTGGGTGGAGGCACCCGCCATTGGATCCAGGCCCCTCAACCTGTTAGTGGCAAATCAGGCAGGGTAGTAGCCCCTGGGATAGCGCCATCTAGGGGTTACATCTTGAGGCTCACCGCTGGGATTGTGTGTCCTCTAGTGGCCATATTTACGTAACCACTGTTAAGAAAAAATGGGTACCTGACAGAAGTGGCTGTGCACCGGCTGGTGGAGTGGTGTACTGGGGAGGAGATCAACCCCAAAATGCTATGCTTATCCTGGACATCCCCGGGTATCAATACGGACACTGTGCAGGAGTACTTTCCAAGGTGGAAGGTTTACAAAACCCTGTGGTGGTGGGTCGGCATGCTAATCTGCTCACCCACACTTTCCTGGCCCTAGTAGAGTTTAAGGATCCCATAGATAGCTCCAAAGTGCCACAGACCATTACCCCAGAGGGAGCCCTCACTGCTTGGAGAGTGATAACTAAGGACAGTAAAGACCCGGGGGGGAATCAGCCCCCACCACTATCTGAAACTTTTGAGGAGAAATTTGCTGAATGGTTGCTGGGAGAGGGGAAAACTGTGGAGGACTTGAAGAAACTATTCTTGCCACCTGGGGGTGTTCCTCCCCCAACACCCTCTCCTGCTCCAGTGCCCGTAATGGTGGCTGAACCAATGCAGACTCCTATTTCTGCACCTGCCATTAGTCACGACTCCACCAAGGTTGAGGATCTTCTCTGGCACCCTCCCACCCCCAAGGGGAGGATGACTGGGAGACCTGGATAGACTATGTTGCCCCCCAAGTGCTAGAATGGCAATGCTCGGAAGGCGAAAAGCTTAAAGAGGGTTAGTGAGAGCCTCCCGAGGTCCTGCCCTGGCTACCATCCGCAGCTAAACGGGCCAGTAACCCTGAAGCGACTGCACAGGCCTATCTTGAGGCCTTGGAGAATGTGTATGGGAGCCCAGATTCTGATGAGGACCTATGGTGGAGAGTAAGAAATGCACAACAGTACCAAGGGAGTTGTTGTCTGTGTATGTCTCTGGCTGGAAAATTGTTGCAAGAATGCCTCAGAAAGGGTAGTTTGCCAGCGATTGAACTGGACCGAACCAGACTGGACAGAATCTTAAGTCTGCCCCCTTCTCAGAACTGCTGTTGCTTCAGTTACGCCTGGCAAATCGACTGGAATCCCACCCTCCTATGATGAGTTAATGAGAGAAATTCGAGGAGTTGAGAAAAGGCGACCTCGGGAGGTACCTGCACCAACAGCTGTGGCTACGACCCGAGTGACTGAGGGTGACCCATCAGAGAAGTTCAGGGGCAGAGGTTGACAGTCAATGAGTGCTCTGACAAGGAAAAGATATGCCACAATGGGGCTTAACTGTTGAGAGAGATCCGAGAATTCAAAAACAGTCCCTTTATGAAGCCACCTTGCAAGTACGGGCCCTGACCTATATCCGACTGCATCTGCTATGGGGTGGGGTACCTACCCATGTATCTCCTGCTGATAACAGCTCCAAACTCAATTCCTTGACCATGGAAGTGGAGAAACTGACGAGATGTCTCCAAATGCTTATCACGCCACAGACAGAGATGGCACCAGGTTTCCAGTTAGTAATACTCCCCCTGGCTCCCAGTGTGGCGCCTCGCCAGCTCAAACTCCAGAAAGTATGTTTTGCTATAATTGTGGGAAAGATGGGCACATGAAAGGGAATGCCAGTCCCCAAAGACACTGACAAAGTTGCATATAGGCTACAAGGAGAGCTCGAGAAGAAATCAGTGGTTAAGAGGTGCACACATGATCCCAGTGAGGGCACCAAAATGCTAATTCACGCCCTTTGTGGCAAGGTCGGTTGCCCAGGCCCCCACTACCGCCTCTCAGACTGGTCCAGAATAGTGGGTCCCTCCATGGAGACCACTGTAAAGGTGAATGGAGTGTCTACAAGAGCTGTATTAGACAGTGGCTCCCAAGTGACAATTATGTTCCAGGATTGGTATCAGAAGCATTTGTCAGGACGTACTTACAACCATTAGAAGGACTGCATGTATGGGGGTTATGAGAAGGCCTACCCCTATTCGGGTATATCCGAATTTGGCTGTCTTTCCTCACCTCCGTGGCTGGAGTGGCCAACAAGTAGAGACCCTAGCCTTAGTGTGTCCCCCACTGGACTGTATGATGGTGTCCCTTTGTTGATTGGAACAAATGCTCACATGTTCGGAAGGCTGGCACAGTTGTGTTATGAAAACAGGGGTCAAAGACTAGTAGAGCTTTAAGAGTTCCGGCTTTAATTAAGAAGGCCTATGAGGCACAGAGAGATGCTGAAAAAACAGAACCAGAGGAACCGGTCGGAATTGTATGGAAGAAGGATCCTGAGTCTCTGATCCTGGCGCCAAATGCCCAGTGTACCTTACAGGGAGAGGTCCGTATCAGAAAGGATGTTAAGAATAAAATATTAATGTTGGATGCACCAGGCGATGGAAAATTGCCAGAGGGACTGCTGGTCAAGCCTAGTATTTTGCCCGCTAGAGCCCATGCTTATGCCAGAAGGGTAATGGTCCAAGTTCATAATGTGTCTGAAAGAGACATTCGGTAAACAGAGGTTGCATCCTGGCTAATGTGCATTGTGCAGACACTGCAGTGCTACCCAGCAGCAAGAGTTCAAGGAAGAATGACAGAGTAACGCCTGACTTGTTTGATTTCGCGACTCCCGCTGCCAGCTGAATGGAAAGTGAGGATCAGTGAGAAGCTTGCCCAGAGAGACCAGGTGTTTTCTTTAAAGGAATGGGATGTAGGATGCGTGCAAGGAGCTGAGCACAATATCCGCTGCATGGACGAAAGACCATTTCGTGAGAGGTCTCGACGCCTGGCACCTGCTGACATAGATGATGTGAGACGGCATCTGCAAGAGATGTTAGCTGCTGGTGTAATACAAGAATCCAGAAGCCCTTATGCTTCCCATTGTGGTAGTGAGGAAAAAGAATGGAACAGTAAGGATGTGTGTGGATTATCGCACCTTAAACCGGCGGACTATCCCTGATCAGTACACTATGCCCCGCATTCAGGATGCTTTGGACTGCCTAAACGGGAGCAAGTGGTTCTCTGTGCTGGATCTCCGTAGTGGGTACTACCAGATCCCGATGGCCCCAGAGGACCGTGAGAAGACGGCCTTTATCTGTCCGCTTGGCTTCTATGAATTCATGAGGATGCCTCAAGGGATTTCAGGTAACCCAGCCACTTTTCAACGATTGATGGAGCGTGCAGTGGGGACATGAACTTACTAGAGTGCCTGGTATACCTAGATGATGTTAGTTGTGTTTGGCAGCTCACTGGAGGAACATGAGAGCAGATTATTTAAGGTATTGGACCGACTGGAGGACTTTGGCCTTAAACTGTCCATTGATAAGTGTCAATTCTTTCAAACATCAGTAAAGTATGTGGGACACATAGTATCCACCGAGGGAATAGAGACCGACCCAAGTAAAGTTGAGGCTTGACTACCTGGCCACAGCCCAAAATCTAAAAGAACTGCAAAGATTCCTGGGATTCTGTGGTTATTATCAGCGCTCATCAAGGACTATTCAAGAGTGATCCGCCTTTACTTAACCTTACTCAAGGGTATCCCCAACCCACAAAAATACCAAAAGTCAGCGTCCTCAAGACTGAAAGAGTGTATTTTCATCCGAGTGAAGTATTTGGGCCCGCTGGACTCCTGATTGTGAGACTGCTTTTCATGAGATCATATATCAACTTACCCATGCTCCAGTGCTGGCCTATGCCGATCCAAGAAAACCTCACGTCCTGCACACTGATGCTAGCTTGCAAGGGTTGGGGCTGTAGTACCAAGAGCACGAGAATGGCCTGAGACCAGTGGCTTTGCCAGTAGAAGCCTGACCCCATCCGAAAAGAACTATCCTGTACATAAGTTAGAGTTCCTAGCTTTGAAGTGGGCTATTGTTGACCAATTCCATGAGTACTTGTATGGGGCTAAAATACTAGTAAAACTGACAATAATCCTTTGACCTATGTGCAGACCTCAGCTATGTTGGATGCCACTGGCCATAGGTGGCTTTCTGCATTATCTACATATGACTATGCCTCTAATCCAGGCAGGTCTGAACCACATAGATGCTGATGCTCTTCTCCCGGAGGCCTGTTCCCCAGAATGATTGGGTCCGATTGGCAGAACCTGACATTCGGGCACTGTGCCAGAAGTTTGACAGGGAGGAACAAATGTCCACGGACGAGTGGACTGCATGGTGGATTGCTTGGGACCCTCTGAGAATTGCATACCTGCTGCTTATTCCACTTTTCTGCAATAGACATTGGTGCACTGCCTCAGCTGGACAATGACAGTATTCGCGGCTCAATCTCACGATCCTATGATCAAATCAGCTTTAGAAGCCCCTATGCAGGAAAAGATGTGTCCAAATTACGCCCACTGATTTGAGAACTGCACTGTTATACAAAGAAGGTCCTAAGTTGAAACTGATCAATAAACTGTTATATAGAGAAACAGTAGACAGAGGGGACAAGTAGACAAACAACAACTGGTGCTGCCCACTGCCTTTCGAGACTCAGTATTGAGGTCCTTACACAACCACATAGGGCACCTTGGTATAGACAGAACACTTGACTTGGTGAGATCCAGATTCTATTGGCCTAAGATGGGGGCTGATGTGGAGCAACACATACGAACTTGTAGTCGCCATTACAGAGGAAAGCTTTGCCCCAGAGGGCTGCCCCCCTTGTTAACATAACCACCAGTGCACCCATGGAGCTGGTCTGTATTGATTTTCTGAGTTTGGAGTCAGATCAAAGAAATATCAGTAATGTGCTGGTGGTCACTGACCATTTCACGAGATATGCCCAAGCTTTCCCCACCAAAGACCAGAAAGCATCCACTGTAGCCAAAGTACTTGTAGAAAACTTTTGTTCACTATGGGGCTCCACAAAGAATCCATTCTGATCAAGGGAGAGACTTTGAGAGTCGCCTGATCAAAGAGATGCTTTCTCTGGGGAGTGCGAAAGTCCAGAACCACTCCTTACACTACCCCCAGGGGACCCACAGCCTGAACGCTTCAACCGCACTTTGCTAGATATGCTAGGCACCCTGCACCCAAAGGACAAGCCTAGATGGAGCCAACAAATTAGCACCCTGGTACATGCTTATAACTGCACCAAAAGTGATGCCACTGGTTCTCCCCTACCGCCTGATGTTTGGAAGAGAAGCTCGACTACCGTAGATGTGTGTTTTGGGGTCTCTCCTGATGGGTTCAAGCTGACAACTATTTACAGTATGTGCAAAGTTAAAGGCCCAGCTAACTCATGCGTACTAACTGGCTCAAACCATGGCTGCCAAAAGAAATCTGGCCAACAAAGAAAGGTATGATAAAAGGTGAAAGCACAGGAACTCAGGAGGAGATCGGTATTGCTAAGAAATCTGGGACTGCATGCAAACACAAGATTGCTGACAGATGGCACCATCTCCCTCACATTGTAGTGGGCAAACTAGATGATCTGCCAGTGTACAAAGTAAGGCCTGAGAACAATTCAAAAGATGTAAAAACAATGCATAGAAATCATTTACTACCCATTGGACAAATCCTGATTGAGTCTGAGCCCCAGAAGATGCCCCCTGGACCAGTGACTAGAGCTGCTAAGAAAAGATCAAGGAAGTCTGCACCTACAGAAGCAGAGTTAAAGTGTTCCCCTGCACAAGTCCCAGTTGAGCATGACTGTCAGTCCATATCAGAAGAAAGTGAGAGTGACTTTGAATACTATCCTTCTTACGAACTGAGTCAATTGTTTCGGGGCAATCCCCTAGTCAATACTGGAGACAAAGCTGGGCCTTCTGGACTGTCTATGCCCCCAGCTTCATCTCTGGAGCCAATGCTCCCAGAAAGTGAAGTGCAAAGCATCAGATCAGATGAAATGGAATCATTGTGCATGGTTGAACTGTTTGAGCTCTCAGGGGAGGAAAATGATAGATTGGGGCAGACTGGTGATACACCCGAACAAGAAGAGTATTTTGAGTGCCCTGACAGTCCACTGCCAGTGTCTGAAAGCTCTCCATGCGAGCCAAATGTTGTGGACTCAGAAACTGTAACTCCTGGAGCTGAAAGTGCCCCAAGTTCTAGCCTCTACCCCCATGGAGACTCCCTGACAAGTGAGAACAATGCTGAAAATGAGGCTCAGAGTGCAGACTGCAACAGCTCCCCTAGAAAGACTGGTCGAGCTGTAAAGCCTGTGGTGCACCTCAGTTATGATTCCCTGGGCCGCCAGTGGACCTGCCTCTCAATGTTGTCCATAAAGGAGTGTATGTGTCCCCGAGCTCATTGCCCAAACTGAGCGTTAGTGCTAACTCCAAGTTACTTGTGTTGCCCTCTAAGTATGGTGCCCTTGCCCGCTCCAGCCCCAAGGTAACTGATAGGAAGGTCCCTCTCTTCAGGTTTCATGTACAAGAGGTAATAACTTGAGTTATGGTACAATGTGTGTGTTATACTGTGTAAAGAGTGACGTACTGCAATGTTTCAGAAATGGTTCTTGGTAAAATGATGTATTGACTGATGATTACATGTGTGAGCCTAATGCAAATGTATATGGTTGCAGTTGAAACTTATAGGGGTACTTGCTTGCGCTGGACGTCAAGCTTTTCCCAGGCCAGGAGAGGTAACCCCTGCAAATGGGGGTTACCAAAAGACTTCAGGAGCTTGCTTGAATGCTCCAAGCCTGAATGGTGTTCTATGTTTAAGCCATTTATCAGTGAGTGTTTTAGAACCTCTGGTACTGTCTCTTTAGAGCTGTCTGCTTGCAGACATAATTAGTTTGTATGGGGACTGTGTGTTTCTTTGATTGAGTACCACTCAACTGCTGCCAATTCACCCCATTTTGCAGTCACTAGGAGTGCAAAGGAACCTGTCTGAAAGATGTAACTGATTGCCAGAAATCATTTACAGTAATAATAAAATTACAGTTTGTCTAACCTGCTTTCTTTGCAGTCAGAACTGTCTGCCTAGTTCCCCATTCTGGTTTTGAACTGCTGAACTGGACCAATCAGTGTGGGTAAACTAGCTCTAAAATGATGCCTTGGACGAATCAGAACTTGGGACTCATAATCTGAGCCAGCCACAAGAGGATTGTATGGGCAGTGACTCTGGGAGATGTAGTTTAGACTTCGGTGCCTTTTTGACCAACAGCAGCAGTCTATTGTGAGTGACAGCCAATCCAGTCAAGAACTGGGAGGAACTCAAAGGAAGTGCCTGGTTTTTGTCTGTTGGGAGTTTCAGTTTGAGATCTGAAAGTGAAGGGGAAAGAAACCCTGTGCTCCTTCAGTGCACAGTTTCAGTCAAAAAACGTGTGCAAGGCCCAGAGTTCCGGTCTACAACTTGTGTAACTGCTTGTTAGGACTGAATCGTCCTGTGAAAAGAATCAAAGGATCTCTAAGAGTAGAACCAGGCTCACCCTGTAGAAGACTGAAGAAATTGTTGAATTACACTCGGTCTGTCAGGAACTGAATCTGCTGTGTGTTCTCCTGGTTATTGTGCAGTAATTGCGATTGGGATACAGATGCAGCCTGCCTGGTATCGTGCTTTTTTACCATATAAATGTGTGAGGAGTCTCTTGGAGATCAAAAGTAGCCCTGCTGACATTGAAGGACCATATCTTCTTTGGAGGTCGTGAGTACTAATTGGGTCGCTCCTGTTGAATTGCCACATTAAATCCAAATGGAATTACTGTACTGCTGACTGTTTAATTTTCCTTTTCTCTGTGTGAAGGGCCCTACCAGCTGCCACGGTTTGGACTAGCCACTAGGGCCTGGGTACCCAGGGACAGTAACTGGTAGGGATAGGCCTGTGCACAGAGCCATAGGTAGATAGTAAAGTGATAAGCTAATTAACCTGATTTCCCTGTCCTTGTTATATCCCCAAATAAATCAGAGCTGTTTGTTTCAACAAAGTTATACTGCCTGAGGTATTTGTCTATGTTAAAGTACTGTACTGTGATTGTTGCACTGTATCTTATTTTACAGGATGTCCCGTGCCTGGAACCAGCCTTGGGGTAAGTGTATACTGTGAAGGTAATTCTGCTATATTGTGGGCCACTAGTGGGAAGAAAGGGGGGTTGCAGTGTCCCAGAGGGCTGTGACCAAGTAAGTTTAACTATTGCAAACCCTGACCTCTGGGTGGAGGCACCCGCCATTGGATCCAGGCCCCTCAACCTGTTAGTGGCAAATCAGGCAGGGGTAGTAGCCCCTGGGATAGCGCCATCTAGGGGTTACATGGGAGGATGGTATGTAAAGAGTTCTTATTAGTAGGAAACTGGATGAAATGCATGACATGCAGAGCAAGCATGTTTGCAACCAGCGGGGCTCAGGACTAAGATTTTGGTTGTGAACAGTAGTTGTTTTAAAGGTGGGCAGATGTGACCAGTTGTATTGAAGCTATGTACACATCCACTGTTGATCTATAAGATTCCTGAGAAGCCTGTCTTGGTCACGGTGTATGAATGAAGAAGCATTTGGGAGAAAAGGTAACATAAAATATGTATATATAAAAAAAAAAAGATTTGTTATCATTTATTAGGATAGTCAGTATTTACAAGTCATACATTGTTGTCAGTGGGTGGGGAGGTACTGTTTGAAAATTGGGAGTGCTTGTACTGGCAGAGCTGAAAATGGCCATGAGAAGTGAAGGTAACCTGGAATCTCAGCATAGTTTTGTTTTGTCATGTGGTCATGCATGTGCTGGAACTTGATCCTGTGGTGTGCCATGATAACAACATGGGTGGAAGTCCAGGCTGATCGGGTGCCACATGTTTTTCTTGTTATTTTATAATTGTAAAAAATGTGTGTTACGGGTGTTATCTGTTCTTGCATGTGGTGTGCATCACACTCATAATGTAGACTAAAATTGTTCTTTTCCCTTGTTGCTAAATAAAGTTTGGGTTTTTGTGTTTGAAGTTTTTACTTTGATTTGTCATGAAACAGAACACCACAGACAACATGCAGGACCAGCCAGTTCATGATCTTCACAGAAATGCACCCTCCTGTAGCTGACTGGGTGGGGTCAGACCAGCCTGACATGAGAGTCCAGGAAGTCGCTGTTTCCCCTTTGTATGACCAACCACCTCCTGCAGCATTTTTTTACATCCCACATCATAGCCTTCCCGTAGTTCAGGAGGAAACAATGACGCCTAGTCAATTGTATAGATAACATAAATGTTTACAGAAAGACCAGTTGGCCAGTTCCTACATAAACTCTCAGCAGTCTAGCACTGGCTATGCCCCTAATTGCTTAATCCTTCCATAGTTCTGCTTGAAGTAATCCCTTCTTCCATTTACCCCAATCCCTTCCCCTGTCAACCTTACCATTCCCATGTGTCTGTCCCATTCTTCTCTTATAGCTTGCCACCAGCTCCAGTGACAGGCTGTTTCACTTCTAGGGGCGTAGTTCATTAGCCACACTCTAGCAGTTCCACTGGAATAGCTAATTAGCTGGATGTCTAAGCTAAGCTCCTCCCACCACCCAGGCGGTAGATCCCCCAACTCCACCCTGTGACGTCTGATTTTTCTTTTCGCTAGAAGAACAGAGCACCCCTGCGTCTCTCACTTAGTTTCAGTACACTAAATTTGTTTTCTAAGTTTCTATGACTTCAGCAGTTTTATCCCTCAATCCTTCAACTCCTCTCCAATTGCTGATGAAGCAATGGAAGCCAGAGTTCAAATTCAGCATCCAGTGCCAGCAACAAATGATCATCACTAACCTGCATGGCATGTGCCTGTACTGCCTGGGCTGGCACATTACATGGCTGGGTGTGGCCTTTCTTTGTCCATGCTTCCTGAGTCCTGTGAGGACAGGAAGTACCATCTTACCCTTTGACAGCCTTCAGAGTGGGATCCGAAGGTTCTCAAGAAGGTCTTGGCAGCTGCTGGGCAGCACAGCAGCTTGTAGCTCTTGAAGCGGAGGCAGTGGGTGCCTCCTTTGTCTCTGTGCCATGCTCAGCTAGGGCCAGCATTGGAGGGTCATTTACCAGAGGCTTCTGGGTCATGTGCGTAGCTCTCCAGACTGTGGTGGAGAACCCTGCCCACCATGATTCCAAGCACAAGCTCTGTCGGTGCAAGTCATGGGACTGGAAAAGATCGATGTCCTCCTGATTCCCCACCCCATATTGAGAATGTCCTTTGGTCAAGGGTCAGGTCAGGCAGGTTGAGGAGTCTTCAGCTCCCCCGTCAAGCCTGTAGGTTGAGCTCAAAGAGTCAATCTCGCAGACCCCGGTGCACCAGGTCCTCACTCGCAGACATCTCTGAGCAGCCTCTACAGTTGGTTGAGTCTTCCACACCTGAGCTGGTCAATGTAGGCTGGCATGTGGTCTACCACAATCAACTTGAAGGCTCACCTTGATGTCTGTTGTCCGATTGAGGTCTCTGTCAAGGTGCTCTCTTGATCCTACTTAACCAGGAAGCATTGCAGCCGGTGCTCCTCGGGTGAGGAGAGGCAAGCTGCGTAGCTGCTGTGAGGTGCTCCTCTGGCAATATTAGGGCAGAGTAGGTCTGTACCTTCTGTACCTCTGGTCACCTGTCCGCCACCAGGGTGCCCACACTGATCCACGCCACAGGTGCTCCCCACAACTGTTTCTCCGTCCTTAAATGGAGCCTACACCACTGCAGCCAAAGGTGGGGTCTCTGACCCGTGAAGCCAGTTTGGCCCCAGCTTGCTAGGCCAGTTGCTGGTGCAGATCACCCCAAGAGAGGATACTCGGGTGATCCATGGTGAGGACCACAAGCCCTATGGGCTCCTCTTGGACTCTCCTCCTTGACTGGGGATTGTTCTTGAGTTCTCCACTTCTGGGGCGCTTCTCAAATGTGTATTTGAGTCCATATCAGTCCTGTTGGAGCCAGTTCAGAAAAGGGCCAAGTATCAGATCGGGACAGATCCCAGGGGTTGCCGTTCCCTTGGCTGTGGCCATTTTGGGACCGGCCTGGAGCTTTGGCAGCATTCAGCATCCTGCCTGGCACCTTCCTCCTGCATGGTCTGCAAGTATGTGGTTCACAAAGGGTCCCTTTTGGGGTTCTTCTGACCACCCTTCACCAAGACATTGGTGAATGATTCTGTTTCAGGTAACTTGGGAAACCAGGGGGATGTGGATAGGCTCCAGACAAGCCTATCAGCGACCATACCACTAAAAAGGTATGTTATGGTGTCCTTCAGCTTGATTATGGCATGATAATCAACTTCAGTCACTCCCTGATGGGAGTGTTTGATGCAATCCTTCCTCTCCTTGCTGCTGAGCAAGTCAGTGGTTACTGTTGTCAGAGACCAGGGTCAATCGCTTGCTAAATGCCAGCTCCAGATGGCCTTGATGACAACCAATGAGCTTGTACTTTGTACAGTAATTGATCAGGACTGATCAGTCGGCAGCTGGCCATGGTAGGGTGTGGAGGGCTGTGCCAGTCGTCGGCACTGGTCGGGTTGGTGGGCTGCGGGAGGGTTCATGCCTGCTGGGGTGGGGGACCACTACACTATGGAAATTGTTCAGTGGATCACTTTGCATTAAACGCTGATTGGGGATGGGGTGGGGGGCCATTACACTATGGAAAAGGGATGGGGGATCTGATTTTATTCAAATGGGGTTCGGGACAGGAAGGGGGTCCCTGCACTATGGAAAAGGGATGGGGATTCTGATTTTATTTTATTCTAACAGGGTTTGGGATGGGGAGGAGGCATCTACACTATGGAAAAGGGATGGGGTTTGTTGGTGAAAGGCACTGGGCGGGGTGCAGGCTGCTGTGCTCCTGTGTGCAGTACAGCAGCCTGTCTGTGGGTGGCTGGGACTTATGCATTGTTCTTCCATGCCTAACTTTGTGTGGCACACCTCCGAGATGCGCAGGCAGCTGTGCCGCACATCTTTGGGGGATATGGGGACGTGTCGTATTCATGGGCATGCTCCTCGAGATGCGCCACATTATCACTGCACTTGGGTGCAGTTGGAGATGTGCAACGATCTTGTCCCTTTCTAGTATCACACTGGGCATATTTTGAGATGTGCTACGATCTCCGCTGCGCTCGCACATCTCTTTGAAAATGGCCCTATAATTACTCAATTGTCCTGGTAAAATAATTTTGGGATGTGAAGTGTCATGATTTGCACATCTCCAAAGCCCCCAAAAAAAGATAAACAAAACACGTGTGTGCTTGCAGTCTGGGTGTTATCATTTTGTCCTGTCAGGTAGTATGAACCAGGATGTTGGAGTTTTGTTAGGTGATAGGGACCCATCTTTGAAAGAGGCTGTGTCCTCAGTGGTGTAGTAATTAAGTTGGTAGTTCACTAGAGGAGTCATGAACTTTAGAGATTATATTGCAAAGGGAGAGACTGTTGGAAGAAATCATTGCCGGGATCAAACATTTCTGTTATTGATGAGTAAGCCAGAAACATAGACTTTGACGGCAGATAAGGACTGCTTGGCCCACCTAGTCTGCCCATTTCCCTACCAACAGGATAGGCCACAGATCCTAGTTAACCAACAGCTTATTTCTTCCTACCCTTCACAAGAATTGCCTTATGTCTGTCCCATGCATTCTTGAATTCTCCTACAGTTTTAGACTCCACAACCTCCTCAGGAAGGCTGTTCCATGCATCCACTACCCTCCCCCATCTTTAAATTGTGTCCTCTTGTTCTTGCACGTCTCTTTTTCTAAAAGATGCTACCCTCTTGGACTTTGTTGATTCCACTGAGGTACTTAAAAGTTTCTATCATGTCCCCTCTCCTTCTTTCCTCAAGGGTATACATATTAAGCTCCTTTAGTCTCTCCTCGTACGGCTTCTCTTGCAGACCCTGCACCATTTTAGTTGCCCTCCTTTGGACTGCCTCTATCCTGTCTATGTCCTTGCGGAGATGGGCTCTCCAGAACTGGACGCAGTACTCCAGATGGGGTCTCACCAACTGTCTGTACAGAGGGATAACAACTTCCTGTTTTCTGCTGGTGATGCCTCTCCCTATGCATCCCAGTATACCCCCAGCCCTCCCTACTGCCTTCTCACATTGCTTGACAACCTTAAGGTCATCTGATATGATTACCCCCAGGTCCCTTTCCTTTTTATGTTGATTGTGCGCATGCGCAAGAAACATGTTGCGACAGGTTTGTCCAGAAGCAGGTTGTGGAGGCGTAGCAATGTTGTGGCCAGTCGCCTCCACAGCCTGAAAGGGCTTGCCTCGTTCTCTAATGCCGTAGCACGCTGCTGCTGACAGTAGTTCAGCTAGCGTGCTACAACTTTCTAAAACAGCCGCTGCATTCAGGGGCCGCCTTTGTCATTGCAGCGTTGAGTCATCCTCTGCAATGAGGGAGCGACCCGTCATTGCAGGGGTGGGATGTAAACCTCTGAGATTGTTTAGAACATGGCGGGCTTTCCGCCATGTTCACAAACAATGTAACTGTCCCCCCACCATGTTTAGTTGCCGACGGGGCCCCAATCCTCGTTAGCATCTCTGTGCCCCCCAGTTTTGTTCCTGCCAACGGGTGCTCAAATCCCTGTCAGCGTAGTGGTCCCTGTTTAGCTTGTTGCCGACGGGGAGCCCACCCCGTCGGCATTCTGTCACCCCCTTTGTTCCTGCCGATGGGGGTGCCCAACTCGCCGGCATAACGATATCCTCGCCCTTCTCGCCGACGGGGTGCTCTAATCCCTGTCAGCTACTGCTGCCCCCTCGAAGAAGAAAGTCTGCTAGCACACTGGGAGCCCACCCCAGTGTGCCAGAGGCCCTGCAAAGTGAAAACGGTCCCGCGACGCCCGGCCCCCGGAAAGCAGGAAACCATCCTCGCACTCGCTGCCTCCCGCCCACACCCACCCACTGCACGCCCTGCCTACCCACACCCCCACCCCATACTTACCTTAGAGCTTGGTGCGACGATCTTTGGTGGACCGGGAACACGTCTGCACTCTTCAAAACTGACCACGAACTGACGAAATGCCGGTAAGCTGTATAATGTAATACATAGGGGTTTTTCAGCTTTACTGCATATCTCGGGCATTTTTGGGAATTTTTTCACCAAATTTTCAACATGGGGTTTTTGGGACCCCTCCTCATGAATTCTTGAACTGTCATGGCGTTAATCAGCCCAGAAAGGTGATTTCGCGGTCACTGCGCGGAATCACCTTTCGTGACCGGTTAATGAAACGACAGTGCCAGTGTTCATGAGGTGGGCTCTCAAAAAGCCTATGTTGCAAATTTGGTGGAAAAAATCCAAAAAAATGACTGTTTTACGAGCGTGCGCTGCGCCGTTGCTACGCACGCTCATAACTTCGTGAATTTGCAATATTTTCACGCCAGATTTGCAGCATTGGCATTTTGTCACACCTCCTTGTGAACAGTACAGCTGTCATTGTTCACATCGTGGTGGAAATGTGTTTTCGCACTTCCAGCGCAGAATAGCGCGGTCGCTGTGGGAAATCAGTGTTCGGGACAGATTAAAAAAATGACAGTGACACTGTTCATGAGTAGAGGTCCTGAAATGGCTATGTTGAAAATTTGGCAATGATACTCCATAAAATGACTGTGGTACGAACATGCGTTGCACAGTTTGCACGCACGCTCGTAAGTTCGCAAATTTATAATATTTTCACTCCAGATTTCCAACATTGCCATTTTCCCACACCTACTTATGAACAGTAAAGCTGTCATTTTTCCCATCCTGGCCAAAATGTGTTTCGCACTTCCAGCGCAGAATAGAGCGGACGCTGTGGGAAATCACTGTCCGGGACAGATTAAGAAAATGAGAGTGATACTGTTCATGAGCAGAGGTCCTAAAATGCCTATGTTGAAAATTTGGTGATAATACCCCATGGAATGACTGTGTTACAAGTGTGCCTTGCACACTTTCCACGCACCCTTGTAACTTCGCAGATTTGTAATATTGTCACGCCACATTTTCACCAGTGGAATTTTTCCACACGTCCTTATGAGCAGCACAGCTGTCATTTTCCACATCCTGACCGAAATGTGTTTTCACAGTTCCGGCGCAGAATAACGCAGTCGCTGTGGGAAATCACTGATTGGGACAGATTAAGAAAATGACAGTGGCACTCTTCATGAGCAGAGGTCCTAAAATGCCTATGCTGAAAATCGGGTGACGAAACTCCATGACATGACTGTGTTACAAGCGTGCGTTGACCTGTTTCCACACACCGTTGTAACTTCGCAATTTTGTTATACTTTCACCCCACATTTTCAACAGTGGCATTTTTCCACACCTCCTTACGAACAGTACAACTGCCATGTTTCACATCGTAGCTAAAATGTGTTTTTGCACTCCTGCCGCAGAATAGCATGGTCGCTGTGGGCAATCACTGTGTGGGACACATTAAGATCGAACGAGTGAGGGGGGGGGGAGTGACCGCGCTCAACTGAGCTCTGTTGGGACTGCTATGGATTTGTTTGTAGGCAGAGAAAGGGCCCAATGCAAGAGCCCAGTACAAAAGGGCAGCCTGCAGCACTGGGAGAAACAGAACGAGAAAACGAGTGAGGGAGGGGGAGTGAGCAAACTCACCGGAGCTCTTTCAGGACTGCTGCGGATTTCTTTGTGGGCAGAAAAAGACATCAATGCAGGCAGGAGCCCAGTACAAAAGGCCAGCCTGCAGCGGTGGGAGAAACAGTACGAGCAAGTGAGACACGGGGGCTGAGTGAGCTCAACGGAGCTCCATCAGGACTGCTGCAGATTTCTTTGTGTGCAGAAAAAGGCGCCAGTGCAGGCAGGAGTCCTGTACAAAAGGACCGCTTGCAGCGCCAGGACAAACAGACAGAGCATGTGAGAGAGGGAGACTGAGCGACCTCAACACAGCTCTGTCGGGACAGCTGTGGATTTGTTTGTGGGCAGAGAAAGGGCACAAAATAAGAGCCCAGTACAAAAGGGCAGCCTGCAGCATTGGGAGAAACAGAACGAGACAGCGAGTGATGGAGGGGGAGTAAACAAATTCACCGGAGCTCTTTCAGGACTGCTGCGGTTTTCCTTGTGGGCAGAAGAAGGCATCAGTGCAGGCAGGGGCCTAGTACAAAAGGCCAGCCTGCAGCAGTGGGAGAAACAGTACGAGCGACAGAGACAGGGAGACTGAGTGAGCTCAACGGAGCTCTGTCAGGACTGCTGCGGATTTCTTTGTGGGCAGAAAAAGGCGCCAATGCAGGCAGGAGTCCCGTACAAAAGGGCTGCTTGCAGAGCCAGGACAAACAGAATGAGCGTGTGAGACAGGGAGAATGAGCGACCTCAACAGAGCTCGGTCGGGACAGCTGCAGATTTGTTTGTGGGCAGACAAAGGTGCCAGTGCATGCAGGGGCCCAGTACAAATGGGCAGCCTGCACTGGTGGGGAAACCAGAATGAGCGAGTGACAGAGGGGGAGTGAACGAGCTCAACAGAGCTGTATTGTAAGTGCTGCAAATTTCTTTGTGGGCAGAAGAAGGCGGTAACGCAGCCAGGAGTCCAATGAAAAAGAGGAGCCTGCAGTGCCGGCAGAAATGGAATGAGTGAGCGAGAGAAGGGGAGTGCGTGAGCGAGCTAAACGGAGCTTTGTTGGGACTGCTGCAGATGTCTTTGTGGCGACAAAGGCACCAACAGAGGCAGGAGCCCAATACAAAGGGCAACCTGCAGCGCCAGGACAGACAGAAAGAGTGAGTGACACAGGGAGTGTGCAACCTGAGCTCTGTCGCGACTGCTGCAGATTTCTTTGTTGGCAGAGAGGTGCCAATGCAGGCAGGAGCCCAGTACAAAGGCCACCCTGCAGCGCCAGCAGAAATAGAACAAGTAAGTGAGAGAGGGGGAGTCAGCAGGCTCAACAGACCTGTGTCGGGACTGCTGCAGATTTGTTTGTGGGCAGAAAAGCCCCCAACAGAGGCAGGAGCCCAGTACAAAAGGGCAGCCTGCAGCACCAAGAGAAACAGAATGCACGAGTGAGAGAGGGGGACTGAGCCACCTCAACGGAGTTCTGTCGGGACAGCTGCAGAACTCTTAGTGGGCAGAACAAGGTGCCAATGCAGGCAGGAGTGCAGTACAAAACAGCAGCCTGCAGCACCGGATGAAACAGACTGAGTGACTGACAGAGGGCCAGTGAGCGTGGTCAACACACCAACGCAATCAACATTCGGCATTGGCAAATGCTTGTTTGTTGTTGTTACTACCTCCCCCCCATTGTGTAATCTTCTCCTGGGTTCTTGTTTCCCAGGTGCATTATTTTGCACTTCTTTGCATTGAATCCAAGCTGCCATACTTCTGACCATTCCTCCAACCTTGCCCAGTCCCTTCTCATCCTTTCCACGCCTCCTTGTGTATCAACCCTGTTGCAGATCTTTTGTGTCCTTCCAGTCCCTCTGCAATGTCACTTATAAAGACATTAAAAGGACTGGACCCAGTACTGAACTCTGCGGTACCCACTAGTAACATCTCTTTCTTCAGAGTGGACTTCATTTACATTTTACCTTCTGTGTCCTGTTGTCCAGCCAATGTTTTACCCAGGCTACCACCCTGGGACCCACTCCCAGGCTGGTTAATTTGACTATTAATCTTTGTATGGGACTGTGTCAAATGCCTTGCTAAAGTCTAGGTAGGCCATGTCCACAGCCCTTCCCTGGTCTACTACTTTGACACCCAGTCAAAGAAATCAATTAGATTTGTCTGACATGACCTTCCCGCTGTGAACCCATGCTGCCTTGGGTCCTGTGCCCCACTGGCCTCTAGGTACTCAACAATTTTTTCCTTCAGAAGTGACTCCATCACTTTCCCTACCACAGAGGTCAAACTAACAGGTCTGTAGTTTCCTGCCTCTGTCTTGTCCCACTTTTGTGAAGGGGAATCACATCCGCCTTTCCTCCAGTCCTCGGGTACCACACCATCCTCCCATGATTTTTTAAAAGAGTACTCAGTGGTTTCACTAGTTTCCTTAATTTTTTAGAATTCTGGGGTGAATTCCATCAGGCCCCATTGCTTTGTCCACCTTCAGTTTTAGGAGTTCTTGCAGAACCTTTCTTCTGTGAAAGGGCTGATCGACTTCTATCAAGAGTGCTTCTGTTAATTGGATTAGGCACTTTCCTCCTCTTTGTGAATACTGAGCAGAAATATTCATTCAGTATCCCTGCTTTTTCACTGTCCCCCTCTGCCCACCCACCATTCGTTCTATTCAGCCTCACTATCCCTCCCTTTGTCTTTCTATGCTCTCTGATGTACCTATAAAAGGTTTTATCCCCCTTCTTAACTGAGTTGGCTATCTTTTCCTCAGTTTGGGCCTTTACTATTCTGACTTCCCTCCCTGCTTCCTTCTGCCTGACCTCGTACAGCTCTCTGTCCTGCTCCTTCTGTGTTTCTCCTTCCTGACTTTCCCAGCCACCTCTTTTGAGAACCATACTGGCTTTTTCTTTCATTTTGATTTGTTTATTTGCTTCACACAAAGGCTTGTTGCCTCTGTGATGGCAGTTTTGATGATTCCCCATTGTTGCTCCACCTCTCCTTCTAGCCTGTTTGCTAGTGCTTTTCTGAAACACTCTCCCATCTTGCCAAAGTCAGCCCTCCTGAAGTCCAGTACCCTCACTTTTGTAAAACTTGCCTCTGCAGCTGAGTTTAACGTGAACCACACTGTTTGATGGTCACTTGTTCCCAGATGGCAACCCACTTCTAGATCTGAGATTCTCTCACTGCCCCCATTTGAGAGTATGAGGTCTAAGATTGCTCCCTCACGAGTGGGTTCCGAAACTAGCTGTCTGAGGCCTGCCACCTGTAGGACATCAAGAATGGCCCTGCTCTTGGATGTGGCTGCAGCAATATGCTCCAGTTAACATCTGGCATATTCAGGTCTCCCATCAGCAGTAGCTCCCCTTTCTCTGCCACCCTAAGAATGCCGTCTATCATAACCTTGTCCATTCCTCCCATGACATGGGGTCTGTACACAACCCCTGTGTGGATTGTGGTGCCCTTTCTAGTCTCCAAGGTGACCCACAGTGCCTCCTCTCCTCCCTGTTTACTCTTTGTTCAGTTGCTTTATCTCTTCCTTACATAGAGAGCTACCCTCCTCTTCTCCCCTGCCTGTCTCTCCTGTAGGTTATGTACTCTGGTATGTTAACATCCCAGTCATGGTTCTCTGTGTACCATGTTTCTGTGACTGCTATGATATCCAGGCATCCCTCTTCCATCAAGGCCACCAGCTCAGGGAGCTTGTTGCCCAGACTACGGGCATTGGTACTCATTACCCTCCATCTCCTGATAGCCTTACTCCTTTTTGCCCCATCGCTGTCCTTGCCTTTGTCACTTTCTCCATTTACCCCTGCCCTTCTCCCTATCCCCACCTCTATGTTGGTGTTTACCGCACTTACTACTGTGACTTTTTGGGGGGGGGCTAGGATTTCCCTGTTCCTTTCCAGTGCCTCTTCCTTGGCTAGTTTAAATGCTCTGCCAATGAAGCATTTAAACCTATCACCTAGAATCCTGGTTCCCTCCTGGACAGGTGCAGCCTATCGTTGTGTAGGCTCTGCATCACTCCAGGTGGAGCCCCAGTCCCCAATGAAGCCAAACCCTGAGCTCCACACCAGTTTTTCAACTACTGATTGAATCCCATGTTGTGGAACACCCTAGCCTCTCCTCCACCATAGATGGGCAGCACCTCCGAGAAGGTTACTGCAGTGTGCTTGTCTGAGGCCCTCCCAATTCCCACAAACTCTTCCTGCACTGCTCTAATCCTTTCTTAGCCAGGTCATTTGTCCCTAGGTGGACAATGACATCCAGCTCCCTCCCTGTGCAGCTGCTCCAGCAATCCTGAGGATTCGTCCTCCTGTCCCTCCAAGCCATGGGCCAGGCAGGCACCTACCTCTCTCTCCCTTCCTCCCCAGTTCTACCTTCCTAATGATGGAGTCCCCACCAGGAGTTGTTTCTTCCCTGTGGGTCCCATGCCACCCTCCTGTGGGGTCCCATGCCACCCTCCTGTGGGTCTCCTTTGTGGAGGTTCCCAGCATCCTCCTTGGTCTCCACTGCACGCGGCCCACAGAGGAGTCTCACACTTTGCCAGAATGGCAGGGAATTATGGAGAGGTACAACTGAGGGATGCGCTCTGTTCCACCACCCTCACCCTTCCTGAGCCCACTGTGGTCCAACCGCTCCTCTTTCTTGGCAACCTCTGAGGCAACGGCAGTGGCACTGGTGGTCCCTGGATGGAAGAGGAGGTCCCACAAATCCTGGCCAACTCAGCCTGGAGATGAGCAACCTCCTCCCTCAGCCCAGAGAGGCACCTGCAGATGGGATAACACCACATCCTCCAGAACGCCTCCCTGAAGACTACTGCTCCACAGCCACTGCACTGCACCACTCCCATCAATTTTATTTCTGGCCCCTTAACTGTTTGGAATCCTTACTCTTTCTTTGTTTTGTTTTTTGTTTTTGTTTTTCTTTTTCTTCTCTCTCTACTTACTTTCTGCCTCTGTGCCCTTTAAGCTCTGATTGTCCTGTTCTGAGACAAGAATATCCTATATTTCTAGTAGACCCTTACTTGCTCAGAGGCAGGCCTCCAGCAGCTAGAGGGGGCCGGAGAGCTACTCTTGCCCTTCTAGGATGGTGGGTCTTTGGTGGCCCTGTGATCACTCACTTCCTGCTCCCAAATCGGAAGTTCCTGTTGTCAGTCAAATCCTGTGCCTATAAAAGTAGAACTAGCTTTGGGTGGGAAGGAGGGCAATATAGTCCCAATAGAAAAGTCCAGTCACACAGCACTCCTTCCTCCTGGTGTCTTCTGTCAAGCTACTAACAGAATCTTTCTAAGGCAGTCTTTAAGTTTAGCTTCCTTCTGGCTAAGCCACTCCCCCTACTTACTAGATCTTTCTACAAGTAATTTAAACTGCACAGCTATGAAGTCTTTTCAGTCACCTGAGATTTACACCTAGCTAACAGTTCAGATAAAATTCAGTTCAGTTAACTCAGACAAACACACTCATTTTTACGTTCGCTTGCGCGCATGCCAGGAACGTCTTGGGAGAATAGGACAGTTTGGAGGTGTGACTGTCCTATGCAATGCACTGTCTGGCTTGAGCAGGCGTGGCGGTCCTGCACCAATGGATGTGGGTGTTGTGTATGACAGCAGTGGTCTTCCTTCAAAGAAAACTACCGCTGTGCTGGGCAGCGCTCACTCTAAAGCTTTTGGTGCCACGCTGAGCCCACCCCAGCATGGCAAATCTTGTTTTGGCCGATGGGGTTGCCCACCCCCGCCGCTCCACATCCCCCAAACAGCTTTCCTGCTGCCACGCTGGGAGCCCACCCCAGCATGGCAAACGCCCCGCTGGCCGCATTCCTCTGTGTGGTGGCAGCGCCACGCCTCTACAGCTGGTGCCACGCTGGAGCCCACCCCAGCGTGGCAAACCTTGTTTTGGCCGACGGGTATGCCTAATCCCGCTGGCTCCACGCCTCTTCCCAGTTGTTCTTCTGCCACGCTGGGATCCCACCCCAGCGTGGCAAGCCCCGCCATCTTTTTTTTTTTTAAAACTGTAATTAGAAACGTCCCACGGGCGCTTCTCCCTGGCCCTCCCACAACCCGCACTCCACCCACTGGGCGCACCCTGCCTCCCACACCCTCACTCCCATACTTACCTCCGAGTCCGCGCGACAATCTTCAGTGGACTGGGAACACGCTGCACTCTTCAAATCTGACCGTGAACTGAGGAAATGCCGTAAGCTGTATAATGGGCTAGATTTTTTTTTTAATTTGTTAGATATCTCAGGCATTTTTGAATTTTTGCACCAAATTTTCAACATGGGTTGTTGGGACCCCTTCTCATGAATGATGTCACTATCATGGCGTTGTCGGGCCCAAGGGTGATTTCGCGATCACTAAGGCAATCACCTTTTGGGCCCGATTAACAAACGACACTGCCAGCATTCATAAGGTGGGCTCTCAAAAGCCTATTTTGAAAATTTGGTGGAAAATTCCTAAATGACCGCTTTATTTAGCTGCAGTTAAGAGTTCCTACGTGACTCGTAAGTTCATGAATTTTCAACATTTTCACTCCAGATTTTCAACATTGCCATTTTATCACACCTTCTTATGAGCAGTACAGCTGTCATTTTTGCATCCTGCCCAAAACGGTTTTACCATGTAGCGCATAGTGGCGCAGTCGGTAAAGTAACTCAATGTAAGGGACACATTAAGAAGATCACAGTGACACTGTTCATGAGCAGAGGTCTTAAAATGGCTGTCTTGAAAATTTGGTGAAAAATTCCTAAAAATGACTGTTTTACGAGCGCATGCCAGCAGTCTTATGCATGCTCGTAAGTTTTAATTTCAATATTTCACTCCAGATTTTCAACATTGCCATTTTACCACACCTCCTTATGAGCAGTGCAGCTGTCATTTTCACATCTTGCCCAAAACGTGTTTCCACCCATGTAGCGCACAATGGCACAGTCGGTGTGCGAACTCAATGTATGGGACACATTAAGAAAATCACAGTGTCACTTTCATGAGCTGAGATCTTAAAATGGCTATGTTGAAAATTTGGGAAAAATTCAAAAATAACTTTTATGAAGTATGCTGCGCAGTTCTTACAAAGACGTCAGAAGTTTATGACTGAATATTTCCACTCCAGATTTTCAATACTGCCATTTTACCACACCTCCTTATGAGCAGTACAGCTGTAATTTTTCACATCCTGCCCAAAACGTGTTTCCGCCCATGTAGCGCACAATGGCGCAGTCGGTGTGCGAACTCAATGTATGGGACACATTAAGAAAATCACAGTGACACTGTTCATGAGCAGAGGTCTCCAAAAGCCTATGTTGCAAATTTGCTGAAAAAATGTCAAAAAATGACTGTTACGAGTGTGCGTTGCGCAGTTTCCACGCACACTCATAACTTCGAGGATTTGAAATATTTTCACTCCAGATTTTCAACACAGCCATTTTTTCACACCTCCTTATGAACAGTACAGCTGACATTTTTCACATCCTGGCTGAAATGTGTTTTTGCACATCCAGCGTACAATGGTGTGGTCAGAGTGAGAAATCAATGCTCAGGACAGATTATGAAAATCACAGTGACACTGTTCATGAGCAGAGGTCCCAAAATGCCTATGTTGAAAATTTGGTGACAAAAGTCCACAAAATGACTGTGTCATGAGCGTTCATTGCGCAGTTTCCATGTACGCTCGTAAGTTTGAGAAATTGTTGCATTTTCATTCCAGATGTTCAACATTGTCATCCCTTCACACCTCCCTATGAATGCTACAGCTGTCATTTTTCACATCTTGCCCGAACTGTGTTTTTGCACATGTGGAGCAGAATGGTGTGGTCGCTGTGGGAAATCAACGTTCAGGACAGATTAACAAAATAACAGTGGTACTGTTCATGAGCAGAGGTCTCAAATGCTTTTATGAGGTGGGGGTAACAAAAAGGTCATGCTGAAAATTTGTAGTGCAAATACCAGCAATCGCACAGGGCAATAGGGTAAAACACCATAGGTGCCAAACACCACTGCAAATACCTGCAAGCGAACGTCCGGCATTGACAAATGCGTGTTTTTGTTTTGTTTGTTGGTTTGTTTTTTTTACCCTAAATTAAAGGTCCAAGTAGAAGAGTTCTACTTCTTTAGTCCCAGTAGAGAAGTCCAGTCACAAAGCACTCCTTCCTCCTGGTGTCTTCTGCCAAGCTATATAAATAACAAGATTTACTGATGGGAATCTGGAAATATGTTCATTTGTTCACCCTGAAAACTGAGCTATATCAAGGTCAGAATTTCAATATGAGTGAGATGAGGGAATTAAAAAAAAAAGTATGATTTTTAATTGTACCCCTAACACACATTGTAGGTTTCTTAATTTTAGGAGTGAGATGAAATGTAAAGCATACCTATTGAATTGTACTGTTAATCTTTTATATTTAAGAGTAAGACTTGATTCTAAGAGGGGATTGTAAGTGGGTGTGGGAGACGAAGCAGAGGAAATGGGCCTGTTTACACCTTAAAGGCTGGCCTGGCCGGAGCCCTCTGAAGCTATTAGCTACACTCAACACGTAATCAGGGAGGTGAGAGTCATGTCACAGTTCAGCTCATATCTTGCTCAGATTACTCAGTGGCTGAATCCTTTACAAAAAAATGCAGCTCAGGCAGAAAGAAAAGGGTATATAGTAAATATATGTTGGGGATTGCTGGGGGCCCCTGGCTGGCTGGGGTCCTAGGCCTGTGCCTATGCCTTAATCTGGTCTTGACAGTTACAGGTGAGTGACTTGTCTTTTTGCTCTCTAGACCTGCAGGATGTGTTGGTCCACATCCCAGTCTGTGTGTCCCACCATCAGTACCTCTGGTTCCATGTGGAAGGTGTCCTCTACCAGTTCCAGGTCATGCCCTTAGGCCGCTACTTGACACCCAGGGTCTTCACCAAGTGCATAGCAGTGGTGCAGCTTACTTGAGGTGCCTAGGCATTAGGGTGTATCCCTTCCTGGATGACTTGCTGCTAGCCAGTCTGTCCAGACCTGCAGAGACTTGGGCCTGCTAGTCAACCCAGAGACATCTGAGCTGGTACCCTCACAGGTGATCAAGTGAATCCGGGCAGAACTAGACTCCCTGCAGGTCAAGGCCCACCTCCCTGTGAACAGGGCACTGGCTCTTCCCTCCTTTTGCCTGATCATTTCAGGTTGGGCTCTTGTACCCTGCCTGTTATTTCCTGTGGATGCTTTGGTACATAGTGCCCTGCACCAACATGGTCCAGTGGGCCTGCTGGCAGGTGCACCACCTGCAGTGGGAGTTGGGCTGTCAGTGGTCCCAGCTGTTTGTCATCTGGACCAGTCAGTTATGTTGATCCAGCTGATGTGGGATGCCATCCAGTGGAGGCTGATCCTCGAATGCCAGTCCACCCAGAACCGGCCATCATGCTCATGACGGACTCATCTCTAGTGGTCTGGGGAGCACACCTGGGAGACCACAGAGCCCATGGGTTCTGGTCATCTTGGTAGTCCTGTGACCACATAAACCTGCTTGGAGCTCTGTGCAGTGCAAGTTGCTCAGGCTGAATTTGCTCCTCTAGTCAGGGGTCAGGTCATGCTGTTCTACCTGAACAGGCAGGGTGGAACTCACTTCCACTGTGTCAGGAGGCCCTATGCGCCTGGACCCTCATATATAGCCTGGGTGCAGATCTCCTGGTGATCCATGTCACCAGAGCGGGTGCTCTCAGCTGGGTAAGAGAGATGTGGCACAAGTGGCCCATGAATCAGGAGGTGGTGAACCACCTGATCTTACTTCGAGGGTATCTCTTGAAGCAGGCCACACCTGCAGAACTACAGGCACCAGGACCACACGGGAACTTTTCTAGCTGGCAGTCTACCAGGGGCAGCCCCTGCACCCTCCTCAGTTCTTTTCCTGCTGTCGACCATTGCACGTTGGACTTCACAGAGATTCCTCCAGCTTCAGTTGACTGCCATTTCCTGTGTTTTTATTTTTTATTTCTCTCCCTAGTGTAGCATTACTTCAGTTTTATAGTAAGTTCCTCCGTTTTGTATGCTGTGCTCTGTCTCTGATAGCTCTTTAGGACTTGTGCCTGTGGGAAGAAGATTCCTGAGAAGGATGACCACAATGCTTGTGTCTGCTGCCTAGGCCAAGGCCATAACACCCAGGCCTGTGAGATTTGCTGTGTCTTCAACCAGGCTACCAGGCGGCACTGCCAGAAGACCTTGGAAACATTCCTGTTGCAGCACAAGGTTGCCTGCATGTAGAAGGAGCTGCATGCCAGGAGTTCCTCTGCTTCTCCATCCCTGTCCTCAGGTTCACACTCCTCCAAGGCTTGGGACAAATCGGGCATGAAGGACAAACACTGGGACAAGGACCATCCTCCCCAACTCACTCACAGTCGCCGTGGCCACAGTGGAGCCATCTTCCTCTTCAGGGGCAGCCCCCTCTGCCTCACATGCCGTCTCCTCACAGGGCTACAGTTGGCAGATCCCCCTGCCACCTCACCTTGGTGGGCATTGGTTCCTGAGGCTTGGGTGCCCCATCGACATCTCATCCACTGCTGTTCTGGCCCTTGTTCTTCTCAGGCCATCAATCGGGAGGCTCTTCGGGTTTGACTTCAACTGGTGCAGGCTTAGCGTTCTCAGGAGTTCAGACTTTACCACTCGATGCCGTCCTTGGCTGTTTCTTCGGCCAGTATCTCCGCCTCAGGGCCCCTGCCTTCTCCGGTGTTGCCGCAGGCCATCCCTCTGTCATCCTCATCCTTGCCCTTCCTGATGCCCCTGATCGCTGAGATGCCACAGAGGCCTCAGCCTGCCCAGCTGCCCTCCCCAACTCCACCAGCAACGCCGGCCCCGATTCTCCCTCAGCCGATGCTGATAGGTGTCCTGACACCAGCCGCAATGGATTTCCAGGCCATGCTTCATTCACTGTGGGATTTCATGCAAGCTAGGCTTGCTCCCTCATAAGGGTCAATGCCGCAGAGACCTACTGTGCCTGCCCCTGTGACACCCCCTTCCACAGAGCCGCGGCAATCACCGTGGGATCAGGTGCCCTCTAACCCCTTGTGACCTGGGGGATGAGGATGAATATCGCCCGGACCTCCATCTCCCTGGTGATGATGATGAAAGGGATGCTGGAGAGAAAGGAGGCATTACCTGCTCTGATGGCGAGGAGACTCCCCAAGTATATCCTGCAGTCCCTCACAGATGACCCTTTTGTCTCTGTCCTGAGACAGTTGCAGGCTGCCTTGGGGTTTGATACTGAGGAGCAGGACTCTGGCACAGTCTGTCCACTTACCTAGGCCTACTGGATGCCCCTCCTCTTGTCATTCCTCCTTTGATAGAACCTTTTGAGGATGCCACCATGGCTGCCTGGCATTGGCCCAGCTTGGTCCCTGCCATGCCCAGGAAGGCGGACAAGTTATACCAGGCTCTCGCAGGAAAGCCATTCTTTGCAGAACAAGCCCAGATGGATTCTGTGGTCATTAATGCTTCCCATGACCATACCAAGAGGCCCAAACACCTCAGTTCCCTTCCCCCGGACAAAGAATCCCAGAGAATGGACCTGATTGGCAAAAAGACCTTTGCTTCTGCCACATTGACCATAAGGGTCCTTAACTATATTGCCCATATGGTGCAGTGTAAGAACCAGCTCTGGGCTCAGGCCAAAGAAGCAGCCAAATCTCTTCCAGAGGACCCCCTGAGACAGCAGTTGCTTCAGAACATTCAGTCTGGAGCCAGTGTTTGCAAGCACCTTCTACGTTCTACCTACAATGCTTTTGACGCCTTGGCCAGGGCAGCCGCTGCGGGTATCTGTCTGTGAAGACTTTCTTGGCTGCAGGTATCAGGATATGCAACAGTCCATCCTGAATGCCCCCTTTAGAGGGCATTAACTGTTTGGGTTAGATATTCAGAACATACTTTCTAACTTGCAGGCTTCTGGCCGCACGTTGTGGTTGATCCACTCTAATGTACCACACCCAGCCTAGAAGTGGTTAGCGGGTGCCCTTTCATCAGATTACCTATAGAGCCAAGCCCAGCACCAAGCCTTGGGGTGAACGAAGAGCAGCCACAGCCCTGCCTACCCCTACCTCCACCACTGGAAAAGCTTCCAGGGAAAACTGCCACTCTAGCCACAGCTTCTACTTCATAGAAGCATGACCCCTTGCTTGAGACACACACACACACACACACACACCGGCAGGGCAGGAGGTGATTGTAGGGGGTAATTTCTCCTTGCACCTGGCCAGGGGGAGAGAGATCACCAGAGATGCCTGGGTCTTGCAGCTCATAGAATACGGCCACACTCTAGAGCTCCTGGAGTGGCCTCTGGAGAACCTCCAGTTCAGTCCTTTTATCCTCCCAGACACATTCCAGTGCTCTGGGAGGAGATATTCACGGTGTTGCACAAAAGGGCCATAGAACCTGTCCCGAGACTCAACAAGGCAAAGGGTTCTACTCCCACTTCTTTCTGGTCCCCAAATGCACTGGGGATCTCAAGCTTATCCTGGACCTTCGAGAGCTAAACTTTATTCAGTACAAGAAATTCCAGGTGATGACCCTTCAGGGACTGCTGCCCATTCTGCATCAGTGAGATTGGATATGTTCCCTCAACATGCAGGATGCACACCTGCACATCAAGGTGTGTGCTTCCCTCAGGCAATACCTCAGGTTCCAATTCCAGGGAGCACACATTCAGTTTGGGGCCCTGCCCTTTGACTTATCGTAGGCCCCTAGGGTGTTCACCAAATGCTTGGCAGTAGTAGTGGCAGCGCTCAGGCAGGAGGACTCTACGTCTTTCCCTACCTGGATGACTGGCTCCTCAAAGCTCAGTCCGGGGAGCATCTGCAGCAGACTCTGGAAGTACCACTCAACTATTCCAGGACCTGGGAATCTCGGTCAACCTGCCAAAGTCAGTCTTTTTTTTGTAAAACTTTACCATTTTGCAGAGTACATCTCCGTTGATCAACAGAAGTTTAATACTCTAGTTCCATTTATCAAATTAATCACATCAATCCAACCTTACAGAAGTTAGATTATCATTCTTGTGCAATCAGAAGTCTCCAGCCTTCTAAAAATAAGAACAGGTTTGTGTAACTTATATGATATCATATACATAACTCCATACACTGTACATATTTCCAGAGATTAGGATGTACATATAAATAAAATCCTCCCAAAAGGTTAGGAATGTATTTAAGACCCCCATGTGGTCCTATCTACCCAAGTAACCGAAGTCCATTTCACAGCTTGTGTCCTAGACATGTCTGTTTCCTCCCAGGTACTTAAAACATAGGGAACCAGTTCTGGGTCATGGCTTGTTCTAACTGACCCCACATTTTTTGGTACTTATCCATCTGATTTCTTACATTATATTGGATTCTTTCTATTTTATACATTCTAAGAGGGAATTCAACCAAAAAGCTAACATGGGGACCACATTAGACATTCAGTACAGTAAAATACATTTAATTGCTACTACCACTCCTAGTCTGTGGAGATCCTCATATGGCCTAGTCCAACCTCCATGGCCCACATAAAGTCCCAGGAGACTCTCCACTGGATCCAACCCCACTGGGTACCCCAGCACATTTGCCAAGATTTCCACAACCCCATCCCAGAAAGTCTGAATCCTCGGACAACTCCATATCATATGAAAAAAAGATCCTGAGTGGACACAACATCTGGGACAAAGGTCTGTTGTCTGGGGATCTATTCTATTTGCCAGTTCCGAAAATATGCCCAGCAAAGATATTATACTGGATTGTCTGAGTTTATTATTGACTGAACACTTTAATAAATTTTTATAATCTGCAACCAGTCCCCTCGTCAGTCCATCTGGTAAAAAATCTTGCTCCCATTTTGCCTTTATTGGTCCCATGGGATCCTGACAGGCCCCCATAAGTATTCTATAACAGCTTTGTATGGGTTTAAAATTCTCATGCTCTTTCTGCCCTACAAATAATTCCCTCTATAGGAGACCGCATCAGTTTCTGACCCCCTAGCCCGCTAGAGCACATTCCACCCCCCCAAGCCTAATCCACAAGAAGTGGTGGGAAGCATTCAGGTTAAAGTTTCTAACCAGAAAGCTAAAATGGACTGCTTGTTCATCTTGCTGCAGTTGACCCACTTCATATAAACCCTTTGTTTTCTATATTTTAAGAGTGTTAAGGTCCCGTCTATTCTTAACAGGGTCATCTAGCAGTAAGGCAGAGAGTTCTAGGTCTGGCAAAAGAGATCTAGGATGCCGGAGCATAGTATGAGCTTCTTTCCAGGCCGTAGAAGTCGAGGTTTGAACAGGGTTTGGTAATTTGACATGTTCACCGTGACAGAAATGTAATCATAATAAAGAGAGCCTCTCCCATTGCCTTCAAACTCCACCCAACCCAGGCCCTGGTTTCTCCCTTATCAGGTCTAGGAGTATGGGCACCTATGAGTGACATAATAGTGCTTGACACTCGGAGGCCTAACCTCCTTTATCAATTGGAAGCCATAATATTTCTTTTTAATTCTAGCTCTGCTTCCTGCCAAAGAAGTTGTGTGATGGTGCCCTCTATTGATTTAATGTATTTCTCATATACACAATGGAAGTGTCTGAAAAATATATAGGAATTGTGGCAGAACACTCATTTTAACAAGATTCACCCACCCCAGTAGGGTAAGAGGTAGAGCCCTCCAGACAATACATTGTTCTTTTATTTTTTGAATCACCGGAAGGAGATTAGCTTTAGCCATATGGGACATTTTTGTCATCAGTTTTATACCCAGGTACTTAAGTGAGGTAGAAGGAGGGATCCTCGCATCTCCCAGGGAGAGGGTAGTTCCAGATTTCTCCATGGGCATCCACTCACTTTTGGACCAATTTATCTTATGTCCTGATAATGGACCATAGGTTTGAAAAATTTTATACAGAATGGGCATTGCCTTGTCTGGATTTTTAACAAAAAGCAGAATATCATCCACAAATAACGAAATCACGCTTTTGTTTCCTTTCCAAAATGACCTCGATTTGTTCTTCACTTCTAATTGTCTCAGCCAATGCTTCAATTGTAAGAACATAGATCAGGGAGAAAGAGGGCACCTTGTCTAGTTCCTCGACAGGCAAATGGAGTCGTGTTATGTTATTTGTTAAGATTTGAGCTTTAGGGTCCTAAATAATGCCTGGATCCATCCGATAATCCCTTCCAAACCCGAACTTGCGCAGAACTGCCATCATAAAAGGCCATTCTACTTGATCAAAGGCCTTTTCTCCATCAAGTGCCAAAAGGCCTTCTCCTTTCCCTCCCTCCTCCATCTATGCATTATGTTTAGGGTTCTTCTTAAGTTATATCTGGTTTGCCTACCTTTTACAAATCCCCCCAGTCCATGTGAATCAATTTAGGTAGATATTTTTCCAATGTGGAAGCAATAAGCTTTGCTATCACCTTATTATCTGAATTAACAAGATATTGGGCAGTAAGAGCCACATTTATTGGGATGTTTCCCTGGTTTAGGCAGCACCGTGATTGTAGCTAGTGTTAGGAAGGGGGGGGGAGCTCCCCCATTTCCAAAGCATTCTCTATCATCTGAAACATCAGAGGGCCAGTTAGGCCCCACATCACTTTATAGAATTCTATTGGGATTCCATCAGGCCCAGGTGCCCTACCTCCATTTGCCTTCCAAACTGCCCATTTTACCTCCTCCAAAGAAATTGGAGAGTCTATGGTTGCCGATTCCTGAGACCCCAGAGATGGCATTTGAATACCATTTAGAAAAGAGGAACCATCACCCCCTACTGGAAATTCCGAGGTATAAAGGGAGGAATAAAATGATTTAAAGGTAGTATTAATTTCTTGTTGGTCATAAGTAATATTCCCTGCCGTATTTTCAATAGAGAGAATTGTTCTATCTGCTCTTTTCCCCTTAATTAGACTGGCAAGCCACTTTCCTCCTTATCACCTTCAAAGTAGTTCTGTGATTTTGTTATTATAAAATTCTGTTCTATTTTAAAGAGGTCCATTGTGATAGGCCGCCTTTAAGTCGCTCCCAACTCTCTTGAGGTGCCTAATGAATGATTTTCATATTTGCCCTCTCCAGCCTCCCTATCTCACTCTCCAGTTCCCTCTCCTCCTTGACTGAATTTTTACTCCTGAATGTTGCACACGAATAGTCTCCCCTCTTATAAAGGCCTTAAAACAATCCCATACATTATTAATACCTGTGTCTTCTGGGAGGTTAAACTCCCAAAATTCCTCTATTTTACTCCTAATCTGTTTAATATATGAGGGATCCTTCAGCAATGTCGGGTCCATGCACCACTGAGTTTCTGCGTTTTGGCCTTTTGGTATTAAAATAGTTATTTGCAATGGGGCATGATCCGAGACCACCAGTATGATGTCTCACTAATACCTCCCAATAGGTCTGGAGAAAGGAACATATAGTCCAATCTGGTGTATAGCCCATGGGCATGGAAGTAGAATGAATATTCCCGCTCCCCTGGATGCATATATCTCCAAGCCTCCTGTAGTGCTCTACCCTGTGTTAGGGCTCTAAGAGCTACTGAGCTGTTAGGAGGGGGTCCCGTCCTTCCCCTAGAATGGTCCCATTCCTGGTCCAAGTAAATATTAAAATCCCCAGCTAAAATTATCAGGGAAAGGTCCTAGGGTAACCCTTAATCTTGTAAAAAAATCTGGGGAGTCAAAATTTGGCCCATAAATGGAACCCAAGGTAAGCCTCATAGACCCCAATTCCACCTCAGCCAACACATATCCGCCCTGGGTATCAGAGAGAGTAGAGAGCACTTTATGGGGATCCCAGGCCTAATTCATATGTACACAATCTAGCTTTGGACGAAAAGGGACAATTCAGCAGAACCCTCAAGAGGCTGCCAGTTTTGAAGCCTCCACTTTATCCATATGAATTTCCTGCAAACAAATAATATCCCCCTTCATCTTTTTAATAGTTGTCCATATTTTTGTCTGCTTGACCACAGTTTTAAGGCCATTAACATTCCATGTTAAAAAAATTTAACCGATCCATAAAGTATCCTTGATGTTCTTATACATATCCTTCTGTGTAACAGGCATAATGGTAAACAGAAAAACTGAACAGTCCCCAAGATATCACCCCTTAACCTCTCAACTGTAACATTATAACCATACAAAAGTTTCTCCAATGGGAGAAGACATAACTTTAGAACAGTTACCAACCTTACACTCTTAACTGTCCCCTCTCCCCCACCCCACATTCCATTACTGTACAACCTCTAACTTTCGTGGATAGAGCTTTCAATCCATCAAAACCATTATTTACCCGGTATTCGGTATTTCAAGGGCTCACTAATCCGGAGCCCTCTATACCTCTTTCTCTTCCATCCCATTAACCGTCCCCCTGACTGGCGGGAGAAAATATCCCCATCCTTGGAGACGAGAGGAAGCAGAAAGCAGAGGGGGTGCTTGGAGATGACCCTCAACCTCCCAAAGCTGAAAGGACACCCCGTCGCCAGGATGAACAGGGCTCTCGACCCCCCCGTACCCCGTGGCCAGGACGAACAGGGCTCTCGACCCCCCGTATCCACTACCACCCTTCTAGTCCCTCTCCGAGCCATCCCCCCGTCTGAATTTCCAAGGGGGGTGAAATGACCCATTACTATGCTTCACACAGTTTAAAACCAACATTGCTCCAACGACCACTTTTATATTTTTAAAGAGAGGTAAATCAGCATTGTCCAACCTACCCCCCTCGAGCTCCTTATACAACCCTTCGCTTGCCTCCGGAGACGGTTCCCATCAACAGTAACATCTTTTTGTCCACTCATACCCCTCCCCGTCCCCAGTGTATTAAATATTTAAACAACAACTCTCTCTTCCCACCAGCTAGGGTATTTAGAAAGAAAAATAAATTTGTTGGTTCTCTGACCATTTCTTTTATTTTAAAGCCCCTCAGTTCAATTTATATAAGCAGAGCAGAGATTGCTCCTACTACCTCGTGTACCCGATCTGGTTAAGGGGTCCACAATATTCCACACATCTAGACCAGCAGTACTGTATTTATCTTTCATCTCTTCATTCACACACACACATACTAGGGGCTAATCCCCAGAAAATAACTCCATAATAAGCGATGTACCAGTGTTTCTCAAAGGTCACCCAGTAACTTAGGTCCAGTATGTGTACCAGTGTTTCTCAAAGGTCACCCAGTAACTTAGGTCCAGTATGAGTCATGGTCCATGTATATTCCCCAAGACTTTCATCCCTTATCAATTGGGCCTAATAAAATATAACATAAACAAACTTCTCCATGTCCATAAGGCCACACGAGCTGTCTGATTTGCCGCTTGATCTCTCCAGTGTTACGCTGATCAAAATAGTCTCCGCAATACAGTACAGTTCAACTCTACGTCCCTGCCTTTATAGGCCCCTTCTCTGAGTTACGGGACAAAGGGAGAAAACAAAGCCTTGAACAGTCAGTTGCTAGGAATCCACCAGCTCTGCATTAATCCCAGCTGTAGGTACCATTTTACTCACTTTCTTGTCCTTGTATCGGCAGTGAATTTCTTTAGGGCACTTTGCGCCTTCCCTGTTCCTCCAAATCTCCCACGAACTGCAGGGCCACCGCCACCGAGGTGAACAAATGCGGTGGTTTTCCATGAGGCCTTGCAACAAGGCAGGCTGGGTAAATCATGGAAAACTGACAATTTATGGCGTGCGATCTTCTCTTCGCCTCTGCAAACGCCTGTCTGTGTTGCTGCAATTGAAAGGAGTAATCGGGGAAAATACTCTTTGGCTCTGCTGCACCATTAAGGGACCGTTGGCTCTGGCTTTTCTAGCACTCTCTGTCGGTCCAAGTACCTGAGAAATTTTACTATCATGTGGCATGGTCTGTGATCCGGAGCGGTTTGGCTCAGGCATTGATGAGCTTGTTGGATCTCCAGTTTTATCTCAGGTGGGAGATTCAGCTCTTGTTTCAACCACTTTTGGATGTAACTTACACAACCTCGACCTTCCACAGATTCAGGCAGGCCCACTATTCTTATATTACAGCGCTTTTCCCTGTTTTCATGATCGTCGTTGTTTTGTTTCAACCTTTCAATATCTTTCAGTGCTTTTTGTAAATCAATATGCATTACATTATTAGCGTCTTGCTGAGAACTCACTCAGGCCTCCATTTCCTCAATCTGCAGCTTGTGAGCATCCACCGTCTCAGATAAAACATTGACATTTTGTTGAAGATGCAGTAATTGAGATGTTACATTCTCAAATCCTGTTTCCATGTGAGTCCTGTGGTCGCAGATTCTCTTTACTGTCTATACTTTACCTTAAATTCTATATACTCAATAACCACACTCAATGGTTATTCCAATAAACTCAGTTTATTGTCTGCACACATATATGTGGGAGCCTCAGCTAAAAGAGAGAGAGCTCCTCGATCATTGTTCACAGAAGCTTATATACCTTTTTAGTTTCACAGTCTAACAGTGATCTCATGCTTAACAACAGCTTTTCTTTATCTTTAGCAAAACCTTAGATTCAGCACTTCTGTATAAGGAGTTGTTTTTTATACTTACTATGTGTCTCCTTTATCTTAGTTACAACCAGCTGTATTTCACTTCATTTAATTTTTCAAGGTTTTCTTATCTCTGTCAAACAACCTCCTATGTTCTAGTTAGCACAGAACTGCATTCATTATGGCTGTTTTACAAAGCAGATAGTTTTAAAGCATATGAAAGGCAACATGGCTATATGGCTATAACAAAGCAGATAGTTTTAGAGCATATGAGAAGCAACATATCTATATGGCTATAATCACATATAACAGTTATAAGCTCTGGTACAATAAGCTTTAGGACATAAAGTTATTATACTTTAGGATATATAAAAATTCCACCACACTCCCCCCTTTTGGTACTCTGTATCAACTAACCACCCCCCTTTTTATTTATATGATTTAAAACTGGTTCCCAGCATACCAATAGTTAAGGCATGGAGTTACAGATGGAACACAATGGTGAGTTTGTAAAACATAATACAGAATTGAGGGATGTCAACACCACAATTTAAATATGTGAAAAATGCTAACATGTGATACCATATATAACACAATATAACATAACAATTTTGTTGATGAAAAAGAGTTTATGGAATCCACTTTGAGAGGGAATAAGGTAGATGCTACCTTGTGTTGAGGTGTGGCACACCCTTGGAGCTTGATTGAATAATCTGTTGATAATGTCTCTTGACAGATAAGTCCTTATAAAACATAACAGTCCATGAAATTAACAGTTCATAAGTTCATATAAGTATCCACAGGTTGATGTAGTTACAGTACAGATGAAATGTCATTTGCAGAATGGTGGTAACCCCACAAGGCATATGGGGCAATGCAGACAGTAATTTAAAAACAAAACACCAGCATAGTAGAAAAGTCAGTGTTCATTTTGCTAGCTGGCTGATTAGTAGACACACTGGCCAGGGGTGCATTGAGTCCTTTTAATGGAATAGCCACACACACACACACACTGGCATGGCACTTGTTTTGTCGTAGTTGATTACACCCCGGCATAAAGATTAACAGTCCATAAAAAGGTAACAATTGACAATAAACCATTAAGAACACAGTCCATAACAGAGCAATAGGGTTGTAGAAAGTACCAGCCATGTTTGGAACAAGTGGCAGTGAAGAAAATGGATGTATTGCTTGAAGGTCAATTGAAGCAGAATCTTCTCGTTGGAGTTAGGGGAGTGCCCCTTCCCCAGACTTAACTTCATAGTAAGCAGAAACAATAAGCTTGATTGCAGAGTCTGAACTGACTGGACCTTCTTCAGTTGATTTAAAGTTCTACAAATAGGTGTAATTTTGCTGAAAACATTACACTTGCAGAGGTAAATAATAACCGATTCATGCAATAGTCCTTATTAGGAACCAGTCAGGCACAAAGATGGTGATAACATCAAAACTGTGGCAGTTGTTTTTCTTTTTAAGGAAAAAGATGAAGGTCTTGGCAACTTAGATGAAAGTATTACTTCTGTTGAATGTGGAGATTCATGTAAGCACACCTTGGAAACCTGCAAACTTGCAAAGTGTGTTAGACACTGAATTAAAAAACACATAAATAACAATCTTTAAACCATTAACTTCTTGTTTTGTAAAGAGTGGGTGACAGAGCCTAAATTCTGGCAATTAGAAGAGAAAAATAAAATTGGACATTAACTGCACACCTGGGGTGCAGGCAAGGTTCAATTATACCATTTGACCATCTGTAAATCATGACAATGTTATGGTTACCTCCTGCTTTTAAATCACAGAAGCAGTTATGACAGTGATGAACATTATTTCCCTGTCTGTTGTAAGCAGGCCTGACTGAGACCTGAGTTATAAAATCTTGTAATGTTACAATAACACGCTTTAAACATATTGTTCATAACAATATGCCTTTACACAATGCAATTAGTGGGACAAATACATATGTTGTTGGCCTATGCCAATTTAATAACAGTACCTATTGCACCTGTGACAAGTGAAAAGTTCTACCTCTTTTTTTTTTTTTACCCTGTATAGTGAAATACTCCAAAGTACTGAGTGAGGTAAGGCTTGAAGCATAGGTTTGGAGTACAATCTAAATTGTGCATATTATAATTGTTAAAATTGAAAATGACAAAACCTGCATAGAGTGCACTTATTTTTTAGGGGTACCTGTGAGTAATAAGACAAACGGAGCATTAATTTTACTTTTGGTTTTGCTTTGGAACATATTGTAGGGGTGGGTCAGCAATGCTGGTCCCAGTATTTAGGTTAGGTTATGAGCATTAAAAACATTATACATGTGGAACACTTTTCTGAATACACACATGATACAGTGTAGCAAGATGTATATCAAAACATTATAACATAAACATGAAACATAAGCATGTTTGTAATAGAACGATTTCAATATTGAGCATAATGCATAAAATACATTTTAAACAACACATATAGACTGTAAACTTAGCTTAGAGTCCAGAAATGTTAGAGTACTGTGAATTTACTGGTTGAAAAATAATGCATTCATTAATTGCTGTAAGGCAATGACAAAAGTTGCTTTGCATTTGTTTTAACAGGATAAGAAAGCTGAAAAGACAATCAAAAGAATGAATATGTGTGGACATACATACACAACTTTACCCTCCAGCATAACTGATTACTTGCTGAGGGCAGAAACCCTTGTACCAATAATAGGTGTGAGATTTAACTGTTTGCAAACAGAAGGGCTTGAGCTGGGTTATGCTGTTAAAATACCTTGGGTCCTTTTTTTTTTTTTTAAACCTGTAAATAAGAAACAATTATTGGCAAATATACATTTTCTTTATTTACCCCTTTGGGGGACCAGTGATGTACCTTGCAACCTTTGTGGGTACTACACTGGAAGGGATAGAGGAAGGGTAGCGTACCCCCTCCCCCCAAGCTCCTACTGGTGGAAGAGACAGCTCGAAGTGAAAGAGACAGCTCGAATACTGTAGCAATAAAAAGGTTAGCTGTGGATGGTGACATGATCCCCACCTACTACACTTTAAATTATAACAAGATAATATTACAATTAGTTTAGTAAGTTTCATACCTTACTATAAAGATGGGGAACTTCTTTTCTCTAGAAGAAAGAAGAAACACAGACAAACAACAAAAACAAACACACACCAGTTTAAAAATAAAACAAGATTATTTTCATAGGATAAAAGAAGCCAAGCGTCCCTGTTCCCTTATCCTAAGCATGACAAAATGTCAGCTGAGTTTATAAAAATCCAGATTGATGGTAATACCGTATATGTAATGTATCTCTTAGAATGCATTTTAAAAGACAAAAAAAAAAAATGATTACACCATGGTCACAATAAAACCAAAACCATTGTTTTTAACTGTAGATGGTAGACTCTCAAAAACAGCTGTAATATTCCTTTTTTCAAAAGCGTACTGTATATATATAATAAAAATATGGGGAGATGATGAATAATTTTCCCCTTCCAGCTGGAGTATTGCCTGTGTTGGCTGCAAGTCAGAAGCAGTGAGAGAAGAAGAAAAGTTTGTTCCTCTTCACTTAGAATACTAGTTTTGCAATAAAAAGTCAAATTACATGGTTCACTCTTGGTGTGCTTTCATGAAAACATACATTTTGTGTAAAAAGTTGTGCTTTAGGTATGGAATACACATCAAGTTTGAACTGGTAGTAACATAAAATGTTGAAACACAAGAAGGTCAAATAACATGCAAAGGTCACAGTGTACATGCAAGGGTCGTTTCAAACCCAGTTATTTATTTTTTAGTGTCCTTGAACACTACTGATATTAAATATCTTTACAATAAAACTGCTGGCCAAGACAGTACACACACATACACATACACAAAAAGAAACACTTAACACAAAATAAGACTGACATTGTTTCACACCAATTTGCTGAGGTAATGCCCATAGTTTCATCAGAAAACTGTACGTGTTTTAGATATATGTGCTGCCTCCTGCCTGTCTTGTAACATTGACAATTTTTAAACCAACACATTTATACATATCTCCATGCCAAATCTTTCCAGAACAAAACACTTTTTAAACACATTCACTCCTTTCAACACCTTTAAAACACAACACAACGTACTGTGTAGTGAACACATCTTGTATAACATGGTTACACCTTTTGGCACATAGCCAAAATATGTCACCCTGCCATTTTGCAAAAGTTTCTGGTTATAACTAGAAGTATGATAAAGCCATTTATAGCTGTTAACACATTACATCTTCACCTAGCAGTGGCTTGGCATATTGCTTGCAAACTACAAATCTTTCTGCACATTGCGATCTATGACGTCATATCTCTTTACCTTCAACACTACCTGCTTTAACCAGCAACTACATACAAAAGTTTTTTAATGACCCTGTCTAGGCAGCACAAATGTTTCATTAAAAATAAAGCCAATTAAAACAGTCAGATATGAGGCAAAGAAGCTCCTCTTTCTTTTTACTGTAACATGTTGTGCACCAAGGCAGTCAATCCTGTCTCACAACCTTGACAACAGAACATAATTACAGAACACAGATATAAGCTAGAAAATATGCACGAAAGACAGAGCATTACCTTGTTTAGTATATGTATTACAGAAATAAAACAGACAGATATAAAACAACTTTGAATAAAAATTCAGACTTACCCGGTGCCAAGGTATTTTTCTTCTTCTTTTCCGATACACAAGTCTGAGTAAGAAAACTGACTGCAGGACCTTCATGATAATTTCCAAACACTGCAGCTATTAACCCTTTCAAAGATTTTCTTTTGGCCATTTTAGTAACCTGCCAAACCAAGTCTTTTTCCAGAGCTTTGGGTTGCAGTTTAAAAACAAAACAAAACAAAAAATCTCTTAACAGTACTAGGTTGAGATCCATCTGGTAGAGGTCCCCCGTATTCCCATTGTAGTCCCTAAAAGGCGCCTAACCGGTCTTGGAGTGCCCACCCAACACTCCTACTTTTTCGGGCATCCCCTGATGCCGAGTGCCCACCCAGCACTCTTGGTGCCACCCCAGCACCTAAGACAGTAAATGATGGCTGTCAACGCTTCAAAGGCGTCACACATATGGTGGGACTTGAACCTCCGGGGCCACCCTCCCCTGAGGCTGGGACTTGGCAGTCCGATCACAGTGTGACACGGAGAAGTGAAGCCATCCTGCCCGACTACGCAAAAACTGTGGTCGCAGATTCTCTTTACTGTCTATACTTTATCTTAAATTCTATATACTCAATAACCACACCCAATGGTTATTCCAATAAACTCAGTTTATTGTCTGCACACATATATGTGGGAGCCTCAGCTAAAAGAGAGAGAGCTCCTCGATCATTGTTCACAGAAGCTTATATACCTTTTTTAGTTTCACAGTCTAACAGTGATCTCATGCTTAACAACAGCTTTTCCTTATCTTTAGCAAAAACCTTAGATTCAGCACTTTCCGTATAAGGAGTTGTTTTTGTATACTTACTATGTGTCTCCCCTTTATCTTAGTTACAACCAGCTGTATTTCGCTTCATTTAATTTTTCAAGGTTTTCTTATCTCTGTCAAACAACCTCCTTTGTTCTAGTTAGCACAGAACTGCACATTCATTATGGCTGTTTTACAAAGCAGATAGTTTTAAAGCATATGAAAGGCAACATGGCTATATGGCTATAACAAAGCAGATAGTTTTAGAGCATATGAGAAGCAACATATCTATATGGCTATAATCACATATAACAGTTATAAGCTCTGGTACAATAAGCTTTAGGACATAAAGTTATTATACTTTAGGATATATAAAAATTCCACCACAGTCCCTAAATCATGTTTTAAGTCTTGTATCAGTCTCTCGATTGATCTGTAGTGCTCTGCCATCATTTGTTCTGAGTGCAGTTCCTGCTGATTAAGCGTGTTTCCAGCAGAGGTCCCAGGCGAGTCCTGTGGATCAGTTAGTCCTGTAGAACAAGATAGGCCCTTGTTGGTTAGCTGAGATTTAGATCTGTTAAATGAAATCCTTGTTTGTTTTTTCAGAAGTTTTGACATTATTAGGCATTTGTCTTCCCTTTAGCTACTATTATTTAGTCAAAGAACCAGTTAATTACTGCAAGATGGAACAGATATTCAATGGATTGAACCAGAGCTCAAGATTAAGCCTCCATTCTGCTGTGTAGCTTGGCCACGCCTCCCAAAGTCAGTCTTGACCCCCTGTCCATGCTTTCAGTACATACGGGCAGTTCTGGACATGGCTCAGGGTATGGCATTTTTGCCCCAGGACAGGGCGGACTACCTAATTGCTCAAGCCCACCTGCTCTACAACAGCAGATATGTTTCAGCCAGAACCTTCCTCCGACTCTTGGGACTGATGGCTGCAGCAATTGTCACAGTGCCTCTAGACAGACTGCAAATGATGATATCCCAGTGAACATTGAGGGTCCAGTGGGATCGGCGCACAGATGACCTAGAACAGCAGGTTCTAGTCTCCTCTCTGGTCAAAAAGGTTCTGCTTTGGTGGATGGAACCCGACAACTTGTTGAAAGGGGTTCCTTTCCTCATCACCTCCCCTCAGCACATTCTCACCACTGATTCTTTGGGGTTGGGCTGGGGCGCTCATCTGTGGCCTCCAAATGCAAGGGACATGGTTCAGGATGGATACTACTCTCAATTCAACGTCCTGGAGATGCGGGCACTTCTGTATGCCCTGCAGACCTTCCAGACTCTGCTGTCCCTGGGTCTTCTTCTAATCCAGGCGGACAACATCAGCATAGTCCACTACTTCCAAAAGCGGGGCACTCCTCCTACCCTTCTGCGGGAAGCAATGAGAGTTTGGTATTGGGCTGTAGAACACTGTCTAGAACTATTGTCTATCCATGTTCCAGGCATCCAAAACATCTTGGTGGACAGGCTCAGCCAGGCGCAGTCCAGGATGCATAAGTGGGAACTGCTAAGTCATAGAAGACTTGTTCGACAGGTGGGGTCATCCAGAGTAGGACCTTTTTCGAGGGCCTGGAGTTTTCTTGTGAGACACATTGTCTCTCTCTTGGAAATGGAGGTTTCTTTATGGCTTCCCGCCCTTTCCCCTGCTTTAGAGGTCCTGAGGAAGCTCCAGATGGAGGGGGCCACTATGATCCTTATCACCCCCTTCTGGCCTCATCAGATCTGGTTCCCTTTACTGCAGCAGCTGTCAGTGGAAACTTCAGTACCCCTGCCTCTGCACCAGCTTGCTGTCCCAGGTACTGGGCACCCTGATCCATCCAGACCTCAGATCCCTGCATCTTCATGCCTGGCTCCTAAAAACATAGCCATGGCTTAATTTGGGGTGTTGTCCAAGGTGGCGGATGTCCTGGTGGTGGCTAGGAAGCTCTCCACCAGGGCCACTTGTTACGTGAGGTGGAAACGTTTTGCTGTGTGGGCTGCTTTGCGACAATTGGACCCTTTCACTTGTTTAGTAAATCAGATTCTGGAGTACGTAACAACAAAAAAAAAGGTTCTGGAGTACTTGCTATCCTTCTCAGACTCTGGTCTGAAGTACTCCTCTGGTATAATGCTCCTGTCGGCCATTTTAGCCTTCCATGTGCTGTTAATGGCTGTATGGTAGCACAACTGGAGGTGTCCTGTACATTTCTGGGAGGCATTCTTCACTTAAAGCCTCCTATATTCAATCCAGTCCCGCCTTAGGACTTGAATTTTGTGTTAGAAAACTTACTTTGGCTCATTTGAGCCAGCAGCATTTATCTGAGCTATACTTTCTGTCGTGGAAAGTGTTATTATTTATTTATTTTATTCTGTTTATCCTTCCTACACCTGTGGCCCTGCATCCTCAGGAGATCCTTGGAGTCTACCCTGCAAGCCACCTTACTTGAATCCATTGCTTGAACACATGGAGCCAAGGCCCCCAGAGGGGCAGTGAGCTCTACCACCTCGACAAACAACTTTCGTCGGTCCAGGCGGTCAGGTAGGTTGCTGCAGAATAGGACTAACTCCCGAACTCTGTCTCTTGGGGCCGGACAGGCATGTTCCTCTAGTTTTCTCCTCACACACAGTCGTGCCTAATGTCAGGCGCGGCATGGCGTCACTGCGTGTCTGTGGCCAGCCCTCCCTGCAAGCAGGGCTTGTTGTACCTCAAGCCTCCACTCAGGGTCAGGCAAGTAGCAGGCAATGGGCCCCCTCCTCCCCAGAAGGCAAGCTGTGGGTGGGGCGCTCAAGCCTATCCCCCGGCCGTCCCTTACGTGATGAGAGTCCGCTCCTGAACCCGGGTTGCCAACGCCATGGCGGAAATCCAACCACTGCACCAGTGGGCGACTTTAAAGAAAGTGTTATTTTTAAGTCGCCATTGCTTCTGCTTGAAGGATTTCGAGTTTCAAGCTGTCACGTGTGAGCCTCTTTGTGACAGGGTTGAATAAGGACCTGTCCCATTTGTTATGCAGAAGGAGTTTAAACACAAGGATCTGTTGTATCCTCTCCTTTACTATCTCTTGTCTGTCTGATTGCACAACCAAATGTTCTGCAGCCTCAGCTTATCAGACATTTTGTTTCTCATAAAATGTATTAGAACTTTGTCTGTTTCCTTGCAGGTGTAACAAAATAGAGCATGGTGTCCCAGAACTGACCTCCTGTTGACAGCTCTGCAAAAGAGTTTGTGCTTTATCTCAAGGTTAATCTCTTCACTTCCAAATAGCTTTTTGCAATCATTAACAGTATAACTATATACAGTTTTAAACACGCATTTGTCAATGCGAATGTTTACCACTGGTAAGGCATTGTTTTGTACTAGTTTTTCAGATTTTTACTCAACATATTCAACATAATGTTTAATGAGCACTACATCTGAGCATGAAAGTTGGGGTCAACATATTGAAAATTACCACAGTTATGAGCGTGCATTGAAAGATTGCTACATGAGACTCATGGCCTTGTTTAACCTCAGCTACCTAACTCCTTCCTTACCTCTTCCACACTGATTGGGCTAGAATCCACCCCTTTCCCTTTTCACTCGGTGCTGGTCCCCTTCCCTCCCCCTCTGTTGTAAAAACCAAGCTGAAGTATTCATTTAGCACCTCAGCTTTCTCGAACTCCCCTTCCACCTGTAGTCCCCCTCTTAATTCTTACTATCCCCTGCCTTACCTTCCTTCTTTCCCCTATGTACCGAAAAAACGTCTTGTCCCCACGGTTGGCCTGCCTAGCAATTCTCTCCTCTGTTCTGCTTTAACCTTCCTAATCCTCTGCCCTGCCCCCCTCCGCTTCTCTTTGCAAGTTTCCCTATCCTCCCTCCCTCCCTTGCATCCTCTTGTATTCCCTGAAAGCCCTTTTCCTCACCCCAATTGCCTCCCTCACATCCCTGCTGAACCATAGTGGCATCCTCCTCTTTTTATTCTTCCTCACCCTCCTTACACATTCCTCTGTCGCTTTAAGGGGCCCCCCTTGATCTTTTCTAAAGTTCCTCCCCTATCCTCCCTCCCCACTTCCTCCCAGAATATCTCCTCTTATCCTGGAAATCTGCCCCTGAAGTCTAGGACCTTTGTTGTGGTTTGACTAGCCTCATACCCTGCTCTGACCTTAAAGCCCACTGTGCTGTGGTCACTAGCTCCCAGGCTGGCCCCCACCTGCACTCCCTCCACACTATCTCCATTAGTTAGGACCCGTCAATTATGTTTCCCTCCCTTGTGGGCTGCCTGACCAGCTGTTGCAGGAAGGCACCCTGAGCGACTCTAGATCTCCCCACTCCTGGCTGACCTTGCCGATGGGATATCCCAGTCTGTCACTAGGATGAAAAGTCGCTGGCTATAAAGTAGTGGTTATTACGTCATGGTCTACAGGTCGCCTGGAGCATACATTGCCGGAGTAAATATTGCCTAAAATGTTGCCGCATTGGTAAACGGTGACATAATTTTCAGTCTTCAATGACATACTGCTCAGGCTGCCACAACAAACTGCAACATGTTTTTAATAATAAAAAAAGTCCGCTAGCACTGCTAAAATGTGACATTCAAACTGTAACTTGTTTTTTTTCATTGTCTTACGTTGCCCCATCACCTTAATCAAACTTCCATCTGCAGCTTTGTTTTTTTCAGTTTATCAGTAACAGATGAAATCAAATTGCTCTCAACTTATGTTGCCACAGCACTGAAATCAAACTTTAACAAGTTTTTTGTTAGTTGACCAGTGAATTAAAGTTTTTACGAGTTTTAACAGTTTCAAGAAAAAGCACTCTCCCATTTCCCCATAAACTGCATTTACTGTGAGCATAAGCAGCAGCATACAGTGCATAAGATGTTCACCCATAAAGCATACAAACTCTCCCAAACCTTCCCCTGTGATCCATGCTGTGAGCATAAGCAGCAGACAAAACCCAAAGTTCTCCCAAAACTCTCCCAAACCTTCCCACTGTGAATCTATGCTATGAGCATAAGCAGCAGACAAAACCCATAAGCTGCATGCAGATCTCCCATTCAAATGCTAATTTCAGTCGGTGTCCGTGAAAGACATTTAGTCCACGACTATATATGTGATCATGCGACTTTTTAATCAGGTTTATTTTGTCCACTCGGCTTTTTGACTGCACTATTTTCTCCATGACATTTGTCCGGGGACAAATCATCCGCTTTCTCCCAGTCTATATCTGGGAGATTTAGGTCCCGCACCAGCAGAATCTCCCCCTTCCGAGCCATTCTTTGAACCTCCTGCAGCATCTGCATGTCCGTTTCCTCACTCTGCGTAGGGGGTCTGTATATCACCCCTAGTCTTAATGCTGCCCCAGCCTTCCTCTCCTGCGTGACCCATATGCTTACCACCTCTCCCTGCTCTTCCATTCCTTCCGTGACCTTGAGTCCCATCCCTTGTGTAAAGCACTACTACTCCTCCCTTCCTACCAATCCTATCCTTCCTGAATAATCAGTACCCCAGGACCCCCACTTCCCAGCCATGAAGCACAGACCACCAGGTCTCAGTTACAGCTATAATATCTAATCTCTCCCCCACCATTAATGCTTCTAAATCTACCATCTTATTCCCCAGGCTTCTAGCATTTGCGGAGAGTCCCATCCACCAGTTCCCTCCCATCACCCTACCCCTAAGCATGTTTTGTTAACATTCCTTCACTGCTCGGGGGCTGAATGCCCCCTGGCACTCCTGTCACTTGGTGAGTCACCGCCCCCAGTTCAGTTTAAACCATATGTTTGATCAATGAATTCCTTCAGTTTGATTCTCAGGACTGCCTTTCCCTTCCTGTTGAGGTGCAGCCTGTTCTGGGCATGTAGGCTTTCGTCATTCCATGTTGTCCCCCACTAACCCGTATCCGCACTGCCTGCTCCACCCCCCCTAGCCATTTGTTGAACTTCCAGATCCTTTGTTTCGTCTCAGTGCTCACTTGAGGCACAGGCAACACTTCCAAAAAAGCTATAGATCAGAAACACAGGCTGCTACAAAACCTAGCAAGCACTGTGAATCTTGCCTGAACTTTCGACAGGCTATGCCCATCCAAATCATTTGTCCCCAGGTGGAAAATCAGGTGTGTTTTCTCATCTTGTGGCTTGCCTCATGATGGAATATGATGAATTACTCTGATGCTGTCGTAACTGGCAAGTATTCCACCCAAAGTGCACCACCCTTTCTCCCCCATTTAACTCCTCTTAAAATTGAGCCCCCCGTGAGGAGGGACCCTACCCCAATTTTGCTTATTACTTGTTACCTTTTCCTTACTCCTAGTTCTAGGCGTCCCTTTTACCTCCCTTTTCTCTTCCGCTCCACTGGTTACCTCCCACCTGGCCTCTGCCCCCAGTTACTCCTCCTAACATCTGTCACTCCCCTTGCCCTTCTGCTGCCAGTGCTCCCTGCATTTTGCTGTGAGCTGGTAGCCTTTTCATCCACTGGGGATTGGGCACTCACAGTGTCAGTGTTATATTTGGCAGCACTGGAGGCGGGCTGTCTGGTGCTGCATAACTAAAATGGGGTGGGCAGTTATGGTGGTGGCGGAAACAGACATCGATGGACGGTTTTCTTTTTTGCAGGGTTTTAAAAACAAACTTCGGGACAGCAGGAGCAGGGATCATGTGACGAGAAGGGAGGGAGTGCGAAGAAGAGGAGGCACAGTGGAAAGCTGCTTAGCTGTTTGCTGACGTGGCTTTGTGCAAATCAAAGAACCTGAGCCCTCTGATTGAGCGGCTTCGGTCCTTAGAAGGCTACACAAGATTCAGTCCACCAAAAGAGAGTTGTGACAGAGCACAGTGGGTAGTCGTTGGTTTTACACTGTCGAGCCTGTGCTATTCTGAACTGTAATGAGCTTGGCAGTGACACACTTCTAAGAAGTGCTCTCTCACAGCAAGATATTCCCTGCACATGCGTGGTGAACATTACAAAGGGATCCCAGTACAGGGGTTGATTTTAACATTGTTTTACTAGCCCAGAACCTAGTGCAAATTGACCAGGGCTAGTGCTGCCAACCCTTTGCTTGTCCGTCTTGACTAGTACAGGTCTTTGTCATGGTTGTTAATGAAGTTAAAAAAGTCCCTACTTTAGCAGGCTATTGTCCTTATGCTGATCTCTCTCACTGTTCCAAGTGACCTGGTGTGATTAACAGCTCATTAAGAGCTGCAGTTATCTAACAGTTCAAGATGGGGATCAACAAAACACTCAATGTGAGTCATTATCACTCAATTGTTAGGACAGTCAGCTAGTGTGCATGCTGTGATAAAGGGTAGAGTGCTGTTAAGATATTAGCTTCCAGTTTTCTGAACTTGCTTTGTCTGATGATTAGTCCCACATTATTAAGACCGTTGTGCCTCATTTCCCAACATTTCAGTGACAAAATGCTAAGAGGTATACGGGTCTGTCCTGCAGGTGGTGGATTTTATCCCAGCCTCACTATAGCTGTTCCCTCTCACCTCCCAGTCTCTCAACTCTACACTTTTCCTGGACACCACTGCAGACCAGACCATGAAGTGACAATCCACAGAGCCGTAGTTGCCATTACTGGCAGGTGTAGGGGTCCACAGCTCTTCTTAATGGACCACGCCGCTCAATGCCATCCATGCAGTCCCACCCATCATGTCATTTCTTCCTAAAAACAATGCTTTGGAGCATGTATGGTACCAAAATAAACCTTAATTTTATTTATTTTATTTAAACTTTTGTTTTCCAGGTAAGTGTATGAACCTAAGCCCTTTTTTGTACATGAAATAACAAAACAATCAGACTTTAAATACAGCGACATAAATACATACCGCACATTTAAGAGCATATGAATTACTCATGCAAAATAAGTCAAACAAAGCAAGCACAACACAATTGGTCATGGTAAAATTGTTTAAGACCTATTTTGAAGGAAGCATGACTAGTCCCCTCATGTAATGCATTTGGAAGAATATTCCAGCATCTAGCAGCATGTACAGTAAAAGCACAACCCCGCCATACTAGTTTTAACTCTAGGGATAACTGAGAATTTTTGAAAATCTCAAATGTCTAGCCTCAATTTTATATTCAAACAGAGAACATAATGGTAACATAGCATTAAACTCCCACAACCTGCTCTCATTGGGTAAATCTCCTAGCCCCGGGATCATTTTGATTGCCCTGCGCTGCACCCCCTCCAGTAACCTAATGTCCTTTCACAGGTACGGTCGCCAGAACTGCATGCAGTACTCCAGGTGTGGTCTAACCAGTGACCTGTATGGCAACAGGATCACCTCTCCCCTCCTGGAGGATATGTCTCTAGCACTACAACCCAGCATCCTGTTGGCCTTTGCAACTGCCTTTCTACACTGTGCTGAGTTGGTCATTGCTCCCATTATGATAACCCCCAGATCCTTCTCCTCTTTCGTCTTGGCTAGTTGAATCCCCCCTAGCTTTTAGCTCCTCCTTGGGTTCTTTGCACCGAAATGTAGCACATAAACCCCAGCTGCCAAGTGTCCGACCAGGTTCTCCAATTTTGCAAGATCATCTTGCAACTCTGCCACCCTTCTAAGTCATCCACTATTGCTCCCATCTTGGTATCATCTGCAAATAGACTGACCTTGCTTTTGATGCCTATTGAGATGTCTGCTGAAGATTACCAAACAACACGGCACCACAGTACAGAGCCCTGTGGCACCCGCTTGTCACCACCCTGGGAGAGAGCTCCCTCCACCACCACCCTCAGCTGTCTCCCTTGCAAGCAGTTCACTACCCATCCCACCATCTTCACCCCTACCCCTGTGCCTTCCAGCTGACTTCCTAGCCTCCCATGCAGCACCGAATCGAATGCCTTACTGAAGTCCGGGTACAGGACAACCACTGCATGGCCCCTGTCTAATTGCCTGTTTACCCAGTCATAGCAGTCCACCAGGTTGGTCTAACAGGATCTGCCTGAAACAAACCCATGCTGTCTGCTGTCCTGCAGCCCATTAGCCTCTAGGAGGGAAACCAGCCTCTCCTTCAGGATTGTCTCCATCAGCTTTCCCACAATGGATGTGAGGCTTACCAGTCTGTAGTTCCCTGGCTCATTCTTGGGGCCGCTCTTGTGGAGGGATATCACGTGCACCATCCTTCAGTCCTGAGGTACACTCCCCGAGTCCAGCGAGACATTGAACAGGTCTGCCAAGGGTTCTGCCAGTACTTCTGCCAGCTCCTTCAGCACCCTGGGGTGCATGCCATCTATCCCTGGCACCTTGTCCACCCTCAGTGCCCTCCAGTACTCTGCCCACTGGGATTTCCCCATCTGTCACCTCCCCTCCCGTGCCCACCCTTCCACCCCCTTTGTGTACAGCTCCCCCTTTCTGTTTAGTAAATACTGAGCAAAAGTACTCTTTTAATGCTTCTGCCTGTTCTGCCCCTGTTTCCACCTGCCCCTCCTCTTTATCCTTACTATTTGGTCCTTACAACTCCTTTTCTCCTGATGTACCTGAAGAAGTCCTTCTCCCAATCTTTGATGCCTTGTGCTAGACTGAGTTCCCTGAGCACGCCTTGGCTGACCTGATTGCCCTTGTCACCTCCTCGACTCCTTCAGATATTCCTCTCTGTCCTCCCCTCTCCCTATGTTTTGTGACCTTCTAAAGGTGGCACTTTTCTTCCTTACTTTTCCATGACTACCCCTGCTCACCTAGCTAGGCTTCTTGGCCCTACCCTCTTACTCTGGACCATAGTACATGTTACTGTTGCCTCCTCAATTCCAAGTTTAGTGACCTCCCACTTCTGGTTAGTGTCCATGTTTGGATGGCTCCTGGCCAGATACCCCAGTACTATTTCCATTATCCTCAGTCGGCCTCCAGATGTCAAGCACCCTCGTATCTCTTCTGGCTCCACCTTTCCCAAATGTTTATTATTAACCACAGCGGGTGGTCACTCCCTGCCAGTGGTTCCTCCACCCAGCTCCCTCACAAACTCACCATTCACCAGCATGAGGTCTAGGGTGTTCCCTAACATGGTTGACTCGTTGACCATCTGCAATAGGAAGCTGTCCTGAAAGGTGTCCAGAAGTACCTGCTCCTTCCTGTTCATGGTGGCTGGGGTACCCCAATCCACTCCCAGCAGGTTGAAGTCCCCCAAGGTCACCATGCTGCCCTCCCACAGGTCCTTCTGATCTGTCCTGCTAGTTCCCTGTCTAACTCCTAAGTCTGAGAGGGTGGCCTGCCACCACTCTCCTATCCTGAGGGTCCTATTTTGGAGTCCTAGAGCTGCACCATAATGACTCCATGCTGCCCTCCTCCCTTCATCCCTGACACACTTCAGTCCTTCCCTCACATATAGGCGCCACCCCTCCACTCTTGTCCTTTTACCCTGCCCCTCTGAAATATCCTATACCCTGGTATTGCCAGGTCCCAGTCATGGTACGGGTGGCCCTGTCTCAGAGATGGCAGTCTGCCCCCTCCCCTCTGCCATGAGAGCCTGCAACTCTGCTGTTTTTGTCCCTAGACTCCTGGTATTCAAGGTTACCACCCTCCACCCCACTGCCTTCTCCCCCTTTCCCTACTTGCTCTCTCTTTCTAGCATCCCTTCCTGACCTCCCCCTAAGTCCCTTGCTGCTGGTATGGGGGTAAGCTCGTTCGATTTCCCTACCTGTGGATCCTGCCTGACTCCTGCCCACTTGCCACTGCCCTCTTCTAGTTTAAATTCTCATTGTTTGCTAAGTATACCCTCAGTTTCTGTTTCAGTATCCTCCTTCCCTCCTCACTTAAGTGTAGTCTGTCCTTAGCGTAGAGACCACTGCCCTCCCGGGTCCATCCCCACCCCTCACCAGCCCATAACCTATGGACTGATACCATTCTCTTTTTTTTTGAAATTGCTCTTTATACTCCCTCTCCTGCACACAGTCTCCACTCCTTCAGGAGACACCAGATGTGGTATCCCGTACCTGCAGCCTACCTGATTCGGTCAGTCCCACAGAGCCTTGGCTATGTCCTGCAGGTGGGTATGGGGGAACAGAACACCCGATGCTGCATCATTTCGTCGGACCATGTTCCGGGCAATCAGGCAGGCACATAGGCTATCAGGGTCTCCACCGTGGTGCTCCGTAATCTAGAAGACCGTGTGCTGTTTTCCTTGTTTGGGGGTGGCTCAACCCAATGTCATGGAGTTACCACCGATGTAGCCACTCCCCATCCCCCGATGTCTCACCTCAGAGCTGGTTGGTCCCCAGACCTCCACCTGTGGCCAGATACATCCCTGAGGCACCTCCGCTAGGGGACAGCCCATGTTGGAATGAATCCCATCCCTCCCCCTGGAGATGGCGAGCTGTTGTCAGACACTCAAGCCTATCTCCCCCCAGCCAACCTGAGTCCGCTACCGAACCTGGGTCACCTGCGAGGTGTGGTGTCCAGCGCCTCAACCCTCAGTGCCACTGGGCCGTGATACCATTCTCTTAGCTATGTGTTAAATCCTTCTATCCTCAGCTTCCTTGTCGTGCTTGCCCTGGGTACTGGAAGCACCTCCAAGAAAGTTACTGATCTTCCTGCCTCCTCACAAATCAGCCCCAGCTCCTCAAACCTCCTCTGGACTATATCTACTGTACTTCTCACCAGATAGTGTAGCATTATGTCTGTGTACTGTTTTCCCTGTGCTGATGAAAGGACAGTGTTTTAAAAAATCTGTCCCCCCCCCCAGAGATCCTACTTGTGGTTGACTCAATTGGATTATGGTTGTTTTGTCTAATTTAACTGTGTACTTGACTACTCCCATAGGCTGTTGCCACAGGGCCTACCTGCCTACATCAGGGGGAAGGTGAGGGTAGGGGGAGGTTACTCATTTATGATTTATAGGGCAGGAGGGAAATTGCCATATGTCTTTTATTCTTTTTGGGTGTATACTGTCACAGGATTATGCCTTACTGATTGGAGTGCATTTCAATACCTGATATCCCCTCCTAGACATCATGATTGACTGTAAGGGTTTTTTATTTTATTATTATGTTTTTCATTCTGTTTCGGATGTATATAATTTTTCAATAAAGTTTAATAAATTGTAAAAAAATCTGTTATTGTTGGGCAGAGTATGTTAAATTAATACTTTTGTGCCTGATATGTATATAAAACAATTTCATAAAGTTTCTATATCCCAAGCCCCATGGTTTGTGTAGCTCCCTCTCCAAGAAATCCCAGATCTGCCCCTGGCTCACTTGACACTATACGAAAACTTCCAGGAATGCAGGTCCTGCTGATCACAGGGTGGAAGCAGAAAGTGTCTTTCTAGGGACGTGGATATGTTGTTCTGTCCATACGTCTTGGCAGTGTCCTTTCCCCTTTAAATGTTGCTGGAAAGTCTTCAAGCTGACTTCTCCCACCCACCTGGGTGGTATAACCCTCGGCCCCACCCCATGATGCCAGATCTTCCTTTTCACTGGAAGAAGCAGGTTCCCTCCTTACCGCTCCCATGTTGAGTAGGCTCTAGCGCTAAAATCTTCATTTTACTCCCAAATTTAAACTCTTAATGAGGTTTCTTCATCAGTTTGATCATCGATCACGACTACGATGGAGGACAAATCCTCACCAGTATTTTCCTGGTGCCCATGTGAGGCAGAAGATGCCAGCATACCGACCCACACCACATACGCTTACTGCCTAGACCACTAGCATGATCCCCAGGCCTGCAATTTTGCCAGTCTTTTCACGTGTCAGTCATTGAGGACCGCCTCGCCTGCCTGAAGTTGGGCCTCCTGGAAAAGCGACATCCAGCTGGTCAAATTTAAGGACACCCGTTGGGTGGTCTCCGCTGACTCTGGGGTCCACCAGAGCAGCTGGAGCAACTACGGCTTCAAGAGGAGGCTCAGGCCACTGCGCGGTCCTCTTCAGCCATGACCTTTGTTCCGCTCAAGTTGGGCTCCACTTATTCAGACTCCTTCAAGGAGCTGTGCCAGTCTCTCCCTACCAAGGGACAGGGCCCTTCAGGTTCACACAGCTCCTGCAAGAAGGAGCAAGAAAGAAGGAAGACTCACTCTCGGCGTTCTTGGGACCGGGAATGTTTCGGTCTCAGGAATCACAGGTTTTGAGCACGGTGAAAACGCTGGCTTCACAGAGACCCTGTGGGTCAGTTAATCGAGACGCGGGCTGATAATGCAGCTGAGATTTTTCTTGACCCTATTCACTAGTTGTCATCTGAAGAGAGCGACAACTCCTTGTTCAGGACTCTGGTCCTGCCAGTGACCACCGAGAGGGATGGCTCAGTACACTGAGCTGGACCCTCCGGTCACCGACTAAGACCAGCAGGAACCATGGCTCTCCCTCAGATCCCCTGGCGGCACCCCCAGAGGCCGAGGTTGAGGTCTAGGTCTTCCTCATCCAGTGGGTCGAACAGACCCCACCGACATCATTGGTCCCACTCTCAATGCCGCGAGAAGCAGCGCTGCCACTCCTCATCATCTTCATCTTCCTCGGGTTAGGAGAGGCTTCGGCACAAGTTGCATCGATGCTACGAAGACCATGTGGCAACAGCTGGTGTTGGCCAGTTCGAAGCCGACCACAGCTCCCCTGACAGGCCGACCCCAGCGCCCCCGGCAGGACCGGTCGATAACCATTCCTCCACCAGCGGAGCCGGTTCATACCACCTCAGTTCTCAGTTTGGCTGAAGCTGGCCTCTCCACTGATTGTGGTGGAGCCCCCGCACAAACAGCCGCTGACCAGGGCTCCTACTAAGGTTCTTGGCTGGCTCAGGGGCTTCCCCATCAGCTGTCTGTCACTCTTACACCTGTCCGCCCACGGCGGGTCGAGAGTGACTCGGGTGGTCGGCCACTCTATGCAGACTCCTCTGAGTCCGAGGATTCCTCACTACACTACCATCCGGTCAAGAAAGAGTGGGTGGGGGATCTCTCAATGGAGGAGGGGCCCACTTCCTTCATGGGCAACCTCCGTCTCATCTTTGATTCCACAGGGATGAAACTGGAGCCCATCAAGAAGCGGGCTTGCTATCCCCTCACAGAGATTCTGGACAAAGGAGACTCTCTGACGGAGGCATTTCTAGTGGTTGAGGCCATTGTTGGCCCCGCCCTGGAGCTTTGGCAGCGCCCCGCCTCATGCTCTGCACCCTCGGCTTGGATGGCCTGCAGATATGCGGTGCCCACCACTATACTCTCGGGGTTTATGGAGCACCGTCGGCTGAGGGTTAGTGGGCGCTCCATGTTTCAGTGCTCTGGCAATTTTGGGGATGTCTACAGGCACGCCAGATAAGAGTCCAAGAAATTGGACCACTTGGCTAAAAGGTCTGTGCTGCCTCGTTGCTCAGCCTCCACCAGGTGAGCATGGATGTCATGATGGCACACTTCTCCCATGCCCTTTTGGGCTTCCTGGATGAGGTGATTCCTCATCTTCCTGCGGACCTCCAGACTGCAGTCAAGCAGGTCCAAGACCATGGCCTGGCTGTAGCCAAACAGCAACTTCAGATGGCTTTGGACAATGGGGATTCCTGTGCCCACCTGGTGGTGGCCACAGTTGCCATGTGCCGTAGGGCTTGGCTGCAGATCTTGACCTTCACTGCAGACACTCAGCACAAGCTTGCAGATGTTCCGTTCTTAGGCACCGACCTGTTTGGGCCCAGTGTGGAGGGTCACCTCCAGCATATTGAGAAGTCCAGTGCCACCCTGGACTCTGTTACATCTGCCCAGAGGGATCCCAAGGGCTCCAAACAGCGGAAGCATAAGCCCTTTCAGTCCTCAACTCCTGCAGGAAAACCAGCCCAACATCAGTCTGGCCAGCAGGCTCAGTCCTGGTGACCTAGGCCCAAGTTCGTGGCCTCACTGGCTCCTCAGCCAGGTCCTCCTCCTCCAAGCCTGCTCAATGATGGCATGGGGTGCCACCCTCGTGCCCGTCACGCCTTCCCTGGGTCCTCCTTTGGGGGCCAGCTCCATCACTTTCTTTCACATGGTGGTTCTGGAAGTGGTTAGTTGGGATCTGCCTCTAGATTTTGAACAGTACCCTCCTAGCCGAGGTGCATCCCATGGGAGGACTTGGTATCCGCAGACACTTGGTCGGCTCTTTGAGATGACATAGCCCAGCTCCTCCACAAGAAAGTCACAATCAGGGTTCTGGATCATCAGGAACACCCAGGGTTTGTCTCCAGGTACTTCCTGGTGCCAAAGCAGACGGGGAGCTGGCATCCCATTCTAGATCTGCATGACCTGAACAAATTCCTCAGGTCCCGCACCTTCAGGATGGTAATTCTGTCCCATATCTTACCATTACTGGAGCAAGACATGTGGTTTTATTCTCTGGATCTTCAGGACGTGTTCTTTCCGTCCCGATCCATCCGTCCCTAGCAGTTCTTCCAATTCTGAGCTGAGGGGAACCCTCTACAAGTTCCAGGCCATGCCATTGCGCTTCCTCCTCGGCCCCCAGGTTCTTCACCAAATGCATAGCAATGGTGACAGCTTACCCTGAGGCACTGAGGGGTCCAGGTGTACCCCTATCTGGATGACTGGCTGATAGCAGGTCCCTCCAGGCAGGAGGTGGAGTGGTCCAGGGACCTGGCCGTCCAGACCTGCATCGACCTTGGCCTCCTGGTCAATGAGGCCAAGTCGAACTCATGTCCTCACAGGCGATCAGCTTCATCGGGGCAGGCTCGAGCTCTTGCCGGAGCCAGAACCCGGCTCCTGGCGGACAGGACAGAGTTCTCTCCTCCTTTGCCTGATCATTTCTGGTTGGGCACTTGTGCCCTGCCTGGAACTTCCTGCGCCTTCTGGGTTACATGGCAGCCTGCATCAGCGTGGTCCAATAGGCCCACTGGCATATGCACTCCCTGCAGTGGGAGCTGGACAGCCAGTGGTCTCAGCGCAGTGGTCACTTCAACCAGCTGGTTACTGTGACCCAGAAGATGTGGGATGCCCTCCAGTGGTGGCTAGTCCCAGAACATCTGCAGGAAAGGATTCTGTTTGACCGCCATGAAAAACGGTCATCCTTACAACCAACGCCTCTCTCTTGGGCTGGGGTGCCCATCTGGGGGAACATAGGGTCCATAGGCTCTGGACCCCCGAGAAGTCCCGATGCCACATCAACCTGCTGGAACTCTGAGCAGTCTGGTTGGTGCTGACTGCCTTTGCTCCATTTGTTTGGGGTCATGTAGTCCAAATCCAGATGGACAACACCACGACCATGTACTACCTCAATAAGCAAGGCAAGATGCACTCCCTGCCCCAGTGCAAGGAAGCTCTCTGCATCTGGACTCTCGTGCGCAGCCTGGAGGCAGATCTCCTAACCATCCTGTGAAAGGAGCCTCCAGTCAGCTGGCAGACACCCTCAGTCGGGTGGATGAGGTGTCTCACGAGTGGTCTCTCCATCTGGAGGTAGTTCACAGTCTATTCTCCCAGTGGGGCACCCCTCAGGTGGACTTGTTCACCCCAAGGGAGAATGCAAAGCTGAGGCTGTATTGTGCCCACCCCCCTCAGCAGGGCTTGCTGCAGGGGGATGCCTTCTCGAGGCCGTGGACCCCAGACCTCTTCTGTGCCTTCCCTCCACTTCCCTTGATCCAGAATGTGCTACTCAAGGTCAGGAGAGACAAGGCACAGGTGTTCCTAGTGGCTCCGGACTGGCCCTGCCAGTTTTGGTACCCCGATCTCCTCAGCCTCAGCATCAGGCTCCCAAGGCGTCTTCTCATATGCCCAGACCTGCTCTCAATCAATCAGGGGAAGGTACTCCACCTGGATCTTCAATCCCTGCACCTGACAGCCTGGTTCCTGAGTGGTTAGATTTCCAGGCTTTGAGTCTCTTCAAAGATGTCCTCACAGTAGTGGAGGCATATAGAAAGGAATTAACCAGAAAGTGCTATGCCTTCAAACGGAAGAGATTCTCCATTTGGTGTCAGGACAAGGGGCTGGACCCTTCGTTCTATCCAGTGGCTAGCATTTTGGACTACCTGTGGTCTCTCCCCAAAGGGGGACTTTGGTCGAAGACCCTTAAGGTGCACCTGGCAGCCATCTCTGCTTACCGGGCGCAGGCTGGTCAGCAGTCAGTGGCACAGGAAAACGTGGTCTGGTGCTTTTTCAAAGGCCTTGATCACATTTTCCCTCTGGTTCGTGAACCACCACCACCGTGGGTCTTCTTGCTGGTTTTGGCAAAGCTCATGGGCAAGCCATTTGAACCGATGCATAGGTGTGAGATGTCTCACCTGTCGTGGAAGACCGCCTTCTTGGTGGCCTGCACGTCAGCCAGAAGAATTATTGAGCTCCAGGCACTTTCGGTGTAGTTTCCTTACCTGGTCTTCTACAGGGATGAGGTTGTCCTGCGCTCCAACCCAAAGTTCCTCCCTAAGGTTGTGTCAGAGGTTCACCTGAATCAGGTGATTACTCTTCTGGTGTTCTTCCCGAATCGCACCTTGGAGGCCGAACACAAGCTCCATACTCTGGACCTGAGGTGAACGCTTGCTTATAACAAAGAGCGCACAGCTGGAGTTTGGAGTTTTGCTAGCTGTTTGTCACCTACGCTGAAGCTGCATCTAGCAGACCTGCAGCCAAGTGGATGATTGTCAGGTGGATCACATCCTGCATTGATCTCTGCTATAGGTTGGCGGGTAGGGAGCCTCCCGGAGAGCTAAGGGCTCATTCTACCCACCACACCGCTGCATCAGTGGCTACTTCTAGGGACGTCCCTTACCAGGATATCTGCAGGGCTGCTACCTGGAAGTCAGCACACACCTTCATTTCCCATTACCACGTTGACATAGAGTCATGCCGGAATGCTGGTTTTGGGGCCTCAGTTCTCCAATCCTTATTTCCTAAGTAGGGGGTGTGCGCCTTGCTTCCCTCCTCCTTGAGAACTGCTAGGAGTCTGCCAAGACGTGTGATAGAACAACATATCCATGTCCCTAGAATCACAGGTTACTCATCTGTAACAGATTTTCATTGGAGTTGTCTCTTGCAGTAGGTCATTACTTTTGGGAGTTTCCAGCAGAGGTCGCTGTAACATGGCAGCTCTTCTAGCAGTTTTGTACCAGGGACCACCCACATATGACATCGTCCTCTTGCTTCCTATACAAGTGTGGGTGGTTCCTGGTATCCTCAGTTCATTTTCCCAACATCTTCAGTGCGCACAGCAGCTAGTTCAACTTCTGTGTAGCAGTCATTGATGAGAATTGGATTACCAAAGCAAATGTCTAAAGATTCTTCAAACAAACTCTATTTCATTCCTGCCACTGCGGTAGGAAGATATACTGCTTTGACAACCACACAACTTGTGTAAGGTGTCTGGGACCCACAAATGACACCAATTCCTGCAGCTCCTGTCAGGAGTTTAACCAAGCAACCTGCCAATGACGGTTGCTAGAAATACAGCATATTTTAATGGAGCAGAAAATGTCTCTGTTAGAGAACCAGGGGGCTACGCCGGCCCAGTGGCGCTGAGGGTTGAGGCGCTGGACGCCACACCTCACGCCACGCCGGTGACCCAGGTTCGGGAACGAGCCCGAGGGGTCGGCAGGGGAGGGAAGAGATTGAGCGTCTGGAGGACTGCTCTCTCTTCTCTAGGGAGGGATGGGATGTGACCGCTCAAGGAGCGACCTCTGGCAGTGGCTGGAGATAGCCCAAAGTAGCATCATGGCATATGCCTGGGGGTGGAGCCGCGGCAGCACGTTGCCTTGACAGCCGGGCTCCACAGGGGACTTACTAGTAAAATACCCTCCCCTCCTGCTTCCGATAGACGAAGGCGCCTCCCATCCAAGGACCACACTCCCAGAAGTCGGACGCGGCTCTCTCTCCTCACCCCTTCTCCTCGGCCCGGAGCTCAATACTATAAGAAAGAGCACCCTGGCCGGGGGTGGCCCTTCCCCGGAGGGTAGACCTGGGGGATGCTCAGTGCCAGGGAGTGGAGATGAGTCTGGTCATGCAGGGAGGTAGCGTCCATTAAATGGAAGGTCGCCGGAGAGAGTTCGGTGGGGTATAAGGATGGGGTGGGGAAAAAACAGAGTTAAAAAAAAGAAAGAGAACCAGGGGGCCCATACCAAGGGCTCCCCCAGCTCTGGTTCTCGTCCTCGGCAGAAGAAGGAGAAGGAAAAACCCTCCTCTCACTTCCTGCCATGTCACCCATCAATGGCCACCGTTTCTGGTGCCCCTCCATCAACGGAGTATCATCCTATAGTTTCTCCGTCGACAGGGGCTCATACCCTCTCATTGACGGCGCTTTCAAGCACTTTAAATGCTGTGCAGGCTCTGTCTGCTCCATCGAGGAGGGCTTATACCCTCTCATCGACGACGCTTTCCAGCATCTTAAATTCAGCCAAATACACGGCTGCTCCATTGAGGGGGGCTCCTCTCTTGTCGCCGGCATCTGACAACATCAGTGACAACAACTCTATGGGCTCATTGACGAAATCCCGCATTCCTCAAGGCAAACCCATGACTTTTGCCTTACTTAATGCCCCTCTGCCCTCACAGGTGGCTTCTTACAGTTGGCAAGCGGATAGAGACCGGGACCCTGGTTCATATTACCCAGGGGCGAGACCTGCTTATACTGACCATCCCATCCCCTCTATCACCCCGGTTGTTTCTCAGCCTGCCCCGTTACTCACCCTCGCTTTCAAGAATGGGACATCACCAAGGTGGTAAAGTACGTCTTGCATGCCATGCGCTACTCCCAGCCCTCCAACCCAGCAGAGCTAGATGATCCTCTAAGGTCTCATTCTCTGCCACCTAAACGATTTCATGGTGACAGAGATTTACTGCCACCCTGGTCTCCTCCTCCTAATATGGAAGACTATTTGTCAGACGAACCTGAACTACCAGTGGATCTCCCCGGTGACATAGAGGAAGAAGAGTTCCAAGATCTGGAGTTCCCGAATCTGGAGTCCCCCTACTCGGAAATCTCTTCCCTGGATGAGGACCTGCCTATAACCTCTGCAGCTCCCCCCCCCCCCAGATGACCCGACCTTTAATGAGATGTGATGGTCCAAATACAAAAGGTCATGGGATTCTCTACTACAGAACATGACAAACAACGTAAGGATTTGGCAGAATATCTTGAGTTGCCAGAGGAGCCAGCCTTAGTGGTGCCCCTACTGATTCCAACCTACCAGAATGCCATGCTAGCTGCCTGGCATCAGCCTTCAGCTATTACAGCTGTTCTCCGAAAAGCAGATCACTTATATCAGGCTCCCCTAGATCACCCCTTTCTGTCCACCATCCCAGAAGCGGATTCAGTGGTCGTTACTGCTGCTCATGATCTTACTAAAAGACCCAAACATAAGTTCGTTACCACCTGATAAAGAATCCCAAAGAATTGACTACCTGGGGAAAAAGGTGTTTGCCTCAGGTACCGTGAGTATTCAAATCTTAAACTGTATGGGACATATGGTTAAATACCAACGTACACTGGGGGCTTCTGCCATCAAACTTATCAATAAACTTCCTCCTTCACAGGAAAAAGAAAAGTTCTAGGAACATGGATATGTTGTTCATCCACACTTATTGGCAGGTTCCTTGCCACTTTAAATCTTGCTGGAAGGTCTTCAAGCTGGCTCCTCCCACCCACCCGGGTGGTAAAACTCTCAGCTCCACCCCATGCCGCTAGATCTTCCTTACCGCTTGGAAGCTCAGGTTCCCTCCTTAGTGCTCTGCGTTTTAGACTGGATCCTAACTCTTCGGTTCGTCCGAAACTAGTTTTGAAGTTTTCTAAACTTGGTCTTCGTATCCTCAGCTGACTGCGATGGACAAATCAATCCCGGCTTTCGGTGCCCTTGCAGGCAGAAGATGTCAGGATGGATCCACACCCGCGTCTACTGCCTCAGCCTAGCCCACGACCACGAGCCTGCGAGTTGTGCCGCTCTTTTCGCCACCGTCCTGGAGGATGCGCTGCCGATTGAAGCTCAGGCACCCGAGCGTTACCGCCAGTAAAATCAAAGAGGCTCATTGGGTGGTGTCCGCGGCAGCTGGCTCGGCCGAGCAGCTCGAGCATACGATCGTCCTCGAGGAGGAGGAGGCCCAGGCCGCATCTTCCTCCTCCTCGGCCACGGAATTTATCTCGCTCTCTCTCAGTTCCTCTTACTTGGCTTCGTTCAAGGAGCTTTGCCAGTCCCTTTCCACGAAGGGAGAGGGGCCATCAGGACATTCCTCTCGGCCCAAGAAGAGGGAGTAGAAGGGTAAGTCCCACCATCTGCATTCGTGGGAGTGGGAGAGGTCTCCTTCCCTGGACAGCCGACCGTCGACTTCGGTCGAGGTTGCGGCTCAGGCCGCTGGCTTCACGGTGTCCCCGTCAGGCCAGCCTGCCGAGACACCCGTTGATGCAGTTGAGATATTCCTCGACCCGTCGGACGGGTTGTCGACTGGTGAAGCCGACAACCCCTCTTCGCCGGTCCCACCGGTGGAACCGAGGATCTGCCCGGCCCGGCGGCAGTCCCTGGTTAAAGTGTCCGAGCCAAGGGAAGAGCGGGTGTCCCCTTCCCCTTCCCAGGCCCGCCCTCGCTTACACCGAGGGTCTCAGTCTCGGACTTCATCTGGGTCAAGCCGTTCCCACCGACATCGGCAGTCTCGGTCTCAACACGGAAGTAAGCGGCGACACCGTTCCTCCTTGTCCTCCTCCTCGGATGAGGAGAGGCTTCAACGCAAATTGCATCGGTGTTACGAGGAGCTTATGTGGCAGCAGTTACTGTTGTCTGGAAGTAAATCGACTCTGATTCATCTCCTGGCCATCAAGTGGCTGTCGCCCGAACGGCCGAAGCAACCGCTCGCCGCAGTCGAGATGCCCATTTCTGGGCCGGTTGTTCGGCCGAAACTAACTGCCCCACCGATTGTGGTGGAACCTCCACCTCCACAACCGAAGTCTGGGGCACTGACCAAAGATTCTCGGTCGGGTCACGGCCTGCCCCACAGGTTGTCGGTCACCCTCACTCCCGACCGTCCTCGGCAGGTGGAGAGTGGTTCAGGCCCGAGGCAGCTCTTCACAGACTCTTGAGTCCGATGATGACTCCTCCCTGTTCTCCAGGCAGGTTGACCTGGAGTCCTCCGGGGGCCAGTCATTGGACGATAGCCCATCGTCCTTCATGGGTCTGCTTCAGCTCATCTCGGAGTCTACCGGGATGCAGCTCGAGCCCGTGTCCAAACGGGCCAAGTATCCCCTGACGGAGATACTGGATCGAGGGGATTCACCCTCGGAGGCCTTCCCTGTGGCTGAGGCCATTGTCGGCCCAGCCTTGGAGCTTTGGCAGTGGCCTGCTTCCTGTCCTGCGCCCTCAGCCAGGATGGCCAGAAAGTGTCACGGTCCCTACCCGGCTCTTTGCCTGGTTTCTCGGAGCACCCCTGCCAGGGTTGACTGATGAGCGTCTTCCGGCGTTCTGGAAACGCTTGGGACGTGGATAAGCCCCCCGACAAAGAGTCCAAGAAGCTGGACTATGGTGTACGCTGCATCCTCCCTTGGCCTCCGACAGGTCAGCTCGCCGTGCTGATGGCACACTTCTCCCATGCCCTCATGGGCTCCCTGGATGAGGTCCTCCCTCATCTCCCGGCCGACCTGCAGATTACGGTCTGTCAGGTGCGGGACCAGGGTAGGGCGGTGGCGAAGGAGCAGCTTCAGACTGCTCTGGACATAGGTGATTCCTGTGCCAGGTCAGTAGCGGCTGCGGTGGCCATGCACCGCAGGGTGTGGCTGAGGATATCCACCTTCACGGCGGATATCCAGTACCAGTTGGTGGACGTCCCCTTCTTGGGGACTGACCTCTTCAGCCCTGGAGTGGAGGGACACCTCCAGTGGATTGAAAAGTCCAACGCTACTCTGGATTCGGTCACCTCCGCCCAGAGGGACAAAGGCCGCCATCAGCAACAGCATAAGTCCTTTCATCCTTCGGCCTCTGCAGCACGACCGGCCCAACAGCACCAGCAACAGGGCCAGCAGGCTCACGCTTGGCGTCCCAAACCCAAGCCAGCGGCTTCCTCCAACAGGAAGTAAGGAGGTAAAGGCCCAGGAGGTCCCTCAGCCGGTCCCTCCTCCAAGCCTGCCCAGTGACTGGTTGAGGGGTGTCGCCCCCAACCTCATCACCCTTCCCTGGGTTCCCCCCGTGGAGGGAGGGCTCTGCCACTTCCTTTCTGCCTGGTCCGCTATCACCACCGACCGTTGGGTGTTGGAGGTGGTAGGGAAGGGCCTGCCTCTGGAATTTGAGCAGACCCCTCCCTTTTGAGCCATCGCCCCCTGGGGGGCCACGGTGTCCGAAGCCTTGCTGTCAGCCCGCCAAGCCAATATTGCCCTACTCCTAGAGAAAGAGGTGATCAGGAAGGTGGCAGATCCTCCTCCAGACCCGGGGTTTGTGTCCAAGTATTTCCTGGTCCCAAAACGGATGGGGGGCTGGTGCCCCATTCTTAACCTGCACGACCTGGACAGGTTCTTAAAGTCTCAGACCTTCAGGATGGTCACTCTGGCTCAGATAATCCCATCCTTGGAACGAGGCATGTGGTTCTGTTCCCTGGACCTCCAGGATGCGTTCTTTCACGTCCCGATCCGTCCATCTCATCAGAGATTCCTCCACTTCAGAGCGGAGGGATCCCTTTACGAGTTCTGGGCCATGCCCTTCGGCCTCTCTGTAGCTCCCAGGGTCTTCACCAAATGCGTGGCAGTGGTGACAGCATTCCTGCAGCTCCTAAGGGTCTGGGTGTACCCCTGCCCGGATGACTGGCTTATTGCAGCCCCCTCCAGAGCGGAGGTGGAGTGGTCCAGAGATCTGGTCCTCCAGGTTTGCTGTCAGATTGGCCTCCTCATCAACGAGGCCAAGTCGGAACTTGTGCCGAAGCAGGTGATACATTTCATCAGGGCAGAGCTCGACTCTCTTCGAGCCAGAGCTCGGCTCCCGGCGGATAGGACCGAGGTTCTTTCCTCCTTTGCCCAATCATTTCTGGTTGAGCAATCGTGCCCTGCCCGGGACTTCCTGTGCCTCCTGGGCCTCATGGCGGCCTGCACCACCGTGGTCCGTTGGGCCCGTTGGTACATGCATCCCTTTCAATGGGGACTAGCCAGCCAGTGGTCACAACGCCACGATCCGTTGGATCAGTTGGTGACAGTAACCCAGGAAATGTGGAATGCTCTCCAGTGGTGGACCGTTCCGGCACATCTGCAGGAGGGCATCCCGTTCGTCGGCCCCGAGCCGACGGTCTATCGACCGACGCATCTCTGATGGGTTGGGGTGCCCATCTGGGGGAGCACAGAGCGCATGGCCTCTGGTCCCCTCTTGGGAGTCCCGATGCCATATCAACCTGCTGGAGCTCTGAGTGGTCCGCCTAGCTCTCACCGCCTTCGCTCCATTTCTATGGGGTCAAGTGGTTCAGGTCCAGATGGACAATACCACGACCATGTACTACCTGAACTGCCAGGGCGGGATGCACTCCATGCTGTTATGCAAGGAAGCTCTCCGCATATGGTCTCTCGTGCGCAGCCTGGAGGTGGATCTCCTAGCCATTCATGTGGCAGGAGCCTCCAACACCTGGCCAATGCCCTAAGCCGGATAGGGGCTGCATCTCACGAGTGGTCTCTCCTGCCGGAGGTAGTACAAGATCTCTTCTCCCATTGGGGCACACCTCAGGTAGACCTGTTTGCCTCCAGGAGAATCTCGGCTGAGACTGTTCCATGCCCCCCCTCAGCAGGGCTAGCTGCAGGGGGATGCCTTCTCGAGGCCATGGACCCTGGGCCTCTTCTACACCTTTCCCCAATTTCTCTTGATCCACAAGGTGCTTCTCAAGGCGAGGAGGTACAAGGCGCAGGTGATTCTGGTAGCCCCAGACTGGCCCCCACCAGTTCTGGTATCCAGATCTCCTCAGTCTCAGCTCCAGGCTTCGAGGCGGCTTCCAGCCCACCCAGACCTGATCTCAGTCAATCAGGGGAAGGTATTCCATCCGGACCTTCAATCCCTGCACCTGACGGCCTGGTTCCTGAGCGGCTAGAGTTCCAGGCCTTGGGTCTTTCCGACGAGGTCCTCAACGTCGTTGAGGCGTCCTGTAAGGAGTCGACCAGAAAATGCTATGCCTTCAAATGGAAGAGATTCTCCATTTGGTGTCAGGGAAAGAGCCTGTACCCTTCCTCCTGTTCCTTGGCAAGCATTCTGGACTACCTGTGGTTACTTTCTCAGCAAAGGCTTCGGTCGATGATCCTTAAGGTGCACCTGGCTGCCATCTCTGCTTACCGGGTGCGGGCCGGGAAGCAGTCGGTGGTGCAGGAGAAGGTGGTCTGGTGCTTTTTCAAAGGTCTTGATCACATTTCCCCTCTGGTGCGAGAACCTCCACCTCCGTGGGATCTACTGCTGGTATTGGCCAAGCTCATGGGCAAGCCATTCAAACTAATGCACAGGTGCGATATCTCCGACCTGTCATGGAAGACCGCCTTCTTGGTGGCTTTCATGTCAGCCAGAAGGATGGGAGAGCTCCAGGCGCTTTCCATCGAGTCTCCTTATCTGGTCTTCCACAGGGACAAGGTTGTCCTGTGCCCCAACCCGAGTTCCTTCCGAAGGTGATGTCGGAGTTTCACCTTAACCAGGTGTTGACTCTGCCAGTGTTCTACCCCAATCACACCTCGGAGGCCAAATATAGGCTCCATACTTTGGACCCTAGAAGAGTGCTCGCTTATTATAAGGAGTGGACGGCTGAAGTTCGGGGAGAGGTTTGCCAGCTGTTTGTCACCTACGCTGAATCTGGCAGACCTGCAGCCAAGTGGACGATAAGCAGGTGGGTCACCTCCTGCATAGATCTCTGCTATAGGTTGGCGGCATGGAGCCTACCAGAGGAATAAGAGCTCATTCTACCCGCCATACCGCTGCATCGGTGGCTGCTTCCAGGGATGTCCCTATCCAGGATATCTGCAGGGCTGCTACCTGGAAGTCGGCACATACCTTCATTACCCACTACCACATCGACCTTGAGTCACGCCGGGATGCTGGTTTTGGGGCCTCGGTTCTCCAGTCTTTATTCCCTAAGTAGGGGGTGTGTGCCTTGCCTCCCTCCTCCTGGAGAACTGCTAGAGTCTGCCAATAAGTGTGGATGAACAACATCCATGTCCCTAGAAATACAGGTTACTCACCTGTAACAGGAGTTCTAGGAATGGTAGTTCATCCACACCCACCCACCCGACCTCCCTGGCTTCGACGCACAACCTGGCTTCCAGCAGGCTAGATCTGGCATCATGGGGTGGAGCCGAGAGTTTTACCACCCAGGTGGGTGGGAGGAGCCAGCTTGGAGACCTTCCAGCAAGATTTAAAGCGGCAAGGAACCTGCCAATAAGTGTGGATGAACAACATATACCATTCCTAGAACTCCTGTTACAGGTGAGTAACCTATATTTATTGGCAACAGTGTCAACTAGCAACTCTTATCTCCTGCCACCTACTCGGGTCGGGATATGATGCTATAGATACCACAGCCCAACTTTCAGCTACTCGTGCTTCTTTGCGTCGCCATGCCTGATTTCGCGTTTCAGGTTTTGCACCTGACATACAACATAAAGTAGCTAATGCACCCTTCAGCAGGTCCAAATTGTTCGAGCCAGTTACCCAAATGCTATTAGATGACCTACTGTCATCAGCCAGAACCCTTCATAAGGTACCCGGCATGTACCATACTCCACAGACCACCCACCGTACTCAATATTCCTCCTATTCCAAAAGAGGCGGATAGTATAAGACCACTAACAGAGGTGGCTTTCGAGGTCATGCCCAGTCCACAAGGGGTAACACCTCTGCCATCCGTGGCTCCTGAGCCCCTCCCTCTGGAGGGGCTGGGCAACTCAGTACCCAGTGACCTATCAGGGCATTCCCCTCGCCTCCTCGACCAGGCCTTGAGGGCTATAGGGGTCGTTTTGCCCTCCATCTGGAGGCCTGGAATACAATCACTTCAGACAAATGGGTACTTCAGATCATTCAGAAGGGACACACTCTGGAGTTCACCTCTTCCCCGACCCCTTCCCCCCCTTGGATGATTCAATATTCTCCAGATCATGTACCTGTCCTTCAAGAGGTATTGAAGGCCCTTTTGGCCAAGCAGGCCATTGTACCAGTGCCTCTTCCAGAACATCATATTGGATTTTATTCCCACTTCTTTCTGGTACCCAAATGAACCGGAGACCTCAGACCAATGCTGGATCTGAGACACCTGAATCGGTACATTCAGTTCACACATTTTCGCATGATAACCGTAAACACCATCATGCCTATCCTAAAACAAGGAGACTGGCTGTGTGCCCTGGATATGAAGGATGCCTACTTACATATCTGCATTCATCCCGCACATCACAAATTTCTGTGCTTCCACCTGCTGGGTCAAAACTATCAGTTTCGAGCACTCCCTTTTGGCCTCTCGATGGCCCCAAGAGTGTTCACAAAATACCTAGCAGTGGTGGCAGCAGCCTTACAGAAAAAAGGGCACTTTGTCTTTCCATACCTAGATGATTGGCTAAACAAAGCAGACTCCAGAGAAGCTCTGCTCGCCTCCCTAGCTGGTACCCTGAGCATGTTCAATGATATAGGGATAACAGTCAACTGGCCAAAGTCCAGTCCAAACCTGACACAGTCTCTTCAATACATTGGAGCTGTTCTAGATACAGTCACAGCCAGAGCTTACCTCCCACCTGCTCGCCAGGACGCTCCTATATCTCTGGCTTCACTGATACAGACTCAGAAAATAGTTGCAGCTAGACAAATGCTGAGCCTTCTAGATAACATGTCTGCTACCATCTTGACAGTGGCATTCACCCGCCTTCACAAGAGACCTGTCCAGTGGACCCTCCAGAATCAATGGCCTCAAAGAACAGGACAGTTCGAAGACAAAATCAGGGTCACTACCTTTCTGAAGTTAACCCTGACATGGTGGACAACCAGAACCAGTTTGTGTCAAGGAATGCCTTTCCAGTCCCTCCCTCCCATGCAGACATTAACCATGAATGCTTCCCTGGACAGATGGGGTGTGCACTTAGGTCCTTATCAGACTCAAGGCCAGTGGACCACCTCTTCCCATCACCATCACCATCATATCGATCTCCTAGAGATGAAAGTGGCCCGTCTAGCCCTTCAGGCATTCCAGCCCTGCCTCAAGCCAGGACAGTTGCTGATTCAATCAGACAACACTGCAGTGGTGTTTTACCTCAACAAGCAAGGGGGCACAAAATCACACACCCTCTGCATAGAGACCCTTGCAGTCTGGCAAGAAGCCATCAGACAACAACTAATGCTAACGGCCGTCCATCTACCGGGACAGTGCAATCAGTTAGCCGACCGGCTAAGTCGCCAGTCCTCCTCTCACAAATGGACACTTCACAAAGAAGTACTCCAAGAAATCTTCAACCTATGGGGAGCTCCACAGCTGGATCTGTTTGCCTCCCCAGTCAGTCACCAGCTCCCCAATTACTTCTCCATTATTCCAAACAGAAAGGGATGAGCTATAGATGCCCTGTCCCAACCGTGGACAGGACTCTACTTATATGCATTACCCCCCATCCCTCTCTTGCAACGGACTCTATTGAAACTATAAATGGAACCAGTCACAATGCTCCTCATAGCACCAGTGTGGCCTCATCAATCGTGGTACCCCCTGTTCCAACAACTGTCAGTAAGGGAATCCATTCAGATGCCAGTCACACTGGACCTCTTGACTCAGTGTCACAGATCCCTCCTGCACCCCAGCCTGAAGACCCTACATCTTCACGCTTGGCTTCTGAGATAAATAAATAGACTACACGTGTCCTCTCCTGCTGCCAACATCCTCTTGGCTTCCCATAAATCAGCAACCAGAGAAACATATAATTCCAAATGGAAATGCTTTTCCATATGGTCTGTCTCTCACTCACTGGACCCTTACTCTTGTCCACTGACTAAGGTTTTAGACTACCTGTCCTCATTATCGGAGTCAGGTTTAAGTTACTCCTCCATCAAAGTCCACCTGGCCACCATCTCGGCATTTCATGAACCTCTAGATGGCAGACTACTGTACCAACATCATTTAGCCAAGATGTTCTTGAGAGCAATGATACATATTAAGCCTCCTATCAGAAGACCCACTCCTCCTTGGGATCTCAATTTTATGATAGAAAAATCGACCCTCGAGCCAGCGGGCATTTGTGATCTCCATTTCCTTTCATGGAAAAGGTTATTTTTAGTGGCTATCATTTCAGCTCGCCATATTTCCGAGCTTCATGCCCCCATGTGCAGGGAATCCTACTTGATGTTCCACAAGGACAGGGTAGTCCTTCATACCAACCCTTCCTTCTTTCCTAAAGTAGTCTCCGAACATACTTTAAATCAGTCCTTGGAGCTTCCGGTCTACTACACTGTGTACTCCAATCAAGGTGAACATCTCTTACATACTTTAGATGTCCATCGTATACTACACCATTACACTAATTGCACTCAGTCGATTAGGAAAACTTCCCAATTATTTGTCACCTTTGCCTCTGGCAGAGAAGGACTTCCAGTAGCTAAATGAACCCTTTTGTCCTGGTTAGCAAATTGTATTACGTTTTGTTACAAGAAGTACAGCAAGCCTTTACCAGGCCCTGTCCAAGTCCATTCCACTAGAGCTATGGTGACCACTGCAGCTTGCTTTAAAGGAGCCTCCATTTCAGATATCTGCAGTGCAGCTACCTGGTCCACAATTCATACATTCACAAGGCATTGCAATCTGGATATTGCCTCACGATGTAGGGTGGCCTTCATCCATGCAGTCCTACTAGGTCTTCTATCATAATTGTCCTCCCACATGGACATGACTGCTTGGGATTCTCCCAAGAGTAATGACCTACTGCAAGAGACCACTCCATGGAAGATAGTACAGTTACGTAAAAACTTACCGTAACAGTAGATCTTCAAGGAGTGTCTCTTGCAGTAGGTACGATACCACCCTCCATCCCCTTCCTTCTCTAAGAGAGCAAATTCTGGTCCAGTGACTTTGGGTTGGGACTCCTTGTTACCTTGGCTTCCCCTCGGTCCTCGCTTTGCGAGCTGAATCTGACGGGGGAACTGAGGATACCAGGAACCACCCACACTTATATAGGAAGCAGGAAGATGATGTCATGTGTGGGCAGTCCCTGGTACAAAACTGCTAGAAGAGCTGCCATGTCACAGCGACCTCTGCTGGAAACTCCCAAAAGTATTACCTGCTGCAAGAGACACCCATTGAAGATCTGCTGTTACAATAAGTTTTTACGTAACTGTATTTTCTAGTAGTGGTATATGTTGTTCATCCACACGGACCCACCTGACCTCAGCTGGCTTTGGCGCACAACTCTGCTTCCAGCGGGCAAGATCTGGCATTATGGGGCAGAGCCGAAGGTTGTACTACCTGGGTGGGTGGGAGGAGCCAGCTTGAAGACTTTCCGGCAACATTTAAAGGGAAAGGACACTGCCAAGACGTGTGGATGAACAACATATACCACTCCTAGAACTACTGTTACAGGTGAGTAACCTGTGTTTCTCTGCCTGACTCTGTTCATTGCCCGGGTGAGGGTGAGACTGTGGTGAGGTGCATGATGATGTTGGCTATTGTGAGTGCACAACTAGGAGTGCTTGACTGAACATTTTCTATTATGGAATTCTCTGATTTGGTGGGGGGGGGGCACAGAAAGAGGAAGTGAGGGGGCCATGGTACAAAACAATGGGGGTGCACACTGCATGTGGCTGCATTGTAGTCTCTTTGTTTTTTCTTTTGCTGGGGCAGGAATATGCAATAATCAGAGCATTTCTTCGCTTGCATTTTTCCCTGTATTAGTGATCAAAACCATCTGTGGGTTAGTACAATTTGGAATCAACTTGTCCTGCTGTCCAGTGCAAAAAAAAGTTTAAGGTTGACCTCTGTCCCAGTATCACTTACAGTTTTACACAAAAATTCACATATATTTTTATAATCGCAGATACGCAAGGGAGAAGAAGAAACAAAAAGTGAAGGCAGAAAGATAGTGAGAGGCGAAGAAACGCGAGACCATCAGAGTGATCAGTTCCTAGGTCTCACAAGAAGTTAATTACCAGGCAAAGATTTACTATTAAAAGAGCAGCAATCTTTTGCTAGAGACTAAAACTTGGAATTAGAGATAATCGCAGATGAAGGACTTTTGTTTTCTCTGTTTGAACTGCCTTTATAAATAGTTATACTGAACAATTTTTATTTTTTATTTTACTGTTATTGATACTAATAAAACACTACTTGCGAATTTTATAACTGCTCCTGGTTTTCCTATACTTCCTTACCTGAGCCTCGACAACACTCTTATTTGGTTTTCCACAAAGACAGAGTGTCTTTGCGGATGAATCCTAAGTTCCTTCCTAAGGTGGTGTCTGAGTTTACTCCAGTTCAATCTATCCACCTGCCTCTTTATTTCCCAGAACAGGCTGATCCAGGGGAAGCATTGCTCCACACTTCAGGGAATTCTGCATTACTATACGGACCATACAAAGGACTGCAGGAAGTCCTCACAGCTGTTTGTTTATTTTGCCCCTGGGAAAGAAGGCATTCCTGTTTCTAAACAGTGCTTATCCAGATGGTTGGCCAACTGTATCACTGTTTTATACAGGAAGTACTGTATGGTAAAGATCTTCCTGGTGTTTGTGGTTATTCCATGAGAGTCATGTCCCTTTCGGTTGCCTGTTTCAGGAATGTTTCATCTGAAGAGATTTGTGCTGCTGCCACTTGGATTACTGTCCATACCTTTACCAAGCACTACAGTCTGGACATTGCATAGGGCCAGTTTCAGCCTAGCTGTGCTTCAGGGCCTGCTTTCTTAGGCTGTTGCTCTCCAGCCATCCAGACTGCTTCTTCGGCTACCAGAACTGCTTGGGACTCATTCCATAGATGTGGCCTACTGCAAGAGATACCCTCAAAGTAAGATAGTACAGTTGTGTAAGAACTTACCATAGTAGTAGATCTTCGAGAGGATCTCTTGCAGCAGGCTATGCTGTCCCACCCTCCATTCCCCTAGGCGTGTGGGCCTCTCTGTGTCTGTCTGCCCTTCTCCTTAGCAGGGAGTCTCCTGCCTTTCTGTTATTTATACATTGACGGAAACCATTGGCTCTTCCTCAGTTCCCCAGCAGAGCAGTTGCTTATGGTCTCCGACGGGAGAACTGAGGGTGCAGGGGCCACCCACTGATATGATAGGATGATGTCAGCGTGGAAGACCCTCTGGTAGACTGCTGCCAGGAAAAGTTTTTGTGTGGTCCTGGTGGCTGTAGTTCCATAGGTGTAACCTGCTACAAGAGATCCTCTCAAAGGTCTTCTGTTACGGTAAGTTCTTACGTATCTGTACTTTCTCCTTGTTGGGCACTCCTATGGTAGACCTGTTTGCCTCCTAAGAAAATGCAAAACTAAGGCTGTTTTGTGCCTGCCCCCTTCCCACAGTCCAGCACAGTGTGTATGGGGGAACCTTTGCAAGGCCCTAGACCCCAGGCTTCATGTACGCCTTCCCTCACTTCCCCTTGATGAACAAGGTGCAGATGATTCTATTAGCTCCAGGCTGGCCTTGACAATTCTGGTACATGGATCTCCTCAACCTCATCAGCAGATCTCCGTGGCATCTCCCTCTCTGCCTGGATGTGCTGACCAGGCAACAGGGGACTGTCCTGCACCTACAGTAGATCTGCAGTCTCTGCACTTCACAGCCTTATTCCTGAGCAGCTAGAGTTCCAGGCTTTGGATCTTTTGGATGAAGTGCTCCACATTGTGGAGGCCTCTCAGAAAGAGACAGCTCACCAGTGCTATGCCTTTAAATGAAAGAGGCTCTCCATTTGGTACTGGGACAAGGAGCTTGATGCCCTTGCCTGGCCCTGTGGCAAACATCTTTGACTACCTCTGGTCCTTTTCAGCTGGGACTTTGAGTGACTACACCCTTAAAGTGCACCTGGCAGCCATTTCTACTTACCACATGTGGGCTGGAAAGCTGGCAGTGGCCCAGGAAAAGGGGGTCAGGCACTTTTTCAGGAACTTGGACCACCTGTCCTCTCCAGTGCATGAACCACATCCATCGTGGGACTCACTGTTGGTGTTGGCTGTGCTGATGAGCAAGCCTTTTGAGCCAGTGCTCAGGTGTGGGATGTCATACCTGTCATGGAAGACAACCTTCCTGGTGGCTATTATGTGAGGCAGAAGGATGAGGGAGTTTCAAGCACTCTCAGTGGAGTCTGTCCTAGCTGGTCTTTCGTAGGAACAGAGTCGTCCTTCTCCCCAACTTGAAGTTCCTTCCAAAGATTGTATCTGAGTTTCGCCTTAACCAGGAGATTAACTTCCTTTACTAATCCATAATCAGAAGCTGACCACAGGCTCCATACTTTGGACCTGGGAAGGGCGCTCGCATTATAAGCAAGGCCGTCTGTTTTCTGCAGTTCTGTGGTACATGGCAATTGCCGTAGAAATTATGACCTGCTGCAGAATTTAGGGCGAGCCGTAGAATTTAGGATTGGCCGCAGGAATTGCACAGAAATTGCTCTAGTGAGATAGAGACTGACACCACTCCTTTCAAGCAATTCCTCTGCCTGCTTGTAGCTTTATAAGAACTAAAATTCACCCCAACCACCTGAGCCCCTCAAACCATCCCCACCCAGCCCTGAGAGCCCCCCCTAGAGTCACCCTGTTTTTTTTATATCGGCACCCCATTTTTGGTCCAAGGCTGCATGATAATCCTTTGCCTTTTCCTATCACTGCTAGTGGGCCAGAATGCTTTTGTCTTATCCCAGAAGTGCTTTGTAGGGCCCACACAAAGCCATACTGGGGCATGAATTCAGCATTTGGGTTCAGCAGTAATAGGAAGAGGTGGAGGATTGTACTACACTGTTGGACTAAAAAAGGGTACAGAGTGGCTCAGCGAGGCTCTGGGTAGAATGACTCTTGGGACTTAGATATGCAGGGTTGGTATTTCTTATTTTATGGGGAGAGGCAGAGTAATGTCTAAGAGAAGACTTTACAATGCTTTTGAGGCAGCAAGAGGTAGAAGATCACAGTAAAGTGTTGGACTGGATAATGACATACATTAAAATCTATAAGACCACTCAATGGCATTCTCAAGGCTTGTTAGGAAAGTGGTGGGGTTGAGATGGGCAGTGGTGGTGGGGTTTACGTGTTCTAAAACCATGAGAGGGTAAAGTCTTCTCGGTGGGGGGCGGGGAGTAATTTGCTATCCTTATGGATAGGGATGTAAGTTTGTCACGTGACAGGGAGCGAATCCTCAGGATTGCTGGAGCAGCTGCACAGGGAAGGGAGCTGGATGTCATTGTCCACCTAGGGACAAATGACCTGGCTAAGAAAGGGATTAGAGCAGTGCAGAAAGAGTTTGTGGAATTGGAGAGGGGCCTTAGACAAGTAGCACGCACGGTAGCCTTCTCGGAGGTGCTGCCCATCTATGGCGTAGGAGAGGCTAGGGTGTTCTGCACCATGGGATTCAATCAGTGGTTGAAAAACTGGTGCATAAGCTCAGTTGGCTTCACTGGGGACTGGGGGTCCACCTGGAGTGATGCAAGCCTATACAGGCGTGATGGGCTGCATCTGTCCAGGAGGGGAACCAGGATCCTAGGTGATAGGTTTAAATGCTTCATTGGCAAGCATTTAAACTAGCCAAGGGGGGAGGCACTGGAAAGGAGCAGGGAAATCCTAGCCCCCCCCCAAAAAATCACGGTAGTAAGTAAGGTTTTCCCTAGAGGGTTAGGGGGATAGACAGGCTGTGGTCCTGAACGGCCATAGGGATTGCAGTGCTGATCTATCAGGGCTATGCTCTGGACGGTTCTACCAGAGCCACTAGGTGTCCATAGTAAGTGGATAGAGTAGAGGCTGAAATGTCAGCTATAGGCCTCTAGGCCCTTAGTGTTGCCTACCTGTGCTCGCACACGGTAGGAGGGGGCCTGATCACCCCCCTCCACAGGTAGCACATAGGGTGGGATGGCCTAAGGCCGGGTGCATAATGACTGGGGACAGTCATTTTCCTGGTCAAGGGCGAGTGTAACCCCTTTGTTACCCGGGGTTACTAGAATCCCAGTAAGACCTAGTGGTAGGCAGGGAAGGCAGCTTGTGAAACTCCAGTTAAATGGGGTTCACACTGTCTCACTCTGTCCTCAGTCACAGCTGAGACTGGAGAGATGACATCATAGTAAAAATGTTACAGCTGCATGAGCCACAGTTGGAATCTTCAGCTCAGAGTAGTTCTAGAACCTTGGGAATTTGAAAGCCATTCTTCCGTTTGTCCTTGAGCAAGAAGGAAGCATCAGACTGTAGTTTGAGTTTTGCCTCCACACAGAAGGAAGTTTTTCTGTGTTTCACCATTCTTCAAGTGGTGGAGACCGTCCCCTCGGTCTCAGTGCCCCCTCCCTCCGGGGGGGGTAGGAAAAAGTCTCTGTGGGTTCCAGGGCAATCCCTTCACCCACCAAGGAAAGAAGCTGCCTGAAATTACTTTGTCTGTTTGGGTATACAGAAAGGTTAAGGACTTCGCCTGTGGGCCCTGCAATGTTTGGGTGAATGTTTGGCTCCAGTTTAAGGAGCAAACAACTGTTTTCAGTCAGGAAATGTTATTGGGACTGCTGTTTGGGAGCACTATATACACTAGGATGAACAAATGGAGCAGTCAATTCAGTTTCAAGTTTCAAATGGTTTTATTGGGACTGCTGTTTGGGAGCACTATATACACTAGGACGAACAAATGGAGCAGTCAGTTTAAAGTTTAAATGGATTTAGAGTTCACAGTAGAGGGTGCATCAGTTCATCCACCATGCAATCTACATTTTACAGTCCTGAAGTTTCTGTGTGTTCAGAGAAATGGCGGGTATGGGCTGTGGGAGCTGGAGGTGGATAGATCCCATCTTTAGTAACCAGGTCCACCTCTACGGATTTCTTCTGTTTTTGCTACTCGCCTCATGCGCTTGGCCAGTGATGGGGTGGGTACCCAGACGTGGGTCGCAACTTGAAAATCTCTCTAGGAGTCGCAGACTTCAAGTGGTGTGGGGAGCCACAGTTTTGGGAGCTTCCTTGTTTGATGGGATGTCTTTCCAAGTAGGGTTTGGGTTCATTTGCCAAGTGGACCGTCAGTAGAGTGGCCAGCAGGGGAGCCGGGCCAGTCGGGCTGTGTATCCAATGCGTATGCAAAGTCCGGGCTGAGTGCCTGGTGGGTCCAAAGCCAGACAACTGTTGTAGTGTTCATTCTCCAATGGACTGCTGTGTTTAACCTCTAATCTGCATTACAGTTACGTAGCCCTGTGGGGGACCATACAGAGCTTTGTTTGTGTTCAGTAGTTTATAAATAAAGCCACACTGAAAAATCCCAATTCTGGTTCTGGACATTACAGTTATTGCTTCCTGTAGTTGGATTTACTTGGGTGCCCCTGTGCAGAGTAGTCAAACCTAGGTCTCTTGTGCCAGGTAGCCTCATCCTTCCCCGAACCCGTAGAGACATATGTATATCCATGTTACAAAAATGGGCATATGCCGGTTACAAAAATGGAGGCACCGCTTTGGATTTGTTTGGGAAGGAAGGTGCTTGGGCAAGTAGGCTAGCGTTTTGGCTATCTGGCAGTTGGTAGCCCAAAAAGTTGAAGCAATTTCCCTAGTGTGTGCTGTGTGCTGTGAATCTTGTGCTGCTGTTTAAAATATGCCAACTGTTTACCAAGGGCTGTAAAGCCAAAGTGTGTATCCTTGTCCTGCATCAACATAGTTTACAGCATTTGTCAGTTTTAAAATAAAGTTCTGTGAAGAAAAGTGTGGAAAACTAGGGTAGCAACAGAAGTTATGCCCTGGACGTTGGAAATGCTTTCTGTGCAATACTAGAGACTGCAGAGTTAATGGCAATGTTACATGGTTGAAATGGGCTCCTGCCGTGCAGTCAGTTGAAAAAAAAAAAAAGTGCATCTTTTCAGTTTAAGTTTGCCTGCTCGACAATCGCCGTGAGGAGAGGAGTCCTCGTGAGGAAGAAGAGGCTCATTTGCATGGCGTCGTGTGGTTGGTCAGTTTGCCATTAGTCCGGCCCCTCAGCCAGCTCTTCAGTGTCTGCTTCAGCATTCGAGAGAGACAGAGGTAGTGCGTGTACTGGCAGTGGAAGAGCATTTCTGAAGTGTTCAAAGCGTGTAAACAGCGAAAAGTGACTTTCTAGTTCAAAATTGGCTCAACCCGCTTATTGGTCGTGGGATCAGTGAATTGTGTGATTAATACTACGATCGCGGAGACTGCCCGCCCGTTTGAAATCTGAGGCCTTCAAAAAATCTGGCTGCAGGCCGTTTTCCTCCATCGCAGCAATCTGCTACCATAACAGTGAGTAAACGATTTAAAATTGCTCAAATCAATGATTTTCAGTAATGCCATATAAAATGTGAGTGCAGCTGTATAGTCACTTTGCAAGTAGCGATTGTGTGATGTCCTGCTGGCAAGTGCAAGTCTGTAAAGCCATTAAATGTTTGCATAGCAATAAAAGTAGCCTCAGTTTAAAGTTTGCAGCCAGAGAGAGAGACTGTGGGTTGTAAAATAATTGCAACACTAGTAAAAACAGGCAATCCTGTCCTGAAACCTGAAGTTTTAAAAAGGGACTGTGATTAAATAAATGTTGCCAGCATGTGAAAAGTCCAAGGAAAATCCTGTAGATGTGAGAACAGCCAGAAAAGAGCAAGTTGTGCAGTTTTAAATAAAAGTTAATAGTAGCTGATGTAAATCGGGTACGCAGTGACTTGACCCAGAGTCTGAATGTTGATGCACAGGAGTGCTGCCGCCGCCATTACAGGGTGGGGTAGTAAAGTAAACACAGCAGCAGAGGAGCCATTTTAAGGCTACAGAGTGTGTTCATTTAAAGTGGGACTTTCAATTACAGTGAACTTTTGTTTGTTTTCTGCAGTTATGGCCTCAGGACCAGCTCTACACGGATCATGCCCGGGTTGCAGTAACAGCAGCAGTAAATAGATTGAGAGACATTGAAAATTGGTGCTATAGAGGCAACTCCTCCTGATGTGGCAATTCTAATTATCCAGTGCGTGTATGCCAGATGTGCTTGAGTGCTGGAAGGATGTCTTCATGATTCCTCACTGTGCTGGATGTCTACAAAATATGGCTTGTATAAAGCGCCTCAAATTCGTTTGGCTCCCACATGGACACAACTTCAAGAATCTGCAGTTGGCAGCACACAGCATCAGGCGGAGCCTGTGGAGGAAGGTCCCCCGGGGGAGTGTGGCACAAAGTTAGAGAGTGCAGAATTAGTGACTGAGTCTGAAGTTGAAGTTTTGGATGCTGGATCTAAGAAGGCAAGTTCAGATAAAGCATCAATAGACCCCTGTGTGGGGGGGCCTAGCCCAAGTCTCGAAGGTGAAGATGAGATGTGGGAGGCCTTTGAATGGGAGGTGTCGCCCTCCGCTAAGGTGGTGATGCCACTGCCCCCGTTTTTAATTTCATTGAGGATGCGAAGCTGGCAGAACCAGGACTGGCCACCCCAAGCCAGGCCAGCGGTCTCAGATTGACCAAAGCAAGTAAAGAGGAGAGACTGGTTCGTAGAAAGGCCAATGAAATCTTTGGTATGACCTTTCCTACCTTTCCTCGGAGAGTCTGGGAGGAGATTGAGAACTGCAGGAAATTCTGGATCTGGGATGAAGCAATGAAACGTGCATCCTGGGGCTAACCAGCATGTAAAGAACAGACTGTTCCACGAAAAGTATACACAGTGGAAGAGAGGCAGGACACTGTTTATGGACAGAGTGAGAATTGTGGATGGAGAGGGACGCGAAGTCTCCCACTGTGTGAATTATGTGCGTCCTGATGGAGTAATAATTCAAGCCCCTGACCCCCTCTACTATTGGCCTCAGTGCAAGGACCTCCCAGTAATTAAGCCCGTGCCTACAAAATGGAGAGCCGAGCAGTAGTAGTCAATACTGCCACATCTGAACAGTGAAGTACCTTTATTGAACTGCCAAAATAAATAAACAAAAATTCGGGGCCCCAAATTCTTCAGTCTACAGTAAACTGTCTGCAATTACCAACCGCCTACTGGTTCCACCAGATGACGTCAGATCCAGAGAGGACACCAGCCCAGCTGTTTTCCTGTTCATCGCCTGGTAATCGGATGACGCCAGACCAGCTGTTTCTCTTTTTGTTCCTGTTCTAAGGTTCCTTCTCCAGTTATGTCATCAGCCCAGCTGTTTCCAGATGTGCACTCCTGTGGGTTCCCGGAAGATTTCTGCCCAGCTGTATCAGAAGAAATGCTGCCAGGGAGAGTTTTCAGAAGGGACCAGGTTGGTGACATTCGAATACTTCAAGAGGCTGGTGAGTCAAAATCTCTTTTTATTCTATCTTTATGACATTGCTATACACACCTTACACTACAGACTTCAAACAGTGTGTGAACTGTCTGCAAAGACTCTCCCCTTCGGGATTATGGCCTTAAAAGACTATGTTCACGGGGCTCCGGCCCAGGAGAGACTCTTTAATGGACTGGCCTTCGGGCCTTGTAGTCACTAGTGGGACATTTAGGGCATTCCATCCCCCCCAAAAAGTGTATTGTTATCAATGTCATTTCAGTACTTAATGTATATACTGTCTTTTCTACTTTTCTAAAAAAAAAAAATTTTTTTTTTCTTTTGGGATTGTTTAGTGTTTTGTTTATCCTGTATGGTAAGGGTTGTGGTTGTTGTTGTTGTAGTCATCGTTATTTAGGTAGATCGTAAATGCAGGTTAGGGTGTTTTGTTTTTTGTTGTTTTTTGTCTTTTCTACCGGTGTTCCTGGAAGAAAGAAGAGAAGACAAGAAGAGGAGGAGGGGCTTATCGGAGTTCCTCATTTCAGTGCTTATGTTTAGAAATTAAAGTACTGTTGTGTTTCTAATGTTGTAGTTGCAGGCTGCCAAATGTCGGGGAGGTCCCCGGGTTTCGTTTTTATTTGGGATGTTATGTAGAGGCAGATAGGTTTTCCCTAGAGGGTTAGGGGGATAGACAGGCTGTGGTCCTGAACGGCCATAGGGATTGCAGTGCTGATCTATCAGGGCTATGCTCTGGACGGTTCTACCAGAGCCACTAGGTGTCCATAGTAAGTGGATAGAGTAGAGGCTGAAATGTCAGCTATAGGCCTCTAGGCCCTTAGTGTTGCCTACCTGTGCTCACACACGGTGGGAGGGGCCTGATCACCCCCCTCCAGAGGTAGCACATAGGGTGGGATGGCCTAAGGCCGGGTGCATAATGACTGGGGACAGTCATTTTCCTGGTCAAGGGCGAGTGTAACCCCTTTGTTACCCGGGGTTACTAGAACCCCAGTAAGACCTAGTGGTAGGCAGGGAAGGCAGCTTGTGAAACTCCAGTTAAATGGGGTTCACACTGTCTCACTCTGTCCTCAGTCACAGCTGAGACTGGAGAGATGACATCATAGTAAAATTGTTACAGCTGCATGAGCCACAGTTGGAATCTTCAGCTCAGAGTAGTTCTAGAACCTTGGGAATTTGAAAGCCATTCTTCCGTTTGTCCTTGAGCAAGAAGGAAGCATCAGACTGTAGTTTGAGTTTATCACCCACACAAAGGAAGTTTTCTGTGTTCACCATTCTTCAAGTAGTGGAGACCGTCCCTCGGTCTCAGTGCCCCTCTCCGGGGTAGGAAAGGTCTCTGTGGGTTCCAGGGCAATCCCTTCACCCACCAAGGAAAAAGCTGCCTGGAATTACTTTGTCTGTTTGGTATACAGAAAAGGTTAAAGGACTTCGCCTGTGGGGCCCTGCAACGTTTGGGTGAGTGTTTGGCTCCAGTTTAAGGAGCAAACAACTGTTTTTTCAGTCAGGAAATGTTATTGGGGACTGCTGTTTGGGAGCACTATATACACTAGGATGAACAAATGGAGCAGTCAATTCAGTTTCAAGTTTCAAATGGTTTTATTGGGGACTGCTGTTTGGGAGCACTATATACACTAGGACGAACAAATGGAGCAGTCAGTTTAAAGTTTAAATGGATTTAGAGTTCACAGTAGAGGGGGTGCATCAGTTCATCCACCATGCAATCTACATTTTTACAGTCCTGAAGTTTCTGTGTGTTCAGAGAAATGGCCGGGTATGGGCTGTGGGAGCTGGAGGTGGATAGATCCCCATCTTTAGTAACCAGGTCCACCTCTATGGATTTCTTCTGTTTTTGCTACTCGCCTCATGCGCTTGGCCAGTGATGGGGTGGGTACCCAGGCGTGGAGTGCAACTTGAAAATCTCTACAAGATGTGAGACTTCAGAGTGGTGTGAGGAGCCACAGGATGAGAACATTACTCTCTTGTTCGATGGGAGTTTCGAATTGGAAGTACGAAAACAAAATCTCTCTAGGAGTCGCAGACTTCAAGTGGTGTGGGGAGCCACAGTTTTGGGAGCTTCCTTGTTTGATGGGATGTCTTTCCAAGTAGAGTTTTGGTTCATTCGCCAAGTGGACCGTCTGTAGAGTGGCCGGCAAGGGAGCCGGGCCAGTCGGGCTGTGTATCCAATGCGCATGCAAAGTCCGGGCTGAGTGCCTGGTGGGTCCAAAGCCAGACAACTGTTGTAGTGTTCATTCTCCAATGGACCGCTGTGTTTAACCTCTAATCTGCATTACAGTTATGTAGCCCTATGGGGGACCATACAGAGCTTTGTTTGTGTTCAGTAGTTTATAAATAAAGCCACACTGAAAAATCCCAATTCTGGTTCTGGACATTACAGTTATTGCTTCCTGTGGTTGGATTTACTTGGGTGCCCCTGTGCAGAGTAGTCAAACCTAGGTCTCTTGTGCCAGGTAGCCTCATCCTTCCCCGAACCCGTAGAGACATATGTATATCCATGTTACAAAAATGGGCATATGCCGGTTACATTAACATAGCAGGGTACATAACCTGCAGGAGAGAAGAGGGGTAGGAGTAGCTCTCTATGTAAAGGAAGGGATAAAAGCAACTGAGCAAAAGAGTAAACGGAGGAGAGGAGGCACTGTGGGTCACCTTGGAGACTGGAAAGGGCACCACAATCTGTACAGGGGTTGTGTACAGACCCCCATGTCAGGGGGAGGGAATGGACAAGGATATGATAGAAAGCATTCTTATGATGGCAGGGAAAGGGGAGATACTGTTGATGGGAGACCTGAATATGCCAGATGTTAACTGGAGCACATTTGCTGCAGCCACATCCAAGAGCAGGGCCATTCTTGATGCCCTACAGGTGGCAGGCCTCAGACAGCTAGTTTCAGAACCCACTCATGAGGGAGCAATCTTAGACCTTGTACTCTCAAATGGGGGCAGTGAGAGGATCTCAGATCTAGAAGTGGGTTGCCATCTGGGAACAAGTGACCATCAAACAGTGTGGTTCACGTTAAACTCAGCTACAGAGTCAAGCCATACAAAAGTGAGGGTACTGGACTTCAGGAGGGCTGACTTTGGCAAGATGGGAGAGTGCCTCAGAAAAGCACTAGCAAACAGGCTAGAAGGAGGTGTGGAGCAACAATGGGGAATCATCAAAACTGCTATCACAGAAGCAAATAAATCAAAACAAAAGAAAAAGCCATTATGGTTCTCAAAAGAGGTGGCTGGGAAAGTCAGGGAGAAAAAGATAGCATTCAGGAAGTATAAGGAAACACAGAAGGAGCAGGACAGAGAGCTGTACCAGTTAAGGCAGAAGGAAGCAGGGAGGGAAGTCAGAATAGCAAAGGCCCAAACAGAGGAAAAGATAGCCAACTCAGTTAAGAAGGGGGATAAAACCTTTTATAGGTACATCAGAGAGCATAGAAAGACAACGGGAGGGATAGTGAGGCTGAATAGAATGAATGGTGGGTGGGCAGAGGGGGACAGTGAAAAAGCAGGGATACTGAATGAATATTTCTGCTCAGTATTCACAAAAGAGGAGGGGGAAGTGCCTAATCCAATTAACAGAAGCACTCTTGATAGGGGGGTCGATCCCAGCCCTTTCACAGAAGAAAGGGTTCTGCAAGAACTCCTAAAACTGAAGGTGGACAAAGCAATGGGGCCTGATGGAATTCACCCCAGAATTCTAAAAGAATTAAGGGGGGAACTAGTGAAACCACTGACTACTCTTTTTAAGAAATCATGGGAGGATGGTGTGGTACCCGAGGACTGGAGGAAGGCGGATGTGATTCCCCTTCACAAAAGTGGGACCAAGACAGAGGTAGGAAACTACAGACCTGTCAGTTTGACCTCTGCGGTAGGGAAAGTGATGGAGTCACTTCTGAAGGAAAGAACTGTTGAGTACCTTGAGGCCAGTGGGGCACAGGACCCAAGGCAGCATGGGTTCACAGCGGGAAGGTCATGTCAGATGAATCTAATAGATGTCTTTGACTGGGTGACCAAAGTAGTAGACCAGGGAGGAGCTATGGACATGGCCTGCTTAGACTTTAGCAAGGCATTTGACACAGACCCACACAAAAGATTAATAGTCAAATTAACCAGCCTGGGAGTGGGTCCCAGGGTGGTAGCCTGGGTAAAACATTGGCTGGACAACAGGACACAGAAGGTAATTGTAAATGGAGTCCACTCTGAAGAAAGAGGGGTTACTAGTGGGGTACCGCAGGGTTCAGTACTGGGTCTAGTCCTTTTTAATGTCTTTGTAAGTGACATTGCAGATGGACTGGAAGGAAAAGTATGCCTGTTTGCAGATGACACAAAGATCTGCAACAGGATTGATACACAAGGAGGTGTGGAAAGGATGAGAAGGGACTTGGCAAGGTTGGAGGAATGGTCAGAAGTATGGCAGCTAGGATTCAATGCAAAGAAGTGCAAAATTATGCACCTGGGAAATAAGAACTCAGGGGAAGATTACACAATGGGGGGGAGGTAGTAACAACAACAAAAAAGGAAAGGGACCTGGGGGTAATCATATCACATGACCTTAAGGTTAGCAAGCAATGTGAGAAGGCAGTAGGGAGGGCTGGGGGTATACTGGGATGCATAGGGAGAGGCATCACCAGCAGAAAACAGGAAGTTGTTATCCCTCTGTACAGACAGTTGGTGAGACCCCATCTGGAGTACTGCGTCCAGTTCTGGAGACCTCATCTCCGCAAGGACATAGACAGGATAGAGGCAGTCCAGAGGAGGTCAACTAAAATGGTGCAGGATCTGCAAGAGAAGCCGTACGAGAAGAGACTAAAGGAGCTTAATATGTATACCCTTGAGGAAAGAAGGGAGAGGGGGGACATGATAGAAACTTTTAAGTACCTCAGTGGAATCAACAAAGTCCGAGAGGGTAGCATCTTTCAGAAAAAGAGACGTGCAAGAACAAGGGGACACAATTTAAAGATGGGGTGGTTCTGGGGCAATGTGAGGAAGTATTTTTTCACAGAGAGGGTAGTGGATGCATGGAACAGCCTTCCTGAGGAGGTTGTGGGGTCTAAAACTGTGGGAGAATTCAAGAATGCATGGGATAGACATAAGGCAGTTCTTGTGGGGGGGTAGGAAGAAATAGGCTGTTGATTAACTAGGATCTGCGGCCTATCCTGTAGGTAGGGAAATGGGCAGACTAGGTGGGCCAAGCGGTCCTTATCTGCCGTCAAAGTCTATGTTTCTATGTCATACACGTCATTGATTCCATGACGTTTGATCTTTATTCAGGACTTCCATGACTTTCACTAGTGTCATCAGAATGTAGCAATGAAGACAGTGCCACAACATTTACTACTGTTTACTAATGACTTCATGAACAAACAATGAGTCATTAAAACCTCATCCATGACAAACTTACATCCCTACTTATGGAGTTTAGAGTACAAGTGATTGCTGTGGATGGGGCTGTGAGGTTGTCAACCTGATAGGTCAACTCTGGTGCCTAGGGAAGAAAAATGTAAATTAGAAAAAATCTAAGCAAAGGGACAGCTAAGTAAATAAAAAAATTGTTGGGGCAAGAAAAGAGTGAGTGAATGCTGGATAGACTGAAGACATTAAAAAGATGAAACCAAGGTAAGAAAAGTGAAAAGCTAAAGATTATTTATGTAAAATGTTGAAACTAAATAAGGGAAGAGAAAAACAAATTGAGAAAATAGAGAAAGTCATAATGACATTGCAGATGAAACATTTTTTAATTTTAAACATTTGTATGTTGCTCCAGGACAATATTCAAGGGTGGGCAAGACAAATTTCAAGCTTACTGCACCACAATTAACAAACTCTGGTCAGAGATGATATGGCTGTGGAGATCTTTTGGGTTGCTTTTACCCATTATTTCTAATGCATTTGCACAGTGCGGATCTGTGGAGAGGCAGTTTGAATGTGGTCTTCTTTTTACACATTTTTGCAATGTGTTTTCCTAGAATATGTCTGCTGATTGCTGTATATTTAGCTTGGATAGGTCGCAGAAGAAATGGCATCTTATTTTCAGTGGGGTTCTATATCAACACAATATTATGCTGCATTGTGTAAAATCCGGGGTAAAATCAGAACGCACTGAAAACAATATTTTACATCTGGGGGTACATATTAAGTGCTGGACCGATGCACAAGCAGAAAGATGTGTTGCGCAAAGAGGGTGTGCCGGTAGGCACTTATACAGTATTCAAAGAGAATGCACCACTGGTAGAGGGTGTGCATACAGTGAAGCCTACCAGGATGAAGCACAGCACTGCAGAATTCTGCAGTATAGTTACTGCAGTAAACGATGCAGTTTCAATGGGAGTTAATCCCTTTTGTCATACAGTAAACCTGTGACACTGTCCTTCATCCTGGCGGGCTTCATTGTACCTGTTGAAAATGTGACCTTGGACAGGAGTTGCAGTGCAAGCAGCCGCCAAGTCAGGTGCATCAGGGCAATCCCGATTGAATACCTTCCAGGGGAATGCATGGTACATACGGTTATGCGTCGTGGCTCCCATGGTCGAGATTCAGCCCAGGAATGCAAATGAACTAATTGAGCATGTAGGGTGCAAAGGGGCCTTATGCATGCTCATTACTGGGCCATTTGCATGTTGGCACAGGGATGAATGCACTGGAGCAGCTCTCGCCCCCAAGCCCCGACCCCGATCGCTCCCATGTGGGACAGGCACTGTCTCTGGTGGTAAAGTGGCACCCCCCCACCTGATCCACCAGCCCCGATCATACCGGGGTCCAGGCTCTATCGGTTCCATACTGTAGGGACCCCGATGCCATCCCTGATTGCACAACGGAGCACAGACACCACCTCCCTGCCCCGCCAGTCCATCCCATTATGGTGACTGACTCTGTGATGGGATTGTACCACTGTATTGGCGGGTGGCAAAACACTTGCAGTAGGACACTGGAATGTGTTATTCATAGGCATGAGCTGTGTGTGGGTGATAATGCCCAGTGACCATACACCTCAGGCACTTGCATGCGGATCCATCATCCTGCTGCCATTGCACTGCTCAGTGCGATGGCCGGTGCTGTACCCACTGACACAGGTCCCAAAACAGGCATGTTACAGCCAACCTCCCATTCATTTGGGAACTGCAGATGAACTATCCAAAGCCTGAAGTGTACACTGCAAATGGCGGTGCAGGATACCACACCCCATGGCGCCCGGGATATCTCAGCAGTCTGGAGGGTGGCGTGTTACACAGGGGAACGGGGGAGAGTGTGGACTTGCAGCAGTGTATGACAGCAGGAAGATACAGCATTGGCAAGGCATGCATTGAAGGTATGTAAATTCCCTCTTACGGTTTGCCAGGGACGTAAACATGGCTGCATACACTGGTGGGTCCAGAGCTTGTATGGTGCCCCAATGTATGGTACAGCCAGTTGGGTCATTTCAGAGTGCAGGTCCCCAGCCTGGGTTCAGTGCAGTCAACAGCTGGCCATGGCAGGGTGTGGAGTGCAGTGCCAGTTTTTGCAACAAGTCGGGTATGGGGGAGTGAGGGTGTCTGCGTACAGAGGTGGTGTGTTGGGGTCCTCTACGCTATGGATATGGACCATGGTTTCCTCTGGTGCGATCAGGTCTGACGGGGCCTACACTATGGAGCTCTTCAGGGATAGAGTTGGATAGATTGGAGATGGAAAGGGGGTATGTCTAGTCAACCAGGGCTGCCAGCCTGCTGTGCTCCTGGGTGCACATCCGCAATCTGCCTGTGGGTGGCTGGCTGGGTTAGGCCAGCTATTCATGGCCTATCTGTGGGCCACAGTGCTGTGGACTGAGAAGGGTGCATTCCCACTGAATATGCCGGAGCATAGCATATGCATGGGAATGCCCCCTCGACTTGCACGGCATACCATTTGTGTGTGCCCTGGGCCATTCCCTTGCAGCCGGCGCATCCCGCACATTTGAATATTGCGTTGCTGCACATAGTTGGAGTTGCGCAGCACATCTCCCTGTTCCTGCCGGGATGCGCTGCATAATTACTTTGAAAATGGGGGCCCTGGACTAGGTACCCTGAATAAATACATTATAAAAATGGTAAAATCATGACCCCCACTGAAAACAAGATATTGCATCTAATCTGGGACATCCTGAGCAAATACAGTGCAAAATTGTGTAAATGAAGATCCCTATGACAATGAGATGTAGCATCTCCCCTACCCTATCCAGTATACAAAATATAAGATAAGAAATATTCAGTGCTTCCAGATCCAAATAACCATTTCCCTATAAGAATCCCTCATTTTTCCTGTGTTTGCCCTGCAGTGGCGAAATCAAATCCCTGTATAAATCCCTGTAGATTTTTCCATAAGCCACTGGTTCTTTAATTATGACTGTGTTCTTTATTTATTATGTCAGCAGCCTTTTATCAGGAAAAGAGCTCTGATTTGCTGTCTGGTATTAATATTGTATGTCAAGATGGCCTTGGAATGATTTGAATTTACATGGTCTGGATAAGGCACAATGGGGGACTATATGAAATAACAAATATCACACTCATTATTTCATGAACTATACTCAAAATTAGTAATCACAAGTCAGACAGTCTTTCAAAAGATACTAGTAATGCCTGTAAACAAATTTATACATATATAGATATATATACACACACACACACACACATATACAAATGCTATTTTTGCATCTAATAGTTGTTAGTTTTCAGACAAATTCTTGTAGACTTTTTTCTGTCCACCTGATGGAATCTTGAATGAGTTAAGTAAATGTTATTATTTTCTTCAAGGTCCTTATCCAGCAACTCAGTAAATACACACTCAATACATCATGTTATAAAATGACAAAAAAACAGTCTTCTGTTTCCGGTTGTTTGATCAGGAATTTTATAAATGGTATAGTTATATACCAGTATCTTGCAAGTTCCCCAGGAAGATCTCTGACATTTCAGGAATAATATCAAGTCTACACGAAACCTCCAAAAATATAAAAATAATAATATAGAAAAACATAAAGGGAACTTACAAACTCAAATGGGCAAACTGGGTGAGCCATATGCCCTTATCTGCTGACAGTGTTTATGTAGCTAAACAATAATTTTTCTCCTAATAAATGGCACAATCTTTTTAATTCTCAAAAAATAGCACATTATATATCAAGTCAGTATCTCCTCCATCTTGGCATCAAATAAGATATTGGCTTGTAAAAAGTGCTGAAATGCCTAAAGTTTGTTGTAATTAATTGAAAAACATCTACATGTCTGTCATGTACAGTTTTGTGTCTTTTGATACAAGTTGTATATTGTATTTGCTATGCTTGTATTTATGTACATATTGTGTGTAACTATTTATTTTATACATTGAGACCCTATTGAAAATTAACCTCGGCACAATTGGGCTATCCTTTTCTGAATTTTCAGAATAAAATATTTACTACTACTACATGTTGTAAGAGATCAAAGCAAGTTAACACATACCTGGCTACATTATTATCAGACCTCAAATGTATTTATAGATATTATGCACAATTATATTACTAATACTATAAATTAAAATATTACTGTTCAGACCTTCTTACTGTTTAGATTGCTCATTCCAACCACAAACAATACATTTATGTTCCACAGCCTAGAGTTGGATGTCCAAAACACAAAAAAAACTCAACTGTTGTCCCCAACAAATTTCTTTCTCAATTGTTTTGACTAACTTTTTATAACTCTATATGGGAACATAAGGAATCAGATAATTATACAGATGAATTTCTCACTTATGGTTTGTCAGCAGTTAACTCATTAGATGAAGTCTCCCTTGCCAGAAGTTTGACGGTTTTCCACCCCTCCCCCAAACACACACACACACACACACACACACACACACACTATAAGAGATCTCAGTAGCTCTTATCTGTTATGTGTGGCATGCAGGTGCAGCCCTTGCTGTCAAAAATAAATTTATATATTTAGTCTGGGTAGTTCACTGAAGACCTGTCATTTTATCAGACAGGTCTTGAGAGGTTAACAAACAATGTAAATCTTTATAAATTTGCTGAGAAGGGTAACATTTCTGAGGTATAAATCTTTCTTGAAAGATATTCATGCCCAACTGAAGTTAGTAGCAAAAAATGTTTAAATACTATGCATTCAAAGGTGAAAGTTGTTGCATTTTGAAGGGGGTAAACAAATCTCCAGTTAAACAGGCAACCAATATTTAACAAGCTGTTTCAGTTTCCTAATTGCCATCTGATAAGCAGCTTGGAGTTATGTCTCCAACATTGATGATGATAAAAAGTTTATTTTTAAACAGGATACAAACTGTTGGGTTGTGGCCCATTTTCAACAATGTCCTGTAGGTTCATACATTCGTTTCAAACAATTACCAACACTCTTTATACATACAATACACAAACATATTCTCCTTTCTCTTTTCAATACACAGTCTATCTTATTGCACATATACCTTAAACATTTTCTGTCTGCTAACCCCTCAAAGATAGTTCTCTAGCTAAAACAAGTACACTTCACTGACAAATAACTTTTCAGGACTTTTTTAAACTGCGTATGACCCTGGACTATTTTTAACTGTCTGGGCAATTTGTTCCAGTGGACTGCAAGATTGTTCTGCAGGGTAGTATCCCCAATTTTACTCCTAGACCTTAAATTGGGTATATGTAGTTCTGAATACCTCAGAGAAATGGATGACAATCGGGATTCTAATAGGACGTGTTGTTCTAAGGGATGCTTGGATCTGTTATGGATCAGTTTGTGACACCAGGTCAACCAATGATATAGATGTTTTAAAGCTGGGTTTAGCCATCCTAGGCTTTCATAGATTTTACAATGGTGGGTTCCAAATTTAGCTTTGGTCACAAACCTACCAAGCCTGTAATAGGTCTGATTTATTTTATTTAAGTAAATCTGGGGAGAATTCATGTAAAGACTGGACCCATATTCTAGGACAGGAATTAACAATTGATTGACCAACCTTTCCCTTGTTGTAATTGTGAAACACCCGGACGACCTCCTCAAGGCTCCTCGTCTTTGATTGACCTTACTGACTTGTTGACAAATATGATCAGAGTATTTTAATCTTAAATCTACTACCACCCCTAAATATCTATAAGACTCCAAATTTACAAGTTGGGTGCCATCTGTCAGTCTTAATTGTATAGCAGGCATATCAGACCTTCGAACACCTGATGAAAAGATCATGTATTGAGTTTTCTTAACACTGATTCACAAAGCAGAGTCAACAAACCACTCTTCCATGAGTGTCAAATCACTCTGAAGTTGCTTTCCCAGCTGATCATAGCTATTGGCTGATGACATAAGTACAGTGTCATCGGCGTATAGTCGGATCACACCCTCAGATACTATGGACACTGTATCATTAACATAAATGTTGAATAATAGGGGACCCAAGATTGATCCTTGGGGTACCCCTCTTCCAACACCTACCAAATCTGAAGCCGCTGTACCCACAGAGACACACTGAACTCTATCCGATAGATATGATTTGAACCAGTGCAGTGGTTCTCCCAAAACTCCTACTTTGGATAGTCTCTCCAACATCCTATAATGGTCCACTAGATCAAAAGCTTTACTCAGATCCACAAACAGAAAGAAGGGATTATTTTATTTTAGTTGTCATAGTGATTTGTAAATATGGAAGGATACATTGAAAAGTCCCAAAAATGTGTGCCATGATACTCCATTTTCAAGCTCCAGATAGCAATATGGCTGTAGGCTCCGCCCACAGCCATATAAATGCCACTGAGGAACAAGTAGATTTACTTAGAGCATCAGTGCAGCTTCAAAGTTTTTTTTAAAGCATAAATTGCTTGACCATTCAATACAGTAGTCAGTTTTTTCTGTTCTTTGGTAACCAGGTAAGGTTACAAGAGAATAAATCCAGAGTAGCCCACCCCCAATTTGAATAAATCAAATTGTGGCTCTGTTTAACTGGCAGCCCCATCTCTTCTACTTCTTTTGTTTGAAAGCCAGCCCCAGTGTGTTAACATTCTGTGATAAAATTGTTTGGAGAGCATTGCAAATACCATCCTTTTCCTTCCTGGGTGGGTAGTGGTGCTGAGATGGGTGAAGGTGCGCTACACTGGATTTTAGAAACTGGGATCAGGCAAGGCTTTTGGGGGCAGGATCATGTAGGGAGAGGAGAAAATATCTTGCTGCCATTAAGTCTATGGTGGGGGAGGCTGCAAAGAGCATTACTGCCATTATGGGGAAGGGGGAGAAAAGAGAGCATTGCTGTGATTAGGTCTGAGGAAGAGAGGAGAGGACAGATTATTGCTGCCATTATGTAGATTGGGGATGGAGCTGGCATTACTGCCATTAGGTGGGAGGTGGGGGTGAAGAAAGCTTTTCTTTTACAAGGTTTTGGAGAGGGAAGAAGAAAGCAGAGGGCATTGCAGCATTTTGGTCCGGTCTGGAGTAGAGGTGGGAGCACTGCTGCCATTTTTTCCTCCGGGGGAAGGAGAACTTTGCCTGACTTAGAAACACAGACAATGAGACTACAGAGGCAGAAGAAAAACAAAAAGGGAAAATACAAAAAGCTAGCTGAGCCACACTACTACAGTAGATTAGTAGTAATGCATTTAAGTTCCATGAGGGCAACCCATGATTAGGTGTGATCCTGAGATTACCTGCTCTAGGACAGCCCACCATGGTCAGAGGGCCTTGCAGACGCCAGGGCTTTCAGGCTAGGGAAATTAGGTGCACATGAAAGAAAATATAGAAAATGAAGCCAATGTAAGAAAGATGACAACAAAGCTAAAGATTATTAATTCAAAATGTGACAACTAAACAAGGAAAATGTGAAACAAATAGAGAAAAAGAAATAATCATGCTGATGTTTAATATTTTGTATTTTTAATATATGGCAGTTTTCTGAGTGGCAGTACAGGGAAGTCTCTGTATGCTCCAATAGCCTGCCACCTCCAACTTTGACTGTGTATGGGGCCCCTGATAGGTGTTCACAGAGGAGGAGAGTCTTGGGTACTCCACAGCTAGTCTACTTCATGCTGTCCCTTGGAGAACAGCTACTCAGCTATTTGCTTTGTTGCCAGTAAATTGAGGCGGTGCCTGCCAGTAGCCATTAATATTGCATAACATAGCACTATGCCCTAAATAGATTTAGATAAATATGGAGAGCCAGGACAGCTTCTGAAAAGCAAAAGAATACAACTGAAGGTTGAAGGGAAATTATGTAGCTTACATTTATGTGGTGGAAGTCGGAGATCCTCCTTACAGGCCATCCTTGCTGGGGTCTACCAAAACTACAAAGCTAGCTCTGTATTATTTAAATATAAATGTGATGCAGAACTTTAAACCTTGCCACAGAATCTGACCTAACAGTGCCACAGAAGTTCAGAGTCCGTGCCACATAATTTACATCAGTTTACTGCAGAGAACAGGGGGCCTTGATTATAAGGCGTGCATGGCTGGAGTTCAGGGAGAGGCTTGCCAGCTGTTTGTCACTTACGCTTAAGTTGCACCTGGCAGCAAGGCAGACGATTGGCAGGTGGATCACATCCTGCATCAACCTCTGCTATAGGTTGGCTGGTAGGGAGAAGTAGTAGTAAAATGCTTTATTTTTTTATACGGGATAAGATCTCATATTCATATGTTTAGGTCATAAGACCTATTTTCAAGATGGTCCTGAATAATACTTTTACAAAGTTTTAAAAATTTCAACAAATAAAAGGCAGATTGAGTTGACATAACAGTAATTTGACAATATACATAGAACAATAACAGACGACACCCAAAACATTGATCCATACAATCCCAGTTCCTTTAGTCAGTTTCCAGGCATATATCATTAAAGTGCTTTCCGGGGGTGCTAATGAGCAGCTAACTCGACGGACGCATCTTCACGTCACTCCCAGTCTGCAGCCGAATAAAATTGTATGATTAAGTTTAAATTTACTCTGAAGTCAGTGAGGTGTAGCAGAATCACTTATTGGAAGGGATAATGGATGAATATCTGACCCCAAACCCAGCCAGATCTCAGCGGGGTGCAGGGAAAATGCCGAAAAAGGTAACGGCAGGGAGCGCGGGAGACAACACAGGCCTTCTTTTGCTTTCAGCTGCTGAAGTTACCGCGCTTGGTCGGGAGCTTACTGGCCAAGTTATTGCAGCTCTGGAACCTCACCTGATCTAAATGGAGAGCAAACTGGACTCCCACTTACAGGAGGTGTTGGAGCAGCAAGCTCAACAGGGAAACTGTATAGCAGAGGCTGAAGAGAGAATCTCCCGGCTAGAAGACAAACTGCAGACAGTCCCTGGACAAGTGATGGCGCTGCAAAAAGAACTCGAGGAATTTAAAGAAGTCTACGACTATCAGGAGAACTACCAAAGACGCCTCAATCTGCGGCTGAGGGGCTTGCCAAAGGGGCGAGAAGGGGAAGGAGCCTTGGATTTTTGCAGCAGAAAATTACCCGAGTTGTTGGGTCTGCAACTTAAAAATGGGAAAATTAAGCTGGTGAGGGCCCATAGGGCTGTTATGCCATGACCCCAGGTAGACCAACCCCTGAGGCAGACCATTGTGAGATTCCACCACTTCAGGATGGTAGATGGCCTTAAAGGCGAAAGCGCTAATGCATGGCATTCTTCCTTTCTGCAGATTACTTCATACGACCAAAGTAGGTAAGCTGTTGGCTCAGTTTATGGGGTTGAAAGTGAGAATATCTGTACCGCACCGAAGATTCGCATGAGGTCAACCTTTCATTCTGGAAGTGGAGAGATAGAGGAATATGTGAAATTACTTCAAAAGAAAGTAGGATGAAAGAAAACCAGAATGACTGTACGAATATTCTTCTGTTGCGGCCTGCCGCCAGTTTTTTTTCTCGCAAGTGTTTATGGAGTTAAAAAGTTAAGAATGAAATTATGTTCTATACCCTATTGGACTATGATGCATCTTTGCGACTCTAAAAAGGCAATGGTTCGAAAAGACAAGGAAGTTTAACGCTCTGGGAGTTAAATCATGTCGTTCCACGTGGTGAGGAGGTTAATTGATGTTCGATGGTGCAGGGAGAAGTATGCGATCGACGAAGGCTCATAAGAGTCAATGAGGGCAGAACGAACAGTAGGACTCCAACAGGAGAGGATATGAATCGCAGTACAGGTGGGATCCCTGAGGCCCTGCTGGAGTGTGGGGCGTGGGAGGGCATGGCGTGTTTGTTCTAGGGCGCCTGGTCTCTCCCAAAGTGGACGCCTGGGGGGGAAGCTATCTAGTAATGACATTTGAAAGAACCATGGAACTCTGGATGGGACGTAGATGTTTTATTGGGTTATATGGTGGATTAAAGGAGGTGCATGGTTGAAAGTTGGTGAATGTAGGCTATGGAACAGGGAGAGGTAAATGAAACCATAGTTGAAGCAGAGTGGGCTTGGTACAGGAAGGGAGAGGAATAAGGAGAAGCACGCCTGCACTGAAAAAGAAATGTAAGAGATCAGGGCGAGAATATGTAGTGTGGATGGAACTGGATGGGGGGGCCACAGAGAAAAGGTTTTGCTGTGCAGTTAAGGGAAGGAGACGGTAATCGGTGTATTGCTCACTTGGGCGGAGTGGCTGCGGGTGGGAGGCGGTGGGGTGCAATCGTCTACTGGAAGAGAGGTAATGACACTTATGCTGTCATGGCATCTAGTGTCAGGGGGATACGAATGGGAGGTGAGGGTGAGATGCACACAGGGAGAGGGATAAGAAGGTGAAAGGTGAGAGGAGGACAGCAAACCAAAAAAAGGGGATTCAAAAATATGGGACTTGGAGGAATGAGAGGAAAAGGAGCGGAGCGGGGGGAAGGAAACAACAGGAAGGGAAGGGAGGGGACTGGCAAAGATATAGGGTAAGAGAAGTTAAGCGTAACATGCCATGGGAGAAGAGGGAGGGAGGGAAAAAGTTGGGGTTTACATGTTAATAGTTCTTTGTTTGTTTACAGATGCGATCGCAGATGTCTACGTTAATATTGTTACTATGCAATGTGTATGGGGCCTAAAGTATTGGATAGACAAGGCAAGGAAGCTAAGAGGGAGGATTGGATGGGCACAATGTGAGGGATATGGGGAAAACAAGGAACTAAAATATGGCTAGTATACAAGATATAACTGTTGTCTCTTGGAATGTCAAGGGCATTGCAAATCCAGTGAAGAGAACCTCGCTTTTGACAGCACTGAGAAGGAGGGGGCTTGAGTGGCCCTGATCCAAGAAATCCACCTTACAGAGGTGGAGCATGCCAAATTGGGTCGGACGTGGGTAGATAAGTGTTACTCGGCCTCATACTCTTCCCATAAATGGGGGTGGCAATATTATTGCATAAAAACCTACCCTTCGAAATGAAATGGATAGTAAAGGACCCTGAGGGGGGAAGATATGTCTTTATTTCTGGTATTTTGAATGGGGAACAAATCACTTTAGGGTGTGTATATGCACCAGCGGTATATAGAAACATAGAAACATAGAAGTTGACGGCAGTTAAGGACCGCAAGGCCCATCCAGTCTGCCCATTTCTTTTTCTACCTTATAAATGTGCCATCGGCCTTTGCTCTGTCAGTGGCCTATCTATTCATAGTCATTTGTATTGCTCCCTTATGCCTATCCCATGCCTGTTTGAAGCCCTGCACTGTATTCATAGCCACCACTTCTTGTGGTAAGCCATTCCATGCATCCACCACCCTTTTTGTGAAACAGAATTTCCTCACATTCCCCCTTAATCGGCCCCCCTCTAATCTCATGCTGTGACCTCTTGTCCTGCTATTTTTCTTATATTTAAACATGTTAGACTCTTTTACCTTGTTAATGCCCTTAAGGTGTTTGAATGCCTCTGATTATATCTCTCTTCCTCCTTTGCTCAAGGATATACATATTGAGCTCTGTTAATCTGTCTTCATATGTCTTCTGATGCAGTCCCTGCACCATTTTGGTTGCCCTTCTCTGGACGCCTCAATTTGGTTAATGTCCTTGTGAAGGTGTGCCCTCCAATACTGCATGCAGTGCTCCAGATGGGGCCTAACCAGTGTCTTGTAAAGAGGGATTATTACTTCCCTCTTACGACTTATGATACCCCTACTAATACACCATACCACCCCCCTAGCCTTACCTACTGCTTTAGAGGTCTGCTTGGATGATTTAGGTCATCAGTGAGATGATGCCCAAGTCTCTTTCTTCCTTTGTGACTGCTAGCAACTCCTCCCAGCCTATAGGTGGCTTCAGGGTTTTCTTCCCTATGTGCATGATCTTGCACTTCTTTGCATTAAATCCCGTTGCCACTCTTCTGACCATTTTGCTAGTTTATCCAGATCTCTTCTCATTCTGCCACCCATCTGGATCATCTACTCTGTTGCAGATCTTGGTGTCATCTGCAAACAGACAAGCCTTACCCTCTAGTCCATCTGCAAGGTCACTAATGAAGATGTTGAGAGGACAGCCCCAGAACCTGATCCTAGAGGTACCCCACTTGTGACTTGCATCTCTTCTGACTGTATACCATTTACCACCACTCCTGTTTTCTGCCCGTCAACCAGCTTCTGCCGCCCAGTTGACCAACTTCTGACCCATCCTGAGCCTACCCAGCTTATTTATCAATCTTCTATGTGGAACAGTGTCAAAGCTTTGCTGAAGTCAAGGTAGGCGACATCAACTGCTCCCCTTGGTCCACCACTCTGGTTACCCAGTCAAAGAAATCTATGAGATTAGTTTGACAGGACCTTCCTTTGTAAACCCATGCTGTCTTGGATCCTGTGCCCCTATGGATTCCAGGTGTTGCACTATCCTTTCCTTAAGGAGTGCCTCCTAATCTTGCCCACTACTGAGGTAAGACTGACTGTCTGTAGTTCCGCCTCCTCCTGCTACCACTCTTGTGGAGCGGGATCACATGAGCCTTCCAGTCTTCTGGGACTCTCCTGTGCTCAGAGACTGCTAAACCGCTCTGCTAATGGCTCTGCTAGTTCCACCTTTAGCTCCTTAAGTACCCTGGGATGTATGCCATCAGGTCCCATTGCCTTATCCACCCTGGAGCTTAGCAAGCTCTTGTAGGACCCTTTCTTTTGTGAAGGGAGTAGTGCTCACCTCCTCTCCCTGTGTCCATGATGCTAAGCTGTGGGCCCTGCCTACTTTCTCTTCAGTAAATACTGATCAAAAGTATCTATTTAGGATAGATGCCTTTACAGGGTCCTCCTCTCCACATGCTCCCTTTCTCCATTAAGCTTAGCAATGCCCCTCTGGACTTTCTCCTTTCACTAATGTATCTATAGAAAGTCTTGTCACCTTCTTTTAATGTTAATGCTAGTGTTTCCTCAGTTTGGGACTTTGCCTGCCTTACTGCCTTCCCTGCTTCCTTAGGGCAGTTTGGTATGCCTCCTATCTTCATCCCGCTGTGTTCCTTATATTTCCTGAAGGCCAGCCTTTTGGCTCTGACCTTTTCTGCTGTATTTAAGAACCAAAGTGGTTTCCTTCTTATTTTGCACTTCCTTTTCTGTCTAACACAATGGGATGTTGCTTCAAGTATTGCATCCTTAATGCTTGCCCACTTTGCCTGTACCCCCTCACCTGTGTTTCTTTTGCCAGGGCTAGCTTGACTCTGTTGGCCATCTTATCAAAGTCAGCCCTCTGAAGTCCCATATTTTTGCCTTGGAATGGGATGATTTAGATGTAGTAGCCAAATTGAACCATACCATGTGATGGTCACTGGCCCCCAGGTGACCTTCTACCTGGAGATCTGTGATCCTTCCTTGTTAGTCAGTACTAGATCTAGGATAGCCCTGTCTTTGTGGGTTGCTGTACCAGTTGTTTGAGGCCCTCCCCTGCAGGGAATCCACTATGTGTCTAGTTCTGGCAGGTGTTCCTGCTGGTATTGACCAATCTGTATCTGGCATGTTGAAGTCTCCCATTATCAGAACCTCCTTTAGCTGTCATGTTTTGTATATCTTTTAACAGTAATGTGTCTATGTCTCCTCCTGGTCTGGGGCCTGTAGACAACCCCAGTTCTTATGGCTGTCCCATTTCCTGTTTCAGGGTGACCCACAGTTCTTCTGGCTCCTTATGTGTATTCTGAATTTCTGTAGCTTTGATATTTTCATTGACATACAGGGCCACTCCTCCCCTTTGCACCCTCGGTCTCTTCTGAACAATACATAGCCAGGTACTGAAGTCTCCCAAGTGTGGTTACTGATAAACCATCGTCACTAATTACTACTATGTCCAGTTTAGCCTCTGACATTATTGCCTGCAGGTCTGGGATCTTATTTCCCAGGCTGTGAGCATTTGTGTACATGATTTTCCATTGGCCAGATTTTGGTGTGTTAGTTGTTGGGTGAGGTTTGGCATTACCCTCGTGCCGTCGGGGAGACAAACCTTTTTCTTACCTCGTGATGCAAATGAACTGCAAACATGCTGAATCCCTGTTTGACCACTCAGCTTGAGGGGGGGGTGTTCCCATTTGACGATGGGTGCTGCACCTCTCCCCATTTGCTAGTTTAAATATTCTGCAAAGACGCCAAACTTCTGCCCCAATGCACTGACTTCCTCCTTAGTCAGATGCAGTCCATCAAATTTAAAGAACTTTCGCTCCCCAGAACTGTTGCCAGTTCCTCAAATCTGTGTCCTTTTCCTGGCACCAGCCCTTGAGCCACGTGTTTAGCTCCTCTATCTCCCTTCTCTGACCATCCGTCCATCTGCCCCCTCTCCCAGACTGGCAGGATCTCAGAGAAGGAGATACTGAACAAAATAGATGATAGTTTGTCACCCAGCCTGGTCAGGTGTTCCTTGGTCTCCACAACTGACCGGCTGGCGAGATCGTTAGTCCCTATGTGTACTAGGACATCAATGTTTTCTCCTGCTTTGTGAACAATTTTAGCAATGCGGTCAGTGTCTCTCCATGCTGATGTACCTGGGAGACATCTGACCATTACCCTTGGCTGGAGATGGGTATCAACTCCCCGAATCATGGAGTCTCCTATGATCAGAAGTTTTTGGGATTTCCTTTTTGCTTTTTTGGTTTTTGTTCCTGATTTGGGTGAGTTTTGTTGTGCTAGCTCCTGTGCTGCAGTGTCCTGCTCTGCAGTGTCCTCTGCCCCTTTGTTTGATTTCAGAGATAGAGGTAGATACCTGTTTGTAGTGTTTATATGGTTTTTGGAGGTAAAATGTTGGAGAGCAGAGAGTGACGGGGCACCCGATTTGCCCCTCCTAACCATCTGCCAACCTCCTGGACCAACTACCCTCTGCAGTCGAGGTTTTTCTGTTGGATGCTGGGGAAGTGGCGAGTGGTTCTTATAATGTATTTCCTCTTGAATATGAAATTTGAGGCGTGCAATCTCTGCCCATGCTGCCCGGAGCTGAGCCCTAAGATCTCCAAAGGCCCAGCATGTAGGACAGTGTCCTAAATCCTGTAAGACTGTCCTTCTGAAAATTGTTCCACAGTACCTGCAGTTAATGATACCCATTCCAGATAAGTTGCTGGGTTTATAACCTAGTCAGAGTAATTAGAAGGAAAAAAAAAAAAAAAATGCAAGTAATGGTTTGATTGTGTTTTGTTTAACTTGTTATAACAAGTTAAATTACTAGTGCCCCTGTAAATGAGCTCATCTTGTGGAGGCCCCACTGATCCACCCCTTCCTGCTCTGCCACAGGAAATGTCACAACTGTGGTACCCTATAAAAGGAGTGTAGTGTGGGGTGGTTGGGGATGGGGGTGGGTGGCTGGGCCCTTCCCCTGCCGAAAAAGAACCATGGACGAAAGTACAAGGAGGTAAGAGCAGAAACAATCAGTTAACAACAAATGCAGTAACCCTGAAAGCTTATCCTTATGTTAGGTAAAACTGTAAAACCTGTAAAGCACCATCTGTAATAATTTCAGAGAAGATATACGCTGTAAGAAACACTTGGCTACAGAGAAAAATAAAGCAATGAAATGTTAGCAACAAACAGTAGCAATCCCTGTGAGTAAAAAATAAAAACACCATCACACAGTAAATCTGCTTAGCCAAAATAAGTCTTAATCCTTTTCCCTTGCTCTGGTAAGTTTCTCTACTCTGCCTTTCAAGCAGTCTAGAAGGAAAGAGCTCAGGTGAAGCTAGGTGCCTTGGCCAGCAAACCAAGTCTTCTACCTCCAAGATATCAACTAACCTGACTTTTTAACCCTTCTTTCTGTTGGAAATTACTGACAGTTTGCCAGCTCCACCCCCCACATACACACCTAATCCTTTGGAAGAGCTGTGGGAGGAAAGCAATTTGCTCCTTCAATGTGAGAAAGAGACTGAAACACCTCTAAGACAACAAACGTTTTCAACAAACAAAAAAAAAAACAAGAATAAAATAAAACACAGTGTCAAACAGTAATTTTGCTTAGCCCAATGATAAAAAAGTCACAAAAATGTAAGCTCCACCTGTAATACAGTAATTTCAGAGAAGATATACCCTGTAAGAAACACTTTGCTACAGAGAAAAATAAAGCAGTAACAGAAGATATACCTTGCAAAAGACAATTTGAATTAGAAGATTACAGCAGTAATCTGTTAACACACACCTGTAGGCACATCTTGTAATAATGCAGAAGAAGGTATACCAGCAACAACAATTTGAATCAAAGAAAAATAAAGCAATGAAATGTTAGCAACAAACAGTAGCAATCCCTGTGAGTAAAAAATAAAAACAACACCACACAGTAAATCTGCTTAGCCAAAATAAGTCTTAATCATTTTCCCTTGCTCTGGTAAGTTTCTCTACTCTGCCTTTCAAGCGGTCTTAGAAGGAAAGAGCTCAGGTGAAGCTAGGTGCCTTGGCCAGCAAACCAAGTCTTCTATATGAACCGCAATTTTTTGTATCGTTACTGGATTTGCTCATTAGAGAACAGTTTCCTAGGCTGATTTTGGGGGGCGATTTTAATTGTTACGATGGATGCCGGTATGGACCATTCAGAGGGGAAGGGCAGAACCTCTGAAGCTATGACACAGTGGCAAGTAGGGCTAGTGGATTTAGACCTGGTGGATGGGTGGCGCACTACTAACCCGGGGGCTAGGGAGTATACATTCTATTCCAACCCACGTAAGACGTGGTCCCACATAGATTACATCTATCTACCAAGGCATTGGTGTGATAAAATCCAGGAGGTGTCACATAGCCCTATCCATGTTTCTGACCATGCTATGGTGGTTTTAAAATTACAAAATAGTAAAGCTAGGGAAGGGCCTCCGCAGTGGAAATTTCCTACATATATGGCCAAGAACAAAGAATTTAAGGAATACCTAGAGGAACAGTGTGGAAACAAATAAAGAGACTGCTTTATCCAAGGTTATTTTCTGGGAAGCAGGGAAGGTGTTTATGAAGGGGGCAATAATTGCATATATGGCCAGAATCAGGAAGCAGAAGCAAACAAAGAGGGAGGAGCTGGAGCAGCAATTAAAAAGTTTGGAAAAAAGGGTAGCGGGAGGGGAGAAGGGAGAGTCGGTCAGGCTATTAGCAATGGCTAGGGCAGCCTTGAATGCGATGCTCAGGGAGGAGGCTGGGAAAACATGGCAGTATTGGTCAACGCCAGGTATTTGAATGGGGGAACAAACCAAGCCCACTGTTGGTGCGATTAATGCGAGGTGGAAGGGGAGTAACGCATATCTTGAGGGTGAAGAATAGGGAAGGGAAGATATGTGGGAACTCGAAGGAGCCTGGAGGCTGTTTCAAAGCCTTTTATGAGAAATTATATTTAGCAGAGTACAAGGGAAAAGGGAATGAAGCAAAAATCTTCCTGAAGGATCTACCGCTCCCTAAGCTGTCAGATCCACAAAGGGAGGTGCTGAACCAACCTTTCACCAGTGCAGAGATTATGAGGGCAATTCAGAAACTGCGTCAGGGGAAAGCAAGTGGCCCGGATGGCTTCCCAGTGGAATATTATAAAATGTTGGGGGGGCAAATGGCTGGCACCATATGTGAACTTCTGACGAAGGAGGAGAGTAGAGACACCAGTCCTACCCGGGACTTTCTACGAGGCTACTATATGCCTCATACCAAAACCGAGCAAAGATGACACTGATTGTGCAGCGTACCGACCCATATCCCTGCTCAACAGTAATCTAAAAATCTTAGCAAAAGTATTGGCAACTAGACTGGTGGCTATCCTGCTGGAGTTGATCCACCCAGACCAAACCGGGTTCATTAAAGGCCGTCAATCATATCATAATATGTGAAGATTACTTAATGTCATTTGGAAGGCCAATCAAGGGAAGCAAAATGTGGGTATTGTAACAATGGACGCTGAGAAAGCGTTTGACAGAGTGGAATGGGATTACCTATTCCAGGTGATGGCCCGGTTTGGTCTGGGGGATTCGTATATGGCATGGGTGAGGGCAATGTACGCGTGCCCCAGGGCGAAAGTTCTGGTGAATGGGGGCCTCTCAGAGCAGTTTCAGTTAGGTAGGGGGACAAGGCAGGGGTGCCCACTGCCGCTCCTTCTGTTTGCACTGGCAATCGAACCCTTAGCAGTGGCTATTCATCAGCACGAGCAGGTGGAGGGAGTGAAAGGGGCAAGAGAATCGGTGCACAAAATTGCCCTATATGTGGATGATATTTCACTGTTTGTGCGAAACCCACAGACATCTCTTCCCCCTTTGCTGTCTATAATAGAGAAATTCGTAAGTTTCTCAGGCTATAAGATTAACTTGAAGAAATCGGAGCTGATGTGCTTCCCCGAGGGCGATGGAACAGTGGAACAGCTAGGGTCAAAAATGGCACAAAACGGGTTTACATATTTAGGGGTCAGGATAGGTCAAGGGTTAGGCTCCCTGTATAAGTTGAATTATCTCCCCCTAATAAGAACTATTATGGCTGATCTAAGGCGGTGGGCACAGCTACAAATATCATGGAAGGGGCGGATAAATTTGATAAAAATGAATGTTCTCCCCAGGATATTGTATCCCATGCAGATGCTGCACCTGGGATTAACCAAAGCAGATATTAAAAGGTTAGAGAAAATCTTTTCCAAATTTATCTGGCGAGGAAAAAGACCAAGGATTAGCCTACGACGGCTTAAAGCGGAAAGGGGGGGGGTCTTAACTTTCCAGACTTCGAGAATTATTATTTGGCAATACAACAACAGTGTGTGGCAGATTGGGTACATAGGCCGAAGGTGGCTAGCTTGGTCAATTTGGAGCAAGATGGTACGCCTGGTAGACTTACAGAGTACATTCATACCAAAGGATTAAAGGCGTACAGAGCACTGGAGAAGCGTAATCCTTTGGTGGAAGCAGTACTGGAGGCATGGAGATGGCTGAGGAGACTGAAATTGGTGGGGCAAGGGGAGACTGTACTAATGCCGATGGCTGGGAACCTGTTTTTCTTGCCTGGTTGGGAGGACAGGGGCTTTCGGGAATGGGAAGAAAAGGGGGTAAATAGTATGGGGCACCTAGTAGATAAAGGAGAACTGTGCACCTTCCAGAGTTTAAAGCAGAGGGTACAGCTGGCGGACCGGCATATGTACCGTTATATGCAGGTCTGGGCGTACGTGGGGAAATTGGACAGGGAAAACAGACCTAGATTGCAATTGAATCAGGCTGAGCAGTTGATTTATCAGGCTAGGAAAGATCCCAAGGGCTTTTTGGGGAAAGCAGCTAAGGTGGGGAAACAGAGAGTACCGGATGGGACAGGTAACACCAAAGCTCTGAGAGAAAGAGACTTGGAGCAGGGTATCTCGGAGGAGAATTGGAAATTAGTCCTTCATATGCTTAAAGGAATTATGGTATGTAATAAATTCAAAGAAGCCTTCTATAAGTTTCTGCATAGGCTGTATTATCCTCCAGCCATCGTGCACAAGGCGCAGCCCCTAGTGTCCCCGATGTGTGGGAGAGGTAGGGGCACGTATTTGCATTGCTTCTGGACATGTTCCAGTTTTGGTGAAGTTCTGGAAAACGATAACTGGGGAAATATCTAAGATAGCAGGGGTACCCTTGAGGAGAGACCCAATCACATGCTTATTTGGGGTGACGGTAGAAGGGGAGGATTGGGATCCCCTACCAAGATGGATGAGAACGCTGCTTGTGTTGGCACGCCATTGTATCCAGAATACATAGGTATCCAACATAAAACCTATGGTTCTCCAATGGCGCCAGATAATGCTGCATGCCTTGGCATTGGAGAGACTAACAATTGTGGTGCGAGATAGAGAAGAAGCATTCTTAAGAGAATGGGCCCCATTCTTGTCTTCTCTGACTTTGGCGGAGGAAATAATGTTAAGAACGGGCCTAGGGTGAAGCAAGTCACTGATATGACATAAGGGAAAAGATGCATTGACCAGGCTCATGTAGGGAGACTGGAAGGTCTAAAGGGAGAAGGAATATGGGAGATGAAACTTTGGAAGGATCCTGTTAAAGTAATAGAGTTAAAACAAGAAGAAGATAACAGGATATAACGTGTTAGTATAATTTTAAAGGAATATGATAAGACCCAGTATATATGATTGACCACATCTGTATGTTTTTTTTTTCTCTTTATATGTGTGTGTTACTTGTATGTGTGTTGTTACCTGTTTGTACTTGGATGTATTGTTTAAATGAAACCTGAATAAAAAGATTATTAAAAAAAAAGTGCTTTCCATTCATCCATTGCACATACATTTTATTCTTAACTCATGTTTAAGAGAGTTTGCAAAAAGTTTCGGTGGATGGTTTGTGTTCTTCACATTTTTGTCCAACAGGTTCCAGATGGAAACATAATTGGCTCTTGGGGATATTTTCCGGTGTGAATTTTTAATTTTTGGTCCCTGTGGACCTCGTTGGGAATCGCTTAGATCATATTTGTGGCTATGTACATTCTTATCCAATTTTTCCATCATTTATTTTGGTTTTCCTGAGTTTAAAACTCTGTGGATTTGAGCTGCTCATTGCAATTTTCTCTCATTTTCGGGTGACAACCACCCCAATTCCTGGTATATGTCACAGTGATGGCATTTAGCATTGCACCGTAATATAAATCTAGCTATGTCATTACATGCTACATCTACCTTCTTTAATAAGGTTTTGTTGACTAGACCATCAATATGGCTGTCGTGATCTAGATTTGGGATTAATAATTTATTTACAATATCAGTTCACATTTTTTTATTTGTGTAGAAACTAGTGTGGTGAAAGGCGCCAAGTTTTTTTATTTATCTTTCCTAACATGTCCAGGATATGAAATCAAATTTTAATTTTTCATCAACCCATACCCCAAGGTATTTATACTGTTTCTTGCCCCAGGGTTTCATTTTTTTAAGTTTTTATGTTTATTTCCTGCAATGTATCATGTTTTTTCTTTTGAGATTGATAGAAAACCATTGTTTTAGTCTTTTTACTATTTAAGACTAGTCTTGACTGGACTAACCATTTCTCTTACTCTGATTCTGGAGAGACCACTTTCCACTTCATGTAAAGTTCTCCCATTTGCAAGCAGAACTGTATCGTCAGCTTAAAGTTTGATGGCAGTTTGGGATGCTGTTTTGACCAAATCATTTATATACACCAGGAATAGGGTGGGCCCCAGTATGGAGCCCTGTAGACTCCTCATAGGACCATTTATTTCTTAGATAGGGTGTCCCCTATCAGAACCTGCTGGGTCCTATTTAATATTTTTTTTATGTATTTATTTTTTAAAGTTGGATTTACAACCTTTGACTCATTTACAAAGGCACCTCATTGCAGGGAGGGTAGCCATGGTTACAGTGTGAGATACTACAGTGGTAACATACAGGTGCAATACAGATAACAAAAGAACACAATATAACAGTGGTTTACGGAATAAAGTTACATGTAGTAAATATCAGATGTATAAAGTATAACAATAGTAGAAGTTACAACCTTGGTCATCACTGGGGAAATACTTATGTGGAAGAATGGGGGGGGACAGGGGTGAGGAAAAGAAAAAAGGGGGGGGCAGTCCAACAGACATTGTCAATAGATAGGAGCTAAACCAATTTATTGTTTTGTGATCCACTTCAAGAGATCCCAGTCTTTGGATTAAGATACTGTGGTCCACGGTGTCGAAGGCCTTGGACAAATCCATGAATAACGCGCCGACCGGCCTCTCCTCCTCTAATTGGGAGGATACTGAATTTATAAGGGCAGTGAGCGTGGTGTCCATGAAGTGACTTTTCTGAAATCCAGACTGGGAGATGGCCAGCAAGGACTACTTTTCAAGGTATTCACTTAGCTGCCTCTGCACCAGCCTCTCCATTACCTTTGACACTGTGGACAACAGGGCTATTGGCCTATAATTTGTGGAGGCAGTGTGATCCCCCCCTTTGTGCACTGGGATGATTTTTGCCTTTTTCTAGCATTCTGTAACTAATCTGTCAGTCAAACTCCAATTAAACAATTTAGTTAAAATGGGTGCCATTAAGTCTGTAGAATCTTTTAAAAATCTATTTTCAATGCCATCATGGCCATAAGCTTTTTTATGTTTGCTTGCGCGCAGTGCAAGAAACATATTGCGGCAGCTTGGTGCTGAAGCAGGTTCTGGAGATGCAATACTGTTGTGGCCAGTACCGGCATGGCATTTTGGGGTATGTGTGATGTCCGCCAATACTGGGGGACACAGCCGCTGCCACCAACTTGAAAGAAAATAGCCATGCCCAGATGCGCTCCACCCTCCAACACGCACTCACGCATGCATATTGTGTGCTAATGCACTCCCCCACACACACTGTATGGCCGACAGGGGTGCCCAATCCCCCGTCAGCTCCAATGTTCCCCCCAACAGACAAGCGGGTGCCACGCTGGGAGCCCACCCCAGCTTGGCAACAGTCCCTATGGCCGACAGGGGTGCCCAATCCCCCATCAGCTCCACTGCCCCCCTCCCCAAACAGCCTTCCAGCTGCCACGCTGAGAGCCCACTCTAGTGTAGCAAAAGTCTCGCATTGTCCAAGAAAAAAAAGAGAAACCCGAAAGAGAAAACCTTCCCTCGCTGACTGTCCTCACCCCCGCTCACCGCACCCACTGCGCACCCTCTGCGCACTCTACCTCCCCACACCCCCCCATCCCATACTTACCTCCGGAGTCCAGCGCGACATATTCGTGGACGGGAACACGCCTGCACTCTTCAAAGCAGTCTTACTTAACTGAGGAAATGCAGGTAAGCTGTATAATGTAATACACAGGGTTTTTTCAACTTTAATGCATATCTCAGGCATTTTGGGAATTTTGCACAAATTTTCAACATGGGATTTTTGGACCCCACCTCATGATTCTGACACTGTCATCTTATTAATCAGCCCAAAGGTGATTTCAGCGGTCACTGCGGCGGAATCACCTTCGGGACCGATTATGAAATGACAGTGTCACAGTTCATGAGGTAGGCTCTCAAAACCCTATGTTGAAAATTTGGTGAAAAATTCCCAAAATGACTGTTTTATGAGCATGCTGCACTGTTCCTACGCACGTCTGAAAGTTCAAGGAATTTTCATGCATTTCACCCAGATTTTCAACATTGCCATTTTACTACACCTCCTTATGAGCAGCATAGCTGTCATTTTCACATTTCGCCCAAAATGTGTTTCTGTGCATGTAGCACACAATGGCACAGTCGGTGTGAAATCAATGTTCGGGACAGATAAAATCACAGTGACACTGCTCATGAGCAGAAGTGTTAAAATGGGGTGGCACTGTGGAGCACACCTACAGACAGGTTGCACTTTAGCCTGGCTCTCTGTTTCCACATTTTAAAAGGCATAATTCGGTGTTAAAGCTAGCCTAAAACCTGATTCCAGCAGCTGAATTAAATAGGAGGCTTCGTTCTGAGCATTTTGATACCCAACTCTCCAATGGGGGTAAAAGGCCAGTGGAAGCGGCAACAAAAATCCATCTGCAGTAGAAGCGCAGGCTGCTACTACTTCTTTTATGCAACTACCAACTGGGCCTGAACCTCCATGGAAGGCACTACAATCTTCTATCCAAGCAATCAACCTGAAGATGGAGTCGATTCTAAAGTGATTTACGGAGCAAGATGCCAAATTGGAAGTCGCCTCAACTACGGCGGCTATAGCAGAAAAGGTCGCAACTCAAGCACTGACTGTAACCTCTAAACTGGTGCAAGAGAACTCACAGCTAAGGTACCGTTTGGAGGCGTGGAGAACGCGAGTCGATCTTCCCACGTCAGGCTTATCGGTCTACCGGAGGGGAGTGAAGAGGACGATATGGTGGAATTCCTGCAATCCTGGCTCCCGGGAGCTCTAAACATCAATCCGGAAACACTTAGGGGACAAATTTATAAAGCCTATCGAATCTCCCCACGTGCTGCAGGGCTGAGGTTGGCAGTTCCCTGCACAGTTTTGATGGTGACAGCCAACACAGGAACTCGGGACTTAATTTTGCAGGCTGCGAGGTCTACGGAATGCCTTAATTTCAACGGGGCCACTCTGCACCTATTTCCCGATCTCTCCTATGCCACGAGAATGCGTAGAAAAATATTCAATGCAGTCAGGGCTGTATTGCGGACACTCGGGGTGAATCACTCGCTATTAATGCCTGCTAGGCTGCATATCCACCACGGAGGATGAACCTTCCAATTTACAGATCCCCAAGAGGCTGGGAAAAAAGTGGAGTCATTAGCCAAAGAGTTCGCTGCTGGAAGGGACAGATTTCCAGATGAGGAATCGGAGAAAGAGACTTGATCCGAGTAGCAGGCAATGTTATTCTTCGACTTCCCTGTGAGGCCTGCTATTGCATCAGTAAATTGTGATTTGTATGCATGCTGTTACTGCTACTATTGTTGTTTTACTAAATCTATCTAGTCTTGGTTTACTGGATAGAAGAACGCTATACTCTCAATCCCTCATGTTATACAGAGATGCTATCTTTCCTTTTGGTTTATATATATATCTCTTACAGTAATGGAGGGGTTTGGGATATTAGGGTCAGAGCTCTTAAGTGCTACTATTTTCAGCGTTTCAATTATGGACTTGGGGTCATATCAGCACTTGTTGCTGTGTTACTTTTATGGACTATAAATATTTCAGGGTTGACCACCAAAAGTCTTAGTGGGGTGCAGCTGTGTTGGGAATAACTTTATATCTTCCAATGTCTTTGTAGAAATACCCCCATTTCCTTAAGCTGGAATGTATAGGCTATAATTAACCTTTTTTTGTACATTGGATGTATAAGGGATGTACCTATTCTTATGCCTTGCATGAGTATACTGTAAGTTTGTGCTTGTAACAAAACTGCAATAAACAGAAATTTAAAAAAAAAAAAAAAAGCGTTAAAATGGCTATGTTAAAAATGTGGTGAAAAAATTCCCCAAAATGACTATTATGAGCCTGCATTGCGCTGTTCCTACGCACGCTCGTACATTCGTGAATTTTCACTATTTTCACTCCAGATTTTCATCACTGCCTTTTTACCACACCTCCTTATGAACAGTACAGCTGTCATTTTTCACATCTCACCCAAAATGTGTTTCCATGCATGTAGTGCACAATGGCGCAGTTGGTGTGTGAAATCAATGTTCGGGACAGATTAAGAAAATCACAGTGACACTGTTCATGAGCAGAGGTGTTACAATGGCTATGTTAAAAATCTGGTGAAAAAAGTCCATAAAATGACTGTGTTATGAGCGACCATTGCGCAGTTTCCACGCACTCTCGTAAATTCATGGATTTCTAATATTTTCAGTCCAGATTTTCACCACTGGCATTTTCCACACTTCCTTATGAACAGTACAGCTGTCATTTTTCACACCTTGGCTGAAATGTGTTTTCGCACTTCCAGCACAGAAATGCGTGGTCGCTGTGGGAAATCACTGTTCAGGACAGATTAAGAAAATCACAGTGACACTGTTCATGAGTGGAGGTTCCAAAATGCCTGTGTTGACAATCTGCTGTAAAAAATCCCCAAACTAATTGTATTATGGGTGTGTGTTGCTCATTTTCTACACACACTTGTGACTTCACCAGTTTTTTTTTTTAATATTTTCACTGCAGATTTTCGACATTGCCATTTTTTCCATCACCCCACACACAGTACAGCTGTCATTTTTCACATCCTGTTCGAAATGTGTTTTAGCACCTGTGGTGCCAAATGGCGGAGTCGCTGTGCAAAATCAGCTTTCAGCTAACGAACTGATACTGCCGCTGTTCATAAGATGGGGCTGATAAAAAACCCATGTTGAAAATTTGGAGTGAAAATGCCAACGAACGCCTGAGACGTTAGGGTTTCTGACCATAACGCCCCACCCTGTAGAGATTGACAGGCATCAGGGGTGTGACTTGGGATTCTCGCCTGTAGTGCTCATACCATTCCACACCCTGCAGCCAGTGAGAGGTATCGAGGTGTGCCTTGGAGTCTTCGGCCCCAAAGTTCACCCCATTCTCCTATACAGCACCCATCTCACTGTATTTCCTGATGGAATGGGGTTAGCATAAGGGCCAAAGACCCCAAGGCACACCATGACACTTGTCAGTGTCTGCTGGGTAGGGTGTGGTGAAATGGCGTGGCCGTTATGCCTGATGACCCAACGGCACACCCCAATGCCTGTCAGTCTCTGCAGGGTGGTGGCAGGGTTGGCTTCAGTTCAGTACCTCACTGCCATTCCTATTATGCAGCTCTCTAACTCCTACACTACCAATGCCAATGCCAGCAAGCAAACATTCAGCATTGACAAATGCTTGTTTAATAGTTAGCCTTCGTAACTCTTATTTAACTTCGCTGCAGGTTATTATTTTAAATCTAAATTTTGGAGTGGCAGAGGATTTTTCAGGATTTGTGACAAAATCTGTATCTAGTTCCCGTTGGGATGTCAATATCTGGCAGAGAAACAAAACAATTATTTAAAATATTTCTAGAAACAATGACAAATTCAAGTACACCTTGTTGTTGAATTTGGATTGGAAGTTTATTATCAACTGTTTATTTATTTATTTAAGTGTTTAACCAGGATGACATGCTGAGCGGGGGACTGCTCAATTCCAGATGCGACCTGGGGGTAGGGTACAGGGTAAACGCATACAATCCATAAAAATACAGTGAAATTAGAGTGATAAGAGCATATTACAATGATGAAGGTGAGCGCAACATGAGTGGCTAATACATACAAATCCTTAGAAGTACAGCGAGATTAGAGTAATTATGAGCATATTACATGAAGAAGGTGAGAGCAACAGAGTGGCATATTTACAGAGATTAGCAGAAAGTACTGTATTTCGATACATACACCCCCTCTAGTGGCAGGCGGGCGCTAGTACACTCCAAAGCTAGGAGCATGTGTAGCTGTTGGTGAAATAGTTACTGAGGAGGAGGTTAAGATGATGGGAGTTTGTGGTATGTCTAATGTTGGTGGCTAAAGCATTCCAGAGTTTAGGCATGCAATATTTGAACGCCATGTTTGCCTTTGGATGAGCCCAGGAAAGGGACATGGAGAAGCCTGGAGTCAGTGCTTCTGAGGGAGTAGGCAGGTGGAACCTGTGCTGAGAGGGCGGATATGACATATGGGGGAAGGGACTGAGTCCAGTATTTGGCTGTATATCTAGCGCAGTGGATCTGCCTGCGGGCCTGGAGAGAGGGCAGGCCTAGGGAGCTATACTGGTCACAGTGGTGTGTCGTTTGGGAACATTCTAGTATGAAGCGACAGAAGGAATGGAAGAGTGTGTCCAGGCTGGCTAGGGAGGATGGGGGTGCTGAGCCATAGACTACGTCGCCATAGTCAAGTAATGGGAGAATCATCTTTTTGAACAATTTCCTTCCAGGGCGGTGTTGGGATACAGTCCTTGTTGTGGTATAAGGCTCCAAGTTTAGGGTGTAGTTTCTTGTGAATTGATTCGATATGTGTAGAGAAGTCCAGGGACTTTTCAATGGATCTGATCAGGGACCAGTATTTCCTAGTATCATTTGTCTCAGAAATTCTGTTTTTATAAAACTGCTTTTTTTGAATTTCTAATATTTGTTCTTAAAGCATTCCTGTGTTTTTTTATAGATGTCCCTGTCAGCTGTGTTTAGTGTTTTGTTGCCTTCCTTCAGAGGCATTTTTTTACTCTAATGTCTTGTTTTAGCTTTTCTGAGATCCATGGCAAATGACCCTTCTTTACTATAAGGGATCTAAAGGGGGCTGTTCTGTCACAGGCCTCACAAGATAACCTACTGAATTCTCTGACTGCCAAGTCCAAATTTGGATAAGAAATACTCTATCCTCAATTTATAGCTGCTAAATTGTGACGCAGTAATTCTTTACTGTAAGTCTTAAAAGATCTTATTTTGGGATTGGCAAAACAAAGCTTTGCTATAGTTCTGAAGTAACTCACAAATGCATGTGACAGAGCAGTGGTCTCCTAAATTAGGCTGTTTCACCTGGACCTCATGAATCTTTGTGTCCTGTAGGGCTTAGAGCGCATTCCACCAGACATGCCACTGTCTCAGTGGCTGCTTCCATGGATGTCCCTATACAAGAGCTCTGCAGGGCTGCAACATAAAGTCAGCACATACTGTCCTTTCTACTACCACATCAACCTTGAGTCTCGTTGGGATACTGCTTTTGGGGCCTCAGTTCTCCAGTCTCATTTCATCATATTATTGTGATGAATATGCTCATACCATTGCTATCTTGTTACCTCTGGTATACATTATTACACACCTAGCTTGTATTGTAATCCTATGGCTAAATGCTCCAGGTCGACCCTGAAAAAGGGACTGTAATTGTCTCAGTGGACTTACCTGGTTACCAAAACTCAATAAATAAATAAATAATATAGTGGTGCACGCCATGTCTCCTCCTCCCAGAGGACTGCTGGAAGTCTGCCAGAGTGTGGATAGTGAACTGTATCCACTTCAGGCCCCTAGAAAATTAGGTTCTAGGGGTGTGGATGTGGTTCACTAACCACACACATACTGGCAATACTTCCTCAAGAGCTAATTCACAGGAATGTCTTTAAACAAAGCTCCTCCCGCCACCAGAGCAATATATCCCTTGACTCTGCCCCATGACGTCAGATCTTTCTTTCTGTTGGAAGAGTTAAGTCTCCTTTGCAGCTCCACATGTAGCAGGGTCTAATAAATATTCCTTTGGCAAACTTGGTTATTTTCTTTAACTTTTAAATTTCTGTATATTGCTCCGTGCTTCTCCCTTCGGACAATGGAGCACAAGAAAACAAAGCAAGCTCCTGGCTTCAAACAGTGCATCAGGGGTCAGCTTCACCACTTCTGGCCTTACTAGTCCATCATTACTATGGACAAGTGGGTTCTTGAGGTGGTCAGCAGAGGGTTCGAGCTTTGAGGCTCTCCCGCCTTACTGATCCCACACTCTGAGGGAGTCCTTTGTGTTGCAGGACACATTGTCTATCCTCAGGATGGATGTTTCTCAGTGCTTCACCAGAGCAGCAGTAGCCAGTGTCCCAGATGCTCTGGCAAGTTTGGTATATGTCCAGGTATTTTCTGATCCCAAAATGGATAGGGGGGCCAGCACCACATCCTGGATCTACAACATCTAAATCGGTTTCTCAGGAAGCACAAGTTCCAGATTGTCACACTGAACCAGATCTTACCGTCTCTGGAGCAGGGCATGTGGTTCTGCTCCCTGGACCTCCAGGACATATTCTACATCCCAGTCTGTCCATCCTACTGGCGGTACCTCCAGTTCTGCAGAGAAGGGGGGTGCTTTATCAGCTCCTGGTCATGCTATTTGACCTCTGCTCTGCACCCAGTCTTTTCAAGTGCATGGCAGTGGTGGCAGCCTTCTTACGGCACAAGGGCATCAGGGTTTATCCCTACCTGGATGACTGGCTGATAGCTGGGCCATCCAATGACACTGTGGAATGGTCTGGAAATTTGGCCCTCCAGAGCTGTAGAGACTTGAGCTTGTTGGTCAACCTGACCAAGTCCGAACTGATCCCCTTGCAGAAGATTAATTTCTTAGGGGCAGAGCTAGACTCCCTACGGGACAAAGCCTGTCTCCCTGCTGACTGGGCATTGGATCTTACTTCTTTGCCTGATCATTTTAGGTTGGGTTCTTGTGCCCTACCTGGGACTTTCTGAGGCTTCTGGGGTACATGGCATCATGCACCAACGTGGTCCTGTGAGCTCGTTGGCAGATGTGGCACCTGCAGTGGGAATTGGGCCATCCGTAATCCCAGTGCCTAGGTCACCTGGGCCAGCTAGTCACAGTGACCCAGACGATATGGGATGCCATCCAGTGGTGGCTGATCCCAGAACATCTGGAGGAAGGAGTCCCATTTGCCCTCCCAGAACCAACCGTCACTCTCCTGATGGACATATTTCTAGGGTGGGGAGGGCACTTGGGAGATCATGGGGCCCATGGGTTCTGGTCACCCAGAGTGTCCGGTCACCACATCAACCTGCCTGAAGTATGTGCAGTGCAGCTAGCTCTGACGGAATTTGCTCCTTTAGTCAGGGGTCAGGTCATGCAAGTCCAGATGGACAACACCAAAACCATTATCCACCTGAACAGGCAGGGCGGCACTTACTCTCTTTCCTTTGTGTCAAGAGGCCCTTCGCACCTGGACCCTCCTGCATAGCCTGGGTGCAGGTCTCCTGGTGTTCCATGTCACAGGAGCCAGCAGCCAGCTGGCAGATGCTTAGCCAGGTGGGTGAGACATCGCATGAGCGGTCCCTGCGTCAGGAGGTGGAAAGCCACCTGTTCTCCCAGTGGAGCACACCTCTGGATCTGTGTGTCTCCTGGAAGAACACAAAACTGAGGCTGGTCTGTGCCTCCCCCACAGCCAGACGCTGGTAGGGGACACTTTCATGAGGCCCTGAACCCCAGGACTCTGTATGCCTTTCTTGCCATTTCTCTGATCCACAAGGTGGTGGTCAAGGTTCAGAAGGACAAGTCACGAATGAGCCTGAACAGCTCTGGATTGGCCTCACCAGTTTTGGTACCCAGATTGCCTAAGCAGCAGGCCTCTGTGGTGGTTGTCTCTTCTGTCCAGTCTGCTGACCCGACAACAGTGGAGGGTCCTGCACTCGGACCTTCAGTCTCTGCACCTCACAGCCTGGTTCTTGAGTGGCTAGAGTTCCAAATGTTGGGTCTTTGTGCTCCATGTTGTGAAGGCCTCTCGAGTCAACTCACCAGTACTGTGCTTTTAAATGGAAACTGTTTTACATTTGGTGTCAGCAAGGCACTTGTTCCCCTTGTCTGTCCTGTGGCTAGTATCCTTGAGCACCTCTGGCCTCTGTCCCATCTGGGACTTTGATCGCCCTAAAGGTCCACCTCGTAGACATCTCTGCATACCGGGTGTGGGCTGGTATGCAGACAGTGGGGCAAGACAAAGTGGTCGTGCACTTCTTTAAAGGCCTTGACTACTTGTACCTGCCGGTGCATGAACCTCCACCACCTTGGGACCTGTTGCTGGTTCTAGCAGTGCTCATGGTCAAGCATTTTGAGCATATGCACTGGTGTGAAATGTCACACCTGTCATGGAAGACTGCCTTCCTGGTGGCTATCACATCATCTAGGAGTGAGTTCCAGGCACTCTTGATGGCACCTCAGTACCTGGTCATCCACAGGGACAAAGTAGTCCTTCACCCCAACCCAAAGTAACTCTCAAAGGTTGTCTCAGAGTTCCAACTTAACCAGGTGATAAACCTTCCGGTCTTCTTCACGAATCCATCTTCAGAGGCTGACTGCATGCTCTATACTTTGGACCTGCGGCAGGCGCTCTCCTATTACGTGGAGTGCATGGCTGGAGTTTGAGATGAGGCTTGCCAGCTCTTTGTAACATATGCTTAAGCCGCGCCTGGCAGACTGGCAGCCAAGGGGATGCTTGGCAGGCGGATTATATCCTGCATTGACCTCTGCTGTAGGTTGGCTGGTAGGGAGCCTCACATAGGGCTCATTCCACCAGACATAACACTGCCTTGGTGCTGCTTTCGGGGACATCCCTGTCCAAGAGAACTACAGGGTTGCCACACTGAAGTCAGCACACACCTTCCTCTCCCATTATGGCATCAACCTAGAGTCTTCATGGAATGCTACATTTGGGACCTCGGTTCTCCAGTCACTGTTTGCCAGATAGGGGTGCACGCCTTGTCCCCTACTCCCAGAGAACTGCTGGAAGTCTGCTAATGTGTGGATAGTGAACCATATCCATACCCCCTAGAAAAAGTAGGCTACTCACCTGTAACTATAAGGGGCTAGAAGAGGAAGGAAGCAGTTCATTTCAGGGACGTGACTGTTGATTTTTGCTGATTGTATTGCTGCTGTTATTGTTTCTTTTGCAGCTTATTGTTGCTTTCAGTTGGTACCAGGTTGCCTTCTGGATTCATTTGGAAAGTTACCTGTTTGGGGGATTTCGTAGGTGCAGCTGAGTGTTTCTGTGGGGGTTTGCTGGTGTGGCTGATTGTCTCTGGTGGTCAGGAGGGAATACTCAGTTTCAGTTCAGTTCAGAACCTGCTCATTGCTGGTTTTAGTTATTTTATACTGCTTATTTCACTTGGGAAACAGTTCTGCTTATCTTGTGCTTATTTTTAATCCATTAACTTTCTAGGGCAGGAACTGTGTTTTATCTAGCCCTGTAGCTTGCGAGGGGGGTGCTAATTGTCTGGCCTGGCTTCTCAGCAGAGCTACTGCTAACTGTTACCTGGAGGTGGGGCTGAGTCAGAGTGGTGTAGCTGTTTACCTGTTGGATTCTCATAACCTGTGCGACCTCTGGAGTAGTGTATGTTGTACAATGGCCATGTGATCAACTTTATGCAGGCAAAACACTTAGGGAACATAGAACAAGAATATCAGAACGCAAGAGTAGGATTAGAAACAAAGATGAAAATTCCCCTTTAGCGAGACAGGGTTTTAAATAATTGATTAGCAGTTTTTGTCTTGGGACAATGCTAACTGTACAGAAAGTATTTATATAGGTTTTCTAGAAGTGTTATGTTTGTTAAACACAGTGAGGCAAGTGCTATGCATTTTCTCAATGTTTTAGCACTTTTATGAGCAAAACGCTAATCAGTTTTTGGAGTTAAATAAAACCCTTCGAGACATTTTAATCAGAGAGGTCACACTCCAGTGCAAATATGGTTCTGGGGTTTGGAACAGGTGCATATGCCTGAGCAAGGAGAGGATTACAATAATATTACAGGAACGACGTGAATTGTTCTGGATGTACAAATAAGGAGTTATGAATAATAAATGGGGTTTGAATGAAGACTTTTAACAGGCAGGTGTATGCTAAATGAATAAGATACCACTATCGGGAATGAGTTAGAGATACTTTTCCTCCCACCTCCCCCCTCCCTTATTTTTTGTACAAAATAGTTTAATATAATAATAAGTGTAAAACAGATACTGCACATTTTACTCATCTAAGCCTGGTGTTTATCAGGCTTAGTAGGATTAATATTGGTTACTGAATTAAGTAGAAAGCAGCTACTCTGTTTACAAGCATTCATGGCTAAAATAACAAGCATTTGTCAATGCCAGACGTTTGCTTGCAGGTATTTGCAGTGGTGTTTGGCACGTATGGTGCTTTACCCTAATGCCCTGTGCGATTGCTGGTATTTGCACTACAAATTTTCAGCATGACCTTTTTGTTACCCCCACCTCATAAAAGCATTTGAGACCTCTGCTTATGAACAGTACCACTGTTATTTTGTTAATCTGTCCTGAACGTTGATTTACCACAGTGACCACACCATTCTGCTCCACATGTGCAAAAACACAGTTCGGGCAGGATGTGAAAAATGACAGCTGTAGCATTCATAGGGAGGTGTGAAGGGATGGCAATGTTGAACATCTGGAGTGAAAATACAACAATTTCTCAAACTTACGAGCGTACATGGAAACTGCGCAATGAACGCTCATGACACAGTCATTTTGTGGACTTTTGTCACCAAATTTTCAACATAGGCATTTTGGGACCTCTGCTCATGAACAGTGTCACTGTGATTTTCATAATCTGTCCTGAGCATTGATTTCTCACTGTGACCACACCATTGTGCGCTGGATGTGCAAAAACACATTTCAGCCAGGATGTGAAAAATGTCAGCTGTACTGTTCATAAGAAGGTGTGAAAAAATGCCAGTGTTGAAAATCTGGAGTGAAAATATTTCAAATCCTCGAAGTTATGAGTGAAACCGCGTAATGCACGCCAGAATATTAAAGTCATTTTTGACATTTTTCACTCAGATTTGCAACATAGGCTTTGGGAGCCCACCTCATTAACAGTGACACTGTTGTTTAGTTAATCAATCCCAAAAGGTGATTTTGTGCAGTGACCATGAAATCACCTTTGGGGACCGAATAACTCACATGACAGTAACTGAATTCATAAGGTGGGGTCCCAAGAACCCCTTGTTGAAAATGTGGTGCCAAAATTTGCAAAAATGCCCGAGATAGCCACCTAAGTCGAAAAAAACCCCCATTTATGCCATTATACAGCTTACCATCATTTTTTCAGTTTGCGTTCGGCTTTCAAGAGTGCAGACGTGTTCCCACTCCACTGAAGATCATTGCGCCAGGCTCCGGAGGTAAGTATGGGGTGAGAGGGAGGTGGGGTATGCAGAGGGTGGGTGTGGGTTCGGGAGGGGCACAAGACACAGCTTAGGGACGGGTTATCTGTTTTCACAGGTTTTAAAAAAACAAAAGATGTTGCGGAACAGTTTTCCCATTTACAGGGACAATGGGCATGCTGGGGTGGGCTCCCAGCATGCCACCTGGGTGTTTGTTGGGGGGGGGGCCTGGCGACAGTGGGGACTGGGCACTCCGTCTGCACATACAATGTGTTTGGTGGGGGTAATAACATGGGAGCAGGGTAGACGGCAGCAGAGGGAGGAAGTGGGATGGATTTTATTAGCAGCCAGAGGGAAAAGGGTGACGTCAATATGTTAAATACACACACGTTACCACCGCTGATTGCAGTGGTGCTTTTCTTTTAACTGAAGACCACTGCAGCCAAACTGCTGTCATAGACAGCTCATGCATCCATTGGTGCAGTAGGGTTGCACACGTTACACTGAGCACTGCATTGGACAGGAGGGTCACACACCTTCAAAAAGTCGTACTGTCCCAAAACATTCCTTGCACATGCATGCAAGCGAATGCGAAATAAACAAGCATTTGTCAATGCCAAATGTTGCTTGCTTCTATGTGCTGTTTAGGTATTTGGAAGTCATTGGAGTGTAAATGTTGAAAATTCGCGAACTTACGAGCGTGCGTAGGAACTGCGCAACGCACGCTCGTAAAACACTCATTTTTAGGAATTTTTTCACCAAATTTTCAACATAGCCATTTTAAGACCTCTGCTCATGAACAGTGTCACTGTGATTTTCTTAATGTGTCCCATACATTGACTTTGCACACCGACTGTGCCATTGTGCGCTACATGGGTGGAAACACGTTTTGGGCAAGATGTGAAAAATGACAGCTGTACTGCTCATAAGGAGGTGTGGTAAAATGGCAATGTTGAAAATCTGGAGTGAAAATATTGAAAATTCGCAAACTTACGAGCGTGCATAGGAACTGCATACGCACAGTCGTAAAACAGTCATTTTAGGAATTTTCGCAAATTTTCAACACAGCCATTTAAGACCTCTGCTCATGAACAGTGTCACTGTGATTTTCTTAATGTGTCCCATACATTGAGTTCGCACCTGACTGGCGCCATTGTATGCGCTACATGGGCGAGGAACACGTTTTGGGCAGGATGTGAAAAATGACAGCTGTACTGCTCATGAGGAGGTGTGGTAAAATGGCAATATTGAAAATCTGGGTGAAAATATTGAAAATTTAGGAACTTCTGAGCCTGCGTGGGAACTTAGCAACGCATGCTCAATAAAGCGGTCATTTTAGGAATTTTCCACCAAATTTTCAAAATAGGCTTTTGAGAGCCCACCTTATGAATGCTGGCAGTGTCGTTTCATTAATCAGGCCCAAAAGGTGATTCGCTCAGTGACTGTGAAATCACCCTTCATCTGAATAACGCCATGACAGTGACATCATTCATAGAGAAGGTACCAAAAACCCATGTTGAAAATTGCAAAATTCCAAAAATGCCTGAGATATGCAACAAATTTGAAAAACCCATCTAGCCCATTATACAGCTTACCGGCATTTCCTCAGTTTGCGGTCGGCTTTGAAGAATGCAGGCGTGTTCCCGGTCCAGCGAATCGTCGCGCGAGCTCTGAGGTAAGTCTGGGGTGAGGGGTGTGGGGAGGCAGGGTGAGCAGTGGGTGGAGTGCGGGTTGTGGGGGCTGGGAGACTGCGTGGGACCGTTTTTGCTTTTCAGAGTTTTTTTTATTCAGGCAACGCGGGACGTTTGCCACGCTGGGGTGGGCTCCCAGCGTGGCAGCAGGGAAAGCTGTTTTTGGGGACGTGGAGCCGATGGGGGATTGGGCACCCCCATCGGGCAAAACAAGGTTTGCCACGCTGGGGTGGGCTCCCAACATGGCACCAAAGCTTTGGGAGGGGTGTGAGGCGCTGCCAGCACACAGCGGTGGTTTTCTTTGAAGTGAAGACCACTGCTGTCATACACAGCACCCGCATCCATTGGTGCAGGACCGCCACGCCTGCTCAACGGAGCAGTGGATTGCACAGGACAGTCACACCTCCAAACTGTCCTATTCTCCCAAGATGTTCCTTGCATGCAGCATAATGACATCAAAAAATTAAAGAAATCTGTTTTCTTTTTTAAGTAGAATTGCCTAAAAATTTCACAGGAATTACACATGAACATAAATGAATGTTATGGGTTAAAATGTTACCCACAGGTAACTAGAATAAATAAGCCATGAGCAATTCAGCACGCCTAGTTATAATATAAAATTAAAATTTAAAAATTATCATGGATAAGGGAGCGTTAATTTAAATAAAAATGTTCTTTACTATTTTAGTGTTAGTAAATTAATTGTATAATAGTTTTCTTAAAGGAGTTGAATAGATCAGCCAGATATGAACTAGAATTAAATATTTTAAATATTGCCTTTATTGTAACCTTGAATTTCATATCTACTTTCTCTGCACCCTGTACTGCCTGACTGTATTGTACTGTTTCTGTCTCCCGGGTTGCCCCTGAAAAAGGGACCTTTGTAGTGTTACAAAATTGTGTTCAAGTAACTACAGGCTTTAGGACCCAGCCGAACTATGTCCGTGGAGGGGAGTCATTTTGTTGCTTGGCAACAGCTCCACCTGTTGGAGAGTGATGCCCTCAGTCGTCACATGACCCTCCCCACGGACATAAAGAGGTAACCTGTGCAGAGGTATGGTTGCTGTGAAGTGAGTGTGTCGTTATACGCGGATGATGGGGTGATTTGGAGAAGTGGTAGGAATGTGACCTTTGTGGTGCATAAGCTTCAAGAGGCGATGCTGGAAGTGGAGAGATGGTCTTTTGAGTGGGGTTTTAAGTTTTCGGTTGCTAAGACTTGTTGCCAGTTTTTTACAAGCAAGAAAGTGCCTGCGAATGTTAAACTGTACTTGCATGGTTGTCCTCGGGATAGAGTTTCTGTGTTCAAATACTTGGGTTTGTGGTTCAATTCCAAGCTTACTTGGGGTGTGCATGTTGCAAAAGTTGAGACGAAGTGCAAGCTAGTGTTGAATTTGATAAGATGTGGCGCAGGGTATGATTGGGGGGCTAGTAGGCACTCTCTCTTGAACATATACTACTCTCTAATTAGGTCAGTTTTTGATTATGGGTGTATGGTTTATGGATCAGTGGTGCCTACCTTATTGAAGAAGCTGGATGTTATACAAGCTAGGGCTTTGAGATTGTGTGGGGGTGCTTTTCAAACAGCTCCTGTTTGTCCATTGCAAGTAGAGCTGGGTGACCTGCCACTATAATTGAGGAGGAAGAAGTTGGCCAAGACTTACTGGGTTTCCCTACAGGGACATGCAATCAGTCATCCCACTAGATCTGTGCTTGTTGATTGCTGGGAATATAATGTGGGGTCGTGTTCGGGGTTTGGGTGGCAGGCTCCATCCGGGGCAGCTGATTTGGGTTGGTGGGGAGGAGGTATAGTCCAACTGTTGCTCTGTCGCCAGTGCTGCCATGGTTTTTTCTCATACCGTCTGTTGATTTGGGCCTGTTAGAACGTTTGAGGGATGGGGGGAAGGTGTTAATTTAGGGGTTTGGGTGAGAAGTTATGTGGCTCAAGAATTTTATTCCTTCTTACCTGTGCTTACGGATGGGTCCAAGGATCCTGTGTCAGGTTGCACTGGTTCGTCTGTGTATGTGTCAATTTTTGATGTTAGGATGTTTAGGAGACTGACTGATGGGCTGTCGGTGTACTCCGCTGAGCTGATGGCTATAATTTTGGCACTGCAATGGGTTAAGGAAGTGCGTCCTGATCAGGTGGTGGTTTGCTTGGACTCTGCGGCGGCACTGGCAAGTTTAGTGTCTTTTTCTTCTTGCCGTATGGATCTTTTATTAGAGGTGTTCTTATCTTTATATCGCCTTGATCTTTTGGGACTTACTGTGCATTTCCTTTGGATTCCTGCGCATGTGGGGGTAACTGGCAATGAAATAGCAGATCTATTGGCTAAAAGGGCTCTGTGGAGGGAGGTTGTGGATGTTCCTGTCCCGACTGGGAAATCAGAGCTAAGGCCATCATTAGGGGAGCAGTAGTGTCAGCCTGGCAGGACCTATGGGATTCGGAATGCGGGGTAGGCATTTGTATGGCGATCAGAAATCTGTGTTTGTCTCCGGGGTAACAGGGAAAGGAAGGAAGGAAGGCTGAGATCTTGATGACCGGTCAAGGATAGGGTATACTGGGCTGAATTCTCGCTGCATCGGGTGAGTAAACATCCGATAGGGTTGTGTGATCTCTGTCAGGTCTCTGTCAGGTCCCTGAAATGGAGCATGTGTTGTTGTCCTGTGCTGCTTATTCAGTGGAGCATGAAGAATGTATGAGTAAAGTGAGATCACTGGGGAGGCTGGAGTTCTCTTTACAGGGCTTTTATCTTTTGATCAGGGTTATCAAGGTGTTTTCACTGGGTTCTGAAATTTCTTTCCGTTACTGGTCAGAGGAGCCTTGCCCTTTATTTCCTTGATCCACACTCCAGCACAGTAGGTGGCGGTATGCACCTTTCAGTTGGTTTGCGACCTGCCAATAAACCCACAGAAGAAGAAGGTATGGTTGCTGCCAGACAGACATGAAAGGTGCAACATGCTGTGAACTTCTCCAAGTAAGTCTCCTGTTTGCAAAGATTCTATGCTTTGAAAGCACTTTGTGCATCATGCTTAGTGAAATTAGAATGTTACTGACTTTAGTTTTGGTAATTAAACAAGTAAAAGATTACTATTTGTTCCTAAATTCTAAGATTTCACAGGAGTCACTAAGTTTGAAAAGACTTTTGTCAACTTACAGAAGCGCTTTATAGAGTCAGTAAAGAGCACTTAAGTGATGTTTGTGATTTGTTAGAAGCATGTTAGAAGCTGGGAACTTCTTTAAGTAAGCTGTCTGTCTGAAAAGATTTTATGCTTTTGAAAGTACATTTTGCATCATTGTTACTAAACCTAGAATGGTACTGTTTTCAATTGTGGTAAATAAGCAAGCAAAAAGTCTTTTTTTTATGCCTAAACTATAGGATTTAGCAGGAGCTACTATGTTAGAAACAAATTATGTTATCTTACAGAAGCCCTTTATAGAGAAAGTAAAGAACATTGAAGTGAAGCTGAGATCTGTTAGAAGCAAGAGACAGTGTTTAAAACGATTGGTGTTTTAGTATAAGAGCGCTCCACAGAGAAAGTAAAGAATAACTAATTGAAGTAGCAACCCTTTGTATTTAAAGAGTTAATGTTTACTTTTGCAGTATTTTGGGCCTACATGAGAAACATACAGCATGAAAAAATAAATTTTCACTAACTAGAATGAAAACGTAGTACTTTGTTCAGAATGAGACAGGTAAAAGAAACTACTGAAAATAGCTACATTTATTATTCTATAATTAAGATAAATATGAATATATTAATGGGTGTTACCTTTCTTAAGTGAGTGAAAGAAGATTTGGACAAGACTGGCTGTAGCTTTTCCCTGATCACATAGTTAACAAGCATTTGTCAATGCCGAACGTTCAGCGCAGGTATTTGCAGTGGTATTTGGCACTTGGACATGGCTTAAAAAAATCAGTGACAAAGAAGTACAAGCATTTGTCAATGCCGAATGTTGCTTGCTTCTATGTGCTGTTTAGGTATTTGGAAGTCATTGGAGTGCAAATATTGAAAATTCGCGAACTTACGAGCGTGCGTAGGAACTACGCAACGCACGCTTGTAAAACAGTCATATTTAGGAATTTTTTCACCAAATTTTCAACATAGCCATTTTAAGACCTCTGCTCATGAACAGTGTCACTGTGATTTTCTTAATGTGTCCCATACATTGATTTCGCACACCGACTGCGCCATTGTGCGCTACATGGGTGGAAACACGTTTTGGGCAGGATGTGAAAAATGACAGCTGTACTGCTCATAAGGAGGTATGGTAAAATAGCAATGTTGAAAATCTGGAGTGAAAATATTGAAAATTCAAGAACTCACGAAAGGCAAGATAGGAACTGCACAACGACGTCAGAAACAGTCATTTTTAGGATTTTCTTCACCAGATTTTCAACATTGCAATTTTAAAACCTCTGCTAATGAACAGTGTCACTGTGATTTTCTTACTGTGTCCCATACATTGATTTCGCACACCGACTGTGCCATTGTGCGCTACATGGGCGGAAACACGCTTTAGGCAGGATGTGAAAATGACAGCTGTACTGCTCATGAGGAGGTGTGGTAAAATGACAATGTTGAAAATCTGGAGTGAAAATATTGAAAATTGTGAAGTTACGAGATGCATGAGAACTCGCAACACACGCCGTAAAACAGTCATTGTTAGAATTTTTTTACAAATTTTCAACATTGGCATTTTAGAACCTCTGCTAATGAACAGTGGCACTGTGATTTTTCTTAATGTGTCCCATACATTGAGTTCGCACACCGACTGTGCCATTGTGGCGCTACACGGCAGAAACATGTTTTGGGCAAGATGTGAAAATGACAGCTGCACTGCTCATAAGGAGGTGTGGTAAAATAGCAATGTTGAAAATCTGGAGTGAAAATATTGAAAATTCGCGAACTTACGTGCGTGCATAGGAACTGCACAACGCACACTCGTAAAACAGTCATTTTTAGGAATTTTTTCACCAAATTTTCAACATAGCCATTTTAAGACCTCTGCTCATGAACAGTGTCACTGTGATTTTCTTAATGTGTCCCATACATTGACTTTGCACACCGACTGTGCCATTGTGCGCTACATGGGTGGAAACACGTTTTGGGCAAGATGTGAAAAATGACAGCTGTACTGCTCATAAGGAGGTGTGGTAAAATGGCAATGTTGAAAATCTGAAGTGAAAATATTGAAAATTCGCAAACTTACGAGCGTGCATAGGAACTGCGCAACGCACAGTCGTAAAACAGTCATTTTAAGGAATTTTTTCACCAAATTTTCAACACAGCCATTTTAAGACCTCTGCTCATGAACAGTGTCACTGTGATTTTCTTAATGTGTCCCATACATTGAGTTCGCACACCGACTGCGCCATTGTGCGCCACATGGGCGGAAACACGTTTTGGGCAGGATGTGAAAAATGACAGCTGTACTGCCCATGAGGAGGTGTGGTAAAATGGCAATGTTGAAAATCTGGAGTGAAAATATTGAAAATTTGCGAACTTACGAGCCTGCGTAGGAACTGCGCAACGCATGCTCATAAAACGGTCATTTTAAGGAATTTTCCACCAAATTTTCAAAATAGGCTTTTTGAGAGCCCACCTTATGAATGCTGGCAGTGTCGTTTCATTAATCAGGCCCAAAAGGTGATTTCGCGCAGTGACTGCGAAATCACCCTTCGCCCCAATAACGCCATGACAGTGACATCATTCATGAGAAGGGGTACCAAAACCCCATGTTGAAAATTTGCAAAATTCCAAAAATGCCTGAGATATGCAACAAATTTGAAAAACCATCTAGCCCATTATACAGCTTACCGGCATTTCCTCAGTTTGCGGTCGGCTTTGAAGAATGCAGACGTGTTCCCGGTCCAGCAAGATCGTCACTACCGAGCTCTGGAGGTAAGTCTGGGGTGAGGGGGTGGGGAGGCAGGTGAGCAGTGGGTGGGTGCGGGTTGTGGGGGCTGGGAGACTGCGTGGGACCGCTTTTTGCTTTTCAGAGTTTTTTTTTTATTCAGACGACGCTGGACGCTTGCCACGCTGGGGTGGGCTCCAGCGTGGCAGCAGGAAAGCTGTTTTGGGACGTGGAGCCGATGGGGATTGGGCACCCCATCGGGCAAAACAAGGTTTGCACGCTGGGGTGGGCTCCCAACATGGCACCAAAGCTTTGGGAGGGGTGTGAGGCGCTGCCAGCACACAGCGGTGGTTTTCTTTGAAGTGAAGACCACTGCTGTCATACACAGCACCCGCATCCATTGGTGCAGGACCGCCACGCCTGCTCAACGGAGCAGTGGATTGCACAGGACAGTCACACCTCCAAACTGTCCTATTCTCCCAAGATGTTCCTTGCGCATGCGCGCAAGCGAACGTAAAAATTAAAGAAATCTGTTTTCTTTTTTAAGTAGAATTGCCTAAAAATTTCACAGGAATTACACATGAACATAAATGAATGTTATGGGTTAAAATGTTACCCACAGGTAACTAGAATAAATAAGCCATGAGCAATTCAGCACGCCTAGTTATAATATAAAATTAAAATTTAAAAATTATCATGGATAAGGGAGCGTTAATTTAAATAAAAATGTTCTTTACTATTTTAGTGTTAGTAAATTAATTGTATAATAGTTTTCTTAAAGGAGTTGAATAGATCAGCCAGATATGAACTAGAATTAAATATTTTAAATATTGCCTTTATTGTAACCTTGAATTTCATATCTACTTTCTCTGCACCCTGTACTGCCTGACTGTATTGTACTGTTTCTGTCTCCCGGGTTGCCCCTGAAAAAGGGACCTTTGTAGTGTTACAAAATTGTGTTCAAGTAACTACAGGCTTTAGGACCCAGCCGAACTATGTCCGTGGAGGGGAGTCATTTTGTTGCTTGGCAACAGCTCCACCTGTTGGAGAGTGATGCCCTCAGTCGTCACATGACCCTCCCCACGGACATAAAGAGGTAACCTGTGCAGAGGTATGGTTGCTGTGAAGTGAGTGTGTCGTTATACTCGGATGATGGGGTGATTTGGAGAAGTGGTAGGAATGTGACCTTTGTGGTGCATAAGCTTCAAGAGGCGATGCTGGAAGTGGAGAGATGGTCTTTTGAGTGGGGTTTTAAGTTTTCGGTTGCTAAGACTTGTTGCCAGTTTTTTACAAGCAAGAAAGTGCCTGCGAATGTTAAACTGTACTTGCATGGTTGTCCGCGGGATAGAGTTTCTGTGTTCAAATACTTGGGTTTGTGGTTCAATTCCAAGCTTACTTGGGGTGTGCATGTTGCAAAAGTTGAGACGAAGTGCAAGCTAGTGTTGAATTTGATAAGATGTGGCGCAGGGTATGATTGGGGGGCTAGTAGGCACTCTCTCTTGAACATATACTACTCTCTAATTAGGTCAGTTTTTGATTATGGGTGTAGGTTTATGGATCAGTGGTGCCTACCTTATTGAAAAGCTGGATGTTATACAAGCTAGGGCTTTGAGATTGTGTGGGGGTGCTTTTCAAACAGCTCCTGTTTGTCCATTGCAAGTAGAGCTGGGTGACCTGCCACTATAATTGAGGAGGAAGAAGTTGGCCAAGACTTACTGGGTTTCCCTACAGGGACATGCAATCAGTCATCCCACTAGATCTGTGCTTGTTGATTGCTGGGAATATAATGTGGGGTCGTGTTCGGGGTTTGGGCGGCAGGCTCCATCCGGGGCAGCTGATTTGGGTTGGTGGGGAGGAGGTATAGTCCAACTGTTGTTCTGTCGCCAGTGCTGCCATGGTTTTTTCTCATACCGTCTGTTGATTTGGGCCTGTTAGAACGTTTGAGGGATGGGGGGAAGGTGTTAATTTAGGGGTTTGGGTGAGAAGTTATGTGGCTCAAGAATTTTATTCCTTCTTACCTGTGCTTACGGATGGGTCCAAGGATCCTGTGTCAGGTTGCACTGGTTCGTCTGTGTATGTGTCAATTTTGATGTTAGGATGTTTAGGGAGACTGACTGATGGGCTGTCCGGTGTACTCCGCTGAGCTGATGGCTATAATTTGGCACTGCAATGGGTTAAGGAAGTGCGTCCTGATCAGGTGGTGGTTTGCTTGGACTCTGGCGGCACTGGCAAGTTTAGTGTCTTTTTCTTCTTGCCGTATGGATCTTTTATTAGAGGTGTTCTTATCTTTATATCGCCTTGATCTTTTGGGACTTACTGTGCATTTCCTTTGGATTCCTGCGCATGTGGGGGTAACTGGCAATGAAATAGCAGATCTATTGGCTAAAAGGGCTCTGTGGAGGGAGGTTGTGGATGTTCCTGTCCCGACTGGGAAATCAGAGGCTAAGGCCATCATTAGGGGAGCAGTAGTGTCAGCCTGGCAGGACCTATGGGATTCGGAAGTACGGGGTAGGCATTTGTATGGCGATCAGAAATCTGTGTTGTCTCCGGGGGTAACAGGGAAAGGAAGGAAGGAAGGCTGAGATCTTGATGACCCGGTCAAGGATAGGCATACTGGGCTGAATTCTACGCTGCATCGGGTGAGTAAACATCCGATAGGGTTGTGTGATCTCTGTCAGGTCTCTGTCAGGTCCCTGAAACAGTGGAGCATGTGTTGTTGTCCTGTGCTGCTTATTCAGTGGAGCATGAAGAATGTATGAGTAAAGTGAGATCACTGGGGAGGCTGGAGTTCTCTTTACAAGGGCTTTTATCTTTTGATCAGGGTTATCAAGGTGTTTTTCACTGGGTTCTGAAATTTCTTTCCGTTACTGGTCAGAGGAGCCTTGCCCTTTATTTCCTTGATCCACACTCCAGCACAGTAGGTGGCGGTATGCACCTTTCAGTTGGTTTGCGACCTGCCAATAAACCCACAGAAGAAGAAGGTATGGTTGCTGCCAGACAGACATGAAAGGTGCAACATGCTGTGAACTTCTCCAAGTAAGTCTCCTGTTTGCAAAGATTCTATGCTTTGAAAGCACTTGTGCATCATGCTTAGTGAAATTAGAATGTTACTGACTTTAGTTTTGGTAATTAAACAAGTAAAAGATTACTATTTGTTCCTAAATTCTAAGATTTCACAGGAGTCACTAAGTTTGAAAAGACTTTGTCAACTTACAGAAGCGCTTTATAGAGTCAGTAAAGAGCACTTAAGTGATGTTTGTGATTTGTTAGAAGCATGTTAGAAGCTGGGAACTTCTTTAAGTAAGCTGTCTGTCTGAAAAGATTTTATGCTTTTGAAAGTACATTTTGCATCATTGTTACTAAACCTAGAATGGTACTGTTTTCAATTGTGGTAAATAAGCAAGCAAAAGTCTTTTTTATGCCTAAACTATAGGATTTAGCAGGAGCTACTATGTTAGAAACAAATTATGTTATCTTACAGAAGCCCTTTATAGAGAAAGAAGAACATTGAAGTGAAGCTGAGATCTGTTAGAAGCAAGAGACAGTGTTTAAAACGATTGGTGTTTTAGTATAAAGCTCCACAGAGAAAGTAAAGAATAACTAATTGAAGTAGCAACCCTTTGTATTTAAAGAGTTAATGTTTACTTTTGCAGTATTTTGGGCCTACATGAAACATACAGCATGAAAAATAAATTTTCACTAACTAGAATGAAAACGTAGTACTTTGTTCAGAATGAGACAGGTAAAAGAAACTACTGAAAATAGCTACATTTATTATTCTATAATTAAGATAAATATGAATATATTAATGGGTGTTACCTTTCTTAAGTGAGTGAAAGAAGATTTGGACAAGACTGGCTGTAGCTTTTCCCTGATCACATAGTTAACAAGCATTTGTCAATGCCGAACGTTCGCTTGCAGGTATTTGCAGTGGTATTTGGCACTTGGACATGGCTTAAAAAAATCAGTGACAAAGAAGTACAAGCATTTGTCAATGCCGAATGTTGCTTGCTTCTATGTGCTGTTTAGGTATTTGGAAGTCATTGGAGTGCAAATATTGAAAATTCGCGAACTTACGAGCGTGCGTAGGAACTACGCAACGCACGCTTGTAAAACAGTCATTTTTAGGAATTTTTTCACCAAATTTTCAACATAGCCATTTTAAGACCTCTGCTCATGAACAGTGTCACTGTGATTTTCTTAATGTGTCCCATACATTGAGTTCGCACACCGACTGCGCCATTGTGCGCTACATGGGTGGAAGCACGTTTTGGGCAAGATGTGAAAAATGACAGCTGTACTGCTCATAAGGAGGTGTGGTAAAATGGCAATGTTGAAAATCTGGAGTGAAAATATTGAAAATTAAAACTTCCGGCGTGCTAGGAACTGCACTGTACCTCGTAAAACAGTCATTTTTAGGATTTTCTTCACCAGATTTTCAACATAGCCATTTTAAGACCTCTGCTAATGAACAGTGGCACTGTGATTTTCTTAATGTGTCCCATACATTGATTTCGCACACCGAAAGTGCCATTGTGCGCTACATGGGCAGAAATACGTTTTGGGCAAGATGTGAAAAATGACAGCTATACTGCTGATAAGGAGGTGTGGTAAAATGGCAATGTTGAAAATCTGGATTGAAAATATTGAAAATTCGCAAACTTACGAGCATGTATAGGAACTGCGCAACGCACGCTCTTAAAAGAGTTATTTTTTAGGAATTTTTTCACCAAATTTTGAACATAGCCATTTTAAGACCTCTGCTAATGAACAGTGTCACTGTGATTTTCTTAATGTGTCCCATACATTGATTTCACACACCGACTGCGCCATTGTGCGCTACATGGGCGGAAACACGTTTTGGGCAGGATGTGAAAAATGACAGCTGTACTGCTCATAAGGAGGTGTGGTAAAATAGCAATGTTGAAAATCTGGAGTGAAAATATTGAAAATGTGTGAACTTACATGCGTGCGTGGGAACTCGCGAGCACACTAAATAAAACAGTCATTTTAGGAATTTTTCACTAAATTTTCAACATAGCCATTTTAAGATCTCTGCCATGAACAGTGACACTGTGATTTTCTTAATGTGTCTCATACATTGAGTTCGCACCACCGACTGTGCCATTGTGCTACACGGGCAGAAACACGTTTTGGGCAAGATGTGAAAATGACAGCTGTACTGCTCATGAGGAGGTGTGGTAAAATGACAATGTTGAAAATCTGGAGTGAAAATATTGAAATTGCGGATACGCAGCCATGAGAACCGCGCAACACGCCGTAAAACAGTCATTGTTAGGATTTTTCACTAAATTTTCAACATTGGCATTTAAAACCTCTGCTATGAACAGTGGCACTGTGATTTTCTTAATGTGTCCCATACATTGATTTCGCACACCGAAAGCGCCATTGTGCGCTACATGGGCAGAAATACGTTTTGGGCAAGATGTGAAAAATGACAGCTGTACTGCTGATAAGGAGGTGTAGTAAAATGGCAATGTTGAAAATCTGGATTGAAAATATTGAAAATTCGCAAACTTACGAACGTGTGTAGGAACTGCATAGCGTACGCTCTTAAAACAGTTATTTTAGGAATTTTTCACCAAATTTCAACATAGCCATTTTAAGACCTGTGCTAATGAACAGTGTCACTGTGATTTTCTTAATGTGTCCCATACATTGATTTCACACACCGACTGCGCCGTTGTGCGCTACATGGGCGGAAACACGTTTTGGGCAGGATGTGAAAAATGACAGCTGTACTGCTCATAAGGAGGTGTGGTAAAATGGCAATGTTGAAAATCTGGAGTGAAAATATTGAAAATGTGTGAACTTACATGCGTGCGTAGGAACTGCGTAACGCACACTCATAAAACAGTCATTTTTAGGAATTTTTTCACTAAATTTTCAACATAGCCATTTTAAGATCTCTGCTCATGAACAGTGACACTGTGATTTTCTTAATGTGTCTCATACATTGAGTTCGCACACTGACTGTGCCATTGTGCGCTACACGGGCAGAAACATGTTTTGGGCAAGATGTGAAAAATGACAGCTGCACTGCTCATAAGGAGGTGTGGTAAAATAGCAATGTTGAAAATCTGGGTGAAAATATTGAAAATTCAAAACTTCCGATGCATAGGAACTGCACAACGACACTCGTAAAACAGTCATTTTAGAATTTTTTCTGAATTTTCAACACAGCCATTTTAAGACCTCTGCTCATGAACAGTGTCACTGTGATTTTCTTAATGTGTCCCATACATTGAGTTCGCACCGACTGCTGTCGTTATTGTGCGCTTCATAGGCGGAAACACGTTTTAGGCAGGATGTGAAAAATGACAGCTGTACTGCTCATGAGGAGGTGTGGTAAAATGACAATGTTGAAAATCTGGAGTGAAAATATTGAAGATTTGTGAAGTTACGAGCGTGCGTAGGAACTGCGCAACACACTCTCGTAAAACAGTCATTGTTAGGAATTTTTTCACCAAATTTTCAACATTGGCATTTTAAAACCTCTGCTAATGAACAGTGTCACTGTGATTTTCTTAATGTGTCCCATACATTGATTTCGCACACCGACTGCGCCATTGTGCGTTACATGGGCGGAACACGTTTTGGGCAAGATGTGAAAAATGACAGCTGTACTACTCATAAGAAGGTGTGGTAAAATGGCAATGTTGAAAATCTAGAGTGAAAATATTGAAAATTCGCGAACTTATGAGCCTGCGTAGGAACTGCGCAATGCACGCTTGTAAAACGGTCATTTTTAGGAATTTTTCCACCAAATTTTCAAAATAGGCTTTTTGAGAGCCCACCTTATGAACCCTTGCAGTGTCGTTTCATTAATCGGGCCCAAAAGGTGATTTCGCACAGTGACTGCGAAATCACCCTTCGGGCCCGAATAACGCCATGACAGTGACATCATTCATGAGAAGGGGTCCCAAAAACCCCATGTTGAAAATTTGGTGCAAAATTCCAAAAATGCCTGAGATATGCAATAAAGTTGAAAAACCTATCTAGCCATTATACAGCTTACTGGCATTTCCTCAGTTTGCGGTCGCCTTTGAAGAGTACAGGCGTGTTCCGGTCCACCGAATCGTCGTGCGAGGTCTGGAGGTAAGTATGGGGTGAGAAGGGTGTGTGGGAGGCAGGGTGCGCAGGTGTGTGCGGGTTGTGGAGGGGCCAGGGAGAAGCGTCATGGGACCGTTTTTAATTTACAGGTTGTGTAAAAAAAAAAAAAAGACTGACGGGGCGTTTGCCACACTGGGGTGGGCCCAGTGTGGCAGAAGGACGGCCAGTAGCCAACGGGATTGGGCACTCGCTGGCTAAAATAGGTTTGCCATGCTGGGGTGGGCCTCAGCATGGCACCAAAGCTTTGGGGGCGGATAAAAGCGACGCGGAGACGCTTGTCACGCTGGGGTGGGCTCTCAGCGTGGCACCAAAGCTTTGGGGGCGTGAGGCACTGCAAGCAGACAGTGGTGGTTTTCTTTGAAGTGAAGACCACAGCTGTCATACACAGCACCTGCGTTCATTGGTGCAGGACCGCCATGCCTGCTCAACGGAGCAGTGCATTGCAGAGGAGAGTCACACCTCCAAAGTGTGCTACTCTCCCAAGACGTTCCTTGTGCATGCATGCAAGCGAACGTAAAAAGTAAGGCAATGTTTTTTACAAGCACATTAACTTGGTGGCTGGTGTAGGGTGATATAATCAGTTTGGAAAATGTACCCTGGTTTATATGATGAATTTCACTAAGGTTATTGATTTAAAACTGGATTTTGTTATCTTGAGAGTATTTGATGTTTTTGAAGTTGGTTTGGTGTATAGAAAAGTGATCTGTAAATTATTTGAAACAGAAGTTGTTTCTGAATATTGAATATAATATATATGGGATATACAATGGTGAGCTGTCAGATAAATGATTTATCTGCACAAGTGCTGTTTGACCTCGGGTAACTTCACGAGTGGCGTAAGCCACGAGTGAGGTGTCCGAGGTCAAACAATACAAGTGTAGATAAATCATTTATCTGACAGCTCATCATTGTATATTTCATTTATGCAATAGGGATGCTTCTTATCAGTGCAGGAACATTTGGTTTTGACTGTTTATCTTCTTTTTTTTAAATGATAATTTCTGGGACTTTCTGGGACTTTCAGTTAACTTTCCTGGTGTATGTCCGCCTAGCGGGGTGGTTGCTATTAAATGAAACACCACTCATTTTGTAGAGAACTTCTTGCTGAACAAATGTCATGGTGACAGTATAATGCTACCTTTTTTGTTTTAAAGTTATTTGCATTTGTTTGATGAAAAAGTGAAACAAAAATTTAATTTTATGCTGTTTTTTGCTAATTATAAAAAAAACTAAAAGGTATTTATTAATGAAACGCCACTCATTTTGTAGATATTTTCATGCTGAACATTTTTTGTGCTCATAGTACCATGCTATCATTTTTAGTTTTAAAGTGATTCACATTTGTTTGTCGAAAAAGTGAAAAGAAAATTGAATTTTATGCTGTTTTTTGCTAATTATGAAAAAACTAAAAGGTATCTATGAATGAAACACCACTCATTTTGTAGATATTTCTGTGCTGAACATTTTTCGTGCTTACAGTACCATGTTATCATTTTTACGTTCACTTGCGCGCATGCGCAAGGAATGTTTTGGGAGAGTAGCACACTTTGGAGGTGTGCCTCTCCCTTTCAGTCCACTGCTCCGTTGAGCAGGCGTGGCGATCCTGCACCAATGGGTGCGGGGAGCTGTGTATGACAGCGGTGGTCTTTGCTTCAAGAAAACCACCACTGTCATACAGGCACCAGCGTCACCCCTCAAATCTTTGCTGCCACGCTGGGGCCCACCCCAGCGTGGCAAAATCGCGTTGTTTGCCGGCGGGGTGCCCAATCCCCCGTCGGCTCCACGGCCCCCCCAAGCCATCCTTCTGCCACGCTGGGAGCCCACCCCAGCGTGGCAAACATCCCGCATTGTTTGCCGACGGGGGTGCCCAATCCCCCGTCGGCTCCTCGGCCCCCAGCCATCCTTCTGCCATGCTGGGAGCCCACCCCAGCGTGGCAAACGTCCCATGTAGTCTTTTTTTTTTTGTTTTCACCTGTAAAGCAAAAACGGTCCCACGGCGCTTCTCCCAGTCCCCCCTCCCACAACCCGCACCCACCCACTGCGCACCCAGCCTCCCCACACCCCCTCACTCATACCTCCGGAGCTTGGCACGATGATCTTTGGTGGACCGGAACACGTCTGCACTCTTCAAAGCCGACCGCGAACTGAGGAAATGCCGTAAGCTGTATAATGGGCAAGATAGGGGTTTTCAACTTTATTGCATATCTCGGGCATTTTTGGAATTTTGCACCAAATTTTCCACATGGGTTTTGGGACCCCTTTTCACAATTATGTCACTGTCATGGCGTGTATTCGTGGCTAGGTGATTTTGCAGTCATCGAGCAAAATCACCCTTTGGGCCTGAATAACGCCATGACAGTGACATCACTCATGAGAAGGGGTCCCAAAAACCCCATGTTGAAAATTTGCTGCAAAAATTCCAAAAAGTGACTGTTTTACGAGCGTGCGTTGCTCAGTTCCTACGCAGGCTCGTAAGTTCGCAAATTTGCAATATTTTCACTCCACATTTTCAACATTGCCATTTTACCACACCTCCTTATGAGCAGTACAGCTGTCATTTTTCACATCCTGCCCAAAACGTGTTTCCGCCCATGTAGCGCACAATGGCGCAGTCGGTGTGCGAAATCAATGTATGGGACGCATTAAGAAAATCATGGTGACACTGTTCATTAGCAGAGGTCTTAAAATGGCTGTGTTGAAAATTCGGTGACAAAATTCCTAAAAATGACTGTTTTACGAGTGTTCATTGCGCAGTTCCTATGCACGCTCGTAAGTTTGCGAATTTTCAGTATGTCCACTCCAGATTTTCAACATTGCCATTTTACCACACCTCCTTATGAGCAGTGCAGCTGTCATTTTTCACATCTTGCCTAAAACGTGTTTCCGCCCATGTAGCGCACAATGGCACAGTCGCTGTGCGAACTCAATGTATGGGACACATTAAGAAAATCATAGTGTCACTGTTCATGAGCAGAGATCTTAAAATGGCTATGTTGAAAATTTGGTGAACAAATTCCAAAAATAACTGTTTTACGTAGCCGCAGGCAGTAGTCTCCCACGTCTCGTAAGTTTGCGAATTTTCAATATTTTCACTCCAGATTTTCAACATTGCCATTTTACCACACCTCCTGATGAGCAGTACAGCTGTCATTTTTCACATCCTGCCCAAAACATGTTTCCGCCCATGTAGTGCACAATGGCGCAGTCGGTGTGCGAAATCAATGTATGGGACACAGTAAGAAAATTATAGTGACACTGTTCATTAGCAGAGGTTTTAAAATGCCAATGTTGAAAATTTGGTGAAAAAATTCCTAACAATGACTGTTTTACGTGCGTGCGTTGCACAGTTTCCACGCATGCTCATAGGTTTGCAAATTTTCAATATTTCCACTCCAGATTTTCAGCATTGCCATTTTACCACACTTCCTTATGAGCAGTACAGCTGTCATTTTTCACATCCTGCCCAAAACGTGTTTCCGCCTATGTAGTGCACAATGGGGGTAACAAAAAGGTCATGCTGAAAATTTATTGTGCAAATACCAGCAATCGCACAGGGCATTAGGGTAAAGCACCATACGTGCCAAACACCACTGCAAATACCTGCAAGCGAACGTTCGGCATTGACAAATGCTTGTTCATTTTAAAGTTATTTATATTTGTTTGTCTGAAAAGTGAAAAGAAAATAGGATTTTTTGCTGTTTTTTGCTAATTATAAAACAAACTAAAAGGTATCTATAAATGAAACACCACTCATTTTGTAGATATTTTTGTCCTGAACATTTTTCGTGCTCACAGTACTATGCTATCATTTTTCATTTTAAAGTTATTTACATTTGTTTGTCAAAAAAGTGAACAAAAAAGCTTTGATTGACAGTTTTCATTTATCCCAGATATGTGGGATAAATCTGGAGTGGTTAGATTTATCTCACATATGTGTAAATAAATGGATTTATTCAATGGCTTTTGGTCTCACACCTATTGCATACATTTATATATTTGTTGTAGTTCCCCAGAAGCCTATTATCTAGGCAAAACGTTGGGAATGACGAATAAAAAAGATTTTTAAAAACCTGAAAGAACAAGATGTGGGCAACTTTCTTTGCCAGAGCTAGCCTATCTTATGTACTGACTACTACAGCCGATTCTTTTGGCTAGCTCCACCCCTTCTGATACTAAAGAACTTTTTGTGGCGATTTCCCAGAGGATGTATTAGTCTTGAGATTCTCATAAGGGGCTAGAAGAGGAAGGAAGCAGTTCATTTCAGGGACGTGACTGTTGATTTTTGCTGATTGTATTGCTGCTATTATTGTTTCTTTTGCAGCTTATTGTTGCGTTCAGTTGATACCAGATTGCTTTCTGGATTCATTTGGAAAGTTACTTGTTTGGGGAATTTCGTAGGTGCAGTTGAGTGTTTCTGTGGGGGTTTGTTGGTGTGGCTGATTGTCTCTGGTGGTCAGGAGGGGCCCAGCCCCCCCCCCACACCTCACCCACCCCTAGCGCATCACTTCCTTTATACAGTTAACCTGTGACAGCATAAGGTACCAGCTGACTGCATACACACACTGTTAGCCATCTTATTTCAGTACACAACATAGGCACACACCACATCCTGACATAAATCTGCATTCCTTGATACATTATACCATTAAAGAGTATTGACAGTACAAATATATGTAGCTGGGCACTGGACATAGTATAGAAGAAAAGAACAGCAGAGGGTACAGGGCAATAAGGGGCAATTATAAGGATAGTAGAAGGAAGATGATGGGTGTGGTGCTTTGCGGTGGATGTGGGGCAGCAGTGTTCAGAAAGACCTTCTGGACACTATGGTGCTGCCCTATTTGCAGGCACCTCTCTGTGTTGAGGGAGGAGGTAGCTAAACTCTGAGCAGAGCTGCCGAGGACACAAGCGACCTTCCCCCCCATACAGAGACCACGATGTCCACTACTGCTCCCTCAGAGGTTGCCAAGAAGGAGGGAAGGATGGACTACAGTAGGTTCGTGGAGGGTGCAGGAAGCAGCATGGAGGCACATCCCCCAGCCGGTGTCACTTCACAACTTGTATGCCATCCTGGCAGAGCATAGAGATTGAGCAGCATGTCTGGAAGTGAACACCATGAGGGTTTAGGGGGTCATCCAGGATGGAACCCCAAGGGCAGATGCAAGGAGAACACATAGGAGGAGGAAGCAAATCCTAGTTGGGGACTCCATTATCCGGGGGATTGAGCTGGGGTCAGGTAGCAATGGTGAGAGGGAGGTAATGTGCCTGCATGGAGGCACAGTTTGGAAGGAGGGCAAGCAAATTCTTAGGATTGCAAGGGTGGTAGCAACGAGGGGGAGCTGGACTTCATTATTCACTTGAGGACTAATGACCTGGCTAGAGATGGGGTAGATGTAGGAGGAGTTCAGGGAGCTGGGGAGGAGTCTTGGGCAAGTAGCACACTCTGTCACCTTCTCGGAGGTGCTATGTGTCCACAACAAGGGTGAAGGGAGGGATATCTGCATCACTGAATTCAACAAATGACTGAAGAAATGGTGCAGAGAGGTGGGGTATGGCTTCATTGGGGACTGGAACCTCACCTGGAGGGATGAAGGACTATATTCTCCAGATGGCCTGCATCTGTCCGGGGGGGGAGGCAAAGGCATCCTCTCTGAGAAGTTTAAGTGCATCCTTAGTGATCATTTAAACTTGCTAAGGAGGGAGGCATAGACAGTCAAGGGGATTATCATAGCACCCCCCCCCACCAAGACATAACTGAAGGCAGTGAGGACCCAATAACTAGCATAATATCTAACCGTAAAACTACCATGGTTACAATGGGGGAGAGAACAGAAGGTACATCACTAATGCGGCGCTGGGCAAAGACCAATAAACAAAGAACATTAAGGGGATACACAGAGTGGAAGGTCATGTGCACAAATGCCCGCAGTCTGGGAAACAAAATCCCAGACCTAACGGCACTGACGGCAGACACAAACCTGGACGTTGTGGCTATTATGGAGACATGGTATGCAGGGAACCATTACTGGGATGCAGCCATATGAGGGTTTACACTTTTTAGAAAGGATAAGGAGGGGAACTGGAGGAGGGGTTGCTATGTATGTAAAGGAAGAGATTAAAGCTACGGAGGCTCAGGGATCCAGGGAAGAAGCAGAGACATTGTGAGTCACTCTGGAGTCTGGGAACAAAACAACCATCCGTTCTGGACTAGTTTAAAGGCCTCCTGTGCAGGGGGAGGATATAGATCTAGTATTAGTGGAAACCATCCATAACATGGCAGCCAAAGGGGAAGTAGTACTAATGGGTGACTTCAACATGCTGGATGCAGATTGGGGTACCCAAACTGCAAGTACATCAAGGAGCAGGGACCTCATGTCTGCCATGTTTGGTGCAAACCTAAGGCAGCTGGTGCTTGAGCCTACCAGAGAGGGGACTGTACTGGACCTAGTTCTGACAAACTGGGACAGAATCATGGATGTTGAGGTGGGCAGTCCTCTTGGTACCAGTGACCACAGAACTGTGTGGTTTAGAGTCAGCATGTTGGCAGAAGAAAGCTATTCAAAGATTAAGATCCTAGATTTCTGGAAGACCAACTTCATGGAGATGGAGGAACAGCTCAGAATTGCCCTGGTAGCAGAAGATATGGGGGGAGGAGTAGAACAGTGGCTTAGGCTCAAGAGATCCATAGCAGGAGTGACAAGTCAATGTGTCAGATTGCTTAGCAAAAGCAAAAGAAAGAAGCGGCCACTGTGGTTTTCTAAGTCAGTAGCTGAGAAAGTGCAAGAAAAAATAAAGGCATTCAGGAAATACAAAGAGACACAGAAAGAAGACAGACTGAAATATCTGGAGAAGCAGAGAGAAGCTGGGAAAGCTGTCAGAGGGGTTAAGGCAAGAACGGAGGAAGGAATAGCACAGGCTATTAAGAAGGGAGACAAGACCTTCTGTTATATTAGCGAGAAGAAGAAGATCAGAAATGGTATTGTTGGGCTAAAGAAGGGAGGGGGTGAATGGGTGGGTGGGTGGAGGATGACCTTGAAAAAGCTGAGATACTGAAAACTTTTTTTGCTTAGTATTTACCAAGGAAGAGACAGGGGAGGGGCCAAGACTCATGAGGAAAGATGTACAGGGGGAGATGTGGACACCAGCCCATTTACAAAGGATAGTCTTGGAGGAACTAGGAAAAGTAAAGACAGACAGAGCAATGGGGCCAGACAGGATTCACCCTAGAGTGTTGAAAGAACTCGGGGAAGTCCTAGCAGGTCCGCTGACAACCCTCTTCAACCAATCACTAGAGACGGGGGAGGTACCTGGGGAATGGAGGAGGGCAGAGATGGTCCCCCTGCACAAAACTGGAAGTAGGGAGGAGGCAGGCAATTACAGACCTGTAAGCCTGACCTCACTGGTGGGGAAGCTGATGGAGTTCCTGCTTAAGGAGAGGGTAGTGAAGTTCCTGGAGTCAAGTAGTGCAAAAGACCCAAGGCAGCATGGATTCACTGAGGGTAGGTCCTGTCAGACTAATCTTATCGATTTCTTTGACTGGGTGACCAGGGTGGTGGATCAGGGAGCGATGGTGGATGTGGCCTACCTGTATTTCAGTAAGACCTTTGGCACCGTTCCTCATAGAAGGTTGCTTAACAAATTGGGGAATCTGGGTGTGGGTTGTAAAATGGTAAAATGGGTTGGAAACTGGCTAAAAGGCAAGACCCAGAGGGTGGTAGTAAATGGCATAAAATCAGAAGAGGGGGAGGTGACCAGCGGGGTTCCACAGGGATCGATGCTGGGACCAGTTCTATTCAGTGTCTTCATAAGTGACATTGCAGAGGGACTGGAGGGGAAAAGTATGTCTATTCCCAGATGACACCAAGATCTGTAACAGTTAACACACAGGAGGGGCTAGATAAAATTAGAAACAACCTAAGACTACTTGAGGAATGGTCAGGGGTTTGGCAGTTGGGTTTCAATGCTAAGAAGTGCAAGATAATGCACCTGGGACACAGAAACCCAAGAGAGGAGTACAGGATGGGGGTCAGGTTCTAGCCACCTCAAGTCAGGAGAGAGACCTGGGGGTATCATATCTGATGACTTGAAGTCAGCCAAACAGTGCGAAAAAGCAGTGGGGAAGGCAAACAGAATGCTGGGGTGCATAGGAAGGGGCATAACCAGTAGGAGGAGTGAAGTGGTGATGCCACTGTATAGATCACTGGTGAGGCCTCATCTGTAATACTGTGTTGAATTTTGCAGACTGCATCTCACGATGGACATAGACAGAATGGAAGCAGTCCAGAGAAGAGCAACAAAAATGATACATGGACTGCACTACAAGCCTTATGAGGAAGGACTCAAGGAACTGAACATCGATTCACTGGAAGAGAGAAGGGAGAGAGGGGATATGATAGAGCCTTTCAAATACCTTAGAGGAATAAACAGGGTACAGGAGGGGAACATATTTCAGAGAAGAAAGTGCACAAGGACAAGGGGACATAACGTGAGGCTGGAGGGAGGGAGGCTTAGGGGGAATGCTGGGAAGTATTTTTACACAAAGAGGGTGGTGGATCGGTGGAACAGCCTACCAGTGGAGGTGGTGGAAGTGAAAACAATACGGAGATTCAAAAGTGCATGGGATGAGCATAAAGGCACTCTGCCGTACAGCAGAGCAGGGGAAAGGCAGTCCAGATAAGAGTAGGGATTGCCAAACTAAGTAGGGAAATGGGCAGACTAGGTGGGCTGTACGTCCTTATCTGCTGACACATTCTGTGCTTCTATGTAACTATAGTTCTAGGAGTGGTATGTGGTTCACATCTACACCACCCACCAGTGGTATATGGTTCATGTCTACACTACCCACTGGCCCTCCCCTGGCAAGCGGCACACAGATCCCTGCTTCCAGCATGCAAGATCTGACATCACAAGGTGGAGATGGGGGATATACCACCCAGGTGGTGGGAAAAGCTTAGTTTAAATACATTCTAGCAAATCAGCTCTTAAGGAAGAACTGCCAATGTGTGGATGTGAACCATACACCTATTTTTATTCGCCTATAACCATAGTTCTTGGAATGGTATGTAGTTCACATCCACACAACCGACTCTGCCTCACCTGGCAAGTAGCACACAGATTTCTGCTTTCACTGTACAAGATCTAACACCACAGGGTAGTGTTTGGGGATATACCGCTGGGTGGTGGGAGGAGCTTAGCTCAAAGATGTCTGGCAAATGTGGAACTGCAAAAGTGTGGATGTAAACTATATACCATTCATAGAACTACTCGATGCTCTCCAACATATCACCTCCACAAATCATATAAAAACTACAAACTGGTATCTGCCTCTATTCTTGAAATCAAACAAAGGGGCAGAGGACACTGCAGCACAGGAGCTAGCACAACAAAACTCACCCAAAACAGGGACCAAAACAAAAAAAGCAAAAAGGAAATCCAAAAAACTTCTGATCATAGGGCACTCCATGATTCGGGGAGTTGATGTCTACCTCCAGCCGGGGGTAATGGTCAAATGTCTCCCAGGTACATTAGCGTAGAGTGACACTGACTGCATTGCTAAAATTGTGCAGGAAGCAGGAGAAAACATTGACGTCCTGGTACACATAGGGACCAACGATCTCGCCAGCTGATCAGTTGTGGAGACCAAGGAACACCTGATCAGGCTGGGAGACAAACTGTCATCCATTTTGTCCGGCATCTCCTTCTCTGATCCTGCCACTCTGGGAGAGGGGGGGCAGATGGACGGAAGGTCAGAGAAGTGGAGATAGGGGAGCTAAACATGTGACTCAAGGGCTGGTGCCAGGAAAAAGGACACAAATTTGTAGATAACTGGAAACAGTTTTGGGAGCGAAAGTTCTTTAAATTCGATGGCCTGCATCTGACTAAGGAAGGAGTCAGTGCATTGGGGCAGAAGTTTGCTGTCTTTGGAGAATATTTAAACTAGCAAATGGGAAGGGGGGTGCAGCACCTTATACATTGAACGGGAAGAACACCCCTCCCCCTCAGCTAGTGATCAAACAGGAGTTCAGCATGTTTGTAGTTAATTTGCATCACCAGGTAAGGAAAAAGGTCTGGCTCCCCATATAACACACAGGGGAAACGCTGGACCTCACTCAGCAACTAACACACCGAAATCTGGCCAATGGAAAATCATGTACACAAATGCCTGCAGTCTTGGAAACAAGATCCGAGACCTACAGGCAACAATGACAGAGGCTAAACTGGACATAGTAGCCATTAGTGAGACATGGTTCACCAGTAACTACACTTGGGAGACTTCAGTACCCGGCTATGTACTGTTTAGTAGAGACCGAGGTGCAAAGGGGGGGGGGGTGAAGTGGCCCTTTATGTCAATGAAAATATCAAAGCTACAGAAATTCAGAATACACATAAGAAGCCAGAAGAACTGTGGGTCACCCTGGAAACAGGAAATGGGACAGCCATATAAACTGGGGTTGTCTACAGGCCTGCAGACCAGGGGGAGGACATAGACATACTGTTAGAAGATATACAAAACATGACAGCTAAAGGGGAGGTTCTGATAATGGGAGACTTCAACATGCGAGATACAGACTGGTCAAAAGCAGCAGGAACATCCGCCAGAATTAGACACATGGTGGCTTCCTTGAAGGGGGAGGGCCTCAGACAACTAGTACAACAACCCACAAGAGACAGGGCTATCATAAATCTAGTCCTGACTAACGGGGAAAGGATCACAGATCTCCAGGTAGGTCACCTGGGGGGCCAGTGACCATCACATGGTATGGTTCAAATTGGCCACTAGAACTAAATCATCCCATTCTAAGGCAAAAATATGGGACTTCAGAGGAACTGACTTTGATAAGCTGGCCAACAGAGTTAAGCTAGCCCTGGCAAGAAGAAATACAGGTGAGGGGGTACAGGCAAAGTGGGCAAGCATTAAGGATGCAGTACTTGAAGCAACATCCCATTGTGTTAGAGAGAAAAGCAAGAGCAAAAGAAGGAGGAAATAACTTTGGTTCTCAAAAACAGTAGCAGAAAAGGAGAGCGCCAAAATGCTGTCCTTCAGGAAATATAAGGGAACGCAGCAGGATGAAGATAGGGAGGCATACCAAACTCCCCTAAGGGAAGTAGGGAAAGCAGTAAGGCAGGCAAAGGCCCAAACCAAAGAAACACTAGCACGAACAGTAAAAGAAGGGGACAAGACTTTCTATAGCTACATTTAATGAAAGGAGAAAGTCCATAGGGGGTATTGCTAAGATCAAAGGGGATAATGGGGAGTGTGTGGAGGAGGACCAAGGAGAAGCATCTATCCTAAATAGATATTTCTGCTCAGTATTTACTGAGAAGGTATGGCAGGGCCCACAGCTCAGCACCATGGGCATGAGGGGGGGAAGGGAGGTGTGCACTAGTCCCTTCACAAAAGAAAGGGTCCTACAAGAGCACGCTAAGGTCAAGGTGGACAAGGCAATGGGACATGATGACATACATCCCAGGGTACTAAAGGAGCTAAGGGTGAAACTAGCAGAGCCATTATCAGAACTGTTTAGTGAGTCTGAGCACAGGAGTGGTCACAGAAGACTGGAGAAGGGCTCATGTGATCCTGCTTCACAAGAGTGGTAGCAGGAAGGAGGCAGGGAACTACAGACCAGTCAGTCTTACCTCAGTAGTGGGCAAGATTATGGAGGCACTCCTTAAGGAAAGAATAGTGCAACACCTGGAATCCATAGGAGTACAGGATCCAAGACAGCATGGGTTTACAACAGGAAGGTCCTGTCAAGCTTATCTCATAGATTTCTTTGACTGGGTAACCAGAGTGGTGGACCAAGGGAGTGCAGTTGATGTCGCCTACCTTGACTTCAGCAAAGCTTTCGATACTGTTCCACATAGAAGATTGATTAATAAGTTGGGTAGGCTCATGGTGGGTCACAAGTTGGTCAACTGGGTGGCAAACTGGTTGTTGGGCAGAAAACAGGGTGGTGGTAAATGGTATACAGTCAAAAGAGATGCAAGTCACAACCGGTACTGGGATCGTCCTGGGCCAGTCCTCTTCAGTATCTTCTTCGGTGACATTACAGATAGACTGGAGGATAAGGTTTGTCTGTCTGCAGATGATACCAAGATCTGCAACAGAGTAGATGATCCAGATGGGGTGGGCAAAATGAGAAGAAATCTGAATAAACTGGCAAAATGATCGGAAGAGTGGCAAATGGGGTTTAACGCAAAGAACTACAAGATCATGCACATAGGGAAGAGAAACCCTGAAGCCACCTATAGGCTGGGAGGGGAGTTGCTGGCAATCACAAGGGAAGAAAGAGACTTGGGCATCATCATCATCACAGATGACCTGAAATCATCCAAGCAGACCACTGAAGCAGTAGGTAAGGCTAGAGAGATGTTGGGGTGTATTAGTAGGGGTACTGCAAGTCGTAAGAGGGAGGTAATAATCCCTCTTTACAAGACACTGGTTAGGCCCCATCTGGAGTACTGCGTGTAGTACTGGAGGCCGCACCTGCACAAGGACATTAACAAAATAGAGGCAGTCCAGAGAAGGGCAACCAAAATGCCACAGGGACTGCATCAGATTAATGGAGCTCAATATGTATACCCTAGAGCAAAGGAGGGAGAGAGGTGATGTGATCGAAACATTCAGACATCTTAAGGACATTAACAAGGTGAAAGTCTAACCTTTTTCAATATAAGAAAAATAGCAGGACAAGAGGACACAGCATGAGATTAGAGGGAGGCCAATTAAGGGGTAATGTGAGGAAGTTCTTTTTCACAGAAGGGGCGGTGGATGCATGGAATGGCCTACCTCAGGAAGTGGTGGATATGAATACAATGCAGGGCTTCAAACAGGCATGGGATAGGCATAATGGAGCCATACAGGTGAGTATGAATAAACAGGCCATTGCCAGAGTAAAGGCCTATGGCACATTAATAAGGTAGAAAAAATGGGCAGACTGGATGGGCCTTGCAGTCCTTATCTGCCGTTAACTCCTATGTTTCTACAGTTACAGGTAAGTTACAGTTTTTTTTCACCACCCTCTCTACAAAGTATTTCCTTGCAGTTCTCAGTGGCTTGCTGTCCTCCATTTAAAAACCCTTCAGATATATTCAGTCTTGTCTCCCCTCTCTCTCCAGGCTGCAAGTGAATGTACAGTATATTGAGGCCAGCCAGTCTTTCCTCATTAGTCCCCCAACCCACCTCCTGCTGGCTGTGAACCATTTGTGTGTCTCTCGCCTTTGGATTGCTCCTGGTTGTCCTTGTCCTGTTTGGTGAGGATTCTGGAACTGTGCATAGTTCTTCAAGGGCTACCTCACCATGGACCTGTACATTGGTAGGATCACCTCCTGCTGTCTGCTTGAGAAGGCCCTTCCTATCCACCCCAGCTTTATGTGTTGCTCCTTGTTGCCCAGAGAATTACAATATGGGTAATGTGCACCCCAACCAGGGGCTCACTGGTACAGGTGTAGCTTCCCCCTCTCAGAATTGTTTTAATTACAATTTTTATAACTACCATGACATTTCAATAAAGGACTACAGATCTACATATATAGAACAGTTATCTACTTACCAAAACAGTAGACCTTCGAGAGAATCTTTCTTCCGGCAACACCTTTGAAACTATACCCACATCAGCGCTAGGATCACATGGAAACTTTTGCTAGCCAGGGGTGCTCATGACAATGTCACATGTCAGCATCTACATAAACATGGGTAGCCTCATCTCTACTCAGTTCCCAGCCAGAGAATGTGCTCGGAGGACTCTATTCTTGGAGACGCAGGAGGTCATACCAGCACCTCTGATATTAGGCAGCTGCTGGAGAAAGCAGCCATGAAAATTCCCAAGGCAGAATTGGGTGCCAAATTCCCCAACAGCTGATTAAAGGGGGAAGGAGGAGGGAAGAGTCTCTTTTGAAGATCTACTGTCACAGTAAGTATGTAACTGTTCTATCTTCTTTGAGAATATCTGTTCCCTTAGGTCATGCCTTTGGAACGAGTCCCAACAACTGACTAGGAGGTTGGTGCTGTCTGTTCATGACATGAAGCTGGGGGGGGGGGACTCAGAGGGGATTTGAGGAAATACTTCTTCATGGAAAGGGTGGTTGTTGTTGAGACACAGGTCAGGAAGCATAGGAAAAAACGGGCAGTTGTAGACATTGCAAAAAGTGTATTAGTATTAGCAGTAACATAAAAAATAAACTTGTTCAGTATAACTATTTATAAATGCAGAATGAACAGAGAAGATCCATATGAGTTTTCCTTCAGTCTGTCTCCCAAAAACATTTCAGCTCTCTCCCATAAGTCTTTGCAATTATCTCAAATTATAATTATACACATTTCAACAGTAACACTATATAATTTCTAAACAAAGGGATCCCAATATCAGTTACATTTCCACATAATGATTTGCATAAATATTTTATACCAGCAGATATGCAAAGGAAGAAAAAAACAGAAACAGCAAGGGAAGACAGACATTGAGAGGCAAAGAATTGCAAGACTGTTGGGGTGATCAAATCCTAGGTCTCACAAGAAAATTTGCTTGCTCAACCAGACAGACAAGAGATAGGAAAGGAAAGAACAGAACAGATACCTGCATTCAAATTCTCCATAACAATTGGGACAGGGTCCTGTTCAACCCTGTCACATATACCCCCCTCCTTAAGGGGAACTTGTTTTATCAAACAGGTTTCCAAAACTTTCTATTCTCTACTGTTAGCTTATAACTTTCAGAAATTAAGCACATGTGTAGTATCCTTTTTCTATAACAGTACAGCAAACAGTAAAGTTTAAACTCATACATTTGTTTTTCAACCTTCAGAACCCTCAATTCCTGATCCATATCTTCACAGAAAATCAGCATTGCTATTCTCTTTACCAGATTTGTGTATCACCTTGAGTTTAAATGGCTGTAGTGCCAAATACCACCTTGTGATTCTGGAATTTTTATCTTTCATTTGGTTAAGCCAACAGAGAGGATTGTGATCTGATAAGTACAAAGTCAGTTCCTAGCAAATAAAGTGTAAGGAACTCCATGGCCCACTTTGCTGCTAAACATTCCTCTTCAATGGTGGAGTACCTTTTCTCTCTGTCATGCAACTTCCTACTTATGTATAGAATAGGATGTTCTGTCCCATCCATATTTTGACTCAGGACTGCATCTAGGCCTACCTCTGATGCATCTGTAACAAAAAATGGTTTCTCAAAGTCTGGGCTTCCTAAAACGGGCTGAACATAATGTAGCCTTTTTTTTTTTTTGACACCTGTCTTTATCCTCGGCAGGCTGCCCGGTCATCTGCCAGCCTACCGGACTCCAGCTCATTCAGGGACTTGTGGCGCCATGCGCGCCCCTGCAGAACTCCTGAGCCAGCCCGGAGGCTTCATCCTTGGGTAGCCCCCAACATTTCCTCAGTTTTCTCCCCTTGGACGCTTCTAACTCCCGAGACCCTACAGCCGTGACGCATACGTGTGGAGGCGCACATGCACACCGCAGCTCCAGCGTCTCTTTCACCCTCCTTTGACCTAACACCGGCACTCCTCGGAGCGATGCAACCTCTCCAGCCTCCACCAGGGGGCAGCCAAGTTCAGAGGAGACCAAGAACTCCCTCCCGAGGCTGAGGGCTGCCAGCCGGCATCCGCTTGCATCCTCTCGCCCCCAACGACCTCCGATGACCCAGGCTCATTCCCAAACCCGGATCACTGGCATGGCACGAGGTGTGGCGTCCAGCACCTTAACCCTCCGCACCACTGGGCCAGCCCATAATGCGGCCTTATTGGCTTGAAAAGCTTCTTCACACTCTAGGGTCTATTGCACATTATTTGGGTACCGTTTTTTTCGTGAGTTCAGTGAGGGGAGTAGACAACTCGGCAAAGTTGGGAACAAATCTAAGATAATAACCAACCAGCCCTAAAAATGACCTGACATGTTTCTTTGTTTTAGGGACAGGGCTGTTAGCTACAGCTTCTATTTTAGAAATTTCTGGCTTAACTTCTCCATTTCCCAACACATAGCCCAAATATCTGGTTTCCTGCATGCCCAATGCACATTTGGTAGGATTAATAGTCAGACCTGCATTTTTGATAGCTTGAATAACTGCTCATAGGTGTTCCAGGTGGCTTTTCTAGTTTGGACTTTACACCATGACATCATCCAGTTACACAGCACAATCACCAGTGTGAGGTGATAAAATTACATCCATGTACCGCTGGAATGTAGCTGGACCACCATGTAAACCAAATGGCATGGTGGTGAATTGATAGAGTCCAACAGGAGTGGCAAATGCAGTTTTGTCTCTGGATTCTTTAGCTAAAGGGATTTGCCAGTGACTCTTGGTGAGATCGAGGGTACTGATATACTTTGCACTCCCCAGTCTGTCCACCAAATCATCTATCCTGGACATAGGATAACTGTCAAATTCTTACACTTAAGTTTTCTAAAATCAAGTCAGATTCTAACACCCCCTTCTTTTTTGTTTACAATTACCATTGGAGATGACCAAGCACTCCTCGACTCTTCAGTGATACCCAGTTCTTTCATTTTTTGTATTTCCTTAACCACGTCTGCTCTTAAACGCTCTGGTAACCTATGTCTTTTGCCCAATAGGGCGAGCATTCCTTGTCACTATTATGTGCTCAACCCCTTTTGCTTGGCCTGGTACTGTGGTAAAAGTACAGTTTACTTATTTATTTATTTAGCTTTTGTTAACCGGGTAGGTACACTAGGCAAGTTACATGCCTATTTTCAGGAACGACCCGGGAGAGTACAACAGGTATTACAGATACATCAATACAGCGTAGCAGGTAAACAGAACATATTGTAACATAGTATAAAAATTATACAGGCGGGATAGGAATCCTATGTAAGATAGGAAGTGGCAGAAAACATAGTGAGCAAGCATTAAGCAACATTGAACATCTGTAGCATTGGCAAGTGCATAAGGAAGAGCTGGAGCAAAATCAGCAAACCGATATTGATTCAGTTGGTGTTCCAGTAACAGGAGATCGTGGCAATAGTACCTAGGACGATGCGCTAGGGAGGCTTATGGCACTCTCAGCATGAGGCCAGCTTCAGATGTCTCTTCAGGATGTCCCAAGACGTTGATGGGAGAGGGCAGTGCGAACCTGCTCAGGAAAGGTGTTCCAGAGCCTAGGAGCACATGCAGTGAAGCCCCTGTCCCCCATAAGGGTGCGGGTTGGAGGTACTTTTAGTATTAGTATCCCGGGACCCTGGGACCTGAGAGGGTAGGAGGAGCGGTCAGCTGGAGAGAGAAGCTGAGCCAGTCCCGGGGGGGAACCAGTGCTGATCACTTTGCTCACAAGGCACCCTAGTCCAAAATTTAGGTGATTGGCTGGGGAAAGCCAACCTAGCTTGTCATAGAGTTCGCAGTGATGGGTGAGGCGGGGGGCAGCCAGAGCGAAATGACAGATGTTATTGTATGTCGTGTGCCACCGAGTAAGAAGGGCTTTCGAGGTATGTGCAAATAGGTGGAGACCATAGCTGAGGGAAGGAGTAGTACTCTCTAGCAAGGGCTAGACGAGCAGCAGGGTTAGGTTGTGTTTGACCCTGTAGACCAGACCCAACTTACAGTTCACAGCTCTGCAGACGTTGAGGATAAGGAGTCCCTAGGTCCAGTTGAGGGTCAAGGCCACCCCGAGATATTTGAGAGAGGTCATAGTGTGAAGGGGAGCACCATCAGCTAATCGATCTGGAGAGGGACAGGAGAGGCATGGATCTTGGCTGAAGAGCCAAATAGCATGGCCTGCTTTTTTTTTCAGGTTGAGGACCAACTCTGCTGGATTAGTCAAGCCTGAATGTTCTAAAGTCCTCAGACAGGTGGAGATTGAGGGTGGCTGTGTCCTGGGAGTGGGCCAGGAGGACCAGGTCATCTGCATACAGGATGACCCTACAATTGGTAACCACAGCAGGGAGATGGTTGACAAAGAGAGAGAAGAGAAGGGGTCCCAAGACCGAGCCCTGAGGAACGCCAGAGGTCACGGGTAGGGGATCTGAGAGGACTTTATTGAATTTGGTTAGCTGTACTCTGCCATGCAGGTAATCAGTTAACCAATTCAGAGCTGAGGGGGACAAGCCAAGGGACCTCATCTGAGTACAGAGCAGGTCGTGGTCAACAAGGTCGAAGGCCTTGGACAAGTCAGTAAACACTGCTCCAGAGAGTTTCCCCTGGTCCATAGCTGTTCTGATACTGGAGGAGACAGCGATCAGGGCCGTGGTTGTGCTGTGCCCTTTCCGAAAATCATGCTGGGCAGGGGACAGCAATTCATGGGCCTGGATGTACTCGGAGAGTTGTTCAGCTACTACCTTTTCAAGTAACTTGCTGATGGCCGAAAGAATGGCGATCGGCCGATAGTTGTCAGGGACTTTAGGGTAGCCCTGCTTTAGCACGGGGACAACCCTGGCTACCTTCCAGATTTCTGGGATCACCCCCAAGGCAAGGGACAGGTTAACAATGTGGGTCACCGGGGAGGCGATGTGAGGGGCTCCAAGTTTCAGAAACTTAGGCTCCAGATTGTCTAGGCCAGGACTGGAGTACTGGGAGAGGTCGGAGAGAAGAGACAGCACCTCCTTGTCTGACACCACCCTTAGAAGGAAAGGAGGTCTGTGGGGGTCGGACACTTGCCAGTCTGGGGATGAGGGGCAGTTTGCACTCCTGTCAGTTGAGACATGTGGGGAGAGTGTAGATAGGTCAGTGAAGTGGGAGTTGAGAGCATTAGCAATCATATGTGGGTTGTTGCAGGAGGCTCCTTCAATGATCATGTCAGTAACTCCCAAGTTGGAGGACCCACTGACCAGAGCCTTTATGTTTCTCCAGAACCTTCTCGGGTCATTTGCAGAGCTAAGAATGGCAACCTTGCAGAAGTCACTTTTAGCGACCCTGATGGCTTTTTTACACTCATTTCTGAGTGTTCTATATTGTTGCAGCAGGGTCTGATCGAGGGAGCGTTTGAAGTGTGCCCAGCACTTGTCTCTCACCAGCATGAAGGCAAGGAGGCTCCCATGCAGCCATTTTGTGGATGCCCTCCTGACCCTCCGTCTAATAGTTGGGGCATGCCTGTCTTGCAGGGCCCCAAAGGTGTTGAGAAACTGGGTTGCGGCTGTAGAGGGGTCAGTGGCACCATACACCTCTGACCAGTCCGTGAGCCTCAGATCCTCCATAAATGCATCCGGATCAAAGCTGGAGAAGTTTCTGATGTGGATGATTTTGTGAGGAATCTTTGGGGAGTGGTTTTTCCATACGCAGAAGACCGGAGAGTGGTCTGAGATGGAGTCAGATAAGGTACCTGCTGAGGAGATCCTCTCGAGGCGATTTGACAGGATCCAGTCCAGTAGGGAGCTAGAGGCACCGTTAGCCGACCGTCAGGTAGGCTCCTGTATAAGTTGTGTCAGGGTTAGGCTGGCAAGTAAAGGTTCGAACTGTTTGGCATTTCCACCATACCAATTTAAGTTCACATCCCCCAGGATTAGGAGTTTGTTGTCACCAATGCTAGGGCCAACAGTGCCCAGGAGGTGGGCGAGGCCCTGGAGCCCTACCTTTGGGGGGCTGTAGGTGCATACGACATGTAATTTTTTGGCATTACCAAGTAGGAGCACAACGTGTAGCAGCTCACAGGGGGACAGCAGGGAAGTCTGGTGGGTCACCAGAGATACTTTAAGGTGGCTCCTATAGTATATTAGGATGCCTCCTCCCCTCTTGTTGTGAGACATATCCAGTCGTATGAGCTCGTAGCCTGGGAGCGCACAGACTGAGTCAGGAATTGAGGGCTTGATCCAGGTTTCTGTTATACCAAGGACATCAGGCTTGTAGAGTGCGACCCATGCGATAAGCTCGTTCAGAGTGGGAAGGAGACTGTGAATGTTGAGATGAGCCACTTTTAACCCCTTTCCCAGCTGCCAGTCCTGAGGAATTGCAGAGGCCTGGGGGTGGGGCCAGGATTAAGTTCAATGTCTCCAGCCAAGGCTAGGATCAGTAGGAAAAGCCACAGGAGGTGCCCTCTGGAGGAGGAGCTCCTGGTCAAGGGCTTGTGGGCCAGGTGTCACCTTACCCTGGTATGATACAATATGGGCCTAGGTACCAGACCGCATGTGAGATAGCAGGGTCTCCCAGCGTCTGCCAGGAGATTAGAAAAGGTGTAGTCATCCACCTCGCAGGGGGAAGCCCATTCGCAGTTAACACCCGCGGTATGGGTAGGGGCAGTTACCACTTGGAGGGTAATTAGTCCCAGGAAGAGACCAGTAAGGACGACAGTGCGGGAGGGGGGCAGGATGATACCCCTAGGGGCCCTGGGAGACTCCATTCTATAGGAGGAACCTTGCCGTACACTGGATCCCTAGTTCAAGGGGCCATAATGAATAGGGACCCGGGGAAGTAAGGAGGGACAGGGCAAAAGTATAATAGGTAATATATAGATGATAACCTGTATAAAGCTAGGGACAGATGTGTGCAGCAGGAAGCGACCGTCCAGTAAGTCACAGTAGTCAGGAGAGGTCGCAGGGGGCAGGTAAAACAGAACCAGACCTTCCAGGTAATTGACAGAGGAGAAGTAGAGAGGGAAAGGTGCCAGAGTATATAGGCAAAATATGGGCTGGAACCTGTGTAGGACTATGGACAATTTATACAGTAGTAAATTACTATACAGTATAACACAGTAGTTAAGGAGTGGACACAATGGGCAGGAAATTAAGAACAGGGCAATCCAGGACAATGACAGTGGCTAATATGACAGGTAGAGCAAGACAGAGCAGTCTAGGACATTACTAATGGCTAAGATCATAGCAGGTTTTCTTTCTTTTCACTGGTAGCTATAAAGGAGACTCTTTACAGTGCCATCCCCTGCAATCTGATAGGGCACAGCAAGGTCGGGGGCGGGACAAGTGTGGATTTAATTGAAGGAGGGAATGGGGTGGGTCGGAGGGCTTCCCCTCCGGCAAAATGTGGCAAAGTCCCAGGGTCACGCTCTCCTTAAGGCAGGAGGGCTGGTGAGTCACAGCAGTGCAAGGGCCAATCGGGATGTCGGCAAGAAAATGGCGCCAAGTTTGAATCTCCCAGCAGCTTCGGAGATCGTGGCAGGGCTCCCGCAGAGAGGTAGGAGGAAAGTCAGGTCCAGGGTCACTTGTGGGTCTCCTGTGCCAGCAGGGGCAGCTTGAAGTCCAGGGGTCATGATTTTTTCACCGAGGAGGCCTGCCGGAGCTTGTGTCGCAAGCCGGCACCTCTACTTGGCCGTCGGCAGCAGATGTGAGCGTGGGGGGGGGGGCCCGCGAACTCAGGTCTCCCTCGCTTCCCCTCCGGCAAAATGTGGCAAAGTCCCAGGGTCGCGCTCTCCTTAAGGCAGGAGGGCTGGTGAGTCACAGCAGTGTAAGGGCCAATCGGGATGTTGGCAAGAAAATGGCGCCAAGTTTGAATCCCCCAGCAGCTTTGGAGATCGTGGCAGGGCTCCCGGAGGGAGGTAGGAGGAAAGTCAGGTCCAGGGTCGCTTGTGGGTCTCCTGCGCCAGCAGGGGCAGCTTGAAGTCCAGGGGTCACGATTTTTTCACCGAGGAGGCCCGCCGGAGCTTGTGTCGCAAGCCGGCACCTCTACTTGGCCGTCGGCAGCAGATGTGAGCTCGAGGGGGGGACCCGCGAACTCAGGTCTCCCTTGCTTCCTCTCCAGCAAAATGTGGCTAAATGTCTTTAGCACATTATGAATTTCTGCAGTTTGTTCTGAGGTTAAGGAAACATTCACCTTTACAGCATCAGCAGTTACAGTTTGTTCCAGTCTATCATAAGCTACATCAACATCTTCTTAATCAGTTTCTGGTAAAACTAGCAAAGCAGCTTTTGGCATTTTTTCAACCCATTTCTATGTGAGGAGATTAGCATGGTATATCTTAGTAGGATTTTTCCTGTCAGTGGTTTGTCTCATAGTTAATGGTGCCAGTATGTCTGAGCACTCTATAAAGCCCTTGCCACTTCATTAACAGTTTATTTTCTGTTGTGGGTAACAGTAGCAAAATCTTTTCACCTAGCTCAAAACCTTTTTCTTTTATCCCATGGTCATAATATACATTCTGCTGGTTTGGGGCCTCTTCCTGATTACTATGGGCAATTTCAACATATTTTGCCAGCTTCTTTCTTAGGGCACACATATAAGACGTTATAGATTGTTTCTGAGTGGGGTTATCTTCCCACATTTCTTTTATCGCATCCAGTGGCCCTCTTGGCTGTCTACCATACAGTATTTAAAATGATGAAAACCCTGTTGATGTCTGTGTCACTTCTCTGTAAGCAAAAAGTAGGTAAGGCAAGTACTGGTCTTAATCTTTCCCTTCCCCTTTTACAGACCTTTTTATGTTTGCTTGCACGCATGTGCAAGAAACATAGTGCCATCATCCGAGATTTCGGAGGTGTGTCACCCCCTCTTCCAGTTCAGTCAGTGTGTTGGCAGGCGCGTCCTCTGTAAGCCATCGCATGCTGAGCTGTCTATGACAAGCTCCAAAATGCAGTGGCATACAGTTCAAAGGGGAGCTACACTTGAGTGAGCAGTGATAAGATATCGCCTGCCCGGCGCGAGCTCCCTCCACACACACACGCTCATCGCAGGCGCGGCGCTACCAAGACGCACAGTGTATAGCCGATCGGGGTGCCTAATCCCGCCGGGCTGTGCCGCGCCCCCGCCTCAAAGTTTGCAAATGCCATCACTGGGTGGCCACCCAGCGTGGCAACTAATGATATAGCCGACGGGGTGCCCAATCCCATCGGCTCCACTGTCCTCACCCCCGAGTACTGGGGTGCCACGCTGGAGCCCAACCCAGCGTGGCACTCGATGCTTGGGCCGACGGGGTGCCTAATCCCGTCGGGCTGAACGCTTCCCCAATCATCCTTGTGCCATGCTGAGCCCACCCAGCGTGGCAAACTTCCCGCGAGTCATAGAAAAAAAAAACTGTAAAGAAAAACGGTCCCATGTAGTCTCCCTGGCCCCTCCCACAACCCGCGCCACCCACTGCGCCCTGCCTCCCCACACCCCCTCACCCCATACTTACCTCCGACCTCGGCACGATGATCTTCGGTGACCGGAACATGTCTGCACTCTTCAAAGCCGACGCGAACTGAGGAAATGCCAGTAAGCTGTATAATGGGTTAGATAGGGTTTTCAACTTTGTTGCATATCTCAGGCATTTTTGAATTTTTGCACCAAATTTCAACATGGGGTTTTTGGGACCCCTTCATGAATGATGTCACTGTCATGGAGTAAGACTGCTCAAGGGTGATTTCGCAGTCACTGTGCTAAATCACCTTTCGGGACCGATTAACAAACGACACTGCCAGTGTTCATAAGGTGGCTCTAAGAAGCCTATTTTGAAAATTTGGTGGAAAATTCCAAAAACGACTGTTTTATTTAGCTTATGCTATGCAGTTCCTACGCACGTCGTAAGTTCGCGAATTTTCAATATTTTCACCCAGATTTTCAACATTGCCATTTTACCACACCTTCTTATGAGTAGTACAGCTGTCATTTTTCACATCTCACTCAAAACGTGTTTGCCTAAGTAGCGCATAAATGGCGAGTCGGTGTGCGTAAAACCAATGTACAGGACAAATTAAGAAACCACAGTGACACTGTTCATGAGCAGATGTCTTAAATGGCTATGTTGAAAATTTGTGAAAAATTCCTCACATGACTGTTTTATTTAGCGTAGTAGCAGTTCCTACGACACTCGCTCACGAATTTTCAATATTTTCACTCCAGATTTTCAACATTGCCATTTTACCACACCTTCTTATGAGTAGTAGCTGTCATTTTTCACATCTTACCCAAAACGTGTTTCAGCCCATGTAGCGCACAATGGCGCAGTTTGTGTGCTAAATCAATGTATGGGACAAATTAAGAAAATCACAGTGACACTGTTCATGAACAGAGGTCTTAAAATGGCTGTTTTGAAAATTTGGTGAAAAATTCCAAAAATGACTGTTTTACTGTAGGCAGTATGTAGCAGTTCCTATGCGCTCGTCAAGTTCGCTAATTTTCAATATTTACACTCAGATTTTCAACATTGCCATTTACCACACCTCCTTATGAGCAGTACAGCTGTCATTTTCACATCTTGCCCAAAATGTGTTTCCGCCCATGTAGCGCACAATGGCGCAGTCGATGTGCGAAATCAATGTATGGGACACATTAAGAAAATCACAGTGACACTGTTCGTGAGCAGAGATCTTAAAATAGCTATGTTGAAAATTTGGTGAAAACATTCCTAAAAATGACTGTTGGCCGAGTTCTATGCATGCTCATAAGTTTGCAAATTTAATATTTTCACCCCAGATTTTCAACATTGCCATTTTATTACACTTCCTTATGAACAGTACAGCTGCCATTTTTCATATGCCGCCCAAAATGTGTTTTTGCACATGTAGCACACAATGGTGCTGTTGGTGTGCGAAAGCAATGTTTGGGACAGATTAAGAAAATCACAGTTACACTGTTCATGAGCAGAGGTCTTAAAATGGCTATGTTGAAAATTTGGTGACAAAAGTCCATAAAATGACTGTGTTACGAGTGAGCATTGCGCAGTTTCCACGCACCCTCGTAAGTTCATGACTTTGTAATATTTTAAGTCCAGATTTTCACCAGTGGCATTTTTCCACACTGCCTTATTTACAGTACAGCTGTCATTTTTCACAACATGGCTGAAGTATGTTTTCACACTTTCAGCACAGAGATGCATGGTTGCTGTGGGAAATCATTGTTCGGGACAGATAAAGAAAATCACAGTGACACTGTTCATGATCGGAGGCACCAAAATGCCTGAATTGACAATCTGCTGTAAAAAACCCAACTTAATTATATTAGGTGTGCGCTGTACAGTTTCTATGTATGCTCGTGACTTCACCATTTTTAAATATTTTTACTGCAGATTTGCAACATTGCCATTTTTACACCTCCCATGAACAGTACAGCTGTCATTTTTACATCCTGTTCGGAATGTTTTGTACCTCAGAAAGCAAATGCCGTAGTCGCTGTGCATAAGCAACTTTCTTAAGAAACTGATATTCCCGTTCATGAGGTGGGGTCACAAAAACCATGTTGAACATTTGGAGTGAAAATACTAACGAATGCCTGAGGTATTAGGTTTCCAACCATAATGCCCAACCCTGTAGAGAATGACAGGCATCAGGGGTGTGACTTGGGATTCTTGCCTATAATGCTCATACCATTCCACACCATGCAGCCAGTGAGAAGCATCGAGGTATGCCTTGGACTCTTCGGCCCCAAAGTTCACCCTATTCTCCTATATCGCACCCATCTCTCTGTATTTCCTAATGGAATGGGTGCGATAAGGACCAAAGACCCTAAGGAACACGTGATACTTGCCAGTGTCTGCAGGGTGGGGTGTACTGAAATTGCGTGGCCGTTATGCCTGATGACCCAAAGGCACACCCCAATGCCTGTCACTCTCTGCAGGGTGGTGGTGGGTTGGGATTCAGTTCAGTACTTCACTGCCATTACTATTACGCAGCTCTGTAACTTCTACACTACCACTGCCAATGCCAGCAAGCAAACATTCGGCATTGACAAATGCTTGTTAACATGCGTTTTTAGGGTTTGGTTAAAACGCTCAACAAGACCATCTGTCTGAGGGTGGTGGGGGAGATTCTTACGGCAGTGATAACTAGTAGTCTGTACAGCTCCTTAAGTAATGCAACACCAAAATTACTACCCTGATCAGTAGTAATTTCTTTAGGTATGCCCACTCTGCTGAAAATTTTTGCAAACTCTGCTGCCACTTTTGAAGCTGACAGTATGCATTGGAACTGCTTCTGGGTATCAAGTAGCATAGTCCCATACTACCAGGATAAATCTATTACCCTTTTTTACTTTTGTCTAAAGGACCAACCATATTCATTGCAATTCTCTCAAAAGGCACATCTATCAAGGGTAGGGGCACTATGGGCACCTTGTCTTTTCTAGTGACTGGGGCTACTTTTTGACACTTAGCACAGGAATTACAATAGGTAGCAACATCTTAATGAATTCCAGGCCAGTAAAATCTATACAGCAATCCGGCAAGGGTGCGATCCCTCCCTGAGTGACCAGCTATAGGACTATCATGTGCTATCTATAACAACTCTGTTCTGTACTTCTGTGGTATAACCAATTGTTCTGTCTGTTCATGTGTCTGAGGTTTAACCCAAACTCTGTACAGTAACCCATTACATGTTTATGTTTGCTTGCGCACAGCGCAGGAAACATATTGCGGCAGCTTGGTGCCAAAGCAGGTTCTGGAGGTGTGGCACTGTTGAGGCCAATACCTGCATGGCATTTTGGGGCGTGTGCGATGTCCACCAATAATGGGGGACACAGCCGGTGACACAAGTTTGGAACGTTGCCACCAACTTGTGAAAAAATAGCTGCTGCAATCAGGGGCTGCCTCGTCATTGCAGCGTCAGCTATTCGCTGCAATGAGGGAGCGACCCGTCATTGCAGGGCGGGATGTTCGCACGCTGATATTGTTTATGAACATGGCGGCAGTTTGCTGCCTGTTCACAAACAATATTAACCCCTTCCCCTGCCGAGGGGGTACCCAATCCCCCTGGCAGCATGTGCCCCACCCCAACACATTTGTTTGCCGATGGGGGCCCCAATCCCTGTCGGCTGCAGTGGCCCAGATGTATGTTGTGGTGGGGGAGCCCACTCCTCATCGGCAGGATGTAACGCCCCCCCACTTTTCTTGTCTGCCGATGGGGTGCCCAACCTCTGTTGGCATAATCAAACCCTCCCTCCCTGTTGTTAGTAGCCGACGGGGTGCCAACCTCTGTCAGCTACAGTGGCCCCCCAAAAGACTCAGTTGGCATTCTGGGAGCCCACCCCAGAGTGCCACATTGCCCTGTAAATAAAAAGTCCCACAGTGTCTTTTATTTTTATTTTACCTGTAATGGCGGAACGGTCCTCTCGGCGGTCTCCTGGCCCCCACAACCCAGACTCCACCCACTGCGATTCTGCCTCCCCACACCCCTCATACTTACCTCCAGAGTCTGGCGTGATGATCTTCGTGGACCGGAACACGCCTGCACTCTTCAAAGATGACCGCGAACTGAGGAAATGCCGGTAAGCTGTATAATGGAATAAATAGGGTTTTTCAACTTTGCTGCATATCTCAGGCACTTTTGGAATTTTGCCACCAAATTTTCAACATGGGGTTTTTGGGACCCCTCCTCATGAATTCTGTCACTGTCATGGCGTTAATCGGCCCTGAAAGGTGATTTTGCGGTCACTGCGAGGAATCACCTTTCAGGACCGATTAACGAAACGACAGTGCCAGTGTTCATGAGGTGGGCTCTCAAAAAGCCTATGTTGCAAATTTGGTGGGAAAAATCTCCAAAATTTCTGTTTTACGAGCATGTGTTGCGCAGTTGATACGCACGCCTGTAACTTTGTGAATTTGCAATATTTTCACCCCAGATTTTCAACACTGGCATTTTTTCAGACCTCCTTGTGAACAGTACAGCTGTAATTTTTCACACACTGGACGAAATGTGTTTTCGCACTTGTGGTGTGGAATAGCGCAGTCAGTGTGGGAAATCAGTGTTCTGCACAAATTAAGAAACTGACAGTGGCACTGTTTATGAGCAGAGGTCCTAAAATGCCTATGTTGAAAATTTGGTGACGATACTCCATAAAATGACTATGTTATGAGCATTCGCTGCGCTGTTTTTACACACGCTCGTAAGTTTGCGAATTTTCAATATTTTCACTCCAGATTTTCAACATTGCCATTTTACCAGACCTCCTTATGAGCAGTACAGTTGTCATTTTTGACATTTCGCCCAAAATGTGTTTCCACCCATGTAGCACACAATGGGGCAATCGGTGTGCGAAATCAATGTTCGGGACAGATTAAGAACATCACAGTGACACTGGTCATGAGCAGAAGTGTTAAAATGGCTATGTTAAAAATTTGGTGAAAAAATTCCCCAAAATGACTGTTTTCCGAGCATGCATTGCACTGTTCCTACGCACGCTCGTACGTTCATTAATTTTCACTGTTTTCACTCCAGATTTTCAACATTGCCATTTTCCCACACCTCCATATGAGCAGTACAGCTGTCATTTTTCACATCTCGCCCAAAACATGTTTCCGCGCATGTAGCGCACAATGGCGCAGTCGGTGTACGCAATCAATGTTTGGGACAGATTAAGAAAATCACAGTGACACTGTTCATGAGCGGAGGTGTTACAATGGCTATGTTAAAAATTTGGTGAAAAAAGTCCATAAAATGACTGTTACAAGCGACCATTGTGCAGTTTCCATGCACCCTCATAAGTTCATGGATTTCTAATATTTTCAGTCCAGATTTTCACCATTGGCATTTTTCCACACTTCCTTATGAACAGTGCAGCTGTCATTTTTCACGCCATGTCCGAAATGTGTTTTTGCACTTCCAGCGCAGAAATGCGTGGTCGCTGTGGGAAATCACTGTTCGTGACAGATTAAGAAAATCACAGTGGCACTGTTCATGAGCGGAGGTTCCAAAATGCCTGTATTGTCAATCTGCTGTAAAACATCCCCAAACTAATTGCATTATGGGTGTGCGTTGCCCAGTTTCTACACACACTCATGACTTTACCAGTTTTAATATTTTCACTGCAGATTTTCAATATTGCCTTTTTTTCCACCTCCCCATGAACAGTACAGCTTTCATTTTTCACATCCTGTTAGAAATGTGTTTTCGCACCTGTGTGCCAAATAGCGTAGTCGCTGTGCAAAATCAGCTTTCGGCTAACGAACTGATTTTGCCACTGTTCATAAGGTGGGGGTCACAAGAAACCCATGTTGAAAATTTGGAGTGAAAATGCCAACGAATACCTGAGATGTTAGGGTTTCTGACCATAACGCCCCACCCTGTAGAGATTGACAGGCATCAGGGTTGTGACTTGGGATTCTTGCCTGTAATGCTCATACAATTCCGCACCCTACAGCCAGTGAGAGGCATCGAGGTGTGCCTTGGACTCTTCGGCCCCAAAGTTCACCCCATTCTCCTATACAGCACCCATCTCACCGTATCTCCTAATGGAATGGGGTGAGCATAAGGGCCAAAGACCCCAAGGCACACCGTGACACTTGTCGGTGTCTGCAGGGTAGGGTGTGGAGAAATGGCGTGGCTGTTGTGCCTGATGACCCAAAGGCACACCCCAATGCCTGTCAGTCTCTGCAGGGTGGTGGCAGGGTTGGCTTCAGTTCAGTACTTCACTGCCATTCCTATTATGCAGCTCTCTAACTCCTACACTACCAATGCCAATGTCAGCAAGCAAACATTCGGCATTGACAAAAGCTTGTTTAAACATTGGTTCACCCTGTTTTGGTTCCACCCCCAGCTGCTTAAAATAACTCTGGAGAGAAACATCGTTAACTGATTGTGATTTTGTTTCAGAGCATGCTATCAGTTTAGCTTCAGCAGTTTCATATTTTAACCCTTTATGTACATCAGTCTTTTGTTGCCACTGTTGTTTCAGATGTCTTTCTTTCTTTCCTGGACTTCCGGATCTTGGAGCTGTGCTCAAACAAGTCCAAATCAAAGTCACTGAAAGGAAAAGTGTCCCCACCATTTGAGATTTTCTTTGCCTGAGCTCTTGTTACCACTGCTGTGAAACTGCAGTGTTCAGTAAATCGGAATAAATGCACCTGGACTGTTCGTAAGGCCAAAAACACTCACTTTAAAAATGAGCTGACAAACTCATGGGGTGACAGTAGACTGTTCTGGGAGACCATCAAGTCCCTAACCTAATAAAACTCCCCCCACCTTCCTGAACATTGAGGGTCAGCCTATGCAGGATCACAGTCGCATGGCAAATGTCTTCAACAAAGCTTTTACTGACCTCAGTGGAGTGTTGCCCCCTAGCTTCCTTCAACACCAATCAGATACTTGCACTGAACGAAACCCAGGGACCCAATCAAACTCCCATCTGCCTTTCTACTTCAGAGCTATCACCTTTATGGAAGCAAAAAAGTACATCCTAAAAGTGCTATGTAATTCCAGAACTAGCTCTGATCAACTTGACCTAAAACTAGTTAGGCTCACTCTGGACATAACACTCAGACCCCTCACCAAAATCTTAAATCTCTCCTTGGTATCAGGCAAACTCCCACGGATCTGGAAGGTGGTGGTGGTTACCCCTGTTTACAAAAGTGGTGACAGGGCCAACTCTGCAAATTGCCACTCAATACCACTCTCCAAGGCCCTAGAGCAAATCGTAAGCAACCAACTGATGGACTATCTTGATGAGTATCATTTATAATGTCAGCAACAACATGGATTTCGAAAACAACACAGTACCACAACCGCTCTAGTGGAGTTTACCAGCTTTATCCATAATGCGCTAGACAGAGGGCTCTTGGTGGGGGCAACATATATTGATTTCACCAAGGCCTTTGACACTGTCAATCACAATCTGCTCCTGGATCAGCTCTCCAGTACCGACCTCTCCCCTGCAACAGTAGCATGGTTCAGAAGCTACCTCTCTAGGAGGGTCCAAAAAGTGAAAATCCTGGATACCTTCTCTGAAAACCTTAGTGTTAACACAGGCGTTCCTCAAGGCTCTATCCTTGGCCCTCTACTGTTCAGCCTGTTCTTAGCCTCCCTCAATCGGTAAATGACCACCTACTACTGTACGCAGATGATGCGGTCCTATAGTCATGTAATTCTGACCCCTACATACTGGAAAAGCAAATGCAGGCTAATTTCACCGTGGCTGAGCACTGGTTACTTCAATCAAAACTGCTCTTCAATTATAAAAAAACTAAGACTGTTATTCGCATCATCACATAACAAACACCACACTCACCAACTTTGCATTCACAACAATCAGAACACTTCCCTGGAGATGGTTCAAACATTTAAATACCCAGGATTGACATTGGACCGCACCCTCTCATTTAACCAACACATAGACGCTGTCGCAAAGTCGTCAAATGCAAAACTAGGATTACTGTACAGACACTGAAAAGGCCTGACTTCTGAGGCACTCAGAACTACTGTAAATAGCTCAGTCCTCTCAGTGATAGACTATGGTCTAGCAGTATATGGGTCTGCCTCCCAAACTGCTTTGAAACGTATCAAAACACTAAACAAAGCGTGTTGTTTAGTCCTAGTTGTACCCCATCTCACTCACACCTCCGAGTTGTACACTCAAACAAAATGGCTCAACCTTGACAGTCGCCTCCAGTATCAAGTATGCATGCGCACCAAGAAGTCTATGCTAGGACTTACCACCCCAGGCCTGCAAAGTCTCCTTAGCCAACCTAATTCCAACAGATGCACTAGGGGTACAAACAACTCAACCCTCTGCGTCCCTTTATGTAGAACCACACAAGGCCAACGGTCCTACGAATACCGGGTACCACTTTGGCTTAATGCGCTTGACCTAGGCATCACAAAAGAGGACAAAATAGGCCCCTTTAAAGATAAACTCTGAGTGGTTCTCGCTACAAACAGGAACTGTGACTGTGAGACCTGAACTCTCCTACGCTCTTCCCTCCTCTTTCCTGCCACCCTCATTCTAACCTGCACCCTTGCCTCTCCTCTCTCTTGCTAACTAACACTCCCATAGTAGCCCCAGGTCCCTGCCTCAGCACTCCCCCAGTGAGTCTAGCCTCCTTTATGACTACACTCTTAGCACTTAAGACAAAAGAACCCACTGCTGCCCATCAAGTTCTCGCCTCCTTGCATTTAGTATTAGTTAATTATTTTACAGACTATATCATCCTCTGTTCCCTACATGATTCGCTCTATGTCCCGTAGATTCCGAAGTTGTTCACTTAACAACCTGTCAACCTAGCCTGCTTTAAATTGTGTCTGTATATTTTTACTTATGTAATCCCTGTTATTGTAACTATGTAACCTCTGTAACCTGATGTTCTCATGTCTTTCAAGGCATGGAACCTCCTTGTGTCTGCTTATGTACTTGTAACCATTGTAAATGATGTTATGCCCATGTATTACTACGACGTGGAACCTCTGTAAAAGAGCCTTTGGCTCAAAGGTACTTCCTAGAAATAAATAAAAAATCCTGGATAGTCATTTCCAATAATGATGGGTACAGGCAACTTAGGTATTACCCCCACTTTCATTTGGTGCGACACACCCTTAATGGTCAGTCACTTGGGTGGGGGGATATTATTGAGTGTCCCTGTGAATGCAGATGACACCAGTACCTGGTCCTTTTGCACAGTGTTTTCCCAGCACTTCAACATGCACTAGGGTCTGTCTGCTTCCCGAATCAGTGAGTCTCTTTACAGTCTTATCCCCCACCTTCACATCTGTTAAGTACTTGCCCCAATTTGCCAGGGATAAATCTGCTCCAGTGCCACTCTCCTTACTACGGCAGTTTCTTGTAATATGGCCTGGCTTGTTACAATTATAGCAAATAGTCTTTGGGGGTAGATTTGTTACCCCCACCAGAGTTCTTATCAGACTTTGAGTTTAAATGGAAAAAAGAATGTCTTACCAGTGCTTGGCTGTTACCTCTCTGCTGTGGCGTCTGTCTGGTCATCTGATAGTCCTCAGCCAAAGAAACAGCCTTTTCCCCACGTTCTGGTCGATGTTCTTTCGCCCAAAGCTGCACATCTGTAGACAGGATGTTGATGAATTGCTCCGTTGCAAATGTATCAGTCTGTGGGACTGTTTTGCCCTCTGGTTGGAGCCATTTAATAAGGAGCTCTCTGAGTCAGGTGAAGGCTTCTCGAGGATTGTCGAATGCATTGTACTTCAGGGACCGGAATCTTTGTCTGTAGGTCTCTCTTGAGATGTTGTATCTTTTCAGGATTTCTTTTTTCACAAGGTCATAGTTTTCTGACTGTGCAGTGTCCATACTACTGTAAGCAAGTTAGGCTTTACCTGTCAGGCAGGGTACTAGTCTGATTGTCCATTGCTACTTTGGCCATTGGCAGACTGTGGCAGTTCTTTCAAAAGTTGTCAGGTATGCCTCGATATCATCCGAGGGACACAACTTTGTAAGTTTAATGTCTTTCAAGTTGTTTGTACATTGTTGCTCTGCTGGACCAGTGCCAGATCCTTCTGCTTTGATAGTTTGCAAGGCATCCAGCCAGCGGCGCTCCTGTCGCTGCATCTCTTCTCTCCTGTCTCTTTTTGTTGTATAGCCCACCATTTGAAAAAGTCCATCAGGCTTTCAGGTTCTGTCACTGTCTGTTCTTTTTCCATAACTTGTGCTGGCTGTACAATCTCAGCTTGGACTTCTGTCTCTGCTAGTTTGGCTGCCATTCGCCTAGTAACCACTTCTGGACTTTCTGCTGCAGAATCTATACCTTTATCTATGCTTCCCTGGTACAAGGTCCAGTACCCATGCACAAAACTCCTGGCTTAGACTATGCACGGCATAAATCCCGCTTAGGCTGACATCATTTGTCGTCGAGGCACATGTCAGGAAGCATAGGAAAAACCAGGAGCAGCTGTAGAATTCACAGTGTTTATTAGTACTAGCAATAACATACAAAAAAATAAACTTGTTCAGTATAACTATTTACAAAGGCAGAATGAACAGAGAAGATCCATCTGAGTTTTCCTTCAGTCTGTCTCCCTAAAACAATTCAGCTCTGTCTTATGTCTTTGCAATCATCTCAAACTATAATTATATACATTTCAACAGTAACCCTATATAATTTCTAAACAAAGGGATCTCAATATCACTTACATTTCCACATAATAATTTGCATATATTTTTATACCAGCAGATATGCAAGGGAGGAAAAACAGAAACAGCAAGGGGAGACTTGAGAGGCAGTGAGAGGCAAAGAATTGCGAGACTGTCAGGGTGATGAAATCCTAGGTCTCATGAGAATTTGGTTGTGCCCGAGAAAATGTGGTTGTGCAACCAGACAGACAAGAGATAGGAAAGGAAAGAACAGAACAGATCCCTACTTTCAAACTCTCCATAACAACTGGGTCAGGGTCCTATCCAACCCTGTCACAGTGCTAGACACCTGGAACAGCCTCCCAAAGGAGGTGGTGGGTGCTGAAATAGTAACAGGATTCAAGAATGCATGGGATAGGCATAGGGGACCTTAGTAATAAGGCAAGGGGAGGAAAAGACCGGAGATCGAGTAGGGTCTGCGGTAGAACAGTAAGTAGGTAAAATAGGGCAGACTAGGTGGCCAGGAAGTCCTTATCTGCTGACAAATTCTCTGTTCATGACAGTAGGCCCTGTAGATCAGCAAGGCCAAAGCCTGCATGTCTACAACAATGTCCAGACTGTAGTGTTTAGTAAAGATGTGGACAGTATTCCAGGTGGCTGCAGCACAGATGTCAGCCGCACAGACATTTCTAAAGCAAGCAACAGATGTGTCCATACTCCATGTGGATGGACCATGAATTGCACTAGGAAGTTTCTTACTGTACTTCCTGTAACCGTAATACGATGTGCTAGCCATTTGGAAAAGCACTGTTTTGAAATAGGTATGTCCTCTTTCCCAGGGTCGAATGAAACAAAAAGCCGAGAATACTTTTTGCAGTCCTTGGTTTGAGCAAGATAGTATCACAGGATTCTCTGTACATCCAAAGTGTGGAGCAGTGCTTCACCTTGATTGACATGCTCAGGATCGTAAACTGGAAGGTGGATGGTTTGGTTTAGTGTGAACTCATAGTATTTAGACACCCGGGGCCTTTTTTTCAACAGGCCTGTAGATCGAGACAATATGTGACAGTCGCATGTGGTGAAGCTCGGTGTGCAAGGGACCCTGCGCAGGATTTTGGTAGTAACTTGGTCCCAGTGCCAAAGTCCCTGACGCAGCTGCAAGTGGACCATTGCATCTAACAGAGGGCACAAGGGAGGGATTGACGGAGGCTACCATCAGCCCCTGCATGTGAATTCCATCCTAGGACTGCAAAGTGTGGTGAGGGAGTGTGCCCGAGACACCCAATTGGGGTGCATGGTGGGTGCCTAGGCACACAACAAGAAGTGATGACTTACAATGGGGATGGTGTAGATGTGCCCCGTGGTGAAGCCCAAGACCCATGGCATCCAGCAATGGCAGTACTGCTGGAACATGGGGCACAGAAAACTGGCAGAAGTGACAGGGAGGTGCTTGCCAAACATACTGGAACTGCTGGCATGCCCCTTGTCCCCACCTTCACCCCCAAACTGCTCTTACCCAACAGGCCTAGCACCTAGTGGTGCATCGAGCAGCAGCAGCTGTAGTGGCAGTGTCACAGCATCTCCAGCCGGGGGGTGTGATAAAGTGTGCCAGTCCCAGGTAGGGCTGTATGAGGGTGGGACCTGGGAATATGCATTTGTTTGCGCCCCCCCTCAGCCATCCACCCAGGCTACAGATGGCACATATGGTGGCATGTCAATCACTAGGGTGCAGGCAGGACAACATAGCTGAGCACATCTGGGGCACACGACTACGATGGCAGGGCCAATACTTTGCAGTCCAGTACCACATAGGCGCATGGACACTGGTAACTTGAGTGGGAAGTGTCTGAGGTGTGGGCCACAGCACCAGCCTGTGGTACCAGCTACGTCACTCATCAACAGCTGTGCAGGTGCAGTTGTAGACCCTATGCTATTCAGTGTCATGACAGTGGGGCACCACATGTATGGCACCCCCGGTAGTTCTGAAATGCTCTGAGCCGAAGTGATTGCAGCTAAAAATAATGCTTTCCATGAAAGCATAAGCCACAACTCGCAGCTGGCTCAGAAGGAGCCAAATTAAGTTTCTCAGGCACATAATTGGCTCCCACAGGGGGACCAGATTGCAAATGGGAGGATTCATATGCAGAATACCTCGGAGACCTCTAACTGAGATACCGTACGCCCATCAGCAGGGGCATGAAGCTGATACAGCTGCTGGATCCACTTTCAGTGAGGAATACTGCAAACAGGAGTCTGACAGTGACAGGAAGTATTCCAACAACTCGTTGACCAGACTGGTAAATGGGTCCATATTTTTGGAAGTGGACCACACAATGAAACGCTTCCACTTCAGAGTACGTATGTCCAGTGGAAAGCTTTCTGGTCTCATCCGGCACATCAGCTGCTTTTGGTGACACCCCAAACCATGCTGTGGCTATGTTTTCAGGAGCAGTACCTACAGGTGCAAGGACTTCAGGTCTGGATGGACCAGGGCCCCTTATCCTGTAACAGCAGGCCTCTAACAGAGGCAAAGGTATCAGGGGCTCCACTGTTAGTTATTGCAGCAGCAGATACCATATCCGTCAAGGTCACAGAGGTTCAGTGAGGTTGAGGGTCGCACTCTCCATCTGTAGTTTCAGTAATAATGTCTGTATTAATGGAATGGGAGGGAATGCATACAGAAACCTCCCTTTCCAAAAGAGGAACAACGCGTCTCACCAAAAAACTCTAGACCCTGGAGCGAGCAATCAGCAACGCAGCAGTTTTGCATTGTGTGGGGATGGAAAAAGGTCTAACTCTTGTAGCCCATGAACATAGCGACATCAGAAACGGTGACAAAATACAGTGACTACAAATTTGGCAATGCAGGGGTTCCCCCCTCCCCGAGGTGCACCCCTCTGGAGTTGCAATATTTCGTGAGGGCCCCCCGAAGATACACATATCGCTGTAAATTTTGTTGCCAAAGTCCGTTCACCATTGTCATGCATTGCCATTTAATTTTTGCTATTAACACATGGAACCCCAGCTCTCGGTGACACTCCCCCCCGAGGGTTGTCTACCATGGAGGTCAGCAGTTCCCATTCATGTATCTTGGACTGTGACCTTCTTAGCTTCTCTGCTAAGATGTTTTGGACCCCTGAGAGATACCCAGCTGACAACTCCAGGCCATGTTCTAGTGCCCAGTGTCACACTCTCATTACTTCCTGACACAGGGATAAGAATGAGTCCCCCTTTGTTTATGTAATGTGTAACAGCGATGTTGTGCATCTGTACTAGCAGATGACCTGGAGTCCAGGTGCCCCTGGAAAGCCTGGAGAATGTACAGAACAGCTGTCTTCTCCAGAACATTTAGTGCAGTTTAGCTTCCAGCTGGGTCCAAGATCCTTGGGTTCGATAAGGGCACTGGTGTGTTCCCCGCCTAGATCCTGATGCCTCTGATGTGAGAACCTGAGTGGGAGCTGGGATTAAAAATGGAACTCGCCTCAAGAAGTTGCTGCGGTCCATCCACTGCATCACTGTTTTGCGTAAATGGGGTGCGACGAGCACCTTTTGGTCCATGTCACCCATCAGTTTGTCCCACTGCACTCTCGGTGTCCCTTGTGGTATTTGCATATGTAAGTGAGCCTGTGGCACACTCACAATGGCCACTGCCATGAGGCCCAGCAGGCACAGAAAAGTTCTGGCTGAGACATAAGGACTGCTGTACACCGAGTGCACTTGAAGCATGAGACATTCTGCCCTGTCCAAGGGTAGAAATGCTTTGCCCTGTGCTGTATCCAGGACTGCACATATATACTGCAGCCTCTGGCAAGGGGACAGTACTGACTTTGGGACATTCACTGTAACCCCCACCCAGGTCTTTGAATAGTTGCCTTGTGAGATGGTATTTTCAAGTTGGCTGCTGGACATGACTGACCTGAGGTGCACAAGACAAGCCAAAGGACAATACTCCGAACTGGAATTGCTCCCCTTCCAGGACAAATCTAAAGTACAAGTGCTCCCTCTCTATAGTGAACACTTCTGGAGCCAGCTGAGGTGTTCACTATAGCGAGGTTATAATATGCCTACTTAGTGAACAATGGGAGCCATCTAAGGTGTTCACTATAAGAGAGAGTTTGTTACAGTGGGGTTCTTTATAGCGAGGGAGTACTTTCTTTGATACTGTCTGATCTTGATATGAAGGTATGCATCCTTCATGTCCTGGGAGCAAATCCATTCCCTTGTTTGCAAGAGGGGAATCAGATTTTGCTGGGAGACCACGTGGAACTGCTTGTATTTTATGTAGCAGCTTAGCTCTTACTTTGAGGGTAGCTCTTGCAGCAGGGCACACCAGTAGGTCTTAGCCGCCAGGCACTAGGACCACACAGAAAACTTTCTAGCTAGCAGTCTACTAGAGGGGGCTGGCACACCTCTGAAGTCACTCTCTAATGTTGGCCTATCCTATAAGAGTGGGCTGCCCCATAGCCTCCTCAGTTCTTTTTCTGCTGTCGACCAATGCACGGAAACCACGGCAGCTTCAGTTGACCGCCATTTTTGTGCGCTTTCAGCGTTTCTAATTAATTTTCTTCTTTTATGTCTTCTAAACCAACTTAGACCTTGGATCACTCAAAAACCAAATGTGCCCGCAGAAAACTCCCAGAGAAGGATAGCCATTCTACTTGTGTCTGCTGCCTAAGCCCAACTCACAACATTCAAGCCTGCCGGATCTGCCAGGGCATCAACCAGGCCAACCGGCGCCACCAACAGCGGATCTTAGAGAACTTTCTCCTGCAGCAGAAGATCGCCTCCATGGAAAGGGAGCTGCAGGCCAGGAGCTTCTTGGTTTTCCCAGCTCAGTCCTTGGGATCTCAGTTATCGAAACCCCAGGACAAGGCTAGTGGGAAACACAAACACCGGGACAAGGACTGGATAGACCTCGCTCCTCCTCCTCCTCCTCCTCCCGGTCACCGTCTCTCCACCGTTTCTCGACCAGGGCATCATCAGGTGTCTTCTCTGAGGCCCTCCACACTGGTGCTCACATGCCCCACTCCACCTCCTAGGCCGGCTCATACCCCCGCCCGCGGCGTCCCGCAGAGGAGGGGGATGAGTACCACCCTGATCTTCATCTGCCTGATGGCGATTATGATCTGGATCCTGACAAGGGCGATAGTGGCGATATTAGCGGCTCGCCTACCCCCTCTACAGGCTCCTCTGAGGGCGATGGCGCCCCTAGATGTGTCCCCAAGTCTCCACCAGATGAACCCTCCTTTACGGCCATTATGTGGTACATCCAAGAGGCCATGGGATTTGAGACGGAGGAGCAGGATCCTGAGAGTCGCAAGCTTGCCACCAACCTTTGCCAGCTGGAAACTCCTCCATTGGTGGTCCCTCCTCTAATAGACACTTAAGAGGATGCCACCATGGCTGCCTGGTGTCGGCCAAATATGAACTCCGCCATGTCCAAGAAGGCTGATAGGCTGTGTCATGCCCAGCAGGGAAACCCTTTCTCAGGAAACAGGCTCAAGCAGTGATAAATGCTGCACATGAACGCACAAAAAGGCCTAAGCATCTGACTTCATTACCATTCGACAAAGTCACATTGGTTGGACCTCCTGGGCAAGCGGACATTTGCCTCCTCTACTCAGGCGATCTGTGCCCTGAACTACTTGGCTCACATGCTTCAGTATCAAAGTGCCTTGTGGGATCAGGCCAGAGATGCCATCCAATCTTTACCTGATGACCCTGACAAGCAGCAGGTCAAGGGGTCTCTCATGTCAGCCTCTGATGTTGGTACCCACTTGCTCCAAGCGGCCTACAGTGGTTTGGATGCGTCGGCTCGAGCAGCAGTGACAGGCATTTGTCTGTGCTGATACGCTTGGCTCCAGGTGTCTGGGTTCGCCCAAGATGTCCAGCTATCCATTTTGAATGCCCCCTTTATAGGGTACAAATAGTTCATCAGGGACATGGAAGATATCCTCGCCCATCTACAGGTGTCTGAATGCACCCTGAGATCAGCCCATTCCATGTATCATATGCAGCCCAAGTCCGAACAAAGGGCGCCCTTTTGTTGGGCCACCCAGAGACAAACCTGGGCGATGGCCAAACCTCAGGGAAAGCAGCGGGTGATGGTGATTGCTCTGCCCAGCCCCACCCCCTCCACCAGTAAGAACTCCCGCGGAGCTTCTGCAGCTGCTCCTCCCCTTCCTGACTCCATGTCAGACCTCCTCCTTCCAGAAAAGCAGGAGGTGGTCATAGGGGGTCGCTTCTCCCTCCATCTGGACTGGTGGTGGGAGATCACATCAGACTATTGGGTGCTGCAGCTCATAGAGGAAGGACACTCCCTGGAACTTTTGGAGTGGGCTCCGGACAGTCCCCCAGTTCAGTCCTCCTACCTTCCATTCCAGGTCACGTGCCTCTGATCTGGGATGAAATTCAAGCCTTGCTTCAAAAAAGGCCATAGAACCCATTTCACAGTCCCAGCAAATGAAGGGGTTCTATTCCCACTTCTTCCTGGTTCCCAAATGGATGGGAGACCTCCAGCCTATCCTGGACCTCAGTGAACTGAACCTGTTTATTCAATACAAGAGGTTCAGAATGGTCACCCTTCAGGGTCTACTGTCCCTGTTACACCAAGGAGACTGGATTTGCTCCCTGGAAATATAGGATGCCTATCTGCATATCAGCATTTGCGTCTCCCACAGACGCTTCCTCTGATTTCATTTTCAGGGAGCCCATTTCCAGTTCAGAGTCCTTCCATTTGGTTTATCTTCAGCCCCCTCAGGTGTTCACCAAGTGATTGGTAGTGTTGGCAGCAATCTCGGATGGCAGGGGTTCTATATTTTCCCCTACCTGGATGACTGGCTGTAGCAGCTCCGTCCAGGGCGCGTCTGCTCCAAACCCTTTCTCATACCTGCCACTTGTTTCAGGATTTGGGAATTACTCTGTCTGCCCAAGCCATTTCTGATCCTCTGCCATTGACTTTAGTACATAGGGGCAGTGCTGGATATAGCTCAAGGGCTGTCCTTCCTGCCTCAAGACAGAGTAGAGCGTCTGATGGACCAAGCCCATCAGCTTTACTCTAGCCTGCATGTTCCAGCCCAGGCCTTTCTGTGTCTCCTGACCGCAGCAATAGTTACAGTTCCAAGAGTTCCTCAGTGGACCCTGCGGGTCCAAAGGGACCAGCTCACAGATGACTTAGAACAGCCAGTCCTGGTCTCGGATCCAGTCAAGAGGGTGCTTTTGTGGTGGCTAGAGTCCAGCAACCTCCTGAGAAGGGTGCCAGTTTTCATTCTACCCTTGCAGCAGATCCTCACCACAGATGCCTCGGGCCTAGGATGGGTCCCACCTAGGGGCTCACCAGACTCTAAGGACATGGTCCAAGGCAGAAGCGTATCTCCACATAAATGTCCTGGAGATGCGATCTGTTCTGTATGCCTTGCAGGCCTTCCAGACCCAGCTCACCCCCGGCCCACTGCTGATTCACTCTGACAATTCCAGCATGGTCCATTATATCAACAAGCAAGGGGGGACTCATTCTTACCTCCTGTGTCAGGAAGCGATGAGTCTGGTATTGAGCCATAAACCACGGCTTGTTAATCTCAGCCATGCATGTTCCCGGTGAACAAAACATCTTGGCAGACAGCCTAAGCTGGTCTCAGTCTCAGGTTTACAAGTGGGAGCTGCTGACGTCTGTGGTGGAAGACCAGTTTGACTGGTGGGTTTGACCAGACTTGGACCGTTTTGCGTCCCCACTCAGCACAAAACTGCCACTTTTCTACTCACTCGCTCTAGGGCCTGGAGTTTTCTGGTGAGATGCATTGTCCCTCTCTTGGAAAGGGCAGTTTCTGTACATCTTCTCTCCCTTCCAGATCCTTCAGAAAATTCTGATCAAGCTTCAGATGGAAGGAGCAACTATGATCCTGATTGCCCTCCTGTGGCCTTATCAGATCTGGTTCGCCTTGCTTCAACAGTTGGCAGAGGAACCTCCAGGGCCTCTGCCCCTTTTGTACAGGACTGCTCTCCCAGGAGCAGGGCACCCTGGTCCATCCTCACCTCAAATCTTTCCTTCATGCCTGGCTCCTGAGGACATAACCATTGCAAGGTTTGGGGTGTCCCTAATGTGGCGGATGTCTAGGTGGCAGCTCGGAAACCCTCCACCAGGGTCACCTATTCTATGAAGTGGAAACATTTTGCTATATGGGCTGCTTCACACCACTTGGACCCCTTCACGTGCTCGGTGAATCAGATTTTGGAGTACTTCCTCTCCCTTTTAGACTCTGGTCTGAAGTACTGCTCCATCAAGGTACATCTTTCCGCCATCTCTGCATACCATGTACTTGTCAATGGCCGTTCTGCGGCTTAACTTGACGTGTCTTTCAAGTTTTTGAGAGGCATTCTGCAGTTGAAGCCTCCAGTCCACAATCTGGTTCCAGTTTGGGACTTAAATTTTGTGTTGGTAAAGCTCACCCTGCCTCCATTTGAACCTGCTGCAAGTTGCAAGCTATGCTGTCTGTCCTGGAAAACATTATTTTTAGTTGCTATTACTTCTGCTGGAACGATTTCCGAGCTTCAGGCGCTCTCCCCTGGCCCCCTTGCATGGTTCACCAGCTACCTCTGTGCCAGAACTCAGTGTGTAAAAATCAATAGCACCCTATCTGACACACGACCTGTCTGCTCTGGGGTTCCCCAGGGCTCTATTTTAGGCCCTCCTCTTCAGCCTCTACCTCAACTTCTTCCCCTCGGCCTGCCCAAGTAAGATCCTCCTCCATGCGGATGACGCTGTGCTCGTCACCTCTGACCCCAACCCCAACACACTCCAGGCCACCCTCCAACAAGCTTTTGATAGAGCTGAGCATTGGTTCACATCACGAAGGCTAGTCCTGAACCTAAAAAAGACCCAAACTATGCTCTTCTCGCATCGTCAAAACAAACCCAGTGGTGCGCCTCTCGTGATACTGTCTAGCACACTAAACCCCATTGAGCAGGTTTCCTCCTACAAGTATTTGGGCATTACCTTTGATTTGGCACTCTCCTTCCATTTCCATATCAATGCCCTTTCTGCTGCCACCAGTGTCAGGATTGGACTGTTATACCGCCATAGGGACTGCCTATCACAAGAGGCCCTTAGATTGGCAATCACCTCCTCTGTCCTGTCGCTAATTGACTATGGGCTGCCCATCTATGCTGCAGCTGACAACACTGCGCTTGGAAGAATCCAGCTCTCTATAAATAAGGCCTGCAGGCTAATGCTGGGAGCCTCTAGGCACACCCATACGTGTCTGCTGTACTCCACCACCAACTTGCTCAACCTTGAAGAAAGAGTGCGCTTCCAAACCTGCCTTCTTGTAAAAAAGACCCTGCTAGGGCTCTAACCCCCCCCCCCGGGGTCGCCACTTCCCTGCAGCATGCCTCCCCCTCAGTCTCCACCCACAGCACTGTCAAAACCTCCCTTATTGTCCCCAGGGTAAGGACCTCTATGACCCAGAGATCCTTTTGCTATCGGACTCCCTCCTGGTTCAATTCCCTCCCAGCCAACATAGCTGACTCCACTAAGCTTGGTCCTTTCAAGGTCTCCCTCAGAAGCCATTTGACAAGCACTCGCTGCTGCAACTGCACATAACCCCTAACCTGCCCCTTACCCTCAACCCTAGGCTAGGTCTGCCCTGTCTACTTTTGCTGTATATGCCTGGGGTCTCAGGCAACATCTGCTGACTAATGTAATAAAATATCTCTGGTTGCTACCTGGCGTGGTACTCATGTACCTATATTATGACTACTGTGATCTATCTATTACCAAGCTTCTACCACCAGTGAATGCCTAACACTGGTTGCCTTTTTTTTATTTTTTTGTACTTTATATTTTTATTTTATGATAATACAATCAGACATTTAATTGTTTACCAAGCACGGATATTACAAGAGATTTACATTTTCCTACAGAGGGCGCCAATCCTCTTAATAATAACATTATGAACCATCTTGTGCTTTACAGATACGTCATACAGAGGGATAACATTAGAGAAAAATTACAATTATTTTTTCCAAAAAAACCTTAAGGAGAAAATTATAGTTGCTGTAATGGACCCATGAGCAGCATGGAAATGATCCTACATCATAAATTCTAAAAGTCCCAAAGTCCTTCACCATACCAGATGGTAATGGTACCCATGCAAAAACATGTTAAGACACAAATGATGTGCATTTCAAATTCTAATCAAACAAAGTGTAAAATTTGAGCACTTGGTAAGCAAACCCTGCTTTTAGTATATAAATTCAAGGCAAAAGAAACATTTGACATCATTGTGGAACAACATAAGGGAATTAGTCTCTATGGAGTAAAAGAAAAAAGGTCCAGAAGTCCAACTGTGAAAGTATATAAAACAATAACTATACACATAACATGTTGTCCAATAAACGGACCTCAATATAGTGGGTTGCTCAGGTAAAAACCACCATGTCCAGATTAAGTTAATATCAAGTGATATCCATTTGTGCTCACAAGTACCTGATTTGGCGTCACCCACCTTCCAACTTTTAACTTTTAGCTACGTTTATATTTCACGGCTCCTCTTCATCTGAGGAGTGTTGGTCCGATTCAGTCTGACGAACAGATGGAACGGCATTCTTCTGGCCCCATTTCAAAGCCTCAGCTGGATCCGAGAATAGGAAGACCTTCCTGCAATGGGCAATCCTGTCGCGCTGGGAAAATCATTCCGTGTGGGATAGAGGCCTCCCTCAACATTGCTCTAACCCCATCAAATTGTTTCTGTTTCTGGCGGGTGGCATAGCTAATGTCTGGGTAAAGACTAACCCACTGTCCATCCTGAAGGAGAACTCCCTTTCTTCATGCAAGAACCAGCAGAAAATCCCGAGTTCCAACTCCGTCTGTCACCACAATAATAGTTCTGGGAATGTCTTGGTCGGCTATTCGCCCTCGTGGTGTGACCCGGTAGGCCCGTTGAAACAGTGAAACTTTTTTTTGAGCCTCAGTGCCCAGCTGCTGACCAAACCACTCTTGTAGAAACATCAAGAGGCTATCCCCTTCACTTTCCTCTGGCATACCTAAGATTCTAATATTGGGGGCTCTGATTTGGTTTTCCAAAGTCTCAATTTGGGCTTTCCAGTGCCTCCTCTCCTTACTGACGGATGATACCACTCCCATAGCGGCATCAGCTCTGTTAGAGGCATCTAAGGCAGTTGTCTGCGCTCCCTCCATGGTTACTTCCAGTGTAGTGACCCGGGTAGCCAAGCCATCGAATTTATCAGATAGTACAGTCATCGACTTAATCAATCTTGAAAGTTTAGCCCCTGTAGTTTGGAGAGTTTCCTCTGAGTCTGCCCTGACACTTTCTTTGGGCTGATTCTGCGTCGAGTGAGTAGCTGGAGCCACAGCAGCGCTTTTGGTCTTTGCTCCCGATCCAGATTGTTGATCTTTACGTGGGTTTCCCGTGTTGTTCCAGATTTGTATTACAAAATATTCTCACCTACCTTGCCGGACAAATATTACCACAATTAGCTTTTACTCAAAGTTTGTTAAGCCAAGCGGAGCAATATGATCAGAAAGGCACCATCTTGCTCAGGCTCCACAGTGCCCCCACTGGTTGCTTTTTTAATCTAAGCATTATGTACTGTACTGTTTTGTTTGCTGTGTTGTATTTCTCTCTTGACAAGGTGCCTTTGTAAATGAGTCTTTGACTCAAAGTTCTGTAAACCGATGATCTAATAAATAAATAAATGTGTGAGCAGCCATATTTGATTTTCCACAAAGACGGGATGTCTCTGCGTACCAATCCTAAGTTTCTTCCTAAGGTGGTGTCTAAATTTACTCTGACCTAGTCCATCCACTTGCCTGTTATCCTGAACATGCCAATCCAGGGGAAGCATTGCTCCATACTTTGGATGTACATAGAATTTTGTGGTACTATACACACTGGACAAAGGACTGCAGGAAATCCTCACAATTATTTGTTTCTTTCACCCCTGGGAAAGAGGGTGTTCTGGTGTCCAAACAGTGTTTATCCAAATGGTTGGCTAATTGTATTTTTCTGTTACAGGAAGTACAGCAAGGATCATCTTCTTCGGGGATATCTCAGTTATCAGGTCACACCATAAGAACTTCACCGTCAGAGAAGCAGAATCCACACGGAAGACTTTTCCAGCAGTACAGCTGGGGCCGTCCATGCTGATGTTGCCTGCTGATGCCATCAACCCTATAAAGGCGTGAGTGGCCCCACTCCCTCCTCAGTTCTTTCCCACCGTCGACTCCACTTGCATGGGGCTCCACAGAAGCTCTGTCGCAGTTTACAACTTTTTGCCTACACTTTTTTCTTTAGTGTTTTGTTTGGAAATCTCTTTTTATAAAGAGATTCTTTTACCTCATTTATGTTGTCACTCCTTCCACATCTGTCTTCTGTCACTTCTGCTGCAGAAAGAAGATTGCTTCTTCAGATGATCACGACCTCTGCATCTGCTGTCTTTTGCCTAACCTCGATGTTCCTGTCTATGAGCTCTGTCAAAAATTTAATCTTACAACCCAAAAGTGTTGGAAAAAAGCTCTGAGGAAATTCCTGATGGAACAGCAGGTAGCCAGCTCTGGGCAGGGGTCCTCCAGGGTCCCTCCTTCCCAATCACTAGTGGGTTCGTCAAGCTCCCAGGCCTCAAAGGCCCAAGATGAATCCTCGGCGGTGGGGAGTCACAGAAAGGACTGTGATCACTCCCCAGTGGCTTCTTCTTCCAGTGGTACCCCATCGGCTGCTGCTGCACCAATGACCTAGGCTGCCAGGCCTCTGCTTCTACCAGACCCATACCGACAGCCCCAACTCCCTCTTCAGAGAGGCCGGCTTTTGACCCTTGGGTCGTTGGCCGCTCGGTCGTCGACCCCTGACCCTCCATTGAGGCCTGATGCCTCTCCAGGCCCTCCAGGAATGTCAAGCTCTCGGAACCCGACAGATGATTTCTCGCTCTCTGATTCAACGATTCCTCCTGCTCCTTGGACACAGCCTGCTGTTGATCTCAATTCTATTTTAACTCAGCTGATGATGGCCTTGGTGCACCAGCTTGGTGCTCATAGACCAGTATCTCCGGGGCCGTTGCACACCCTGTCAATGCCTGTTCGCCCTCTATGGGCTCTGCCCTCCAGAGGGACATTGGTCCCTCATTCATAAGACCCTGAGCCAGAATAGGTCGACGTTGAGGAGTACCATCCAGATCTTATCCTCCTTGCGGAAGAAGAGGAGGAGGAGGAGGTTATTTTCCTCAGACAGGTCTACGTCCTTCTCAGTGAGTGAGGACTGTGTGAAGCACACTCACTGGCCCCCTCCGGAGGACCCTACCTTCTTCAACATCATGAAGCAACTGTCTGCTGCAATGGGATTTCCCCACTGAAGAAGAGGATGCCACCAGAAGAGACCTGGTGGACTTTTTGGAGATCCTCAAATCTCCACCAGAGGTCATTCCTCCCATTTTGACAACACTAAGGAATGCCAGAACTGCTGCATGACACCTCCCAGACATGGTCCTTGCCATGCCCAGGAGGGCTGGTAAGCTTTATCATGCCCTCCCAGGGCCTGCCTTATTATGCTGCCCAGCCTGAGACAAAGTCTGTGGTAATCAAAGCAGCTCATGATGGGTCCAAGGTGCGAAAACACCTCAGCTCTCTCCCCCCTGACAGGGAATCTAGGAGGATCAACCTCTGGGGTAAGAGGTTTATGCCTTCTCTACTCTGGGACTCTGGATTGCAAATTACCTCTCTCATATGGTTAAGTGTCAAAATACCATATGGAAAAAGGGCAGGGCTGCTACCCATTCCTTCCCTGAGGGTTCCCAGAAACAGGAGGTTCTTAAGTCCCTACAGGCCACTGAGGATATCAGTAAGCACCTGCTCAGGGCCCTGTATGATATGTCTGACACTGTTGCCAGGGCTGCTGCCACCAGCATTTGCCTACGTAGTCACGCCTGGTTGAGAGTATCTGGTTTTGTGGCAGATGTCCAGCAAAAGGTTCTTAATGCCCCTTTCAATGGCTCGAAGCTCTTAAAGCCAGATGTCCAGGACATGATCAACAATTTGTAGGCCTCAGGCTTAGCCTTCAAATCTGTTCACTCACTCTACCATACCCAGCCCCGGAGCAGACAGAGGCTGCCCTTTTGGAAAGTATTCCACAAATCCGGTACAGGCTCCAGACTCAAGGGTAAAAGGAAGGACAGTTCTGTCTTGCCTGCCTCCTCCTTCTCAGGTTCTGCCCAGGGGCAATGGCTCAGACCCTATGGCTGGATCCACCTCTACCTGACTCCTTGCCAGACCTCCCTCTTTTGGTCACCAACCAAGAGGTGATGGTCGGAGGTCAGTTCTCCCTCCATCTAAATCAGTGGAGTACCGTAAAACCTCAGATGTTTGGATTCTTTAGATAATAGAGAGGGGTCACACTCTGGAGCTTTCAGAACAGCCCCCAGAGAACCCTCTGATGCCCTTCACCTACCCTCCAGACCACACAGTGGTCCTTCGGGAGGAGGTACACTTCCTTTTGCACAAAAGGGCAACAGAACCAGTGCCCAGGTGGCAGAGGAACTAGGAATTTTATTCCAGGTTCTTCCTGGTCCACAAAAGAACCAGGGATCTGAGGCCTATTCTAGATCTCAAAGCCCTCATCCTCTTCATCCAGTACAAAACATTTTGCATGGTCACTCTGCCAGGTCTGTTGCCTCTGCTCAAACAGGACAACTGGCTGTGCTCCCTCGATGTGCAGGACGCCAACCTGTATATTTCAGTGTGCACACCACACAAGAGGTTACACCAATTTCTTTTTCAAGGTGAGCATTACAGTCAGAGTCTTGCCATTTGGCTTGTCCTCTGCACTGTAAGTTTTTACTAAATGCTTACCAGCAGTGGCTGCCGCCCTTTGGAGGGAAGGTCTGTATGTCTTCCCTTACCTGGATGACTGGCTACTCAAGGCCCCGTCCAGGGCTCAGTTTGTGAGGACTTTGGAAAGGACCCTCCAGTTGTTCCACTCCCTGGACATTACTGTCAACCTGCCCAAGTCCGTTCTGATCCCCACTCAGAGACTGCAGTACATAAGAGCAGTCCTGGACTCTGCACAAGGCAAGGCCTTCCTGCCGCTGGACAGAGTGGAGTGCCTCCTGTCTCAGGCGCAGGTGATGGCTCAGAGCCTCTGTTTCCACCAGAATTTATCTGCGGCTCCTGGGCCTCATGGCAGTGGCCATTGCCATTGTCCTCCTGGCCTGCCTGCACATGTGGGTGCTCCAGTGGACCCTTCAGGTGCAGTGGGACTAACGCACTGACGACCTGGAGCAACTGGTGCTGGTCTCCTCTCTGGTCCGCAAGGTTCTTCAATGGTAGAAGGAGCCCCAAAAGCTCTTGAGAGTGGTCCCCTTTCTGATGTCTTCCCAGCAGATTTGCACTACGGATTTATTTATTCATTTCAGATTAACACCTTTGAGCCAAAGGCTCTCTTACATAGGTTCCACGTCGAAGACATGTGAGGGGGATAGGGTACATTACAGAAAGGAGGGTTTAAACAAACATACAAGTAGCAAAATCGTACAGTCAAAACAAAATTGTATATACAACAGCATGAGGGTGAAACTTTTTTTTTTTTTACACGAGTTGCACAAGATTGTACAATGGCTCAGCCAGAGGCATTGTCAAACAGGATGCTGTATCTAGGACCAGAGCCTAAGTGCACTGGTTCACAACAGTGTCAGGAGTGGAAGACAGATGGGGAACACCACCAGTGGGTTGATATAGAGCTGGGAGGGTGGACAGGATAGCATGAGAGGGTAGATGGGGTTAAGAGAGAGTGGAGGGGAGGCAGAGGTGAGTGATGATAGAGGTGGCTATGAGGGAGGGAATCGGGAGGATAGAGGAGGGTGGGGAATGGGAGGCATACTAGAATGGGGAGGGAAGGGAGCTGGGAACTGGAGTGAGCAGGAGAGCAGGGGTGGCAGGTGAGGAATGAAATCGGGATGGGGAGGAGGATTGTGAGGGGGTGGGAGAAAGGGAGGCATAATGGGAAGGAGTGGAGGGGCAGGAAGGAGCAGGGGAAAAGGAGGGGAATGACCAAGGGGTAGGCATAACAGGTAGCTAGGTAGCCACAGTATTAAGGGTTAGTGAGGGCATGGGAGTGGTTGATGGTAGTCAAACGGGAAGGACCTACGATTAGGTAAAACAGTCACAGGATGCCTCCGGATTTGACTGGGGAGTGCACCTAGGTCCCTTCCAGACTTGGAGTGCATGGCTCCAGGTCAAGATGTCCCTCCACATAAACATCCTCGAGATGAGGGTGGTTCTGTATGCCATGCAGTCCTTCCAGAGCCACCTCTCTCCAGGCCGGTTGTTGATTTAGTCAGACAGTTTCAGTGTAATCTACTATATCAATAAATGGGGGGGACACATTCATACCCCCCTTGCAGGAAAACAATGAGGTTGTGGTACTGGGCACTGGATTATGGCCTGGAACTATTGGCAGTCCATGTTACAGGCATTCTGAACATCCTAGCATGCAGCCTCAGCCAGACTCAGTCCAGATGCACGAATGGGAGCTTCTGTCTGTCACAGAAAACCTGTTCGGCAGGTGGGGTGATCTGGAGTTGGACCTTTTTGCATCCCCACTCAGTGCAAAACTGCCCAATTTTGGCTAGCTAGTTCCAGGGCCTGGAGTTTTCTGGCAAGATGCGTTGTCCCTCTCTTGGAGCGGGAGGTTCCTGTACACCTCTCCTCCATTTTCTCTGATTCAGAAGGTATTAATCAAGCTGCATTAGCACCCTACTGGCTATGGCAGATATGGTTTCCATTACTAAAACATTTAGCAGCAGAACACCCAATTGCCCTGCCTCTCTGCAGGGATCTGTTGATGCAGGCATAGGGGACCTTGCTCCAGCCACACCTCAAGTTCCTTCGTCTGCATGCCTGGCTCCTGAGGACACAGCCATTGCCTGGTTTGGGGTTTCCCAGAAAGTGGCTGACATCCTGGTGGCGGCTAGTAAGCCCTCCACTAGAGCCACCTACTCCATGAAGTGGAAAAGGTTCACTATCTGGGCTGCCAAGCACCATTTGGACCCATTCACCTCTCTGGTGAGTCTAATCCTGGACTGCCTGACCTTATTGTCAGACTCTGGCCTCTCGTATTCATCCCTTAAGGTGCACCTTTTGGCTATATCTGCCTTCCATGAGCTGGTGGAGAGTCAGACCATTGCCCAGTTAAATGTGACCCATGCTTTTCTCAGAGGCATTCTGTATCTGAAGCCTGCAATCTGCAATCCTGTCCTGGCTTGGGATTTGAATTTTGTTTTGGAAAAATTGTCCCTGTCTCCATTTGAGCCAGCCGTGACTTGTGAGCTATGCTTCCTTTCATGGAAAGTTATTTTTGGTTGTTGTTACTTCTGCTTGAAGGATTTCAGAGCTTTAGGTTCTCTGGTGTGAAGAGCCTTATCTGATTTTTCACTTTTCTCAGAGACATCCTGCATCTGAAGTCTGCAATCCTGTCCCGGCTTGGAATTTGAATTATGTTTTGGAAAAATTTACCTTCTCCATTTGAGCCAGCTGCGATTTGCAAGCTGTGCTTCCTTTCATGGAAAGCGTTTTTGGTTGCTATTACTTCTGCTTGAAGGATTTCCGTGCTTCAAGCTCTCTGATGTAAGGAGCCTTATCTGATTTTTCACAAAGATGGGGTGTCTTTGCACACAAATCCTAAGATCTTACTTTAAGAGTCAGCTCTTGTAGCAGGTAACACAGTAAGGACTGTAGCTGGCAGGACCCCATGGAAAACTTCTAGCTAGCAGTCTTCAGCGGGGACTGTCCCCCAAAGTCAGCCCACCCCCGATGTCATGCATGATATAAAGGGTGGGCAGTCCCTGGCGTCCCTCAGTTCTTTTCCCGCCATTGACTCGCATTCATCGGTTCTACATATCATCTCTCACTAGTTCGACCGTCATATTGTATCTGTCCTTGGGCTGTTTTCCTTATTTTTCATCGAAAAAGTTTGTTTTTTCCTAAGTTTCAGACTCCTGTATGCCATCTTCACTGACATTCTTTATAGAAAGGCACTCCTCGAAGTGTGCCTGTGGCAAACAGATCCCTTCCAGGGACAGCCATTCTGCTTGCTTGCTGTGCCTAGTCCCAGACCACGACACCCAGGCCTGCCAGCACTGCCAGAGATTCAACAGCACCTGGTCAACAACCAAGGAAACTCTCCACATCAGTATTCTGGAGATGAGGGCAGTCTTACATGCCTTATAAGCTCTGGGCTCAGCACTCTGCCCGGGACACCTTTTTATTCAATCAGACAACATGGCAGTGATCTTTTACATCAGCAAGCAAGGGGGCACACATTCGTACCCCTTCTACTGAGAAGCCATGTGGATCTGGGACTGGGCCATTGCTCACTGCCTGGATATTTCTGCAGTTCACGTACCCGGGGTACAGAACACCCTGGCAGACTCACTCAGCAGGACCCAGTCCAGAGCACATGAATGGGCCCTTCAGCAATCAGTCGTCAACAGTCTATTTGACAGATGGGGCAGGCCAGAGCTGGACCTCTTTGCTTCCCCTATCAATGCAAAATTGCTCAATCTTTGCTCGCTAGATCCAGGGCATGGAGTTTTCCAGTCAGATGCATTGCCCCTCTCCTGCATTCCCTCCCTTCCTGCTTCTCCAGAAGGTGCTTCTCAAACTGCAAGCGGAGGGAGCACAGATGATCCTCGTAGCCGCCTTGTGGCCATGACAGTTCTGGTTTCCACTGTTGCAATAGTTGGCAGTCGAACCACCGGTTTCTCTGTCTCAAGCACTCACCTGCTCTCTCAGGATGAAGGGACCCCGGTCCACCTGAACCTCCAGTCGCTGCATCTCCATGCATGGCTCATGAGGACCTAGCCAGGTCATGTTTTGGAGTCTTTGACAAGGTGGCCACTGTTCTGGTGGCAGCTAGAGAGCCTTCCACCAGAGTAACTTATGCCATGAAGTGGAAGCGCTTCTGCCTTTGGGCTTCTGCCCACTGCCTAGATCCTTTGGCCTGTCCGGTGTACTTGATCCTTGAGTATCTCTTGTCCCTCTTGGACTCTGGATTGGGCTACTCCCCCATTAAAGTACATCTGTTGGCCATTTCAGTCTATCACACCTCTGTCCAGGGCAGAACTGTGGCACAGCTGGAGGTAGCTCAGACCTTCTTAAGGGGTATCCTTAATTTGAAGCCCCCGGTTAAAGACCCCATCCCTCCCTGGGACCTACTTTCTGTGCTGGAAAAGCTCAACCTACCCCCTTTTGAACCAGCCACAGTTTGTGAGCTTAGCTTCCTCTCTTTGAAAGCGTTATTTTTAGTTACTATTACCTCTGCTCAAAGAATTTCTGAGCTTCAGGCCCTGATGTGTAAGGAGCCTTATTTGATTTTCCACAAGGACCGGGTGGCCTTGAGGACCAATCCTAAGTTTTTGCCAAAGGTGGTATCTGAGTTGACCCTTAATCAAGACATCCACCTTCCTGTTTATTATCCTGATTACTTTGACAGGGGTGAAGCTCTTTTCCACATGTTGGATGTTCATCGCATTTTATGATTGTGCCTCTCTAGGACTAGAGTTTCAAAAATCAGATCAGCTTTTTGTTCCCTTTGCCCTCAGGATCAGGGGGAGCACCTGTGGCCAAAGAAACCCTTTCAAAGTGGCTGGTTAACTTTTACTTTCTGTTACCAGAAGTATGACAAACTGTTGCCGGCTCAGTGAAGGGTCACTCTATGAGGGGAGTAGCGGTGTCTTTTGCCGCCCTTTGGCATGTGTCTACAGTGGACATTTGTGCAGCAGCCACATGGAACTGTCCATACATCTGTAAGACACTACAGCTTGGACATTGCCTCCAGATGCAGAGCGGGCTTTAGCCTTGCGGTTCGACGGGGACTCCTCTCTTGAGCAGTTGGCTCTCTTAGGTTTCCTCCTCCCATTTCCTATCTGGGTCTCCTTTACTGCTTGGGATTCAGTCCTTATTGTTACCTGCTGCAAGAGCTGACTCTCAAAGTATGATAGTACAGTTACGCAAGAACTTACCGTAACAGTAGATTTTTGAGAGAAGCTCTTGCAACAGGTATGGCTTTCCACCCACCTTCCCCCTAGGGGACTCTCTACTGCACATGGTTTGCATTGGCAGCGTTCCGGTTTCGGTCTGTGGTATTTGCTTCAGTTCTGTTTCTGTTCACCTTCCATCAGTGCCGGAGTCTCCAGCGGGAGAACTGAGGGACGCCGGGGACCGCCCACCCTTTATACCAAGCGTGACTTTGGGGGTGGGCCAATGTCAGGGGCAGTCCACACCGAAGACTGCTAGCTAGAAGTTTTCCGTGGGGTCCTGCAACCTGCCGGCTACAATCCTTATTGTGTTACCTGCTACAAGAGCTTCTCTCGAAGATCCACTGTTACAGTAAGTTCTTACGTAACTGTACTTTTCTTCCTAAGGTGGTGTCTGAGTTTGCCCTGAACCAGTCTATCCGCCTATTTGTGTATTTCCCAGTGCATGCCAATCCAGGGAAAACACTGCTCCATACTTCAGATGTGCACAAGATTTTTAAGTATTATCTGCTGCGAACTAAGGACTGCAGAAAGTCAAAACAGCTTTTTGTTTCATTCGCTGAAGGAAGAGAGGGCATTCAAGTTTCCAAACAGTGTTTGTCCAGATGGCTGGCCACTTGTACTGTCTTTTTTTTTACAATAAGTATGGCAAAGAGTTGCCAGAGACAGTGAAGGCCTATTCCACAAGGGGCATGGCTGCCTCTCTGGCTTGTTTCAAGGGTGTCTCCACAGCTGACATCCGCACTGCTGCTACCTGGAGTACTGTCCATACTTTCACCAGGCACTGCAGTCTGGACATTGCCTCTAGAGCCCGTGCATGCTTCGGCCATGCTGTACTTCAAGGCCTTCTGTCTTAGGCCTCGGTCTGCCTGTTTCCCAGACTATCCTCATGTGTTGGTATCTGCTTTGGACTCATTCCTACAGTGTGACCTGATGACTGATACCCCCAAAGAAGAGAGGACAGTTACATAAGAACTTACCGTAACAGTAGATCTTTGAGGGCATCTTAGTCATCAGGTCTGCCTTCCCTCCCACTATGCCCCCTTTTTGGGGGTCCTCTTTTTGGACTGGCCATCTGGTGTCTCCAGCCTTTTATTTTGGCCTGGGCACTTCTCTCCTTGATCCCCCATGGCAGGTGTTTGCTCCAGTTGTCTCTGGGGGAAAGAACTGAGGAGGGAGCGGGGCCGCTCATGTCTTTATAAGGTTGATGATGTTGGCAGGCAATGTCAGCATGGGCGGCCCCAGTTGTACTGCTGAAAAAGTCTTCTATGTGGATCTTGCTTCACTGATGGTGAAGCTCCTACGGTGTGATCTGATGACTGAGATCCCCTTGAAGATCTACTGTTACGGTAAGTTCTTACATAACTGTTCTTTCTGGGTGTGGTTCATGGCCACTCCACCAGAGGTATGGTCACCTCAGTAGCTGCAGAGATCTAGGTTGCTGCTACCTGGAGCACTGTCCATGTCTTTACCAAGCATTACAGTTTGGACATCGCCTCTAGGCGCAGGGCAAATTTTGGCCTGGCCATTCTACAAGGCTTTATTTTATAGGGCTTTCCGACCAACCACTTGGTACTGTCTGTCAGTTTTTGCCAGAATTACTTGGGACTGGTCCTACCAATGTGGTCTGCTGCAAGAGGTGCCCTCAAAGTAAGATAGTACAGTTATGTAAGAACTTACCATAACAGTAGATCTTCAAGAGGATCTCTTGCAGCAGGCCATGCATTTTCCTCCTTCCTTCCCCCATTGCTTTTTTCTTGTGGCCTTTTGGCCTCCTGTCTTGCTCTCCTCTTCCATGAAGGAGATTATTCTGCTTTGCTTTTGTTCTGTGATTACCTCGGCTACCTCTTTGGTTCCCCTAATGGGCTTCTGGTTTTGGCTTCCGGCAGGAGAGCTGAGGAGGCTACAGGGTCCGCCCACTCTTACAGGATAAGCCGACATCAGAGGGTGACATTGGAGGGGATGACCCCCTCTGGTAGACTGCTAGCTAGAAAGTTTTCCATATGGTCCTAGTGCCTGGCAGCTAAGTCCTACCAGTGTGGCCTGCTGCAAGAGATCCTCTCAAAGATCTACTGTTATGGCAAGTTTTTGCATAACTGTACTTTCTCGCAGGTCTAACACTGATCTGAGATCTCCTGTCCATTTGGGGACCAGGAAGTGTCTGGAGTAGAACCCTTTGCCTTTCTGTTGTGAAGGTACAGACTCTATGGCATGTTTGGTTAGCAAAGCTTGCACCTCTTCTTTCAACACGGACAGATGTCCTGGGGGAATAAGCTGAAAGAGACAGAGGATGGCCTGGAGAGGATTCCAGCATTCCAGAGCAATGTCCCTTTACAATTATCTCCAGGACCCACTCATCTATAATAATCTCCCTCCATTGTGTTAGATGAATGGAGAAGCTACCCCCTACAACTACCTCCTGCAGGTGAAGTGGTGTGGAAGGAGTCCTGCACAAGTCATGCTGAGCTGATATGGGCAGCACCACTGACTTTGGAGGTTTTGGAATAGGCTCCTGGGGAAGGGGGAGCTGGCAAGGCTTCACCAACCTTCCCTTGGCCTTGCTAACTGTAGGCTTGACAGCCACCTCTGGCAGCAGGTAGGCAAAAGGATCCTTTACTTCTACCTTTACCAGGTGTAGAGTACAAGAATTTAACTGACCTTAAAGTCATTCTTGAGGCTTGAAGGCCTCTTCTACATGATATTCAGGTAGTTTGGTGCCTCTAAAAGGCGCGTTCAGCACTGTTTGTTGCACATCGGTTGCAAACCCAGCCACCCTGAGCCAAGAATATCTGATGCAAAAACCAGTGTCGGCTACCCTGGCAGATGCATCTGAGACATCATATGCTGAGCGTAGCAGATGTTTACCTACCTCAGCACCTGCATTCAGATTTTTAAGCAATGCATTCTTGGATGTGCCTTCTGGAAATGCTTGCACTGCAGCTTTGGAAACCTTCAAAAGGCTATTTTAATACATAGCCATGTGAGATTGATAGTTTGCAATATGCAGACCTGATGAGACAGAGGCTTATGTTCACTTTCCCATTACATCAGCTCTCCTGGATTCCTTATCAGGTGGAAGAGTACTCATATGCCTTGGTGCCCTGGATCTGTCATGGGTAGCCATTATGACCAAATAATCTGTTTCTGGTTGGATGGCATAATAAGGCTTTGCAGCAGGGGCAGGGTTCTGCATGTCAGCCTTTCTGGGTAGAGCTGGTATGGTATTTGGCTTATACCAGGCAGTAAAAGTGGCATCCTCCAAGGCAGGATAAATTGGAGGTACAATAATGAAGGGGAGTGTAGGGAACCTCCAGAAACTCCATCAGATTCTTTTTGGAATAATCTTCCTCTTCCACAGCAAATGTCATAGCAGTCTGCATTTGCTGCATTGTCTGAAAAGTAGGGTCTTCAGGAGGAGATCTGGGTGTGTACACTGTCACAAGCTCACCCCTAGGCATGGTCGGATCTCCTACTCCCAGGAGACCCCTGCCCCCCTTGATGAACCCTATGACTTTGACTGGCAAGAAGGAGAGCTTCCCTTCCTTCTGTCCTAGGAGCCTTTTTTTCAAAAAATTTGGTAGTAGTCGATCGGTCCTACTAAAATGAGGCATCAGTCTGATAAAAAAAAAAATAACCTTTTCCCTTAAAATGTATACCACACAAATTAGACCAGGCAAAGTTGATAAGAAAATCATAAAAAGTTTACGTAAAGAAAGAAAACAAAAAAAGAATTCTACACAATTTAGGGTATTGGGTTGCAGACAGCAATGTTAAAAACTGTGGAAGTGAACAATAAACCTACACACTATGAATGCTTACATTTTCTACCTTATTGATGTTTGGGATCCAAGGTATGAAAAGTCCCATCTGCAAGAAAACTTCTTCAAAGTTTCTGACAAGAGTTCTCAAAAAGTTCAGTAAGATGATTTCAGTTTCTGAATTTTCTTCTCTAGCAAAATTCAGGGTTTTTCAGAGAAAAGCTCCTTTCTTAAAAGTTTTTCTCTCCTTCAGTGAGGCAAAGTTCTCTAGCTATCAGTAGTTCTTTTCCAGTAAACTACCCAAAGCTAACACTTGCCAAAATTATACCAAAAAGCAAGGCTCTTAACTGAGTTTCCTCTTATACAGCCAGTGATGTCACTCCAGTCTACCTTTCCAATTGGATGACACATTTCTTTTACAAGATTCAGCAGTTACATTTTTATTTTTGTACCAGATTCAGTAGTTCACCTTTTCTCCTGGATATAAAATGTCAGCCTCAGTAGTTCATCTTGTTTTCTGCAGGTGTCTCTCTGGCTTCAGCCTAACCCTCTAGAGTATCAAATACCCTCAATTCCTTTAATATGTTTTGTCTTTGTTCCCCTGGCCAGTCCCCTGCTGTGACACTTACTTGAAATAGACAATAGCTTCCTTTAGTGTCAGGGAACCCACAGCAAAGATTACAAAAGAGATTCAGACTTCCAGTCTGCCTTTCTCCTAGTCTGAAATGAAGGTAGTAATATTTTCATTTTGTAGTTCCTGTAGCCTAGCCTTTGTGTAACCCCCTTGCAGATGGGGTTCCTGGGGGCCCTCCGGAGCTTGGGTAAATGCTCCGTGCCTGATTAGAGTTCGGCGCTAAAGCCGTTTAATTGGGAAGCCAGTGAGCGCTTTAAAAAGGCTCCGTGAGCTGTCCCTTTAAGGGCTGCCTTTTGCAGTCGAAATCAGTTAAAATGGAAGGGGGTTTGAGTGTTGTCATGCTCGACTCCAGCCCGGGCTGCCAAGTGAGCGCTCCAGTCTGCCATCGCTAATAGTGCAGGGGGAGCCCTGATACAGGATGTAGGTGGTTGCTTAAAATAAGCTGTAAAAATAATGATAATGTAGTTGTTCTAACCTGCTTTGCTTTGCAGCACAGAGAGTTTTGATTGCCTCCTCCATTTTAGTCCTGAACTACAGAATTGGACCAATCAGTACTTGGGACCCTACAGAGTCGACTGACCAATGGGGGAGCTTTTCGTTCTTTGAGAAAGGTATTATGGGCTATGGCGGTTTTTCGCACCACTGAGAACCGGAGAAAGTGACAGGCAGGTGTCGGCAGCCAATTGGATCGGGTCGTGCCTGAGTGAGAGGAGTGCCTCAAGCTGTGGAGAGCTAGGTGCGTTGTGGCTGGTGAGGAGAGAGGAGCTGTGTGCTTCTGCACTGAAGAGTGATCGCGCGGGAAGCGCGGGAAGGCCTGAAGCGGCCGTTGTGTGTTGTCGGCTCCAGCGGACGAAACCTGTCGGCGGGCGGTCAGAGGAGGCTGTGCTCTGTACAGCTACCCACCAGGCTCGACCTGAAGGAGGACTGGAAAATTGCTGAATCCTTTTCCGGTCCGAAGACAAGTGGAAGCTGCTGTTTGCAGTATCTCAGTGACGGTGAGTTTGTGGGAGCATTGGAAGCAGTTGCCTGGTGTGGTACCCCTCTGTTGCTGTTTACCATATAAATGTGTGAGGAGGCTTGTGTAGCTCAAGTAAATCCTGCTACAATTAAAGGACTTTGCCTGTTGCTGTTTACCATATAAATGTGTGATGAGGCTTGTGTAGCTCAAGTAAATCCTGCTGCAATTAAAGGACTTTTGCCTGTTGCTGTTTACCATATAAATGTGTGAGGAGGCTTGTGTAGCTCAAGTAAATCCTGCTGCAATTAAAGGACTTTTGCCTGTTGCTGTTTACCATATACATGTGTGAGGAGGCTTGTGTAGCTCAAGTAAATCCTGCTGCAATTAAAGGACTGTTGCCTGTTGCTGGTTACCATATAAATGTGTGAGGAGCTCAAGTTAAATCCTGCTGCCATTAAAGGACTTTGCATGTTGCAGTTTGCCATATAAATGTTTGAGGAGTCTCGTGGAGCATAGGAGTAGCCCTGTTGACGTTTAAGGACCCTATCTTGTCTGGAGGTCGTGAGTACTAATTCAGGGTAGTTCCCTGTTGAATTGCTACATTGGAACCAAATGGAATTACTGTACTGCTGACTGTTTAACTAACTTTTTCTTTCCTCTGTGTGAAAGGACCAGCTGCCACAGTTTGGACTAGCCACTAGGGCTTGGGTACCCAGGGACAGTAATTGATAGGGATAGGCCTGTGCACAGAGCTCTAGGTAGATGAGTATAGTGATAAGCTAATCAACTTGATTCCCCCTGTCCTTGTTGTTTCCCCCTGAATAAATCAGATTGTTTTGTACAGCTACATCCTGGCTACTGTGTACATTAATGGTGAACTGCTGCTTGGTGATTGCAACATAACTGCGCCTTACTTTACAGGGGGATCCCTGAAGGGAGCTGGATTATATTTTCCGTGGGGTAAGTGTACTGGTGAACAGAATTGTTGGTACCCAGTGAGAGTCACTAGTGGGACAAAAGGGGGGTTGCAGTAGCCCAGAGAGCTGTAACTGAGGTAGTCTTACTTGGGCTAACCCCGACCTCTGGGTGGAGGCACCCGTCCACGGATCTGGGCGCCTTACCCTGCCTCAGAGGGGGCAGACAGGGGTAGTAGCCCTAAGGGTAGTGCCCCCTAGGGGTTACAAATTGGAGGCACCGCTGGGATTAGCGTCCCCTAGTGGCTCAGTGAGGAGATACCCCAAAGATGGAAAAAATGGAAGGGGATATGTTGGAAAAAATTAAGCTGGGACCCATCAAAACCATGGTACACAAACTAATGGGTTGGGGTGAAGCAGAAGAGCTAGATTCCCCAGAAGATTGTATTATTGTTAGATGTGCCCTTGGGTACCTCGGCTACTGATATTGTCTCTGTTGCAGAACGAGTAAAGTGTTTGGGTAAGGTTGAAGTGAAAGGGCGTATGGCTGATTTGCTTGACCAGACATTGCAGGTGCTACTCCTATGCAGTGTGGCCATCGACCCTGAGAAGGTACCTCCTGTACTTTACCTGGAGGGTGCGTCCCAGGGGTGGAGGCTAATCCATATCCGAAGTGGGTCAGTCACTCCTGGGGGTTCTCCTCAAATGAACAGTTTTAAAGATAAACTGCTTAAATTGTTAGCTGTGGAAGGGAGGACTACCCAGGAGTTGCTACAAGCCTTGGATCTGTCCAGTGATACTACCCTTCAGGGTTCTCCGGGCGCCTCCCCTGGCCCGCCCAAAAGCTCCATGCTGGCTTCTTTGCCCTTGGCAGTCCCATCCATACAGCTTGATTCCTACCGTAAGTTAAAGCTTTTCTCTGGCATGGTACCAGTGCCTCCGGGAGGATGACCTGAGGCGAGATGGACTATGCCACCCTTTAGTCCAGGAGTGGCAATGCTCGAGGGGAGAAAAGGAAGAGGCTGATGGAGAGTTTGCGGGGTCCTGCCTTAGAAGCCATTAGATTCTTCCGGGCCACTCATCCAGAAGCCACTGCTGCAGAGTATCTCTCTGCTTTAGAAGGGGTTTTTGGGAGTACAGAGACTGGTGAAGATTTATTATGGAAATTCAGGTCTGCTAAGCAGTGGAGAAATGAAAAACTGTCCGCTTTTGTTACTAGAGTGGAGCAGGCATTGCAAAAGGCTTGTAGAAAAGGGGGAATCACTGCTGCAGCCCTGAATCAGGTTCGGCTAGAACATATTTTAAAGTCTGCCAGATTCTCTAGTGTAATTCTATTGAAACTTAAGTTGCATGATCGGCAGGCCACCCCGCCTGAATATTGTCAATTGATGAGGGAAATTCGAGAAGTGGAGACTGATGAAGAGGGGTGGGAACCCTGTGTGGGGGCAGTGAACCCTAGTGGGACCCCTGAGTCTAATACCCCTGAGGAGACTGGCTCGCCTGGAGGGTCTGAGGGGTCCCCAGATTTCCCAGGTACTGTGGGGATGCGGGTTGTTTCCTCTGACCCCTACGTGGAGGGTGAGTTGAGGGCTGAGATCAGGAATTTATGGGAATTGGTGAGGGACTTAAAGCAGTCTACTGTGTACCCTACTCGGCCCGGGGCCTCTGAGTCATGTAGAGCCCCGGACCCTAGCCCTAGAGAGCTTTCTCCCTCCACTAAGGGCCCCCCTCAGAATAGTGATCCCCGGGACCCTAAGTTTTGTTATCACTGTGGGGAAGATGGGCATTTCCAGCCTGACTGCCAGAGGCCAGAGAATTTAAGGAAAGTTAACAGCAGACTGATCGCTCGATACCGCCAGACCCAGTCTCGGGCCCCCAAGAAAAGTTGTGTGACTCAGGCCCATGCCCGCCGGGCTAACAATGTTGCTACCCCCAACTGGTCTGATGGTCGGCTGCCTATGGAGACCCGGTGCAGGTGAATGGAATTCCCACTAGAGCTGTATTGGACAGTGGCTCCCAGGTGACCATTATGTTTCAGGACTGGTACCAAGCACACTTATCTGAAGTGCCCCTGCAGCCTCTAACTGGTCTACATGTATGGGGATTGAGCGACAAGGTCTATCCGTATTTGGGGTACATCCGTGTCTGGTTATCATTCCCTGCAACTGTAAATGGAATAGATGAGCAAGTGGAAACCTTAGTGTTAGTTTGCCCGCCCACTGGACTATACGATGGGGTGCCCTTGTTGATTGGAACAAATGCCCACATGTTTGGACGATTGGCCCAGTTGTGCTCAGAGAAGCGAGCATTTCAAACTGGGTGAGCTTTGAGCATACCGGCTGTGATTCAAAAGGTCAGAGCTATTCAGGAGAAGGGTAGTTTGGAGGAACCTGAAGGCCCTGTGGGAGTGGTATGGAAAAAGGATCCGGCCCCCGTGGTACTTGCCCCAAATGAGCAATGTGTTCTGCATGGAGAGATACGACTAAAAACAGATGTCAAGAATAAGTTGTTGATGTTGGATGCGCCTGTGGAGGGAGGATTACCTGAGGGGTTGTTGCCCAGACCCAGCATTCTGCCGGCTAGAGCCCATGCTTACGTTAAGAGGATGATGGTTCAAGTGCACAATGTGTCTGATAAAGAGATTCGGATAAGAAGAGGGTGCACCCTGGCTAGCGTTCATTGTGCGGATACTGCTGTCCTACCAAATAAAAAGAGTTCTCAGACGGGTGATGGAGTTGCTCCTGATATGTTTGACTTTGGTGACTCTCTGCTGCCGACTGAGTGGAAGCGCAGGGTCAGTGAGAGGCTTGCCAAGAGGAATCAAGTTTTTTCCCTGAAGGAGTGGGATGTAGGATGTGTACAAGGGGCTGAGCATCACATTCGATTGCACGACGAAAGACCCTTCCGAGAGAGATCCCAACGTCTGGCTCCCGCTGACATAGATGATGTACGGCGGCATCTGCAAGAAATGTTGGCTGCTGGTGTAATTCAAGAGTCTAGAGCCCTATGCCTCCCCATTGTAGTAGTAAGGAAAAGAATGGGGCAGTTCAGATGTGTGTAGACTATCGTACTTTGAATAGGCGGACCATTCCGGATCAATATACCATGCCACGCATACAAGACGCCTTGGATTGTCTGAATGGTAGTAAGTGGTTCTCTGTATTGGATCTTCGGAGCGAATACTACCAGTTCCCGATGGCCCCAGACGACCGGGAGAAGACTGCTTTCATTTGCCCCTTAGGCTTCTATGAATTTATTCGGATGCCTCAAGGAATTTCGGGTGCCCCAGCCACTTTTCAGCACTTGATGGAACGAGCTGTGGGGGTCATGAACCTACTCGAGTGTTTGGTCTATTTAGATGACGTTATAGCGTTTGGCCGATCATTGGAAGAACATGAGCAACGATTATTCAAGGTCCTGGATCGGTTGGAGGATTTCGGCCTCAAGTTGTCTATCAACAAGTGTCAATTCTTCCAGACTTCCGTGAAATATGTGGGCCACATAGTGTCCACTGAAGGCATAGAGACTGACCCTGGCAAGGTGGAGGCGTTGACCACTTGGCCTCAACCCAGAAATTTAAAAGAGCTGCAACAGTTCCTGGGGTTTTGTGGCTACTATATGTGGTTTGTCAGAGACCATTCATGAGTGATTCGCCCCCTCCTTAATCTCACCCAGGGGTATCCGCCTACTCACAAAAAATATATGAAGGGTGTGCACACTGACTTAGAAAAGAAGTATTTTCGGCCAAACGATATGTTCGGGGATCGATGGACTGCTGAGTGTGAGGAAGCTTTTCATGACATCATATATCAACTCACCCACGCACCCGTGTTGGCCTATGCTGACCCAGCCAAGCCTTACACTCTTCATACTGATGCCAGTCTGCAAGGATTGGGGGCTGTATTGTACCAGGAGCACTTGAATGGGCTGAGACCTGTAGCGTTCGCCAGTAGAAGTCTAACGCCGTCAGAGAAGAATTACCCCGTGCACAAATTAGAGTTTTTGGCTTTGAAGTGGGCCATTGTTGATCAGTTCCATGACTATTTGTGTGGTGCCAAGATATTAGTAAAGACTGATAACAATCCTCTGACCTATGTACAAACCTCAGCCAAATTGGATGCCATTGGGCATAGGTGGCTCTCTGCCTTGGCCACCTACGATTACGCTGTAGAATACCAGGCGGGCTTAAACCATATAGATGTGGATGCTCTCTCTCGGAGGCCTGCGTCCAAGACTGAATGGGTCCGGTTGTCTGAGCCTGACATAAGAGCCCTGTGCCAGAAATTTGATAAAGAAGAACAGGTGTCTCCAGACACGGTGGACTGTGTAGTAGATCGTTTGGGGCCGCCGGAGAACTGTATACCTGCCGCCTACTGCCATTTCTCTGCATTGGACACCAGCTCTCTGCCGCAACTCAACAATGATGATCTCCAACAGGCTCAATCCTGTGACCCTATGATAAGAATGGCCGTAGAGGTTTTGCGGGCTGGAAGGGATGTATCCAAACTACGTTCCACTGACTTGCTTACTACCTTGTTGTACAAAGAAGGGCCCAAATTAAAGCTGATCAACCAACTACTATATAGAGAGACTGTGAGTAAGGAGGGCCGGGTGCAACGACAACAACTGGTGCTGCCCTCAGCTTTCAGAGAACTAGTTCTAAGGTCATTGCATAATCAGATGGGGCACCTGGGCATAGATCGAACACTTGATTTGGTACGGGCTCGATTCTATTGGCCAAAGATGAGTGCAGACGTGGAACAGTATGTCAAGACCTGTGGTCGTTGTTTGCAAAGGAAAGCGTTACCTCAGAAAGCTGCTCCCTTGGTCAACATTACTACTAGTGCTCCTATGGAAACTGGTCTGTATTGATTTCCTGAGTTTAGAGCCTGATCTGAGAAGTGTTAGCAACATATTGGTGGTCACTGATCATTTTACCCGGTATGCACAGGCTTTCCCGACCAAGGATCAGAAAGAAACTACAGTGGCTAAGATACTTGTTGAGAATTTTTTTGTCCACTATGGGGCTCTGCAGCGGATTCATTCTGATCAGGGAAGGGACTTTGAAAGTCGCTTGATTAAAGAGATGCTATCTTTGTATCTTTGTGGGGGGGTACACAAATCACGAACTACCCCCTACCACCCGCAGGGAGACCCTCAGCCTGAAAGGTTCAATCGTACATTGCTTGACATGCTGGGCGCTTTACAATCAAAAGATAAATCGAGATGGAGTCAACAGATTAGTACTGTAGTTCACGCCTACAATTGTACAAAAGTGATGCCACAGGGTTCTCCCTATCGACTGATGTTTGGAAGAGAGGCTAGATTGCCAGTGGATGTGTGTTTTGGGGTTTCCCCTGATGGGGTGCGAGCAGAAAACCATCTACAGTATGTACAGAAATTAAAGGCCCAATTAAATCATGCCTACCAACTGGCCCAGACCATGGCTGCTAAACGAAATCTGGCTAACAAGGAGAGATATGACAAAAAAGTGAAAACAGTAGAGTTGAGAAAAGGGGACAGAGTGTTGTTGAGAAATCTGGGACTGCATGGCAAACATAAAATTGCTGACCGATGGCATCACCTCCCTCATATTGTTGTGGGACAGCTGGCAGACCTACCTGTGTATAAAGTGCGGCCTGAAAACAATTCGAAATATGTGAAAACCATACACAGAAATCATCTGCTGCCAATTGGGCAGATCTTGATTGAAGTTGAACCTTCCTCTACCCCTCCTTCCAGGCCCGTGACTAGATCTGTTACTAAGAAAAGAACCAAGCCCGTGGAGCCTTCAACAAGTCCACCAAGGGAGCCTTGTCCAACCCCCCCTGCAGAAGGAGATGGTCAACACTCAGTGTCAGAAGACAGCGAAGATGATGTTGAATACTATCCCTCTTATGAACTAAGCCAATTGTTTCGGGGCAATCCCCTCCTTAACTCAGGAACTAAAGCTAGCCCATCTGTGTTGATTGAGCCCTCTACTTTGTCCCCGGAGGAATTGCCTCCAGAAGATGAATGGGGTAGCAAACAAACTCAAGGGGCTGAGTCCTTAGGCTTGGTTGAACTGTCTGGCTTGGCTGAACTATCTGATTTTTTTCAGAAGAAGAGAGTGAGGTGGGGGAACAAGCCAGTGATAGGCCAGAACTTGAAGAATATTTTGAATGCCCTGATGGTTCCCCTTCAGTAACTAGACAACCCCTAGATGAGCCCAGTGGGGTGGATTCAGGGATAGAAGGTCAAGCCCCTGATGGTGTTATAAGTACCGAGCCTGATACCCTTGAAGGGATTCCCTGCTAATGTCCCTGACATGGGAGTGGAGTCAGGGCCTGGTTCAGAATCCCCTGAGACCCCTAGACGATCCGGCTGACAAATTTGGCCAGTAATAAAGTTAAGCTATGAATCTTTGGGTCAGCCAGTGGACCTGCCCTTAAATGTGGTCCACAAGGAGGTGTATGTGTCCCCAAGTTCTTTGCCTAAGTTAGCCTTGGGGGATAACTCCAGACTATTAGTAAAGCCTTTTGAGTGTGGCGCCCCTGTCCCGGGGAACCAGTTAGTAGCTAACAGAAGAGGGAGCCCCTCAGTCCCGGGGTCATGGGTAGGATCCTATGACCTGAGTTAAAAAAGTGTAAGATTCTATATGTATAATGTGTATACACTATAGTGCACTGTGAATCTAATATTCATGTATGTAAGGTGAAATGTGATATAGTGTTACTTGGGGTATTCACCTATTTTGCTTTAAGGGTAATTACTTGACGCGGACGCCAAGCTTTTCCAGGCCAGGGAGGGTGTAACCCCCTTGCAGATGGGGGTTCCTGGGGGCCCTCCGGAGCTTGGGTAAATGCTCCGTGCCTGATTGGAGTTCGGCGCTAAAGCCATTTAATTGGGAAGCCAGTGAGCGCTTTAAAAAGCCTCCGTGAGCTGTTCCTTTAAGGGCTGCCTTTTGCAGTCGAAATCAGTTAAAATGGGAGGGGGTTTGAGTGTTGTCATGCTCGACTCCCGCCCAGACTGCCAAGTGAGTGCTCCATTCTGCCATCGCTAATAGTGCAGGGGGAGCCCTGATAAAGGATGTAGGTGGTTGCTTAAAATAAGCTGTAAAAATAATGATAATGTAGTTGTTCTAACCTGCTTTGCTTTGCAGCACAGAGAGTTTTGATTGCCTCCTCCATTTTGGTCCCGAACTGCAGAATTGGACCAATCCGTACTTGGGACCCTACAGAGTCGACTGACCAATGGGGGAGCTTTTCGTTCTTTGAGAAGAGTATTATGGGCTATGGTGGTTTTTCGCACCACTGAGAACCGGAGAAAGTGACAGGCAGGTGTCGGCAGCCAATTGGATCGGGTCATGCCCGAGTGGAGAGGAGTGCCTCAAGCTGTGGAGAGCTAGATGCGTTGTGGCTGGTGAGGAGAGAGGAGCTGTGTGCTTCTGCGCTGAAGAGTGATCGCGCGGGAAGCGCGTGAAGACCTGAAGTGGCCGTTTTATGTTGTCGGCTCCAGCGGACGAAACCCGTTGGCGGGCGGTCAGAGGATGCTGTGCTCTGTACAGCTACCCACCAGGCTCGACCTGAAGGAGGACTGGAGAAAATTGCTGAATCGCGCTCGGTCCGAAGACAAGTGGAAGCTGCCGTTTGCAGTATCTCAGTGACGGTGAGTTTGTGGGAGCATTGGAAGCAGTTGCCTGGTGTGGTACCCCTCTGTTGCTGTTTACCATATAAATGTGTGAGGAGGCTTGTGTAGCTCAAGTAAATCCTGTTGCAATTAAATGACTTTTGCCTGTTGCTGTTTACCATATAAATGTGTGAGGAGGCTTGTGTAGCTCAAGTAAATCCTGCTGCAATTAAAGGACTTTTGCCTGTTGCTGTTTACCATATAAATGTGTGAGGAGCTCAAGTTAAATCCTGCTGCCATTAAAGGACTTTGCCTGTTGCAGTTTGCCATATAAATGTTTGAGGAGTCTCGTGGAGCTCAGGAGTAGCCCTGTTGACGTTTAAGGACCCTATCTTGTCTGGAGGTCATGAGTACTAATTCAGGGTAGTTCCCTGTTGAATTGCTACATTGGAACCAAATGGAATTACTGTACTGCTGACTGTTTAACTAACTTTTTCTTTCCTCTGTGTGAAAGGGTCCCTACCAGCTGCCACGGTTTGGACTAGCCACTAGGGCTTGGGTACCCAGGGACAGTAATTGATAGGGATAGGCCTGTGCACAGAGCCCTAGGTAGATGAGTATAGTGATAAGCTAATCAACTTGATTCCCCCTGTCCTTGTTGTTTCCCCCTGAATAAATCAGATTGTTTTGTACAGCTACATCCTGGCTACCGTGTACATTAATGGTGAACTGCTGCTTGGTGATTGCAACATAACTGCGCCTTACTTTACAGGAGGTCCCCAAAGGGAGCTGGATTATATTTTCCGTGGGGTAAGTGTACTGGTGAACAGAATTGTTGGTACCCAGTGGGAGTCACTAGTGGGACAAAAGGGGGGTTGCAGTAGCCCAGAGAGCTGTAACCGAGGTAGTCTTACTTGGGCTAACCCCGACCTCTGGGTGGAGGCACCCGTCCACGGATCTGGGCTGCTTACCCTGCCTCAGAGGGGGCAGACAGGGGTAGTAGCCCTAAGGGTAGCGCCCCCTAGGGGTTACATTTGATATGTAACCAGGCATGAGAGCAGTCTCAGCACTTGATTTTATCATAGAATGCTTAAGGGGCAAGTGGCTTAATTCTGAACCACAGCCCATATATGTGTGGGCTATGTCATCACATACCACAGAATCCTCACTGCAAGAGGATACAGTGGAGCTAGAACATGGAGCATAATGTTCCTCTTCATATCCTTACTCCTCCATTATGAGGTCATGATTATATTCCTACTCATTGCTGACATCCCGGTCAGCGACGTGAATATTAGACCTCACTGGCAAAGCTACAGGCCGCTGCTCAGGAGGTGCTTGAGGTGCCAGTCGAAGTTGATGGGGCTGTGATACAGCAACCTCTGTCAATAGCAATGCAGGCTGCACCAGCAAGCCTGGCAGTATGTGCCGTATCATATCTGAAAATTACACAAACACTGCCTGTGCGTCAATGGGCCTGCTCCCATTGATGACTGTAACATACCATCTATAGTAGGTACAGCAGTGCCTAAGCCCAGCTTCGACCTTGGTATCTGACTGATGGTTGGGGAGGGGGGCTGGCATCACCTCCATTGGTATGGACAATGACAATGTAGGTTGACTACTGGCCACAGCGGTGACCTGGATCTCAGTGGGGAAGCTGATCTATCGTTATCCTTATGTTTCTGCTTATAACCGGATGACAACCTCTCTTTCAGTCTTTTGACTTCAACTGCAACTCTGTCGATGGGGCTGATGACGCATCCTTTTGACCCTGGGATTCTTGCATGGCTGCTAGAGTTTTTTCTGATGAAAATGTCCGGGATCTTTTTTCTGTCACCTTGTTGCTTGATTGAAGCCTTGGAAAATCTCACAAGTCCTGACATTATCAGAAAAGGAGATATACATATTGTGGGTGTCATGCTTATGCATTTTTTTCACTGCACTTGCAGCACCGGAGCAACTGCATTGGTTTCAGTGGCTGTCGTCGAGGCACAGGTCAAGAAGCATAGGAAGACCAGGGGCAGGTATAAAATTTGCAAGTAGTGTTTTATTTTTCTCCAACAGCAAAATAAAAAATAAACTTTTTTTCAGGATAACTGTTTACAAAGACAGTACAAACAGAGAAAACAAAGTCCTTCTTCTGAGGATATCTCTTAATTCCAAGTTTCAGTCTCTGTGTGTCACTCTCCTTGTCTCTCTAGCAAAGCATTGCTGCTCTTTTTTAAGTCTTTGGGAAATCTTTACGCGAGCTTGCTTCTAACAGAATGTTCTTGTAAATTAACAGAATGTTCTTGTCAGTTTCATTCCTTGCAGGTGCAGCAAAACAGTACATGGTGTCCTAGAGCTGACCTCTTGTTGACAACTCAGCAAAGGGCTTAACAACTGTTTTTCAGGTTAATCCCCTGAGTTCCAAATAGCTTTTTACAATCATTTCAGCAGTTGAATTATATACCGGTTTAAACAAAGGGATACAGTTTCAAACAAAGGGATCCCAGTATCACTCTGTTTTACAGAGATTCACATATATTTTTTTATAACTGCAGATATACAAGAGGGAAGAAAAGATAGAAATAAACAAGAGGGAAGAAAAGATAGAAATAGCAAGTGAAGATAGCGAGGAGCGGAGAATCGCGAAAACCATCGGAGTGATCACTGTCTTTGCTATTTTGGCTGCCATTCTCCTGGTAACCTCTCCTGGAGTTGCTGCTGCTGAATCCATACCTTTCTCAGTGCTTCCCTGGTACTAAGTCCAGTGCCCATGCACAAAACTCCTGGATTAGAGTATGCATGACGTAAATCCCACTTAGGCTGACACCATCTGTTGTCGAGGCACAGGTCAGGAAGCATAGGAAAAACCAGGAGCAGTTTTAAAATTCATAACAAGAGTCTTTATTTGTACTAGCAGTAACATAAAAAAATAAAATTGTTCAGACAATACCTATTTACAAAGGCAAAATAAACAGAAAATGCATCTGAGTTTTCCTGCAGTCTGTGTCCATTTTTTGCAAGCAGTTGCAGCTCTGTCTTTTATAAGTCCTCCCAACACCCCTTCTTAACAAGCATCCTGTTTTTTCTAATATGTTCTAGTATATTTCAGGTAGGTGCTGCAAGAGCACAATGTCCCAGAACTAAGGCCCCTTTTCCACAGTTCTTCTGCAAAAGGCTTAAAAAATTGCACTCGGGTAACTGCTTGCATTTCCAATAGCTTTTTGAAATCGTCTCAAACTATAATTATATACATTTCAACAGGAACGCTATATATTTTCTAAACAAATGGATCCCAATATCAGTTACATTTCTACATAAAATGTGCATATATTTTTATACCAGCAGATATGCAAGGGAGGAAAAGACAGACCGTAAGGGACGACTAAGACATAACGAGAGGCAAAGAATTGTGAGACTGTTGGGGTGATCAAATCCTAGGTCTCACAGGAAACTTTGGGACAGAGTCCTATTCAACCGTGTCACATACACCCCCCTCCTTAAGAGGGAACCTGTTTTATCAAACAGGCTTCCAAAACATTCTATTAATTCTCTACCAGTATTAGCTTCTAATTTTTAGAAATTAAGCATATGTGCAGTATCCTTTTTTTCTGTCAGCAAACAGTGATGTTTAAACTCCTACATTTGTTTTTCAACCTTCAGAACCCTCAATTCCTGATCCATATCTTGACAGAAAATCGGCATTGCTATTCTCTTTACCAGATTTGTATATCACCTTGAATTTAAATGGCTGTAGTGCCAGGTACCAGCTTGTGATTCTGGAATTTTTATCTATCATTTGGTTAAGCCAACAGGGGATTGTGATTTTTAATAAGTACAAAGTCAGTTCCTAGCAAATAAAATTTAAGGGACTCCATGGCCCACTTTGCTGCTAAACATTCTTTTTCAGTGGTGGAATACTTTTTCTCTGTCATGCAACTTCCTACTTATGTACAGACTAGGATGTTCCGTCCCATCTATATTTTGACTCAGGACTGCACCTAGGCCTACCTCTGATGCATCTGTTTGTAACAAATGGTTTCACAGTCTGGGCTTCTTAAAACAGGGGCTGAACATAATGCAGCTTTAATGGCTTGAAAATCTTCATCACACAGTGGGGTCTGTCACAAACCCACTCAGCAGGTCAGCCCTCTATTCCCAAAGTGCCAACCTCTGAGCGCAGTCTTGTGTACAGTTAACAGAACAAGGTAACCCTCTTGTCCATTTTTATGGGTTTGAATCAACCTTTGATCTCAAGTTCTGGAGGGATTCAAACTGTGAACCTCTTGCTAGCATACCCAATGCACAGGCTCAGATATATCTGTCTTTGGGGGGCCAGATATCTTTGCCTATGGGCACCTAACCAGGTATACAGAAAATGAGCCCATAAAAACTTAAATAAAGACTTCAGATTATTCTTACTTTTCCAGTTTAGTATCACCATTCAAGCGTATGCCTAGTGTCAGCTATATCCATATATACTCTACTTGTAAAGGAAAGAAATCAAAGACAGACCAAGTAAGCTGTAAAAAGAGTTGCTAAAATAGATAATAATATGTAAAACATACAATACATAACTATTATATCACAAGACGTACACATCTTTTAGGTTTAAACAGTACCTACAGTACTTAGATTTGTCTGTATCTCTAAATCTGCTTAAAGTGTTCAAAGATGTTTATTGGTCAGAGTCTAGATAAAAGTGTCCCTGTGAAGTAAAACAGAATAATGTTTAAACGCGGGCTTTCCCCACCTATTTGCATGAGGTCACCTAGCTCCTACCTGTCAGGATATATATAAAAAAAATATCTATATAAAAACAGGATGTCTTTTCCAAGTATTAAATTCTGCAACCTCAGCATAACTCATGTTCTTCAAATGACATTTCTTTGATCTATGATAAGCTTCCCCCTCTCACACAGACATCAAAGCCTTAATGATTTTGCACCAGTTTGCTAAACCTGGTTTCCTCCTGAAACATCATAAAACGGATATGCTCAACTCAGGCCTCTTCCAGCCTGTAATTAACTTTAGATAAAAGAGGATATCTTTGATCAAGGTCTGTTCTACTCCGTAATTAGCTTCAGGCCTTCCATGTAACACCTGGTATCTAAAACCTGTGTGAGTGTGTGTGTGATCTCACATGCTGTTTCAGCCTTTTCTCATGGGAGACAGTCCATACACATTTTTATTTTATATTTGAAAAAAAAAATCATACAGCACTCAGAACTGGCTGTCCACGTCACAGGGTCCATTTCACATTATTTGGGTACCGTTTTTTCATGAGTTCAGTGAGGGGAGTAGCTAACTTTGCAAAGTTGGGAACAAATCTCTGCTAATAACCAGCCAGTCCTAAAAATGACCTGACATGTTTCTTTGTTTTAGGGACAGGGCTGTTAGCTACAGCTTCTATTTTTGAAATTTCTGGCTTAACGTCTCCTTTTCCCAACACCTAGCTCAAATATCTGTTTTTCTGCATGCCCAATGCACATTTGGTAGGATTAATAGTCAGAACTGCATTTTTGATAGCTTGGATAACTGCTCGTAGGTGTGCCAGGTGGCTTTTCTAGTCTGGACTGTACACCATGACATCATCCAGGTGTGCAGCACAATAACCAGTGTGAGGGGATAAAATTACATCCATGTACTGCTGGAATGTAGCTGGTGCATCATGTAAACCAAAGGGCATGGTGGTGAACTGATAGAATCCAACAGGAGTGGCAAATGCAGTTTTATCTCTGGATTCATTAGCTAAAGGGATTTGCCAGTAACCCTTCGTGAGATCGAGGGTACTGATATACTTTGCACTCCCTAGTCTGTCCACCAAATCATCTGTTCTGGGCTTAGGATAACTGTCAAATTCTGATACTTGATTAAGTTTTCTAAAATCAAGGCACATTCTAACACCCTCTTCTTTTTTGTTTACAATTACCATTGAAGATGACCAAGCACTCCTTGACTCCTCTATGATACCCAGTTCATAAAAACATAGAATTTGACGGCAGATAAGGACCGCTTGGCCCACCCAGTCTGCCCATTTCCCTTCCTAATGGATAAGTTGCAGGTCCTAGTTAACCAGCAGCCTACTTCTTCCTACCCCACCCCCTAGAATTGCCTTATGACTGTCCCATGCATGCTTGAATTCCACCACTGTTTTTGACTCCACAGCCTCCTCCGGAAGGCCGTTCCATGCATCCACAACCCTCTCTGTGAAAAAAATACTTCCTTACATTACCTCTTAGCCCCCATCTTCAAATTGTGTCTCCTTGTTCTTGCACATCTCTTTTTGTGAAAGATGCTACCCTCTTGGACTTTGTTGATTCCCTTGAGGTACTTGAAAGTTTCTATCATGTCCTCCCTCTCCCACCTTTCCTTGAGGCTATACATATTAAGCTCCTTCAGTCTCTCTTCATATGTCTTCCGGTGCAGACCCTGCACCATTTTAGTTGCCCTCCTCTGGACAGCTTCCATTCTGTCTATGTCTTTGTAGAAATTGGGTCTCCAGAACTGCACGCAGTACTCCAGATGGGGTCTCACCAGTGTCTGTACAGAGGGATAACAACTTCCTGTTTTCTACTGGTGATGCCTCTCCCTATGCATCCCAGTATCCCCCAGCCCTCCTTACTACCCTCTCACATTGCTTACCCACCTTTAGGTCATCTGATATGACTACCCCAGATCCCTTTTAATTTTTGTTGTTGTTAGTATCTCACCCCCCCCCATTGTGTACTTTTCCCCTGGGTTTTTGTTTCCCAGGTGCATTATCTTGCACTCTCAGCATTGAATCTAAGCTGCCATACATTTGACCATTCCTCTAACCTTGCCAAGTCCCTTCTTATCCTTTCCATCCCACCTTGTGCATCAACTCTGTTGCAGATCTTTGTGTCATCTGCAAAGAGACATACTTTTCCTTCCAGTCCCTCTGCAATGTCGATTATAAAGACATTGAAGAGGACTGGTCCTAATACTGAACCCTGTGGTACCCCACTAGTAACCCCCTTTTTTCAGAGTGGACTCCATTTACTATTACTCTCTGTGTTCTATTCTCCAGCCAATTATTTACCCAGGCTATCATCTTGGGACCCACTCCCGGGCTGGCTAACTTGTATATTAATCTTTTGTGTGGGACTGTGTCAAATGCCTTGCTAAAGTCTAGGTAGGCCATGTCCACAGCCCCTTCCTGATCTACTACTTTGGTCACCCAGTCAAAGAAATCTATTAGATTGCCTGGCATGACCTTCCCGCCAGAATCCATGCTGCCTTGGGTCCTGTGCCCTCTGGCCTCTAGATACTCGACAGTTCTTTCCTTCAGAAGTGATTCCATCATGTTCCCTATCACTGAGGTTAAACTAACAGGTCTGTAGTTTCCTGCTTCTGCCCTGCTCCTACTTTTGTGACGGGGAATCACATCTGCCCTCCTCCAGTCCTCAGGTACCACCCCGTCCTCCCATGATTTGTTAAGGAGGGTAGTCAGTGGTGTCACTAGTTCTACCCTTAGTTCTTTTAGAATTCTGGGATGAATCCCATCAGGCCCCATTGCTTTGTCCACCTTTAGTTTTAAGAGTTCTTTCAGAACCCTTTCTTCTCTAAATGGACTGGTATCAACTTCTGTATTCAGAGTGTTTCTATTGTTTGGTTTAGGTACCTCCCCCTCTTCATTTGTAAATATTGAGCAAAAATATTTGTTTAGTATCGCTGCCTTTTCACAGTCACCCTCTGCCCACCCCTCCTCCCCTTTATTAAGCCTCACTATCCCTCCCTTGGTCTTCCTTCACTCCCTGATGTACCTATAAAAGGTTTTATCCCCCTTCTTAACTGAGTTGGCTATCTTTTCCTCAGTTCAGGCCTTTGCTATTCTGACTGCCTTCCCAGCTTCCTTTTACTTTAACTGATACAGTTCTCTGTCCTGCTCCTTCTGTGATTCCTTGAACTTCCTGAATGCTTTCTTTTTCTCTTGAACCTTCACTGCCACTTCCTTTGAGAACCATAGTGGTTTCTTACATTGTTTTGTTTTGTTTATTTGCTTCACACAAATGCTTGTTACCTCTGTGATGGCAGTTTTTATTAGTCCCCATTGTTCTGCCACCCCTCCTTCCTGCCCATTTGCTAGTGCATTCCTTAGGCAATCACCCATTTTGGCAAAGTCAGCCCTCTTAAAGTCCAGTACTTTTGCCTTTGTATGGCTTGACTCTATTGCTGTGTTTATTGTGAACTATACTGTTCGATGGTCGCTAGTTCCCAGATGGCTACCCACTTCTACATCTGTGATCCTCTCTCTATCTCCATTTGAGAGAACCAGGTCTAAGATTGCTCCCTCTCGAGTGGGTTCCAATGCTAGTTGTCTAAGATATGCCCCCTTGCCATCCCTAAACCCCTAGTAAACTAGTTCTTTCATTTTTTGCATTTCCTTAACCATGTCAGCTCTTAATCGCTCTGCTAACATGTATGTCTTTTGCCTAATAGGACAACCATTCCTTGTCCCTGTAACCTGTTCAACCCCTTTTGCTCGGCCTGGTACTGTGGTAAATGTATTTTATTTATTTATTTATTTGATATATTGGATTTACAACCTTTGAGCCAGAGGCTCATTTACAAAGGTACCTCATCACATGTAATACAGAAACTAATACAGACAGGGTATAACAACAATTACGTTAAGCATGTGTTACAGACATTTGTCACCGATATTATTTACAGTATTTGGATGCAGATATTTTCAGACATTATTTACAGTATCAGGAAGATGATATTTACATCATCACAGCAGAAAGACATTATTAGCTTGAGAAAGCATCTAAACAAAGTAGTCAGTCCTATTCATGGGTTTGATATTGTTGACAGAGGTTGCAATCCATAATGGACTTTGTCAGAGAATTTGGATCAGAGTAGGTGAGAGAGTGAAATGTTAGTTGCAGTTACAGGAACGGATTATGAAGAGGTGGTTGCGAAGAGTGCTTTTGAAGTGGCAGATCTTGGGTACACTAGTGATGGTGGTTGGGAGTGCATTAAACCATGTAGGTACCCTGTAGTGGAAAGATCTCTGGGCAAGGGAGGTTTTTACCCTGGGTACAACCAGTGGTACTTTCTCTGAGTTGTGGGTGGAGATAGTGGGGGTGGCAGGATGAAAAGAGGCGGTGACCCCGGGGGGGGGGGGGGAGAGTCCGAGCAGTATTTTCTTAGACAGTATGCAGGTCTGGTAGAGGAGACTTTCTTTGAGGTTGAGAAGATTGGCAGAGGTATAGAGGGAGCAGGTGTGAGTGAACCTAGGTGCACCAGTTAGGAGCCTGCAGGCCTTGTTTAGGGAGACCTGGATTTTCTGGAGTGTGGAGTTATCTGCTGCCCCATATACAGGGAGCCTGTAGTCCACTAGGGGCAGTATTGATGAGGTGATGGCAAGCCTAAGGGCATGGGGGGGGTCGGTCCTTGTGTTGGTGAAGGAGTCCAATCCGGGTGTTTGTTGTGGCACCAAAGGTGTTTATGTGGTCATGGAAGGTAAGGGCCGAGTCAAGGGTAAGTCCAAGATATTTGTAGTTGGATACCTGTTCAAGAGGGTGCTGGGGAGGATGCGGAGAGGTGCACTTTTTGCTTTGTTTTGGCAGTGAGAGATCATTGATTTTGTCTTTTTTAAGTTTATGACCAGTTTACGGTCCTTAAACCATGTTTCGGCCTGGGAGAAGGCATGTCAGAGGGAGTATTGAAGAGCCATGGGTTTATGATGTGAAGCAAAGAGCACTGCATCATCTGCATATAGTAAAATTTTTGTGGAGCAGGCCTTTGGTAAGGAGTTTAGGTAGAGGGAGAAAAGAAGTGGCCCCAAGATAGAGCCCTGGGGCACCCTGGAGTGGACAGGTAGTGTGTCGGATAGGGTTCTGTTAATTTTGACACACTGGGACCGGGTGGAAAGCTAACTGGAGCACCAGGCTAGGGGCCCTTTGCCGAAGCCAAGTTGGTGTAGGGAGTCGAGAAGGAGAGGGTGCAGACCGTGTCGAAGGCCTTGGATAGGTCTATGAACACAGCTCCTGCAATGTTACTGGTGTCTAGGGAGGAGTGCAGGAAGTTGGTGAATTTTAGGAGGGCTGTGGTGGTGCTATGGCCCAAACGGAAGCCATGCTGCTCTGGGCATAGAATGTCATACTTGGTTAGGTATTCAGTAAGTTGGGTGGCAGGGATGGGGTAAAAAAGGATAAAGCCAACATTAAATGGAGGGCAATGAGTACCAATGCCCGTAGTCTTGGAAACAAGCTTCCAGAGCAAGTAGCCCTGATGGAAGAGGAACACTTGGATATTGTGGTAGTCATAGAAACATGGTACACGGAGAACCTTGACTTGGATGTCAACATACCAGGGTACACAATCTACAGAAGGGACAGGGAGGGTAAAAGAGGAGGTGGAGTAGCTCTCTACATAAGGGAAGGGATCAAAGCTACAGAACTAAAAGGTGAAGGGGGAGGACAAGAGGAACTCTGGGTCACCTTAGAGATGGAATGGCATCACAGTCCGCACAGGGGTTGTATACAGACCCCCGTCTCAAGGGGAGGAAATGGACAAGAAAATGATAGGGGGCATTCTCAAAATGGCTGAAAAAGGGGAGATACTGTTGATGGGGGACCTGAATATGCCAGATGTTAACTGGGTAACATGGACTGCAGCCACATCCAAGAGCAGGGTCATTCTTGATGCTCTACAGGGAGCATGCCTTAGACAGCTAGTGGTGGAACCCACTCGGGAGGGAGCAATATTAGACCTGGTACTCTCAAATGGAGAGAGGATCACAAACTTAGAAGTCAGTAGACATCTGGGAACAAGCGACCACTGCACAGTGTGCTTCACAATAAACACAACCATGGAGACAAGCCATACAAAGACAAGGATACTGGACTTTAGAAGGGCTGACTTTGGCAAAATGGGTGAATACCTGAGGAATGCATTAGCAAATGGCCAGAAAGGAGGGGTGGAAGAACAATGGAGAAAAATCAAAACTGCCATCATGGAGGCAACAAGCCTTTGTGTGAAACAGATAAAGAAAACAAAGCGGAATAAAAAACCACTATGGCTCTCAAAAGAGGTGTCAGAGAAGGTTAAGGAGAAAAAGGCTGCATTCAAAAAGTATAAGGAATCACAGACGGAGCACAACAGGAACTGTATCAATTAAAGCAGAAAGAAGTGGGGAAGGCAATCAGAAAAGCAAAGGCCCAAACCGAGGAAAAGATAGCCAACTCCGTTAAGAAGGGAATAAAACCTTTTATAGGTACATTAGGGAGCATAGAAAGGTTAAGGGAGGGATAGTGAAGATTAATAAAGGAGAGGGGAGGTGGGCATAGGGAGACAGTGAAAAGGCAGAGATACTGAATGAATACTTTTGCTCAGTATTCACAAAAGAAGAAGAGGAGGAGTTACCTAAACCAAACAGTAGAAGCACTCTGGATAGTGGGGTTGACACCAGTCCATTTACAGAAGAAAGAGTACTGAAAGAACTCCTAAAACTCAAGGTGGAAAAAGCAATGGGGCCTGACAGGATTCACCCTAGAATCCTAAAAGAGCTAAGGGAGGACCTAGTGACACCACTAACCACACTTTTTAACAAATCATGAGAAGATGGGGTGGTACCTGAGGACTGGAGGAGGGTAGATGTGATTCCCCTTCACAAAAGTGGGAGTAAGGCAGAAGCAGGAAACTACAGTCTGTTAGTTTGACCTCAGTGGTGGGGAAAATGATGGAATCACTTCTGAAAGAAAGAATTGTTGAGTACCTAGAGGCCAGCGGGGCACAGGACCCAAAGCAGCATGGATTCACAGCAGGAAGGTCATGTCAGACGAATCTAATCGATTTCTTTGACTGGGTGACCAAAGTAATAGACCAGGAGGGGCTGTGGATATGGCCTGCCTAGACTTTAGCAAGGCATTTGACACAGTCCCGCACAAAAGATTAATAATCAAGTTAGCCAGCCTGGGAGTGGGTCCCAGGGTGGTAGCCTGGCTAGCAAACTGGCTGCACAATAGGACACATAAGGTAATAGTGAATGGAACACATTCTGAAGAAAGGGGGGTTACTAGTGGAGTACCTCAGGGCTCAGTACTGGGTCCAGTCCTCTTTAATGTCTTTATAGGTGATGTTGCGGAGGGTCTGGAAGGAAGGGTATGCCTCTTTGCGGATGACACAAAGATCTGTAACAGAGTTGATACACAAGGGGGTAGAAAGGATGAGAAGGGACTTGGCAAGGTTGGAGGAATGGTCAGACATATGGCAACTTAGATTCAATGCAAAGAAGTGCAAAGTAATGCACCTGGAAAATAAAAATCCAGGAGAAGAGTACACAATAGCAGGGGAGGTACTAACGACAACAATAATGGAAAGGGATCTGGGTGTAGTCATATCAGATGACCTAAAGGTGGGTAAGCAATGTGAGAAGTCAGTAAGGAGAGCCAGGGGGATACTGGGATGCATAGGAAGGGGCATCACAAGTAGAAAAAGAGAAGTGGTTATCCTTCTGTACAGACAGTTGGTGAGACCCTATCTGGAGTACTGCGTGTAGTTTTGGAGGCCTCATCTACACAAGGACATAGACAGGATGGAAGCAGTCCAGAGGAGGGCAACTAAAATGGTGCAGGGTCTACATCAGAAACCATATGAAGAGAGACTGAGAGAGCTTAATATGTATACCCTTGATGAAAGGAGGGACGGGGGGACATGATAGAAACTTTTAAGTCCCTCAAGGGAATCAACAAAGTCCAGGAGGGTAGCATCTTTCAGAAAAAGAGATGTGTAAGAACAAGGGGGCACAATTTAAAGTTAGATGGGGGATGGCTCAGGGGTAATGTGAGGAAATTCTTTTTCACGGAGAGAGTGATGGACACATGGAACCGCCTTCCTGGAGAGGTTGTGGGGTCTAAAACAGTGGGGGAATTCAAACATGCATGGGACAGACATAAGGCAATTATAGAGGGGGGTTGCAGGAAATAGGCTGTTGGTTAACTAGAATCTGCAGCTTATCCAATAGGTAGGGAAATGGGCAGACTGGGTGGGCCAAGTGGTCCTTATCTGCTGTCAAAGTCTATGTTTCTATGTTTCTATGTTAACCACTTTTTCTAATGCTTTGGGGGGGGGAGAATGGAGCTGGGTCGATAGTTGTTTGGGGAGGTGTTGTCACCATTTTTATGGATGGGGGTTATGACAGCTGTTTTCCAGGCACTAGGGAATTGCCCTAGGCATAGGGATTTGTTGAGCAAGTCTGTTAGGGGGACTAGGACCTCGTCGAGGACTAGTCGAAGGAGCCTGGCATCTAGGGGGTCATTTATTGGGTTATTGCTGTTTAGCACTTTTTGTAGGTAAGGACGAGCTTAGTGGGTGGATATTTTGCGCAGGAGGAAAGAAGGATGCTGCAGGGTTGGGGGTTGGGATTGGGGCACATGGTCAAAGAAACAACTGGGGAGAACAGTGCTGAGATCCGAGAAGGTGGTGTTTAGACAGTTTGCTATGGTGAGTGTGTCTGTGGAGGCAGTGCCATTTATGGTGAGCTGGGAGGGAGGTGGGAAGTGTGATTTCCCATTGAGTTCTTTGATATTACTCCAGAAGGTCCTCGCAGACCCCCACATGGTTGTGAGAGTGGATTGATAAGTGGTCTGCTTTGACCTTACGGATGGCTCGAGTGCATCTATTGCGAGCGGCATTATAGGATTGTCTGTCCGCCATCCTGCCAGAATCTGTGGCTTTGTGCCAGAGATTATCCCTGTCTCTCAACATTTGGAGTAGGGAGGGGGTTATCCAAGGAGCATGTTGCCTTTTGGTGTGGAGTTTGGTGAGTGGAGCATAGAGGTCACAAGCCTTGGTGAAGGCCTGTGTAAACAAGTTGAGTGCAGTGTCGATGCTGGGGGCTATATTAATGGGGCACCAATCTATTTGGGTGAGCAGCTGTTTAAGTTTTATTAACCCTCCTGGGTGGAGACACCTTCGGAAGGTTGTTTGGGTTATGGGTTTGGGTGTGGAAGAGGTCCATTGGAATAGGATGGGCGAGTGGTCACTTAGTGAGTCGGGAAGTACTTTTATATCCTGGATTTTGTTGGGGTGGTTAGAGATAATGATATCCAGGAGGGTGTGGGAAGTAGATGGGTGAAGTCTAGTGGGTTGGGTAACTAATTGGACCATGTCAAGGGCCGAGAACGAATCCTTTGTTGGTGCAGCCAAGGGGTCAAGCCAGTTGATATTGAGGTCCCCTACTAGTGTCTGCTCTGCATTGTGTGGTGGGGTAGAGAGATATTTGGTGAGGGATGTGATGGCAGGCTTTTGGTTCTTAGGGGGTATGTAGGCAACTGTGAGGTATAGTGGGCCCCTGGAGGGGTCAGGGGTGATTTTTAGGGTGAGGGCTTGTGCTCCGTTTGTGAGTTTGGGGGGTTGGAGCATGTGACCAGTAATGTTATTATTGATGTAGAATGCACAGCCACTCCCACGCTTTCCTACCCTGTCTTCCCGATATAGGGTGTATCTGGGGAGTGAGACAAAGGCGTTGGAAGTAGATTTGGAGAGCCAGGTCTCCACTAGGGCAATGACATCTGGTTGGTGAAGGGTGGCCCAACATTGGAGCGCTGCAGCTTTCTTTGGCAGGCTGCGTGTATTGTTAAATGTCTTTAGCACATTATGAATGTCTGCAGTTTGTTCTGAGGTTAAGGAAATATTCACGTTTACAGCATCAGCATTTACAGTTTGTTCCAGTCTATCATAAGCTACATCAATATCTTCCTTATCGGTTTCTGGTAAAACTAGCAAAGCAGCTTTTGGCATTTTTTTAACCATTTCTTGAGGAGGTTAGCATGGTATATCTTAATAGGATTTTTCCTGTCAGGGGTCTCAGTCTCGTAGTTAACAGTGCCAGTACGTCTAAGCACTCTATAAGGCCCTTGCCACTTCATTAACAGTTTATTTCCTGTTGTGGGTAACAGTAGCAAAACCTTTTCACCTGGCTCAAACTTTTTCTTTTACCCCATGGTCATAATATACGTTCTGCTGGTTTTGGGCCTCCCCCCGATTACTATGGGCAATTTCAACATACTTTGCAAGCTTCTTTCTTAGGGCACACATGAAATCTAGATTTAGTAGTTGCCATATTGGTCCTCGCAAGAACAGATCCAGAAGCAAATGATTTGATACCTTTAATGGACCAACATAGAGTAATATAGCTCAGTGGCTTGTTGACCAACCAGTCCTCTGACGAGGACCGATTGGTCCAAAGCTAGAGCACTTTGTTCTTTTTGTTACATCTATGTTGGTCCATTAAAAGGTATCAAATCATTTGCTTCTGGATCTGTTAGGGTACACATGTAAGACGTTATAGATTGTTTAAGTGGGGTTATCTTCCCACCTTTCTTATCACGTCCAGTGGCCCTCTTGGCTGCCTACCATACAGCATTTCAAATGGTGAAAACCCTGTTGATGCCTGTGGCACTTCTCTGTAAGCAAAAGTAAGACACATATTGGTCCCAATCTTTCTCTTCCCCCTTTTACAAACCTTTTTAACATACATTTTAGGATTTGGTTAAAACGCTCAACAAGACTGTCTGTCTGAGGGTGATGGGGGAGGAGGTTCTTATGGCAGTGATACCTAGTAGTTTGTACAGCTCCTCAAGTAATGCAGCACCAAAATTACTACCTTGACCAGTAATAATTTCTTTTAGGTATGCCCACTCTGCTGAAAATTGTTGGCAAGCTCTGCTGCCACTTTTGAAGCTGTGACAGTACGCATTGGAACTGCTTCTGGGTATTGAGTAGCATAGTCGCATGCTACCAGAATAAATCTATTACCCTTTTTACTTTTGTCTAAAGGACCAACCACATCCATTGCAATTATCTATCAAGGGTAGGGGCACCATGGGCACCTTGTCTTTTCTAGTGACTGGGACTACTTTCTGACACTCAGCACAGGAATTACAATAGGTGGCAACATCTTCATGAATTCCAGGCCAGTAAAATCTATACAGCAATCTGGCAAGGGTGCAATCCCTCCCTGAGTGACCAGCCATAGGATATCATGTGCTATCTTTAACAACTCTATTCTATACTTGTGTGGTATAACCAATTTTTCTGTCTGTTCTTGTGTCTGGGGTTTAACCTAAACTCTGTACAGTAACCCATTACATTTTTTAAACATTGGTCCACCTGTTTTGGTTTCACTCCCAGCTGCTTAAAATAATCCTGGAGAGAAACATTGTTAGCTTGTTCTGAAAGAAAATCACAATCAGTTATCAATTTAGATTCAGCATTTTCATATGTTAACCACTTAGGTCCATCAGTCATTTGTTGCCACAGTTTTTTCAGGCATCGTTTTTCTTTCCTGGATTTCCAGATCTTGGAGCTGTGCTCAAACAAGTGCAAATCAAAATCACTGAAAGGAAAAGTGTCCCCACCATCTGAAATTTTCTTTGCTTAAGCTCTTGTCACCACAGCTGCTGAAACATCAGGATTTACTCCTTCTTTGAGTAACTCAGTAAATCCTGGAAAGTCATTTCCAATAATTACAGGTAACTTAGGTACTACACTCACTTTCATTTTTAGCGACGCACTCTTAATGGTCAGTCACTTGGGTGGTGGGATAGTGCTGAGTGCCCCAGTGGATGCAGATGACACCAGTACCTGGTCCTTTTGCACAGTGTTTTCCCAGCACTTCAGCATGCACTAGGGTCTGTCTGCTTCCCGAATCAGTGAATCCCTTCACCATCTTATCCCCCACCTTCACATCTGTTAAATACTTGCCCCAATTTGCCAAGGACAAATCTGCTCCAGTGTCACTCTTCTTATGGCAATTTATTGCAATATGACCTGGCTTATTAGTTATAGTAAATAACATTTTTGGGCACAGAATTGTTACCCCCACTGGAGTTCTTATCAGACTTGGAGTTTAAATGGAAAAAAGAGTGTCTTACCGGTGCTTGGCTGTTTCCTTGCTGCTGTGGCATTGTCTGGCCATTTAGTAGTCCTTGGCCAAAGAAACAGCCTTTTCCCCACTTTCTGGTTGGTGTTCCTTTACCCAAAGCTGCACATCTATAGGCAGGATGTTGATGAATTGCTCCATTGCAAATGTGTCGATCTGTGGAACAGGAGTTCTCTTCAGTCGAGTGAAGACTTCTCGAGGATTGTCAACTGAGTCGTACTTCAGAGATCGAAATCTCTGCCTGTAGGTCTTTCCCGAGATGTCATACTTTTTCAGGATTTCACTTTTCACTAGATCATAGTTTTCTGACTGTGCAGTGTCCATACTGCTGTAGGCAAGTTGGGCTTTCCTTGTCAGGTTGGGTACCAGTCTGATTGTCCATTGCTACTTTGGCCATTGGCAGGCTGTGGCAGCTCTTTCAGAAGTTGTCAGGTATGCCTCGATATCATCTGAGGGACATAACTTTGTAAGTTTAATGGCTTTTAACTTGCTTGGGTTTTATTGTGTGCCAGATCCTCAGCCTTTGATAGCTTGCAAAGCATCCAACCATCGCTGCTCCTGTCGCTGCATCTCTTCTCTCATCTGCTGCATCTCTTCTTTCATCTGTTTCTCCGTCTCTTTTTGTTGTATAGCCCACCATTTGAAAAAGTTCATCAGGCTTTCAGGTTCTGTCACTGCCTGTTCTTTTTCTATAACTTGTGCTGGCTGTGCAATCTCAGCTTGGACTTCTATCTCTGCTAGTCTGGCTGCCATTCTCCTGGCAACCTCTCCTGGACTTGCTGCTGCAGAATCCATGCCTTTTTCTATGTTTCCCTGGTACCAAGTCCAGTACCCATGCACAAAACTCCTGGCTTAGAGTATGCATGACATAAATCCCACTTGGACTGACATCTGTCATTGAGGCACAGGTCAGGAAGCACAGGAAAAAACAGGAGCAGTTTTAAAATTCACAATAAGAGTATTTATTTGTACTAGCAGTAACATAAGAAAATTGTTCAGTTTAACTATTTACAAAGGCAAAATAAACAGAAAATGCATCTGAGTTTTCTTTCAATCTCTGTGTTTATTTTTTGCAAGCAATTGCAGCTCTGTCTTTTTATAAGTTCTTCCAACTCCCCTTCTTAACAAGCATCCTGTTTTTTCTAATATGTTCTAGTATATTTCAGGCAGATGTTCCAAGAACACAGTGTCCCAGAACTGAGGCTCCTTTTCCACAGCTCTTCTGCAAAAGGCTTAAAAAAATTGCAGTCAGGTAACCTCTTGAGTTTCCAATAGCTTTTTGCAATCATCTCAAACTAGATTTATATACATTTCAACATTAATGCTATATATTTTCTAAACAAAGGGATCCCAATATCAGTTACATTTCCACATAAAGATTTGCATATATTTTAATACCAGCAGATATGCAAGGGAGGAAAAGACAGACAGCAAGGGAAGACTGAGAGGTAGCAAGAGGCAAAGAATTGCAAGACTGTTGGGTATGATCAAATCCTAGGTCTCACAGGAAAATTTGGTTGCAGTTGCGCACCAGACAGACAAGAGACAGAGTGATACAGGCAAAATATCATGGAGACAGAGAGGCGGTATGCTGGAGAGGATGTGGGTTCTCCCCGGCTGCTTTGTATCATATAATGTGGGGATGTCCGAGGCTGTCCCCATATATTCAAGGGTTAGAACATGCTTTAGAGTCAATATTTGACCCAGGAATTAAGCTGACTGCTTCCCTGTATTTTTTGTTTGAGGTTCCAAGGGGCTATAGAGACACAAACACAAGTAGACTGTTAAAATATGCCCTTTTAGCTGGGCAGAAGGTAGTTACTAAGCTTTGGCTTACAAACAAAGAACCCACCATGGAGAGATGGCAAGAGATAATGATCTCCATATATCGAGCAGAGGCTCTGACAGCAATGCTTAATAAACAACAGACCAGGTTTGATATAGTCTGGAGGAGATGAGTTCTGTACATGGGCCTGGTTAATTTGGAGTTTGTACCCTAAACTTTAGACACTAGTCAAAAAGGGAACATGTGGTCTCTTGAATCTTCTGGTATAAGACCCCATGTGTACAAAATCACTCATTAGAATGAAATAAGTGAGATTAAGCCCTTTTAGTGTAGATTGTGAAACTAGGTGCCTGTATTTGTGTAAAGTTCCTGTCTTTTTTGTTAATGTCCTTTTTTATTAACTTTATCCTTATGTCTGTCTAGGTCTATAAAATATAGGGAACAAAGGAATTCCTAAATAGAATCAGAGAGTTTTAAAATAAGAGAAGGGAAAACATAGAAGAACTATACTAAATGAACTGGTTGGAACCCTTATATTTAGACTATATGGATCTTATAAATTATAATGTGGTTTTATTTATGTGATATGACCTATATTTATCTTTGAGTCCTGTGATATATGTATGTAAAAGTTTTTTAACAAAAAACAATAAAGAATGAAAGTTAAAAAAAAAAAAAAGACAGACGAGAGATAGGAAAGGAGAGAATAGAACAGATCACTGCGTTCAAACTCTTTCCATTACAACTGGGATAGGGTCCTATTCAACCATGTCACAATCAGTTCCTAGATGTCACAATAAAATTTGGTTGTGCAACCAGACAGAAGAGAAAGAAAAGGAGAGGATAGAACAGACCTTTGCGTTTAAACTCTTTCTGCATAACAAATGGGGCAGGGCCTTTATTCAACCCTGTCCCAGTGACATACAAAGTTGACAGTATAATTTAGAAGATCTAGGCAAGAACACTGAGGTAGGTTACTAGTAGAGCTATTGAAGTTGCTCAAGAAATACAACACATGCTCACACACGCAGTCATGGTATAACACATCGTTATGTTGGTTCATTCTCACAGACCAGATGTAGGCCGCCTCTCACATGCTTGCAAAGTGAGAGTGCCTTTCGCACCATTCAATTCTGCTTAAAGTTGAACCAGCATAACATTCTGTGGTGATTTGATATGCAGCCCATGATGCTTTGCATTGTGGGCATTTGTGATTTTGTATTTTCTTGAAAACCTGGCTTCCCAGCCAAATGCCCTTTGGGGTAACCCTTGTCTCAGTGTTTGCGCACAGAGGTTCTTTGTCTTTTAAATAGTTTTTTATTTTAATGGGTTCACCACAACATAACACAGACAGACTGTCTTAGGGTAGCTGGTTCATTCCACTGGGGTGTCAAACAGACGAGGCATACTGATGAGTCCTGGTAGGACGAAACACATGGCTATGTCATCTGTTGGCACCCTTTGCAAACTGTGTGAGAGGCCTTTCGGCACCATGCAATTCTGCTTAAAGTTGAACCAGCATAACATTCTGTGGTGATTTGCATATGCAGCCCATGATGCTTTGCATTGTGTGGACATGTGTGATTCTGTATAATTTAGTAGTGATTACTATGTAAGAAAATAATAAACGATGGCAAGCATATTTGTTTCTACAGGAGATCCGACGAGTACAGTTGATGGTGGCAAAAGAACTGAGGAGAAATGGGGCCACCCATGTTTATGTAGTGGCTGAGGCCTGATGTCGTTGTGGGCGGTCCCCTGCTAGCAGAAGTTGCTGTGTGGTCCTTGCGCTGACATGAGTATAGTTCCAAAGGTGTGGCCTAAAGGAAGAGGAATCCTCAGAGAAGATACATTTCTCATGATCTGATGTTGTAAATTGCTCGTACTGTGCAAACAGTAATTTAAATGTAATTCACTATATCAAGAAACTGTTAAAAGGGACACAGGCAACCAACTTTAGGCCTCAAAGTGTCCCTAATTTAAAAAACACGTGTCATGATTGTTCATATTTTAGAGACTGCTAATGTAGCTGAGAGTTTGATACCGATTCCTTTTTTCTTCAAAAAAGTGAAAAACAGACTGCCAACCATACTGGTGTTACCGCACAAAAGCATGTTTGCATTCATTAACTTCCACTGCATTGTTTCTGGATTTGGGAACACCCCCAACACACTCTAGCCACTCAGTAATGCAATGGGATGGAAGGAGACTGATGCATCATGAGTGGCTGCAGTGTTTGTTGGCATTGCTAATGTTCAGGAAGTATGCAATAAGGGGAGATCTAGGACTTGAAACAGAACAAAGTTGAGTACAACTATACTATCGGCATGCATTTCAGGTCTGATAAGAAAAACACCTCATAAAACAGCCGCCAGCAACATCAGTGCATTTTACAAAAGGTAAGCAGTCCTAAAATGTGGGGTTTTAACTAGAAAAACATGTCATGCAAAAAAGATTGTCATTTTTAGCTCACTTTTTTTCAGACCATCGAGAAATTCTAAAGTTTTGTGGTACACTCCTTGGTTGGTATTGCATGAAACCCACTACAATAACTGACTTGCAGGAGCATATATAACAAATATGTATCTAATGTACAGGATAATCCAAAATCACACATGCCCCCACAATGCAAAGCATCATGGGCTGCATATGCAAATCACCACAGAATGTTATGCTGGTCCAACTTTAAGCAGAATTGCATGGTGCCGAAAGGCCTCTCACACAGTTTGCGAAGGGTGCTAACAGACAGGATTGTTTCCTTTTAATAACTGGTCTAGCAAATGCCCCCACCTTCAGTAAAATATTTTCAAAGAACGCATAGGACTTGTTGATACTTTAAATCCATTTGCCTGAAAAAAATATCATGCCACTCTGTTTAATACTCTTGTCATCCTTAAAATTATGGGCAACTGGCATGTTAACTGTAAACGTAAGTGACTAGATACATTTAATATCCAGTGACATCAGTTTCAAAGAGTCCTAATATTTTTTCACCAAAAGCTGTAAATAGTACCTCCACACCAAAGGACATGTCCCTAAAAGGCATACATTGTAATAATCCCAGAACCATTGCCAACTTCTTCAATGTGCAGTTCTCTGGCCTAACTAATTACACATCCTATTTCCCCGCACAACCAAGTCCAATCACTCAGACTAATGCTAATGGACCCAAGTTCTATTTTAAGTCTATCTCTAGAAGTGAGGTTCTCAGACTACTTAATAATATCCCTGAGTATGCGGCCACTGGCTCTGACAATCTTGAACCTAAGCTCCTAAAACTAGCTGCCCCTTACATAGCTGCTGCTCTTGCCAGCATTTTTACTCTCTCTGGATGCCAGTCTTGTCCCGGCTATCTGGAAGACTGCTAGAATCACCCCTGTGTTTGGAAAAGGGGACCCCAAAGACCCCTCAAACTACAGGCCTATTGGTATCCTGTCCATTCTCAGTAAAATCCTTGAGAAGCTTGTAGTCACTCAAACAACTGACTTTCTCCAGAAATATGACCTTCCTTCATCACAGCATGGTTTCCACAAGGGTCACAGCACCACTACTGCTCTACTCAAACTCACATTTGACACCCTAGTGGCTGTGGACTCTGGCTTGCTCACTGGGGCTATTTTCATTGATATGACTAAGGCTTTTGATCTAGTTGACCACGCCATCCTCATTGCTACCCTCCAATCCCTTGGCTTTTCATCTAATGTTGTAAATTGGTTTGGCAGCTACCTAACTGGCAGGACTCGATTCGTAAAGTATAACTCCACCCTCTTGGACAAAGAAACTATTAATATTGGCGTTCACAAGGGTCCATTTTAGGACTTTTGCTCTTCTCAATTTTCATTAACATCACTTCTAACCTCCAGAAGACTACCTCCCTATTATACGCTGATGACATTGTACTGTACACTGGTGCCAGAAGCACTGAGGACATTAATCTTTGGCTCTCTTATGACTTTCAGCTTATTCAACAGAGGCTGACCAGTCACAGACTTGTCCTAAATGAATCTAAGACCTAAGCTGTGCAATTTGGAACCAATCTCAAACTTAAACACTCCCAACCTAACATTAAGGTCTCCTCCCTAGTTGGGATGACTGTTGGGGTTGTAAACTCTTTCAAATACCTTGGTGTCACACTTGACCCATCTCTAAATTATGATCTCCACATTCAACGACCTGCAAGCAGGTAAACTCTAAACTTGGTATTGCCTACCGTAACAGCTATGTGCTCACCCCATCATCTAGACTTGCCATAGTCCAGGGGATACTACTTCCCTCACTTACCTACGGTATTGCTAATTACGCCTCCACCTGCAAATCGAGCCTACGCAAATGGGATGTCACCTACAATAATAGCTGCCACTGTGCCTCCTCCTCTCCTCAGCTGAAACTCCGTCTCCTCTACTCAGACCTGGGATGGTTTCTTCCCCAAGCGGCTAGGTCTTATGCACTGGGCTCTATCATAGACATTATTAGATCCCAAATACTCAAGTCCCTATTCTCTTCTCAACCAGACTTTCTGCTATGGCCTATGCTGTGCGGTCAATGTCCCTGTCCACATCCCAAGACATAACTCCAAAGGTGCTAGCACTTTTGCCTGTCATGCACCCCAGTTCTGGAACTCTCTTCCACTAACCTTATGTCAAACTGCATCCCACACCTCTTTTGAAAGAACTGCTTTGCTATCTCATCTCCTTCAGCAAATGCTCCTATTTCAAGCCACCCTAGCCCTTATACCTCCTAACTCCTAACCCATTGCCATCCTGATCTGTAGCCTCTTTTCAATGCACAGCACTTCCCTGCTTACTACTAGTCTTCTTACCTTACCAAGTGTCTCACCTATTACTTTGTCCTAATTTCTACTTAATTTGTACCCTCTTACTTCCAGTTACCCCAACCCCAATCCTTTCCTCTAATTTTTCTCCTATACCTCTTCTGCCTGATTACTATTGCAGTTACTCTCACCATTTTGTTATCCTCCCTAATGAGCTTTTTACTCTGTCTCTAGAGTAATTGTTTTCATGTGTATTCCTGACACTGTACTCTATCTATTCATGTGATAGTTTGTTATTTACTGCCCGTTACTTTTTATAGTCAGTTGACTTGTATCTATACTGTACTGTAATTTTTTTGATGTCTGTCTGTACTCTCCCGGGTCGTGCTTGAAAATAGTCATTGTTTATGGCTAGTGCACTTACCTGGTAAACAAAAACTAAATAAATAAATAATGTTATTGCATATTGCCAATCATTTGTTCTTATTGCAATGCATATTTGCTAAAGCGAGGTAAATTTTAAGTAAAAATGTAGCTTAGGAAATGGGATAGTTTAGATGTAGGTGAGGTAATGAAGTTTTGATACAGTTAAGAAGGGGGATAAAACCTTTTATAGGTACATCAGGGAGCGAAAGAAGACCAAGGAAGGGATAGTGAGGCTTAATAAAGGGGAGAAGGGGTGGGCAGAGTGCAATTGTGAAAGGCAGAGATACTAAACAAATACTTTTGCTCAGTATTAACAAATGAAGAGCGGGAGGTACCTTAAACCAAACAATAGAAACACTCTGGATACAGAAGTTGATACCAGCCCATTTAGAGAAGAAAGGGTTCTGAAAGAACTCTTAAAACTGAAGGTGGACAAAGCAATGGGGCCTGATGGGATTCATCCCAGAATTCTAAAAGAATTAAGGGTAGAACTAGTGACACCACTGACTACCTTCTTTAACAAATCATGGGAGGATGGGGTGGTACCTAAGGACTGGAGGAGGGCAGATGTGATTCCCCTTCACAAAAGTAGGAGCAGGGTAGAAACAGGCAACTACAGACCTGTTAGTGTAACCTCAGTGATAGGGAAAATGATGGAATCACTTCTGAAGGAAAGAATTGTCGAGTACCTAGAGGCCAGAGAGGCACAGGACCCAAGGCAGCATGGATTCACAGCAGGAAGGTCATGTCAGATGAATCTAATTGATTTCTTTGACTGGGTGACCAAAGTGGTAGATCAAGGAGGGGCTGTGGACATGGACTACCTAGACTTTAACAAGGCATTTGACACAGTCCCACACAAAAGTTTAATATACAAGATAGCCAGCCTGGAAGTGGGTCCCAAGATGGTAGCCTGGGTAAAGACTTGGCTGGAGAATAGGACAGAGGGTAATCATATCAGATGTCGCAAGAAGTTTGCTGCACGGTGAACTTAACAAGCATTTGTCAATGCCGAATGTTTGCTTGCTGGTATTAGCATTGGAAATGCAGGAGTTAGACAGATGCAGAGTAGGAGTGGCAGTGAAGTATTGAACTTCACGTGAACCCCACCTCCATCCTGTAGAGATGGACAGGATTTGGGGTAAGTGTTTGGGTCGTCGCCCATGACGGTCAAGCCATGTCACCTCACCCTTTTCTGCAGACATTGACATGTGTTGAGGTGTGCCTTAGGGTGTTTGGCTTTACAGTCACCCCATTCCATAAGGACATACGGTGAAATGGGTGCAGCATAGGAGAGTGGGGTGAAGTCTTGGGCTGAAGAGTGCAAGGTACAGCTCGATGGCTGTCAGTGACTGGGGGTTGGGGGGTGGGATGGCATGAGCAGTACAGTCAGCAATCCAAAGGCACACCCCGATGCCTGTCTGTCTGTACAGGGTAGGACGTTATGGTTAGAAACCATAATGCCTCGGGCGTTTGTTGGTATTTACAGTACAAATATTCAACATGGCCTTTTTGTGACCCTACCTCAGGAAAGCATTTGGGACCTCTTCTCATGAAGAGTGGCAGTGTGATTTTGTCAATATGTCCCGAACATTGACTTCCAACAGTGACAGTGCCATTCTGCGCCACATGTACGAAAACACAGATCGGGCAGGATGTGAAGAATGACAGCTGTACCATCCATAGGGAGGTAAGAAGAGATGGCAATGTTGAAAATATGTAGTGGGAATATTAAAAATGCTTGCAATTCTGAGCATACGTGGGGAAACTGCTCAACTCATGTGCATAACACAGTCACTTTAGGGAGTTTTGTCACCAGATTTTCAACAAAGGCATTTTATGACCTGTGCTCATGAACTGTGTCACTGTGATTTTCTTAATGTGTCCTGAACACTGATGTCCCACAGCAACCATGGTATTCAGCGCCAGAACTGCAAAAACACATTTCGACCAGGATGTGAAAAATGACAGCTGTACTCTTCATAGGGAGGTGCGGAGAAATGGCAATGTTGAAAATCTGGACTTAAAATATTGCAAATGTGCAAAGTTATGAGCATGCGTGGAAACTGAGCAATGCACGTTCGTAACAGTCATTTTATGGACTTTCATCACCAGATTTTCAACATAGGCATTTTAGGACCTCTGCTAATGAACAGTGTCACTGTGATTTTTGTTGTGTGTCCCAAACAGTGATTTCCCACAGCGACCGCGCTATTCTGTGCCGGATGCGAAAACACATTTTGGCCAGGATGAGAAAAATGACAGCTGTATTGTACATAAGGAGTGCGGAAAATGGCAGTGTTGAAAAATCGGGTGAAAATATTGCAAATGTCTTGATAATGAAGCGTGTTGTGGAAGCACCTATAGCGCCGCGCTCGTAACACATTAATTTTATGGACGTTTGTCACCAAATTTTCAACATAGGCATTTTAGGACCTCTGCTAATGAACAGCATCAGTGTGATTTTCCTAATGTGTCCTGAACACAGATTTCCCACAGCGAGCATGCTGTTCTGCGCCGGAAGTACAAAAACACATTTCATCCATGATGTAAAAATGACAGCTGTACTATTCATAAGGGCTGCGGACAAATGGCAGTGTTGAAAATCTGTGTGCAAATATTGTAAATGTGCGGAGATTACGAGCGTGCTTGAAACTGCAGCGATGCCAGCTCGTAACACAGTCATTTTATGGACTTTTCTCACCAAATTTTCCACATAGGCATTTTAGGACCTCTGCTAATTAACAGTGACACTATGAGTTTCGTACTGTGCCCGAACATGGATTTCCCACAGCGACCGCGCTATTCTGTGCAGGAACCACGAAAACACATTTCAGCCAGGTTGTGAAAAATGACAGCTGCACTGTTCATAGAGATGCATTAAAATACCTATGTTGAAAATCTGGAATGAAAATATTGCAAGTTCGCAAAGTTACAAGCGTGCATAGCAACTACGCAATGCACGCTAGTAAAACAGTCATTTTTTGGATGTTTCCCACCAAATTTGCAACGTAGACTTTTTGAGAGCCCACCTCATGAACCCTGGCAATGTCGTTTCGTTAATCGGTCCCGAAAGGTGATTCCATGCAGTGACCGTGAAATCACCTTTTGGGGCCGATTAACGCCATGACAGTGAAAATAATTCATGAGATGGGGTCCCCAAAACCCCATATTGAAAATTTGGTGCCAAAATTCCAAAAAATGCCAAAGATATACATCAAATTTGAAAAAACCCTATTTATTACATTATACAGCTTACCGGCATTTCCTCAGTTTGCGGTCGGCTTTGAAGAGTGCAGACATGTTCCCGGCCCACTGAAGATCGTCGTGCCAAGCTCCGGAGGTAAGTATGGGGTGAGGGGGGTGTGGGGAGGCAGGGTGCACAGTGGGTGGGTGTGGGTTGTGGGAAGGGTGGCAGGAGACCACCGAGGGACCGTTTTTCTTTACAGGAAAAAAAACATTGCGGACTGTTTTTGTTTTACAGGGACATTTCAGTGTTCATTTGGCACATGGGGTGGGCTCTGGCGTGCCAACCTACTTTGTTGGGGCGACTGTAGCCAGTGGGGGATTGAGGCACCCCTCGCGCATATAGGGGCCGTAATAGTCGAGGGAGATTGGGCACCCCTCGGCACAAACATAGCTTTGGGGGAGGGAATTATGCTGATGGGAAGTGGCTCTGCCAGTGCATTAATGGCTGGGCAGGATATGCCAATGGGGAGTGGGGCCCCGCCAGCAAATAAAGACTATTTGTGGGGGGGGGGGCAGATGATGCCAAGGGGGATTGGACACCCCCTCAGCACAGGGCTGCATAATACTGTTTGTGAATGTGCCTGCAAGCTGCCTGCCATGTTCACAAACAGTTTAGGCTAGCTAACGTTCTGCCCTGCAATGACGGGTTGCTCCCTCATTGCAGCAGAATGACTGACGCTGCAATGTCGAGGTGGCCACTGATTGCTGTGGTGAAAACGTTACAACTTGGTGCACTTTTGGAAGACCAGTTCCATCGGCACACTGTGCCTCCATTGGTCCACCACTGCCAAGCCCCCAAATGCAGTGCCTCCCTTGGCTGTAACAGTGCCGCGCCTCCACAACCCACTTCTCTCCTAAACTGTCACATAATGTTTCTTGTGCATGCACGCAAGCAAACATAAAAAAGAGGTTCCAAATGGCGGCAGTGGGGGGGGGGGGTTGTTTGAACCTGATAAACCTCAGCTGGCAATGGCCCTCAATAAAGGTTACATAAGAAAACTTGAGGAAAAACAACCCATTCTTGAGTGACACATACTCTTCAGTGTCCTGCTGTAGAATGAATGAACAGTGGCATCCTAATCTGAAAGCCTGAACAGTGCTAGTATCCACTTCCTCATGAGGTACTGGGAATGGGAAAGATTTCCTGCTGAAAAGCTTTGATATATTTCCCTACATACATTGGGGTTGAAAGTGCAACAGTTTAATCTCATAGTGTGGGCAGGGTTAATTCTTTTCTGGGCCTTTTCATTCCTCTTGAAAAATCACCTTGATGGCTGTTGGGATAGGAAAAGCAGAACTGCCATAGCGGTTTCCTCTCAAAAGGACAAACCTCTACTTGTTGCCTTGGGATGAAGTATCTCCCAGCTAAAACGTCAGCTCTGCTGAGCTCTTCCTGATATGGATGTCAATGCCGCTGTGGAGAAATGGCTTTTTCTGTTATAATGGGTACTAGAGGTTTAATTCTCTACTTGGATCCAAGGAGTTTTCAGTGTTCTGTAGCAATGTGATGAAAAGCTGCCAGGGTGCTGAAGTGTCTATGCATGTCTCTTTAAGTGGAGCTGTTTGGCAGGCATTGCTATGGATGCCAGAACATCAAGACACCTCTGAAACACCCAGCATGTGTTTCTACTGGTTATTGTATTTTCTTGAATAATTATATGATAAAAATGGTGGTGTCTCTATGCGAGCGGTCTGAGGGATTGAGCGGTCCAGTTGTCGGAAGGGCAGGAAGCGGAGTGAATAGGAGACCAAAGTTAGCAGTTCACCATTGAGCATATGCGACTGTAGGTTAGATTTTTTTTTTTTGGGTTATGAGTGATCAGGGAGTCAGCTTTTATTGTCCATGACAGTTAGATTGAAGCCAGCTCCTGCTCTGCACACGACATTCTTGTGTTTGTGCTATTATGTTTTTATTTGTTTATTAGGAAAGTCTGAAGTATATCCTTTGAGCTAAAAGCTCCCTTATGAAGGATCCTTGTCATACAATACAAGCATTTGTCAATGCCAAATGTTTGCTTGCTGGCAATGGTATTGGCATAGCAGGAAGACTTGCAGCTAGGAGTAAATGACCAAGTTAGATGACATATGGTAGTGTATGACATTTAATGAGGCACAGGAAAGACATACAGTGATCCAGATGTCTGACAGGGCGTTTATTTCTCTTGCAAGGCTTGAGTGAGTTTCAAGAATTGCCAGGTATTTTTATGGCTGGGACAAGTTAGATCATCTGGAGGTGTGAATCTCAGAAGAAAAGGTGCAATGGTAAGTGAAGTCCCTCTGGACACCTGTATCCCTGTCCTCGTATTAGCACATGCATTTTCTGACATCCTTTGCCTTGATTTATGAAGGACCAATAAAGAGATGCACAGGGGTTTTGTTCGCCTAACAGTTTACTTATCCCTAGAAAGGGCTGAGATGTAACATCTCATTTGCAGTAGGGTCCTGCTTTTGACGACCCCCCCCGTCACACACACTCACTTGTCAGGTTTCTGTGGGCTGAAACAGTTAGAGGGTATGTGGCCTGCTCAGGGGCACACAATGGGCACAGTAAGTGGACTGGATTTGAATCTTGGTCTTAAGCCTGTGTTCTAGGCTCAGACTACAGCACCAAGTTGCCTTTTGTGTACCCCCACAACACACATACACATACACATACTTTGCAACTGAAACTGTGCAACTCTTCATGTCTCAAAAAATGTGGCTTTGAGGAGATTCGTGGCAACCCTTGTTGTAGGTCGTGTTTTTGCCAGGCTGACACTTCTTCGGCACAAGATAAGTCAGTAGTACTGGGTACAGTGTTTTACTCACTTGCTATACATCTTTACAGACTCCTACATGAAGGAGTTTCTCTGCCGCATTGTCTTTTTGGGACTAGCAGGAGCATCAGCTGAGGACTTTCTGCAAGGGTATCGCGTTTACTTTTGTCCAGAACAGTAAATAAATCGGAGTTCTCTGCAAATCCGGGAGCAAGTTTGCATGTTAGAATACTATTACATACTATTACTGCCTAATGCATACCTTATTATAGTGCACTTCATACAGGTACAGAAATGCTGGCGGTGTCCCTTTACAGGTCTTGACTAGCAAAGCAGTAATATGTCAGATCTGTAACCCGGCACAGTACCTCCCGACTGCTGCTGCCTTAAGCCCCAGGCACCCTCTTACAAAGCAATTCGTGCACCTAAAGGACCCCTAGTCCAGCGTGAAAGTGGGGGAAAAAGCATTCTGCAATAAATTACTTAGAACTGTTTCAGTTCTGCAACATTAAAGGGGCCTCGTCCCGGCTCGTTCTCCATTCAGGAGGGATCTTATCATATTCAGGCAGGAAATGTATTAACTCTTTTTAAAACAAAGGAATTGGTAAAGTTGTTTGTTCAACTGAAACATTTGATGTACAGAACCCAATAAGGGGGATTGGAGACTGGGAAAATGGTCAGTATTTTGCTGTCACAAACAGGTTCAGTTGATAGTAGTACTAATTTTGTTACATCTTTATTTGTGTAAATCAACACCTCCATAACCACAGTTGCTTTGCTTTCCTTCCGGTTTGCCCCTCACACATAATCCTGGGATATGCCCGATATTTGAGTCCCTTGAATTCCCTTTCTGTGTGCCCTAGTCCTTCCCTGGAAGGAAAATTATATGTTTGTAGGGGTGAGAGTCAGACCCCACCCCTGTTGAGAATCAAATACTTGCAAATAGGCATTGTCGCCCTGGGAACACATTTCAAACCACTTCACAGACTGATCGGTGGTGCGAGTACACCTGGGTAGCAAAGTGGTATCACAGGGTTTTCACAACAGGTAAGGGTTCTTGAACGTGTCCATTGCGAGCAGAGAGAGCCTGATTCAGGGGGCGCATTAATGGTCACAGTTACAAAGAAAAAGGGGGAGTCCTAATTACAGAAAATATTTCACTTATAAATTGAATTGTGTCTTAAACATGTATGTTTTTCGAGGGATCCCCCTGAAGTGCGCGGCTCTTTTTGAGGGGAATGGGGGAGTACTGTGGGTTCATCATTGCCTGTGTGTTCATGTTCTACCTACCTTGTTGCAAGGGTTCAGCTTCAGGGGAAACGCTATTTTGAAACAGGCAGCTGTGCTCCTTCTACCTTGCCTGCTTCCTATGCTGATTTGTAACGTGATGGATACAGGTTCTATTCATTTGTGATGGTGTGAGGCAAACATATTTATGGGGCCATGTGTACAGGACAGGTCAATATATCTGAACAATCAAAAAACACCCCTCATGAGATCCAGAGCCTTGAAATGATACACTCTTCAGAGAGGGCAAGTTTCAGAAGTGGATAGAAAATAGTACTACTACAATAAACAATACACACAATGGTTTTACTTCACCCAATTATTACTCATTTCCCTTTTTGAAAGTCAAATACGCCTTTTATTTTGGAAGTGTATACCTTGTTGCTGGTAGATACTGACAAAATTGAGGTAACTGAAGTCCTCAGTAGGTAATATGATGGGGGGGGGGCGCATATATGCTTGGCCAGTTGTGAGGGGCATTGACGCTTGGGGAGTTCAGTTTCATGGCATCGCAAGCCTCATTTTCCATCACATAAGCAGTTGTATAACCCACTTCACAAATGAGTGAAATAGTCAGAAGGGAAATAAATGTAAAGCAGACCTATTGCATTTCAAAGATTTTCGGCGCCCATAACCTAGGTCGTCCACATTTATTACCCTTTTAAATCTCTTTGATATAGGATTGAGTACATTAGGCTGTGGGAGTCATAAAAGCTACGCTTCCCTCCTAAATACCTTCATTTTTCTTTCCTCTGCATTATAAGATTACTGTGGGGCATTTTTTATTCCCCTACCCCCCACCCCTCACACACACACACACTGCTCTTTAGTTTCTCTGGAAATGAGAAGTCAGCTTGCTTGTCCCATCCATGGTAGCCACAGCCTTTGTTCAGTGTTCAGAACTCATGAATGACCGGCAAACTCACAGGACTATTTTTATGCAACAGTCCTCAAATCAGCCTGTCGCTATATAAGTATTCCCTCGATGTGGTCATTGAATGAGGCACAAAACCCGACTGTTGGAGGTAAACAGAAACATCTGCTGAAATGTTAAAATGAAGTACACATTCCACCCTCTGTAGGTTCTTTCCCCACATTACTGCTGCCCATTCGATTACAAGATTATTCCACATATCAATTTCTCAAACACAATCAAAATAATAAACAATAAAAAAATATTCCAAAGACTTGCGTTGGGGTTGGCAATTTTGCCAGAAGATGGAGGACTTCACAGTGGGACTTTATTGCTATTCACAAGTGCTTGTAAAGTCAATCTGAAGTGAAAAAGTTAACTAGCGTCAGATATGTGGCAGGGCATTTATCTGTCTTGCAAGGCTTCAGTCAGTTTCAATAATTGACAAGTACTTTTCTTTCTGGGGAAACTTAGATCATGTGGAGGTGTGATTCTCACAGCAAAACTCGCAATGGTTAATGAAGTCCCTCTGGAGGCCTCTATGCCCCTCCTCATATTACCGAATGCATTTCTTGAAATCCTTTGCCTTGATTTACTATCGATCTATCTATCTATCTATTGACAGTATATCGGCAGATGTAGAAGCATTCTACAGACGGGGTTTCCCAGCCAGGAGCATATAGTTCCCAATAACAGTAACTGGTTAAAAGCTTCCTTTAAATTTATGGCAGGGCTACATTTGGCATGTTACTGTTGAGTGACTCAGAAATACGGAAGGAAACCTCAATAAAAGTTCTATCTATCCATCTATCCATCTATCCATCCACGAGATCTAGAAGCGGTTTACAGACGAGGTTCCATTCCCTCACTGGAAGTAGTGGGACATACTCCCCCCTGTAAATAAGGGTGATTTAACCGGGGGTGTCTACCGTGTGTGTGTGTGTGTGTGTGTGTATTTAAACGAGGATCTCTAAGGTGTGTGCGTGACTGTGAATGTTTCACAAACATCCCATTGGTGCTAGGTATTACATCAAAAAATAATTACTTGCCAGGCCTGTTTCCTAAGACCTCAAGTCAGATGTAAGGTAGCCATAAAGAACCTGAACGTATTAAATGACAGCACTATCGGTTCACAGGCTAAAAGTAAGCAACAGAAACCGTGAAGCCTTATTGCTGTGGCATCCTGGTTGCTGACCTGTAATGTAACTAGCCCGACGGCTAAGCACACTTCCACACTTGTAAGGGCTACCTTTCCTCTCTCAGTCCTCTCACAGCATTCACCAGCTGCTGTTGGGAGGTCCTTGTGTGCAGAAACCACAACTGCTGCAAGAATATCCTACGTTTAATGGCAACAGTTTATGTGCTGTTGATAAGTGCCTATAATGCCCTGCTAGTGATCAGGTCCAAGCAAGCAAGGAGGAAGCAGAAAGTCCAGTCTGTAGCTAGCAATGCTATAGCAGTGATGACCAATAAATGGTCTTATTTGTCTGTATGGTTACTTGAAAAGTGACAATTAGCAAGCCACCACTACACCGCTAACGGTAGCGCTGCGGTACCACCATCGCCCCAAGCCCCCCCAAAACACCGGGTACGGTTGTGCACCGCGTCCTCACTAGGTAGGCGGTGGAGGGAACCTGTTGCTTGTGGTGCTCTCCTCGGAAACTCCCATTGGGAGCCCCCTCTCTGACTGGGAAGACACTAGCAGGGTTTTTTTTGTCCTACAGAAGCATCAAGTGCACTCAGAGAAGACAGGGAGCCGAGGTGACCACCATGTTACATTGGTATGCTATGCTGCACAGGGAAGCCGCAAGGATTCCTTCATTTGGGTATTGAAAAAAAAGTCTGCAACACAAGGAAGTCCAATTTATCAGCCCCATTCACAAATCAATTGGAACCAGTGACCTAAAGGGGAGATAGTCGTTCTGGCACCCAAACGAATGGTTACAGGTATGAAATGGCAGATTACTAATTATGTACCAGCATTTGTTATGAGGATTTAGAGACCATTCCAGTGTATGTATATGCTTTGCGGCTGGGTTAACGTAGTAGCAGAAGGAATTGACTGATTGCACAGTGTCAGGAAAATCATACTGTAACCATGCTTGTCCTACCAAGCCTTTCAAGTAATTAGTGATTTTTTTCCTGTAAAATTACACTGACAGAACAAGTAAGTTCAGCATTGCATTGTGGATTTCCCGTACGTACAGGGGTACCTTATATAAGATGGGACACACTACATTGTAAAAAAAAAAAAAAAGTCATGAAGCGCAAGTAAATGATATATTTTTCAATAGCACACCTCTAAAACTAAATGCAACCTATATACACGGGACAATCTTGCAATGTTTCCCCATCAAAAAAAATGGCTTTTGTGTGACAAGCTGCTTTAGGCAGTAGCCAAACTGGAACAGAGAAATGAGGGCGCTAATAAAGCAAACTGGTGTTTCAATTACTGCCTTTGTTATCAAAGTGACTGTCCTCAGACCTCTGGACAGCACTGGTAGCAGCATTCTACAGCCTGTTAGCTACCTCTCTCTGCGTCTCTCCCGATACAACAGTAGACGGGCAAGAATCTTGCCGCTGCTGCACAGCCCAACATACACACAGCACAGTGTGGCCATCAACTGACAGATCCTTACCTCGACTTGGTGTGTGTGTGTGTGTGTGTGTGTGTGTGTGCATGTGGGTGGAGAGGGCGCCAATACAAGGGCGTTATTTACAAGACAAATACTTTCACATACAGCACTGACAAATGTCAGCTGAAGACTGCAAACACTAATAACCCTCGACTCTGGAACTGAGATGCACTTCTCAGCAGAAATCGCACCCTCCTCCATTCCTCCACTAAAAGTTAACTGCCTTGCCTACGTGTGTCTGTGTGTATATGGGAGGGGACCCCAATAGAAGGTTGTTATCTGTACTGCTAAACCTAATACATTACTGCTATCCCTCTCAGCATGCCTTGCAAACCTAACTCGACTGTGCGCCTCTGTGTGTGTGTGTGTGTGGGTGGGGAGGCGCATGCGGTAACCCTCAACTCTGGAACTGAGATGCACTTCTCAGCAGAAATCGCACCCTCCTCCATTCCTCCAGTAAAACTTAACTCGCCTTGCCTACGTGTCTGTGTGTATGTATGGGGGGGGGGAGACCCCAGTAGAAGGTTGTTATCTGTACTGCTACACATAATACAGTATTGGCATACCTTTAAGCATGCCTTGCAAACCTAACTCGACTTTCGCCCCAAGCCCCCCCAACTCACCGGGGTACGGTTGTGCACCGAGTGCTCACTAGGTAGGCGGTGCAGGGAACCTGTTGCTTGTGCTGCTTTCCTCCGAAACTCCCATTGGGAGCCCCCTCTCTGACTGGGAAGACACAAGCAGGGTTTTTTCCTGCTACAGAAGCATCAAGTGTACTCAGAGAAGACAGGTAGCCGAGGTGACCACCGTGTTACATTGGTATGCTGTGCTGCACAGGGAAGCCTCAAGGATTCCTTTATTTGGCTATTGGAAAAAAAGTCTGCAACACAAGGAAGTCCAATTTATCAGCCCCATTCACAAATCAATTGGAACCAGTGACCTAAAGGGGAGATAGTCTTCTGGCACCCAAACGAATGGTTACAGATATGAAACAGCAGATTACTAATAATGTATCAGCATTTGTTATGAGGATTTACAGACCATTCCACTGTATGCATATGCTTTGCGGCTGGGTTAACGTAGTAGCAGAAGGAATTGGCTGACTGCACAGTGTCAGAAAATTCATACTGTAACCATGCTTGTCCTACCAAGCCTTTCAAGTAATTAGTGATTTTTTCCCTGTAAAATTACACTGACAGAACAAGTAAGTTCAGCATTGCATTGTTGGTTTCCCGTACGTAACAGGGGTACCTTATGTAAGATGGGACACACTACATTGTAAAAAAAAAAAAAGTCATGAAGCACAAGTAAATGATATATTTTTCAATAGCACAACTCTAAAACTAAATGCAACCTATATACACGGGACAATCTTGCAATGTTTCCCCATCAAAAAAAATGGCTTTTGTGTGACAAGCTGCTTTAGGCAGTAGCCAAACTGGAAACAGAGAAATGAAGGCGCTAATAAAGCAAACTGGTGTTTCAATTACTGCCTTTGTTATCAAAGTGACTGTCCTCAGACCTCTGGACAGCACTGGTAGCAGCATTCTACAGCCTGTTAGCTACCTCTCTCTGCGTCTCTCCCGATACAACCGTAGACGGGCGAGAATCTTGCCACTGCTGCACAGCCCAACATACACACAGCACAGTGTGGCCATCAACTGACAGATCCTTACCTCGACTTGCGCGTGTGCGTGTGTCTGTGTGTGTGCGTGTGTGCGTGCATGTGTGTGTGTGTGGGGGGGCCGCCAATACAACGGCAGTATTTACAAGACAAATACTTTCACATACAGCACTGACAAATGTCAGCTGAAGACTGCAAACACTAATAACCCTCGACAGCTGAAGACTGCAAACACTAATAACCCTCGACTCTGGAACTGAGATGCACTTCTCAGCAGGAATCGCACCCTCCTGCATTCCTCCAGTAAAACTTAACTCACCTTGCCTACGTGTGTCTGTGTGTGTGTGTGTGTGTGTGTGTGTGTATGGGGGGGGGGACACACCAATAGAAGGTTATCTGTACTGCTACACATAATATATTACTGGTATACGTTTCCCCTTGCCTTGCAAACCTAACTCGACTTTTCTGCGAGTGTGTGTGTGTGTGTGTGTGTGTGTGTGTGTGTGTGTGTTGTGTGTGTGTGTGTGTGTGTAAGGGGGTGCATGCGCCCACACGAAATTAGCTGCTCACTCAAGCGCATCTGTGTCTTTCAACTGTATGCCACTGCATTTTGCTTTTGTCATACCTAGCTGCAGCATTCATTGGTGATCGTGACCCTTTGCTAACACAGTATCTACATTGGAGGGTGACACACCTCCAGAAACTCGCATGATAGCACTGTGTTTCTTGCACATGCGTGCAAGCAAACATAAAAATGGCCCAACATAGCAGGGAGCCTTTCCACTTTACAGTGAGGGTGCAGTATCCTTTTCAGAAGAAATTTTCCCTTCTCGCAGGCACTTTCCCACAATTGGGCCCAAGTGAGTCGGTTTTGCTTTGTTGCAACTTAAGCATCAGCTGTGAGACTCGTACCTATGAAAACTAACATATCCCTGCTGGTGCACTCAGCAAAGTTGTTTCTGTTCTGTCTGTGTATAGTCCAGTACGAACATATGAAAGAGCCAGCAAAAGAAGGCCAAATTGATCTGTTGAGTTTGCTTGTTAGTAATGCAGTGTCCCTGGCTTATGCCATTGACTCAGCCCTGGTTCCATGGGTTCCCTTTATGCATATCCCAGGCCCTCTTAAAGCTGCCCACCGTTTTCACTGAGACCACCTCTTCTGGCAGGACATTCCATTTCTCTACCGCCCTCTAGGTAAAAAAATATTTCCCAACATCCTTTCTAAACCCCCCCCACCAACTTCAAACTGTGCCCCCTCATGTTTCTGTCACTTAGCTTGAAGAGACCTTTTCTGTCCACTCTATTTATTTCCTTCAGATACTTAAGGGCCTCTATCGTATTCCCCCCCTCTTGCTCCTCTCTTCCAGAGAGTACATTCTCAAGGCTCCCATCCTCTCTTCGTAACACTTCCTCTGCTGTCCTCTGATCATCTTGGTTGCTCTCCTTTAGACCCTCTCTACCAAGCTAATGTCCTTCTAATGACATGGATTTCAGTACCTTACCCCATATTCTAAATGCGGTCTCAGCAGTATGACCTCACTCCACCTACTGCTGAATTCCCTTGCTATACACCCCAACGTCATATTCGCATTCGCTGCTGCCTTTTTGCATTGCGAGGAGTGTTTCAGGTCACTGGTGGTCATAACTCACAGGTCCTTTTCTTCCTCCAATACTGCTACTTGCACCCCCCCCCAGGTAATACTTGGTCCTAGGATTTTTGGCCCCAATATGCATCACTTTGCATTTCCTAGCATTGAAGCAAGTTGCCAGATCCCTGACCATCTCTCAAGTTTCCTGAGGTCTTCCCATAGGTCCTGTATCCCTTCAAATGTGGCCACCCTCCCACAGAGTTTGGTGTCATTTGCAAACAGGCACATTTTGCCCTTTATGCCTTCCCCAATATGATCAATGAAGACGTCGAACAGCAGCCCCAGCACCGATCCCTGCAGAACCCTGCTGGTAACCTCCTTGGTACTTGATTACTCACCACCACCACCCTCTGGGTTCTGTCACTTATCCAGCTTTCCACCCACCTTGTCATTTTCTCAGAGACCCCGAGATCCTTCAGTCTGCTGATTAGCCTCTTATGCGGGAAAGAATCAAAAGGCTTTGGTAAAGTCCAGATAAATGATGTCTACCACTTTGCCCTCATCCACTGCCCTGGTGACCCGATCAAAAGTCAATCAGGTTCTTCTGACAGGATCTTCCTCCCATGAACCCGTATTGCCTCTCGTCCTGGAGACCATTCCCCTCTATGTACCTTACCAACCGCTCCTTGAGTATGGTCTCCATGATTCAAAAATATGGCTGTGGTATATTAATGCTCCATTTTTCAGACTCCCTGAGGTGCTTCATAAATTCCAAAAACTGTATTGTTTGGGAGTCACCAAGTTATTTTTAAATAAACCACTGTCCACGCCGCTTTCATTTCTTCTAGTGTAACTTTATTTTGCCCCCTACATTTTATGTACCATGACACCCTCCATCCACCACTCTGAGCAAAGAGCCCATTTGTTTGTATTCCTGTACGCTCTTTCCAGGGTGTATACGGTTGCTTAGCGACCATTTATTCGCGCGATAGACTGGAGTGAATTCACATCAGTCCAGCAGGAATTAACAAATGGACTTGAGAGGAAGGGAGAAGCAGGTTACTGACATCCTACAGGAACACTTCACCACTTTGGGGACAGGACGTGTGATGTGAAAGAGCAATGTAATTGAAGATAAAACTCATTATGATATCAAAAAGGGCATCAAAAAAACTAGAGAAACTGTGGTTGGGAAAGATGGAACAGAAATTAGGCATGTATTATTTCTGTACAGATAACAAAAGACACGTCAGGACTGATTGCCAGAAACTAAAGTTTGCTGCTTATGAAGCAGAAAATCCTCAGGTAACCTAGCACTCCAGACAAAGGGAAACGGGTCCTTGGTTATGGTATAAATATGAGCACAGGGTGATGGAGAAGGGGTGCACTTTGTTGTTTTTTTGGTAACATTTGAAAATAATTAAATAAGCAGTTCTGTGGTTTATAGAAGAGTGCTTATATAGCAGAGTAAAAAAGTTTTTACTGCTAATTGTTTACAGATAAGTTAAAAAGAAAAAGGAGGTAAACCACAAAGGCTTGAAAGCACAAGCTGTTTTTTAATACCTTACTATACAAGTATTAAATATAAGTAACATTGAAATTAGTTTAAAGATATATAAAAATACTATACTGAAATGAGTTTATTAAACAGAAACAAGACCCTGTGAACAAGCTCACTTGATGAGCAAACCATAGGGGCAAAATAACGTTACACTAGAAGAAATGAAAGCAGTATGGACAATTGTTTATTTTAAAATTACCTGGTAACTCCCAAACAATACAGTTTTTGGAATTTATAATCTCCATGAATTTGGCATATGATTGATGTGAGACTGACCGGCCTATAGTTCTCCAGATCATCCCTGGGTCCACTCTTGTGGAGAGACACCACATGTGCCATTCTTCAATCTTGCAGCACCACTCCCAGCTCCAGGTATCCATTGAAGAAGTCCACCAGTGGCCCTGCAGTTTCTCTGCTAGATTTTTCAGTACCCTTGGGTGTATGCCATCCGGTCCTGGGGACTTGTCTGCCTTCAGTGCTAGGAGCCCATCCCTCAGTCTTTTTTTTCCCTCCCCTGTCCTCTGGTCAGCCCTCCTTCCCACCAGCTCTTCCTGCCCTGTCACCCCAGCTTCCCCCAGGACTTACCTTCCCATACTCCCCCATGGCTTGCCCTCTGTGGCAGGGTGGTGGGGAGTCCCTCAACCCACCAGGACCAGATTACAGGAAGTGCCTGAATTGCTGGGTGTGAGACCTGTGGAGGCCAACAGTCATCCTGTACATCAGAAGATCATTTGTTTTTCTCCCCAGTAGACGTGGTGTGCTCTTGACATCAAGGCACGTACACAGACGGCTGCCACGTCTCCCCCACCTTCTAGGTTTGGGGTCCCTTTCCTCTGTCTTCCACCATTGGCCAATTGAGCATGAGCTTTACTCCCCTCTGAGGAGAGAGCAATCCTTCAGACACTCAATCCTCCTCCCCTGGCCGGCCCTCCGACACCTCAGGCTCACTTCCAAACCTGGGTCATCAGCGTTGCAAGCGGTAGCGCCACCGCTACGCCAGTGAGCTGGCTTCCTCTCATACTCTATCCACCTCTATTACCAAATCTCTGGCCTCCCTTCCTTCTCCTCCCAGCTGGTAACAGCCCATCTTTTTCCTTAGTGAAGACAGAGCAGAAGTGCTCATTCAGTACCTTCACTTTGCTCGCATCTTCCTCCACCCATCTATCCACCTTCCTCAGCTTAACTATCTCATCCTTCCTGTCCCTCTTCTCACTTATGTTACGAAAGAAGGCTTTTTCCCCAGTCTTAATCCCTTTTGTTATTTGCAGTTCTTTCTGTACCTTTGCTTGTGGCACCACCTTGCCTGCCACTTTAGTTAACCCTCAGGTGTTCCTCTTTATCTGCTTCACTTTCAGTTCTCTTGTATCTTTTGTAGACCACCCCCAATCTGATCTTCCTCTCCCTGTTTGTCTGGAGCTGGATGCATAGTGATTCCACTTCCCTATTCATTCTCTTCCCTAGTGCATATTATCCCCTCCCTGATGTATGCCGTAAACCCCCTTGGCTAACACTCTGTCCCTTCTGTATAGCTTGTACCCTGGGATGGAGAGATACCAGTCGTGGTATGCTGTAGCCCAGGTCTCAGTAACTGCTGCTACATCTACCTTCCCCTCTGCTAAGAGGGCCTGTTTGTCTACCTGTTTGTCCCATCTTGTTACCAAGACTGCGAGCACTGAGTGACACCACCCTCTAACATGACCCAGTGCTTCCCTGCATCTTTCATGATCTGCCTATCCCCCATACTTCCTCCTTCACCACGTCCTTGGATGCCCTCTCTTGCCCCCATGCCCACCTCGTGATTGCTACTTCCTGTGTGGGAGGAAGGTCCACAGACCTCCCTTTCTCAACATTTCCGTGCCTGCTAGCCCACCTCTTCCCCTCTCAGCAGCTTAAACTCAGATCGTTTTCCATGTAATCTCTCAGCTTGTTCCTGAATACTTTCGATCCCTCCCAATTAAAGTGCAGCCTATCCATCAACTATTGCTCTTTGTCCGACCACTTGCTTCTCCAGCCTCCAATACAGTTGAACCTCTCTACCTTGCACCAGCTCCTCAGCCAATCAATAAACTCCTCTATCCTCCTTTTTGGGCTGCAGTGGGTGAAGCTCTGCAGACCTGTTGCTTTCACAAACGGACTCTGTATTTCTTGCGACCGAGCAACATGTTGAAGCGTCACCACAGTCGCCGCCAGTTCTGTAGAGCATTCTGGTTGCACTGCACTATTTTTAACTTGGGGGGAGGAATTGGGCCCATCCTGATTGGAACACTGGGGGTTCCAGGGATGTGGATATGATGTTCTATCCAACTATCTGGCAGTGTCCTTTCCCTTTAAGACTTGCTGGAAAGTCTTCAAGCTGGCTCCTCCCACCCACTCAGGTGGCAACTCCCCCAGCTCTGACCCTTAATGCCAGATCTTCCTTTCAGCTGGAAGAAACAGGTTCCCTCCTTACCTCAACCATGTTGAGTAGGCCCTCATGCTTAAATCTTGATTTACTTCCTAAAACTTTAAACTCTTATGAGTTTCATCTTCAGCTCGATCTCTGATCATGACCATCATCGCTGCTGGGTTCCAACAGTGCCCTTGTGGGCAGAAGATGTCTAGAACTGACTTGCACACTACATGTGTCTATGCCTAGGGCATGAGCATGATCCCCAGGCCTGTGACTTTTGTTGTTCCTTTCACCTGAACGTTCTGGAAGACCATCTCGCCTGACTTAAACTGGGCCAGCTGGCACAATGGAACATGCCAGTCACATCCAAGGATGCCTGTTGGGTATTATCCATGGCTGCGGGGTCTGCCGAACAGCTTGCAGCCTTTGAAAAGGAGGCAGCCTAGGCTGCATCCCTCTCCTCTTCGGCTTCTGCCTTCATGCTGCATCAGCTGGGCTCAACTTTTACGGGTTCCTTCAAAGAATTGTGCCAGTCTCTGCAGACCCTCGATCAGGGACCCTCTGGGCACAAATCCATGAAAGTGTACCAAAAGGATAGGACTCGCTGTCGACCGTGTAATCGGGAGCACTCTTGGTCAAGAGCCTCTGGTTCCTGCACTTCTCTGGATTTGACTTCAGTCGAATCCTCGGCCTGGCCGCCGGCTCCATGGTAACTCCATAGGGCCTGTCAGCCGAGACGCTGGTTAAGGTCCAGGCTGAGATTTTTCTCGAACCGACCGACCACTTGTCAACAGAAGCGGCTGACACTTCTTTGTCCAGGACCCCAATGCTGATGCAGACCAGTGGAGGGACAGATCAGTCAGATGACCCGCCGCCTCTGATCCCAGACCCTGACCAGGAGGAGCCTCGGCGTTTACCAACTCCCTCCGAGCCCCATTGCTGGTCCCCCGGCAGTCGAGGTCTCGGTCTTCATCCTGTGGGTCGAGTCACTCCTGCAGGCATTGGCGCACCACGGGAAGTGGCTACTCTTCATCCTTGACCTCCTCGGGTGAGGAGAGGCATTGGCGCAAATTGCGTTGATGCTGTGAGAATCTTATGTGGCAACAGTTGGTGCTTACCAGCATCAAGCTGACTCTGGTTTCTACAACAGCCATCACCTGGCTGTCGCCCAAAAGGCTGATGCCATATCCATCGACAGAGCTGACCAAAATGGTCCCAGCTCGGCCGACCCCAGTGTCTTCACTAATAGTGGTGGAACCACTGCCTAAACCGCTGCTGACCGGTGCTCCAACTAAGGAGTCTCAGCCGTCTAAGGGGCTTTCCCATCGGCTCAGTCACCATCACCCCAGACTGTCCACAGAGGGTCAGTGGGGATTTGGGCAGTTGATCACTCTTTAATGACTCCTCAGAGTCCGAGGGATCCTCCTTGCACTCCCATCCAGTCGATGTGGAGTCTGTGGGGGATCTCTCAACAGAAGAAGGCTCATCTTCCTTCGTGGGCCATCTCTGCCTGATCTCAGAGTCAACAGTTATAAAAATAGAGCCTGTCCAGAAGTGGGCTCGTTACCCATTGATCGAGATCCTTGACCAGGGAGACACTCCTACAGAGACTTTACAGGTGGCAGACACCATTCTTGGCCCTGACCTGGAGCTTTGGCAGTGCACTACTTCATGCATTGCACCTTCTGCCCAGATGGCCTGCAAATACATGGTACCCACTGGCTCCCTCTTGGGATTCACAGAGCACCCCTCGGCCAAGAAATTGGTGGCAGACTGTTTAGGCACTCCAGCAACACCAGGGATGTTGACAAGCCACCTGACAAGGAGTCCAAGAAGTTGGACCATGCGGCTAAGAAAGTCTATGCTGCCTTCTCGCTTGGTCTCTACCAGGCGAGCTCGGTACTCCTCATGGCCCATTTCACTTATGCCCTGCGGGGCACCCTGGATGAGATGCTTCCTCATCTACCAGCGGACCTTCAGACCATGGTCAAACAGGTCCAGGACCAGGGCAGGGCTGTAATCAAACGGCTCCAGACAGCCATGGACATTGGGGACTTTTGTGCCTGTTCCGTGGTGGCCTCAGTGGCCATGTGCTGCAGGGCTTGGCTGAGGATCCCGACCTTCATGGTGGACACTCAGCACATGCTGGCAGATGTTCCTTTCCCGAACACCGACCTTTTCGGGGCTGGGGTTGAGAGCCACTTGACTCATACTGAGAAGTCCATTGCCACCTTGGACTCTGCCCAGAAGGACACTAAGGGCTCCAAACAGCAGCAGAAGAAGCCTTTCAGTCCACTTCCGCTCCTGTGGCCAAACCCGCCCAGCCTAAGGCTGGCCAGCAGGCTCAGGCCTGGTAACCTCGGCCCAAGTCAGTGGCCTCAGTTGTCCACAAGCCTGGAGGAAAAGGCTCCGGTGACACTTCAGCTGGGTCCTCCTCCTCCTCTAAACCTGCCCAGTGATGGGATGAGGGGTGCCTCCCTCATGCCGTTTACTCCTCCCCTGGGTCCTCACATGGGGGGCCTGGCTCCGCTACTTCATTTTGGCCTGGTCTGCTGTCACCACAGACAGGTGGGTTTTCGAAGTGGTGGTGGTGGGTCAGGGTCTGTCTCTGGAATTTGAGCAGTATCTTCCTTGCTGAGCCCACACCCCATGGGAGGACTTGGTTTCCGCAGCCATGCTGTTGGCTCTCGGAGTCAACATAGCCCAGCTCCAATCCTCTGGAACATGCAGGATTTGTCTACAGGTACTTCCTGGTGCCAAAACGGACAGGGGGCTGGCTCCTCATACTAGATCTGCATGACCTGAACAAATTTCTCTGGTCACGCACCCTCAGGATGGTAACTGTCTCGGATCATACCATCTCTAGAGCAAAACGTGGTTTTGCTCCCTGGAGCTTCAGGATGTGTCCTTCCACATCTCGATCCATCCGTCTCATCGAAGGTTCCTCTACAAGTTCCAGGTCCTGCCATTCAACCTCTCCTTGGCCTCCAGGGTCTTCACCAAATGCATTGTAGTGGTGGCAGCTTACCTGAGGCACCGAGGGGTTCCGGGTTTACCCCTACCTGGATAATTGGGTGATTGCAGGTCTCTCCAGGCAGGAAATGGAGCAGTCCAGGGACCTGGCCCTCCAGATCTGCGCCTTCGCAGGTGATCAGCTCCATTGGGGTGGTGTTTGACTCTTGCAGAGCCAGAGCCTGGCTCCCAGCAGACAGGGCAGAGGCTCGCTCCTCCTGTGCCCGATCATTTCGGGTTGGGCAACTGCGTCCTGTCTGGGACTTCCTGTGCTTGCTGGGTTACATGGCGGCCTGCACCAGCGTGGTCTGATGGGCTCGCTTGAGAATGTGCTCCCTGCAGTGGAAGCTGGCCAGCCAGTGGTATCAGTGTAAGGGTCACTTTGACCAGCTGGTCACTGTGACCCAGCGGATGTGGGATGCCATCCAGTGGTGGTTAGTCCCAGCACATCTGCAGGAAGGGATCCCGTTTGTCCATCCCAAGCCAACAGTCATCCTGATGGCTGATGCCTCTCTTATGCACTGGGGTGCCCACCTTGGGGGAACAGAGTCCATGGGCTCTGGAATCCTGAGGAGTCCCACTGCCACATCAACCTGCTGGATCTCCGGGCAGTTTGGCTAGTGCTGATTGCATTTGCTCCACATGTGGGTCAGGTAGTTCGGGTCCAGCCTGACAACACCACGACTATGTACTGCCTCAGCAAACAGAGCGGGATGCACTCCCTGCTCCTATGCAGGGAAGCTCTCTGTTTGGACCCTCATGTGCAGCCTGGAGGTTGATCTCCTAGCAGTCTATGTGGCAGAGGCCTCCAGTCAGCTGGCAGATGCTCTCAGCCAGGTGGGCAAGGCATCTCACGAGTGGCCTCTCCACTCAGAGGTAGTACACAGCCTGTTCTCCTAGTGGGGCACCCCACAGGTGGACCTGTTTGCCTCCAGGGAGAATGCAAAGCTGAGGCAGTTTTGTGCTCACTCCCCTCAGCAGGGAATGATGCAGGGGATGCCTTCTTGAGACCCTGGACCCCAGGCCTCTTCTATGCCTTCCCTCTGATTCTCTTGATCCATAAGGTGTTCCTCAAGGCCAGGAGAGACAAGGCACAGGTGATCCTGGTGGCTCCAGACTGGCCACACCAATTCTGGTACCCTGATCTCCTTAGCCTCAGCAGCAGGCTCCTGAGGCATCTTCCCCTATGCCTGGATCTGCTTTCCATCAATCAGGGGAAGGTACTCCACTTGGACCTTTAATTCCTGCACCTGACAGCATGGTCCCTGAGTGGCTAGAGTTCCAGGCTTTGGGTCTCTCCAAAGCTGTCTTCACCATTGTGGAGACATCTTGGAAGGAGTCGACTAGGAAGTGCTATGCCTTCAGATGGAGGAGACCCTCCATTTGGTGTCAGCGCAAGGGTTTGGACCCTTTGTCCTGTCCTGTGGCAAGCATTCTTGATTATCTCTGGTCCCTCTCTCATTCGGGCCTTCGGTCAACGATCCTTAAGGTGCACCTGGCAGCCATATCTGCTTACTGGGCATGGGCCGGTCAGCAGTCAGTGGTGCAGGAGAAGGTGGTCTGTTGCTTTTTCAAGGGCCTTGACCACATTTCCCCTCTGGTGCATGAGCCTCCGCTACCATGGGACTTGTTGCTGGTTTTGTCAGAGCTCATGGGCAAGCCATTCGAACTGATGCACAGGTGTGAGATGTCTTGCCTGTCATGGAAGACCACCTTCCTGGTGGCTATCACATCAACCAGAAGGATCAGTAGACTCTAGGCACTTTTGGTCTTACCTGGTCTTCTACAGGGACAAGGTTGTCCTGCGCCCCAACACGAAGTTCCTCCTGAAGGTTGTGTCAGATTTTCACCTTAACCAGATGATTAATTTCACAGTGTATAGTGTATTTCACCAATTACACCTCAGAGACCGAGCACAGGCTCCATACTCTGGACCTGAGGCAAATGCTCGCTCACTATAACAGGAGCGCATGGCTGGAGTTCAGGGAGAGGTTCGCCAGCTGTTTGTCACCTATGCTGAAGCTGCACCTGGCAGACCTGCAGCCAAGCGGGCAGTTGGCAGGTGGATTGTATCCTGCATTGATCTCTGCTCTAGGTTGGTGGGTAGAGAGCCTTCTGGAATGCTATGGGCTCATTCCACCCGCCATACCCCTGTGTCAGTGGCTGCTTCCAGGGACGTCCCTATCCAGGAAATCTGCAGGGCTGCTACCTGGAGGTCAGCACACACCTTCATTTTCCATTACCACATTGACCTAGAGTCACTCTGGGATGCTGGTTTTGGGGCCTCAGTTCTCCAATCTCTGTTCCCTAAGTACGGGGTGTGCGCCTTGCCTCCTCCCTCCCAGAGAACTGCTAGGAGTTTGCCAGATGGTGTGGATAGATCATATCTATGTCCCTAGGAAAACAGGTTACTCACCTGTAACAGTAGTTCAAGGAGTGGTATATGATGTTCATCCATACAGACCCACCTGACATCCCCTGGCTTTGGCGCACACACTCCGCTTTCAGCGGGCAAGATCTGGTGTCAAGGGGTGGAGCTGAGGGAGTTACCACCCTGGTGAGTAGGAGGAGCCAGCTTGAAGACTTTCTGGCAAGCCGTAAAGGAAAAGGACACTGCCAGATAGTGTGGATAAACATACCACTCCTAGAACTACTGTTATAGGAGAGTAACCTGTGAAATGGGTATCCCCAGTGTCACTGTTATGTTTCTGGGGGGGTTGTGGGGTGGTGGGTGCTGAGAGGGAGGGTCGGGTGGGAGGCATATTCCTAATTTTAAAGAACAAAAAACAAAAGGTAGTCACAGTGGAACACAGTGTACACTGCCATGTCCCGCATTCTGCTGTGCATTGTAGTGCAGCGGCCATCTTGGTCACAGTGGAGTGTGCTGTGCTCCACCATGACCGCCTTTTTTTTTTTTTCTGAAAATTGTGTGTATCCCCCAAAGCAACCAATCCTCCTTCTTGGCACCCCCCACCCTCACCCCTTCTGAAATATAAAAGTAACACTGGGGGTGCCCAGTCAGGACTTCGCCTTTTTTTCCCCATACTCCCACACCCGACCCTCCATCTCAGTGCCCCCCCCCAGAAACAGAAGAGTGACACTGGGGATGTCCAATCCCCAGTTTCACAATCCTTGAGTTTCTTTTAAAAAAATAAAACTCTGTTTAAAAAAAAAAGCCCATCAATGTCTTTTTGTGCCATTAGATTCCCCCACCCGACCCTCCCCTCAGCACCCCAAGCCCTTACTTAGTGATCGGGAGTCAAACACCGTAATCCTCTTTAGATCACAGACAAGGTCTTCATTCTTCAAAGACGAACCACGAACTGACGAAACAGGTTTGCGGTTCTATGTATTTCAATGGGTTTTGAACTTAGTGGCATAACTTGGGCATTTTTACATTTTTTGGCCCATATTTTTAACATGCCTTCTTTGGGACCCAGCCTCATGAACAGTTGAACTGTTATTAGGCAGATCTGTCTTGAAAGGTGATTTCATGGTCCCTGGATAAAATCACCTTTCGGGCAGGAGTTGGACATTTTCTCTACCCTTGTTCATGAGGCGGGGTCATAAGAAGCCTGTGTTGAAAATCTGGTGTAAAAATAATAAACAAAATTATTAGCCTACATTGAATTTTGCGAACACAGGCTCATAACTTTGGTAATTTTCGATATTTTTACCCCAAATGTATAATGTAGCCATATCTTTACAGCACCTCATGAGTGTGACAGCTGTTATTTTTCAAATCCTTGCCAAAATGTTTTTTTTTTTTTTATCCTGAAAGGTGATTTTGCAGTCCCTGCACAAAATCACCATTCGGGCAGGAGTTCGAAATTTTCTCTGCCCTTTTTCATGAGGTGGGGTAATAACAAGGGTATGTCAAAAGTTTGTTGTAAAAATAATAAAAAAACAATAAAATTATGAGCCTACCTTGAATTTTGCAAACGCAGGCTTGCAACTTTGGTAGTTTCTGATATTTTTACCCAAAATTTACAACATAGCCATATCTTTACAGCACCTCATGAATGTGACAGCTGCCATATTTCAAATCCTGGCCAAAAAGCTTTTTTTTTTTTACATCCCAAAAGTTGATTTTGCGGTCTCTGCACGAAATCACCTTTTGGCCAGGAGTTGAACATTTTCTTTGCCATTGTTTATGAGGTGGGGTCATAAGAAGACTATTTTCTCAATTTGTTGTAAAAATATTTAAAAACAAAAGTTATCAGGCTATGTTGAATTTTGCAAACGCAGGCTTGTAATTTTGGTTATGTTCAATATTTTTACCCCAATTTTTTCAAAATAGCCATTTCTTTACAGCATCTCATGAATGTGACAGCTGTCATTTTTCAATTCCTGCCCAAAATGTGTGTTTGCGTCCTGAATGTTGATTTCACGGTGCCTACATGAAATCACCTTTTGGCCAGGATTTCAACATTTGCCCTGCCCTTCATGAGGCAGGGTCATAACAAGGCTATATTGAAAATTTAGTGTATTAATATTACAGAAACAGCAAGTTTAGGAGCCTACATTACATTTTACTAATGAAGGCTTGTAACGTTGGTAATTTTCAATATTTTTACACCAAATTCCTCACCTGTAGCCCTATCGGCTCTGGCCAGAGTTTGTTCTGAATGTGGTAGCTCTGGGGACAGGAATTACCTCTGAAAGGCCATAGAGCTCTCTGCATCCTTGCAGTTCCTTGCTAACTCTGTGAACTTTTTCAGCACCACCTCACCTCTTCCCCTGGCAAGTCATTGGTTCCCAGGTGGATGACCAAGTTTGGCTTTCCACCCACCCTCCTTACAAGTTCCCTGATCCTACAGTAGGTTCTGCCCTCCCTACCTCCATCCCCAGTATACAAACAACCACTCTTCTGTTTCTTGGGTCCCCCTTCCTCCCCAACAGATACCTTTATTTATGGAATCCCCAATGACATTCACCCTTGCATCCCCTGCAGGCTTGTTATGCGACCTGGGGTATGGACTCTTAAACTGCTCCTGCAGAAATTGCCAAGCTATCGCTCTTCCCTTATTAGTATCTCACACAGTGCATACTCGTTAAGAAAATCTGACTTTGTTATGCTTGACATACCAAGGACGCGGACTTCCTTTGGTAAACGTGCTATTGCATATGCCCTTCCCTCCATTTGGAACCAATTACAAACCGTACTGAAACTAACTAGCACAGTTTCAATAAACTTCTACAAATCGCTAAGTTCAGCGAAAATAAAAGACACCTGTAACTGTCATTAAGTCTCTTCCTTCCCCATGTGTGCCATATTTATCCACTGGTAAGGTATAATTGATTTGTCATATTAACTGCTTTCCCTTCCCCTTCTACTCCTGGCTTTATCTTTGCTTACGCTCCACTGCTACTCTAGCAAATCTCTCCTCCCTCCCATATCAGTTGTAGACTGTTGTTTGTCCTAGCTGCCAAAATACTGTATATTTGATTTGATTTGATTTGATTAAATCAAATCACACCAATCATCATGTTTCATTTATCGGTATCGACCTATAAATTAGCTTCCTGTTCTCACATCAATGTTTACCACCTGCGGTCACCCTATGTGTTACCCTTGTATGCATATCCAGCCTGCATCATGTAACGTGTATTTCATGTATATACTGTTATTACCTATCTGTGTTTGTACTTTAAGTGTTTATGTCACAGGACCTCCTTGTGAATGAGCTTGCTCAATGGAGTTTTCCTGCAATAAACTTGAACTTGACCTCCTGTGCACTTCTGGTGAACCTGCCTCTTCTGCCTTTGTCTGCTTTCTGTCTGTTTTGGATGTACTGTATTTCCATCTGTACCATCTCTGTTCCCTCCTACTGCTTCTCCAATTCCCCCTGTTCCCATCCTATCCTGGCTACCTTTGCTTGCCACCCCACTACCCTCCCTGTTCCCTCCCCTAACTCCATCTTCCCCCTCCCTCAGCCTTTGCTCCACCCTAACTACATTTCCCTCCTTGCCCCCCAAGCAACTCACCCCCTTTCCCCTTGCCACTATCTTTTGACTCTGTTTTCTCGATCCTCTACCTCCCCACCTTCCCCCGTTCCTCTAAACTGGCCAGTACTGCATACCTGCTGATGAGGGCTCCCCGGTATCAGGACATACCTCAGTTCTCCCACCCCATTCCCCACACCTTCCTCCTTGCACTGATCCTCTTACCCACCTACCTTTTCTCCTTACCTTCTGCCAATCCCCTACTCTGGTTCTGCAGTGTCCTTGAGGAGTACATGTCCCTAGACACTTTGGCAACCTCCCTGTTTCCATCCTGTGCCTGCCATCCAAATGCCCCAGGGCAGCTCTTGCCTGCAGTCTGAAATAGGAATAGGTGGGTTTGCTATATAATTTTCTTAAAGGACTCCTTGATCCAAAAATATGTTCACTCTTCAGTTTTTATTACAGGCCCCCCAGTGTTTCACTCAACCAATGAGCTTTTTCAAAGGGAATTTTGTACTGTCATAGCAGAAAAAAATAGTACAAATAAATTCAATAATACTCATAAAATATTAATGCAGCTTTCAGAATCATGGCATAGAAACCTTTTGTACAGTAGTGGAAAAGGAGATAATGCAGTTATTACGGAACAAAACTAACTTAGTCCCCAAGTACAGCAGTCTTACCAAGAAGCAAAGGACTGCTCTGGATGGCATAAGTAGAGACACAAGTATTGTCATTAAGCCAGCAGACAATGGGGGTGGGACAGTTATACAAAACAAGGACCAGTACAAACAAATATGCATTAATCTCTTACAAGATCAGGCTGACCATGGAGATATCTAGCCAGATTAAAGAACTGGTGGAAGACTATGTTGACTTGGGCTGGGTTTGGCTATGGTAGGCAGAAATACTTTGTAATAACTATCTGAGAATCCTGACATTCTATAGCATCCCCAAGGTACACAAAACATAGAAACATAGACTTTGACGGCAGATAAGGACCGCTAGGCCCATCTAGTCTGCCCATTTCCCTACCTACAGGATAGGCCGCAGATCCTAGTTAACCAACAGCCTATATCTTCCTGCCCCCCACAAGAATTGCCTTATGTCTGTCCCATGCATTCTTGAATTCTCCCACAGTTTTAGACCCCACAACTTCCTCAGGAAGGCTGTTCCATGCATCCACTACCCTCTCTGTGAAATAATATTTCCTCACATTGCCCTAGACAGCCCTCCTTCTATCTTTAAATTGTGTCCCTTGTTCTTGCAAGTCTCTTTTTCTGAAAGATGCTACCCTCTTGGACTTTGTTGATTCCCTTGAGGTACTTGAAAGTTTCTATCATGTCCCCCCTCTCCCTTCTTTCCTCAAGGGTATACATATTAAGCTCCTTTAGTCTCTCCTCATACGGCTTCTCTTGCAGACCCTGCACCATTTTAGTTGCCCTCCTCTGGACTACCTCTATCCTGTCTATGTCCTTGCGGAGATGGGGTCTCCAGAACTGGACACAGTATTCCAGATGGGGTCTCACCAACTGTCTGTACAGAGGGATAACAACTTCCTGTTTTCTGCTGCTGATGCCTCTCCCTATACATCCCAGTATACCCCCGGCCCTCCCTACTGCCTTCTCACATTGCTTGCTAACCTTAAGGTCATCTGATATGATTACCCCCAGGTCCCTTTCCTGTTTTGTTGTTGTTACTACCTCCCCACCCATTGTGTATTCTTCCCCTGGGTTCTTGTTTCCCAGGTGCATTATTTTGCACTTTTTTGCATTGAATCCTAGCTGCCATACGTCTGACCATTCCTCCAACCTTGCCAAGTCCCTTTTCATCCTTTCCACGCCTCCTTGTGTATCAACCCTGTTGCAGATCTTTGTGTCATCTGCAAAAGAGCATACTTTTCCTTCTAGTCCCTCTGCAATGTCACTGATGAAGACATTAAAAGGACTGAACCCTGTGGTACCCCACTGGTAACCGCCCTTTCTTCAGAGTGGACTCCATTTACAATTACCTTCTGTGTCCTGTTGTCCAGCCAATGTTTTACCCAGGCTACCACCCTGGGACCCACTCCCAGGCTGGTTAATTTGACTAATAATCTTTTGTGTGGGACTGTGTCAAATGCCTTGCTAAAGTCTAGGTAGGCCATGTCCACAGCCCCTCCTGGTCTACTACTTTGGTCACCCAGTCAAAGAAATCTATTAGATTCGTCTGACATGACCTTCCGCTGTGAACCCATGCTGCCTTGGATCCTGTGCTCCACTGACCTCTAGGTACTCAACTATTCTTTCCTTCAAGTGACTCCATCACTTTCCCTACCACAGAGTCAGACTGACAGGTCTGTAGTTTCCTGCCTCTGTCTTGGTCCCACTTTTGTGAAGGGGAATCATATCCGCCTTCCTCCAGTCCTCGGGTACCACACCATCCTCCCATGATTTATTAAAAAGAGTAGCCAGTGGTTTCACTAGTTCCTTCCTTAATTCTTTTAGAATTCTGGGGTGAATTCCATCAGGACCCATTGCTTTGTCCACCTTCAGTTTTAGGAGTTCTTGCAGAACCCTTTCTTCTGTGAAAGGACTGGGATCGACCCCCCTATCAAGAGTGCTTCTGTTAATTGGATTAGGCACTTCCCCCTCCTCTTTTGTGAATACTGAGCAGAAATATTTGTTCAGTATTCCTGCTTTTCACTGTCCCCCTGCCCACCCACCTGTTCATTCTATTCAGCCTCACTATCCCTCCCTTTGTCTTTCTACTGCTGATGTACCTATAAAGGTTTTATCCCCTTCTTAACTGAGTTGGCTATCTTTTCCTCAGTTTGGGCCTTTGCTATTCTGACTTCCTCCCTGCTTCTTTCTGCCTTAATTGGTATAGCTGTCTGTCCTGCTCCTTCTGTGTTCTTATACTCGAATGCTATCTTTTCTTCCTGACTTTCACAGCCACCTCTCTTGAGAACCATAGTGGCTTTTTCTTCGTTTTGATTTGTTTATTTGCTTCACAAAGGCTTGTTGCCTCTGTGATGGCAGTTTGATAATTCCCCATTGTTGCTGCATACCTCCTTCTAGCCTGTTTGCTAGGTGCTTTTCTGAGGCACTCTCATCTTGCCAAAGTCAGCCCTCCTAAGTCCAGTACCCTCACTTTTGTATGGCTTGACTCTGTAGCTGAGTTTAACGTGAACCACACTGTTTGATGGTCACTTGTTCCCAGATGGCAACCCACTTCTAGATCTGAGATCCTCTCACTGCCCCCGTTTGAGAGCACGAGGTCTAAGATTGCTCCCTCACGAGTGGGTTCCGAAACTAGCTGTCTAATGCCTGCCACCTGTAGGGCATCAAGAATGGCCCTGCTCTTGGATGTGGCTGCAGCAAATGTGCTCCAGTTAACATCTGGCATATTCAGGTCTCCCATCAACAGTATCTCCCCTTTCTCTGCCATTCTAAGAATGCCTTTCATCATATCCTTGTCCATTCCTTCCCCCTGACATGGGGGTCTGTACACAACCCCTGTGCGGATTGTGGTGCCCTTTCCAGTCTCCAAGGTGACCACAGTGCCTCCTCTCCTCCCTGTTTACTCTTTTGTTCAGCTGCTTTTATCCCTTCCTTACAGAGAGCTACTCCTCCCTCTCTCTCCTGCCTGTCTCTCCTGTAAGTTATGTACCCTGGTATGTTAACATCCCAGTCATGGTTCTCTGTGTACCTGTGTTTCTGCTGTTCTCTGATTTGCAGGCATCCCTCTTCCATTAAGGCCACCAGCTCAGGGAGCTTGTTGCCCAGACTACTGGCATTGGTACTCATTACCCTCCATTTCTGATGGCCTTACCCCCTTTTGCCCCATCCCTGTCCTTCTTGCCTTCTCACTTTCTCCATTTACCCTGCCCTTCTCCCTATCGACACCTCCATGTTGGTGTTTGCCACACTTACTACCGTGATTGTTTGGGGGGCTAGGATTTTCTGCTCCTTTCCAGTGCCTCCCCTTGGCTAGTTTAAAAGCTTGCCAATGAATTTAATCCTATCACCTAGATCCTGGTTCCCTCCCGACAGATGCAGCCCATCATGCCAGTATAGGCTTGCATCACTCCAGGTGGACCCCAGTCCCCAATGAAGCCAAATCCTGAGCTCCACACCAGTTTTTCAACCACTGATTGAATCCCATGGTACGGAACACCCTAGCCTCCTATGCCATAGATGGTAGCACCTCCAGAAGGTTACCATGCAAGTACTTGACTAAGGCCCCTCCTAATTCCACAAACTCTTCCTGCACTTCTCTAATCCCTTTCTTAGCCAGGTCATTTGTCCCTAGGTGGACAATGACATCCAGCTCCTTCCCAGTGCAGCTGCTCCGGCAATCCTGAGGATTCGCTCCCTGTCCCTCCAAGCCATGGCGCCAGGCAGGCACCTTACCTCCCTCTCCCCTTCCTTGCCCAGTTCTACCTTCCTAACAATGGAGTCCCCCACCAGGAGTTGTTTCCTTCCCCTGCAGGGTCCCCTGCCACTCTCCTGTGGGTCTCCTTTGTGGAGGTTCCCAGCATCCTCCTTGGTCTCCACTGTAGGTGCCTCCATAGAGGAACCACACTTTGCCAGAATGGCATAGGAATTGTGGAGAGGTACAACTGGAGGGATGTGCCTCTGTTCCACCACCCTCACTCTCCTGAGCCCACAGTGGTCCAACCGCCTCTTTCTTGGCAACTCTGAGGCAGCGGCAGTGGCACTGGTGGTCCCTGGATGGAAGAGGAGGTCCCACAAACCTGGCCAACTCAGCCTGGAGATGAGCAACCTCCTCCCTCAGCCCAGAGAGGTGCCTGCAGATGGGACAACACCACATCCTCCAGAACATCTCCGAAGACTGCTGCTCCACAGCCACTGCACTGCACCACTCCAATCATGTCTTATTTCTGGCCCTTAACTGTTTGCAATCCTTACTTTCCTCTGTTTTTTTCTCTCTCCTTACTTTCTGCCTGTGTGCCCTTTAAGCTCCTGATTGTCCTGTTCTGAGACAAGAATATCCTATATTTCTCAGTAGACCACTTACTTGTTCAGAGGCAGACCTCCAGCAGCTAGAGGGGGCCGGAGAGCTACTCTTGCCCTTCTAGGATGGTGGGTCCTTGGTGGTTCTGTGATCACTTACTTCCTGCCCCTAAACAGGAAGTTCCTGTTGTCAGTCAAATCCTGTGCCTATAAAAATAGAACTAGCTTTGGGTGGGGGAGGGAAGGAGGCAATATAGTCTCAGCAGAGAAGTTCAGTCACACAGCAGTCCTTTCTCCTGGTGTCTTCTGCCAAGCTATTAGCAGAATCTTTCTAAGGCAGTCTTTACATGTAGCTTCCTTCTAGCTAAGCTACTCCCCCTACTTACCAGATCTTTCTACAAGTAGTTTAAACCTCACAGCAGTTAAGTCCTTTCAGTCACCTGAGATTTACACCTAGATGACTTTTCAGTTACCCATTCAGTTCAGCTGACCCAAACACACACTTTTTTTTTTGTATGTTAGTTTTTTTACCCTAAATTAAAGGTCCAAATACAAAAGTTCTTCTACTTTAGTCCCAGCAGAGAAGTTCAGTCACACAGCAGTCCTTTCTCCTGGTGTCTTCTGCCAAGCTAAATGCAGATAACCCACCTGGCAGACCCATAGTATCTGAAATTGGCTGGATTTTTGAACCAATCTCCCAGTTTATCAATTTGCACTTGCAACCCTTAGTAAAAGGGATGAGCACATACAGTGTGTTAGAGATTCATCGGACATGAATTCCAAATTGAAAGATTTCAGATCAGGGCTTCACAGAAGAAATATTGTTGGAGTCAGTAATCAAAAGAGCCTTGTTACTTGATTACTGACTTCGATTTGTAGTAAAAGTCAGGTTAAAATAGTAAAAATAGCGTTCAAAATAACGCTTCATTGGCTTGCATGGAGCACGTCCCTGTGCTAGGCATATAATTACATCACAAAACAAGGAAACGTGGGGACGGTGTCGGCGACCAGGAAATGGAAGTTACTGAGTGGCTAGCCCCTCAGGAACAAAATATGATCCCTTCTCTTCCTTAGGGGATTAAAGAGAAAATTGTACAACTACTATGGAGGAACTCCCAGTCAGGTAAGGGAGCATCCTGATGATTTGGCACTGCATCGAGAAAGGTGATCTTTAAGAATAGTACCCCATATTCACAACTGGTAAGGGTAAAGAGAAACTGAAGTACTACTCAGGAATTTGAACAAAATAAACAAGAGATGCTAGGTAGGTTCAAACAAAGGGATTACAACCACAGCACTATTAAACAGGCTGATTGTCGAACAGAAAGTGTCAACAGCTCAGAACTCTCTACTCAAAGGGACCCACTAGCCACTAAATATAACCATACATTTTGTGAGCTCTGGAAGATCATAAACATGCACTGGAAGCTGATTATAGTTGCCAACCTACATATTCCAACATTGCCACAGCGACTCATAGTAACTGCAAAAAGGGTCCAGAATATCAAGAATAGAGTGGCAAAATCTCAGTTTAAGTCTGGTAAGAGGCTGGAGCAGCTACTACTGGGCCCCTTACAGCCAGGAATGGTCCACTATCGAAGGTGTTCAAAATGTGACCACACAAGTAAAAAGCAAACATTTCAGCATCAACACACTGGACAGAAATTCCAAATAAAACACACAAATTGTACCACACAGGAGGTGATTTATATTGTATAGTGTCCGTGTGACATATTGTATGTTGAGCAAACTAGTCGAGCACTGAAAATTCAGATACAAGAACACAAAAAGATATAAGAAATAGACGAGGCGTCTCCAGTAGCACAACATTTTGCTAGTGCAAGCCACACTGGAGCCTCTCTTCAGTTTTGGGGCCTAGAGGCTGTCCCCCAACCAATCAAAGGTGGGGATTATGCAAAGAAATTAGACTGTGCTAAGAACTGGATTTTCCATATGAAAGTATTAAATCCAAGGATAAGGATGAACATTGAAACAATCTAGCAGGAATGCTGGTAGTGGCAGTGGGGAACTGGAATGTTGTTGGGTAAGGGACAGTTCAGACACCTCATTACTAAGTCTAGTATAGTATATGTAAGGTCCTGCCTCCTTTTTACACAAAAAATTAAGCAGATTCATCAGGTTCTACAGTATTGGTTTGTTGTCTAAAATATGTTTATTCAGGCTCAACATAGAACATTATTGAGACTACATGTAGATTGGAACAAAATGAGGTTAAAAATGAACTATTAAGAGAGAATGTGTAACTGCATCTGAACTGCTGTACAAGTTTGGTATTGAATGTGTGGAAAGAAGAGTAGTACAACAATAGTTATATGTAGCTCACAAAGTATAGCTTAGAAACTGCAGTTTAAGTAATGTATAAGTCAGTTTAGAGATCTGAACTCTGGTATGCAGCAGCAGATAAATATATATAAAAACATGTCATTGTCATAATAGTAAATGGCTGTAAAAACAGCAAACTGAATCCAAGTTCAGTAACTTCAGTCAGTCTAATGTATGAGATAAGTTAGAGGTGTGAACTTTGGTTGCAGAAGGAAGTGTAAATGAACAGGTCATATTGTACAAGTAATGAAATTAAATTTCCTGTCTCCTTTGCTCACCATGTTTCCCTATGTGTCCTTTTCCCTTTGACAACTCCCCCCCCCCAAGTATTTATATGAAATATTGCTCTAGTGTTATTATGACAACAGAACTGTGTATGTCAGTTAAAGTACCTCATAGCTTAATTGGCTGATTCACATCATTCAGTGCAATATGGGCCCACTTTGTATAATACCCGGTCACCGCCACAAAGGACAATGACTGAACAGTTGCTTAGCAACTGGTCTCATGGTTACACAAAAACATGGACATTACGTATCGCGTCAGTCTGCAGGATGTACAAGCAGGTCCAAAAGGAAGAGGGAGAGTTGGCGTTCTCTGCACATGTAAGCGCTATTGTTCCCGGCACCAGTAAACAACAGCAAGGTAAAAAAATGTTTAACTTATTAGTAGTATTCAAAGTGAGGTATTTTGACAACTGGAAATTTCTAAGTAGACAGCAATGTAAGTGGTCTGTTTTTTGCTTTGTATTTTTCAGGACACACTTGTCTGATTTAAAAAAAAAAATAATGCATACAATGCCAGTGAAAATGCAAGAGTAATTAAAACAGCAGCACAGATTGGTGGGCAACTCACCAGGAACACGGTGTAAATGCTATTTCTAGCAGTTAGTACATTAAATTGCACTGAGTGGTGGTGATGGTGGCACCTGATCTAAACATAACCTTAGGAGTAATAGTACTAAAGAATCTTAAACTTTGTGGTTCTGCAGGTTAGGAAACAATAAAGAATTGGAGGAGATACATAATATATATACACTGAAGCAACTGTAACCACCCAGTCCTCTGGGGTTACCCGAATCCCATCAGGTTACCCTAGGAAGGTAGAGGGCTCATTAGGAGCTCTGTGTAGATGACATCATTGTTTCCTCAGTTAGGCTGAGCAGAGAGTGGATTGTCATTTAGAATTCTTGCAGCAGCGTAAGCCACTTTGGAAACAGCTGCTCTGGGGAAGTTTAAAATATTCAGACGGTAGTGCAGTCAGTTAGTAGTAGTCTGAAGTGGGAGCTCTAACAGAGGAGCTCTGAGTGTGAGGTGCTTGCTGACCCAGCCAAATAGCTGGGTGAAGGACCCCTGTTCCAGTATTGCTCACCCTAGTTAGTGAGACAACTGCAGTGCCATCTAAAGTGGTGGAAACTGTCGATTCCAGGACACCTGTGTCACTTTCTTGTGAGAAGAGGGACTTCAGTTGTGTGTCCAAGGGGCGACCCACTGATGACCAAAAAAAAGTCACCTGCCCTAGAGGAGACAGTGTTCCCATGTCTGAAAGCTATGGAGAGCTATGATGCAAGTGTGATTTTCAGTCGGATGTCTGTACAGAAAAGTTCAAAAAAGCTGTAAGTTCAGAGACTAAATGGAATGTGTTTTTCTGGGTTGCTGTCTGTTGGTTGTATGTGCCACAGCTAAGGCTAGAGTACCCCAGGCAGAGCCCCAGCGTCACCACAGATATGTGATGAATGTTTTCTAATTACTGTGGACATCTCTAGCACCCCTGGTGAGGGTGGAGGGTCATTTTTGTATAACCCCAAAGGGATGGCAGAGGCTGCCTGGGGCTAGGGTGGGAGGAATGCCATTTGAAACTCCAGTCAGGGCTAACTGGTCTTGGAAGGGTGCAAAGTTTCAGCCTGCGGATGTTAACTAAGCCCATCAAAGTCAGGAGATGTTTTGAGTGTGTGGCAACCCACCACATAAATAGACACTCGTAGAGAAGAAATTTCCAGTATACCCCTAGGAAAGTGGGGTGGACAGTGCCAGTGTTAGAAAGAGTAAAATGTCTAGATATCCTTCAACATAAGGGTGGGAAAGTGTTCGAATTGTTGTGCTAACAGAAGAAAGTGCAATATTTGCCTTGTGTGTTCTGAGAAAAAGAGTTTCAGCATTCCTCACCTGTATAGTGACAAACTTGGGGGACCACCCAGTTCTACATTTTTTTTTTTTAACCAGGAGAGACGCACTAAGCTGAAAGTCTGTTTACAGGTGCAACCTGGGAGCACAAGGAAGTTAAGTGACTTGCTCAGGGTCACACAGTATGCAGGTGGGGGCTGTGGGATTTAAACCCAGGTCTCCAGGTTTGCAGTTCAGAGCCTTGTTGCCAACTTGTCAGAATAAAGCCATAGTTCACAATCCCATTTTTTGTTTGGACATTAGATCTCTGCTTACCGAGTGAAATGGCCTTGGGTTGTGCGACAGCGGGGGATTTGAAACAGTTGTGGCTTTGATCCCCTGGTGATTCTAGAGTTGATTTTTGTTTGAAGAAGGGTATAGACTCCTGGGGGGGGGCAAGCCCCAACTGGATTTTCTTTGCAACTACACAGGTTTGGTATTTAATTCTATTTTCAAGTTGCAGTCAATTTGCCTGTGTGTAGAGGTCACAAGTGTGTGTGAGACGTTTAGCACCAATGATGAGTCGACAGGCCTTGTTTAGGGTGGTGGTGGTTACCCATCTGAGTGCCGTGGCAGTGTGGCGCCATAGATGACAAGACCATAGTCAATCTGGGAGATGATGGAGCTTTGGACAGCGGCAGCAAGGGCCTCTTTAGTTAGGTGTCACTGTAGGTGATAGAGTAGGCCCAGTCTGGAGTTCGCAGATTTGGTAACATTAATTATGTGGGTAGCATAGGACAGGTGGGTGTCTAAGGTGATTCCTAGATTGCAAGAGAGATAGATAGATAGAGATAGATGTATAGATAGAGAGAGAGGTGCATCTATATATATATATATATATATATATATATATATATATATATATATAGATATAGAGAGAGAGATATTAATTAATATATATATATATATATATATATATATATATATATAGATAGATTGCAAATAACAAAAGGCCTAGGATCGACCCTTGCTGTACTCCCCTTAGCAGGGTATTGGAGGGGAAAGGTCCCCACCTGCCTTGACACTCTGTTGTCAATCCATGAGATAGCTTGTAAACCAAGACACAGCCAAACGGTCTAACGCAAGGTTCCCGAGAGCAGTGAGGAGCAGGGCATGGTCAGCTGTGTCAAACGCTTTCCTCAAATCTAAGAACAAAGTGCAGACATGCATTTTCACATTGGAGACTTCAGCCAGTGCTGAGATTGTACTGTGTCTGGGCCTAAACCCTGATTGAATCAGATTAAGGAGGTTGTTGCTTTCAAGAAAACTCTAATCTGCACATTAACCACTTTTTCCAGTAGCTTGGATACAACGGGAAGCAGCGAAATAGGGCGATAATTATTTAAGTCACTCCTGTTACCCGACTTAAACAAGGGTACAACATGCACCGTCTTCCAAATAGCAGGTAGGGCACCCTGGGACAAGGACAGGTCGACTAGATGAGTAATTGGAGGAGATAGGACATAATAGCCTAGTTTATGAATATTACTGAATTTTTTACTGTTTTCTGCTATGACAGTACAAAATTTCCCTTGAAAAAGCTCATTGGTTGAGCGAATGTCAGGGGCCCATAATAAAAATTGAAGAGTGAACATATTTTTTGGTTCAAGGTGTCCTTTCTTAAGAAAATTATACAGCAACCCCACCTTTCCCTGTTTCAGAGTGTATCAAGCACTATGGGGCAGCTGCAAGTACTAAGGGACCATTTCCCACAGAACTTCTTCATAGGAATCATAGGAAGGATACTGAGCCAAATGGACTTTCGTCCTATATGCTCGTCACTTCTCCTAATTTCTAATCTGGTTCATATGCCTGTCCCATTTAGATTTAAACTCAGTAGTTGACTGACTAGCCACAACCTCCAATGGTAATCTATTTCAATCATACACCACCCTTTGATTAAACCACCATGTACTTCGTACTTTCTTCCTTTTTGATGCTGTTAGATGCATTGGGTGAGACCTTGTATTGTACATACTGCTGTTTAATTCTAAACCAGTGATATCCCAAAGATCATCACTTTGCCAAGCCTTGTACACTAATCACATATCACCTCACTTTTTTCGCTCCTCCAAGGAATACATATTCAACTCCGTCAATCTGGTTGCGTAATTTTTCCCTACCATATTATGGATAGCTTTTGTTGCTCTTTTCTGGACCCGCTCCAACAACATTGAGTCCTGTTTTTAAAGGGTGACCACACTGTGCTCCATACTCCATAATAGGCCTCACTAAAGATATATACAGAGGCATAATAACAGTCCTACTTCTGGATGACATATGCCTCAGTATACAGTTTAAAATTCTATTTCCTTTTTGGGCTATATTTTGACAGTGTGGTGAAAAGGACATATCACTGGATACTGTTATGCCCAGATCTCTTTCCTTGGCTGTTATTTTTAGTGGTGTGTTTCCTAACTTATAGGGTAATTTAGGATTTCTGTTACCCAGATGCATAATAAAACATTTATCTTTATTTAGTGTCAATTTGAATTCATTTGACCATATGTCGATATTATCTATTGTGTCTTGTAGATTTGATGTATTTAGTCTAATATTTACTTCTGCACCAATCCTACAGTCATCAGCGAACTTTTGTATCCATACAGATTTTTGTTTTATTTAAAGTGATGATACATAAAGATTAAATAAACAAGGGCCCAGCACTGATCCCTGGGGCACCCCACTAGTCACACCCAAACTATCAGACTGTTCCCCTCTAATGCTCACACATTGATTTCTCTTGTGTAACCAGTTCTGAACCCAGTTTCTAATATAAGGGTTTATAATCAGATTTCTCATTTGTTGTAATAATTCAGGGTGAGGGAGCTTGTCAAAGGCCTTCGAGAAATCTAGAAACAGCACATCAACAGGGATTCCCTTATCCAATCTATCTATAACATGGTTATAGAAGGCCAACATATTCGTCTGACACGACCTACCCTTTACAAAACCATGCTGAAATTTATCTGTGAGATGATTTGTTTCTAAATATTCATTTATTCTATCCTTTAATACTCCTTCCAAGATCTTGGAGGGTATGGCAGTAAGGCTAATAGGTCTGTAGTTTGCAGGATCCATCTTGTTTCCCTTTTTATAGATTGATTGCTGGAGATCGTCGATTGTTGTCCCAATCACCTCACCTGTATCTAATGACTTCTGGAAAATGTATGTTAATGGGGGAGCTATTGTCTCTGCCAGCTCCTTAAGTACTCTTGGATGAAACCCATCAGGACCCGGGGATTTAGTAGGATCTAATTTAGCCAGTCGTTCTTTAATTTCTGTATGAGTTATTAATATTCTTTCTTTTGGGTCTGTATCAAATCTTATAATAGGATATGAAACTTTATTTTTAGTGAAAACAGTTCAAAAATATTTATTTGCAATGTCTGCCATTTCTTTGTTATCTGATGTACTATCACCATTTATTTTTCTTAATGGACCTATAGTATTTAAATTCCCTTTTACGTTGTTAATATAAGCATAGAAGGCCTTAGGATTTCCTTCCACCCTATTAACTAGGTTTAATTCATAGTCAATTTTAGCCTTCCTAATTTGTTTTTTAATGTAGTTTGTTAATTGTGTATACTGGTTTCTAATTTTGTTTGATCTATTTGTTTTCCACTTTTTATAAAGTTTATGTTTCTTGTTAACTAATGATCTAATTTTATGAGTCCACCACTGTACTTTTTTATTTCTCCCAGTATACTTTTGTTTTGTGGGAATATTTTCCATTTCTTGCTGTTTTATTTTTGAGGAAAAAATTTCCCATACTTCCTTCAATGGTCTATCGTCGAACTCTTTCCTCCACTGCCATTTTGAAAGGTTGGCGTTCATCTTTACAAAATTTGCTTTTCCAAGGTTGTGAGTAATGGTTTTACCCCTTTGATTTATTACTGGTTCAGCTACTTTAAATTCCACTTTAGAGTGGTCGCTTGTTCCTAAGGCTGCAGTAGTCTTACACTCACTCAGAGCGTCTCCCATATTTGTTAAAACTATATCCAGTATATGTTTTCCCCTGGTCTGATCTGTTACACACTGAACTAACCCAATTTGATCACATGCAATTTGAAATTCTTTCTCAAATGGTGTTACTGCAGAAGATGTTCCCCAATTTATTCCAGGTAGGTTTAAATCCCCTAGAATTAATAGTCTATCTGTTGGGTTTAGGGTCAACATGTGATCAATCAAACTTTTATTGTATTGCGAGGTTGATGATGGAGCTCTGTAAATAAGTCCCAAAATTATTTTTGGGGCGTGTGTCGGTAGTAATTTGATCCATACTTGATCCATCGTATCCAAGGAGGATATCATTTCTTCTGAATTTATACTATCTATTATATATAAAGCCACCCTTCCCCCTTTTCTGTATGTTCTGGACTTTTTATATAAAGTGTAACCACCAATAGCCTGACCCCAATCATCGTTTACATCCCACCACGTTTCTGTCACAGCAGCTATATGTATATTGTTGGTGGTCAAAATATTTCTAAATTCCCCCATTTTATTTTTTAAGCTCCTAGCATTAACCAACATACAATTCCAGGAATCAGATTTGTCAATTTTATTAATATTTTTTCCTCTATATGTGTTTGTGCTGTCATGTCCCCCATCCCCCCTTTCATTTAGTTTAAATCAGTCCTTGTGACTTCTTTAAATCTCTTAACTAGATATCTAATCCCCACCCTCTCCAGGTGTAATCCATCGTGCTTAAACAAACTTGGATTATTAAATGCTGACGAGTTATCCAAAAATTCTGCCCCTTCTTTTCTGCACAAATCTCTCAACCATCTGTTTAAAGTATTGATTTTGGAAGTTTTAGCTAAATGATAACCAAAAACTGGTAATATACTAGATATTATTACAGTACCCCCTTTTTGTTTTATTTTCAGTAAAATATTCTGAAAATCTGAAAAAATATCCTGTAAGTTTCGATTGGGAATGTCATTTATTCCTACATGCAGTAAAACCAAGGGATTTGTAGTATTTTCTATAAGTCCATCCAGAAGTATATGTATGTCCTGTATCTTGACTCCTGGCAACATGCTCACTGCAGTAGTTTCGTTTCTTCCTCTACATAACATAGTATCCATTCCCCTTATCAAAGAGTCCCCTATTACTAGCATATCCCTATTTGGATGCTTTGTTTCTCTATTTTCCTGGATTTGTATCTGTGGATTTTGATTGTGGGTATCGTCAGTTTTAGATTCTGCAGAATCCACAGTTTGTAAAGGTGTAAACCGATTCTGTAATGTAATAGGTGCACTATTATAAATTTGACCCCTTCTTTTCTTAGTTTTAACTTCAGATACCTTAGCCCATTCTTCTGTTACCTGTTCTGAACTTAGATTTGTTTTTTGTTGCCCCACATCATTTACAGAGTTTCTTTCATGTTCCTTACTTCCTATTTTAGATACCATAGAATCAATAAATGTTTCCAAACTAACAATCTTTTCATTTTCTGATTTAGTTTCTAACAGACGTGTAATTTCCTCTTTCAGCATTTCCACCAATTTACATTTATCACATATAAATATATCTGTTTGTATTCCTGTCATGAACATTTGACACTCGGTACAAATTTTAAAAGGGCCTTCCATTTCAATATAATGATTGTTGGTAGTTCAGTATTTACTTACGAGCTATATGTATGTCCCAACTCCCAGCTGCCACAGCAGACTGTGTCTCTGTCGCATCTCCATGTGGCCAGCACACGACACCGCCTTCGCTGCCAGCAGCGGGGCTTTTATAGTGTGGAGTCTCGAAATAGTGACGTGCCTCCCAATAGAATTACGCTGCAGCAAACAGATTTTAATAATGTTTAATTGAGAACTGAATATGTGTGAACGTATATAGATTCTGGACGTATATATACGTCCACAGTCTTCTAAGGGTTAAAACACACACAAGCCCCACTCATACGTAGGGTCTTGTGGTGACAGAAACCCCGAATTAAATATAGCCCAGGACCGTAAAAATGAACGTTTGGTTTAAAAAGTTTTCCCCGCAGGCTGAGTAGTGGTGCAAAGCTGTTAGCCCCTTGCTCAATTTCCACAATAATGCAATCACTCGCCCCGCTCGCTACAGCGGGCTTTTATAGTGTGGAGTCCCCGGAAGTAGTGACATGCCTCCCAACAGAATCACTCGCAGCAAACAGATTTTAATAATGTTTAAAACACACACAAGCCCCACTCATACATAGGGTCTTGTGGTGACAGAAACCCCCAATTAAATATAGCCCAGGACCGTAAACAAGAACGTTTGGTTTAAAAAGTTTTCCCCGCAGGCTGAGTAGTGGTGCAAAGCTGTTAGCCCCTTGCTCAATTTCCACAGCCCTTACCTCCCCTTCAACCACTGTCCTTCCCCCCCCAGTCTCCTTCCCGCCTTTCCAGCTCCCATCTTAGCCACCTTATCTCTGCCCTGAGTTTCCCAAAGTTTCTGCACACTGGACGGCCCCCTACTCTCCGCATTGTTCCAAGAAAGACTGTGGCCCCACATCCACTGCAGCTGACCACCCTCCCTTCCCCATCCTGTCTGCTGTAGCTTCCTATTTCCCAGCTGTTCTGCTGTCTGTGCCAGCTCCTAGGCCCCCACATCCTCCCCAGTTAGTCTGTACCAGCCCAGCTGTGTTATTCTGTTGATTCCGGTTCATATTTCAACAATAGGTTGACCCAAGATAGGGTTTTGCTGCAATCCCCTTTTTCTTCTGGCTTCCAAACCTTGATAGATAGAACTAATGTACGTAGACCCCAGTATGTATTTACAAATTCTGCTTCCCTTCCCCTGTTGTGTACTTACCTACTGTGCCCTGACCAGTGTGGCCTGCGGTCCTCCCTGTGGACATGCTCCAGATGCCCTCAGACACCACAGTCACAGACACCACACTTCTGCTTCGTGGCACTCATGCTTCGTGGTCACTCACATGAGGGATCTCTTGGACCTCTGGGTAATATATAGGGGAAGCAGGCACCCTATTGGTTGCCTTAAGCCATGTGGCCCTGCTCCCTTCCAATGGCGCTGGCTTGATCCTGCCGTCAGCCCTCCTTCTGGCCATTGCCTCCCACCTCCCAATACACAGTATCCCCACAATATCCCCTTCAGAAGCAAGCCGTTACAGCTGGAATTTACAAATTTCAAATACAGTCCCCAACAGAGGTAAAAGGCATTTAGCTCGACTCTGCTGCTCCGCTCCTCACCCGATGGCTTTTGCCGCTCACTGAGTGGACTACAGCTTTCATCGGCTTAAAACTACAGAGTAAGCAGTCACCCTATTGGCTGACTTTAGCCATGTGGCTCTGCTTCCCTTCCAATGGCACTGTCTCGATCCCGCCCTCAGCCCTCCCTCTGGAAGTTGCACCCCACCTCCTAAGACACAGTATCCCCCTTAGAAGCAAGCCATTACAGCTGGAGTTTACACATTTTAAATACAGTCCCCAAGATAAGTAAGATGCACTTAGCTGTGAATCCACAGCTCTGCTCCTCGCCTGATGGCTTCCACCACTCACTCAGTAGAAACTCATTGCCCTCCTACTGCAAACCTTGGGAAAACTTTGAAAACTGTAAGATTCATACACAATCCATTTTATATTTCATATTTATACAACAGATGTAAAAATAAATCATGCCTTTGTTTCTTTCTTATATCAGAAGAAGCATAGCAGCTGTTTTGGCTCTGGCCAGCACTTGTGTTTAGATAGGGTCAGTGGTACAATGGATAATGTGTCTCACTATGGATAAGAAGGTTCTAGGTTTGACTCCTGGCTGGCTTAATAATTTTTGTGTGTATCTACGTGTAATTAGTTGGTGACCACCGATTTCACACCTGCACAGGTAAAGAATTTGGAGGGGAAGCACTTTGTTAAAGTAATTTCATAGTTTATTCTTAAGCCCCCATTCAGCCTGCATTATCCGTTCCGAGCACTGTCGCTCAGATGATGTAATCACATAGGGCTGTATCTGCCATTTTAGGGAGCTACTGCAGCGCCAAGTTTAAACAGGAGCCAGGGCTTTATTTACAGTTCGATGTGACCTTTATGGATTAGTGACTATTGATTACAACACTTTCAGAGGACTATGGAACCCAGCATTATGTAGGTAAGCCACGGACCTACCATGGTGTGTTTTTGTAGGGCACATCACATGGACCTATTTATGAGTCCTTTAAGAGACTTGCTCAGAGTCATACAGTATGCATATGGAAGTTTTGGGAATCAAAGCCTGGTCGGCTGGATGTACCAAGCTCATTTACAGGTCATTAACCTCTAGGCTATATTGTAGCCCCCTCTTGCATGTTGGGTTAAACAGAAACAAAATGCCCACTACATTATTATTTTCAACAATTTCACTCTATGTTCAAGCAGAGTCCATGGCTGATGGAAGAAAAATCTGTATAATAAATGGCATTTACCTTATGATGCTGACTGCTTACAATGATAAATTGTTTTTTATTGATTTATTTGGGTCTCGGATTAAACACCTTTGAGCTGGGAGCTCTTTACATAGGTTCCACGTCAGAGTAATGTAGTACAAACATGATACAAAAGAGGGCAAAGTGACAAAGTTAAGCTGGCGGAGCAGACAAGAACAACAGTAGTAATCTGGAAGGCACTGTACAAAGTATAAAAGGCACAAGATCAAATAAACACATAAACATGCATCAATTAACATTCAATTCGAATAAGAGAGTAAAAGGAGAAATGATCAGCCCAATGGGCCTTGTCAAGGTCAGAATAGAGAAATGAAGGGAGGAAATTGGGTTTGAGCAGGCGCAGTAGAGTGAAATAGGGGTGACTGAGAGGGAAGGCGAAAGGGAGGTGTGGGGCAAATTAGAGGGGTGGAACAAGAGTAGGAGTACGAAAGAGAGAACATAGGAGGGGGGGAGGGGGAGGGGGAATGAGGTAGGGGATAGAATGGAGGGATGGATGTAAGCAAGTTGTGACACTTGAAAAGGTAGGTAAGGGCTAGAGCATGGGGTAGATTAAGAAGTGCAATGGATGGTGACGGGCACTGAGGGGGAAGGTGTAAGGGAGATGCTGGGTAGGATTAGGGGTGATGAACAAGGGAAGGAGTATGAGAGAGAACATAGGAGGGGAGGGTGAATGGGAGATGTGCAGTAGGAAATGGGGGGTGAACTAGAGTAGGAGTAGGAGTATGAGGGAGAGAGCATAGGAGGCGAGGAGAAGGAATGCGAGGTAGGGGATAGGAGGGGGAATGGATGTGAGCGAGTTGTGACACTAGGAAAGGAAGATGAGGGTTAGGGCACAGGGTAGGTTTATAAGTGCAGAGGCTGATGACGAGAGAGGGGAGGGAGGGGGCTAGAGAACTGTTTTAGTGGAAGCAGTCAGGTGGCAGTTGATACAAGATGTTGACGAAGTTTTTGTTTAAAAGCACCAAGCGTGACAGTGGTAGAGATATCTCTATGAAGTGTGTTAAACCTTAGGGGGGCTCTGGTGGCAAACAATCACTGTCCTTGGGTCGTGTGGCAATGGGGGAACAGGAAGGTCTGGTTATCAGAGCCTCTTGTTCGACGGGTGTTGCAATACGGAGTGAGGATCCTTTGAACCCTTGGGGGCACAAGACCAAGGTTTACTTGCTTTGCATACAGGCAGGTTTGGCAGTTGAGCCTACCTTTTAATTGGAGCCAGTTTGCCTGTGCATAAAGGTCCAGATATGCAAAAGGCGTGATTCACCAGTGAGTAGTCTACAAGTCTTGTTTAGTGTCGTAGAGATACGGTGGAGGGCTGTGTCATTGTTGTGGCATTGATTTACAAAAAAATAACTTTTCCAAACCCGTATTTTTAGATAATCATGAATGAGTTATTGTGGATGTGAAGATGTTCTGTCTATATCTTGATGAAAACTTTATGTCACAGGTATTTTTAGGTAGGGCCAGTAGTAGCGCAATGGATAACACATCTGACTGTGGATCAGAAGGTTTTAGATTTGGCTCCTGGCTGGTTTGATCACTTTTGTGTGTGCATCTGTGCATAATTCATTGAAATGTCAGTACTGTTACAGGATGACCAAGTTTACATTGAATGTAAGCTGCAGGATGTAACATCTTGCTAATGTATGGATCAGTACTTACATGTTAAGTGAAACAGAAATAAAATGCTCGTAACTTTACTGCCACTGGGGGTTTGCTTAGTTCACATGTGATATACACATGAAAATTCAGAGCTGCACAGTAACATCCTCCAAACATGCACCCTCTTAGGGTTGCCACCTTTGGATGAGGTGAAAACTGGATATTAAACCACACCCCAAATTCTGCCCCTGGCTCCACCCGTTTTTATGACTGTTATTATATTACTTCTCCTCCAAAGCCATTTGTAATGTCAAAGACTTTGAAAGTGATAGGAAATAATTTTAATACTTCTATTATTTAGTTATTTTTATTATTTGGTAACCAAGTACAGCACCCTGGGCACATAACCCATTTACAGGGGTGACCCAGGAGCACAGGGAGGTTGTCACTTGCTCAGGGTCATACACTATGCAAGTGAAGGCTATGGGAATCAACCCCAGCTCTACTAGATGTACCAAGCTCATTCACTGCTCATTGTTCTAAACCTCTGTTAAACACCCTCCCATTTACATGTCCATGTCAGTCATGTATTCTGATATGTTTTAACCAGTTGGTTTTTGATAAATTAATTATCTAGGTTTGTTGTGCTCTCAATTCTGAATTGTATTTTCTTTACCTCAGCAGTTACTGATGCTTCTTTTCACATTTCTAAGACAGTCTACAACATCAGACACACCATCTACAACATCAGGCACACCATTCCATACCATTCATCTGAATGGTCTGTAATGGTGCAATGGAATGTCCAGGTAGTATAACAAGCATTTGTCAATGCTAAATGTTTGCTTGCTGGCATTGGCATTTGTGGGGTGTGCCTTTGGGTTGTCTGGCATAACGGCCACACCATTTCACCACACCCTACCCTGCAGACACTGGCAAATGTCACGGTGTGCCTTGGGTCTTTGGCCCTTATGCTCACCCCATTCCATCAGGAAATACGGTGAGATGGGTGCAGTATAGGAGAATAGGGTGAACTTCGGGGCCGAAGAGTCCAAGCCACACCTCAATGCCTCTTACTGGCTGCAGGGTGTGGGTGGGGGTGGAATGGTATGAGCATTACAGGTGACAATCCCAAGTCACACCCATAGAGCCTGTCAGTCTCTACAGGGTGGGGTGTTATGGTCGGAAACCCTAACACCTCAGGTGTTCATTGGTATTTTCACTCCAGATTTTCAAAATGGATTTTTTGTGACCCCCACCTTATGAACAGTGGCAATATCAGTTCATTAGCCGAAAGCTGATTTTGCACAGGGACTACGGCATTTGGCACCACAGGTGCAAAAACACATTTTGAACAGGATGTGAAAAATTACAGCTGTACTGTTCATGGGAAGGTGTAAAGAATGGCAATGTTGAAAATCTGCAGTGAAAATAGTAAAAAAAAAAACTGGTGAAGTCACGAGCGTGCATAGAAACTGCTCAATGCACACCTTTAATGTAATTGTTTTTTTTTTTTTTTTTACAGCAGATTGTTAACACGGGCATTTTGGGACCTCTGCTCATGAACAGTGTCACTGTCATTTTCTTAATCTGTCCCGAACAGTGATTTCCCACAGTGACCACGCATTTCTGTGCAGAAGGTGTGAAAATACATTTCGGCCATGTTGTGAAAAAGTACAGCTGTATTATTCATAAAGTAGTGTGGAAAAATGCCAGTGGTGAAAATCTGGACTGAAAATATTGCAAATTCATGAACTTACGAGGGCGCGTGGAAACAGCACAATGCTCGCTCATAACACAGTCATTTTATAGACTTTTGTCACCAAATTTCAAAATAGCCATTTTAAGACCTCTGTTCATGAACAGTGTCACTGTAATTTTCTTAATCTGTCCCAAACATTGATGTCGCACCCTGACTGCGCCATTGTGTGCTACATGCGCGGAAACACATTTTGGGTGAGATGTGAAAAATGACAGCTATACTTCTCATAAGGAGGTGTGGTAAAATAACAATGTTGAAAATCTGGAGTGCAAATATTAAAAATTTGCAAACTTACAAGCGTGCATAGGAACTGCGCAACGCATGCTCGTAAAACAGTCATATTTGGGAATTTTTTCCCAGAATTTTCAACATAGGGTTTTGGGGGCCTACCTCATGAACTGTGACACTGTCGTTTCGTACATCGGTCCTGAAAGGTGGTTTCACGCAGTGACCTTGAAATCACCTTTCAGGACTGAATAACAAAATGACAGTGCCAGAATTCATGAGATGGGGTCCCAAAAACCCCATGTTGAAAATTTGGTGACAAAATTCCAAAAAATGCCTGAGATATGCATCAAAGTTGAAAAAAACACTACTTATTCCATTATACAGCTTAACGGCATTTCCTCAGTTCACGGTCGGCTTTGAAGAGTGCAGACGTGTTCCTGTCCATAGAAGATCATCGTACAGACTCGGATGCAAGTATGGGGTGGGTGGGGTGTGGGGAGGCAGGGTGCGCAGAGGGTGGGTGCGGGATCAAGACAGTCAGTGAGGGACATTTTTCTTTCTAGGTTTTTTTTTTTCCTTTTAGGAAGATGACTCAGGACGCTTGCCACGGTGGGGTGGACTCCCAGCGTGGCAGCCGGAAGTTTTTTTTGGGGGGGGCCAGCGGAGCGAATGGGGATTGGGCACCACCATTGGCCATAGAAAGGTTTGCCATGCTGGGGTGGGCTCCCAGCATGGCACCTGGAAGTGTGTTGGGGGGGCAGCAGGCGAGCGTTTGCCATGCTGGGTGGGCTCCCAGCGTGGCACCTGGAAAGGTTGTTTGGGGGGCAGTGGAGCCGACAGGATTGAGCACCCTGGTCGGCCTTACAGATTGTTGCCACTCTGGGTGGGCTCCCAGTGTGGCACCTAAAACTCTGTTGAGGGGGGGAGCACAGCACAGCCAAAGGGGGATTGGGCACCCGCGTCGGCTATACTGTGTGTGTGGGGGGCGCATGAGCACGCTGGGGTGGGCTCCTAGCATGCTACTTGTTTGAGGGGGAGGAGCTGTCTATGACAGCTCTTTCATTGCAGTGCCGACGTGTAGGCACTTTGCATACTGCCAATGGTGGCAGTATGCAAATTGCCTACACGCTGCGGATCTTTCTTTCAACTGTACGCCGCTACATTTGCAAACACTGTCATAGACAGCTCTTACATTCATTGGCACGCTGGGGCCACGCCTGCAAAAGGTAGCAGGGCATAGGAAGTAGGAAGGCACACCTATGAATTCTTGTATGGTGGCACTACGTTTCTTGCACATGCGTGCAAGCAAACATAAAAAAGGAGAGCAGTAGCTTCTGAAACATAGAAACATAGAATCTGTCACCAGAAAAGAAACATACGGCCCACCTAGTCTGTCCATTTCCCTACTCACTGCTGCAGCCCCGGATCCTATTTGATGTGCGGCTCTCCTGCTCTGCACATCTCTAGGGTACCATTATGTCTATCCCATGCACTCTTGAACCCCCATATTGTTTTCACCCCACCATTTCTGCTGGAAGGCTGTTCCATGGCTCCACCTCCATTTCAGTGAAAAACTTCTTCCTGACATTACCCCTGAGCCTTCCACCCTTCAGCCTTATATCATGCCCCCTTGTTCTTGTGTAGAGTTTTCTCTGAAATATGCTTTCCACCTGTACCCTGTTTATTCCCTTAAGGTACTTGAAAGTCTCTTATCATATCTTCCCTCTCCATTCTTTCCTCCAGTGAATAGATGTTAAGGCCCTTAAGTCTTTCCTCATAGGGCTTCTGGTGCAGTCCATCTACCATCTTCGTTGCCCTTCTCTGGACTGCCTCTATTTTGAAGACTCAGGTGAGAGGGAATCAATGTAGTGACAAAGGCAACCAAAATTAGATTATCAACTTTTTTTCCATATAGATTTTTTTATGGAATTTCTCCCGTTCCTGGCCCGGGGCCCCAGCACATGGCCGTGTGTACCATGTGGAGGCACGCATGCATGCACACCGTGGCCCCAGTTCAGCTCCTTCTGACCACCTGTAATGATGCCGCCTATGCTGCCCACCAGACCTCCACCCGGTGGGCGTGGAACTATGGGGGGGGGACACGACAACCCACCCCAACCATCCCCGGGAGAGGAGAACTGCCAACTGGCCTGTTCAGTCCTACTTCTCCCTCCCTTCCCCATGTGCCAGCACCCCAGCAACCTGAGTTTGTTCCTGAACCCGGGTCGCCGGTGTAGCATGAGGTAAGGGATCCAGCGCATCAGCATCAACACCACTGGGCTGGCATTAAATTATTACTTTAACAAAAATGGGACATATCAGAATATAGGACACACAAAAAGGAACACAGGAGAGCATATAAAGGTATAAAAACTGCTTCCTATCACAGGAGTAAAAGACCGTACTTAAAATTCAGAGTGAAAATGATTAGGTTGATCTACTGCTAATGGTCTTAATGGCCATACTTAACATCTCACGAACTGACTGGTTTTATAAACAAAGGTCTGTATGACATCAGGGGCAAGATATTCAAATGTTTGCCCAGTGGACAAAATGATTGTATGCCATTTGTGCACTGTTTGTGCTGGAGTGCAACATTCAAAGGGGAATGCGTGCGATCTAAAAGGGATGGCGCGTGTGCTAAAAGATAACATATGCAGTAGGCAAAGGGAGGCACAGGGAAGGGACCTGAATACAGACGCAGCGCTATATTCAGTGCATTTGCATTGCACAACAGGTTTAGTGCAGGCCAGTTTACTCTGCATAAATACTACCTATAAAACGACCGACTTACTCGTGGGCAGCGACACTGCAGCCGGCACACAAGATGGCGGTTGGGGGAGCTCATGGGCTGTACATGCTGCAGGATGCCCTGCAGGAAGAGGAGAGGGCAGCTGCTTACCTGGAACCCATCCGTAGGCCGCGGAGGCACTATGCTGCATACAGACGGTACCAGCCAAGACTTACCTTTGAGGGTCTCTCAGATGACCAGCTTGTTGGCAGGGACTCCCCTCAACAAGTCCGTGCTCAGGCAGCTGTGTGAGCTAATGCATGAGCAGCTGTGCAGTGCCACCCAGCGCAGCCATGCCATGACAACTGAGCTGAAGGAGGTTGCTGCCATGTACTTGCTGGCCAAAGGTCATTCCAGACACTGGTGGGGGATACCACCAGTGTCTCACAGTATGCCAACTTGTGTCTGCTGGCCCTATTTCTAGATGCCCTGTTGTCACATGCTTGCGAGTTCATCATATTCCCCAGCACAGCAGTGGAGCGTACAGCAACAATGTAGCAGTTCTATTGGGCTGTGCACCCACCAGCAGTACTTGGTGCTATTGACTGCACCCCATGTTGCCATCTGGCCACCCACTGGTGATGGAATGGATACCTACCTCAGTAGGAAAGGGTACCACTCCATCAATTGCCAGGTGGCGTGCGATGCATTAGGGTGCATCACCAATGTCCTGGCATGGTACCCTGGCAATGCCCTTGACACCTTCAAATGGCATAATTCATAGATACATAGATACATAGACAGTGTCGGCAGATAAGGGCCTATGGCCCACCTAGTCTGCCCATTTGAGCTTGTAAGTTCAGTTTGTTTTCCTAGAAGTCTATTTCCCCTTGCCCCTGACCTCTAGAATTCCTTTATGTCTATCCCATGCATTCTTAAATCCCGTGATTGTTTCAGCCCCCACCACTTCCTCTGGCAGGGTGTTCCACTTGTCCACCACCCGTTCTGTGAAGAAATTCTTTCTCATGTTTCCTCTGAATCGTCCTCCCTCCAACTTCATCCCATGCCTCTAGTCCTGAAACATCTTTTTCGCTTAAAAATAGTGTTTTCCTGCACCCTGTTCCTCCCTGTAAGATACTTGTATGTCTCTATCATATCCCTCTTTCCTCCTCTCCTCCAGGGAGTACATGTTCAGTTCCTTCAACCTGTCTTCATAGGATTTGTGATGCAACCCATGCACCATCTTTGTTGCCCTCCTCTGAACCTTCTCTACCCTGTCTATGTCCTTACGTAGGTATGGTCTCCATAACTGTACACTGTACTCCAGGTGGGGCCTCACTAGTGTCTTGTATAGCGGAATTATGACCTCCCTTTTCCTGCTGGTGATGCCCCTGCCTATACATCCCAGCATCCTATTTGCTTTACCTGATGCCTTGTCACACTGTTTCCCTACCTTGAGGTCATCAGAGATGACAACCACAAGATCCTTTTCCTGCTTGGTGCATGCTATATCCTCACCCCCAACTGATATATTGTGCCAGGGTTTTGTGCCCCATATGCATTATCTTGCACTTCTTTGCATTGAATTTCAACTGCCAAACCCTTGACCATTCTTCAAGTTTCTGCAGGTCCCTTCTCATTCTGTCTACACCCTCTGGTGTGTCTACTCTGTTACAGAGCTTTGTGTCATCAGCGAACAGTGAAATTCTGCCTTCTATATCCTGTGCAATGTCACTGATGAAGATGTTGAATAGGACCGGTCCCAGCACTGATCCCTGTGGTACCCCACTGGTCACTCTTCCCTCTGTGGAGTGACAGCCATTTACCACCACCCTCTGTGTCCTGCCACCCAGCCAGTTACCTACCCACCACACTACTGTCCTGCCCACACCCATATTCCCCAGTTTGTGTAATAGTCTTCTATGTGGCACAGTGTCAAAGGCCTTGCTGAAGTCCAGATAGGCCATGTCCACTGCCCTCCCCTGATCCACCTCCCTAGTCACCCAGTCAAAAAATTCGATCCTGTGCCAGAGATTTGAAGGTGCGAACATACCCAGTGAACACCTTGTCAGTGAGCACACACAGCACAGCCCCCATAAGTGGTGTGTACAGGTGTGGCAAAACACACACATGCCTCGCTGTGGGGGAGGTGGACAGGTGCACAGGATATGCCACAGCCCATGGCCTGTTGTCGGGATGCGGGTAGCTACACTGCAAACAGATGCTAACAGACGTGTTTCTTTACAGGTGACAGTACCTATGCCTTGTGCCCTGGCTTCTCACATCTGTTCTCCACCCCTCATCTGTGGCAGAGGACAGGTACAATGCGGCACACACCGCCACATGCAACAACGCTGAGCACGTCTTTGGTATGCTGAAGATGTGGTTTCAGTGCCTGGACTGTTCAGATGGTGCCCTACAATATGCCTCTCAGAAGGCCTGTGCCATATTCCTTGCCTGTTGTATGCTACACAACACGGCACTCTCCCATGGAATATGCCTGTCAGTCCAAGAAGAACACCGTGCAAGTGACACTGAGCCAGAGGGATAGTGGAGCAGCTCGATAGGCGTGACCCCTGCATGGCCAGGAGGACCCAAGAGCACAGAGCTCACATCAGAATTAACCTGTCCAGTAGCAGCAAGTGAGTATCAACCACATAGGACACTGTTGCATGTTTGAAAACTGTTATTTTGAAGACTAAGATCATATGGTGGCAGAGCACAAACAATGGTAAAAAGTGTATATACAATGAAGGGTGCAGTAGAGGTGGGCACAATGCATGTGGTGCAGCATGGGCGTCAACATGGGGACATGGGGGGAGCACGGGTGCCTAGCACACATGCCCATGCCACAGGACCAGGGGGTGGGGGGGATGTGAATGTCGGGGGGGGAGGTGGGGTGCTGGCCCTGCCAAGGATGCCCACAGCATTGAACATGGGGAGTGCCGGTCAGTGTGCAAGGTGCAACAGATGTGTTCTGGGGGGTGGTGTGGGGGAACCATTTCACATATGTTTGTCCATGCCTGCTGTGTGTGCGGACCATCTGATGTCAATGACCCCTGTATGTGGGAGTTGTGGCCCGCAACAATGGTAAGGGGGATTCCCGTGTTGACAGTATCCCCACGGACCGAGTGGGCCACGTGGGGTGCTGGATGTAGGGAGGTTCAGGCTGTGCCCCAGTGTGAGAGGAGTGATACTGGCAGAGGGTGTCACTGGCATGCTGCCAGTGTCTGATCCTCTACCCAGTGGCACTGGTGTATGCCATGGTGCCCCCCTGGTCAATCGGGCTGTGCATGATGGAGAGGCTGGGGCTCTGACTGGGCACCATGCACTTCAGATGTGACATCTTGCACTGCCCCAGTCAGTCTCCAAATGTGCTGTAAAGCATCAAGGAAGCAAGTCTCATGGGCTTCCGCATACTGCTCAGCCTTCTGCAAGTCTTCATGCAAAAGGTGACAGAGGCAGATAAGGTCATCATGAATGATCTGTCTGAGATGCACCAGTTCATGCTGTGCAGCAGCCTGGGACTCTACAGCAGACCACAGTGGCTGAATGGACTCCAATGCATTTTGCTGCTCGGGAGCACTATCTAGTGGACAGGTTCCAGTGGCACCCATGGGCGCTGAGTGGCCTGTGGGCACACTATGACCGGGGTGGGTAGGGGAGGTGGCGGGACTGCAGTGGCCATGTCTGGTTGTGCAGGCTGGGTGTGGGATGATGGGGATGCTGCCAGGCCACCCAACTTCTCCTGTGAAGGCGGAGAAGTTGGTATGGGTAGCAGTGGTGGAGGTGGCTGCAGCGGTGGTGGTGGTGGTGGTGATGGGTACGGGCAGTGGTATGCTGGACATGGTGGTGCTAGGGTCCTGGGTGTGGGGTCCATGGGTGGCAGGGGTGCAGCTCTATGCCTCTTGCTGGACACTGATGAGGGGGCTGACTTTGCAGGACTGTCTCTCCAACTGAATTGCCACTGAGACTAGCTCCTGGTTGTCAATGTCTGTCTCCCCGTCACTGTTCTTCAGGGCCTCCGCAGTGTAGTCCTTGCCCTCCAGGTAGTATGGCTGGTGGAGTGGTGGCTGTTCCAGATGGCTGGATGGCTCAGCAATGTCCTACTGCTCAGATTTTGATACCCAGCCTGTGCTGTAGAGAGAGGAGTGGACTGTCAGTGTTTCACACACTACACAGTACATCATGCAGGGTGCTGGTGGTCCATGCATGCCCAGCAGGCAGTGCTTCATGTCAACACAGTGTCAGCGAGCAACTTGTGTCAGCAGAACAACCTACAGAGATGCACACTGGTTACACAGCTACCTGGTGAGGGTAGACTGTGCAAGCATGACAGTGCTCCCTGATCGTGGTGCGCACACACACCACACAGGCATGTCAACACACACAGTGCAGACCACAACCCAACACCAAGATCCACACACCCACGATACCTGATGGCATGCCCCATCACCTGTGGACAACAGATGGAACAACAGTGTTCATTCACCCTATGTGCCAGGGCACACCCCAGTGGATCTAGGTGCACAGTTATGACCCACTGGGGGTGTCTGGACAAGATGCTGCATCAGGGTCCACAGAGCAGGGCCACAGCAGGCTAATGTGTTGTGGAGTGGCCAGGGCACTGCTGGGCACATTACGTGTGTCATGACCATGTCCGCAGTGTGCCCCAACAGTGGCAGCACCCGCATGTGTACCCATGCACGCAATGGGGGACACAGACATTTACTTACATGGCTGGCTAGCTGCAACCTGGTTCTCAAATCCACCTCTTGGCACCCCTGTCACCTCCACAGGTTGCAGCCGGGATGCCACTGCCTCCTCTGCCAGTTCTAGGGACCTGGCCATCACTGATGATAGTAGGCCACCACCCATGGCACACTGCTCCCAGTGCCAGGTTGCCAAGCTGTCCTTGGTGTAGCAGCACAGGTCCAGAAGTGCATGGGGCAGCTTCCATTGTCTGGGCATGTTAGTTAGTTAGTTAAAACCTTTATTTTTAGACAGGAGTTTAGATGGTATAACACATCATTAGGACACAGTCCTATTTACAAGATGGTCCTGTTAAATTTTAAATAAAACAGATAGAATATAGTGGACATCTACAGCATTTACCTACTCTGTTTTCTCCTCCCAGGCCCTCCAGACAGTGGCATCCATGCTGTGCCTGTGATACAGGACCTCCTTCATCACCCTGTAAGCCTGTGCCAAGGTGTGCAGTTTGTCCTTACTGAAGCATTGGGCCCACAGTCTCTCCTTGTCACCCATGGCATCTGCTGAGGTACGTGGTACAACAGCGGTCAGTGAAGTGTGTGTCAAGAGTGATATGCCCGTGGGTGTACATGGCCCCACTGTGTCGGGGGCACCGGTGCCCAATATGATGTATCAGTGGTGGGCATGTCCCTCTGTGCATGGTACTGGACCATCACCACCCACCCGGGAACACACATGGCTGATGTACAACCAGCAAACATAGCCGGTACGTAGGCATCCCCCCCCCAGGAATGGCAGCCTGCAGCATCCAGGAGGGTATGGGTCCGGTGCTCAGCTGCCAATGCTGAGCACTTGGGATTCAGATCAGTGTGGGTGACATCCCCGCTGTATGTATAGCCTGTAGTGGTAACATGTCATTTTAGCACGGCCATATCCGCGCTTCTGCAAGAGCATAAACAATGTAAGCGTATATGCCGTATTCGCGCAAGCACTAATAGCTGAAAATGCAGAACAAGTTTTTCTAAAACCCTCTTACCTTTCATTGTTGTAATCAGGTAGCAGTAATCCAGTTCAGTAGATCAGCACCATCAATTACGGTCACTGGCGTAAGCTCATTATAATTGTTATTTCAAATCTTTATTTAGCAAGTTAAAAGTTAAAAGCAGATGCACTCAAACAATGCGGTAGATCCGGAGCATTCTGCATGATGACATCAGCGCATCTCCGTCCTTTCATCAATCTTTATGCATAAATGTAGAAATCACAGTGAGCAAAAGCAAGCGAATAGTTTTTTAAACTTGCAGCTGGAAATTATAAACTACACCACGGAGGTAGTACACAGTACCGTAACCAGCAACAACAGCTGTCCATCTCTTAACTGTGTCTCAATACTTCCTTCGTTGTACCGGTGGTTTGAGACCAGACAAGTACTATTCCATTTTTATGTTGCTTGCATGCATGTGCAAGAAACATAGTGCCATCATCGGAGATTTCGGAGGTGTGTCACCTCCTCCTCCAATTCAGTCAGTGAGCTGGCAGGCGCGGCCCCTGTAAGCCAATGCATTTTGGAGCTGTCTATGACACGCTCAAAAATGCAGTAACGCTTCTGATTGAAAGGAGCTACACTTCAGTGAGCAGAGATAAGAAAGCGTAGCTCCCCACGCAGGCTTGGCGCCTCTGCACGTACTGTGTAGCCGACGGGTGCCCAATCCCGTCTGCTGAGCTGCGACTCCCCAGTTGTAGGTGCCATGCTGGGCCACGCCCAAGCGCGGCAATCAGTCCATAGGCCGACGGGTGCCCAATCCCCGTCCGGCTGAACGCCCCAACATCTCTTGTGCCACGCTGGGAGCCCACCCCAGCGTGGCAAATGATCCCACAACGCCTTTTTATTTTTAACCTGAAAACGAAACTGTCACGCTGAGCGCCTCGACCCCTCCACAACCCGCACCCACCCACTGCGCACCTAGCCTCCCCACCCCCCTCACTATACTACCTCCGGACTCGGGCGATGATCTTCGGTGGACCGGGAACACGTCTGCACTCTTCAAAGCCGACCGCGAACTGAGGAAATGCCGGTAAGCTGTATAATGGCCTAGATAGGGGGGTTTCAACTTTGTTGCATATCTCAGGCATTTTTGGGAATTTTTGCACCAAACTTTCAACATGAGGTTTTTGGGACCCCTTCTCATGAATGATGTCACTGTCATGGCGTTATTCAGGCCCGAAGGGTGATTTCGCGCAGTGACTGCGCAGTGACTGCGAAATCACCCTTTGGGCCTGAGTACCGCCATGACAGTGACATCATTCATGATAAGGGGTCCCAACAACCCCATGTTGAAAATTTGGTACAAAGATTCCAAAAAATGACTGTTTTACGAGCGTGCGTTGCGCAGTTCCTACGTAGGCTCGTAAGTTCGCGAAATTTCAATATTTTCACTCCAGATTTTCAACATTGCCATTTTACCACACCTTCTTATGAGTAGTACAGCTGTCATTTTTCACATCCTGCCCAAAATGTGTTTCCACCCATGTTGCACAATGGCGCAGTCGGTGTGTGAAATCAATGTATGGGACACATTAAGAAAATCACAGTGACACTGTTCATGAGCAGAGATATTAAAATGGCTATGTTGAAAATTTGGTGAAAAAATTGGTAAAAATCTTCAAAGACTGTTTTGACGAGCGGCGTTATGCGCAGTTCCTACGCACGCTCGTAAGTTCGCAAATTTTCAATATTTGCACTCCAATGACTTCCAGATACCTAAACAGCACATAGAAGCAAGCAACATTTGGCATTGACAAATGCTTGTTATTTCATTAACACTCTGCTGAAGATCAGCTTCCAGACCGTAGGATGACTTGCCCCCAACATGTTATTGAAGCTTCTGTGCCACCCTTCGACAGAATTATTAGTCTGAGGAATTCTTTCTTTCACTGCATCATAACAATTCCAAAATTCAGCTGCGAAGTGCGGTCTGTGACGGCCACGATGACCAACTGGTCTCCCAATCCAGGTATCCTTGAAACAATCGAGCAATGGAGCCAGTTGGTCATCATGTGCAATATAAAATTCAGCAGACCTCAAATGATCGAATACATTAACAACATCTTGTGGGGGCACATACGCTAGAGCAGCCTACATTCTGATTTGCAGTGCATACTCCTCGTCAACCATATACTGCTTGTGTATATCCGAGTGCTCCTGTATCTTTCTCCAGATAGACTGACAAAGGTGAAAGAAACATCCCCGTGTTCTTGCTCTGGAAAACTCAGTGTTAAACGCTTTCACAGCAGCAAGTTCAAAGACAGTCATCAGTGATGTGGGCGCTAAGTTGGGACACAGATTTTTTTATTTCAGTAAGCACCCTAACATAGCTTGCATAATTTCTGGCCAACATGAGAACGAACACACTGGGCATAACAGTGGAGTAAGAAACACCATGAATACTGTACAATTGTGAGAATAGAGGTGGAGTTGCTTTAAAAGTCCCATCGGCGAACCAATGTTTTGTGAACTGCATGTACTGCAGATTTTTCTCAGTGGTAAATATTAAGAACCTTTCAGAATCTTCTTTACCGCTGTCATAAAACATGAATTGATCACCATGGTCTGTCACTGTGTACGCTGGTGGGAGATGTAGTTCGGACAATGTAGAGGGCTGAATTGGAGCAACAGAAGATATTTGTCTAGCACACTGTGTGGTATCCTTGGTGTGAAAGCAGTTGCTGCCCTTTGGTGCTCAACACAAATTGAAGAGGAATGGCTGCAAACAGAACGCACCACAGACTTAGTGTACTTAAGGGAATAGTTAATTGAGTCATGTTACTTCAGTAACCAAAGTCAATTAACTATTGCAAGACAAGCAGAATGCAGGCAATTACTTAATTGATAAAGGAAGTTGCACATAATTACATTTTTGGGGAATGAACACACTATTTTGCGCTATTGTACACCACACTGTAAAGTTAGTGCATGCTGAACGAATACGCGGAATTAACTGCGCTATTATTTACCGCGCTGATTTTGTCAGTGCGGAAAAGACATGGATCCACCTGTAGTGGCCCATGGTATATGAAGGGGTGTCCAGCCCTGGCAGGAGGTGGGTGGCTGCGTGAACAGTGCAAGTGCAGCTACCATCCCCATTCCATGAGCTGTACTGGGCATCCTTTAACATGCTGTGTCACACAGGAGCACACAGTGAGACTGTGTGACACACCTGGGTGTGAGGGTGCACGTCACCATAATGACCTGTGCGGGGGGGGGCAGCAGTAGGCTAACATACTGTGCGGCACAGAGTAGGCACAGTATGTTAACCTACCGCTGTGCCCCCACCTGGTGTGACCTGTCACTGCACCATTCCTATGTGCCAGACAGTGGTATGGCAGGAACTTGGTTGCTGGACCCAGTCCTGTGTGGCATATGACAGGTATGGGTGAGGTGCAGGGCCCAAGGCAACTGTGTTGCCTTGTCTGGGCATGTAGTGTTGTGCCATGTGTGACTACATTTGTAGGAGTGAGTCAGGTTTTGCAATGGGACCCTGCATACTGCAATGGCCTCCCCACACCATGCAACCCCCCCCCATCGCATACATGGTCAGGGACTGGGATCTGCAGGGACATCCTTGGTTCTGTGCTGTGCTGTTGTGAGGAGCAATGTGGAGAGCCAACACAGTGTCCTGTCTTAATGTACAGGTGCAGACCTGTACTAGGTTGGACATCATCTTAGGGGATTTTAACATCAGTTGGCTTGATCGCTGTATTGCTTCTGTCGAGCTATTACTCAATAAACTGACAGGATCCTAGTACCCAATACAAATAAAATCTCCTCAGCTGGTGTTCCCCTTGAATCATTTTCTTCCAAAATTATGCATCCCTCGGTCCAGCCAAATTTAAATCTGCTTTAGCTAGCCTCGACTGGGCTCCCTTGTGGGCCGCTGCAGACATGAATCAAGCACTCCAGTATTTCTGCCCAACCCTACTCAAGTGTCAGGACAAACATGCCCTGCTCACCTCTAGGAGGGTAAGGGGACAAAAAACTAAGTGCCTCAAACATCCCTTGCTGGCTGTCTTAAAAGAGTTTATTTGATTTTTTTTTTAGTTTTTGTTGACTGGGTAAGTGCACTAGACAAATTCTGCCTATTTTCAGGCACGACCCTGGGGAGGGGGATGTGGATGAATGCTTTTGGTGAAGATAGGGAAAGAAGCTGGGCCACGTACAAAGCATCAAATTTCCACAAAGACTGGCCCAAATACAGACACCTAAGAAATACAGTAAGTGTAAAACAGCCATCGGGTAAAGCAAGAGTAAATACTTCAGAGAGAAGCATGCAGCAACATGCAATACTCCCATTAGATACTGGAAAAACCCTCAATGAATCACTGTGGTATTCAAGTCCATGTATTCCCCCCCCCCACCAATTTTGAAATAAATGGGGTGAACTGTATCGACCCAGTTACAATATCCAGTGCATACAACCTGTACTTCTCTGACCTCTCTGTGGTCACAGTTACCCTGGACTCTCAATCTGGCCCTGACGCCCACCTTTCGGATCCACCTCCTATTCCTCATCTCCCCCCTTCCATTTTAGAATAGTAACCATAGCAGAGGTCCTCAAACTCCTCTGCTCAGTATCTGATTTCCAAGGCCGCAGGCCCAGATGGCCTCAACACCAAACTCTGACATTGGCAGCATGGGAACTTGCACCCCCCCATAACCAGAATTTTCACTCTCTCTCACTTACCTCCAGTGTAGTACCACTAAGCTGGAAGAATGCCAGTGTTGTACCCATCCTTAAAAAAGGTAACCCTAAATTATTATTAAAGTACCGGCCAATCGCCATACTTCTAGCACTCAGTAAACTGTTAGATAAATTGTAACAAATCAATTGACATCATACCTGGAGAAATATAATCTACTATTTCCAGCACAACATGGTTTTTGAAAGCACCACATGCTTCTCACCCTATCAAACTCAGTTTACTCAGCAATGGGTCATGGCAACCTCACTGGGGCTGTCTTTATAGACTTCACAAAGACCTTTGAATCAGTAAGTCACTGTATTATTAAACAAACTTAAGTCCATCGGAGTCTCAGACCATGCTACACCCTGGCTTTCCAGCTATCTATCTGAAAGATATCAGCGAACAAGGATTGGCCCCACCCACTCTGAATATGTCCCCACCTCCCTGGGTATTCCCCAAGGATCTATCCTTGGCCCTTTGCTTTTCTTGCTACACTAACTCCATCACACACTGCTTTAAAAACTCAACTCCCCTTCTTTATGCAGATGACCTGATTTTCTTCTGTCAAGCCCCTTGTGAAACTGACATTAATAGAAACCTTGTGTCCGACCTAACCTCTGTACAGTCTTGGCTCAAGGACAATAAACTCCTCTTTAACTATCCCAAGTCCCAGGCCATGCTCTTTGAGACCCCCTATGAACTGAAAAATGCATCCGCCCCCTTAACTGTGACAGCGGAGAATGGCACCACCCTCGAAACAGTTATCATGTTCAAGTATTTAAGGATCAATCTTGACTCCACATTGGATTTCACATCCCACATCCACTCCATGTGCAAAGGTATCAACTCTAGCCTAGGCATTGCTTACCGGGCCAGGAAGTCTCTCCCCTACTGCATGTGTAACCCCCCTGCAAATGGGGGTTCCCAAAAGTCTTCCAGGAGCTTGCCTGAAAGCTCCAAGTCTGGGAGGTGTTCGGCGTCTGAGCAGTTTAAATGTGGTTCCAAGTGAGTGCTATTTGAGCCTCCACGTACTGTCTCTTTAAGAGCTGTCTGCTTGCAGACTCAATTAGTTTGCATGGGGGGACTGTGTGTTCTAATGCCCGAATCCCGCCCGGGCTGCTGTCAATTCGCTCTGTTTCTGCCGTTGCTACATGTGCAGAGGGAGCCTTGTTGAAAGATATAACTGTTTGCCAGAAATCATTTAGAGTGACTGAGAAAATGTAGTTTGTCTAACCTGTCTTCATTTCAGCATGAACTGTTTCAATGTAGCATTTTCATTTTGGTTCTGAATAGCTGACTTGGACCAATCAGGATGACAGGGAGACCCTAAAATGGAGCCTGTGGACGAATCAGAACTTGGACTCTCAATTTTGAGCCAGCCACAAGGGGATTGTATGGGCAGTGACTGTGGGAAATGTAGTTTTAACCTTGGTGCCTTTTTTCCACCAACAGAGGGAGTCTTATTGTGAGTGACAGCTGAACCAGCCAACAGAATGGTGTGGAGCTAAAGGAAATGCCCTGCTCTGTGACTGGAAAGATTAGATCAGTTGTGACTGTGAAGAGAGAAGTAGCTCTGTGCTTCTGCGGTTTATAGTTTCGCTCGGGAAGTGCATGTGAGGCCCTGAGTTTCGGTCTGCAGCTGTTGTGAGTGCCAGTTTGGACTGAATCCAAGTCGTGAGGAGAAAGAAGCACCAGAAGTGTGGAAACCAGGCTCATCCTGTAGAAGACTGGAGAAATTGCTGAATCACGCTCGGTCTGTCAGGAACTGAAGCTGCTGTGTGTGCTCCCGGGTATTTTGCAGTAAGTGCGATCGGGATTGAGGAGCAGCCTGCCTGGTATAGTACTTTCCTTTTACATATGAATGTGCTTGGTGCTTGTGGGGAATCGCTATTTCAAATCCCCTGTACTGTGTGCTGTGTGTTGAAGCTGGAAGCAAACCCCAGCTTGTCTCTGACTGAATCCATTTGCTATCAACTGCAGTGGGGTCCAGTCACAAGGACCTTGTCTCCATGCCCTGTTCTAGCAATCCAGAAGAACATCCACCATCCGGTTCTCAGCTTGGGTATTGTGAGTACAACTCAGGGTATTCCCTGCAGCCTGTTTTCAATCACAATTGTGTCATCTGATTCTTGTTGTTTCACTGCTTCATGGACTGAGCCATCTGGCTCTGGATTACAATTGGGTGTTGTGCATATATTTTCTTCTACAGGGCCCTATCCATCTGCACCTGCTGGCCAACCCCGGGCAATGGACCTGGCTAGCCCCCCCCACAACCTGGGTACCCAGAGTGTGACTCTTCAGACCCTGTATGTGTGCACAATACTGTGATTTAATGCCACCAATTAACCTGACTTCCCCCTCCTGTGTTGCTGTCCCCTAAATAAATCAGATTTGTTGTTGTTATACTATATACTGTCTGTGGTGTTGGTACTTATGGAAACAGTATTGTATTTCGTGTGTATGTTTAACTTATTTTACAGGGATCCTCAGAGACATGCTGCAGAATCGGTCTCGAGGGTAAGTGGTACTTAAGAGTGAACAGTGTGTATACGTGGAGTATTGGGACTGTAATTCCTGTGTACTGTGCGAGCCACTAGAGGGAATAAAAGGGGGTCTCCGTGTCCCAGAGGGCTGTGACCAAGCTAGTCTAACCTCTACAAACCCTGACCTCTGGATGGAGGCACCCGCCATAGAACCTAGGCCCCTCAACCTGTTAGTAGTCAAGCAGGCAGGGGTAGTAGCCCTTGGGATAGCGCCACCAGGGGATTACATCTTGGAGGCACCACTGGGATTAGCGTCCCCTAGTGCCCACATTTACGAATCACTGTAAAAAATAAATGGATACCCCAACAAGTGGCTGTGCACCGGTTGGTGGAGTGGTGTACTGGGGAGGAGATTGACCCCCAAAATGCTATGCTTATCCTGGACATCCTCCTGGATATCAATACGGACACTGGACAGGGACTACTTTCCAAGGTGAAAGGTTTACAAAACCCTGTGGTGGTGGGTCGACATGCTGATTTGCTCACCCACACTTTCATGGCCCTAGTAGAGTATAAGGACCCCATAGATAGCTCCAAAGTGCCACAGACTAGTACCCCAGAGGGAGCCCTCACTGCCTGGAGAGCGATAACTAAGGACAGTAAAGACCGGGGGGGAATGGCCCCCCCACTATCTGAAACTTTTGAGGAGAAATTTGCTAAATTGTTGCTGGAGGAGGGGAAAACTGTGGAGGATTTAAAGAAACTATTATTGCCACCTGGGGGCGTTCCTCTCCCAACACCCTCTACCGCTCCAGCACCCGTTATTGCCCCTCCTTCTGTGCCAGTGCTAGCCCCTATGTTTGTACCTGCCATTAGTCATGACTCTTACCGCAAGCTCAAAGTATTCTCTGGCATCCACCCTACTCCAAATGGGGAGGTCGATCTGGAAACCTGGATAGACTCTGCTACCCTTGCGGTACAAGACTGGCAATGCTCTGAGGCAGAAAAAAGGGCTCGCCTGGGGGAGAGCCTCCAGGGACCCGCCCAATGGACTTTTCGCTCCCTGAGGGTCTCTGACCATGACGCCAAAGCCCAAGAGTACCTAATTGCCCTTGAAAATGTGTTTGGGAGCACCACTAGTGTTGAGGCCTTAAAATGGAAGCTTAAAGATGTTAGACCACAGCCAGGGGAATTGTTATCTGCCTATATGGATCAATTAGAGGGAATCTTGCAAACCATTTTTTGAAAGGGGGGTTGGACCTCTAGCGAAGTGGACCGGGTAAGACTGGATCATATACTCTGCTCTGTCTGGCACTCTAGCTGGGTGTTGCTCAAATTGCAACTGCAGCAAAGGAAATCTAGTCCCTTGCCTTTCCATGTGTTGATGAAGAAGGTACAAGAAGTTGAGGAGAAAGGTTTTTCAGAGCCCTGTGCAGTCGTAGCTGCTACATCCCCTGCTCCAGGTATGGGGTCAGACGCTGATGGTCTGGAATCACCGAAATCACATGACAGAGCCCGAGACCCAAATGTCAGCAAAGGGGGGCCCAGCCAGAGAGGGATGGCTACCGATGTTCTGCCCTGGGATGAACTGCTGAGGGAGTTCAGGGAAGCAATAAATAGTCTCTTTATGAAGGCCCCTCCTACGAGTACAGGCCCCAACTCTTATTCGACTGCATCCGCTAAGGGGTGGGGGTGCCCCCCCAGACATCTCCTGCTGACAGCAGCTCAAAGCTCGATATCTTGACTATATAAGTGGGGGAACTGAAGAGAATTCTCCAAATGTCCAACCCACCACCGGTTGAGGTAGCACTAAGGTTTTCTGTTGACAGTACCAATGCCAAAGCCCCCAATGTGATGCCTCAGTCACCCCAAACTTCAGCAGACATATTTTGCCATAATTGTGGGAAGGATGGGCACTTGAAGAGGGAATGCCAGTCTCAGAAAGACTTAGAGAGAGTGGTGAGCCGGCTACAAGGAGAGCTTTGGAGCACAAAACAGTGGTTAAGAGGTGCATGAAATCACCACAGTGAAGGTCCCAAAAATGCTAACTCACGTCCTTCTGTGGCTAGATCATCTACCCAGGCCCTTGCCACCGCCTCTCCAGACTGGTCCAGAATAGTAGGCTCTTCAATGGATGCTACAGTAAAAGTGAATGGTGTGCCCACCAGAGCTGTGTTGGACAGTGGCTCCCAAGTGACAATTATGTTCCAGGATTGGTATCAGAAGCTTTTGTCAGACATACCCTTACAACCATTGGAAAGACTGCTTGTATGGGGGTTAAGTGAGAAGGCCTACCTCTTCTCCGGGTATATCCGAATTTGGCTATCCTTCCCCACCTCCATGGCTGGAGTGGCAGAGCAAGTAGAGACCCTGGCCTTAATGTGTCCCCCTACTGCACTGTATGATGGGATTCCTCTACTAATTGGGACAAATGCACATATGTTTGGACGGTTGGCACAGTTGTGTTATGAGATGAGAAACAGGGTCAAGGACTGGTAGAGCTTTGAGAATTCTGGCCTTGATCAAGAAGGCCTATGAGGCACAGAGAGATGCTGAAGGAGTGGACTCAGAGGAACCGGTTGGAATTGTCTGGAAGAAGGATCCTGAGTCTCTGATCCTGGCGCCCAATGTCCAGTGTACCTTACAGGGGGAAGTCCGTATCAGAAAGGATGTCAAGAATAAAATCCTCATGCTGGATGCACCAGGCGATGGGAAATTGCCGGAAGGACTGCTGGTCAAGCCAAGTATTTTGCCTGCCAGAGCCCATGCTTATGCCAGACGGGTAATGGTCCAAGTTCATAATGTGTCTGATAGAGAGATTTGAGTAAATAGAGGTTGCACCCTGGCTAATGTACATTGTGCAGATACCGTTGTGCTACCCAGTAATAAGTGTTCGGGGGAAAATGACAGAGTGACGCCCGACTTGTTTGATTTTGGTGACTCCCCGTTGCCAGTCGAATGGAAGATGAGAATCAGTAGAAAGCTTGCCCAGAGAGACCAGAGGTTTTCTTTCAAAGAATGGGATGTAGGATGTATGCAAGGAGCCGAACACCACATCCGGCTGCATGATGAAAGGCCATTTCATGAGAGGTCTTGACGCCTGGCACCTGCTGACATAGATGATGTGAGACGGCATCTGCAAGAGATGCTTGCTGCTGGTGTAATACAAGAATCCAGAAGCCTATATGCTTCACCTATCATGGTAGTGAGGAAAAAGAATGGGACAGTAAGGATGTGTGTGGATTATCGCACCTTGAACCGGCGGACTATTCCTGATCAGTATACAATGCCATGCATTCAGGACGCCTTAGACTGCCTGAATGGTAGTAAGTGGTTCTCAATGTTGGATCTTCACAGTGGGTACTACCAGATCCTGATGGCCCCAGAAGACCATGAAAAGACAGCCTTTATCTGTCCGCTTAGTTTCTATGAATTCATGAGGATGCCTCAAGGGATTTCAGGTGCTCCAGCCACTTTTCAATGACTGATGGAGCGTGCGGTATGGGACATGAACTTATTAGAGTGCCTGGTATACCTAGATGATGTTATTGTGTTTGGCAGCTCACTGGAGGAACATGAGAGCAGATTGTTCAAGGTGTTGGACCGACTGGAAGACTTTGGTCTTAAACTATCCATCGATAAATGTCAGTTCTTCCAAACCTCTGTAAAGTATGTGGGACACATAGTATCCAGCGAGGGAATAGAAACAGACCCGAGTAAAGTTGAGGCCTTGACCACCTGGCCACAGCCCCACAATCTAAAAGAACTGCAGATATTCCTGGGATTCTATGGTTACTATCGCTGGTTCATCAAGGACTATTCAAGAGTGAGTCGTCCTTTACTTAATCTTACTCAAGGTTACCCTCCTACTAACAAAAATATAAGAGATCGGTTTCTTCTGAGCCTGAGAGAGTGTATTTCTGTCCTAATGAAGTATTTGGAGCCAGATGGACACCTGAGTGTGAAGCTGCTTTTCATGAGATTATATATCAACTTACCCACGCTCCTGTCCTTGCCTATGCAGATCCAGCGAAGCCCTATGTCTTGCACACTGATGCTAGCCTGCAAGGCTTGGGGGCTATATTGTACCAAGAGCATGAGAATGGCCTGAGACTAGTGGTCTTTGCCAGTAGAAGCCTGACCCCCTCCGAAAAGAACTATCCTGTACATAAGTTAGAGTTCCTAGCTTTGAAGTGGGCCATTGTTGACCAGTTCCATGAGTACTTGTATGGGGCTAAGATACTGGTAAAAACTGACAATAGTCCTTTGACCTATGTGCAGACTTCAGCTAAGTTGGATGCTACTGCCATAGGTGGCTTTCTGCATTATCTACATATGACTATGCTGTTGAATACAGAGCAGGCCTGAACCATATAGATGCTGATGCTCTCTCCTGGAGGCCTGTTCCCCGGAATGACTGGGTCAGGCTGTCAGAACCTGATATTCGAGCACTCTGCCAGAAGTTTGACAGGGAGGAACAAATGTCCATGGACGCAGTGGACTGTATGGTGGATTGTTTGGGACCCTCTGAGAATTCATACGCTGCTTATTGCCACTTTTCTGCAATAGACATTGGTGCACTGCCTCAGCTGGACAATGACAGCATTCAGCGGGCTCAGTCCGAGATCCCATGATCAAATCAGCTTTAGAAGTCCTTACGCGGGAAAGATGTGTCCAAATCGCTCCACTGATTTGAGAACTGCATTGTTATACAAGGAAGGTCCTAAGTTGAAACTGATCAATAGACTGTTATACCGAGAAACAGTAGACAGAGGGGGACAAATAGACAAACAACAACTAGTGCTGCCCACTGCCTTTCGAGACTCAGTACTGAGGTCCTTACACAACCACATGGGGCACCTTGGTATGGACAGAACACTTGACTTGGTGAGATCCAGATTCTATTGGCCTAAGATGGGGGCTGATGTTGAGCAACACATTCGAATTTGTAGTCGCTGTTTACAGAGGAAAGCCCTGCCCCAGAGGGCTGCCCCCCTTGTTAACATCACCACCAGTGCACCCATGGAGCTGGTCTGTATTGATTTTCTGAATTTGGAGTCAGATCAAAGAAATATTAGTAATGTGCTGGTGATCACTGACCATTTTATGAGATATGCCCAAGTTTTCTCCACCAAGGACCAGAAGGCATCCACTGTGGTAAAAGTACTTGTAGAAAACTTTTTTGTTCACTATGGGGCTCCACAAAGAATCCATTCTGATCAAGGGAGAGACTTTGAGAGTCATCTGATCAAAGAGATGCTTTCTTTGTGGGGAGTGCAAAAGTGCAGAACCACCCCTTACCACCCCAAGGGGGACCCGCAGCCTGAACGTTTCAACCGCACTTTGCTAGATATGCTAGGCACCCTCCACCCAAAGGACAAGCCTAGATGGAGCCAACAAATTAGCACCCTGGTACATGCCTACAACTGCACCAAAAGTGATGCCACTGGGTTCTCCCCCTACCGCCTGATGTTTGGAAGAGAAGCTCGACTGCCAGTAGAGGTATGTTTTGGAGTTTCTCCTGATGGGGTTTGAGCTGACAACTATTTACAGTATGTGCAAAAGTTAAAGGCCCAGCTAAATAATGCGTACTAACTGGCTCAAACCATGGCTGCCAAAAGAAATCTGGCCAACAAAGAAAGGTATGATAAAAAGGTGAAAGCACAGGAACTCCAGGAGGGAGATCAGGTATTGCTAAGAAATCTGGGACTGCATGGCAAACATAAGATTGCTGACAGATGGCACCATCTCCCTCACATTGTAGTGGGCAAACTAAATGATCTGCTTGTGTACAAAGTAAGGCCTGAGAATAATTCAAAAGATGTGAAAACAATGCATAGAAATCATTTACTGCCCATTGGACAAATCTTGATTGAGTCTGAGTCCCCAGAAAATGCCCCCTCTGGACCAGTGACTAGAGCTGCTGCTAAGAAGAAATCAAGAAAGTCTGCACCTACAGAAACTGAGTTAAAGTGGTCCCCTCCACAAGTCCCAGTTGAACATGGCTGTCAGTCCATGTCAGAGGAAAGTGAGTGTGGCTTTGAATACTACCCTTCTTATGAATTGAGTCAGTTGTTTCGGGGCAATCCCCTAGTCAATCCTGAAGATGAAGCTGGGCCTTCTGGACTGTCTAAGCCCCCAGCTTTGTCCCTGGAGCCAATGCTCCCAGAAAGTGAAGTGCAAAGCATCAAGTCAGATGATATGGAATCATTGTGTATGGTTGAACTGTTTGAGCTTTCAGAGGAGGAAAATGATGGACTGGGACAAACTGGTGATATACCAGAACAAGAAGTGTGTGAGTGCCCTGATATTTCACTGCCAGTTTCAGAAAACTCCCCATGTGAGCCAAGTGTTGTGGACTCTGAGATTGCAAATCATGGAGCTGAAAGTGCCCCAGATTCTAGCCTCTCTACCCCCAGGGAGACTCTTCTGGCCAGTGAAGACAGTGCTGAAAGTGAGCCTAAAATTGCAGAGACTGTAACAGTTCCCCCTAGAAAGACTGGTCGAACTGTAAAGCCTGTAATGTGCTCAAGCTATGATTCCCCTGGGAGGCCTATGGACTTGCCTATCAATGTTGTCCATAAAGAAGTGTATGTGTCCCCAAGCTCATTGCCCAAACTGAGCATAAGTGCTACCTCCAAGTTAATTGTGTTGCCCTCTAGGTATGGTGCCCCTGCCCCATCCAGCCCCAAGGTAGCTGATAGGAAAGGGCTCCCTCTCTTCAGGTTTCATGTACAGGAGGTAATAACCTGAGTTACAGTACAATGTGTGTATAATACTGTGTAAAAAGTGATGTACTGAAAAGTTTCAGAAATGTGTTTCTGATAAGGTGATATGTTGCCTGATAATTACATGTATAAGCCTAATGTGATATTGATATAAATGTATATGGTTGTGTTGAAATTTGTGGGGGTACCTACTTGATGTGGACGCCAAGTTTTTCCAGGCCAGGAAGGGTGTAACCCCCCTGCAGATGGGGGTTCCCAAAAGTCTTCCAGGAGCTTGCCTGAATGCTCCAAATCTGGGCGGTGTTCAGCGTCTGAGCTGTTTAAATGTGGTTCCAAGTGAGTGCTATTTGAGCCTCCATGTACTGTCTCTTTAAGAGCTGTCTGCTTACAGACTTAATTAGTTTGTATGGGGGGACTGTGTGTTCTAATGCCCGAATCCGGCCCGGGTTGCTGTCAATTCGCTCCGTTTCTGCTGTCACTACATATGCAGAGGGAGCCTTGTTGAAAGATATAACTGTTTGCCAGAAATCAGTTAGAGTGACTGAGAAAATGTAGTTTGTCTAACCTGTCTTCATTTCAGCATGAACTGTTTGAATGTAGCTCTTTCATTTTGGTTCTGAATAACTGACTTGGAACAATCAGGATGATAGGGAGACCCTAAAATGGAGCCTGTGGACGAATCAGAACTTGGACTCTCAATTTTGAGCCAGCCACAAGGGGATTGTATGGGCAGTGACTCTGGGAAATGTAGTTTTAACCTTGGTGCCTTTTCTCCACCAACAGAGGGAGTCTTATTGTGAGTGACAGCCGAACCACCCAACAGAATGGTGTGGAGCTAAAGGAAGTGCCCTGCTCTGTGACTGGAAAGATCAGATCAGTTGTGACTGTGAAGAGAGAAGGAGCTCTGTGCTTCTGTGGTGAATAGTTTTGCACGGGAAGCATGTGTGAGGCCCTGAGTTTCGGTCTGCAGCTGTTGTGAGTGCCAGTTTGGACTGAATCCAAGTTGTGAGGAGAAAGAAGCACCAGAAGTGTGGAAACCAGGCTCACCCTGTAGAAGACTGGAGAAATTGCTGAATCGTGCTAGGTCTGTCAGGAACTGAAGCTGCTGTGTGTGCTCCTGGGTATTTTGCAGTAAGTGCGATCGGGATTGAGGAGCAGCCTGCCTGTTATAGTACTTTCCTTTTACATATGAATGTACGTAGTGCTTATGGGGAATCTCTATTTCAACCCCCCTGTACTGTGTGCTGTGTGTTTGAAGCTGGAAGCAAACCCCAGCTTGTCTCGGACTGAATCCGTTTGCTATCAACTGCAGTGGGGTCCAGTCACAAGGACCTTGTCTCCATGCCCTGTTCTAGCAATCCAGAAGAACATCCACCATCCGGTCCTCAGCTTGGGTATTATGAGTACAACTCAGGGTATTCCCCTGCAGCCTGTTTTCAATCACAATTGTGTCATCTGATTCTTGTTGTTTCACTGCTTCATGGACTGAGCCATCCGGCTCCAGATTACAATTGGGTGTTGTGCATATATTTTCTTCTACAGGGGCTATCCATCTGCACGTGCCGGCCAACCCCGGGCAACGGACCTGGCTAGCCCCCACCAACCTGGGTATCCAGAGTGTGACTCTTGAGACCCTGCATGTATGCACAGTACTGTGATTTAATGCCACCAATTAACCTGATCCCCCCCCCATGTTACTGTCCCCTAAATAAATCAGATTTGTTGTTGTTATACTATATACTGTCTGTGGTGTTGGTACTTATGGAAACAGTATTGTATTTTGCTGTGTATGTTTAACCTTATTTTACAGGGGTCCACAGACATGTGCTGCAGAATCAGTCTCGAGGGTAAGTGGTACTTTATGAGCGAACAGTGTGTATACGTGAGGTATTGGGACTGTAACTCCTGTGTACTGTGCGAGCCACTAGAGGGAATAAAAGGGGGTCTCAGTGTCCCAGAGGGCTGTGACCAAGCTAGTCTAACCTCTACAAACCCTGACCTCTGGATGGAAGCACCCGCCAGAGAACCTAGGCCCCTCAACCTGTTAGTAGTCAAGCAGGCAGTGGTAGTAGCCTTTGGGATAGCGCCCCCAGGGGGTTACACATGCATCACAGTTAACTCCTCCTTCCCAAACTGTTGTAGAGGCTCCCTGTGTTTGCTCACTCCTCCAGTACCATGCGTCGCAAATGGATGGTTTGCTACAACAACATATGTCGATTCGCTTTATCCTGCAATCGACTCACTCAACATTGCATTTTACAGTGAATAAGGATGGCCGTCCCCTACTGCCCTGTTGGACGCTTCTCTAGTTAAGGTAGTATACAACACTACATCAACACAGAAGCCAATCTCTCTGGCCCCCCTCTTAGTACCTTGGTTGCACCGATATGCCCTTAGGTCCTCTGACAATGGGCAACTAGTAATCTCAAGATCTCATTCCAAATTTGGCTCCATGGCCTTCTCTGCCACTGCCCCCACACAGTGGAACTGCCTCCCAGCTGCTCTTCGCTCCTCTAGAAACCTAGCACTTTTAAAAGAGAGTTACATTCTCTACTGGTGGACTTATCTGTATGTGCCTGTCCCTAGTCAGATTACCATCTACCTGTATCTTTGCCCTCCTGGCACTTGAGCCTATCCTGCTGCTCTGGTATCATACTGTTTAGATGCCTGTATTATCATTTTAGTTGCACAATATCTGTTAAATTAGCTACTCCATGTTAATGTAACTGCTCTTTTTACTTGTCATTTGTTACCTGTATAGTTTGCTGGTTCCCTGTTAACTGACTATGTATTGATGTGAATTGTTGATTTGTTGTCCAGTAATGTACTGTATTTCTCCCAGGTCGTACCTGAAAACAGGCACATGTGTGCCTAGTGTACCTCACTCAGTCAACAAAAGCTAATAAATAAATAAACACTGCAGCGTATAGTACAGCCCCACCATAGTAGCAGTCTGAGTACTCCCACCTGTTCCCTACATGTGTCTCCGATACAGGGTGTATCACAAGGCAGGAAGCATCTATGTGTGTAACTAACTGGAATGGAGTACACCTACCTGTGGCTGTGACGAAATCCTCCAGGCTTTGTGGTGTGGTGTGTGTGTCCAGTTCATTAGGGTGCAGTTTCACTGTGCTATCTAGGTGGTGCATACATGCCCTTAAATAGCCCAGGTGCAATCAGGTATGCTAATGTCTGTGGAAGGCTCTGGATTGACCTGTAAAATGGCTCCATTGCCTGCTGACTGCCCAAGTAGCCTATTTGCTGAGATGCTTGTCTGAATATAAGTCTTTTGCGCATCACACTAAGTTTACTTGTGTGTGCGAAATGGACTGATCTGTGCAAACTGTTATTGCTGCTAAGGGGTGGTCATGACACACACTGATGATGTTGGTAACCCAAGGAGTGGTCATGACGTACGCTGATGACCTTGGTAACCCTGTGATGCCCATGCATAGGTTTGCGCAGTGGTGTCCCCATGTGCAACATTGCACAGGTCATGTAAAGGTCATGCATGTGCAACATTATCATATGTATGATGGGGCGTGCATTTAGCACTATACAAATGGATGCTGCACTGCGCAACCAATGTGTAACATTATGCAAATGGCACAGCCCTCCAGAACAAGGAAGTAGCATTTATTTGGCAGCATAGCACCATTACAGCACTAGAACCATGGCAAGCTCACGTCACTGTCCAGGCCTCTGGAGGGACCAGTGGTCGACCCAGGTGGAACTGGTCAACCTGGTGGACCTAGTGATGGAGCGGAAGGGCCCGCTCCTAGGGGACACAGCAAGGAACAGACCCTGCAGAGAGGCATGGGAGTCTGTGGGCCAGCGCCTCATCAGGCATGCTGGGGTCACCAGAAATGGTGACTAGTGCTGACATCAGTATAGTGATCATGCCAGGAAGGATCAGACATGCCTTCATGAGTTCTGGGACACGGTGGTCATCAGCACTGTCCCACAGCCAGGTAGGTGTTATGTGGTGTGTGGCTTGTGTTTGTTGGGGCATGGAATGGGTGGGGCCAGGGTTGCTACCTAATGGCTGGTGCCTACATGATGCACCCATAGGGTTTGCAAGGGGGCTTTGCATCCCTGCACTGCACTGTGTGCACAGTGCTAAGGTCCATCATGTCAGCTGCTGTTTTCCATTACATGAGATTTTTCACACCTCCACCCAGTGTACCTGTAATGTGGCATGTACAGCCGTGCACCATCAAGACAGCTGCCTGTTCGACATTCCATGCCACTGAACCAGGCATGTCTGTGGTTTTGGGGGGCCTTGTTCCCCGCATTACACCTGTTGTGTTCACCCCTGACCCAGTGGCATACTGCGCAACTGCACTGATTGGCCATGGCACCAGCGATGGCTGTCATGACATATGCCCTGTTGCCACCACCACATACCATGGCAGTGGTCCATGTCTACCACTGGCGCTAGCTGCAGTGGTATAACAGAGTCATTTTGGCCCACTGGGGTCCCTGCCACTTGCTGGCTGTTGCAGCCACATGTTACGCTTGCGGCACCTGTACCGTGCAGGGACCACACTCAAGCAGGTTGTCCGAGCCCACCAAGGGAGGTAGTGTCTCACCGTCATGTTTTTTTTCAAAATATTTTATTGGTTGTTGGGTAAAACCGTGGTACAGGCAGATTAAAAGCATTACATTTGGAATATAAGCAAGTCCGTTTACATTACTTGGTACCTCAGGACATCAAGGAATACAGTTTCAATCAATACCACAGGTATGAATTCAGTGTAAGTTCAATAAACAGTAGGGATAGTGACTCCGAAACCCAAGGAATTGCAGGAATAGTTACAGTCACAACCCCACACATTAACCAGCCAATAGCGTGGGCCATAGTACTAACCCTTCTGCATTCTTCTTGGTCACCAGTAATGGCCAAAACAGATCAGTCCCAGTGCCATCAGAAAGTTAAATATATGCACTTAAGTAGGGAATTGACCATCCTTAATAGCCAATTGAATTGGATCCCACTCTAAATTGAATCTATCCCCTATACCCATAGCATTCCATTGCACTCTTTCCAGCTTCAAGCAGAGGCATAAATTGTTACTCCACTGCTGTATAGTGGGAGGGGAAGTGGCGAGCCAGCATTGGGCAGTTGTTTTCCAAGCATTAATCAATGCCAATGACCAAAGCATCTCTGCCGGTCCACCCCTAGGGCGGTGAGGGTCAGCCCCTAGCAGGAACTCCAAAGCGGTGCGTGGGAGAGCACGATTCAGCACTTTCTCCATGATTCAGTGTATTTCGAACCAGAATGGGGTGATCTTTGGGCAGGTCAGAGCTGTGTGTATAAAATCACCTGAATGAACCATGCATTTGGGGCAGGTATCTAGTTTAGTCGGATCCATAGCATGAAGTTGAGTTGGGGTCACATACGTTCGATACATAAAATTAAATTGGATTTGTCTTTGCTTGTTGCTTCTGGAGCATGTGTTAAAATGTTGGATGGCGCTCATCCTGATTCCCCCCCCCCCCGTTGTTCAAATTTAAATCAGTCTGCCATCCATCATCATCATCCATGTCTTTTCTGCATTATCCCCATTGTTTCCCATTAGGATTTTGTAGAGTATAGTTAAAGGTTTGGCCAGTGGTTGGGGGAAGAAGATCTCTTCCTCAATTGGTGATGGTGTACCACACTCATATTCAGGACCTAGTGTGTTGCCCAGCATGCTTCCAACCTTAACATACACAAAAAATCGGCTGCAGTGATGCCCCACTGGTTACATATGTACGGGAAAGTTAAGAGCGATCCTCCCATGTAGAGCTGTCTCTCCAACCTCAACCCTTTCTTACGCCATACCAGAAATCTCTGAATCAGGGAAGCCGAGCATGGGCCTTTGAGCTGCATTGCAGTGACCAAATCTGTATTTGGGAAGGGGGCAAACTTATGCCCGCAAAGTTCATGGGCTTTGCTCCAGCACCGAAAAGTAGTTGCTGTAAATTGGTTTGCTGTTTGCGCCTTATTGGAACCTGGCCACAAGGTCCCCACCAATAGGCCTTCATGTAGAGGGGCCTGAAGTAGGTCCTTCTCAAGGCACAGCCACAGAGGAGGGTCTGAGCCATCATTACCAACAATGTAGGTCAGCTGAGCAGCTATATAGTACCAATAAAAATTTGGAAGACCCAGACCCCCACGGGCAAGTGGCATAACCAAGATAGATCTTTTGATACGCGCAGGCTTGTCCCTCCACAAAAAATTATGAATGATTGCATTAAGTTGTTTAAAATGTGAGAGGGGGAGGGAGATAGAGAGAACCTGATACATGTACAGGCACCTGGGGAGGATCATCATTTTCACCACACCCACTCTACCAATTAATGAAAGGGGAAGCCCACCCCATCTGTCACAATCCCCCGATATATTATGCATGAGGGGTTTTAAAGCGTGTGAGTGCGCACAGAAAGAAGAACTCCCAGGTATCTCAATTTCACCACCATTTGCAGGCCTCCAAGACTGGCAATTAGACCGGACCTAGCTCCAGCCCCTATGGGAAGTAGTTCACTTTTGGTCCAGTTAACTTTGTTGCTGGACAGGTCTCTGTATTCACTCATAATCTTTAACACTTCAGGTAAATCATTGGTGGGAGATTGCAGATAGAGCAGCAGATCGTCGGCATACAATGCTAGTTTGTGGTGAACCCCCCCCCCCGGAATCCACGTATGTTATTATTCGCCCAGATTCTAGCAGCCATGGGTTCCAGCGATAAGACGTAAAGGAGGGGTAAGAGGGGGCAACCTTGCCTCGTACCATGCCCCAATTCAAAACTCGGGGACATGGCCCCATTGACCGCGATCTGAGCAGTAGGATGTTGGTACAACGTGCGTATCCACGAACAGAAGCCAGGGCCAAGCCCAAACCTCTGAAGAATGTCAAAAAGATACCCCCCACTCCACGTGGTCAAAGGCCTTTTCAGCATCAATGGAAAGGATCGTGGCACCAGGGGTGCTGGCCCTAGATCTCCACCGATGTATAACATTCAGGGTACGTCTCATGTTATGTTTCCCCTGCCGACCCTTGATGAAACCAGTCTGATCCTTGTGGATGAGATGAGGAAGCAAAATCTCCAACCTCGTTGCCATGGCCTTGGCAAGAATTTTATAATCTGCTGTAAGCAGAGATATTGGCCTATACGAGGCACAATAGGAGGGGTCCTTGCCACCTTGGGGAGAACCGTGATGGTAGCTGACTGCGTGGAGAGGGGCAACACTCCTTTTCGTCAGGCATTTCACTAACATATTGTGCAAGGGTTCGAGGAGAAGGTCTCACCGTCATGTTGGCACAGCTTCTGGAATGGGGGGAAGCATTCCTTGGGTGCATGGCTCTACAGTTTTATTCTCATCTCATCCCTTTTTCACTCCCTACAGATCGAACCTCCAGGGACTGCAGCAGCAGCAGCAGGCAGAGGAGCCAAGGCAGAACATCACCAATACAAACCCAGAGCAGGGATGGGACCGCCTCTGGGTCTGGTGGTCGAAGGAGGACACGTGAGTATGTAGCACTGTTGTATTGTATGATAGACACATTGCTGATGCAGCCCACAATGCTGTTGCATTGCCCCACTCAGTTCGCACCACATGCCCCTATGATGCATTGTGTCACCATCTGTGGTGCACACGGTGGTGACTACAGCATGGGGGCTGTCCTCTGCCACTGTTATACACTTAGTTGTGGATCACCTGTCATCACTCCAACAGTTATTTTCATGTCACATGGTGACAGAGATGTTGCACCTAGGCCCTGGAGCCATGGGACCCTCTTAGTGGTCAACCGGCATGCCTCTACATTGCCCCTTGGCACCACAACCAGTCAGAGACATGGGTTGGTGTCCCATGATGCTCTGCATGTTCCCAGTGCACAATGCCAGCTGCACCAGCTTGGGGTATATGGATGTCAGGGTGCTCTCATGGGATATGTTCCACCACCCTCCTGGCCAGGAAGGGGTGTGCCACCCTACCTCCCCACAGGTAGCCTGTGCCTGACACCTCTACCTCGCGCATCCCTGGCTGTGCCTCTGCAGTGCACCAGCACAGGGTGGGTTGGCCTCCATGTTATGGGGCAACCGCTGTGCACATGCCCCCAGGCACCTGGTCATACGCACTGGGGGATGCACGAGGAACCTTTTGTCCCTGGTCACAAACTGTGGCCTACTGTGTGCTGTCCACGCATGCCCCGTGTCTGCTGGGGATCACATGCCACCCTATCAGTCCCCCACAGTGTGGCACCCCTCCTTGGGGTAGCACACAGCATGTGCACCACCCAATATCACACACAGGCTGTGGTCACTGTGCACACCTGACTGGGCTGTGTCCCACATGAATTGCTTCCTGCTCACATCCCCCCCATATATATGTGTGGTGTGTTCGCCAGGCTGCTGGTGTATGTCTCTGTGGGTCTCCTAGAGTATCATGACATACACTGTGGCATGAAGATATGGCATTGGTCTTACAGGGTCTGCCACTTGCTGCGGCACTGCATGTTGTGTCACTGCCCTCCTGCTCGGGGCTTCTGTTGTGGGCACTGTGGGTCACCTTGGTGACACACGATTAGTTTGGGGGAGGTGCATGCAGGACCTTGTGAGCATGTGCATTGGCACTGCAAGCACCAGTGCACACTGCCTGATAGCACAGCATCCTTGGGCCATGGACCGTCATTGTGTCCACTGTACACTGGCCATATGGGCATCCTCTGGGGGACATTTCTCCCCACGAGCTGTGAAGCCCTGCTATCAGGCACGTTCCTCATCCTGCACAGGGCACCTAGCCCTGCCACATGACACTCCAGGGGGCTGGCCACCCTTGCTCTGGGGCAGATCCTCCAGTGGGTCTGCTGGCCTGCATGGACACAGCCCATGTGCCGTCTGTGTGTTCCCGTGGTCACCTCAGTGCTGGGAGAGAATCCCAATATTGCCGGGGGAGGCATGCCTGCACCATGCCCTGTGTAGAATGGTTGCGCAGGTTTTCCAGGGTGGTGGACTGCACTATTCCTTATACTGTGGGACTGTTGACAGGTATGGTGGTGGCCCAGGGACAGCATCCCACTCCACCTGTGGCATACTTTGGTCCACCACTTTTGCAGCACTGTAGCATATGGTCAGTACCCTGTCACAGCACATTTACCTGCAGTGGTGTAAGAACCACCCCACCATAGCTTGCTTGTATCCACTCCCTGCACTGTCATCTGCTGCTCTATTGCCCCCTGTGTGACTGTGCCACCTCCCACACCACATCACGGTTCTGGCATCACATGTGCCCTGCACATTGCAACACCTCCGCAGCCAGGGTCTCTTTATGTAGCCTGACAGCCAGCTGTCCTGCAACCACCTTCTGGCAGCCAACACATTGGTATCATTGTGTATGCCTATCCTACACATGTGTCGGTACCATCCCACTGCTCCAGTGGACATACACCTGTCCTGGGTGGCCATGCCACTCCGTGTTGACCCCCCATGACTGTGCAGCCAAACAGTGCTCCCTGCTCCCGGGCCATTCTGGCCATGACGCACCGGCAACACTATGGGATGCACATGGGGGAGGTATGGGTCAGTCCTGCCCATGCCCCCCAGTTCCACAGCTGTGTGCTGTCCTGGGATGCCACAGTGCTGTTCCTTTACCACAGATTGTGGCCACTTATACATCATACACAGCTGGCAGGCCTACCTCCATGCATGGTGTCCTTGACCTTTGGTCCATCATTGCACTCACCACACTGTTTCATGCCCCCTGTGTGGCATTCCACTGTATATGTGGCAGCCACACATGGCCAGATGTCCAGATGGCACAGTGTATATCCCCTCAATGAGGTACCTGTGCCACCCATGCCCCCCTTGTTCTATGCTGGTTACAACATTTCTTGGGGTGGCTATGTGTACTAGCATACCCTACATGGTCCACCATGTCTGCACAGTTATCTTATGACATATTCTCCCTTCTCATAGATGCCCATAGACAACAGGTGGCCAGACGACATCCAGAGGACACAGAGGAGAGAGATGACCTCCTGTGGAGGATTGTACAGCAGCAGCACCTACTGATACGTCACATGGGGGTGTATCATAGGCAGATATTAGATGTCCTTCAAGAGGTTGCTCACAATACTCACCTGCTGCCCCCACCTGCACCCTAAGCTTCCCCCCATTCCAAGTTGCACCACCCCACACCCACCTTCCACTATCCTCACTACCTTTTGCCCTGCTGCCTCCCTGTTTATTGTAAATAGTTATTATGGTTGTCTGCTTTTGTTATTGTTATAATGTTACATTTCTTTTATAGCAAATTATTTTGTAATACACATGCTCCAGTGCCCTGCATCTTTTGTTGTTCTGTGCTACCACTGTACTGTGGATTGCTGGGTGCCCTCCCTGCCCATCTGCTACCACCCAAGCGGGGTACGTCTATACCCATCCTCTACCACAGGGTCTACCCTGGTGGTCCTGCGGGTGTCTGTTGACGTGCTCCAGTCTGTGCAGGGTTCCACATCTGGAAGGTGTGTTGGCTTGTTGGCTGTCACGCTGCATTCCACAGGTGTTGACCTGCACTTCACTTGTGTGACAGGGTTGAATACAGTCCTGTCCTAGTTGTTATGGAGAAAGAGTTTAAATGCAAGGATCAGTTCTATTCTCTCCTTCTCTGTCTGGTTGCGCAACCAAATTTTCTCGTGAGACCTAGGACTTGATCACCCAGACGGTCTTGCAATTCTCCGCCTCTCGCTATCTCTCTACCCTCACTTGCTGTTCTGTCTTTTCTCCCCCTTCCCCCCTTGCATATCTGCTGGTATAAAAATATGTGTGAATCATTTTGTGGAAATGTATTTGATACTGGGATCCCTGTGTTTAAAACTATATATAGTTTTACTGTTGAAGTGATTGCAAAAAGCTATATGGAACTCGGGATTAACCTGAAATGCAGTAAGCCTCTTGTAGAGATGTAAACAAGAGGTCACTTCTGGGTCACAATGTTCTTTTTGATGCATCTGCTGAAACTGACAAGAACACTTTAGGAAAAACAGGAAGTCAGTTAATGAGTGGGGGTTGCAAAGACTTATAAAAAAGAGCTGTAATGTTTTGCAAGAGACAGACTGAGATTTGAAATTCAGAAGAAAAAGGACTCTGCTTTCTATATTCATACTGCCATTGTAAATAGTTATTCTGAACAATTTAATTTTTTTTATTTTACTGTTATTAATAATAAAACACTTACGAATTTTACAACTGCTCCTGGTTTTCCTATGCTTTCTGACCTGTGCCTCAATGACAGATGGTGTCAACCTAAATGGGATTTAAGCCGTGCATACTCTAAGCCAGTTTCATGCGTGGGTACTAGACCTAGTAAAAAGGAAGCATAGAAGAAAGGTATGGATTCTACAACAGCAAGCCCAGGAGAGGTTACCAGGAGAATGGCAGTCAAACTAGCAGAGACAGAAGTCCAAGCTGAGACTGTACAGCTAGCACCAGTTATAGAAAAAGAACAGGCAGTGACAGAACCTGAAAGCCTTACTGCCTTTTTCCAGTGGTCGGGCAATACAACAAAAAGAGACAGAGAAACAGAGAAGAGAATAAATGCAGCAACTCGAGAAGCAGAGAAAAGAGGAGATGCAGCAGCAGAGGAGAGAAGAGATGCAGCAACAGGAGCAGCAATGTCTGGGTGTCTTGCAAGCTGTCAAAGGCAGAGGATCTGGCACAGATCCAGATGAGCAACAAAACACAAGCAACTTAAAAGCCATTAAACTTACAAAGTTGTGTCCCTCAGACGATATCGAAGCATATCTGACAACTTTTGAAAGGGTTGCTACAGCTTCCCAATAGCCAGAGCAGCAATAGGCAATCAGACTGGTACCTCACCTGACAGGGAAAGCCCAACTTGCCTACAGCAATATGGACACTGCACAATCAGAAAACTATGACCTGGTGAAACGCAAAATCCTGAAAAGGTATGACATCTCAGGAGAGGCCTACAGGCAGAGATTTTGGTCTCTGAAGTACAACTCAGTCGACAATCCGAGAGAAGCCTTCACCCGACTCAGAGAACTCCTTATGAAATGGCTCCAACCAGAGGGCAAAACAGTCCCACAGATCGACACAGTTGCAATGGAGCAATTCATCAACATCCTGCATACAGATGTGCAGCTTTGGGTAAAAGAACACCAACCAGAAAGTGGCGAAAAGGCTGGATTTTTGGCCGAAGATTACCAAATGGCCAGGCAGACGCCACAGTAGCGAGGTAACAGCCAAGCACCAGTAAGACACTCTTTCCCATTTAAACTCCAAATCTGATATAAACTCTGGTGGGGGTAACAAATCTGCACCCAAAGACTTTATTTGCTGTAACTGAAATGAGCTAGGACATATTGCAAGAAATTGCCGTAGTTACAAGAGTGACACTGGAGCAGATTTGTCCTTAGCAAATTGGGGCAAGTACTTAACAGATGTGAAGCTGGGAGTTAAGACTGTGAAGGGACTTATAAATTCGGGAAGCAGACAGACCTTGTACATATTGAAGTGCTAGGAAATCAATGTCCAAAAGGACCAGGTACTGGTGTCATCTGCATCCACGGGGACACTCGATACTATCCCACCAGCCAAGTGACTAACTATTAATGGGGTGTTGCACCAAATGAAAGTGAGAGTAGTACCTAAGTTACCTGTACCTGTGATTATTGGAAATGAATTTTCAGGATTTACTGCGTTAGTCAAAGTGGGAGTAAATACTGGTGTTTCAGCAGCTGTGGTGACGAGCTCAGGCAAAGAAAATCTTAGATGGTGGGGACTCTTTCCCATTCGCTGATTTTGATTTGGACTTGCCTGAGCACAGCTCCAAGAGCCAGAAGTCCAGGAAAGAAAGATGACGCCTGAAAAAACAGTGGCAACAAAAGATTGATGAACATAAGGGGTTAGCATATTAAAATGCTGAAGCTAAACTGATCGCTGATTGTGATTTTCTTTCAGAACAAGCTAACAATGTTTCTCTCCAGGGTTATTTTAAGCAGCTGGGGGTGAAACCAAAACAGGGTGAATCTATGTTTAAAAAATGTAATGGGCTACTGTACAGAGTTTGGGTTAAACCTCAGACACAGGGCCAGATAGAACAGTTGGTTATATCACAAATGTGTAGACCAGAGTTGTTACAGATAGCACATGATAGTTCTATGGCTGGTCACTCGGGGAGGAATCACACCCTTTGCCAGATTGCTGTATAGATTTTACTGGCCGGGAATTCATGAAGATGTTGCTACCTATTGCAGTTCCTCTGCTGAGTGTCAGAAAGTAGCCCCAGAGACTAAAAAAGACAAGGTGCCCCTGGTGCCCCTACCCTCAATAGACGTGCCTTTTGAGAGAATTGCAATGGATGTGGTTGGCCCCTTAGACAAAAGTAAAAAGGATAATCAATTTATTTTGGTAGTATGTGACTATGCTATTCGATACCCAGAGGCAGTTCCAGTGTGTACTCTCACAGCCCCAAAAGTGGCAGTCGAGCTTGCCAAAATTTTCAGCAGGGTGGACATACCAAAAGAGATTAATCTGACTTCAAGGTGAAGCTCTTGCAGCAGGTAATACACTTAGGACTAATGCTGCCAGGTGTTAGGACCCCACGGAAACATTTTCTAGCTTGCAGTCTGTGACGGGGGTCAGACATAGTACAAAAGGGGTGGACGCCCGGCGCCATCTCAGTTATTTTCCCGCCATCGACACCCTTAGTTCGGCTCCATGAATGCCTCGCTTCAGCAGTTGGCTGCATTTATTTGTTAGTGTAAAAAGTATTTTTTTTTTAATTCTTTGTTTTTTTCTTGTCCTCTTGCATGTCTTTGCCCTCCCCACTGCGGCGAAAGTCGAAGTGCCAGTGCGGCAAGCAGATCCCGGCCAGAGACAGCCATGAGGCCTGCCTGATCTGCCTAGGCCATGACCATCGGTCCGACGACTGCCAGCACTGCAAGAAATTTAACAACAAAACAAGAATCAGAAGAGCGCGAAAGCACTTAACTCATTCACACCACAAGAGCTCTTTGAGACTTCCACCACTTGTGCCCTGTATACTCTTAGCACTGCATCCTGGGCTTTCTAAGCAAAATCAAGCCATAATAAGCATGCCACAAACAAATGTGACTACCTCTTGAACCGTAAGTGCTACACACAAAATATGAGTGGCAAAGTTGTTCAGCACAACGTTACCTTTCCAATGGTGCTATACAATCAGTTGTAATCAATTTAGTTTTTTATTTTATACTAGCTGAAATACCAAACCCCAAAATGGGCAGACTAGGTGGGCCAAGCGGTCCTTATCTGCCGTCAAATTCTATGTCTCTATGTAAACAACTGATTTTTTTTCTGATTTTTTTTTTCAAGGTGCTTAGGTGAGGCATGAGAGACAAATGTCAGCCATGCACACCATACCTTAAACAAATGCACATAACTCCTAAAGTATATGTGGTAGACACAAAGTATCAGTGACAAAATTATTCAGCAAAAAATAACCTTTCTAATGGTGCTATGCAATCAATTGTAATCCATTTAGTTTTTATTTTATAGTACCTGAAATACCAAACAACTTTTTTTTTTCAGATTTATTCAAGGTGCTTAGGTGAGGCTTGAAAGACAAATGTTAGCCATGCACACCATACCTTAAACAAATATGAATAACTCCTAAAGTACACTTGATAGACACAAAGTATCTGCAGCAAAATTGTTCAGAGCAAAATTACCTTTCTAACGATGCTATGCATTCAATTCTAAGCAATTCGGTTTGTTTAATAGTTAGGTAAAAACTGTTGACTTCCTCAGACGTTTCTAGGCCTGAGTGAAAGTCAGTTGAGTACGTTTACAGGTGTTATTGTCCTGAGTGGCTATGCTTTCAGACGCCGCCTACAGACGTCTCTAGGCCTGAATGAGTTTTAAGGTCTACCTCCTAGAACAGAAAGTGGCTGCCATGCAGAAATCCCCATCGGGACCCAGCTCTTCCTCACTTGCGAAGGAGTTTCCCCACCGAGAGAAGTCTTCTGGGAAACACCACTCCTGGGAAAAAGGTAGGGCCAGGTCAGAATCCCGCTTGAAATCTCCTCTTAAGGCTTCTTCCTTTGCCTCCAGCAGGAGGTCGGGGTTGATCCCATAGGCCTCTGCATGGACCAGCTCCAAAAAGATGCCCTCTTCATCCAGCGAAAAGCCCAGACAACAGTCTTCATCTTCGGAGCACCAACACTCCCAAGTCTCCCTGACTCACCGGTCCCACAAGTCTTCTCTTGGGTTGGCCTAGGAAAGGCAGTCACCTGCTGGTAGGTCTAAGGAAGGCCACAAATCCAGTGGATCATCCAACAAACACAGAAAGTTGGATGACTCCTCCAGGTGACCGGAGACCGTCCGCCTGTGGACGCCGCCACCTCTGCCTCCGGCTAAGTGGACCTCTCAGGCTACCAACAGGCATCCCCCAGCCCAGGTAACCTCACCGGAAGGCAAGGCCTATTTGCCCAAAAAGAGGCAATTGTGGACGGCGACCGGAAGTCTGACCTACCTCCAGATGACCAGACATCGGGTCAGACAACCGCTGTCCTATTCACACAAATCCCAACCTGCAGCCACATACAGCCAGGATGGCCTCCCCAGAGTGGATTCCTGTACTGGACACCCCACCAATGCCCAGTCCTTCAGATCCAAACCCCCCAGTTGTCCCCTTGGCGGACGTCTGGGCTCTTTTTACTTCCTGGTGGAACACGGTGAAAGGGGATCTCCTGTACAGACCACCAGCTCCCCCTCCCAAGGAAATTCCACCACCTTCTCCTTCAACCCCAGACAAGGCAGCAGGTGAAGGCTCAGTAATAGAGGGAAAAGGAGGCGAAGGCCAACCACTGTCCCCTCCTCCTGCGGCCGTCCATTGTCTACATCTGGGGACAACGAAGGGAATTTGTCCTCTCAGTTGTCAGAAAGTGAAGACTACTACCCCCCCTTCTTCAGGACTGAAGGACTCTCCAAGATCTCCGACAGATGATCCTTCATTCCTGGATATCATGAGGCACATTCAGAGTATTTACCAGTGGGACACAGAAGAATTAGACCCAGAATGAAAAAGGCTGGCAAAATTTCTGGATGCCAAAGATCCAAAACCACTGGTAATCCCCCCCGTAGTGGAGCCCTTTCAGGATGTCACCAGGCTCACATGGAAAAAGCCATCCTCTACTTCTGCTTTGCCTTGGAAGGCAGACCGGCTGTATAAGCCTCCAAAAGGTGAGCCTTTTTTGGGAGAGCACCCAAAGGCTGATTCCATGGTCCTAGCTGCAGCCCACGGTAGCCTTATCCAGCCTAAACACCTCAGCTCCTAGCCTCCAGACCCAGAGTCCAAGAAGCTAGATCACTGGGGTAGGAAAGTCTATGCCTCATCACTGGGGCAATTCAGTCTTTGAACTTCTTGGCCCACATGGTCACGTACCAAAAGTTGCTGTGGGAGAAGACCATGGAAATGATGAAAACGTAACCTGATTCGGACACCAAGAACGAGCTTTTGGCGTATGATCAATTGGGCACGGGTGTCGACAAACACATACTCCACTGTTCCAAGGACTCCGCAGACATGGCAGCAAGGGCAATGGTGTCAGGAATCTGTTTGCATAGACATGCTTGGCTCAGGGTGGCAGGTTTCAGGCAGGACCTCCAAGACTCTGTCTTGGATGCCCCCTTCCAGGGCCCAGTCCTTTTTGGTCAGGAGGTTGAGGGCATCATAATAGGCCTTCAAGATTTTGGCAAAGCTGTAGCAGACCTACACAAGATGTACAAATCTGAACCACAGCCAGCTCATAAGTGCCCCTTTCACAGGCAAGGCCAGCAAGGAAAGTGCCAGTTTCACAGCAAGGGTTTTAAGCACCGTGGTCAGCCTGTGCAGCCCTGAGCCCAAGGCCCAAAACAGCCAAAGGCCCCCAGACATCCTGCCCATGCCCCCTAGGGTACTGCATGACTCCCAGCTGCCTCCTCCAGTCATCAGTCATCGAGGGGGAAACAGGTAGGGGGGAAATTCTCCTTCTACCTTCCAGAAAGGAGCAACATCACTTCTGACCAGTGGGTGCTGCAGGTGATTCAGAGGGGCTACGCTATAGAGTTTCTCAGCGTGCCCCTGGACAACCCTTCAGTCCCATTCCACTGTTCAGCCAGCCATGCTCTTCTTCTGGAGCAAGAAATTCAGTCTCTCCTCCAGAAGAAGGCCATCGAGTCAGTCAGTCCCTCCCTCCCTCCTTTACAGCAGGGAAAAGGCTTTTACTCCCATTTTTTCTTGGTGCCCAAGAAAACGGGAGACCTTCTCCCCATTCTAGAGTTCAGCCACCTCAAGGAATTTGTCCTGTACAAGAGGTTGCAGATGGTGACCCTGGGAAGCCTCTTCACCCTTCTACACCAAGGGAATTGGCTATGCTCCCTGGACATGAAGGACACCTATATGCATGTAAAGATCCTGCCCTCGCACAGTAAGTATCTTTACGTCCTGTTCCGAGACAAACACTACCAGTTCAGGGTACTCCCCTTTGGCCTGTCATTGGCCCCCAGAGTTTTCACCAAGTACCTTGTAGTAGTCGCTGCAACATTGAGGGGGGGACACTTCATCTACTCCTACCTCGATGACTGGCTGCTCTCTGCGCCGACGGAAGACCAGCTCACAGACACACTTCGGGAAACGGAATGGTTGTTTCTGTCTCTGAGCATCACCCTAAACCAGACGAAATCTCAGCTCTGACCCTCCCAACGGCTTCAATATATTGGAGCAATGCTTGGCACCCAGCAAGGCAGAGCCTTTCTACCTGGGGACAGAGCACTTTGGCTATGTACTTTGGCTCGGAGAGTTCAGACTGCAAACCAGGTCTCCGCAAGGGTAGTCCTGCAGCTGTTGGGACATATGGCAGCTGCCATAGCCATGGTCTCTCTTTCCCGTCTGAACATGAGGACCCTCCAGTGGCACCTCAGGGTCCAGTGGGAACAGGGCTCAGATGACTTTGACCATCCCATCCGAATATCAGAAATGGTTCATTGCTCCTTTCAGTGGTGGCAAGGCCCAACTCATCTGGAGCAGGAAGTCCCTTTTCAGAGGCAAAGCCCGATACAGATTATCACTACAGATGCATCGGGACTAGGCTGGGGTACTTACCTAAACGAGCATCAGAAACGAGGATCATGGTCTGCCATCGAAAGGTCTCTCCATATCAATATACTAGAGATGAGGGCCGTTTTATACACCCTCCAGGCCTTTCAGGATTAGCTCTCCCGGGGTCTATTGTTAGTTCAGTCGGACAATACCCCAGTAGTCTTTTACCTGAACAAGTAAGGGGGAATGCGGTTGTACCCCCTATGCAGAGAGGCCATAAGAATCTGGGACTGGGCAGTAGAACGCGTTCTGTTTCTCCTGGTGGTCCACATGCCAGGAAGTCAGAAAGTTCTCACCAACAGTCTGAGTCATTCTCATTCCCTGAACCATGAGTGGAAGTTGCTTCAAGACATTGCAGACAACCTCTTTGCAAGATGGGGCCATCCAGAGCTGGACCTCTTTGCGTCTCTGTGCAACACCAAATTGCCAAATTTTCGCTTGCTAGATACAGGGCCTGGTGTTTTCTGGTGAGATGCATTATCCCTTTTCTGAGCGGGGAAGTTTCTCTCTGCCTCTCCTCCCTTCCCTCTGGTTCAGAGAGCACTGTGCAGTTTGCAGTCAGAAGGGGCCAGAATGATTCTTGTAGCCCCTCTTTGGCCTCAACAGATCTGGTTTCCTCCACTACAGCAGCTGGCCGGTCCTCCTGTACCACTGCCTCTCTCCACTCGCTTTCTCTCCCAGGAACAGGGGATGCTTGTCCATCCTTCCATTCAAACTCTTCACCTGCATGCCTGGCTCCTGCAGTCTTAGCAGAAGAGAGATTGGGAGTTTCTAAAAGAGTGGCAGAGATCCTAGTGGTGGCAAGGAAACCCTCCATCAGGGCGACTTATGCCATGAAGTGGAAATGTTTCTGTCTGTGGGTGGCAGCCAGATTCTTAGATCCTGTAGTGTGCTCGGTTAAGCACGTGCTGGAGTACCTTCTCCATTGCCTTGATCTGGGCCTTAGTTACTCATTGATTAAGGTGCACCTTTGTGCAGTTTCGGCATATCATGCCCCTGTGGGAGGATGGACTCTGGCACAGCTGAATGTGTGCAAGACCTTCCTTAGAGGAGTCCTGCACATCAGACCCCCAAAGAGGGACCCTGTCCCTCCCTGGGATCTTCTTTTTGTTTTAGAAAACTCTCCCTGCCCCCTTTGAACCAGCCGCAACATGCAAGCTACACCTCCTTTCTTGGAAGGCATTACTTTTAGTTGTCATTACTTCTCCTTGGAGGATTTCTGAGCTTCAGGCCCTGATATACAAGGAGCCTTACCTTGTTTTTCATAGAGACAGGGTGCAGCTATGTGCGAACCCCAGGTTCTTACCGAAAGTGGTGTCCACATTGATGCTGAACCAGGACATTCAACTTCTGGTGTACTATCCTGAGTTCTCCAGTGGGGGGAGGCCCTGTTACACACTCTGGATGTTCACAGAGTTCTTCATTTTTATTTGGACCAAACTCATTCTGTTTGGAAAACTGACCAGTTGTTCGTTGCTTTCACTCAACACAAGGCAGAGGATCCTGTCAGTAAACAAACCCTGACCAAGCGGTAAGTCCATTGCATCACATTTTGCTACCAACACCATGGCAAACCCTTACCGGGATCAGTTAAAGGTCATTCCACCAGGGCTATTGCTACTTCCTTTGCCTCAATGAGGAATGTTTCAGCAGCAGACCTTTGTGCTGCAGCCACTTGGAGCACTGTCCATATTTTCATCAGACACCACAGTGTGGACATAGCCTCTAGGAGGAGAGCAGACTTTGGATTGGCTGTTCTACAGGGACTACTCTCTTAGGAGGGTAGAATTTTTTTCTCTCTTTCAGTGATTCCTCCTCCTCCCTTCTGATCTGGGCCTATATGGGTTATTGCTTGCAAGAGCTCCACCTCGAAGTCAGATAGTACAGTTACGTAAGAACTTGCCATAACAGTAGATCTTCAAGAGGAGCTCTTGCACCAGGTGGCTTTCCCACCCTCCATCCCTCAGATCAATGACTTATATATACTTGTCTCCAGTAGGAGAATTCCTTCTCGGTTCTCCAGTCTTACAACCGGGTCTCCGGCAGGCAACTGAAATGGCGCCGGGGGTCCACCCCTTTTGTACTACGTCTGACGTCGGGTGTGGCCAATGTCTGGGGTGGACACCTGCCACAGACTGCTAGCTAGAACATTTTTCAGTGGGGTCCTAATGCCTGGTGGCATTAGTCCTAAGTGTATTACCCGCTGCAAGAGCTCCTCATGAAAATCTTCTGTTATGGTAAGTTACAGTATTACATAACTGTACTTTACTGATCAGGGTAGTAATTTTGGTGCAGCCTTACTGAAGGAGATGTACCGACTACTAGATATCACTGCCATAAGAACCTTCCCTTATCACCCTCAGACAGACAGTCTTGTTGAGTGTTTTAATCAAACCCTAAAATGCATGTTAAAAAGGTTTGTAAAAGGGGAAGGGAAAGACTGGGACCAATACTTACCTTACCTGCTTTTTTCTTACAGAGAAGTGCCACAGGCATTAACAGGATTTTCACCATTTGAAATGCTGTATGGTAGACAGCCTAGAGGGCCACTAGATGTAATAAAAGAAACATGGGAAGATAACCCACATCAGAAACAATCTTTCTAGGATCGTAGATATGTTGTTCATCCACACTGTTTGGCATGTCCCTTTCCCTTTAAGATCTTGCCAGAAGGCCTTCAAGCTGGCTCCTCCCACCCACCCGGGTGGTATAACCCTTGGCTCCACCCCATGATACCAGATCTTCCTTTCCGCTGGACGATACAGGTTCCCTCCTTCTCGCTTCCATGAGTAGTAGGCCCTGGCGTTCTAAAACTCAGTTTTACCGATCAAGATTCTCTGAATCTCTCCAAACAATGTTGTTGTTGTGACCTCGATGGAGGACAAGTCCTCGCCCGGCTTGCATTGGTGTCCCTGCAGGCAGAAAATGTGTCGAACTGACCCATATGCCACGTGCGTGTACTGCCTGGGTCTCAATCATGACACTCAGGCCTACGACTTGTCATTCCTTTCATCCAAACATTTTGGATGATCGCCTCGCGCGTCTCCAGCTCAGACGTCCGGAAAAAATGGCACCCACTTATCAAATCAAAGGATGCCTGCCTTGCAATCTCTGCAGCTACAGGGTCTGCAGAACAACTGTAGCAGATGAAAGCCTTCAAAGAAGAGGCGGCTTGTGCTGCTGAGCTCTCGTCTTCGCCCTCGGTTTTTGTTCCACTAAAACTGGGCTCCTCTTTCTTGGGTTCCTTTAAGGAGCTGGTCCAATCCCTTCCCACTCATGGGGAAGGCCCTGACTCGCACATCTCCAGATCCTGTAAGAAGGAATCTAAGAAACCGAGAGAAACTACATCTCATCGGCATCGCTCTTGGGACAGAGAGCGATCTCAGTCCCAGGAGTCTCCTCTTTCAACTTTGGTCAAAGTTGTGGCCTCGGCTGCTGACCTCACGGTGCCCCCATCAGGTCAGCTGGCCCAAACACAGGACAACAATCCAGTCGAGATCATCCTTGACCCCCTCAACCCGTTGTTGGCCGAGGAGGCTGACAACTCCTTATTTAGGACTCCGGTCCTTTTGGACCTTGCTGATGAGGTGACCCAGCCAGTTGGGAAGCCTCAGGTGGTGGTCGTCCCTGACCCAGAGGAACCGGGGTCCTCCCTGCCTTTTCCTGAGCATCCCCGGTGGTCTCCCTGATGGTAGACACTCTAAGAAGCTACGCCACCGCCATTCGTCCTTGTCCTCCTCGGATGAGGGGAGGCTCTGATGCAAGCTGTGTCAGTGCTAGGAGGACATGCTGTGGCAGCAGCTTGTTTTGACCAGGCCGAAGGCAGTCCCTTCCTCCCCAGCCATTACCTGGCTGTCGTCCTCCAGGCCGACGTCGACTACTCTGGAGTCGGTCGTTGTCCCCCCTCCGCCCGCGGAGCTAGCGACATCACTCCCGACTCTGCCAAAGCCAGTCTCTCCACCTATTGTGGTGGAGCCACCGCCAAAACAGCCTTCCTCTGGGGGTCCCCCCAAGGAGTCTCGGCCTGCTTCAGGCTGTCCGTCACTCTGACTGTCGACCACCCACGGTGGGATCTCATTGATTCCGTTAGCAGACCACTGTATTCAGACTCCTCGGAGTCCAAGGACTCAGATTTGGCATCTCATTCTCTGGACGACGATGCCAGGAGTCTTTCTGCCAAGGAGGGGCCCACCTCCTTTATAGGCATCCTCCGCCTCATCTCCAAATCTACTGGAATGAAACTGGAGCCTGTTGAAAAATGGGTAGAATACCCCTAACTGACATCCTCAGATGGGGTGCTTCCCCGACTGAGGCCTTTCCAGTAGCTGAAGCCATTGTCGGCCCAACCCTGGAGCTCTGGCAGCACCCAGCCTCCTGTCCCGCACCATCTGCCAGGATGGCCCACAAGTACGCGGTACCGACTGGCTCCCTTCCGGGATTTTCACAGCATCCCTCGGCTGAGGGAGTGGTGACTGAGACTGTGTTTAGGCAGGTCCTTAGATGAGGTGCTCCCTCACCTTCCTGCGGACCTTCAGACCACAGTCAAGCAGGTCAGGGACCAGGGTCGGGCTGTCGCCAGACAGCAACTTCAAATGGCCTTGGACATCAGGGATTCCTGTGCCCATTCAGTTGCTGCTGCAGTTGCCATGTGCTTCAGGGCCTGGTTGTGGGTATTGACATTCACAGCTGACACCCAGCACAAGTTGGCAGATGTCCCATTCCTGAGTACCGACTTATTCGGTCCAGGAGTGGACGGTCACCTAGAATGTATTGAAAAGTCCAAATACCACGTTGGACTGTGCTGCATCTGCCCAGAAGGAATTCCAGGGTTCCCAAAAACAGAAGAAGCCATTTCACTCTTCTGCCCTTGTGGCCAAATAGTCCCAGTTTCAGTCTGGACATCAGCAGCAGGCCCAGTCTTGGTGCCCCCGGCCCAAGTCAGGTGTGCAGTCTGCACACAAATCAGGAGGGAAGGGTCCCGGTGGTCCTGCTTCTGGAGCCTCCTCTTCCAGGCCTGCTCAGTGATGGGATGAGGGTGACCAGCCCAATACCCGTCATGACTGCTCTGGGTCCTCCCATGGGGGGATGGCTCCACCACTTCCTTTCCACCTGATCCGCTATTACCATGGACAGGTGGGTGTTGAAAGTGGTCGATCAGCGACTGCCTCTGGAGTTCGAGTAGTACCTGCCAAACCGAGCCTGTGCCCCACGCAAGGAAAGGATATCAGTCCACACTCGGTCGGCTTTGAGAGACGACATAGCCCAACTCCTCCTCAAGGAGGTAGTATGCCCGAGTGACAGATCCTCCAGTTGACCTAGGGTTCATTTCCAGGTATTTCCTGGTCCCGAAATGGACGGGGGGGCTGGCGCCCCATTCAGGATCTGTACAACCTGAACCAGTATCTCAGGTCACACAACTTTTGGATGGTAACTCTGTCCCAGATAATACCATCTCTCGAGCAAAATGTTTGGTTTTGCTCCCTGGATCTTTAGGGTGCATTCTTCCACGTCCCGATCTGTTCATCACACCAAATGTTCCTCTGCTTCTGAATGGAGGGAATCCTCTACGAGTTCCAATCCATGCCGTTCGGCCTGTCATTGGCCCCCCGGGTCTTCACCAAATGCATTGCAGTGATGGCAGCCCATCTTCTGCATTGAGGGGTGAGGGTGTACCCTTACCTCGACGATTGGCTCATAGTGGGTCCCTCCAGGTTGGAGATGGAAAGGTCCAGAGACCTGTCCCTCAAGACCTGTCTTGAACTTGGCCTCCTAATCAACAAAGCCAAGTTGGAACTCGTGCCCTTGCAGGTGATCTGCTTCATCGGGGCAGAGCTTGACTCTTGCCAAGCCAGAGCCCAGTTCCTGGTGGACAGGGTGGAGGTTTTATCCTTTGCCCAATCATTTGTGGTTGGGCAATTGTGCCCTGCACAGGACTTTCTGCATCTCCTGGGTTACATGGTGGCCTGTACCACTGTGGTCCGTTGGGCTCGGTGGCGAGTGCATCCCATTCAGTGGGGCCTGGCCGGTCAGTGGTCCCAGCATCTAGGTCATTTCAACCAGCTGGTCACAGTAACCCAGAGGCTTTGGGATGCTCTCCAATGGTGGACCATCCCAGAACATCTGCAGGGAGGGATCCCGTTTGTCTGCCCCGAACCGACAGTCATCCTTATGACTGGTGCCTCTTTCACAGGCTGGGGAGCCCACATGGGGAACCACAGGGTCCATGGGCTCTGGAACCCTGAGGAGTCCCGATACCACATCAGCCTGCTGGAGCTCCAAGCAGTACGGCTGTCATTGATTGTATTAGCTCTGTTTCTGCGGGGTCAAGTGGTCCAGGTCCAGACGGACAACACCATGACCATGCACTATCTCAACAAGCAGGGTGGCACACACTCCCAGTCTTTGTGCAGGGAGGTGCTCTGCATCTGGACCCTCATGAGCCGACTGGAGGCAGATCATCTAGCCAGCCATGTGGCAGGAGCCTCGAACCAACTGGCGGATGCCCTCAGCCATGTAGGCGAGGCATCCCACGAGTGGTCTCTTCACCCAGATGTAGTCCGCAACCTGTTCTCCCTGTGGGGCACCCCTCAGGTGGACCTGTTCACCTCCAGGGAGAACACAAAGCCAAGGCTGTTTCATGCCCACCTCCCTCAGCAGGGCTCGCTGCAGGGGATGTCTTCTCGAGGCCGTGGACCCCAGGCCTCTTCTATGCCTTCCCTCCATTTCCCTTGATCCACAAGGTGCTTCTCAAGGTGAGGATGGACAAGGCAAAGGTGATCCTGGTAGCCACAGATTGGCCACACCAGTTCTGGTATCCAGATTTCCTAAGCCTCAGCAACAGGCTCCCAAGGCATCTCCTGGCACACCTGGACCTGATATCAGTCAACCAGGGTAAGGTATTCCATCCGGACCTTCAGTCCCTGCACCTGACAGCCTGGTACCTGGGCAGCTAGAGTTCCAGGCTTTGGGTCTTTCCACCGATGTCCTCAGCATAGTTGAGGCATCTAGGAAGGAGTCGACCAGGAGGTGCTATGTTTTCAAATGGAAAATGTTTTCCATTTGGTGTCAGGGCAAGGGCCTAGACCCTAGTTCCTGTCCTGTGGCCAGTATCCTCTACTACCTTTGGTTCCTCTCCAAAGGAGGTCTCCGGACGACTACCCTTAAGGTGCATTTGGAAGCCATCTCTGCTTACCAGGCACAGGCTGGTCAGTGGATGGTGGTGCAGGAGACAGTGGTCTGGCACTTTTTTAAGGGCCTCGGTCACATATCCCCTCCAGTGCGCGTGAACCTCCACCTCCGTGGGATCTACCACTGCACAGGTGTGAGATGTCACAGCTGTTGTGGAAGACTGCCTTTCTGGTGGCTATCACATCAGCCAGAAGGACTGGGGAGCTCCAGGTGCTCTTGGTGGAGTCTTCTTACCTAGTCTTCCACAGGGACAAGGTTGTCCTGCACCCCAACCTGAAGTTCCTTCCGAAAGTGGTGTCAGAGTTTCACCTTAACCAGGTGTTAAATCTGCCTGTGTTCTACCTGAACTACACCTCGGAGGCCGAGTACAGGCTCCAGACTCTGGACCTGAGACAAGCGCTTTCTTATTATAAGAAGCAGATGGCTGAAGTTCGGGGAGCAGTTCACCAGCTGTTTGTCACCTACACTGAAGCCGGCCCGCACCTGGCAGACCTGCAGCAAAGCAGATGACTGGCAGATGGATTACATCCTGCATTGATCTCTGCTATAGGTTGGCGGGTATGGAGCCTCCCTTAGGGATAAGGGCTGATCCCACCCCCATACCGCTGTGTCAATGGCTGCTTCTAGGGATGTCTTTATCCAGGTTATCTGCAGGGCTGCTACCTGGAAGTCAGCAAACACCTTCATTACCCATTACCACATGGACCTTGAGTCACACCGGGATGCTGGTTTTGGAGCCTCAGATCTCCAGTCTCTTTTCCTGAAGTAGGGTGTGAGTGCCTTGCCTCCCTCCTCCCAGAGAACTGCTAGGAGTCTGCCAAATAGTGTGGATGAACAACATATCCGCAATCCTAGAAAAACAGGTTACTCACCTGTAACAGTAATTCTAGGAGTGGTATATGTTGTTCATTCACAGGGACCCACCCGACCTCCTCAGCTTAGACGCACAACCTAACTTCCAGTGGGCAAGATCTGGCATCATGGGGAGGAGCTGAGGGTTATACCACCCAGGTGGGTGGGAGGAGCCAGTTTGAAGATCTTCCAGCAAGATCTTAAAGGGAAAGAGACATGCCAAATAGTGTGGATGAACAACATATACCACTCCTAGAACTACTGCTACAGGTGAGTAACCTGTTTATTATATATTATATGTGTGCCCTGAGAAAGAAGCTGGCAAAATATGATGAAATCACCCATAGTAATCAGGAAGAGGCCCAAAACCAGCAGAAGGCGTATTATGACCATGGGGTAAAAGAAAAAGTTTTTGAGTTAGGTGAAAAGGTCTCACTACTGTTACCCATTACAGAAAATAAACTGTTAATGAAGTGGCAAAGGCCTTATAAAGTGCTTAGATGTACTGGCACAGTTAACTATGAGATTGAGACCCCGATAGGAAAAATCCTACTAAGGTATACCATGCTAACCTTCTCAAGAAATGGATTGAAAAAACACCAAAAGCTGTTTTGCTAGTTTTACCAGAAACTGATAAAGAAGATATTGATGTAGCTTATGATAGACTGGAACAAACTGTTACTGCTGATGCTGTAAAGGTAAATGTTTCCTTAACCTCCAAACAAACCGCAGAAATTTGTAACTTGCCAAAGACATTTAACAGCACTATTACCACGGTACCAGGCTGAGCAAAAGGAGTTGAGCATGTAATAGTGACAAGGAATTCTCATCCTATTAGACAAAAGACATACAGATTACCAAAGTGGTTAAGAGCAGATGTGGTTAAGGAAATACAAAAAATGAAAGAATTGGGTATCATAGAAGAGTCAAGAAGTGCTTGGTCATCACCAGTGGTGATTGTAAAAAAAAAAAAAGAAGGGGGTGTAAGAATATGCCTTGATTTTAGGAAACTTACCACGGTACCAGGCTGAGCAAAAGGGGTTGAGCATGTAATAGTGACAAGGAATTCTCATCCTATTAGACAAAAGACATACAGATTACCAAAGTGGTTAAGAGCAGACGTGGTTAAGGAAATACAAAAAATGAAAGAACTGGGTATCATAGAAGAGTTGAGAAGTGCTTGGTCATCACCAGTGGTGATTGTAAAAAAAAAAAAAGAAGGGGGTGTAAGAATATGCCTTGATTTTAGGAAACTTAATCAAATGTCAGAATCTGACAGTTATCCTATGCCCAGAATAGATGATTCGGTGGACGGACTGGGAAGTGCTAAGTATATCAGTACCCTCGATCTCACCAAGGGTTAATGGCAAATCCCTCCTAGCTAAAGAATCCAGAGACAAAACTGCATTTGCCACTCCTATCAGTTCACCACCATGCCGTTTGATTTACATGGTGTACCCGCTACATTGCAGTGGTACATGGATGTAATTTTATCCCCTCACACTGGTTATTGTGCTGCATACCTGGATGATGTTGTGGTGTACAGTCCAGACTGGAAAAGCCACCTGGAACACCTACGAGCAGTTATCCAATCAATCAAAAAGGCAGGTCTGACGGGGGGGGGGGGCACTGTGGAGCCTGAGCAAGGTGGCAACCTGGAACTGAACTCCACTTGCAATTCTAGAAGTGGGTAGCCATTTGGGAACAAATGACCACCAAACAGTGTGGTTCATGATAAACTCAGCTACAAAGTCAAGCCATACAAAAGTGAAGGTTCTGGACTTCAGGAGGACTGACTTTGGCAAGATGGGAGAGTGCCTTAGAAAAGCACTAGCAAACAGGCTAGAAGGAGGGGTGGAGCAACAATGGGGAAATATCAAAACTGCCATCACAGAGGCAACAAGCCTTGTGTGAAGCAAATAAACAAATCAAAATGAAAGAAAAAGCCACTATGGTTCTCAAAAGAGGTGGCGGTGAAGGTTAGGGAGAAAAAGATAGCATTTAGGAAGTATAAGGAAACACAGAAGGAGCAGGACAGGGAACTGTACCAGTTAAGGCAGAAGGAAGCAGGGAGGGTAGTCAGAATAGCAAAGGCACAAACTGAGGAAAAGATAGCTAACTCGGTTAAGAAGGGGGATAAAACCTTTTATAGGTATATCAGGGAGCATAGAAAGACAAAGGGAGGGATAGTGAGGCTAAATAGAATGAATGGTGGGTGGGCAGAGAGTGACAGTGAAAAAGCAGGGATACTGAATGAATAGTTCTGTTCAGTATTCACAAAAGAGGAAGTGGGGGAGGCACCTAATCCAATTAACAGAAGCACTCTGGAGAGGGGGGTTGATCCCAGTCCTTTCACAGAAGAAAGGGTTCTGAAAGAACTCCTAAAACTGAAGGTAGACAGAGCAATGGGGCCAGATGGAATTCACCCCAGAATTCTAAAAGAATTAAGCAGAGAACTAGTGACACCACTGACTACCCTTTTTAACAAATCATGGGAGGATGGTGTGGTACCTTAGGACTGGAAGAAGGCTGATGTGATTCCCCTTCACAAAAGTGGGACCAAGACAGAGACAGGAAACTACAGACCTGTCAGTTTGACCTCTGTGGTAGGGAAAGTGATGGAATCACTTCTGAAGGAAAGAATTGCTGAGTACCTAGAGGCCAGTGGGGCACAGGACCCAAGGCAACATGGGTTCACAGCAGGAAGGTCATGTCAGACAAATCTAATTGATTTCTTTGACTGGGTGACCAAAGTAGTAGACCAGGGAGGGGCTGTGGACATGGCCTACCTAGACTTTAGCAAGGCATTTGACACAGTCCCACACAAAAGATTAATAGTCAGATTAACCAACCTGGGAGTGGGTCCCAGGGTGGTAGCCTGGGTAAAACATTGGCTGAACAACAGGACACAGAAGGTAATTGTAAATGGAGTCCACTCTGAAGAAAGAGGGGTTACTAGTGGGATACCGCAGGGTTTAGTACTGGGTCCAGTCCTTTTTAATGTCTTTATAAGTGACATTGCAGAGGGACTGGAAGGAAAAGTATGTCTCTTTGCAGATGACACAAAGATCTGCAACAGGGTTGATACACAAGGAGGCATGAAAAGGATGAGAAGGGACTTGGCAAGGTTGGAGGAATGGTCAGAAGTATGGCAGCTTGGATTCAGTGCAAAGTAATGCACCTGGGAAACAAAAACCCAGGGGAAGATTACACAATGGGGGGGAGGTAGTAACAACAACAAAAATGGAAAGGGACCTGGGGCTGATCATATCAGATGACCTTAAGGTTGGCAAGCAATGTGAGAAGGCAGTAGGCAGGGCTGGGAGGATACTGAGAAGTATAGGGAGAGGTATCATCATCAGAAAACAGGAAGTTGTTATTCCCCTGTACAGACAGTTGGTGAGACCCCATCTGGAGTACTGTGTCCAGTTCTGGAGACCCCACCTCCGCAAGGACATAGACAGGATGGAGGCAGTTCTGAGGAGGGCAACTAAAATGGTGCCGCATCTGCAAGAAAAGCCGTACGAGGAGAGACTAAAGGAGCTTAATATGTATACCCTTGAGGAAAGGAGGGAGAGGGGGGACATGATAGAAATGTTTAAGTACCTCAGTGAAATCAGCAAAGTCCAAAAGGGTAGCATCTTTCAGAAAAATAGATGTGCAAGAACTAGGGGACACAATTTGAAGATAGAGGGAGGATGGCTAAGGGGCAATGTGAGGAAGTATTTTTTCACAGAGAGGGTGGTGGATGCATGGAACAGTCTTCCTGAGGAGGTTGTGGGGTCTAAAACTATGGGAGAATTCAAGAATGCATGGGACAGGCATAGGGCAATTTTTGTGGGGGGTAGGAAGAAATACTGTAGGTTGTGGGTTAAATAGGATCTGCAGCTTATCCTCTAGGTAGGGAAATGGGCAGACTAGGTGGGCCAAGCGGTCCTTATCTGCCATCAAAGTCTGTGTTTCTATGTTTCTAATTGAGTATAACTTCAAAATAAATACTATTAGCTGGTCGATTTTACTGGAACAAAAGGGTTATATCATTACCGGAAAACCCAAGGAATAGGATGGGCAACCCAAAAAAGGACAAGTCCCGCCAGCAGGGAGCACAAAATAAAGCTACTTCGGATCACTCAGCCATGAGGTCTGCGCAAGGCCCACTTGAATCACCATCAACTGAAGAAACAGGAACAGAAACCTTACAGAGTATCGGCCAAAAACTAAATAGACTTATTACCTTGGTGTCCAATCTATCTGAAAAATTTGACACGCTTACAAATAAAGTATCCTCTCTTGAAACAGACATGACTCGCCTCCAGATGGTGGCTAACGAATCCACAAAGTAAGAGACTGCAGCTCTGGGTACGGCAACACAATTGGTAAGAGAAAATACCCATCTTAGACCCCACTTGGAGACTTTAGAAAACCAAGCTCGTGCCTCCAACTCACGGATCATTGGTATGCCTGAGGAGAGCGAGGGTGACCATTTGCAGCTCTTTCTGAAAGAATGGATTGAGCAGCAATTGGGCCAGGCACTAGTAGAACAGGGGAATTGTCATCCAAAAGGCTTATAGGGTGGCATATCGAGGAAGACAAATTAACCTAGAGGCTCCTAGAGCTATAGTGGCAATTTTGGATGGAGTGGGAACTAGAGATTATGTGTTCACTCTGGCAAGACAAAAACATATGTTACTACATGAGGGACAAGGTACGCTTGTTTCCAGACCTGAGTTATGCAACTCGTCAGAGGAGAAAACGTTTTGATGGAGTCAGGGCACTGCTCAAGGAATCTGACATTTTGCATGGAATAATTTTCCTGGCAAGGCTCAGAATTTTGCACCAGAGCCGTGTGTACCTTTTCAGTGATCCTGATGATGCTCTTAAGTGGGCCCAATGAAATGCTCTAGCCCCTCGTAGAAGAGCTGATTTACACCAGTTGGACTCGCAGGGAGAAGACGAGTTGGACACTTGAAGTATTCTCTTGGGACTTCAAGTTTGCTCTTGAAAGCTGGATTTTGGGACTGAGTTCCTCCTTTTGGTGAAATTTTGATCATTACTAGCTATTCTCTTCTTAAATGATCCCCAAAATTAAAAGGGATATTTTATTTATCTATGGGAAGAGTAAGGGGTGATGGGGGAGGGAAGAGACAGTCAGTGTGCACAGTATTCTATATTCACACATTGAGTTTCCAGTTGGTGGAGCTCTGCATTTCAGTTATTTTACTCATCTGTTTAAAATAAGAATTCTACTCTAGTATGGAGTTATAGTTTTGTCTTCGGAATGATAACCTTATTAGTAGGTTAATTAATTAATGAAAATACATGAACAGCTATAGTTTCCTGTTGTAGGAAACAGAATTGGGATATTCTGTGTCTATTGAACTCTTTGTTATTAATTCCATGCTGCTCATGGGCTCGTAGTTACAGCAATTACAGAACTGATATATCACAACTGTTATTTAATTCTAATGGATAACCCTCAATGATGTATCTTTTGATGTGGCATAATGGTTGATCACTTGTATTAAGAGGAGTGGCGTCCTCAGTGGTATCTCATGATTAAGTATGTACTACATCAGGAATCTAACTGTATGTTTATTGAAATACCAATAAATATAAAGATTTTTTTTAAAAAAGGGGCAGGTCTGACAATTAATCCTACAAAATGTGCATTGGGCATGCAGGAAACCAGATATTTGGGCTATGGTTTGGGAAATGGAGAAGTCAAACCAGAGGCTTCCAAGATAGAAGTTGTAGCTAACAGCCCTATCCCTAAAACAAAGAAGCATGTCAGGTAATGTTTAGGGCTGGCTGGTTATTATTGGAGGTTTGTTCCCATTTTTTGCCAAGTTAGCTACTCCCCTCACTGAACTCACAAAGAAACAGTTCTTGAATAATATGAAATAGACCCCAAGTCTGATGAGGCTTTTCGGGCCAGTAAGGCTGCATTATGTTCAGCTCCTGTTTTAAGAAGCCCAGACTTTGAGAAACAGTTTTTGTTACAGACAGATGCATCAGAGGTAGGCCTAGGTGCAGTCTTGAGTCAGCATATAGATGGGAAAGAACACCCTATTCTATACATAAGTAGGAAATTGCACAACAGAGTAAAGGTACTCCACCATTGAAAAGGAATGCCTTGCGGCAAAGTGGACCATGGAGTCCCTTAAGTTTTATTTACTTGGAGATGACTTTGTACTTGTAACAGATCACAGTCCTCTCTCTGTTGGCTTAACCAAATGAAGAATAAAAATTCTGGAATCACAGGGTGGTACCTGGCACTACAGCCATTTAATTTAAAGCTATGCACAAATCTGGGAAAGAGAATAGCAATGCTGATTTTCTGTCTAGATATGGATCTGGAACTGAGAATTCTGAAGGGTGAAAAAACAAATGTGTGAGTTTAAATTTCACTATTTGCTGTACTGTTATAAAAAAAAAAAGGATACTGCATATGCACAAAATGTAAAGGTTACATGCTTATGTTAGATGAGAAATACTAGAAAGTTTTGGAAACCTGTTTTTGTAAAACAGGTTCCCTCTTAAGAAGGGGGACATGTGACAGGGTTGAATATGGCCCTGTCCCAGTTGTTATGGAGAAGAGTTTAAATGCAAGGATCCTAGCATGGATAGTCTGGTGCTCCCTTGAGACGGGTGAGTTTCCTAGCTTCCTGAAGGAGGCAGTGGTAACACCCTTCTTGAAGAAAGCTTCTCTGGACCCAGACTGCCCTGCCAACTACAGACCGATCTCTAACCTTCCCTTTGTGAGGAAGGTGATTGAGAAAGTAGTAGCCCTAGAACTGGAGAACCATTTGACCATCCATGACAGGCTGAAATAGGCTGTTGGTTAACTAGGATCTGCGGCCTATCATGTAGGTAGGGAAATGGGCAGACTAGGTGGGCCAAGCCATCCTTATCTGCTGTCAAAGTCTATGTTTCTGTGACATCTATGAACCTCTCCAATCCGGCTTCCGAAAGAGGCATAGTACCAAGAATGTGCTGATTCGGGAGCTGAATGATCTCTTGATGGCGAGAGATCAGAAGAGCCTCTCCACCTTGGTTCTTCTAGATCTCTCATCAGCGTATAACACTGTGGACCATGGGGTTCTTCTCGAATGCCTGAGATTCATCTGTGGTCTGTCTAGTACAGTCCTCAGGTGGGTTAAATATTTTCTCACTGGCAGAACTCAGAGGGTGGTGTCGGGGATTCATTCCACCGATCCAGTCTCTCTGTCATGTTGGGTACCTCAGGGTTCAGTGTTGTCCCCCATGTTGTTCACAGTGTACATGCTACTCCTTGGAGACATTGTAAGAAGGTATAGGCTGAGGTTTCACTGCTATTCTGATGATGCCCAGCTCTACCTATCTTTTGCACCCGACCAGGATAGAGCTCTCTCGGTACTCTGCCTTGCTGAAATCCAGGATTGGATGAATTCGAGCTGGCTAAGGTTGAACTCAGAGAAGGCCGAGGTGATGGTTGTGGACCCGGGTCACTAGATAGAGGGGTTGGGAGTGGGTTTACCTTTGGGACTTTTTCTTGGTTGCTCCCAGTTCCTTACTTCTGAACGGGTGCGAAACCTTGGGGTGAATTTTGACGATGGGCTGACACTGTGATCACAGGTGTCGGCAGTCATCAGATCTTCCTTTTGTCATCTGAGGAACATCTCCAGGGTTAAGCACCTAGTTCCGTCTGGTGATCTGCCTACATTAGTCCACACCTTTGTGATCTTGCGCCTTGACTATTGCAACTCTCTTTATCTAGGGCTACCTAGGGTTGATATCCACTGCTTGCTGCTAGTGCAGAATGCTGCAGCCCGGCTATTAACGGGAACTTCCAGGACTTGTCACATCTCTCCGGTGCTGCGTGAACTGCACTGGCTGCAGGTTCAGTGGCAGATCACCTTTAAAGTCGGACTTCTGACTTGTAAAGCCCTACACGGACTGGGCCTGGACTACCTGAAAGAGCTTCTGGTGCCATACTGTCCCAGGCGATCACTCCGCTTAGCTGATAAAAGGTTGCTAGAGATTTCAAAGGTTTCTTTAAAATCTTCAGGGGCCTGTACATTTATAGACGCAGCCCTAGCCCTTTGGCATTCCCTACCCCATCAGCTGTGGGAGTGCGCGACCATGGAGGGATTTTAACAGGCCCTAAAGACCCATTTGTGGCATCTAACCTACTCTGTATGACAGTATTTTATCCTGAATTTTATGAAACCCTATGTTTATTGTTTTTACTGCATCCTGTTTTATTTCATTTTATCTTATTGTCAAGGCGCCTTGATTTTTAGAAAGGCGCACTATAAATAAAGTATATTAGTATTATTATCTGTTCTATTCTCTCCTTTTCTGCCTCTTCTCTGTTTGGTTGCACAACCAGATTTTCTCATGAGATCTAGGACTTGATCACCCTGACGGTCTTGCAATTCTCCGCCTCTCGCAATCTCTCTCTATACCCTCACCTGCTGTTCTGTCTTTTCTCCCCCCCCTTGCATATCTGCTGATATAAAAATATATGTGAATCATTTTGTGGAAATGTAATTGATACTGGGATCCCTTTATTTAAAACTGTATATAGTTTTAGTGGTGAAATGATTGCAAAAAGCTATGTGGAACTCAAGGGGTTAACCTAAAATGCAGTAAGCCTCTTGCAGAGATGTAAACAAGAGATCAGTTCTGGGTCACAATGTTCTTTTTGCTGCGCCTGCTGAAATTGACAAGAACACTTTAGGGAAAACAGGATGTCAGTTAATGAGCGGGGGTTGCAAAGACATGAAAAAGAGCTGCAATGTTTTGCAAGAGAGAGAGAGAGAGAGAGACAGACAGATTTGAAACTGAGAAAAAAAGGACTCTGCTTTCTATGTTTGTACTGCCATTGTAAATAGTTATTCTGAACAATGTTTTTTTTTATTGTTAATAATAAAACTCTTGTTGTGAATTTTACAACTGCTCCTGGTTTTCATACGTTTCCTGACCTGCACCTCAACGACAACTTGTATGGAATGGCCCACATCCTTCCTGTTCCTGTCCGCTGCCATTAGACAGTACCTGTTGTTCAGGCTACTACCCTTCCTGAGTTGCTAGCCATGGCTGCCTCTGTCTCGGGCATGTCTGTTGCTATGTCTGTGTGGGTGTCACTGCCTTCTATCCCATATCCCTATGCTGTCTGCCATTTAGTGTGCAGTCACATGCTCAACCTCAGTGTTACCTGTGCTCTACCCTTAGGAGCTGGGCTGCTGTGGTGGTCTGCACTGCCCATATGCTATATTCAGTGCCGAGCAATCCTTATGCTGCACTTTGGGCTGTGCCTTGTACTCATACCATTGCACTCTATATTAATTGCTGTGTGTGCCAGCACTATATGTTTAAATATTATGTGCTATGGACTTTGCACAAGTGCAATCTACCAGGCAGTGCAAACTATGCGCATGAGCAGACTTTTGCATATTGGGCCCCAGAACTTCTTTGTAACCTGAAATGCAGCCAGAACAGTGACTGATTTGATAAATCAGTTTTAAGATTAAGTAAGTACTCAAATTGTCCCAAAAAATGGACTACATCTGGGCAAAACCGGATGTCTTGATAGGAACCTTAAAAAATGGATTATCCAGTCTAAAACTGGACAGGTGGCAGCCCTGGTCTTTCCATGTTTTTGTATGTTTTAATATGCTGTGCATTTTTTAAGCTGTCTTCTGATGGGAGATGTTGTTATTTCATTTTTGTTAACCAGGTAGGTGCACTAGACAAGAGATTTTGCCTATTTTCAGGCATGACCGGGGAGGGTTACACATCAGAAACAACAGATATATAGTGTCCACAACAGAATACAAAACATCTAGTTGGAGGGAAAATACAGTAACACATGACAATTTAGAATACATGGCACATTCAGGAACAACAAGTAGAATATACATAGCATGAGGATAAACAGTAATCACAGTTACATAAACTTTTATAGAATTTTGAAAACAGTATAATTGACTAAAAAATACATATACAGCAAACACTGGGGGTATATAAGTGCTGAGAGGAAGTACTGCTCTCAAGGTGGAAGATCAGTGGTAGTAGTGCAAGTGAGTGGAGACAAGCAAGAGGTAGAGCAGGAGCAAAGACCTGAGCTCATAAGGTGAGTTCTTAAACTTTTTTGAAAGGCCCGGTAAGTAGCTGATTGTTTAACATAGAGTTGAAGGGTGTTCCACATGCTGGGGGCAGATACGGCAAATGCAAGTTCACCCTTCTTGGTGAGACATCTAGGCAAACAAAGGAAGCATTTTCAGTAGAGCTCAGCATATAGAGCAAGTCAGGTTGTTTTAGCAGAGTTACAAGGTATCTTGGAATACTGGTCTGGGTTAATTTATCGACCAGACAACCAGCTGTGTACAGATGATAGGAGGACGGGGTGAACCAATTGAGAGAAGAATAGAGCTGACAGCGATGTGTTAGTTTAGGAGCAGCAAGGGTGAAGTAGAAGATACTATTATAACAAGTGCTGCATTTCTGGATTACTTGCTTGCTAGCATTAAGGTAGACTATAGAGCCATAGTTGAGGCAAGGTCAAAGAATTACCTGAGCAATGGCCAGCCTGGCTGTCGAATTTAGGGAGGATCTTACCTTGTAAGCCAGGCCAAGTTTACTGCTCACTGCCTTACAAGTGGCTGCAACATGAAGATTAAAGTCCAGTGGGGGATCAAGAGTCATCCCAAGGTATCTGAAGGATGTGACTGTATCCAGGGTTATGCCATCAGGTCCACGAAGGGAAAGTCCCATATGACAAGCTTTTAGCCTAGGGAAAGTCCCAAAGAGCATTGACACCATTTTGCTAGTGTTAAGTAGGAGCTTATTTTGTTTTAGCCAAGCCAAGAAGCAGTCAAAGTTAGACTGAAGGTAGGTGTGAACTGCTGAAATGTCATTAGCCACAGAGTAGATCACCATATCGTTCGCATAGAAAAGAGACAATGTCAATCTGGACGGGGGGTGGGGGAGAGATTATTTATAAAGAGACAGAAAAGGAGGGGACCAGGAATAGAACCTTGGGGAACACCAACTGAGGTAAAGACAAGATCGGATGTGATGATCCCTATTTGAACAAATTGTTGCCTACCCAGAAGGTAACTGCCAAATCAGGCCATGGCAGAATTTGAGAAACCAAGAGAGGATAGTTTGGAGAGCAGAAGAGAGTGGTCAACCAAGTCACAGGCCTTTGTGACGTTGATAAAAATGGCCCCAATGAGTTTTCCTTCGTCCATGTTAAGCAGCACATCATTAGTAAATTGTAATAGTGCCGTAGTTGTGCTGTGGCTGGACCTAAAGCCATGCTGGGCTGGGGATAACAGATTGTTTTTATGCAGATACTCCGTGACCTGAAAAAACACAGCCTTCTCTAGGATTTTATCCAAGACCGATAAGATGGCAATTGGTCGGTAATTATTCATCGTTCTAGAGTCTCCTTTCTTATGCACTGGCACAACACGTGCAATTTTCCAGATGGATGGCACCATCCTGGTCATAATAAAGCTGAGTGTTCTCGCAACAGGGGTTGCAATGTCAGCAGCAATAACTTTAAGGAACTTAGGTAATAGTCCATCGGACCCAGGTTAGCCATGTTCAGGAATGGCTTTCATAGGCATTAATACATCAGTAGTCGAGACTGGTTTAATACTAAACTGGGTTGATAAAGATTCAGCAGGGTTTATGATTTCCTCAGAGCATAAAACAGAGCTAACCAGGAAATCTGAGAGATCAGAGACATGAACATCAAGCGAAGTAGCAATCGTACTTTGGTTGTTGCAGTTAGCATCATTTATAGTCATTTCAGTCAGAGGCGGGGATGGGCCTTTCTCTAAAAACTTTTAACATGGTTGCAGAAACCCCTAGCATCGCCACAGGATTTTTGAAGAAGCATACCCTAGTATGCTGTTTTTGCTGCTCAGATGTCTTTCTTACATGTTTTTCTCATGGATCAGTACTTAGACCAGTCATCAGGCTGGTTAGACATTTTGGCAGCAACCCATGCTTTATCTCTACTCTTCATTGCTGAGAGGAGATACTTATGCAACCATCTAGTTTTAGCGCCCCTAATTCTCATTCTTTTGAGAGGCACATACTTGTTTTGGAGGGGGAGGAGATTTGATAGTAAGTAATCGAGAGCTCTATCAACATTAGTTGTGTGGTATAACAGAGACCAATCAATGCATCTTACTTCCGACAGAAGAGCTGTAATATTTAATTTTGAGAAATCCTGAAACTGTATTATCTTAGGAAGTAGCTTAGGACAGTTGGCATTCCAGACACAGAAAGTGGGTGAGTGGTCACTGACTGAGTCAGTCAAGGTAGCAACTTCAAGATTTCTACTGACACGATTAGTGACAATCCAGTCCAGTGTGGATTGGTGTGAACTGCTGGAAGAAATACGGATAGGTCCAGTAACCAGCTGGGAGAGGTGAAGCTTTGCAAGAGTGTTATTATATACACCAGAGTTACTACTAGACCAGTCAAGGTTACATTTTTTCAAACGTCATCAGCTGAGTTAGAATGGAGCAGCGCACACATTGTACATGGCAGTTTAAGATATTTCCTATCCAAAACCATTACATAGTGCAGGTGTTCATTTTAAACTCTCCTTGCTGCAACACTTACTTGTGCCGAGCTGTGAAACTGCATGGCCTTCCTGCTTTGTCTCCATCTCCTGTTGTCTGTTGCCATCTAGTGGTCATCCACAGGCTGCCGCTACTTGGGAGGGGCCCGGTCCCAATTCATACCTCTCAACATGGCAAGTTTTATTTATTTTGTTTTTATTTACCAGGTAGGTGCACTATACAAGACGTTTGCCTATTTTCAGGTACAACCCAGGAGACTAACAAAACAGGAGGTCAACAGAAACATTATACAGGATACACGGAGGTATACACAATTGTGTAACTCTAAACATAGAAATACCCAAAGGAACAGAAATGCTAAATATAATAACTGGGAGACAACGTGCAGGGTATAGAGCAGTAGAAACAACAGTGCAAACACAATAAAAATCTCAATAGAGGTTGTAAATATAATGACAAGCTCAAATGGTTATAAACTTGGAGTTTATGATCAGCAGAACAGACAAGTGCAACAGGTCAGAGATACTGTGTACTGAATTTGATTGATTGATTGATTAAAAGTTTATTTTTTCACAGGAAATTCATTTGTTAGGACAAAGTCCCGTTTACAACAAAGTCCTGCATGTAGATTCTAATACAATTACCAATTAACAATTGACATTTAACATAACTAATACAAACAAACATAATCGCACTCTACATACATACATTATTTAAAACACATACATAAAAAATACAAACTACTAAACAATTCATTTTTAAATTAAAAAAAATCTAAATTTGTTTTCTGTGATTCAGTCAAACCATTCTAACTTAATGCTACTCTATTCTGGAGCATACTGTCCCCATGTCTATTAAAGCTTCTATACATTGGGATATTGCTTAATGGATTCCTAGTCTTTATATATGATTCGTTATTTATCTTTCTTTTTAATTGCTTATACAAAGGATGGTTATATTTTTTGAGAATTATCTTATGACATATAGTAAGCCAGAGATAGTTTCTTTTGCTTCAGGTTGAAGCCAATTTAACTTATTATAAATTATACAATGATGCTCATTTTAATACTTCGGAAGCAAATTTACCTATCCTATAATATATTTGATTAACCAAATTTAAAGCAGTTTTAGTCAATTCATGTAAATTATAGAACCATACTCCAATATGGGTAACAGCATCTGTTTTGCCAATCACTCCTTTGCCACCAAAGGTAAAGCTCCCGCAACTCTTCTAAGGGCCCCTAATCTTTTATTCACTTTCTTCACCTGAACTGATATATGATTTACATATGTCATTCTAACATCTACTTGAAACCCTAAGTATCTGTATGTTAATACATTTTCAATCTTTGTACCATCTTGTAAATGTAATTGTGGTTTGGGCTATTTTCCTATATATGAACCAATCGAAAACAACATAGTTTGTGTTTTTTTAGCATTCAAAAGAAGACCAGATTTACTGAACCATTTTTGCATTTGTAACAAATCACTTTGAAGCGAATCCATCATACCTGTGAGACTGTCAGCAGATGCCACTAGGACAGTGTCGTCTGCGTACAGTCTCACCTCACTATGTTTAATTACATTAACCAAATTATTAACATAAATATTAAATAATAATGGGCCCAAATAGAGCCCTGGGGAACACCTCTCTCTAGTCTCCCTGGGGCAATTTCCAAGGCACACTATGGACAATTACAGATGGAGGCCTTGGAAAGGAAGGAGCGATACCCACACTTAAAGGCTAGACTAGAGGAACTCAGATGAACCAAGGCTGGGTGGAATTCCACAGTTCCAGGGCAGAGTTGGAGAAGGACAGTTCTCCTAATTTGAGTTTAGCATTGGAAATTGTTAAAGAACTGGGGCTGTTGGACCTTAGTGGATAGGACATGCTGCGGGAATTAGAAGGGAATTAAGTGACAAAAGGGTCTGTTTGGTCACCACATCCCCCAAAATGAGTTTACACAAGGCAGGCAGGGGGAAGCCAGCCAAGTCTGGAGTAAAGGGTGCAACGGTGTGTGTGTTCCTGTTGGTGGCCAGTGCAAATCTGCATATATTATTATAGACTACATCCCACTTTGGTAGGACAGTCTTAGAGGCAAAGAAGTAGATGGCCATCCCATAGGTCAGGTTGGGTAGTAAAATGCCACAAGCAATGGCAATATGGACATTTGAGGTAAGGTTGTCTCTGATTTTGAAAGTAAGCCATCACCTAGTGTGCACTGCTTTACAGGCTGCAAAGATGTGTGCAGAAAAGTCCAGTGATGTGTCTAGTGTGACCCTCAGTTAAAGGTGGAAACAGTGGTAAGGCCGGTTCCATTCACCCCAGTGACTGTCAAGGGGGCATGGCACATTTTGACCCTTGGGGCTGAGCCAAAGAGCATAGTTTTAGTCAGGATCCTCGAGGGTGCCGGTCATGAGGGCAGAATAGAAGGAGCCCTCACCCACCCCCCGAAACTGAATTGAGCACGATCCCTGAGGGTCCCGGTCATGAGGGCAGAATAGAAGGAGCCCTCCCCCACCACCGAAACTGAATTGAGCAGGATCCCTGAGGGTCCCAGTCATGAGGGCAGAATAGAAGGAGCCTTCCCCCACCCCCGAAACTGAATTGAGGTATGGAGAAGAGCGTGGCTTTGTTCGGACCACACTGCCTTAGTCGAACGCTGTACTAGCTATACTTGTTTGGCGCCATTTTAATTTGAATTGTGTTTGGAGTTATGTCGCCACAACAGTTGCTGAGGGTTTTTTTAACACGTTTCTTGTATGAACTTTAATGCATTTTAGCAGTTCCTTCATGATGCCTTAAGTGTACTTAATACTGCATCTGTGCTTTGCTTTGCTACCAATTTAATTAGACTACGCCTTTTCTTAATATTTGAGACTAGCTAGTTTCTGTAAATTTAAATCTAATCTCCCCAGGACCTGTTTTTAGGGACTAGCCAGTTCTGTATAGTTAATACTGCTTAGCTAGCCTGGTAAATCTAAATCTCTCCAGGACCTGTTAGACTGTGCCTTTTCTTAATTATTTGTGACCAGACAGTTTTTGTAAATTTAAATCTAAATCTCCCCAGGACCTGTTGAGAAAAAGACTGAGGTAGAAAGGTCAGTGGGGGATGCTGCAACAGAAGGTAAAGCCATCAAAAAATAGAGAGCAATGAGTACCAATGCCCATAGTCTGAGCAACAAGCTTCCTGAATTAGTGGCCTTGATGGAGAAGGAACATCTGGATATCGTAGCAGTCACAGAAACATGGTACACACAAAACCATGACTGGGACGTAAACATACCAGGATACACTATCTACAGAAGGGACAGGGAGGGTAAAAGAGGAGGAGGAGTAGCTGTTTACATAAGGGAAGGAATCAAAGCAACAGAACAAAAGGGTAAACAGGGAGGAGAAGAAGCACTGTGGGTAAATTTGGAGACTGGCAATGGCACCACAATCCACACAGGGGTTGTATACAGACCCCCTTCTCAGGGGAGGAAATGGACAAGGAAATGATAGAAAGTATACTTAGAATGGCAGAAAAAGGGAGATATTGCTGATGGGTGATCTGAATATGCCTGATGTTAACTGGAGTGCAGTTGCAGCAGCCACTTCGAAGAGTGGGATTATTCTAAATGCCCTACAGGGGCATGCCTTGACAACTAGTATTGGAGCCCACTTGAGAGGGAGCAATCTTAGACCTGGTTCTCTCAAATGGAGATGAAGAGGATCACAGATGTAGAAGTGGGTAGCCATCTGGGAACTAGCGACCATTGAACAGTATGGTTCACAGTAAACACAGCAATAGAGTCGCTTGCTACAAAGGCAAAAGTACTGGACTTTAGGAGGGCTGACTTTACAAAACGGGTGAGTGCCTAAGGAATGCACTAGCAAATGGGCAGGAAGGAGGGGTGGAAGAACAATGGGGAATAATAAAAACTGCCATCACAGAGGTAACAAGCCTTTGTGTGAAGCAAATAAACAAAACGAAATGATGTAAGAAACCACTATGGTTCTCAAAGGAAGTGGCAGTGAAGGTTCAAGAGAAAAAAAGCATTCAGGAAGTACAAGGAATCACAGAAGGAGCAGGACAGAGAATTGTATCAGTTAAAGCAAAAGGAAGCTGGGAAGGCAGTCAGAACAGCAAAGGCCCAAACCGAGGAAAAGATAGCCAACTCAATTAAGAAGGGGGAAAACCTTTATAGGTACATCAGGGGACGAAGGAAGACCAAGGGAGGGATAGTGAGGCTTAATAAAGGGAGGAGGGTGGTCAGAAGGGTGACTGTGAAAGGCATAGATACTAATCAAATATTTTGCTCAGTATTTACAAAGGAAGAGGGGGAGGTACCTAAAACAAACAGTAGAAACACTCTGGATACAGAAGTTGATACCAGCCCATTTACAGAAGAAAGGGTTCTGAAAGAACTCTTAAAACTGAAGGTGGACAAAGCAATGGGGCCTGATGGGATTCATCCCAGAATTCTAAAAGAACTAAGGGTAGAACTAGTGACACCACTGACTACCCTCTTTAACAAATCATGGGAGGATGGGGTGGTACCTGAGGACTGGAGGAGGGCAGATGTGATTCACCTTCACAAAAGTGGGAGCAAGGCAGAAGCAGGAAACTACAGACCTGTTAGTTTAACCTCAGTGGTAGGGAAAATGATGGAATCACTTCTGAAGGAAAGAACTGTCGAGAATCTAGAGGCCAGAGGGGCACAGGACCCAAGGCAGCATGGATTCACAGCGGGAAGGTCATGCTAGACAAATCTGATAGATTTCTTTGACTGGGTGACCAAAGTAGTAGATCACGGAGGGGCTGTGGACATGGTCTACCTAGACTTTAGCAAGGCATTTGACACAGTCCCACACAAAAGATTAATATACAAGTTAGCCAGCCTGGGAGTGGGTCCCAAGATAACAGCCTGGGTAAAGAATTGGCTGGAGAATAGGACACAGAGAGTAATAGTAAATGGAGTCCACTCTGAAGAAGGGGGGGTTACTAGTGGGGTACCGCAGGGTTCAGTATTAGGACCGGTCCTCTTCAATGTCTTTATAAGCAACATTGCAGAGAGACTGGAAGGAAAAGTATGTCTCTTTGTAGATGACACAAAGATCTGCAACAGAGTTGATGCACAAGGTGGGGTGGAAAGGATGAGAAGGGACTTGGCAAGGTTAGAGGAATGGTCAAATGTATGGCAGCTTAGATTCAATGCTAAGAAGTGCAAGGTAATGCACCTGGGAAACAAAAACCCAGGGGAAGAGTACACAAGGGGGATGAGATACTAACAACAACAACAATGGAAAGGGACCTGGGGGTAGACATATCAGATGACCTAAAGGTGGGCAAGCAATGTGAGAGGGCAGCAAGGAGGGCTGGGGGGATACTGGGATGCATAGGGAGAGGCATCACCAGTAGAAAACAGGACGTTATTATGCCTCTGTACAGACAGCTGGTGAGACCCCATCTGGAGTACTGCATGCAGTTCTGGAGACCCAGTCTCCGCAAAGACATAGGATGGAAGGTGTCCAGAGGAGGGCAACTAAAATGGTGCAGGGTCTGCACCGGAAGACATATGAAGAGAGACTTAAGGAGCTTAATATGTATAGCCTCGAGGAAAGGAGGGAGAGGGGGGACATGATAGAAACTTTCAAGTACTTCAGAATCAACAAAGTCCAAGAGGTAGCATTTTTCAAAAAGAGGTGTGCAAGAACAAGGGAGCACAATTTGAAGATAGAGGCGGCTCAGAGGTAATTTAAGGAAGTATTTTTCACAGAGAGGGTTGTGGATGCATGGAACAGCCTTCGGAGGAGGTTGTGGAGTCAAAAACAGTGGTGGAATTCAAGCATGCATGGGACAGTCATAAGGCAATTCTAGGGGTTGGGGGTAGGAAGAAGTAGGCTGCTGGTTAACTAGGATCTGCAGCTTATCCATTAGGTAGGGAAATGGGCAGACTGGGTGGGCCAAGCGGTCCTTATCTGCCATCAAATTTTATGTTTCTATGTTTCTGTTGTTACAGATTAGACAGTTTCAGTAAAGTTTATTTGTTCTGCCTCTGTTCATTTGTTATCAGGACTCTTTGCCTTGCCCCATATGCTAATATAAGTACATGATTAGTGCTTAAATTACATACCTCCTTTGTGTTTCCACAGCAGGATCCCTGAGGGTCCCAGTCGTGGGGGCAGAATAGAAGGAGCCCTCCCCACCCCGAACTGAATTGAGGTGCGGAGAAGAGTGCGGCTTTGTTGGGACCATGCTGCCTCAGCTGAATGCTGTACTAGCTATTCCCCTGCAGTCCCTTCGCAACTGCTCCCGCCCAATACCCTCCCACCCTTAGTTGGTGTTACTTTTATACCTGATTTTTCCTGTGAGCCCTGGTGTTTTTTTTTCTATCTCCCTTGATTCTCACCTGCACATTGTATTACTTAGCCACCAGAGGCCACCTATTATCTTCAAGAATCTTCTTATTCTTGCATTACCTCTGTACTTATTCTGAGACATTTCTTCCCTTATTCATCTCTCTTTCTCGCCTCATTTCCAGTTCTCCTCCATAACTATCCTGCTCCTCTTTAATCATGGTTTTCATCATGGTGGAATGATTTTCCCAGTCCTATTCTACCTCTAGTGTGTACCTACTAGGTCAAGCAATATTTATCAGCAATGTGGCTCACCCCTCTCTCTTTTTTTCTTGTTACTCCTAATGTCCTACTACATTCCTGCATGCTACCACAACTGTATGTTGCTTGCATTACATGTAACTAGAGTTGACTGTATCAAACTGTTTATTTACCAATGCTATGTAATCCCAGGTCGCTCCTGAAAAAGGGACCTCCGGGGCTCAGTGGGCTTACCCAGTCTCCAAAATTTAATAAATAATAAATAAATGGTCACTAGGGCCATATGCACCCTACTGACCTTAGTATTTACTCTGTTTATTCTTTCAGTTTTTACTGTCCTTACTGACCTTCCCCCCTCAACTCTGTCTACTCACTTGACAACTTCTGCTTCTCTAACCTACTGTTGGACCCCTCCCCTATCCCACCTCCTCCTCCCTCTGGGCTTGCTTACATGCATCTGGGAGTATTAATCAGATATTTCCAGCTGAGATTCTCCATCTCCCTTCGGAGTGCCTCTCGGGCTTATGTCATTGCTTCTATATGGATTATCACCTTATCCCTTACCCTTGCAGGGGATGTGGAGACCAATCCAGGCCCTACCTGTGCTACTAATCTCTCCCAGTCCCACCCTTTAAATTGCTTGCCCCAATCATCGAGCTTCACCTTTGCTCACCTTAATATTAGGAGTCTGTAGGCCAATCTCCCTGAACTCAAGACTTGGGTGAGTGCTAACAACCCTGACGTACTTTCCTTATCGGAAACTTGGCTAAAACCTTTCATTACGGACACCCAGTGCTCCCTCCAGGGATATAATATGCTTCGGGTTGATTGCCCTAGGGCCAAAAGAGGTCGGGGCTTGGCTCTATACCACAAGGCTCATCTGAATATATCTATGATACAGGATACCACTTTTACTAACTGTGAGTTCCTTCATTCCCTTCTTTTGCTGGGTGGTGTGAAAAAATCCATATCTGCTGCGTTTATATTCCTCCCAGAAACTCAAGGCTTGGTCTTGATGAATTTGTGGAACATGTGCTGTATGTGACTGGGAAGAATGATATAATCTGCCTGGGGATTTCAGTCTCGACTGGGCCGGGCCTAGCTCCTACCTCCTATCTTCTACGACTAGTAAGGCCAATCTCACTCAGCTTATACAGGATCCCACAAGGATCTCCTGTCATGGTGCCTGCAACACTCTCTTAGATTGGATCCTAACTAACTGGAAGGAATGCTTCCCTTCAGCCGGCATTCTTCCTGACTCCATTAGTGACCGTTGCCCTATATGCTGCGTATGGGACACCTAACCTCCCTCCTTCCCCTCGAAAGTCTTATCTTTTTCCAACATCTCTAAGCTCAGTACGGGTGCATTCCTTCATGATCTAAACAGGGTTGACTGGTCTCCCCTCTACACTACAAATGACAACAACATTGCAACTGACTATTTCAATGCTACCCTACTCTTGCTGCAAAACAAACACATTCCGGTCACCACATGTAGGGTTAGAGGGAAAAATCACCAGATGGCTTACGTGTCCCCTGCTACAGCTGCTTAAACGTAGGGATAAACTCTGCTCCATATGGAATTCGTCCTCCCAGCAATCTGACTTTGAAGCCTACAGGGCACTACGGAACTCCTGTAAAAAGGAGGTACGCCTGGCAAAGAGTACTTACTATTGGAACCTCCTCTGTTCCTCTGCCACTAATCCGAAACATTACTGGTCTCAAATTAAAGAAATTCTTGGGAACAATATGCTTCTGACCCTGAAGGATATGTATATAAATGGTACCCACTGTAACCACCCTCTCACCATTGCTCATGCCTTCAACTCCCTTTTTTCCACTCTTCCTTCCCTCATGCCCACCTCTTCCCTCCATGTCCGGGCTCCCTCATCTACTCATACCACTGTTCCCCCTGCTCTTGATCTGTTACCGGTCATGCGTCAGGATGTTCTTAAGTTACTGATTTCCATTCCTCCTAGGTAGCGCCGGCCCTGATGGGATTCATCCTAGGATTCTTAGACAGTTTGCTGCATGTCTTGTGGCACCCATATCTAGGCTGTTTAATCTCTCTCTATCTGCTCTGGCTCAGTCCCCTCTGTCTGGAAAATAGCCAGAACTATACCTGTGTTCAAGAAAGGGGACCCTAAATTCCTGTCTAACTACCGCCCCATCTCATTTCTTCCCGTGCTGAGCAAGCTACTTGAGAAACTAGTCCATCATCAGGTCTCTGTGTACCTTCTCACGTTTAACCTTCAATCCCCTATACAACATGGCTTTAGGGCCGGGCACAATACTACCACTGTTCTAACCCAGTTTACTAGTGATGTCAAATGTAATATGGACAAGGGCTTACTCACTGGAGCTGTGTTTGTAGACCTATCTAAGGCGTTTGACATGGTTCATCACCCTCTACTGCTGGCTAAGTTGCAAGCACTAGGTGCCCCCGACTTTGCCCTTTCCTGGTTTGGTAGCTACTTGGAAAATCGCTCTCAAACTGTCTCTTTCTGCAAGGTTCTCTCCACCCCTGCCCCTATTACCTGCGGTGTTCCACAGGGTTCTATTCTTGGGCCCCTACTCTTTTCTCTCTTCCTTAATGACATCCCTATTCCTTCCCCTCGCAGCAGCATACTAATGTATGCCGATGACATAATGCTTTACTCTGCTTCCAAGTCTATTGAAAACATAAATCAACGTCTTTCTCTTGACTTTCAGTCCCTACAATCCTGGCTGTCATCTAACCATCAAATCCTAAACATAGTGAAGACCCAGGCCATGCTTTTTGGGTCCACAAGAAAAGTGCCCACAGAGGCCCAAAAACTCCTAGTCCACTGCTGTGATGGTACTGCTGTCTCTAACGCCTTAACTTTCAAATACCTTGGGGTTACGCTTGACCCGATTTTGGATTTTGCTACACATGTCAGTGAGGTATGTAGCTCAGTTAATGCCAAGATAGGTGTCGCCCACAGAGTGCATCACTTACTCACCCCGGCAGCTAGGGTCTCAGTAGCAAGAGGTATTTTACTCCCACAACTCCTATATGCCCTCCCTGTACTCTCTCATGCCAATGCAGGGGTTCTTCGCAAGTGGGACACTTCTTATAATAATATCTGTAGATTTGCCTTATCTGCCCCTCACTTAACCCATCACTGCCTACTCTATGCGGCCTTAAACTGGCTGTCTCCCAGTGCCCTCCGCTCCTATGCTCTAGGGTGTTTTGTTGACTCCCTTACCAGAGCTTCTCGTCCCGCCACCCTGTAGGACATATTTACTGTGGTCTCTCACTCCCAATCCCTCAAGTCCTCTTCCTTCCTACTGCTCTCCATTTGGCCCTGCTCATCTAAAATGGGTGAGCAAGCTTTTTCATATTTTGCACCAAGGTTTTGGAACTCACTCCCCCCCTCATGTTATGAACTCCTCATCTCACCTAGCATTTAAGCATTCACTGTTTTCTCATCTCTACACTCTTGGCAACTGCGACTGCTCGTAATCTACTAAGTGGTCTCCAGTTGTGCTTAGGCCTCTGGATGCAAAAGTCCAACAAATCTCTATTGTATTCCTGTGCATTGCTGTTTAGCATTTTTCTCCCCTAGATTGCTACTCAACTGAAGTTAACGCAGAGGGTTGGAGGGTTGTCCTTACTGTAGGCCACACTGTAGTTGACAAGATGGTGGCCGTGCTGGGCTGCAGTTGGCAGCAGCTCCGTTAGAGCTCTTGTTTATGCCTTCAAAATGCTATTTTGCCGAAACTGTTTTCAGGAGAATCAAATTTTGTGAAACTTCTGAGTTCTTGCTTTTGTTTTTTAGCTGTTAAAGTGTAGGGACGAACTGTTAGGTAGGGCAAAAGAGTGAGATATGTTTAGGAGCATAGTTATTATTTTTAGCGAGGACCACGAGTGCTCTGTGCTGTGAACTGCTTTATATCTGTGAAGCACGGGTTCAAACTGTCTCTTACCGGTTGGTGGTGGTGCTGAAAGGACTGTGTGGAGTTCGGAGGGTGCATCAGAGGTGGAGTTTGGCTGGTTGCTTCAGGAGGATCCCATGGCATTTCCAGGAGAATGGTGATTTCGACTATCCGGTTTTACATCTGAAGAGGAGTGCTCTGATGCGACTGAGTTGGCTGAAGGGGCAGCGGCAGGCAGTGAGGGTAGCTGACACAGTGCGAAGGTGAGAGCTTTGCTGCCTTGTGGGTCGACCCTGATTGTCGGCTGTTGCCTCGTTCAATCCTGGAGTTGACTACATGAGTGCTGAGGTTGTAAAGCAGCCTTCCTGTGACCCAGACTTTTCTGTGACTTGCTGGGGTTCTCCCTGGGATTATTGAGACTGTTTTTTTATCAAAGTGGATCCTCTTTTCATCCCTCTATCTTGGACTGGTGCGCTGGCTTGATGTCCATTCTGACCCGATAGTTTGTTTCCATCTGAAGCCCAGTGAGCACGTTGGCTCACTTGTGAAAGGCATGAGATACCTTTTGGCTGACTTGCGTTTTGAATAATCTACGATTTGGGACCTTGTGACTATTAAGATCTTAGCTGGAAACTAGCAGTCTGAGTGCCTTCTTTTTCATCTTGAGACTCTGGGCTGGTTATTTCCGGCTCGTTTATTTGGACTTGGACTATCTGCTAGTTTAATTCAGCTTATGTAGTTCATGTATTGGTTTGCATCTTACATGTTTTGACTGTTTCCCTTTTTGGAGAGATTACTTTCACAGCACATTGTACTTTATTGATATTCTCCCTTTTATTTATTTTTTGTTTTAGTTACTTTAGGGGTGGGTGGATTGTGCTTTGGCACTTTAAAAATCTAGTGTATTTGGGTGGGTTATTTCAGGGAAGGGGTAGTTTGGGTTTTAAGTTATTTAGTATGTGCGTGTGTGGAGTGTGTAGTGTAGAGTGTGTTTGTGGGTTGTGTATTTTGGGTTAGGGTTTACATAGTCAGGAGGGATGTGTCTTTGAAGGTATGAGTGCCTGGGGCAGGCCAGGATAGTGTATGGGGCATCCCAGCTCTGAGATCTATGGCCTTTTCTCAGCTTCCCAGTGTCTGTTAGTACAGCAAGGTGCTGTAGGAAGGTTGGAATAGGGAGGAACCGTGTGATACGATCAGGTTGGGGTGCCCCATGCACTGCAGTTGGTGGTAGGATTGAGGTAATGGGGGTGAAGAACGCGTCCTGGATTAGATGGGTCCTAGTGAGAGGCCAGATGTATTTAGTTCTCGTCACCAGGGTTCCCACCAGACCGAGTGGGCAGGTAGCCAGAGGGGCTGCACTGTCCACCAATACCCTGAGGGCAGTGCTTTGCAATGCCAGATCAGTCAGAAACAAGACTGCAACTATAGTGGACTTGGTTTCTTCAGCCGATCTGACTTGCATTATGGAGACCTAGATCGGTGATGATGCTGGCCCGGTTTTAGAGGCTGCCGTCCCATCTAGATATACTGTAGTGCACTGCCTCAGAGTGGAAGGCAGGGGCGGGGGAATAGCCATCTGTTTTAGATCTGAGCTAGGCTTCACCCTGCACCCAGTGAGAGCACCACATTCATTTGAATATGTGGCCATCTGTGGGGGTCCTGGTGCAGGTTGCCTGATTCTCCTGATTTACCGCCCTTCTGGGTTGGTAGGAGACTTTCTGCAGAAGGTAGCAGATTTCATCGTTGGGGAAATGTTGGAGTCCCCCAGATGTTACGTGCTGGGGAACTTCAATGTTTAGGTTGACTACAAATCTTCTGGGCTTGGTTTCAGCTTCCTCCAGATGATGTCATCTTTGGGCCTTGTGCAGGGCGTTTCCTCCGCAACACATCAGGGTGGCCACATGTTGGATCTGGTGTTCTCACTGGGGCTTGAGATCAATAGTCTCAGGACTAATCGGGTCGTTTGGTCCAATCGTTGCACTGTGAAGTTCGTGTTCAGGGCCCCCCTTGATAGCTCTCCCCTGCAGAGATGGTCAGCTATCACCCTTTGAGGGGGTTGACCCCTGAGGGTTTTTTGGTGGTGGCCGACCTAACTGGTGGACAGTGCGTGCATTGGGGGTGTGTGTGCAGCAGTTGATGCCTATTATAAGGTGCTGTCTGGTGCACTCAACTCCTTCACACCAGTCCTTGTATAACCCAGGTCTTCTCACTTGAGGTCCCCTTGGTATGATGGGGAGTTCAAAGTGATGAAGACTTAGGGTTAGAGATTAGAACGCTGCTGGTAGAAGTCTGGTCTGGAGGTAGACAAACTGGCCCTACATGTGCACTACAGTGCATACCAGAGGGCAATCAACTGTAAGAAGGCAGAATTCCTGTCCAGGGAGATTGCTGCCAGGAGGAACCGGCCAACTGTGCTCATTTGGGCTGTGGACAGGCTTCTCCATCCTTCCTGTCTACAGCCGAAGGTAGCCTTTTTGAATGCATTGTGTGAGGAGTTTGCTCGGTTCTTCTCGGACAGGGTGTCTGCCATCAGACAGGAGGTTCCACCAGTGGGCCAGAGTTTGGCCAACAGTGGTTGCCATGGGCAACCAGAGAGCCCTCCACCCGACTGGGGTGAGTTTAGAATGGTGGAGGTGGCTGAGGTCATTGAGATAGCGCCCAAGCTTTGGCACACCTTTTATGAATTGGACCCGGTGCCAACTCATTTCTTAATGAGATGTGTTGACTCCGTTAGCCCAGTGTTTGCCTTGATTGTCCAGTGTTCCTTGTCAGAGGGGGTCTTTCCTGATTTCTTGAAGGTGGCATTGGTGAGACCCCTTCTGAAAAAAACATTGTTGGACCCTGACGTCAAGGCAAATTACTGTCCCATCTCCAATCTTCCATTTTTGGGTAAGATTGTGGAGAAGGTGGTGGCGCTTCAGCTTCAGGAGCATCTAGTGGCCCATGATCTGTATGAGCCGCTCCAGTCTGGGTTTCGTGTGAGGCATAGCACAGAAACTGTGCTAGTTAGGGTGCATAATGACCTCCTTAGGGCTAGAGATCAATGGGAGGGGACAATTATTTTTCTCAATTTCTCCTCAGCGTTTGATATGGTGGACCATCAAGTGTTACTTGACTGTTTAAGGGAATTCTGCGGACTCGCCAGCACTGTCATCTGCTGGTTTGAGTCTTTTTTTTATCTAACAGGAGGCAGAGGGTAGTGATGGGGAATTTCTCCTCCTCTCCTGGCCACCTGTCATGTGGAGTTCCCCAGGGTTCGGTCTTGTCACCGATGTTGTTTGCCGTGTATATGCTGCCCCTAGGAGAGATCATTAGGAAGTACAGTCTGGGTTTTCATTGCTATGCTGTCGATACTTAGCTGTATCTTTCCTTTGCCCCTGGAACATCTTGTGCAGTGGAAGTATTAAACAGCTGCCTCGCTGAGATCAGTGACTGGATGGCCTCCAGCTGGTTGCGACTGAACCCCTGATAAGATGGAGGTACTGGTGGTGGAGTCGAACAGAGGGTGTGATAGGTTGGCCTCTGGTGCAGAGACAGGGCTTTTTCTTGGCTCTGTGCCATAGAAGGCCTCCTCTAGGGTGCATGATCTGGACGTTATCCTTGACAGTGGATTGACACTTGAATTTCAGGCGGTGTCTATTGTTCGTACTAGTTTCTATCATCTGAGGAATATCACCAGGATAAAGCCCCTAGTTCTGCCGCAGGACCTCCCCACCTTGGTGCATGCCTTCGTGATGTCCAGGCTTGACTACTGTAATGCACTGTATCTCGGGGTCTCTGGGGCACCCTACGCTGACTGCAGCTGGTACAGAACATGGGAGTAAGGCTGTTGACAGGACAGCCTAAGTATTGTCACATCACTCCGGTGCTGCGTCAACTACACTGGCTGCCGGTTAGGGTGAGGGTCCTCTTTAAGGTGGGTTTGCTCACCTTTAAGGCTCTACATGGCCTGGGCCCTGGTTACCTGAAGGACCTTCTTATACAGGCTGTCTCGGTCCGCTTCCTCTGCTCCTCCTTTAGGGGCCTCCTCATGATTCCCAGGACGAGGTTAAAAACAGCTGGTGACAGAGCGTTTACTCTTGCTGCCTCCATCCTGTGGAATTCGCTCTCTCCAGCTGTTAGGGAGGCTCCTTCTGTGGAGGTATTTAAAGCCAACCTCAAGGCCTTCTTGTATAATCAGGCCTTCCTAGATTGTGTCTTATAGTTCTTACCTGTTCTCAGAACCTTATGTTTAGGTTAGCCTTTGGCTTTTTAATTAGTAGTTGCTGCTGCTGTTGAGGGTAGTATTTATATAAAATTTGAATTGCTGAAATATTGTATGTTTACGTTTAATAGTATGTTATGTATTTTTTATGATTTGTAATATGTTCGGCACCCAGAGCCTCCGGGATGGCTGTTGCTTAAATAAAATTTTCCTTGCCTTGCCTATTAGCATATTATGTCTTAATTGGTTACAACTCTAACTTGTGTTAGTTCTTACTATTATCCCTGCTTGCATTAATTGATTGTGATCACTACTGCTGGCTTATTATACCTACAGTTATGTTGTAGTTGGTGTACCTTATTATCATCAATGCTGTATGTACAATTTGTACTCTCCTGGGTCGTGCCTGAAAATAGGCAGGTTTTTTTTGCCTAGTGCACTTACCCGGTTACCAAAAGCTAATAAATATATAAAACGTTTTCTCAGAAAACGCATACTGAGTTGGTTGCATCTCATTTCCAGTTGCATTCTGAGGGGTAGAGCAAGGGAATGGGGAACAGTACACTGTAGTAGTCACACCAATATAACAAGACAAGTATCGCACTTAGAAGCAGTGAAATAAATTGCAGCAAACAATGATGGTATCATACAATAACATACAAAAACAACATACAGATATCTGAGCCTCCAAGTGTATGATTTGGGTGAGATGACCATGGAGCTAAGCAGTTCAGGGTGATGAAATCTCATGAAAGGAATAAATCTCTTTATTTTATTTTAAAAGTTCTACCAGGAATGACTTGCTAAGCTGGTAACAACAAATTTCCAGATGCTTCCTTGAGGGAAGGGGGTAGAGAGTAAAAATGCAAAAAGCAACAATTTATTAATACAAAGATGCAAGTAAACACAAATAACATATAGTAAAAATATATAGGTGTCAAATAAATAAAAACAGCATCAATACAACAGGCATATTTACACTCCTATACCATAAGAGACTCTGCGGGTCCTTATTAACTTATTATAAAATCAGTAGCGTTAGCTAGAGTGATTTATGACATTTGTACTTCAAAAGTTAAATTAGGCTGCCCTCCTGTGGCTGTGAAGGGGAATGTTCCACTCCCAACGTTTCCACACAACAGACTACTGTACGCAGGATACGAAGTGCCGTGGCTGTGTGTGCGGACTGGCTGTAATCATGTAAGTGATTTGTGATACGGCGTGTGGCACTGCATTTCCCAATATGGGTCTGCAAGTCCAGAATATTTTGCACATTTTTTTTTTTAGCTATTATTTTCTCTCCTCTCAGTGCGGTCTTTCCATCTGGAGGGCGCTCTCAGCCCCATCCCACAGCATCCACCAGCCGGCATTGGCACTTACCCCAAGGGCTTGCCCCCCGGTGGGGCTGGCGGGGTTCCACAACCCCTGCCAGAGATTGGATCCAGTATGGCCAGAGACGTGGCTAGCCGGGAGCGAGGCCTGCAAAGCATCCTCCTTCATCTGCTGCACTGTTTTTCCATTTTTTGTGCCCCCTTGTGGACATGCGGTGTGTAATGATGCCTATGATGGGGGGGTCACGCGTGCTCCTGTGCGCACCCACATCAAGCATCTGCCATGCTCCTGCCCCATGTTTTTTCAGCTCTGAGCTGCCGAGCCCCAGCCTCCGCTAGGGGTCAGGCGTGCACCGGCCAGTGATCTGCCCCTTCCCCGGAGATGTTGAGCAGTCCATTGGACACTTGATTCATCTCCTCCCCTGCTGACCCACGACGGCCTGTGCTTGTTCCTGAACATGGGTCACCGGCATGGCACGAGGTGTGTCGTTCAGCGCTTCAACCCTCAGTGCCACTGGGTTGAATATTTAGCACATTCAACATTAAAGCAAAGCAAATCCATAAATAGGAGGAAGAAAAGGAATCTGTTTTTCTATTTTTATTTAACCTCTTGTCCAGGAATGGCATACTAGACTGTAATACTGCTTATTTCGCCCATTATTTGTTTATGTCCCCTGTATGTTGCATGGCTGGCCCTCTTCTGCCTGTCACTAACCTAACCCCATCGCCCACTTTCCCAGGCAATTACCTGGACCAGGTTTTCCCATGAATTTCCCTCCTTGGCAGGGAAGGGCCATTCCCCAATCCTCTATGTGACCCACATCCAGAAGTGGTCCAGCCCCCTGTCAGTGGTGCAGCAGCATTTTTCTCCCCTTTTTCCCCTCAGCCAGTGACATGGAATGAGGTCAGCATGTGGGTGTGTTGAGACATGGCATGTGCTTTCACTCCTAGCCGCCAACTGCCTTTTGTTTCTACGCTCACACTGCACTGCCACCAAGCCTCCACTTGGTGGCAGCCTGTGAGTGGTGCAACTGGCACCCCCTTCGTAGAAGAGGAGAGGGAGCAGTTAGTCTGACGCTTGATCCTCTCCCACCTGCTGACCTCTGACTGACCCATGTCTGTTGCCAAACCCGGGTTGTTGGTGCGACAGGCAGTAGCGCTACCACAGAGCCACAAGGGTAACATGACACTGCTCATTTCCAAATGAGATCGGGGAAATGGTATGGACTTAGAGCAGAAGAATTGATAAACAATAATTAAATGTGTAAAATCTAACATACAAAGCATGTAAAAACTGGCTGAGAACCCTGGGAGCAGATGGGGAGTTGGAGATGACCGTATAGCCTAGAGGTTGGAGTAATAAGCTGTGAATGAGCTTGGTACATCTATCAGATCTGTGTTTGATTCCCACAACCTCCACGTGTACACTGTGATCCTGAGCAAGTCACTTAACCTCCTCAGTGCTCCTGGGTCACCCCTGAAAACAGGCATCATGCGCCTAGTGGCCTTACCTGGTTGCCAAAGAATTACAAGCATTTGTCACTGCTGAGCGTTGCTTGCTTGTATTTGCTGTTTAGGTGTTTGGCACTGATAGTGCACTTCTAGCACAGTGTGATGCACACCTCCACTGTCTCCCCAATGCTCAGTAGTACAGGCACATTCTTGAGAGACAGGGAAGGAGTCATCCAGTGCTGCGGCCAGGACTTGTAAATGAAACGAGAAATAAAATACAACAAAAACCAAAAAATGCTGAGCATCACTGTTTTTGGCCCAGACACTGTGTCAAATGTTACAAGATGCAGTTACACAGTTGTAAGGGGGTGGCTACACATGGGGTGATCAAACCATGCTGACAGTGGGTCGGACCTATCTCAGAAGTAAAATACAGTACAACTGTATGTATCCAATCTGCTGTCAGTAGCTCAATGTGTTTGTGGTCCTGTCCTGCCTTCCTAACTTGTGTTCCCCACTTGACATGCTACTTACTGTACAATTCTTCGGTGTACTTTCATCACCACTGTAGACAGTATGCGGCAGGAATATTACGGAAAGTGCTGTGTGTCGAAAGGTGCAGCTGCTGCTGCTGCTGTCTGTGTGTGTGTAGCTTGTGGGGTTTCTAGCAGTAGAACTGTGTGGCAGTGTTCGGCAGTACTTTTACAATGTCTGTCGCAACTCTACAATCCGGCAGGGGTGCCGCGTATCAGAACTGTGCGGTGATGTCTGCATTGTCATGTTGAGCAAAAAAGTGCAGTAACGATTCACTGTACTGTGCATTCGGAATGTCCAGCAAAGCAGTGCACTCTTCTGTGCTATCTACCGCTTCAGTGCACTGTGTGGTCAGATACCATTGTAAGTGTTGCTGTACAGTGTAGAACTGTGGACATGTGCAGGTTTACGGCAACTGTGGTAGTGTGCAGGCATACTGCATAGCGGAAGCGGGTGGCTGTGCCCCTCTTTACTAAACTTTAACTGTGTAGGTGTGTTTCAGATAACAACTGTGAGGCACTGTGAAGCACTCTGCCATTTCACAAATGTGTGGTAATTGAGGGTAGTGCCATCTTTCAAAACGTCTGTGGCAATGGAATTGTGCCGCATGTACCAACTGTACAGCTCTACAGTTGTCCAACTTTGCAGGTGTGCTGCATATCAGACATATGCGGCCATGCCTTGTGGCTCGTGTAATTAAACAGTGACCTTCTGACATTTGAAATTATTTAATTATGCTCTTACTCACACTCACTCACCTTTTCACCTAATGGCAGAGCCAGAGGTAAGGGTTAGAAGAAACAGCACTGCAATCAAAGTTACTAAAGTTCAGAATTACAAAGCAGAGGTGACTTGGCAGCAGATCGCTGGGTGGTTGCGGCAATCAGCAGAGTAGAGCGGTTGGTCAGGGAACAAAGGGTGGTTGAGCAAGTGATCAAGCCTGGGAGTTGGTCGGTCGGGTCTGGGCAGATGGCAGGAGGTGAGTGGCGGCTCAGTCAGGCAGCATGATACAGGAGCACAGCGTGTTGCTTTTGGAAGGAAGGAACAAAGGAGGGCAAGGTAAGGACTTGTCTTCTTGATTGGACCGGACTCTATATAAGCCTCAGGACGGTAGTTAGTAGCAGTAGTACTAGCTAGCTAGCAAGCAACAGAAGTAAGGTACAAATGCTGTCCTGATCAAGATATTTATACATTAAGCACCTATTGTTTTCACAGTGCATGAGAGCCATGGTACCATCGAAATTATGCTTCACACTGGTGCCGGGATTTGCAATGTAAAATCCCAGCCACAGAAACTGGCAAGCCAAGATGTGAAATTTCTGTTCCTTGGGGGGCAGGGTAACGGGTTATTTCTATTATTGTATGAGTCTGAGAAACAGTGTGGGACAGCAGTAGCAGTTAAGATAAGTAGATAACAACCCCTGGACAAGCTTCAAAGGCAGGAAGTTAGCCTATGTATGTAAGTGTTCTTCTCAGCAGCGCTGGGGCCAGGAGTTAGTTACATATCATTTCTTACAAAAGAAAACAGCTTTTCAGTTTGTTCTGGTATTTTTCTAAGTGGCCACTTTTGTTAACTTGAATGTGCTTCTCAGTTGCCTTGCATTTGTTTTAAAGAAATGGGGGGCAGTGCAGCCGTGATCTGTGTTTGCATTAGGAAGCTCAGCTGAAATGTGAAAAAAAATGCTTGCAGGGCAGGCTGAGGGGGTGGAACAGTGTTCCGGACCGTTCCAACTCAATTTATCCTCTCTATCACACCGTGCTGCTTTTCTGTACGGCAGGTGGGTGACTGGCCACTCACACAGTGCAGAGGGAAACGATGTAGTACTATGGTGCTTTGCTTCCCTGGTGCACTACTCCTGGAAATACTAGGAGACAGACACCGGAGTTGAAACAAATGAAGCTGTCCAATGAGAGAGCACCTGGCCCTTTCGTTTGAATAAAGCCACAGACGCAAGGGCGAAATGCTCTCTCATTGGAGCGGTTCATTCGTTTCAACTACACAAAGTTTCCTCCCATAATCTGTGAGCCACTGTCATACTTAACTTGCATGATCATTGGTCTGTCAAGGACGAGCCCAAAGCAGCTTGACCTGCACTGGGCTAGTCAGTGACACACCTCTAAAATGCCGTTATCTGTAGCAACACATTTCTTGCGCAAGCAGAAGCAACGTAAAGAAATCAGAGACATATCCTAAAAAACCGGAAGGTCAGCTTAAGAAACTGCAAATCTCTGGCACTATTTTGTACCTCACATCCCAAACCTTCAGTGGCAAAAATGACAAATTTAGGAGAGGATAACCAGAATTTGTGGCTGAAAACATGTATATATCTGGCATCCAGCTGGTTATGTCTGCTGCCACCTGGCATTAAATGCAAATGTTTGGGGTGCTCAGAAGAAATCCCAAATAACTTTGACTGTTGGTAAAAAAAAAAAAAAAACATCTGGTCATCCTAACTTAGAAAGGGCGCAGGAATCTTTCTTAGGGAAAACAGAGACATTCCTGAAAATCAAGTATACTTGAGAGGCACAGTATGGGATGCGCAGTACATTTTATGCTAGAATTTCCTACTCTTCAGAGACTGATTCCAAATTTCAAGAGAGAACCAGAGCAAAGGCTAAAGTAATTTCAGCAGTCTTTTTATCCAATGATTTAGAATGAGTCAAATGGAGGGAACAAGGAAATGCTGGCATAAGAAAACTCTGGGACAGCTGAGATATGCATACACAGGAAAAAAACTTCTTCACTGAAACTTTCAACACTGCCTGTGACACCTACGCACCTTTCAAAAAACGTAAAATCAAAGTCCTCTCTAATCCCTGGCTAACAGCCAAACTACTGGCTCAGCTTAAAGCACGTGACCATGTTTGAGCTATAGCCAGGGCCACAGGCTCCATAACAGACTCACTTAACTATAAACAGGCGCGCAACCTATGCACTTCACAAATCAGGCAAATGAAGAGCTCCTATTTCAAGAATGCTCTAGAAACCACTTGGGGTGACGGAGATCCTTCTGGGACAATATACGTAATATTACAGGCAAACAGTCTAAATCCTCTCCCACGAAATGAACATTGATGGCTCCACTACCCGTGACCCTAAGACTATGGCCGATGCCCAAATAAACCTTCACTGACCTCAGTGGTGTCCTCTCACCAGACTTCTTCCAGGACTTGTCAGTTCCAAAACTCGATCCCAAACCACCTCGCCAGACAAACCGCTATTTCACTTTAAAATAGTTAAGACAAATGAAGCCTACAGATACATCAAAAAGGCCTGCTCTAAATCTAGAAATAGCAGTGACACCATTGATCTAAAACTTCTGTCCCTCACCTTGGAAGAAGTGATCCACCCCCTCACCAAAATTCTCAACCTCTCCCTGTGCCAAAGTCAATTCCCCAACACATGGAAGGCCGTTATAGTCACACTAGTGCATAAAGGGGGCAACAAATCCACACCAGGGAACTATCGGCCCATATCTATACTTCCACCCCTCTCCAAAGCTCTTGAACAGATCGTGGCGGATCAACCATCAGACTACCTGCAAAAGTACAATCTACTCTGCATTCAGCAACACAGATTTAGGAAAGAACACAGTACGTCGATGGCCCTACTTGATTTCTCTAGTGAAACTCATAAAGCCTTGGATAAGGGTTATTTAACCGGAGCTGTTTTCATAGACCTCACAAAGTCCTTTGACACTGTTCACCATAGCCTTCTAATCTGTCTTCTGCTCAAGACTGGGCTAGCCAAGGGACCTGGAGCCTGGGTAAAAAGTTACTTGGCACAATGTTCTCAAACAGTAAAAATCTCTGAGGTTCTCTCTGACTCCAAACCAGTCCTCTCTGGTGTCCCCCAGGGCTCAATTTTAGGTCCTCTCCTCTTCAACCTATTTCTAAACTTGCTTCCCAAATCCTGCCCTGAAAAATGAAAACTCTATGCTGATGACGCTGTAATTCTCTCCTCCCACAAGGATCCAAATCCACTATGACAGAGCTTGCAGCTTGCTTTCTCATGTGTTGAAAAGTGGTTCCTTGAGCACAAACTGGTCCTAAATCAAAAAAAAAAACAAAAGTCATGCTTTTCGCCAGTCATCAAAACAGAAATAGGCATACTCCACTCGTCATAAAAACTTCTCTTGGAAATACACTAGAACAAGTGAACACCTTCAAATACCTTGGTATCACTTTTGACGAATGTCTTACTTTTGTGGCCCATATCGATGACACTGCAAAAACCGTACACAAACACATTGGAATTTTGTACTGGAACCGTCAATTTTTCAACCAAGCTGCCTTGAGGATTGCTGTTCAAAGCTCCATCATTTCAGTCATAGACTATGGTCTAATTGTCTATGACTCAGCTACTACCACTGCACTAAAGTGCATCTCAACAGCACTAAACAAAACCTGTCGACTCCTCACTGGAGCACAGAAATGGACCCACACTCGTGACCTCTACACAGAAACCGGTTGGTTGCATCTTTCCAATCGCCTCATGTATCTCACCTGAGTGATGGCAAAAAAATAAATCTTGGGACTCACTCCTCCACGTATCCGGGACCTGCTCTGCCTGAACAATGGCACTCGTACCACCAGAAGATCTGACCACCAACCTTTCCTTGTCCCTAGATGCCGGACTGCTCAGGGACAAAGATCTTTTACATACCGTGCCCCAACCTGGTACAATGCCCTTAACCTGCCCTCCCTATCCTCCACGACATTGTGAGCTTTCAAACCATACTTACGCTCACCTCACAGCCTCCAGCTCCTGTGACTGCTTTGACTAAAGTCTCATCCCACTGAGTGCACTTACATTTGTTTCACTCAACCACCATGGTCTCCTCTTTGACAAAGACAACCTGAGTACCACTAACATGGTTCTGTCTGCTCCTAAACTTCTTATTTCTCCCTCTCTTCCCTCTCAAGCTCTCCAATCCTTATTCCTTGCCCTTGACACTGCCTCTGAGTTCCTTTTTCTTTTCTGTACATAAATATTACTGTTTAAGTTGTGGCCTTGTTAAACGGCTTACTGATTGTAACTGTCTACTATGTTTTTGTACTTAATGACGTGGAATCTTTGTAAAAGCCTTGGCTCAAAGGTATTAATTCCTAGAACAATAAACTTCAAACTTCAAAAAGAACCAGAACCATGAAACATCACCAATCGCCACACAGTCCTGCTGCCTGTGTGTGTGTGTGTGTGTGTGTGTGTGTGTGTGTGTGTGTGTGCAGCTATTGTTTGGGGCAGAGATGAAGGAGCCAGGAGCTTTTTCAGACAGTCTACACTGCTGCCTGGGATCGCAGCTACCTGACCCCCCTCACAAATGAGTCTCTCCCTCTCATTTGAATTTTAAAATAATACGCAAACTCTTCATTCGTTTTAAATGTCTTTACATGGGGATTTCAGAAATGTAACAGGGAAAGTATTTTTCTTTATGGCACTGAATTCAGAACATTTTGATGGCAGCTGCAGTATGCTTGGCTCTGTCGGCAGCCCAGTGTCTTGGGGGGGGGGGGTGCCGCCGCTAGTCACTTGTCAGCTGTGATATGCAACCCGTGGAGAAAAGATGGGAGAAACGGAAACCAGAGAGGCAGGGGAAGTTGAAATGAATGAAGCTCTCCAATGAGAGAGCACTTGGCCCTTTCCTAAAAGGCGAAGTGCTCTCTCATCGGAGCGGTTCATTTGTTTCAACTACACAAAGTTTCTGCCCATAATCTGTGAACCACTGTCGTACTTAGCTTGCATGATCACTGGTCTGTCAAGGACAAGCTCAATGCAGCTTGACCTGCACTGGGCTAGTCAGTGACAAACCTCCAAAATGCTGTTATCTGTAGCAAAACATTTCCTGCGCAAGCAAAGTAAACAAGCATTTGTCAATGCCGAATGTTGATTGCATTGGTGTGTTGTGCACGCTCACTGGCCCTCTGTCAGTCGCTCAGACTGTTTCGTCCGGTGCTGCAGGCTGCTGTTTTGTACTGGGCTCCTGCCTGCATTTGCACCTTGTTCTACCCACTAAGAATTCTGCAGCTGTTCTGACAGAACTCTGTTGAGGTGGCTCACTCCTCCTCTCTCACTCGTTCATTCTGTGTCTCCTGGTGCTGCAGGCTGCACTTTTGTACTGGGCTCCTGCCTCTGTTGGCGGCTTTTTCTGCCCACAAAGAAATCTGCAGCAGTCCTGACACAGGTCTGTTGAGCCTGCTGACTCCCTCTCTCTCACTCACTCGTTACATTTCGGCCGACGCTGCAGGGTGGCCTTTTGTACAGGGCTCCTGCCTGCGTTGGCACCTTTTTCTGCCAACAAAGAAATCCACAGCAGTCACGACAGAGCTCCTTTGAGGTCGCTCACTCCCCCTGTGTCACTCACTCATTCTGTCTGTCCTGGCGCTGCAGGCTGCCCTTTTGTATTGGGCTCCTGCCTCTGTTGGCGCCTTTGTGTGCCCACAAAGAAATCTGCGGCAGTCCCAACAAAGCTCCATTTAGCTCGCTCGCTCCCCTTCTCTCACTCATTCATTCCATTTCTGCTGGCGCTGCAGGCTGCCCTTTTTTATTGGACTCCTGCCTGCATTGCCGCCTTCCTCTGTCTACAAAGAAATTTGCAGCAGTTACAATAAAGCTCTGTTGAGCTTGCTCACTCCCCCGTCTCACTCGCTCATTCTGGGTTCCCCGCCAGTGCAGGCTGTCCATTTGTACTGGGCCCCTGCATACACAGGCACCTTTGTCTGTCCACAAACAAATCCACGGCTGTCCTGACAGAGCTCTGTTGAGGTCGCTCAGTCTCCCTGTCTCACACGCTCATTCTGTTTGTCCTGGCGCTGCAAGCGGCCCTTTTGTACGGGACTCCTGCCTGCATTGGCGCCTTTTTCTGCCCACAAACAAATCTGAAGCAGTCCTGACAGAGCTCCGTTGACCTCACTCAGTCCCCCTGTCTCACTTGCTCGTAATGTTTCTCCCACTGCTGCAGGCTGGCCTTTTGTACTGGGCCCCTGGCTGCACTGATGCCTTTTTCTGCCCACAAAGAAATCCGCAGCAGTCCTGAAAGAGTTCTGGTGAATTTGGTCACTCCCCCTCCGTCACTCGCTCTCTCGTTCTGTTTCTCCCAGTGCTGCAGACTGCCCTTTTGTACTGGGCTCTTATGTTGCGCCCTTTCTCTGCCCACAAACAAATCCACAGCTGTCCCCACAGAGCTCTGTTGAGGTCGCTCAGTCTACCTGTCTCACACACTGATTCTGTTTGTCCTGGCGCTGCAAGCAGCCCTTTTGTACGGGACTCCTGCCTGCATTGATGCCTTTGTCTGCACACAAAGAAATCCACAGCAGTCCTGACAGAGCTCCATTGAGCTCACTCAGTCCCCCTGTCTCACTCGCTTGTACTGTTTCTCCCACCGCTGCAGGCTGGCCTTTTGCACTGGGCCCCTGCCTGCACTGATGCCTTTTCCTGCCCACAGAGAAATCCGCAGCAGTCCTAAAAGAGCTCTGGTGAATTCGCTCACTCCCCCTCTCTCACTCGCTCTATCGTTCTGTTTCTCCCAGTGCTGCAGGCTGCCCTTTTGTACTGGGCTCTTGCGTTGGGCCCTTTCTCTGCCCACAAACAAATACGCAGCAGTCCCGACAGACCTCAGTTCAGTGCGGTCACTCCTCCCTCTCACTCGTTTGATCTTAATGTGTCCCATGCAGTGATTCCCCACAGCGACCATGCTATTCTGCGGCAGGAGTGCAAAAACACATTTTAGCCACAATGTGAAAAATGGCAGTTGTACTGTTCATAAGGAGGTGTGGAAAAATGCCACTGATGAAAATGTGGGGTGAAAATATTACAAAACTGACATGTTACAAGGGTGCGTGCAAACAGTTCAACACACGCTTGTAACACAGTCGTGTTATGGAGTTTCATCACCCGATTTTCGACATAGGCATTTTAGGACCTCTGCTCTTGAACAGTGCCACTTAGTTTCTTAATCTGTCCCGAACAGTGATTTCCGCGACCACAGCGTTATTCTGCTACCGAACCAGAAACACATTTCGTCAGATGTGAAAATGACAGCTGCACAGCTCATAAGGAGGTGTGGAAAATTCCACTGGTGAAAATGTGGCGTGACAATGTTACAAATCTGCAAAGTTACAACCGTGCGTGGAAAGTGTGTAACGCACACTTGTAACACAGTCATTCGAAGGGCTATTATCACCAAATTTTCAACATAGGCATTTTATGACCTCTGCTCATGAGCAGTATCACTCTCATTTTCTTAATCTGTCCCGGACAGTGATTTCCCACAGCGACCGCTGTATTCTGCGCCGGAACTGCGAAAACACATTTTGGCCAGGATGGGAAAAATGACAGCTTTACTTTTCATTAGTAGGTGTGGGAAAATGGCAATGTTGGAAATCTGGAGTGAAAATATTATAAATTCGCAAAGTTACGAGCGTGCGTGTGAACTGCGCAACACACGCTCGTAACACAGTCATTTTATGGAGTATCGTTACCAAATTTTCAGCATAGCCATTTCAGGACCTTTACTCGTAAACAGTGGCAGTGTGATATTTTTAATCTGTCCCAGACACTGATTTCCCATAGCAACCGCGCTATTCTGTGCCGGAAGTGCGAAAACACATTTCTGCCAGGATGTGAACAATGACAGCTGTACTGTTCACAAGGAAGTGTGACAAAATACCAATGTTGAAAATCTGGCATGAAAATATTGCAAATTCATGAAGTTATGAGCGTATGTAGCAACTGCGCAGCGCACGCTCGTAAAACAGTCATCTTTTGGATTTTTTCCACCAAATTTGCAACATAGGCTTTTTGAGAGCCCACCTCATGAACACTGGCTCTGTCGTTTCATTAATTGGCCCTGAAAGGTGATTCCGCGCAGTGACCACGAAATCACCTTTCTGGGCCGATTAACGCCATGACAGTTCAAGAATTCATGAGGAGGGGGTCCCAAAAAACCCATGTTGAAAATTTGGTGGAAAAATTCCCCAAAATGCCCGAGATATGCAGTAAAGTTGAAAAAACCCTATGTATTACATTATACAGCTTACCGGCATTTCCTCAGTTCGCGGTCGGCTTTGAAGAGCGCAGATGTGTTCCCGGTCCACCGAAGATCATCGCGCCGAGCTCCTAAGGTAAGTATGGGGCGAGGGGGAGGTGTGAGGAGGCAGAGCGTGCAGTGGGTGGGTGTGGGTTGCGGGAGGGAAGCAGGGCGAGCGCAGAGGGATGGTTTTCTTTCTTCCAGGTTTAAAATAAATAAATAAACCAGACATCATGGGACTGTTTTCTCACTTGTAGCATCTGGCACACTGGGTGGGCTCCCAGTGTGCCTGCAGAGGCTTCCTGGACCGGGCCAGCAGTAGCCGATGGGGATTGGGAACCCCGGCGGCAAACGGGCGGGAGACAGTATGCCGACGGGATTGGGCATCCCGCCGCAGCAGCAAAAAGGGGAGGGAGTAACAGAATGCCAATGGGGGAGGGCTCTCCGTCAGCAAAAACACAAACGGAGAACACTACAGCCGATGGGGATTGGCCCCCGTCGGCAGGAACAACAAAAGCGGGGTACAGAATGCCGATGGGGATTGGGGCCCCCGCCTGCAAACGGGAAGGTAACTGTATGCCGACGGGATTGGGCACCTGGCGGCAGCAACAAAAAGGAGGGGTACAGAATGCGGACGAGAGTGGGCTCCCCCGATCGCAAAAAAGCGGAACGGGAACACCACAGCCAATCAGATTGGGCACCCCGCCTGCAGGAACAAAAGCGGGTGGAAACAGAATGCCGATGGGGATTGGGGCCCCCATCGCAACCCAAATGCGTGGAAGAGTTGTTTGTGAACACGGCGGCAAGCTGCTGCCATGTTCACAAACAATCTCAGGGGTTTTACATCCCGCCCTGCAATGACAGGTCGCTCCCTCATTGCAGCGGATGACTGACGCTGCAATGAAAAGGCGGCCCCTAATTGCAGCAGCTGTTTTTTTTAGAAAGTTGTGGCACGCTGGCTGGTGTCAGCAGCAGCAGCATGCCACGGCATTGGGGGAAGCGGGGCAAGCCTTTTCAGGCTGTGGGGCCATTGGCCACAACAGTGCTGCGCCTCCACAACCTGCTTCTCGAGAAACTTGTCGCAACATGTTTCTTGCGCATGCATGCAATCAACATAAAAAGGATTGGCTCTGATAAAGAGGAAGTGCTGGTGTGCTTTTTCCATGCCTGTGGGATGCTGCTGATGAACCTTCAGTTGGTAATAAATCATTTTCTACTTGATTTATTTATTCATTTCATTTTGATAACCAGGTAAGCCCACTGAAACCAATGGTCCCTTTTCAGGTGCGACCTGGGGTGAATTACATACAGAGCAAATTGAAGGGGCAGCATGTCAATTACAGATAGGAGGAGCAGTACACTGGTAGAAACAATTAACAAGTGCAACAGGATTAATTACTTTACATAGAACAATAGGTCTGGATCAATTAAAGACAGAGACCTTGAATGGACCTAGATATGAAGAACACTTAACCTGAAAGAAAATACAAAGTGGAGATTTTAGAATGCACATGTACCATTTAGGTACACACCATCTGGAACAGACACTAGAGCAGAACTACAGCATGCAGGGAATTCAGAAGGGTCAGAGGATATGACCAGGATCAAGATCATACATCCGTGGGGCCCTGATTAGCAGAGAGCCGCTGTAAGTGAGGGCAAGAGCATAGGCAATGCTCAGGTAGTAGGTTTTTAGGCCCTCTCTAAAGCTGTCTAAGGAGCTGGACAATTTCAAGGCCTCCAGCAGAGCATTCCAGAGATTTGGGGCTGTGTAAGCAAAGGACTTGTTCCCCAAAGCAGATCTAATCCTGGGCACCTCAAGTAATTTTTTGATAGAGTTATGGAGCTGCCTGCATGAGCGTTTAGGGACAAGAAGACCATCGAGACTAGGGGGAGCAGATTTGTTTATCAGTTTGTACACTAAGATTAGTTGGGGGTATTAGATCCGACTGGCAAATGAAGGCCAGTTCAAGGAAGCTAGAACATCACAATGGTGCTTCCCAGGAGGGGACATAGGTTCATAGATTGTACGAGTTCGAGGGACGTGCCCATATTGAACTCGCCGTCGTTTTAACCTAATGACGGTAGATGAATTTTTTATCTCCCGTGTATTGATCTAGGTTTCTTTCGAACTGTTTGAGGTTTTCTCTGGTTACTACCTCCACTGGTAGTGTATTCCATACATGAAGTACTCTGAGTTAAAAGTTTTTTCTGTGCTCAGTTTTACATATCTCTGAATGCAATCTTAATTTGTGTGATCTTGTACAACCGAATGGGATTTGTTTTGTCAAACCGTTTGATTCAAGGAATAACTCATTCTTAGATGCCTTGTAGGCCCAATATAGTTCACTTCTAGCTATTCTATATTCTAGGGAAAAAAGACCAAAATTTCTAAGTATTTCCTCATAGTTTAATAATTCTTGATTCTTGACATGTTTTGTTAATTTACGTTGTATAGACTGATGAGTTACCTTATCTCTAATTAGTGTGGGGGATCAGAAGGGGGCACAATATTCCAAGTTAGATCTAATCAAACTGTTGTACAATGGAATTATGACCTCTGGCTCGCGACTTTTTATACAGTGGGCTGGATATTCTAAAGGGTTGTGCAATGCACAATAGGGTTGCGCTTGTCTCATAGTCAGAAAATCATCGTTCAAATAGTATTCAGCAGGAGGCAGTTGCGCCCTTCTGAAAACATGCTGAGCAACAGCGCAATGCTAATGAAGGCATGTGCAACCAAAGAGGGTGGAACCATGCATAAAGTGCGCAGTGCGATGTTCAAAGACTTGCACAGTGTGCAACAGTGGATCAGGCGGAAGTTGCGCCATAGCGGAAATGAGCCAAAATAAAAAGGAGCAAGGAAGAGGCGCAAGAACGCTACAGGGAAGCCACATGAGGCAGGGAGAGAGACAAAGAGGGCAGGCCAGGGAGATCAGAGGACAAAATAGGGGCAAGGGAAGGTGTGTGGGCTACAGAGTGCAGAGGCCAGTAGGTGTACCCGGTGCAGTGGAGGTAGCAGTCAGGACAGCGGGGGGAACACAAGCCAGGGACATGGACAGTGCCACCTTTCACATGGAAGCCGTAATGAGGGGGGTGAGAAGGCATGCTGCAGGGGGACGTGGCTGTGGAAGGGCCCGTCGGCGGTACGCCCCCGACAGGCAGTACCGAGCCCGCACCAGCTTTGAGCTTTACTCAGATGTCAAGATTGTGGGCCAGTACCACCTGAACAGGGCAATACTGAGGCGGCTCTGTGAGCTGTGCAGTGATGTGATGCAGGCACCCATACGACGGAGTCACGCTCTGTCAGTGGAGACAAAGGTAACAGCCTGCATGTGCTTGCTCGCCACAGGTACCTTCCAGAGACCAACAGGAAACACCACAGGCATAACACAGTCGGCCACGTCACGCATCCTCACCCAATTCCTCAGCGCACTGCTGCCACATGCTGCGGAGTACATCCATTTCCCCAACACCGTGGCGGAGCGCACAGCAAACATACAGGAGTTCCACAGGCTAGCATGTATGCCTGGCATGCTAGGGGCAATAGACTGCACCCATGTGGCCATTCGCATGCCACCTGGCCCTCGATGGGGCGCCTATATGAATCGGAAGGGTTATGCCAGTGTCAACTGCCAGGTGGTGTGATGCCAGTGGGCGATCATCAATGTCTGTGCCACGCACCCTGGGGAGCACACACTTCATTCATATGGTACCAGTCGGCACTGTGCCATCGATTCGAGAGTGGGGACATCCCCACAGGACATCTAGTGGGTGAGTATGCATGTAGAACTGACAAATCGGGGGCAAAGGGGGGTAAGCCACAGGTGCCATGGGTGTGGCACACAGGTTTAGGGGCAATTTGAGCCTGAACAAGACACTAACCTCCACTATCTTCACACAGGTGACAGTGGATACCCACTCCGTCCCTGGCTGCTCACACCCTACCAGCGGCCCATGACCCCATCGCAGCAACGCTTCAATGATGCACATGCCACCACATGCAACATCATTGAGCGGGTGTTTGGGATGCTGAAGGCGCGCTTCTGTTGCCTGGACACCTCCGGCGGTGCCCTACAGTATAGCCCCTCAAAGGCCTGTGCAATATTCCTGGCCTGTTGTATCCTGCACAACATGGCCAAAGACTGTGGGATAGCTGTGCAGGTCGAAGAGGGGGTCAGCGATGGGGACAACGGTGACACCGGTGAAGATGGGGATGGGCAGCCCCCCCTTGGATGATGGGACCCCCGACTGATCCAGCTGGCCCAGCTGCACCGGGACACCATCACAGAGGAGCACTTCAGCCAACACGGGTAAGTCATGGGGCCATGTGCAACCACCAGTGGCTAGGGCACAACTAACGTACACACATGGAAACACACCAGGGGTGCATGACGGCAAGGGAAGTGGCAGGGCTCAGAGGCACACACAGACAACCAGGGAGGGGTGAACAGTAACACGCCACATGGACGGACACACACACACAATAGGCACAAGGTGCACAGGGGTCAGGTGCAAAACAGAGCCAGAACACAGACACTAAAGACACACATGTCCACAGGCCACCACGTCCACTGACTGTCCATGTGCGTGTGTCAGATGCTGGGCACCATCGCACCTTGGTGCACAGCGCAATGCAGGCATCATCATGCACACGCACCTGTGGACAGCAGTCGGGAAGGTGTGCAGGTGGTTCATGTGTCTGCGAGTAGGGGTGGGCACCCACCAGTGCACTGTCCACCAAAACACACATTGCACACAGGGCAGCGCCAGACAGGGCCCGCACTGGGAGACAGCTCAGTCTTGCGGCACAGTGCCACGGCCGCCTCGGATGCGTGGGCGGCCCTGCCGAGACCCAGCAGCACTGGCAGGCTGAGCACGGGCCTCATGGGGTGGCACCGATGGTCCACCAGGAGTTCCACTGCGCGAACGCGACTATGCCCGCACAGGTGTCTGCAGCACACCGAACATACCTGCACCGGGAATGCTCGGGATGCCCACAGCTGAACCCGGTGTCGACAGGGTGGGTGTCGCACGACGCCAGGAACGGGGAGTGGATAGCGTACTGTGCGGTGTGAGTGGCACAGGGGCACCTGACTGTGTGCCCAATGTGGCCATGACAGCGACCACCGCCTGTGTCAGCCTGTCAATTGCTTCAGTCACATCCATCCGCAAATGGCAATCCGAGACAGGATCCTCTCGGTGTCCCTGCTGTGTTGCTCCTCAACCCGCTCCAGAGCCACACACATTGCCTCCACAGACGTTGCAACCCGCATCTGCTGCTGTACTGATGCCTGCAGCAGGCGGGTGTGCTCATCAAAGAGGTCATCTGCCACATCAGCAACCTGTCCCTCAGGGTATGGAAGGGCCTGATGTACAGCACCTATTGAGGGTGGGCGCTGCTCACCAGGACCAGGTATGGGCAAGTCCACAGGTGGTGCACATATGCCATCGCTGAACCCTGTACCCCCAGTCCCGGTGGGTGACTGCTGCTGCTGCCCCTCCGCCTGCTGTGCCCAAGGGATCAGTTGTCCCACCGCTGTGGCCGCAACAGTGCCACTGACCTGAACAGCCACCGGTGCTGCCCCACCGGTGCTGACAGGTGCAGCCTGGGACTGTGCTGACATGCTGGCACACACGTCGGAACCAGCCAGATCCATGGGCATGTGCTGTCCTGCTGTGTGTCCATTCTGTGACACACACATGTCAACGCCCATAATGGTTGTTGCATCATCAATGGTGCAGGTCTGTGCCACAGCCACAGTGTGCTGGCATGCTTGGACGCCAGACCACTGGAACACAGGAAGAGCACCCCCCACACCTGTCTCAATGACCTCAGTTTTGGCAGCCAGACGTGCACACTGTTGCAATGCACACCGGCTACCAGCGGAGGTGGATGGTCCCTCCTCCAACTCCAGATGGCTGTCCGCAGTGGACAGGCCCTTCACCACTGACCCCTGCAGACGCACAGGATCTGTAACAAAGCAAAGACATGTTAGTGCATGGGATCTCCCCCCCCCCCACAGACCATGACATACCATGCAGTGATGGGCTACCACCTGTCTGGAAGCCACCTCCAGGTACGCCCTCAATGGCACTGCGCTGCATGCTTGCAGTGAGCCTGTCCTCTGCCAGTGTCAGCTGCACCACCTCCAGCTGGCCCCCGCCTGTTGCAGCACGTGCCGCCCTGATGGCAGCCACCTTCTCCTTCACCCTCCTCCTGTTGGTTCCCATCTTCTTTTTACACTCCTGCACAGAGTGCCGGTGGCTGCTGTGCAGGTTGATGGCACGTGCCACCCCCTCCCATGCAGCAGCACGGGCCTGAGGGGTGCCCCGCCATCCACTGAGCAGTGGCTCTTCATCCAGGTAGGCCTCGAAGAGTGCCTCCATCTCAGCCTTCGTAAAATTAGGCCTCCTCTTCCACCCACGATCATCCTCCTCACCCAGTCCTGGCTCGGTCATTTCTCAGCCTGTATTGGTGAGAGTGGTCACCTGTGGCTGTGCAGTACACAGCAATTCCCTGAGACCATAGTCCAGAACAGCACACAGCATGCAACTCACCTATCAACTGCAGTAACCGAATATGCCCACTGCAGAACAGTGTCGCAGTTTTTATAGCGCAATCCATTCAAATTAGGTGTGGAGCAACTTTAATGAGATGCAAATCGTGCTGCTGCGCCATTGAATGGCTGATCGGATGATTTGCATATGACGGCTGAATATCGCGCTGTTGCGATTTGCGCACTACGGTTGAACGTGCTGAGCCAATGGTGCAGTTCTGTGACTGCGTAGTACACTGCACTGCGCATGCCCAGGTAGCTTATGCAGGCATCTGCCGCGCTGATGACGTGCTGTGTGCGGTAGGCAATTCAGGGCATGGCCACCATTGTGCCAGTGGCGCTACGACGACAGTCACTACATGGTGCTGTGGCACAACTGCGCAATAGTTCACTGTAGCAATGGCACACAGGTGACCAATCGCGCTGGACGCATAGACATCCGCTGGCGCTGTGCGTGGCCTTGCGCCACAGACCCATGACCCTGTGCTCGACCTTTGCCCCCTTGGCACTGTACGTATGGCATGCCTGCAGCTCTATCGCACTGTTCGGTGACAGCGCGATAGGGAATGGTGGCACTGTACCGACAACGCGATAGGGAATAGCGGCGTTGTATTGCGCAGCAATTCCACGTGGGGTTGTCGCGCTGCAGAGTGCCATATTGTCTACTATAGATCTGGAGATGGCACGCAGAAGAGCCCCCCCCAATGGAGTGCCCTCGAGCTGGCCAACCTGGTGGCCATTGGGGGAGCCTCACTATGGCCCACTGTATGGGGAGTTTCCCCTGGACAGGGCCAGGACTCAGGTGTGGCAACAGATGGCCACTGACCTGGAGGTGGCCACTGGCCAAAGGAGGACCTCAGAACAGTGCAGGCACCGCTATGGGGACCTGAGGAGGAGGGAGCTGGAGCTACTGGCACGTCTGCGGTTGCGTGCCAGGAGGGGCACGGTGCCTCGTACAGGTGGGTGATCCATCTCACGTGACTGTAGGTCCATATGGGTAACAATGTCTATTGTGTCCAGCATATGGGGGAGGGTTGGTCTAGGGTTGGCTGTGGTGGTGTTTACAGGGTATGTGATGTATGGGTCTGGCTGGGTGGGTGGGCACACTCATTGGGGCAGGGGGAATATGCTTTGGGATTGTACTGATGTGTTTCTCACCTTTTGTTTCCCACAGGTGTGGCAGACCAGAGGAGAGCCATGGCTGAGCAGCAGAGGGTGGTGGCAGCAGTGCCCGAGCATGGCGGTGGAGAACCACAACGCCAGCAACAGACCGATGAGGGTGAGTGCCATGACAACATGATTGCTATTGCATGCTGTGTGACAGGGTGGGGAGCAGAGCATGGCCACCATCCATGGACACCACTGCCATGCATGCGACATGTGACAGTCAGCACTGTCCAGTGGCACTGCATGTCTGGGAGTGCGTCAATGGTGGTCCATGCATGCAATGGGCACATGGCTGTGGCACTGCCTGCCCACCGCATAGCCACTTTACTGTACGGCCTTGGTTATGCTGTGCTGGACATGGGCGGTGTGTGTGTGCAGTGGTACACATGGCTGTTGCTGCCTGGTTGGGCATGTCTTGTGCACACGGTCACTGTGGGTGGGTGCACACCATCACAGGAGCGGAGCACTTGGCTGTATGCCATACATGATGGGTGGGCTGCAGGGAGATGGACAGTCACACCCATTGACTCTGATCCCTTGTCCTAGGTGTCCGGATACTACTATGCATTGAGCGATCCATGCAGCAGCTATTGCGGGTGGCTACAGACTCCCTAGAAATGCTGCAGGACCTCCAGTGGCATGGGGTGCGGAGGAGACGGAGACCCTGGGACCGGCACCAGGCAGCAGGGGAGCAGGCTGGAGACCAGTAGCTGGGCATTACCTCCCCCCTTTGACTAACCCTCACACCCCGCCTTCCCTCTCCCAGTTGTTCACCCCTGCCACTTACCCACCCCTACCTTGTACCCATACCTCCACCCCAGTTTTGTATATATGTAAATAGTTGTTGATGTTGTTGTTGTACTTTTGTTGTTGGTTTTCTAATACAGATATTTTGATATGAATACTGTGGTGGTCTCTGATTTGCAGCTGGCTATAGGTGCTCAGTTGCAGTGATGTGCATGGCATCTGGGGAGGTATAGTCATGGGTATGTGTGTGTGTGCGTGGGGAGGTGTCTCTGGTGTGGGAGTGGCTTTCAGTCAGTATCTGTGGTGTGTGTTGTTCTCTGTGCATTACATTGCTGTGTGCAGTATTCCATGGTGCCTGCTCTGTGTCCATTGTGCCCCTGTCAAGCTGTCCTTGGCCTGTGCAGCTGACACCTTTGCATGTCTGTGGCCTGCCAGGTCTGTTGCCTTGTCAGTGGATGCTGTCCCTGCAGGTCATCCACTGTGACCGTCACAATGCTGGGCTGCCACCTGTCACTGGTGGAGTGCATGTTTGCCTTGGGGGACACTGTGGCCTCCACAGTTGCTGTCCCACCTCCATGCTGTGTCTTGTGTGTGTTGCAGGGGCTGTGCAGCACTGTCTGTGACTTGTGATCCAGGCGTATGCTGGTGGCGTACAGGGCCACAGTACATGCACAGGGTGGGTGTCACCCCTGTGCCATGGTGGACTGCAGGCTGTGTGTGCGCAGTTTACATGTGCACACACTGGGGGCTTGGTTGCCACACTACTGCATCCCTGTGTTGGTGTCCCCAAGGGTATGGGTGTGTGTTTGCCCCTGCACTGTGTTGCATCCAGTGTGCTGCATGCTTCCACGCACTACTGTGGGTGTCTGAGCTGGCTGCTGTGGCTCATGGTGGGTCACACTGTGACACCTGTCTACTGTGCAGGGTGCTGTATCAATGGCAGTGGTGTCAGGGGCATGCCCTTTCCCGTGTAGGGTACCACTTGTGGCGACACATGTTCGGTCTCTCAGCTGTGCCTCAGGGGGGTTGTGTGTGTTGGCACTGTGTCTGCCATTGTTGCATTGCCGTGTGCTGCCACCCACTGCTGGATGCTCATGGTGGCTCTGGCTTGTATGGTTCTGTGGTACACGAGGTTGCAGTGTGATGGGCGGGTATGCATGGGGATTCCTGCAGTGATGGTCACTGCTCATGGGGGGTGTCTTGGGGTCACAGTGCAGGTGTGCTGTGCACGGGGGGGGGCTGCTGTACAATGGGTGGTCCACCCCTTGTGTGGCAGTCTCAGCTTGCCAGTGAGTGTGCTGGGGCAACATGGCCCAGCTGTGCTTTGTTTGCTTGTCCCCATAGGCCGGTGGATATTCCGTCCCTCCCCCAGTTGTGCTGTGCTTGGGGTGTGGGGGTGCATTGTCAGTTCTGCAGTGTGTTCCTGTGCCCATCTGTGGCATGGGTGGTGGGCCCCTACCTACCTCCCTGGTTGTGCAGTTCCATTGCTCTGCTGCTGGGGGGCTTCCTGCTTGCGTTATGGCGCCTCTGGGCTGCTCAGCTGGGCTGCCCTTGTTGCGCTATAGCACATCATATCTGCTCAGCTTCCCCTTCCTGGTTGCGCTATGGCGCAGGTTGTGCGATATTCAGACGTTGGCTGGTTGCGCAATTTGGCTTGCTCCATTTTTGAATATCGCGTCTATTGCGCATGTGCGCAATGGACTTGTGCTTGCTCCTGCTATTGCGCACATTTTGGGCGCAGTTTGAATATCCAGCCCAGTATGTTTAAGAATACACCGTAATATACAATGACACCTCTTAGTTGTGTAACCCCTAGATGGCGCTATCCCAGGGGCTACTACCCCTGCCTGATTTGCCACTAACAGGTTGAAGGGCCTGGATCCAATGGCGGGTGCCTCCACCCAGAGGTCAGGGTTTGCAATAGTTAAACTTACTTGGTCACAGCCCTCTGGGACACTGCAACCCCCCTTTCTTCCCACTAGTAGCCCACACAATATATCAGAATTACCTTCACAGTATACACTTACCCCAGGACTAGTTCCGCACTGGGACCTCCTGTGAAATAAGATACAGTGCAACAATCACAGTACAGTACTTTAACATAGACAAATACTTCAGGCAGTATAACTTTGCTGAAACAAGCAGCTCTGATTTATTTAGGGGATATAACAAGGACAGGGGAAATCAGGTTAATTAGCTTATCACTTTACTATCTACTCATGGCTCTGTGCATAGGCCTATCCCTACCAGTTACTGTCCCTGGGTACCCAAGCCCTAGTGGCTAGTCCAAACCGGCAGCTGGTAGGGCCCTTTCACACAGTGAAAAGAAAAATTAGTTTAAACAGTCAGCAGTACAGTGATTCCATTTGGATTTAATGTGGCAATTCAACAGGGCGCGACCCTGAATTAGTACTCACGACCTCCAAACAAGATAGGGTCCTTCAACGTCAGCAGGGCTAATCTTGAGCTCCACGAGACTCTTCACACATTTATATGGTAAAAAAGAAAGTACTATACCAGGCAGGCTGCTTCTCTATCCCGATCGCAATTACTGCACAATACCCGGGAGAAACACAGCAGATTCAGTTCCTGACAGACCGAGTGCAATTCAACAATTTCTCCAGTCTTCTACAGGGTGAGCCTGGTTTCTACTCTTCAGAGATCCTTGATTCTTTTCACAGGACGGATTCAGTCCTAACAAGCAGTTACACAAGCTGCAGACCGAACTCTGGGCCTCATACACTTTTTTGACTGAAACTGTGCACTGAAGGAGCACAGGGTTTCTTCCCTTCACTCCAGAGCTCAACTGAAACTCCAACAGACAAACCTGGCACTTCCTTTGAGTTCCTCCCAGTTCTTGACTGGATTGGCTGTCACTCACAATAGACTGCTGCTGTTGGTCCAAAAGGCACCAAGTCTAAACTACATCTCCCAGAGTCACTGCCCATACAATCCTCTTGTGGCTGGCTCCAGATTATGAGTCCAAGTTCTGATTCGTCCAAGGCACCATTTTAGAGCTAGCTTACTCCACACTGATTGGTCCAGTTCAGCAGTTCAAAACCAGAATGGGGAACTAGACAGACACAGTTCTGACTGCAAAGAAAGCAGGTTAGACAAACTGTAATTTCATTATTACTGTAAATGATTTCTGGCAAACAGTTACATCTTTCATATAGGTTCCTTTTGCACTCCTAGTGACTGCAAAATGGAGTGAATTGCAGCAGCTCGAGTGGTACTCAAACAGAGAAGCACACAGTCCCCCATACAACTAATTATGTCTGCAAGCAGACAGCTCTTAAGAGACAGTACCAGAGGCTCTAAAACACTCACTGATAAATGGCTTAAACGCCAAACACCATTCAGGCTTGGAGCATTCAAGCAAGCTCCTGGAAGTCTTTGGGAACCCCATTTGCAGGAGGTTACACCTTCCTGGTTTGGGGAAAGCTTGACGTCCGGCCAAGCAAGTAACTTCATAAGTTTTAACTCAAACCATATACATTTGCATTAGGCTCACACATGTAATCATCAGTCAATACATCATTTTACCAAGAACACATTTCTGAAACATTGCAGTACGTCACTCTTTACACAGTATTACACACACATTGTACCATAACTCAAGTTATTACCTCTTGTACATGAAACCTGAAGAGAGGGGGCCCTTCCCTATCAGTTACCTTGGGGCTGGACGGGGCAAGGCACCATACTTAGAGGGCAACACAAGTAACTTGGAGTTAGCACTGATGCTCAGTTTGGGCAATGAGCTCGGGACACATACACTCTTTATGGACAACATTGAGAGGCAAGTCCACAGGCCTCCCAAGTGAATCATAACTGAGGTGCACCACAGGCTTTACAGCTCGACCAGTCTTTCTAGGGGAACTGCTACAGTCTCTGCACTCTGAGCCTCATTTTCAGCATTGTCCTCACTTGTCAGGGGAGTCTCCATGGGGTAGAGAGGCTAGAACTTGGGGCACTTTCAGCTCCAGGAGTTACAGTTTCTGAGTCCACAACATTTGGCTCAGATGGAGAGCTTTGAGACTGGCAGGACTGTCAGGGCACTCAAAATACACTTCTTGTTCGGTGTATCACCAGTCTGCCCTAATCTATCATTTTCCTCCCTGAAAGCTCAAACAGTTCAACCATGCACAATGATTCCATTTCATCTGATCTGATGCTTTGCACTTCACTTTCTGGGAGCATTGGCTCAGGGATGAAGCTTGGGGCTTAGACAGTCCAGAAGGCCCAGCTTTGTCTCCAGTATTGACTAGGGGATTGCCCCGAAACAATTGACTCAGTTCGTAAGAAGGATAGTATTCAAAGTCACTCTCACTTTCTTCTGATATGGACTGACAGTCATGCTCAACTGGGACTTGTGCAGGGGAACACTTTAACTCTGCTTCTGTAGGTGCAGACTTCCTTGATCTTTTCTTAGCAGCGGCTCTAGTCACTGGTCCAGAGGGGGCATCTTCTGGGGGCTCAGACTGAATCAGGATTTGTCCAATGGGCAGTAAATGATTTCTATGCATTGTTTTTACATCTTTTGAATTGTTCTCAGGCCTTACTTTGTACACTGGCAGATCATCTAGTTTGCCCACTACAATGTGAGGAGATGGTGCCATCTGTCAGCAATCTTGTGTTTGCCATGCAGTCCCAGATTTCTTAGCAATACCGATCTCCCTCCTGGAGTTCCTGTGCTTTCACCTTTTTATCATACCGTTCTTTGTTGGCCAGATTTCTTTTGGCAGCCATGGTTTGAGCCAGTTGGCACGCATGAGTTAGCTGGGCCTTTAACTTTTGCACATACTGTAAATAGTTGTCAGCTTGAACCCCATCAGGAGAGACCCCAAAACACACATCTACCGGTAGTCGAGCTTCTCTTCCAAACATCAGGCGGTAGGGGGAGAACCCAGTGGCATCACTTTTGGTGCAGTTATAAGCATGTACCAGGGTGCTAATTTGTTGGCTCCATCTAGGCTTGTCCTTTGGGTGCAGGGTGCCCAGCATATCTAGCAAAGTGCGTGTTGAAACGTCTCAGGCTGTGGGTCCCCTGGGGTGGTAAGGAGTGGTTCTGACTTCTCGACTCCCCACAGAGAAAGCATCTCTTGATCAGACGACTCTCAAAGTCTCTCCTTGATCAGAATGGATTCTTTGTGGAGCCCCATAGTGAACAAAAAGTTTTCTACAAGTACTTTGGCCACAGTGGATGCTTTCTGGTCTTTGGTGGGGAAAGCTTGGGCATATCTCGTGAAATGGTCAGTGACCACCAGCACATACTGATATTTCTTTGATCTGACTCCAAACTCAGAAAATCAATACAGACCAGCTCCATGGGTCACTGGTGGTGATGTTAACAAGGGGGGCAGCCCTCTGGGGCAAAGCTTTCCTCTGTAAGCAGCGACTACAAGTTCGAATGTGTTGCTCCACATCAGCCCCCATCTTAGGCCAATAGAATCTGGATCTCACCAAGTCAAGTGTTCTGTCTATACCAAGGTGCCCCATGTGGTTGTGCAAGGACCTGAGTACTGAGTCTCAAAAGGCAGTGGGCAGCACTAGTTGTTGTTTGTCTACTTGTCCCCCTCTGTCTACTGTTTCTCTGTATAACAGTTTATTGATCAGTTTCAACTTAGGACCTTCTTTGTATAACAGTGCAGTTCTCAAATCAGTGGAGCGTAATTTGGACACATCTTTTCCTGCATAGAGGGCTTCTAAAGCTGCTTTGATCATGGAATCGCGGGATTGAGCCCGTCGAATACTGTCATTGTCCAGCTGAGGCAGTGCACCAATGTCTATTGCAGAAAAGTGGCAATAAGCAGCAGGTATGCAATTCTCAGAGGGTCCCAAGCAATCCACCATGCAGTCCACTGCGTCCATGGACATTTGTTCCTCCTCTCAAACTTCCGGAGAGTGCCTGAATGTCAGGTTCTGCCAGTCGGACCAATCATTCTGGGGAACAGGCCTCCGGAGAGAGCATCAGCATCTATGGTTGAGACCTGCTCGGTATTCAGAGCATAGTCATATGTAGATAATGCAGAAAGCCACCTATGGCCAGTGGCATCCAACTTAGCTGAGGTCTGCACATAGTCAAAGGATTATTGTCAGTTTTACTAGTATTTTAGCCCCATACAAGTACTCATGGAATTGGTCAACAATTGCCCACTTCAAAGCTAGGAACTCTAACTTATGTACAGGATAGTTCTTTCGGATGGGGTCAGGCTTCTACTGGCAAAGGCCACTGGTCTCAGGCCATTCTCGTGCTCTTGGTACAACACAGCCCCAACCCTTGCAAGCTAGCATCAGTGTGCAGGACGTAAGGTTTTCTGGATCGGCATAGGCCAGCACTGGAGCATGGGTAAGTTGATATATGATCTCATGAAAAGCAGTCTCAAATCAGAGTCCAGCGGGCCCCAAATACTTCACTGGATGAAAATACACTCTTTCAGTCTTGAGGGACGCTGACTTTTGGTATTTTTGTGGGTTGGGGATACCCTTGAATAAGGTTAAGTAAAGGGTGGATCACTCTTGAATAGTCCTTGATGAAGCACCGATAATAACCACAGAATCCCAGGAATCTTTGCAGTTCTTTTAGATTTTTGGGCTGTGGCCAGGTGGTCAAGGCCTCAACTTTACTTGGGTCGGTCTCTATTCCTCGGTGGATACTATGTGTCCCACATACTTTACTGATGTTTGAAAGAATTGACACTTATCAATGGACAGTTTAAGGCCAAAGTCCTCCAGTCGGTCCAATACCTTAAATAATCTGCTCTCATGTTCCTCCAGTGAGCTGCCAAACACAATAACATCATCTAGGTATACCAGGCACTCTAGTAAGTTCATGTCCCCCACTGCACGCTCCATCAATCGCTGAAAAGTGGCTGGGGCACCTGAAATCCCTTGAGGCATCCTCATGAATTCATAGAAGCCAAGCGGACAGATAAAGGCTGTCTTCTCACGGTCCTCTGGGGCCATCGGGATCTGGTAGTACCCACTGCGGAGATCCAACACAGAGAACCACTTGCTCCGCTTAGGCAGTCCAAAGCATCCTGAATGCGGGCATTGTGTACTGATCAGGGATAGTCCGCCGGTTTAAGGTGCGATAATCCACACATCCTTACTGTCCCATTCTTTTCCCTCACTACCACAATGGGGAAGCATAAGGGCTTGGATCTTGTATTACACCAGCAGCTAACATCTCTTGCAGATGCCGTCTCACATCATCTATGTCAGCAGGTGCCAGGCGTCGAGACCTCTCACGAAATGGTCTTTCGTCATGCAGCCGGATATTGTGCTCAGCTCCTTGCACGCATCCTACGTCCCATTCCTTTAAAGAAAACACCTGGTCTCTCTGGGCAAGCTTCTCACTGATCCTCACTTTCCATTCAGCTGGCAACGGGGAGTCGCCGAAATCAAACAAGTCAGGCGTTACTCTGTCATTCTTCCTCGAACTCTTGCTGCTGGGTAGCACTGCAGTGTCTGCACAATGCACATTAGCCAGGATGCAACCTCTATTTACTCGAATGTCTCTTTCAGACACATTATGAACTTGGACCATTACCCTTCTGGCATAAGCATGGGCTCTAGCGGCAAAATACTAGGCTTGACCAGCAGTCCCTCTGGCAATTTTCCATCGCCTGGTGCATCCAACATTAATATTTTATTCTTAACATCCTTTCTGATATGGACCTCTCCTGTAAGGTACACTGGGCATTTGGCGCCAGGATCAGAGACTCAGGATCCTTCTTCCATACAATTCCGACCGGTTCCTCTGGTTCTATTTTTTCAGCATTCTCTGTGCCTCATAGGCCTTCTTAATTAAAGCTGGAACTCTTAAAGCTCTACTAGTTTTTGACCCTGTTTTCTAACACAACTGTGCCAGCCTTCCGAACATATGAGCATTTGTTCCAATCAACAAAGGGACACCATCATACAGTCCAGTGGGGGACACACTAAAGCTAGAGTCTCTACTTGTTCGCCACCCAGCCACGGAGGTGGGGAAAGACAGCCAAATTCGATATACCCGAATAGGGGTAGGCCTTCTCACTTAACCCCCATACATGCAGTCCTTCTAATGGTTGTAAGGGTCATGCCTGACAAATGTTTCTGATACCAATCCTGGAACATAATTGTCACTTGGGAGCCACTGTCTAATACAGCTCTTGTAGACACTCCATTCACCTTTACAGTGGTCTCCATGGAGGGACCCACTATTCTGGACCAGTCTGGAGAGGATAGTGGGGGCCTGGGCAACTGACCTTGCCACAAAAGGACATGAGTTAGCATTTTTGGTGCCCTCACTGGGATCATTTCTGCACCTCTTAACCACTGATTTGTTCTCCAAGCTCTCCTTGTAGCCTATATGCAACTTTGTCAGTGTCTTTGGGACCGCATTCCTTTTTCATGTGCCCATCCTTCTCACAATTATAGCAAAACATACTTTCTGGAGTTTGAGCTGGCCGAGGCGCCACACTGGGAGCCAGGGCGGGGGTATTACTAACTGGAAACCTTGGTGCCATCTCTGTCTGTGGCGTGATAAGCATTTAGAGACATCTCGTCAGTTTCTCCACTTCCATGCTCAAGGAATCGAGTTCGGAGCTGTTATCAGCAGGAGATACATGGGTGGGTATCCCCACCCCCATAGCAGATGCAGTCGGATATAGGTCGGGGCCCGTACTTGCAGGCGTGGCCTTCATAAAGGGACTGTTTTTGAATTCCCGGATCTCTTTCAACAGTTCGCCCCATTGTGGCATACCTTTTTCCTTATCAGAGCACTCATTGACTGCCAACCTCTGCCCCTGAACTTCACTTGATGGGCCACCCTCAGTCACTCGGGTCATAGCAGCAGCTATTGGTGCAGGTCCCTCCCGAGGTCGCCTTTTCTCAACTCCTCGAATTTCTCTCATTAACTCATCATAGGAGGGTGGGGATTCCAGTCGATTTGCCAGGCGTAACTGAAGCAACAGCAGTTCTGAGAAGGGGGCAGACTTAAGAATCCTGTCCAGCCTGGTTCGGTCCAGTTCAATCGCTGGCAAACTACCCTTTCTGAGGCATTCTTACAACAATTTTTCCAGCCAGATACACACAGACAACAACTCCCTTGGTACTGTTGTGCATTTCTTACTCTCCACCATAGGTCCTCATCAGAATCTGGGCTCCATACACATTCTCCAAGGCCTCAAGATAGGCCTGTGCAGTCGCTCCAGGTTACTGGCCCGCTTAGCATGGATGGTAGCCAGGCAGGACCGGAGGCTCTCACCAACCTCTTTCTCGCTGCTTCCCGAGCATTGCCATTCTAGCACTTGGGGGCAACACAGTCTATCCAGGTCTCCCAGTCATCCTCCCCTTGGGGGTGGGAGGGTGCCAGAGAAGATCCTCAACCTTCGGTAAGAGTCGTGACTAATGGCAGGTGCAGAAATAGGAGTCTGCATTGGTTCAGCCACCATTACGGGCACTGGAGCGGGACAGGGTGTTGGGGAAGGAACACCCCCAGGTGGCAAGAATAGTTTCTTCAAGTCCTCCACAGTTTTCCCCTCTCCCAGCAACCATTTAGCCAATTTCTCCTCAAAAGTTTCAGATAGTGGTGGGGCTCATTCCCCCGGTCTTTACTGTCCTTAGTTATCACTCTCCAGCAGTGAGGGCTCCCTCTGGGGTAATGGTCTGTGGCACTTTGGAGCTATCTATGGGATCCTTAAACTCTACTAGGGCTGAAAAGTGTGGGTGAGCAGATTAGCATGCCGACCCACCACCACAGGGTTTTGTAAACCTTCCACCTTGGAAAGTACTCCTGTACAGTGTCCGTATTGATACCCAGGGGATGTCCAGGATAAGCATAGCATTTTGGGGTCAATCTCCTCCCAGTACACCACTCCACCAGCTGGTGCACAGCCACTTGTTGGGGTACCCATTTTTTCTAACAGTGGTTCGTAGAATATGGCCACTAGAGGACACACAATCCCAGCGGTGAGCCTCCAAGATGTAACCCCTAGATGGCGCTATCCCAGGGGCTACTACCCCTGCCTGATTTGCCACTAACAGGTTGAGGGGCCTGGATCCAATGGCGGTGCCTCCACCCAGAGGTCAGGGTTTGCAATAGTTAAACTTACTTGGTCACAGCCCTCTGGGACACTGCAACCCCTTTCTTCCCACTAGTGGCCCACACAATATATCAGAATTACCTTCACAGTATACACTTACCCCAGGACTAGTTCCGCACTGGGACCTCCTGTGAAATAAGATACAGTGCAACAATCACAGTACAGTACTTTAACATAGACAAATACCTCAGGCAGTATAACTTTGCTGAAACAAGCAGCTCTGATTTATTTAGGGGATATAACAAGGACAGGGGAAATCAGGTTAATTAGCTTATCACTTTACTATCTACCTATGGCTCTGTGATTAGCCTATCCCTACCAGTTACTGTCCCTGGGTACCCAAGCCCTAGTGGCTAGTCCAAACCGTGGCAGCTGGTAGGGCCCTTTCACACAGTGAAAAGAAAATTAGTTTAAACAGTCAGCAGTACAGTGATTCCATTTGGATTTAATGTGGTAATTCAACAGGCGACCCCTGAATTAGTACTCACGACCTCCAAACAAGATAGGGTCCTTCAACGTCAGCAGGGCTAATCTTGAGCTCCACGAGACTCTTCACACATTTATATGGTAAAAAAAAGAAAATACCATACCAGGCAGGCTGCTTCTCTATCCTGATCACAATTACTGCACAATACCCGGGAGAACACACAGCAGATTCAGTTCCTGACAGACCGAGTGCAATTCAGCAATTTCTCCAGTCTTCTACAGGGTGAGCCTGGTTTCTACTCTTCAGAGATCCTTTGATTCTTTTCACAGGACGGATTCAGTCCTAACAAGCAGTTACACAAGCTGCAGACCGGAACTCTGGGCCTTACACACGTTTTTTGACTGAAACTGTGCACTGAAGGAGCACAGGGTTTCTTTCCCCTTCACTCCAGAGCTCGACTGAAACTCCAACAGACAAAACCGGGCACTTCCTTTGAGTTCCTCCCAGTTCTTGACTGGATTGGCTGTCACTCACAATAGACTGCTGCTGTTGGTCCAAAAAGGCACCGAAGTCTAAACTACATCTCCCAGAGTCACTGCCCATACAATCCTCTTGTGGCTGGCTCAGATTATGAGTCCAAGTTCTGATTCGTCCAAGGCACCATTTTAGAGCTAGCTTACCCCACACTGATTGGTCCAGTTCAGCAGTTCAAAACCAGAATGGGGAACTAGACAGACACAGTTCTGACTGCAAAGAAAGCAGGTTAGACAAACTGTAATTTCATTATTACTGTAAATGATTTCTGGCAAACAGTTACATCTTTCAGATAGGTTCCCTTGCACTCCTAGTGACTGCAAAATGGAGTGAATTGGCAGCAGCTCGAGTGGTACTCAAACAGAGAAGCACACAGTCCCCATACAACTAATTATGTCTGCAAGCAGACAGCTCTTAAAGAGACAGTACCAGAGGCTCTAAAAACACTCACTGATAAATGGCTTAAACGCCAAACACCATTCAGGCTTGGAGCATTCAAGCAAGCTCCTGGAAGTCTTTTGGGAACCCCCATTTGCAGGGGGGTTACAGTTGTTTTGTTTATATGAGTACTAAATTTTAGGTTGTTAGCAATGTTAACACCAAGATCTCTTTCGGATGTAGTAACTTCAAGACTGATGTTATTAATGGTATAGTTAACTTGTCTATTGTTCTTCCCAAAGTGCATTACTTTGCTCTGTGCGATATTAAATACCATTTTGTTCTCACAGGCCCATATGTAAAGATTGTTCAAATTGTTCTGAAGAGATTCTACAGCTACATTACTATCCATCATGCATCCTAACTTACTATCATCTGTGTACTTTTGTATCCATCACCATTGTCTGTCTGCATGTTAGAGATCATTATGTTGAATAAAGTAGGACCCAGCACCGATTCCTGCGGCACTCCACTAGTCACCTTACCCCACTCGGATTCGTACCCTTTTAATACAACTCTCTGCTTTCTACCATCCGGCCAAGAGGCAATCCACTTTATAATTTAGGGATGCAAGTTAAGTTTTATAAGATGTTCTATTAGGATTCTGTGTGATACGGTGTCAAATGCTTTCTCATAGTCAAGGTATAGTACATCTAAAGAAAGTCCAAAGTCTAGTGCTTTGCAAACTGGTTCGAAAAAACTAATCAGATTATTCATACAAGATTTCCCTTGAGTGAACCTGTGTTGAGACATATAGTGGTTCCCTGTAAGTTCCAAATGGTTAGTTATTTGATGTTGTAGTACTCTCTCCATTATTTTTCCTATGCATGATGTGAAACTTATAGGTCTGTAATTGGAGGCATTATGTTTTGATCCCTTTTTACGTTGATTGCGTGCATGCGCAAGAAACATGCTGCGTCAGCTTTCTCCACAAGCAGGTTGTTTAGGCGTGGCACTGTTGTGCCCAATGCCCTCACAGCCTGGAAAGGCTTGTCCCCCATCCCCTAGTGCCATGGTACGTGCTGCTGACACTATTTCAGCCAGCGTGCCACGACGTTCTAAAAAAGTAGCTGCTGCAATCAGGGGCTGCCTTGTCATTGCAGCATCAGTCATCCGCTGCAGTGAGGGAGAGACCCGTCATTGCAGGGCGGGATGTAAGACCCCTGATATTGTCTGTGAACATGGCGGCGGCTTGCTGCCATGTTCACAAACAATATAACCTCCCCCCTGGTTTTGTTCCTGCCGACGGGGTGCCCAATCCCCATCGGCATAATGAACCCCCTCCCTGTTTTGTTCCTGCCAATGGAGTGCCCAGGCCCCATCGGCGTAATGAAACAGCCCCCCTGTTTTGTTCCTGCTGATGGGGTGTCCAGTCCCCGTTGGCATAATGAACCCCCCCATTTTGTTTCTGCTGATGGGGACACACTGGGAGCCCACCCCAGCGTGCCAGATACCCCTGTGGAGGAAAAACTGTTCAGCGGCATTATTTTGTTTTTTTCTTCTGAAGAAGGAAAGCGGTCCCTCGGCTTGCCCTGACCCCCACCATAACCCACTTACACCCACTGCGCACCCTGCCTCCACACACCCCTACCCCACACTTACCTTCAAAGCTCGGCGTGATGATCTTCTGTGGATTGGGAACACGTCTGCACTCTTCAAAGCCAACCGCGAACTGAGGAAATGTCGGTAAGCTGTATAATGTAATAAATAGTTTTTTTTCAACTTTAGTGCATGTCTCAGATATTTTTGGGAATTTTTCCACCAAATTTTCAACATAGGGTTTTTGAGACCCCTCCTCATGAATTCTATCACTGTCATGGCGTTAATCGGCCCCGAAAGGTGGTTTCGCAGTCACTGTGCAGAATCACCCTTCAGGGCTGATTAATGAAACAACAGTGGCAGAGTTCATGAGATGGGCTCTCAAAAAGCCTATGCTGCAAATTTGTGGAAAAATCCAAAATGACTTTTTATTAGCGCATGCTGTACAGTTGCTACCGCACCATAACTTCGCGAACCATAATATTACACGCCAGATTTTCAACACTGACATTTTGTCACACCTCCTTGTAAGCAGTACAGCTGTCATTGTTCACATCCTGGTCGAAATGTGTTTTCTCTCTTCCAGCACAGAATAGCACGGTCACTGTGCGAAATCAGTGTCCAGCACAGATTAAGAAAATGACAGTGACACTGTTCATGAGTAGAGGTCCTAAAATGCCTATATTGAAAATTTGGTAACGATACTGCATAAAATGACTGTGTTACGAAGCGCAGTTGGCGAGTTGGCAAGCACGCCAGAATTTTTGGCGGTAATTTATAATATTTTCACTCCAGATTTTCAACATTGCCATTTTCTCAGACCTTCTTATGAAAAGTACAGCTGTCATTTTTCCCATCCTGGCTGAAATGTGTTTTCGCACTTCCGGCACAGAATAGAGTGGTCGCTATGGATCCCGAAAGGTGATTTCATGCAGTGACTGTGAAATCACCTTTTGAGGCTGATTAACACCATGACAGTGATAGAATTCATGAGGAGGGGCCCCAAAAACCCCATGTTGAAAATTTGGTGCCAAAATTCCAAGAAATGCCCGAGATATGCAGCAAAGTTGGAAAAACCTATTCTATTATACAGCTTACCGGCATTTCCTCAGTTCACGGTCGGCTTTGAAGAGTGCAGACGTGTTCCCAGTCCACCAAGATCGTCATGCCAGACTCGAGGTAAGTATGGGGTAGTGAGGCAGGGTGTGCAGTGGGTGGTGCGGTGGGGAAGGGGGCATTGAGACTACGTAGGGATGGTTTTCGCTTACAGGGTGGGGAAAACGGAAAACCATCGCGGGACAAGCCATTTTCCAGGCATTTGGCATGCTGGGGTGGGCTCTCAGCATGCCACCTAACTGTTTGGGTTGGGTTTCAGTAGCCAACGTGGGATTGGGCACCCTCATCGGCACACAACACGGGGGCTGAAGTAATGCAGATGGGGATTGGGCACCCCCGTCGGCAAACAAAGAAAGCAGGGGGGCGTGAGCTGAGGGGTTTTGGGCACCAGCCAGATGGCCAGAATGTGAAAAATGACAGCTGCACAGCTCATAAGGAGGTGTAAAAAAATGCCACTGTTGAAAATGTGGCATGTAAATATACCAAATTTGCGAAGTTACAACGGTTTATGGGAAATATGCAACGCTGCCATTTCATGGGCGTTCAGCACCAAATTTTCAACATAGGCATTTTAGCACCTCTGCTCATGTACTGTGTCACTGTTATTTCCTCAAAGTATCCCAAGAAGTGATTTCGCATAGCGACCACGCTATTCTGCGCCGGAAGTGCGAAAACGCATTTTGGGCAGGATATGTGAAATGACGGCTGCACTGTTCATCAAGAGGTGTGGAAAAATGGCAATGGTGAAAATCCAGACTGAAAATATCACAAATGCACAACAGTGTGAGCATGCCTGCAATCTGCCAATGCACGTTCGTAACACAGTCATTTCATGGAGTATCATCACCAAATTTTCAACATAGGCATTTTAGGTCCTCTGTTCATGAACTGCGTCACTGTCATTTTCATAATCTGGCCCAAACACTGATTTCCCACAGCGACTGAGCAATTGTGTGCCGGACGTGCGGAAACACATTTCAGGCAGGATGTGGAAAATGACAGCTGTACTATTCACAAGGAGGTGTACAAAAATGACAATGTTGAAAATCCGGCATTAAAATATTGCGAATGCACGAATTTACGAGCCTGCGTAGCAACTGCACAACGCACGCTCATAAAACAGGCATTTGTTGGATTTTTCCCCCCAAATTTGGAACGTAGGCTTTATGAGAGGCCACCTCATGAACACTGGCACTGTCATTTCGTTAATGGATCCCGAAAGGTGATTTCACGCAGTGACTGTGAAATCACCTTTTGAGGCTGATTAACGCCATGACAGTGATAGAATTCATGAGGAGGGGCCCCAAAAACCCCATGTTGAAAATTTGGTGCCAAAATTCCAAGAAATGCCCGAGATATGCAGCAAAGTTGAAAAAACCCTATTCATTCTATTATACAGCTTACCGGCATTTCCTCAGTTCACGGTCGGCTTTGAAGAGTGCAGACGTGTTCCCCGGTCCATCAAGATCGCTGCACTGGACTCCGGATGTAAGTATGGGGTGAGGGAGGCAGGTGTGAGGGTGGGTGCGCGGGTGGGGAAGGGGGGCACGAGACCACGAGGGATGATTGCTTTTACAGGGTGGAAAAAAAATGAAAACCATCGTGGACAGTTTTCATTTTCCAGGGCATTTGGCATGCTGGGGTGGGCTCCCAGCGTGCCACCTAACTGTTTCTGGGGTTGGGTGTCAGTAGCCAATGGGGGATTGGGCACCCTCATCGGCAGACAACACGGGGCCCGAAGTAATGCAGATGGGGATTGGGCACCCCCGTCAGCAAACAAAGAAAGCAGGGAGGCGTGAGCTGAGGGGTATTGGGCACCCCCCTCGGCATTCAACATTGGGAAGGTATGCTGATGGGGAGTGGGCTCTCCCATTGGCACATAAAGGCAGCGGGGTTACCAACGGGATTGGGCACCCTGATGTCGGCAGACGGAGGCAGCCGGCCGCTCGCCGACCATGCTCATAATGGCGGCGAGCACGGCAAGCAAAGGACCACTGCGTATGATGAGCTTTGCTCGGATTGCAGCGGACCTTTGCTTAGATGTGCTAGCCCCATTATGTATGCATGGTGTGGCGCCGGCCTGCAGGCTGATTGGGAAATGAGGGACACACCTACTGATGCGTGCCCTGCATTCGCCCAACAGTGGCCGCACCCCCAAACCCGTACTACCGTAAGATGTTACTTGCGCAAGCACGCAAGCCAACATAAAAATTACAATGATACTGTTCATGAGCACAGGTCCTAAAATGCCTATGTTGAAAATTTGGTGATGATAGCCCACCAATTGACTGTGTTACAAGTGTGCGTTGCACACTTTCCACCCACCCTTGTAACTTCGCAGATTTGTAATATTGTCACACCAGATTTTCAACAGTGCCATTTTTTCACACCTCCTTATAAGCAGTACAACTGTCATTTTTCACAGCCTGACTGAAATGTGTTTTCACAGTTCCGGCGCAGAATAACGTGGTCACTGTGGGAAATCAGTGTTCAGGACAGATTAAGAAAATGACAGTGGCACTGTTCATGAGCAGATGTCCTAAAATCCCTCTGTTGAAAATTTGGTGAGGAAACTCCATAACATGACTGTGTTAGAAGCGTGCGTTGAACTGTTTCCACGCACCCTTGTAACTTTGCAAATTTGTAATACTGTCATGCCACATTTTCAACAGTGGCATTTATTCACAACTCCTTATGAACACTACAGCTGTCATTTTTCACATCCTGGCTAAAATATGTTTTTGCACTCCTGCCGGACAATAGCACGGTCACTCTGGGAAATCAGTATTTGGGACAGATTAAGATTGACCGAGTGAGAGGGGGAGTGACTGAGCTCAACTGAGCTCTGTCGGGACTGCTGCGGATTTGCTTGTGGGCAGACAAAGGCCTCAACACAAGAGCCCAGTACAAAAGGGCAGTGTGCAGCACTGGGAGAAACAGAACAAGAGAGTGAATGAGGGACGGGGAGTGAGCGAACTCACTGAAGCGCTGTCAGGACGGCTGTGGATTTCTTTGTGGGCAGAAAAAGGCATCAATACAGGCAGGGGCCCAGTACAAAAGGCCAGCCTGCAGCGGTGGGAGAAACAGTATGAGCGAGTGAGACAAGGAGACTTAGTGAGCTCAACGGAGCTCTATCAGAACTGCTGGGATTTCTTTGTGGGCAGAAAGAAGTTGCCATTGCAGGCAGGAGCCCCGTACAAAAGGGCAGCTTGCAGCACCAGGACAAACAGAATGAGCGATGAGAGAGAGAGACTGCATGACCTCAACAGATCTCTGTTGGGACAGCTGCGGATTTCTTTGTGGACAGACAAAGGTGCCAACGCAGCCAGGAGCCCCATACAAAAGCGCAGTCTACAGCGCCAAGAGAAACAGAATGAGCGAGTGACAGAGCGGTAATGAGCGAGCTCAACGGAGCTCTAGTGTCACTGCTGCAGATTTTTTTGTGGGCAGAAAATGTGACAGTGCAGGCAGGAGCCCAGTACAAATGGCCAGCTTGCAGCGCCGGCAGAAACTGAATGCGAGAGTGACAGAGGGGGAGTGAGCGAGCTCAGTGAAGCTGTGTCGGGACTGCTTCAGATTTCTTTCTGGCCAGAAAAAGCCACCAATGCAGGCAGGAGCCCAGTACAAAAGGGCAGCCTGCAGCACCAGGAGACACAGAATGAGCAAGTGACGGAGGGGGAGTCAGTGAGCTCAACGGGGCTTTGTTGGGACTGCTGCAGATTTGTTTGTGGGCAGAAAAAGGCAGCAATGCATGCAGGGGCCCAGTACAAAAGGGCAGCCTGCAGTGGCGGAAAACCAGAATGAGCGAGTGAGTGAGCTCAACAGAGCTGTATTGTAACTGCTGCAGATTTCTTTGTGGGCATAAGAAGGCAGCAACGCAGGCAGGAGCCCAGTAGAAAAGGGCAGCCTGCAGCACCGGCAGAACAGAATGAGCGAGTGAGAGAAAGGGAATGAGTGATCTCAACGGAGCTTTGTCGGGACTGCCATGACATGACTGTGTTACAAGCGTGCATTGAACTGTTTCCACGCACCCTTGTAACTTCGCAAATTTGTAATACTGTCTCGCTACATTTTCAACAGTGACATTTTTCCACAATTCCTTATGAAAACTACAGCTGTAATTTTTCACATCCTGGCTACAATATGTTTTTTGCACTCCTGCCAGACAATAGCATGGTCACTCTGGGAAATCAGTGTTTGGGACAGATTAAGATCAACCGAGTGGTGGGGGGGGAGTGACCCAGCTCAACTGAGCTCTGTCAGGACTGCTGCAGATTTGTTTGTGGGCAGAAAAAGGCCCCAACACAAGAGCCCAGTACAAAAGGGCAGCCTGCAGCACTGGGAGAAACAGAACGAGAGAGTGAGTGAGGGAGGGGGAGTGAGCGAACTCACCGAAGCGCTGTCAGGACTGCTGCAGATTTTCTTTGTGGGCAGAAAAAGGTGTCAGTACAGGCAGGGGCCCAGTACAAAAGGCCAGCCTACAGTGGTGGGAGAAACAGTATGAGCGAGTGAGACAAGGGGACTTAGTGAGCTCAACGGAGCTGTACCAGGACTGCAAGGGATTTCTTTGTGGGCAGAAAAAGTCACCAATGCAAGCAGGAGCCCCGTACAAAAGGGCAGCTTGCAGCGCCAGGACAAACAGAATGAGTGATGAGAGAGGGAGACTGCGTGACCTCAACAAATCTCTGTCGGGACAGCTGCGGATTTCTTTGTGGACAGACAAAGGTGTCGACACAGCCAGGAGCCCCCTACAAAAGTGCAGTCTGCGGCGCCAAGAGAAACAGAACGAGCGAGTGACAGAGTGGTAGTGAGCAAGCTCAACGGAGCTCTAGTGTTACTGCTGCAGATTTCTTTGTGGGCAGAAAATGCGGCAACGCAGGCAGGAGCCCTGTACAAATGGCCAGCTTGCAGCGCCGGCAGAAACGGAATGCGAGAGTGGCAGAGGGGGAGTGAGCGAGCTCAGTGGAGCTGTGTCAGGACTCCTTCAGATTTCTTTCTGGCCAGAAAAAGCCGCCAATACAGGCAGGAGCTCAGTACAAAAGGGCAGCCTGCAGCACCAGGAGACACAGAATGAGCGAGTGAGGGAGGGGGAGTCAGTGAGCTCAATGGGGCTTTGTTGGGACTGCTGCAGATTTGTTTGTGGGCAGAAAAAGGCAGCAATGCATGCAGGGGCCCAGTACAAAAGGGCAGCCTGCAGTGGTGGGAAAACCAGAATGAGCGAGTGAGTGAGCTCAACAGAGCTGTATTGTAACTGCTGCAAATTTCTTTGTGGGCATAAGAAGGCAGCAATGCAGGCAGGAGCCCAGTAGAAAAGGGCAGCCTGCAGCACCGGCAGAACAGAATGATCGAGTGAGAGAAAGGGAGTGAGCGAGCTCAAAAGAGCTTTGTCGGGACTGCTACAGATTTCTTTGTGGGCAGAAAAAGGCGCCAACAGAGGCAGGAACCCAGTATGAAAGGGCAGCCTGCAGTGCCAGGAGAACCAGACTGAGTGACACAGGGGGAGTGAGCGACCTCAACGGAGCTCTGTCAGGACAGCTGTGGATTTCTTTGTGGGTAGAAAAAGCCACCAACACAGGCAGGAGCCCAGTACAAAAGGGCAGCCTGCAGCGCCAGGAGAAACAGAATGAGCGAGTGAGACAGGGGGAGTGAGCCACCTCAATGGAGCTCTGTTGGGACAGCTGCGGATTTCTTCCTCAGCAGAACAAGGTGCCAACACAGGCAGCAGCCCAGTACAAAACAGCAGCCTGCAACACCGGGACAAACAGACTGAGCCAGTGACAGAAGGCCACTGAGCGAGCTCAACAGACTAACGCAATCAACATTCGGCATTGACAAATGCTTGTTATAAATGGGTGTGACATTAGCTGAACTCCATTTGTCTATAACAACTCTTTCGTTAATGGAAGTATTAAATAACAAAGTAAGGGTACCAGATAATTCTTTTGAAAGGTTTTTAATGAATATAGAAGGGATTCCATCAGTTCCAGAAGCTGTACATGATTTTGATTTGTTAATAGCTGTTAATATCTCATTTGCAGTGAAGGAAATTGGTGAAGCTAAAATATTTAAGTTGTTTATACTTGAATCTTCTTTTATTTTAAATATACCTGTGAAGTATTTATTGAATTCATTCGCTATGGTATTTTCATCAAAAATTAGGGTATCCTGTATAACAAGTGGACCAAGCCCAACATTGCTTCCTTTTAGAGACCCAGTGAAATTATAAAACATTTTTTTATGATTTGTTATGTCATTCAGTAACCTTAGTTCTAAATCTTTTTGTTTTGTTTGAGACAAGTTTAAATTTTTGCTATGTTTCATTAGAAAGGTGTTTTTTATAACGATGAAACACTTTCTTTTTCCTTCTGATGTTACTCTTAATGTTCCACCATAGAGGTATTCTCTGTTTCTTACTGTCATATTTTGTGCGTACTGGAACCCAGGTCTCTATACAATAGTTTATTTTAATATGAATGGCTTCCCACATAGGATTGACGTTGAGTCCGTTTAACTCTTGTTCTCAGTCCCAAACTTTGAGAAATCTTTTAATCATTTCGTAATTTGCTTTGTTGAAGTTTTTAATTAATGTGGTACCATAATTATTTATTTTTGAGTTAGTAAAGCTCCATGGGACCATAAAATGATCACTGTTGCCAAGTGGTTCCAGAATTATAGGACTAGAGTCATAATCAGAGATGTTAGTTAATATTAGATCCCGTATGATGTTTATTTCTAGTAGGTTTATTAACTAATTGCTCTTAGTCATTTTGAATGGCATATTGGATCAGTCTGTTGTCCCAGTTTCCTTTTCCAGTTAAAGATGGCCAAAAGCTGGCCCAGTGGCACTGAGGGTTGAGGTCCTGGACGCCACACTTCGCGGCACGCTGGCGACCTGGGTTCGGGAACAGACTCGGGCGTCAGTGGGTCGGCAGGGGAGGATTAGGATTGAGCATCTATAGACTGCTCTCCTGATCATGGGGAGGGCTGGGGAATTTCACCATGCTGTAGCGGCCTCTGGGGATGCCTGGAGGCACTACATGCTGGTGAATAAGTGGGGGGAGCACGGCGGACATCGGCACATTGTGCCCAGACGTCATTGCACGTCTGTGCTCCAGTGGGATCCAAATTAGGTGGTAAATGGCTGGGTGTGACCATGCAGCTTGATAGCCTCACCCTGCCTCGCCGGGAGGACTCTCGTGGAATCGCACTGGGGGGCCCGGGGGCCAGTCTGGCTAGGCAGGGTATGAGGGAGGCCCTCCAGCAGACTGGCCATGGCTGAACCGGACCCCCATCATGTGAGTGAGCCTGGTGCTATCCTGGCAGGTAGGGCCGGTGGCTGGATACCCCCGCCAGTAGTTGCTGCAGTAAGGCAGAAAATAGAGATGTGATAAAAAAAATAAAAAGATGGCCAACAAATGTTGAGTAAGTTAAAATCCTCCAACAGGACATAATCATCCTTTATCGTCATATTATCTAATGTCAGAAATAAATCTTTATTGGCTACAGTATCTAGAGTTGGGGCACGATATCCTAAAACAATTGTTAAAGGTTTTAACAGAGAACTAAATTTTAACCCAGATAAGTTCGCTGTTTGATTGTCCATTGTCTAATAAACAATATTTTAAGTTATTGCTTATATACAATGCAATACCGCCACCTTTTTTCATTCTGATGGTTTTTACTGACTAAAGAGTAACCTGATATCTCAGTGGCCCAGTCTCCATCCGAGAACCAGGTTTCGGTGACCCGCAGATATCAATATTGTCCTTATTTAGTATGTGTTGTAGTTCTAATTTATTACCAAGACTTCTTGCAGTAAGTAATAATATTTTGATTTTAGTGTTGTCAGTGTTATCACTGGTTCTATCTGTAGTTGGAAGTAGCTTGTTAGTTATATTAATCTTGGAAGCAGTATAGTTATTTAAGTCAGGTACTAGTCCTGTATCTACCCCCTTGGAACTAGTTTAAACACTGGTCTATGTATGAGTTAAAATGTCCCCCTAAGAGCGATGTTCCTTTTTACGCTTGCTTGCACGCATGCGCAAGGAACATTTAGGAAGAGTAGCACACTTTGGAGGTGTGCCTCCCCCTTTCAATCCACTGCTCCGTTGAGCAGGTGTGGCGGTCCTGCACCAATGGGTGTGGGAGCTGTGTATGACAGCGGTGGTCTTCGCTTCAAAGAAACCACCGCTGTCCTACAGAGCTCTGTGTCACGCCGCCTCCCAGCGTCACGCCGCCCACCAGCGCCACGCCCCCAAATCTTTGCTGCCACGCTGGGAGCCACCCCAGCGTGGCAACATCCCGTTGTCTGCCGACGGGGGTGCCCAATAACCCGTTGGCTCCTCGGCCTTACCCCCAAGCCATCCTTCTGCCACGCTGGGAGCCCACCCCAGCTTGGCAAACGTCCCGGGTTGTCTGCCGACGGGGGTGCCCAATCCACCGTCGGCTCCTTGGCCCCCCAGCCATCCTTCTGCCGTGTTGTGAGCCCACCCCAGAGTGGCAAACATCCCACGTAGTCTTGTTTTTTTTTTTTCACCTGTAAAGCAAAAACGGTCCCACGGCGCTTCTCCCAGTCCCCCCTCCCACAACCCGCACCCACCCACTGCGCACCCAGCCTCCCCACACCCCCCTCACCCCATACTTACCTCCGGAGCTCAGCGCCATGATCTTCGTGATCGAACACGTCTGCACTCTTCAAAGCCGATCTGCGAACTGAGGAAATGCCGTAAGCTGTATAATGGGCTAGATAGGGTTTTCAACTTTATTGCATATCTCAGGCATATTTTGGAATTTTTGCACCACTAACATGGGGTTTTTGACCCTTTCATGAATGATGTCACTGTCATGGCGTTATTTGGGTTGAAGGGTGATTTCGCAGTCACTGTGCGAAATCACTCCTTCGGACCGAATAACGCCATGACAGTGACATCATTCATGAGAAGGGTCCCAAACCCCATGTTGGAAATTTGCAGCAAAAATTCCAAAATTACTGTTTTATTTAGGCAAGGCTACGCAGTTCCTCACGCAGGCTCGTAGTTATGCGACTTATCAGTTTCACTCCCGATTTTCAACATTGCTATTTTACCACACCTCCTTAGAGCAGTACAGCTGTCATTTTTCACATCCTGCCCAAAACGTGTTTCCGCCCATGTAGCGCACAATGGCACAGTCGGTGTGCGGAATCAATGTATGGGACGCATTAAGAAAATCACGGTGACACTGTTCATTAGCAGAGGTCTTAAAATGGCTATGTTGAAAGTTTGGTGAAACAATTCCTAAAAATGACTGTTTTACGAGCGCAAGCAGTAGTTCCCACGCACGTCAGAGGGTTTGCGAATTTTCAATATTTCCACTCCAGATTTTCAACATTGCCATTTTACCACACCTTCTTATGAGCAGTACAGCTGTCATTTTTCACATCTCACCCAAACGTTTCCGCATGTAGTGCAATGGCACAGTCGATGAGTAAATCAATGTATGGGACATATTAAGAAAATCACAGTGACACTGTTCAGGAGCAGAGGTCTTAAAATGGCTATGTTGAAAATTTGGTGAAAAATTCTTAAAATGACTGTTTTACGAGCATGCATTATGCAGTTCCTACGCACGTCAGACGCTTATGAATTTTCAATATTTGCACCCCAGATTTTCAACATTGCCATTTTACCACACCTCCTCATGAGCAGTACAGCTGTCATTTTCACATCCTGCCCAAAACGTTTCGCCTACCATGTAGTGCAATATGGTGCAGTCAGTGTACAAATCAATGTATGGGACACATTAAGAAAATCACAGTGACACTGATCATGAGCAGAGGTCTTAAAATGGCTGTGTTGAAAATTTGGTGAAAAATTCCTAAAATGACTGCTTTACGTAGTGCATTGCGCAGTTCCCACGCACGTCAGAGTTTGGTAATTTTCAATATTTTACCCAGATTTTCAACATTGCCATTTACCACACCTCCTCATGAGCAGTACAGCTGTCATTTTTCACATCCTGCCCAAAACATGTTTCTGCCATGAAGCGCATAATGGCGCAGTCGGTAATGCCGAACTCAACTAAGGGGACACATTAAGAAAATCACAGTGACACTGTTCATGAGCAGAGGTCTTAAATGGCTGTGTTGAAAATTTGGTGACAAAATTCCTAAAATGACTGTTTTACAAGTGTTCATTGCGCAGTTTCTATGCACGCTCGTAAGTTTGCAAATTTTCAATATTTTCACTCCAGATTTTCAACATTGCCATTTTACCACACCTCCTTATGAGCAGTGCAGCTGTCATTTTTACATCTTGCCCAAAGCGTCATTTTCCGTCCATATAGCGCTATATGGCACTGTCGCTGTGAACTCGGTGTATGGGACACATTAAGAAAATCACAGTGTCACTTTTCATGAGCAGAGATCTTAAAATGGCTATGTTGAAAAATTTGGTGAACAAATTCCTAAAATTAACTTGTTTCACGAGTGTCGTTGTGCAGTTCCTACACGCGCTCGTAAGTTTGCAAATTTTCAATATTTTCACTCCAGATTTTCAACATTGCCATTTTACCACACCTCCTTATGAGCAGTACAGCTGTCATTTTTCACATCCTGCCCAAAACGTGTTTCCGCCTATGTAGCGCACAATGGGGTAACAAAAAGGTCATGCTGAAAATGTATTGTGCAAATACCAGCAATCGCACAGGGCATTAGGGTAAAGCACCATACATGCCAAACACCACTGCAAATACCTGCAATCGAACGTTCGGCATTGACAAATGCTTGTTTTGTTGGGTGTACTCCATCCCAGCAAACTAACTCTTTATGATCTGAAAATTCTTCCCAGTGCTTGATACATTCATAATTTTGTTTGAGGTTCTGCCTTCTTAGCCAGTTATTTACATTTTTTTATTTTATAGTTTAAGTAATCGTGTGCACCAGTAACAGGGAGTATTTCAGAAAAGGCAAACTCACAATTCCTGTCCATCAAGGTATTAGCTAGTCCTACAAATTCCTCTTTTACTTGCTGGGCAGTTTGTTGCATGATGTTGTTAATACCAGCGTGAATGATGACTGATGGTTTCTGTCCCCATTCTGAAGTATCTGTTTGGACATTCTTGTAATGTCTCTAATCTTTGCCCCTGGAAAGTATGACATTGCCCTGTTGGCTTTATCTTGGTCACATATCTTCCTATCTAGGTGTTTTACTATAGAATCTCCTAATAGGTAAACTTGTTAGGGTTCTGGGGTTGTTTCCGGTTCTATATCCATAAGATTTATATTCCCTTCTTTAGATGATTCAAGTGGTTGTGCATTGTTACTATTATCAGGTAGGGTATTGGACCCAGTGCCAGGGGATGAGGGAGAGGGTATTAAGTTTTCTATTTGATCACTCAATAAGTCAAAATGGTTGTGGGTAAGGATGGCAAAACCTTCAGCCCTTCTCCCCTTTTTTGGTATCTTTGAACTCCTTATTTGGTACCATTCATCATTATTCTGGCCAGGGTCAACCTCCTTGCCCTTTTCCTATTAGTAAGTGCACTGTTTGTGATGTTATTACTGATCAGTACTTCTCTCAGACCCGGTTGATTTACAGAGTTAGAGAGTGGTATAAGGGGCTCATGATATTCTGGACTTAATGCCAGAAAAGAGCTGTGGTTCATGCTATTAGTTGTAGCAGTGGTGTCATGTCTTTCCCTTTGATATGAGTTATTCATTCGAGTTGCCATCTGTTTCTGACTTTCTTCTAAATGTATAAGTCTTGCATTAAATACACTTATTTCTTGTATTATATCTTTGTTTTGGTTACATTTAGTGCATATGAATGTTATGTCGCTAGGTATTACTGTTTGAAAGCAGAACATAGTACAGGAGTTGCATTTAAATCCCTACTCTGCCACTGTTTGTTAGTATTTCATTCATTTTCTAAATATGTTATGGTAGGACTGAGGTATTTGGAGTGATTGGTGCAAACTTTATAGGTAATAAACCACATAGTTCTACTGTATAGGTTACTGGGTTCAATAATATAGCTGCTGTACAAATAAAGTTCTTAGATGAGTATAAATCTTACCAGTACCAATTGACTAGGCCCACTGGTACCTTGTGTAGTTCTAACACCACGTGACCCGCTAAACACGCAAAACATGCGTGGAGATGTGCAAGTCTTAGCTTGCATTGCCATGTGCTCACCCTGCTCGCTAAGAGCTATAAAATATAGTGTTCTTGTGACCCGGAGGTAGCTCCCAGGGGTCATGAACTAAAGCACTGTTCCCGAGTGTTTAAACTTCAAAATTATAGTCCCCAAAAGCTTTAAAGTGCTGTTAGCAGCCTGCAGTATACTTTAAAGTAAAAAGAACTGTTGGATTCACCGAGTGGTAGTTTTCTCAAAGTAACCCCTAGGTGGCACTATCCCAAGGGCTACTACCCCTGCCTGCTTGGCTAGTAGCAGGTTAAGGGGCCTGAGTTCTGAAATGGGTGCCTCTACCCGGAAGTCAGGGTTGGTAGTGGTCAAGCTAACCTGGGCACAGCCCTCCGGGACACTGTAACCCCCCCCCTTTCTTACTAGTGGCCAGAACAATACACAATAATCACTTTCACAATACCCCTGATATACCACACAAGTACCTACACTGTTTGCACTTACCACCAGGGCTTTCCTTTGGCCTGGCCCTGGGGACCCCCTGTAAAACAAGGTTATACACAGCAAATAACAGCAGTACAGTACTCTTGCACAAACTGGAACCACAGTCAGGGTAAATGCAAAAAAGAGTTAGATCTGATTTATTTAAGGGACTTGAACAAGGGAGGGGCATAATCAGGTTAATTTGCTTAAAGGCTGTATCAATCAAACATTTATTCATGCACTTCAGGGTCCATAAACAGTCACACACTCTGGGTACCCAGATAGAGAATGGTGGGCTAGCCAGGAACGTTGCAGCTGGCTGGGGCCCTGTGATGGAAGAAAACAACATGCACAACACACCCTATTTGTAATCCAGAGCTGGAGGGCTCAGTTCGTGAAAAGAAAACAACAAGACAGTCAGATGACACATTTTTAGATTAGGCTGTTGTTGCAGGGAGCTACCCTGATGATTACTCATGATACCCAAGACTGGAACACAGGCTGGACGAAAATTGAGACAGCAGGTGGTTAATCTGGAGTGCCAGGAGAAGCAGGGCCCACACGAATCGCTGAGGCATTGTTCCTGTTCAAGCGTGGAGCAGGGGGCTGATCACCAGGCAGTTCTCTTGTTGATGGCTTTCTCTGTGCAGTGGGTAGTCTGGCTGGGCCAGTGTGGCAAGGCCCAGGCCAAATGAAGACAAATTCAGATATAGTCCATTTGGGGCTGGATACAGCTTCCAGCAAGCAGAACACAGTTCACACAGTGGGTGACCAAATCATGACCCACTTCCAATACACAGCACATTTACATGTAAGGAAATTCTACTGTACCAGGCAAACTGCTCTCCAGTCACGCTCGCAAGGTCTCTGCACAAACCGGGGATTCAAAAGCAGCTGGAAATCCTGACAGGCCGATCCAATTCAGCAAAATCTTTGGTCTTCTTCAGGTATGAACCTGGTAAAAAAAATCAGTGGCTTACTTCATTCTCACAAACTTGGATTTAGTCCAAAATAATTCTCTTCTCTCCCTCTCAGGGGCAGCCGGCAGACATGCAGGCCAAAACTCAGCCCTTTCACAGTTCTCCCATGCAAACCTACACAGAACTACTGCCCAAATCACTTGAGCTGTTCTCATTTCACTTCCCCATTCAGAACTGACTGAAACAGCAGGCAGCTTGGGGATTTCCCTCAGATCCAAAAGATTTGGTTGGCTTATCTGTTTGTCAGTCACAACAGAGGCTCCCCCTTCAGGTGCAAAAAGGTGCCAAAAGCCCAAAACTACAATTCCTACAGATTTTGACTCCAGACAGTTCCTGTAGTCCGGCTCCATTTTAGGTCCCACTAGACTGACTGGTCCAATTCGGCAGTTCCGGGCCAAAATGCTGGGGATAAACAAAACAGTCCTTCCTTCAAAGAAGGCAGGTTAGACAGACTACATTACTATTACTACTCTAATGGATGATCAGCAAACAGTTACATCTATTAACAGGACTCCCTCTGCGCAATTAGCGATGGCAGAAATGGAGCGATTACCTGGCAGCCCAGCTGGGACTCGAGCATGACAACACTCAGCCCCTTCCCAGATTAATTCTTGCTGCAATCTAGGCAGCTCTTAAAGCGACAGTATGTAGAGGCTACACAGACACTCTTTGGCAATAATGATTAACTGCTAAACGCAGGACACCAGCATGGCAGTGAGCATTTAGGCAAGCTCATGGAAGACTTTTCGGGGAACCCCCATTTGTAGGGGGGTTTACACCCTTCCCTGACTGGGAAAACTTGGCGTCCACATCAAGTCCGTACCATCATAACATTGAAAATGCAACATATACAAGACATTTATACCATTAGCATGCTATACAAGTACTATCTGATTCATCAATTGGCATAACTTGTTACTTTACTATACATTTCAATGTACTCCACTATATCATTTCCATTCTGACAATACATTATGCATATTTCACATGGGTAAATTGAACATTACTATACAGAACCATGTAATAACTTCTTGTACTCTAAACAATGCAAGAGGGGGCCCGTCCCTATCAGCTAACTTGGAGCTGGATGGGGCAGGGGCACCATGGTGAGCGGGCAGAACACGTAACCCGGAATGGGCCGTCAAACTCAATTTGGGCAGTGAGCTCTGAGAGACATAAACACCTTTGTGGACTACGTTGAGAGGCAAATCCACTGGCCTCCCGGGGGAATCATAACTGAAGTGCACCACTGGCTTGACAACTTGGACAGTCTTTCTGGGGTGAACAATCACAGTTTCTGTACTTTCAGCAATGGTCTTGGAGCTTTCATCACTTGTGAGGGGTGCCTCTGCATGAAGGAGAATGTCCAAGCTGGGAGCACTGTCAGCTCCTTGTTCTGTAGGCTCTGGTTCCACAACACTTGGCTCATTTTGTGAAGGTTCAGGCGCAATCAAACTTTGAGGCACTGAAAGGGGTCTGTCAATACTCTCATATTGTTCCTCAGGTTCTGGTGTGTCACCAGAGAGACTCAAACCATCAGCCCCTTCTTCGGGCAATTCACACAGTTCCACAAAACACAGTGAGTCCGTGACCTCAGATGTAAGGCTTGGCACTTCACTCTCAGGGAGCATTGGCTCCAAGGACGAAGCTGGGGGGTTAGACAGTCCAGAAGGCCCAGCTTCATCCTCGCAATTAGTAATAGGATTTCCTCGAAACAGCTGACTCAGTTCATAAGAAGGGTAATAGGCATAGTCGCACTCACTTTCGTCAGAAGTGGACTGATGGTCACTATCATTCTGGGCCTGCTGCAGAGGAAACCTTAAATCTGTGACCACTGGGGTAGGTTGACTCTGTCTCTTTTTTGCAGCAGCACGAGTCACTGGCCCAGGGGTTCAATTTCTGGGGGTTCAGCCTCAATCATGACTTGGCCGATAGGTAGCAAGTGGTTACGGTGCATGTTCTTGACAGCTTTGGAGTTGTTCTCTGGGCACATCTTGTACACAGACAAATCATCATCTTTCCAACTACTACATGGGGAAGATGGTGCCACAAATTAACAATTTTGTGTTTACCATGCAGTCCCAAATTGCATAAGAACACACGGTCTCCAGGTCGAAGCTTTTGAGCCTTTACTTTTTTATCATGCCTCTCTTTGTTAGCTAGATTTCTCTTGGCGGCCATTGTCTGGGCCAGTTGATAGGCATGGTTCAATTGAGCTTTCAATTTTTGTACACATTGTAAGTAGTTTTCAGCTTGGACCCCATCTGGAGAGACCCCAAAACTAACATCAACTGGCAGCCGGGCCTCTCTCCCGAACGCGAGGCAGTAGGGGGAGAACCCAGTAGCATCATTTTTTATGCAATTGTATGCGTGTACCAAGGTGCTAAATCTGTTGGCTCCATTTATGCTTGTCTTTTGGGTGGTTAGTGCCCAGCATGTCTAGAAGGGTGAGGTTAAAATGTTCTGCTTGAGGGTCTCCCTGCGGGTGATAGAGGGTGTTTCTTGACTTTCACACCTCCCCACAGAGAGAAAGCATTTCTTTGATTAGTCGACTCTCAAAGTCTCAGCCCTGGTCAGAGTGGATCCACTGGGGGGCACCACACTGGATGAAGAAATTTTTCTCTAGCACCTTGGCCACGGTAGATGCCTTTTGATCTTTGGTTGGAAAAGCTTGTGCATATTATGTGAAATGATCCGTAACCGCTAACACATTGCCAGTGTTCTGCTGATCAGGTTCTAAACACAAGAAGTCTATGCAGACTAGTTCCATGGGGGTGCTGGTAGTAATATTAACAAGGGGGGCAGCCCTCTGAGGCAGGGCTTTTCTTTGCAGGCAGCAACTACAAGTCTTTACATGGTGCTCAACATTGGCTCCCATTTTGGGCCAGTAAAAGCGAGATCGTACCAGGTCAAGGGTTCTGTCAATACTGAAGTGCCCCATGTGATTGTGGAGGGACCTCGGTACCAAATCTTTAAAGGCCGTGGGCAGGACCAATTGTTGCTTGTCTACATTGCCACTATGATCTACTGTCTCTCTATACAACAACTGATTGAGTAACTTCAATCTGGGGCTTTCTTTAAACAATAAAGCAATTTGCACGTCAGTGGAACGTAACTGAGACACATCTTTCACCACACGCAGGGCATCAAGTGCTTGCTGAATCATAGGATCTTGGGACTGACCCAACTGAATGCTGTCATTGTCAAATTGAGGTAGTACACTAATATCTAGAGCAGAGAAGTGGCAATAAGCAGCAGGTATGCAGGTGTCAGAAGGGCCCAAGCAATCTACTAAACAGTCCACTGTGTCCACAGACATCTGTTCATCTCTATCAAACTTTTGGCACCATGCTCGAATGTCAGGTTCAGACAGCCTGACCCAATCACTCTTGGAAGTGGGCCTACGTGATAGGGCGTCAGCATCAATATGGTTCAGGCCCAGTCTGTATTCGACAGCATAATCATAGGTTGATATTGCAGAAAGCCACCGGTGCCCAGTGGCGTCTAACTTAGCTGAAGTCTGTATGTAGGTCAACGGGTTATTGTCAGTCTTCACCAATATCTTTGCCCCATAGAGGTATTCATGAAACTGGTCAATGATGGCCCATTTTAGCACAAGGAACTCCCAACTTATGCACAGGGTAGTTTGGTTCAGGCGGGGTCAAGCTTCTACTGGTGAAAGCTACTGGTCTCAGGCCATCCTCATGGTCTTGATACAGCAATGCTCCTAGACCCTGCAGACTAGTGTCCGTATGCAGCACAGAGGGTTTGGTGGGGTCATCATAGGCGAGGATGGGGGTGTGGGTGAGCTGGTATATGATCTCATGGAAGGCTGCTTCACAGTCGGGTGTCCAGCAGGGGGCCAGAAGAGTTCACCTGAGTGGAAGTATACTTTTTCTGGTTCTTTAACGGACCCTTTTTTGTATTTACGATTGGTAGGAGGGTAACCCTGGGTAAGGTTCAAGAGTGGGCAAATCACCTTGGAATGGTCTTTCTTGAACCTGCGGTAGTAGCCACAGAACCCCAAGAAATGTTGTAGTTCTTTCAGACTATGGGGCCGGGGTCAAGTATTCAGTGCTTCAACCTTACTGGGATCAGTCTCTATCCCTTTTGTAGATACTATGTGCCCCACATATTTCACGGAGGTTTGGAAAAACTGGCACTTGTCAATGGACAGCTTGAGGCCGAAGTCTTCCAGTCGGTCTAGGACTTTAAACAGTCGGTTCTCTTGCTCCTCTAAGGTGCTCCCAAACACAATGACATCATCCGAGTACACCGGGGCATTCCAGCAAATTCATATCTCTCACCGCACGTTCCATCAGTCACTGAAAGGTGGCCAGGGCACCCGATATCCCCTGTGACATCCTCAGAAACTCATAGAACCCCAGTGGACAGACAAAGGCTGTTTTCTCATGGTCTTCTGGGGCCATCGGGATCTGGTAGTATCCGCTGCAAAGATCCAACACCAAGAACCATTTGCTCCCATTCAAGCAATCCAGGGCATCTTGTATACGAGGCATAGTGTATTAGTCTGGGATGGTCTGCTGGTTCAGGGTTTGATAATCAACACACATCCTCACAGACCCATTCTTCTTATGCAGAACCACAATGGGAGAGGCGTATGGGCTCCTGGATTCTGGTATCATGCCAGCAGCGGGCATTTCCTGCAGGTGTCTTCTCACATCATCTGTCTGCTGGGGCTAGGTGTCGGGACCTCTCTCAAAATGGCCATTCATCGTGCAGGTGTATGTGATGCTCCGCACTCTGGACACATCACACATCCCAGTCCTTCAAGGAAAACACTTGGTCTCTCTGGGTAAGTCTCTTGCTAATTCTAGCCTTCCATTCAGCTGGCAACGGGGAGTCACCAAAGTCAAACAAGTCTGGGGTCACTTTCTCCTTCTCACCAGGGTGCTTGTTGCTGGGCAATACTGCAGTGTCTGCGCAGTGTACCGTAGCTAGGGTGCACCCTCTGTTCACCCGGATCTTCCGATCTGACACATTGTGAATCTGGACCATCGCTCATCGTGCATAGGCATGGGCATGAGCAGGCAAGATGCTGGGCTTGACCAATAATCCTTCTGGCAATTTTCCATTGCTTGGCGCATCCAACATCAGTATTTTGTTCTTGACATCTTTCCGGAGGTGGACCTCCCCTTGAATGGTACACTGGACGTTAGGGGCCAGTACCATTGACTCGGGATCCTTCTTCCACACGATCCCCACCGGTTCATCCTGGTCTACTTCCTCGGGTTTCTGTTGCAAATCATAGGCCCTCTTGATCAGAGCCGGAATTCTCAGGGCCCTCCCAGTCCGTCACCCTTGTTTCTCATAACAGAGTTGTGCCAGTCTCCTAAACATATGTGCGTTTGTCCCAGTTAACAGGGGGACCCCATCATACAGTCCGGTGAGGGGACACACTAGGGCCAATGTCTCTACTCGCTCCTCTACACCAGTTACAGTTGCAGGAAAAGACAACCAGAGTTGGACATACCCTAGGTAGGGATAAGAGTTGTCGCTCAGTCTCCACACATGTAGTCCTTCCAGGGATTGCAAAGACACATCAGATAAGTGTTTGTCATACCAGTCCTGGAATACAGTGGTCACTTGCGACCCACTGTCAAGCACAGTCCGAGTATGAATACCATTCACAGTCACCGTAGTCTCCATTGAAGGGCCCACTATTTTGGACCAGTCTGGAGAGGCAGTAGCAGAGGCCTGGACAGACAATTTAGCCACAAAGAAATTTGAATGAGGGTTTCTTGAACCCTCACTGTGGTCATTTCAGGCACCCCTTGGCCATTGATTTGCTTTTCGGAGCTCCACTTGGAGTTTGTTTACTACTCTTTCCAAGTCCTTCTGAGACCGGTATTCTCTTTTCATATGGCCATCCTAGACTCCTGGGTCATCCTGGGAGAGAACATCATATGAGGAACTGAAGCAGTAGTAAGAGATTGGGGTCTAGTATCTGCTTGTAGTGGTGAGAGTGGTGCAACGTGTCTTAACAGTTCCTTTAGATGGCAGTCAATCTGGTGATCTCAGCCTTGGAGCCACCCTCGGTAGCGGGTGCCTGAGGGTGCACCCCACCCTCATGACAGTCATGTCCTGAAAGGGACTAGAAACTTGTTCCATGGGGGAAACCCTTGCAGAGGCACCCATCTTCGATTCTCGGACTTCCTTTAGTTGCTCGTCTTTCCAATGCTGGGCCTGGGGTGGGAAGTCCTTTGCATTCTCAGAGTGCTCGTTAAGTGCCGACTTTTGCCCCTGAGTTTTACTTGGCAGATCACTCTCGGTCACTTGTGTAGCAGATATGGGTGCAATTCCCCCATGGGTTTGCCTTTGCTCAACCCCCCAAATTTCTTTCTTTAGCTCGTCATAGGAGGGGGATGATTCCAGTCGGGTGGCAAGGTGCAACTGAAGCAGTAACTATTCTGAAAACGGAGCAAACTTAAGGATCCAGTCAAGCCTAGTTCAGTCTAATTCAATTGACGGCAAACTACCCTTTTTGAGGCGCTCTTGTAACAGCTTTTCAAGCCGAGGTTCATACACAGACAATGGCCCCTGTGGGTACTGCTAAGCATTTCTTTCTGTCCACCACAGATCCTCATCTGAATCCGGGCTCCCATACGCATTCTCCAATGCATCAAGATAGTCCTGTGCAGTTGCTTCGGGGTTATTGGCCCACTTGTCATGGATGGTAGTCAGGGCAGGATCTCGAAGGCTCTCGCTCAACCTCTTTCATTTCTCTGCTTCTGAGAATTGCCATTCAAGTACTAGAAGGGCAACATAGTCTATCCAGGTCTCCCAGTCATCCTCCCCATGGGGGGTGGGGAGGGTGTCCGAGAAGATTCTCAGCCTTCGGTAGGAGTCATGACTAATGGCAGGTACAGATATGGGGACCAGCATTGGTGTGGGCACAGAAGGCGGGGCAGTAACAGGTGCTGGAGTGGGTGTTGGGGAAGAAACACCTCCAAGTGGCAGGAATAGTTTCTTAAAGTCCTCTACGGTTTTCCCTTCCTCCAGCAACAACTTAGCAAATTTCTCCTCAAAAGTCTGAGATAATGGTGGGAGCTCATCCTCCCCCGGGTCTTTACTGTCTTTTGTTATTACTCTTCAGGCAGCTGGAACCCTTTCTGGGGCAATAGTCTGGGGCACTTTAGAGCTGTCCACGAGGTCACTACACTCTATCAAGGCTATGAAAATTTGGGCGATCACATCAGCCTGTCGACCCACCACATACAGGGTTTTTTAAACAATCAACTTTGGAGAGTGCTTCCGCTACAGTGCCTTTACTGGTACCCAGGGGAAAATCAAGTATAAGTAGATCATTTTAGGGGATGATCTCCTGCCCAGTACACCACCCCAACAACTGGTGTGCAGCCATTTCTACTGGGGTAGCCATTAATCTCCAACAATAATTCATAATTTTTGGCCACTAGGAGGCACAAAATCTCAGCAGTGAGCCTCCAATATGTAACCCCTAGGTGGTGCTATCCCAAGGGCTACTATCCCTGCCTGCTTGGCTAGTAGCAGGTTAAGGGGCCTGAGTTCTGAAACGGGTGTCTCCACCCAGAGGTCAGGGTTGGTAGTGGTCAAGCTAACCTGGGCATAGCCCTCCGGGATACTGTAACCCCCCCTCTTTCACAATGCCACTGATACACCACACAAGTACCCACACTGTTTGCACTTACCACCAGGGCTTTCCTCTGGCCTAGCCCTAGGGACCCCCTGTAAAACAAGGTTATACACAGCACATAACAGCAGTACAGTACTCTTGCACAAACTGGAACCACAGTCAGGGTAAATGCAAAAAAGAGTTAGATCCGATTTATTTAAGGGACTTGAACAAGGGAGGGGTGTAATCAGGTTAATTTGCTTAAAGGCTCTATCAATCAAACAGTTATGCATGCACTTCAGGGTCCATAAACAGTCATACACTCTGGGTACCCAGATGGAGAATGGTGGGCTAGCCAGGAATGTTGCAGCTGGTTGGGGCCCTGTAATGGAAGAAAACAACATGCACAACATACCCTATTTGTAATCCGGAGCCGGAGGGCTCAGTTCGTGAAAGGAAAACAACAAGACAATCAGATGACACACTTTTAGATCAGGCTGTTGTTGCAGGGAGCTACGCTGATGATTACTCACGATACCCAAGGCTGGGCACAGGCTGGATGAAAATCGAGACAGCAGGTGATTAACCTGAGTGCCAGGAGAAGCAGGACCCACATGAATCGCCGAGGCGTCGTTTCTGTTCAAGCGTGGAGCAGGGGGCTGATCCCCAGGCAGGTCTCTCGTCGATGGCTTTCTCTGTACAACGGGTAGTCTGGCTGGGCCAGTGTGGCAAGGCCCAGGCCAAATAGAGACAAATTCAGATATCGTCCATTTGGGGATGGATACAGAGAACACAGTTCACACAGTGGGGAACCAAATCACGACCCACTTCCAATACACAGCAAATTTACATGTAAGGAAATTCTACTGTACCAGGCAAACTGCTCTCCAGTCACGATCGCAAAGTCTCTGCAGAATCCGGGGATTCAAAAGCAGCTGGAAATCCTGACAGGCTGATTGCATTCGGCAAAATCTTCGGTCTTCTTCAGGTATGAACCTGGTAAAAAAAAAATCAGTGGCTTACTTCGTTCTCACAAACTTGAATTTAGTCCAAAATAATTCTCTTCTCTCCCTCTCAGGGGCAGCTGGCAGATATGCAGGCCAAAACTCAGCCCTTTCACAGTTCTTCCATGCAAAACTACACAGAACTACTGCCCAAATCACTTGCGCTGTTCTCATTTCACTTCCCCGCTCAGAACTGACTGATACAGCAGGCAGCTTGGGGATTTCTCTCAGATCCAAAAGATTGGGTTGGCTGATCTGTCTGTCAGTCACAACAAAGGCTTCCCTTCAGGTGCAAAAAGGCACCAAAAGTCCAAAACTACAATTCCTACAGATTTTGACTCCAGACAGCTCCTGTAGTCTGGCTCCATTTTGGGTCCCACCAGACTGACTGGTCCAATTCAGCAGTTCCAGGCCAAAATGGTGGGGATAAACAAAACAGTCCTTGTTGCAAAGAAGGCAGGTTAGACAAACTACGTTATTATTACTACTCTAATGAATGATCAGCAAACAGTTACATCTATTAACAGGGCTCCCTCTGCGCAATTAGCGATGGCAGAAATGGAGCAATTACCTGGCAGCCCGGGCGGGACTCGAGCATGACAACACTCGGCCCCCGCCCAGATTAATTCTTTCTGCAATCTAGGCAGCTCTTAAAGCGACAGTACATAGAGGCTACACAGGCACTCTTTGGCAATAATAATTTACTGCTAAACGCAGGACACAAGCCTGGCAGTGAGTATTTAGGCAAGCTCATGGAAGACTTTTCGGGAACCCGCATTTGTAGGGGGGTTACATTAATAGAGTAACAAGCTACACACTCCTCCTCCTACTTCTTGTGTAAACAGGAATCAGGGCTCCAAGTTTTAAAATACAAAATTAGAGCTTACAGAGCTTACAGCAAGCCCCCGCCAGCCTTCTCCCCATTGTCAGCGCTGCCCCCATCAGACGCAATACAAGGCTCACTGCCAACCCCTCATTTCTTATCCCCCGCTGTAGAACATCCCTTGGCCAAAGATCCTTCTACTACCGTGCCCCACTTTGGCTAAATGCGTTACCTCCGCCGCTCTCTCTGACCCATAGCATCTACCATTTCAAATCAGGCCTCAAAGCTCAACTTCTTGAATCTGCCATATGTGACTGTGGCTAGCCCTGCCCCAATGCTTGTTTTCCCGTACCCTCCCTTCCTCCGACTAGGTCTCTATAGATCCACGTATAAGCCTTGCCTTCTTGTCTTTCTCTTGCCTTCATGTCTTTTCTATTTCAAGTGACCTACAGACTGCTGCCTACGTCTGTCACCAGTTTATCTAAGTTAATGCCTGGACTGTGTCTCCAGTACTGTATAGTCAATAATGATTGTCTGTATGTTATTCCTGTACTTGTTTACCCTCCACCCCCTGTATCTGATGTGGAGCCTTTGCAAAAGAGTCTGTGACTCAAAGGATTGTAATTCCGATTCTATTCAATAAATAAATAAATAAATAAATAAATACACAGTAAAACACAGTTCAAACAGTAAAATAGTATATTCTAAATGCTGCTGTTGAAAGCAGTGCAAGGCAGGCTTCCATAGTAAGAGCCCCTGGAACAAACATTCAGATATAGTGCTCTTGTGACCCGGAAGTAGCTCCCAGGGGTCACGAACTAAAGCGCTGTTCCCAAGTGTTTAAACTTCAAAATTATAGTCCCCAAAAGCTTTCAAGTGCAGTTAGTAGCCTGCAATATACTTTAAAGTAAAAACAACTGTTGGATTCACCGAGTAGTTTTCTCAAAAGAGTAACAAACTAAACACTCCTCTTCCTACTTCCTGTATAAACAGGAATCAGGGCTCCAAGTTTTAAAATAAAAAAGCAGAGCTTACAGAGCTCTAAATACACAGTAAAAGACAGTTCAAACAGTTAAATAGTATATTCTAAACACTGCTGTTGATAGCAGTGCAAGGAAGGCTTTTAAAGTGACATAGTGACTAAGGGACATAGTAGCAAAATGCCTAGTTTTGTTATGCAGTATCTCTAGCAGGTCTGTTTTGGACCTACTTAGGGACTGCAGGATTGGGGCAGCCTAGGTGAGTTTTTGAAGAGGGATATTGTTTGCTGTTGCCAGTCTAGAGTCCGAGATGAGGTGGCAATTTAGTCTAAATAGAAGACTCAATTTTTGGTGGATAGTTCTGGTAATCTGATCCACCTGTGCTTGAAGATGAAACTTTGTTCTAACAGTAGCCAAAGGTATTTGATCATATCCACAACCTTAGTCATAGCCCTGAAGAGGTTATGGGGGGCAGATGACTTCTAATAGGGCATAGTTGTTTGGATCCAAATTGGACTGCCTTTGTCTTTTAACATTTAATAATAGATTACTTGACAAGATCCAGTTTTAGCTGGCCCAGTGGTGCTGAGGTTGAGGTGCTGGACGCTACACCTCGCACCACGCTGGTGGCCCAGGTTCGGGAACAAGTTCGGGCCGCCGGGGGTCGGGTGGGGAGGGTTGAAGATGAGTGCCCCTGTGGTGCTCTCCTCCTCAGGTAGGACGGGATGGATTGTCCCAGCATGCTGGTAGGCCCCAGTGGAGACCAGAGGTACTACATCAAACCATGGAAAGCACATATACAGCGTGGATGACGCCGTCAGGGTTGCCGTGCACCTGGACATCGACGTACACCATGTAGGGAGGGAGTGGAAGGGGGAAGCACACAGAACAAGGAAACCAATGGCACCATGGGCAGGCGATGGCACCTGTCCCCCATGCCCCATGCCGGGCTAACCCCGACTGACCTTCTAGGTCCTCCGTTCCCCAGCCCTACCCTGTAGCCAGAGTCTGACTAAGTGTACCCAAGATGAGGGGGTGACCCACCCCGGGTGGGTCAAACCGGGGGTGCTGGCTACAGGGAGGGGGAGGAGAGAGGAGATTCAGATCGGGGGGGGGCTTCAGGCAGGGCAGAACAAAGGACTAGGATGCCGGAGGGAGGCTCCATGGCGATGCAACTGGAGGGAAATAAATTCAAAAAAAAAAAAAAGATCCAGTTTTCTAAGGTTTCAAAGTCGGATTGCAGCTGGGAGAGCCAAGATGTCATGAGAGCTCGTGTAAAGGACGTCATTATTTGCATACAATAAGAAATGACTGCTGGTACAGTGTTTGCCCAGGTCATTGATAAATAAGGAAAACAGAAGAAGGCCTAGTGTAGATTCCTGGGGTACACCATCTGAGATTGGCAGTTGGGTAGAAATGGTACCCCTCCATCTGACAACTTAGGTTCTATGAGAGAGAGAGTGAGTAAACCAGGTGAGCGAGTGGAAGTCGAGGCCAAGTTGTTTCAGCTTACTGATGAGAAGCTCATGACTAACCAAGTCAAAGGCCTTGGTGAGGTCTATAAATATGGACCCTGAAGGGATGCCATTGTTGAGTGCTTGTAGTATATCCGTTGTAAACTTAATAAACGCAGTGTCCATGCCGTGGTTGCATCTAATACCATGCTGCTGATTGAATAGTAGGTGATGCAATTCAAGATATTTCTTCAACTGATTATACACCAGCCTTTCCTGAAGCTTTGCTAGAATGCAAAGGAGGGAGATAGGACTATAGATGTCCACTGATTCCCTGAATCTACTTTTGTGAATAGGGTTGACGACTGCTTCTTTCCACTTTTCTGGGATTTGACCAGCAAGGAAAGATTTATTAAACAGCATGGTGACTGGGGACACTATGGCTGGGGCAGCTGCATTCAGTAGCCTAGGTTCCAGACTGTCAGGGCCTGCTGAGCTACTGGGCTTTGTTTTCTTGAGCAGGGTAAGTACCTAATTTCTAGTTACTAATCAGAGGTGACATTTTTTGGGAGGGGACCAGGTCCAGAGGGACTTGAGGTGGCGGAAGGCGGGACAGAGGACCCATTTTTATGTTGGCTTGCGTGCCAGCCAACATCTTGCGGTAGTAGCAGATTTGGAGGCATGGTCACTGTTGGGTGAATGCAGGGCACGCATCAGTAGGTGCATCCCTCATTCCCCAATCAGCCAGCAGCAGGCGCTGACATCATGAATCCCTAACGTGGACACCAGATCTAAGAAAAGGTCCGCTGCAATGAGATTAAAGCTGTCATGTAGCGTAACCACAACATGCCTCCGGACGAGCGCACAACATGGCGGCATTGACTGCCACCGCCGCCTGTCACAGTGTTGACAGAGGAGCCAACTCCCCATCGGCATAAAGACCCCCTCTCATTTAAAATGTATGTCGAGGGGGTGCCCAATCCCCCCTCGGCATCATGCGCTCCCCAACAGTTTTTCTTTGCCGACTGGGGGCCCAATCTGAATCGGTGTTAGTCCCCGTCCCATTTATTTTGCGGCAGGGGGCCCTCCTGTTAACACTAATGTCCCCCGGCTTTTTTGTTCTGCGCACGGGGTGCCCAATCCCGACGCGTGTCCCCCCTTGTATCCCCCTTGGTATGTGCCGATGGGGGTTCCCAATATCCCGTTGGCTACAGCATCCCCCAAATAAAAACACTTAGGTGTACGCTGGGAGCCTACCCCAGTGTACCAAATCTCCAGCAAAGGAGAAACCATCGCCAATTTTTTTTTTGTAAACCTGTAAAAAAGCGGTTCCTCGCAATCTCCCTGCCTCCACAACCTCGCCCACCCTCTGTGCCCCTGCCTCCCCACACACTCCCCACACCATGCCCACCTCTGGAGTCCAGCCCGGGACAATTTTGGTGGACGGAACCGTCTGCACTCTTCTAAGCTGACTGCGAACTGAAGAAATGCCGGTAAGCTGTATAATGGCATAAATAGGGTTTTTTTCAACTTTGGTGCATATCTCAGCCATTTTTGGAATTTTGGCACCACATTTTCAACATGGGGTTATTGGGTCCCCTCCTCATGAATTCAGGCACTGTCATGGCGTTATTCGGTCCTGAAAGGTGATTTCGTGGTCACTCGTGGAATCACCTTCGGGACCAGTAATGGCGACAGTGCCACTGTTCATAGTGGGGCTCTCAAAAACACTATGTTGCAAATTGATGAAAAATCAAAAATGACTGTTTTACGAGCGTGAGTTGTGCAGTTTCCACGCACGCTTGTAATTTTGTGAATTTGTAATGTCTTCACTCCAGATTTTCAACACTGGCATTTTTCCACACCTCCTTATGAACTGTACAGCTGTCATTTTACATATCCTGGCCAAAATGTGTTTTCACATGTCCGGCGCAGAATAGCGCTGCTGGTGTGCGAAATCTGTTTTCCGGGCAGTTTGAAGAAATGATGGTGGCACTGTTCATGAGAAGATTTCCTAAAATGCCTATGTTGAAAATTTGGTGATGAAATTCCATAAAATTACTGTTACAAGTGTGCATTGCACAGTTTCCTCGCACCCTTGTAACTTTGCAAATTTACAACATTTTCATGCCGCATTTTCAACACTGGCATTTTTTTACACCTCCTTATGAACAGTACAGCTGTCATTTTTCACATCTTGCTCTAAATGTGTTTTTGCACCTGTGGTGCACAATGGCGTGGTCACTGTGCGAAATCAACGTTTCAGACAAATTACCAAAATCACAGTGCCACTGTTCATGAGGGGAAGTCCCAAAATGCCTATGTTAAACATGTGGTTAAAAATATCCCCCAAATAATTGGGTTATGGACGTGTGTTGCACAGTTTCTATGTATGCTCATACCTTCATCAATTTTTTATATTTTCACTCTAGATTTTCAACTTTGCCATTTATTTACATCTCCTCATGAACAATACAGTTGTCATTTTCCACATACTCCCCAAAATATGTTTTCATTCCTGTGTCGTCAAATGGCATAGCCGCTGTGCAAAACCTCCTTTCAGCTAACAAACTGATAGTGCCGCTTTTCATGAGGTGGGCTCACAAAAAGCCCATGTTGAAAATTTGGAATGAAAATATCAACAGACACCTACAGTGTTACGGTTTCCAACTGTAGCACCCCACTCTGTAGAGACTGACAGGTGTCAGGGGTGTGACTTGGGATCATCGGCTGTAATGCTCATGCCATTCCACCCCCACTTCCCTGCAGCCAGTGACAAGCACCGTGGTGTGCCTTGCACTGTTCAGCCACAAAGTTCACCCCATTCTCCTGTACTGCATCCACCTCAGTGTATTTCCTTATGGAATGGGGTGAGTATAATGCCCAAAGACCCCAAAGCACACCACACCACTTGTCAGTGTCTACAGGGTAGCATGAGGTACAATGGCATGAGCGTTACAGCCGATGACCCAAAGGCACACCCCAATGCCTGTCGCTCTCTACAGGGTGGGGGTGGGGTTGGTGTCACTTCAATACTTCACTGCCATTCCTATTATGTGTCTCTAACTCTGGCACTACCAATGCCAATGCCAGCGAGACAACATTCAGCATTGACAAATGCTTGTTATATTTGCCAGGGTCCATAAAACTTTGGTTAAAGGCATTGGCAGTGGACTGAGGGTCACATGTGGTCTTACCATTGATTATAACTGGGCCATTAGAGGAAATGGGTCCTCCCTTGAGGAGTACATTGATCTGAGCCCAGAATTGCTTGGGGTCAGTAAGGCTGTCTCATTGCAGACCTCTAACGTATTGAGTTTTTGCCGCCTTTGCACTCTTTTTACTTATGTTGCTGAGCTCCCTGAATTTGATCCAGTCAGCTTGGAGAACAGACTTCTTGTACTGTCCCCAAGCCCTATCCCCCTGGGTCATTAACTTCTTCAGTTGGGGAGTACTCCATTTATAGCATTTGCCTTTGACTCTGAGCTTCCTTGGTGGGGCGTGCTTGTTGGTAGTAGATAAAAAGGTTTTAGCAAAGTACTCAAAGGCCTGATCTTTGCTGGAGAGCTCAAGGATAGAACTCCAGTCGGTTTCAGCTAGGGAGGCCTGAAAAGTTTCAGCAGAAAACTTTGTGAAGTTCCGTGCTACAGACTTTCTGGTGGGACTTTAGGGGACCAGTTTTCCAAAGACAGACAGGGGAATGGTCGCTTAGTGCATCAGAAAATATACCAGCAGCTTGTATTCTATCAGGGTTAGATGCTAGGACCCAGTCCTATTATTATTATTATTAAGTAACGAGTGATTTCCTGTCTTGACGTTATGCTGTGTGTGTTCACAAATGACCTCGGCTAACTGCACATCTATTAACTGTGCTTCGTACCCTGGCTCAGAATCCAGAGACCAATTACCTGTAAGACTGAAGTCACCAAGAATTATTATCTTTGAGGGGGCATGTTCAGCAAACATCTTCATGAGGGTATCAAGAGTGGGAGTGGCAACTTTAGGTGAATTGTAAATGTAGCCCACAGTGAGGGATTTAATGTTACCAAGTGTAAGTGTTATGAACAGTGCTTCACAGCCAAAACTATCGGGGGGGAAGCTATTAAGGCACTTAACGTATCTCTATTGTACATTAGGATGTCCCCTTTTTTCCCCACTCTATCAGACCTAAAGATTTCAAACCCAGGGAGCTGTATCTCATGTGTCAAAATTCGGGGCTTCAGCCAGGTTTCGGATACTGCTATAAGATCATGTTGGTAGAGGTTAGTCCAGCATTGTAGTTCATGCAGCTTTGGGTGCAGGCTGCATATGTTCAAGTGGACCATTTTGAAGCCCCTAGAGCAGACCCAAATAGGGTGAGTAGAAACATAGAAACATAAAAGGTGACAGCAAATAGGGACTGTGTGGCCTACCTAGTCTACCCTTTTTCCTTACCTAATGCAATACCGCAGACCCTGGTTGATCTGTGGCTTACCCTCTCTTCTCTACAGCAAGAGTACTCTTATGTCTATCTCACGCATTCTTGAATTCCCCTACCATTTTGGCCCCCGCCTCCTCCACAGAGATGCTGTTCCAAGCATCCACTACTCATTCTGTGAAAAAAATGCTTCCTCACATTGCCCCTGAGCCTACACCCTTCTAGCCTCGTATCATGTCCCCTTGTTCTTGTACACCTTCTTTTCTGAAAGATGCTACCTTCCTGTACCTTGTTTATACCCCTGAGGTACTTGAATGTCTCTGTAGTACCCTGAAGTTAAGGGCACCTCAGAAAAAAGGGCACCCTCTCCCCGACATGGAGATTTTCTCTTTTTTTTCCTTCTCCTTTCTCTCCTTTTTCCTTCCTGGTTTGACTTCATTCCACCCCTCCCCTTGCCTGCAGTTTCACCAACCCTTCCCAGTCCCTTTGTTTCTTTTCACGCCATCTCCCTGCGAGGCTTATGGGACCCAATCTCCTGGCTGGATACCAGGACCTCCTCTGCCCTACAAAAGGGCCAGGGAGTGGTTTGAGAGAGGGGCTGGCAGCTGAGCATGGAGGGTTGAGGACGCTGGGAGCATAGACAATAAAGAATTACCTGGGGGTGAGTCTGTGGCTTCTCCGGTGATGCTCCCCTCCAGCAAAAGTCAGGCAGAAGCAGCAGTACGTACGGTCGGGGGAAGCCCGACTCCTTGACGTGAGTAGACCATCTCCCTCGGGCCCAGAGTAGTAGAGGGACCAGTTTCAGGGTAGACCAAAAAAGTGCACCAAAATATCATTCTGGGCGGACAACACGCCTCAGACCGATTAGTTCCCCCTGGTCACTGTAGCAGCTAAAGAGAACCGCTGGGCAGGAGAGCAGCACTCTGGCTACATCCCTGAACCCCCAGCAGCCATGATTGTCTGTGGGCCATGCTGGTAAGTGGGCTACAAACCCAAAGATTATTTTATTTAATGCCAGAGGCACCTTAGAGGGAAAGAGGATACCAGGGGCAGAGTACCACCTGCGCAAAAGGGGGCACTGCGTGGCATGAGCCCCAGGGAAGGCTAGTTAGGGTGCTGTATCAATACCCTAGGGGAAGAAGGGCCTAGGTAGACCCCTCCCACAAGGCCAGGCAGAGAGTGGGAATGGGAACACTAGGAAAGGGGATTTAACAAAGTACCAAAAGAAGCACAGAAACATAGAAGTTGACGGCAGATAAGGACCGCATGGCCCATCCAGTCTGCCCATTTCTTTTTCTACCTTATTAATGTGCCATTGACCTTTGTTTTGTCAGTGGCCTATCTATTCATGCTCATCTGTATTGCTCCCTTATGCCTAACCCAATGCCTGTTTGAAGCTGTGCACTGTATTCATAGCCACCACTTCCTGAGGTAGGCCGTTCCATGCATCCACCACCCTTTCTGTGAAAAAGAATTTCCTTACATTCCCCCTTAATCTGCCCCCCTCTAGTCTCATGCTGTGTCCTCTTGTCCTGCTATTTTTCTTCTATTTAAACATGTTAGACTCTTTCACCTTGTTAATGCCCTTAAGGTGTTTGAATGTCTCGATCATATCACCTCTCTCCCTCCTTTGCTCAAGGGTATACATATTGAGCTCCGTTAATCTTTTATTTATTTAGCTTTTGTTAACCAGGTAAGTATACTAAACAAGCAATTTGCCTATTTTCAGGTACGACCTGGGAGAGTACAGGAAATTACATAGTTACACACTTGGGACAACATGGTACATAATTAGGAACAGGTTACACATCATGAGACTACAAGGTAAGATTACACATCACATAATTAGGAACAGGTTACACATCATAAGACTACAAGGTAAGATTACACATCACATGATTAGGAACAGGTTACATGTCAAGAGACTACAGGTAGGATTACACATCTTGAGATAAGCGTTGCATCAGATTTGGAGCAGTACAGAAATACTACATTTTAAGGGCCGGCAGTTTTGTATGGGTGCAAGTGCTAACATACTGTATGTCACGGGGGTTTTTGACATCCGCAGGCCGATGCAATTTTAAGATGGCTGTCCTCATATGTCTTCTGATGCAGTCCCTGCACCATTTTGGTTGCCCTTCTCTGGACTGCCTCAATTTGGTTAATGTCCTTCTGAAGGTGTGACCTCCAGTACTGCAGGCAGTACTCCAGATGGGGCCTAACCAGTGTCTTGTAAAGAGGGATTATTACCTCTCTCTCGTACGACTTATGATACCCCTACTAATACACCCTAACATTCCCCTAGCCTTACCTACTGCTTTAGAGGTCTGCTTGGATGATTTCAGGTAATCGGTGATGATGATGCCCAAGTCTCTTTCTTCCTTTGCGACTGCCAGCAACTCCCCTCCCAGCCTATAGGTGGCTTCAGGGTTTCTCTTCCCTATGTGCATGATCTTGCACTTCTTTGCATTAAATCCCAGTTGCCAGTCTTCTGACCATTTTGCTAGTTTATTCAAATCTCTTCTCATTCTGCCCACCCCATGTGGATCATCCGGTAGCTTCTGGAGCAGCCAGTTCAGGAAGGCGTTTGAGTGTGATGGCTGTCAGTGAGACCCTGAGAGATGCCCCAAGGACAGGGCGCAGAAAAAGACCCTACAAAAAAAAAAACAAGATATTTATAATAATTAGATAGTTAATGTAGTTGTGTGCTTTTTCTGGTATTTTAATGGTTTCAGATCCCCCTGTTCTCAGATTTCCTTGCAATACATTTGAGTCTTAACCTTTGATTATATGGGTCACTAATCTTCAGCCTTCTTGTGTGCTTTTATATACATAAACATTGACATTTTATTTTCTTCTTCAGTACCATAAAGAAATTGTGTGTTTGCAGAGTTTTTTGCAAATTCCTTGCCTCTTTCATTTAATTTTTCTGCCCAATGTCCACATCCAAATTTACTTGTTTTATTTCTATTTGATCAAGTTTCGCAGCATGTGAGTCTAGCAACAGTGGCAGCTCCAGCTTCTGTTGGTTACCAGGACACTGGCTAGGCACTACAGTTGGAAGTCAGGGCACCTATTGAATCTGGAATGGAAAGCATATGTGCATATTCATACTTGCTTCTTGGAGTATTTGAACTAATAATGTGTTATGTTTCTAAAACTAAAAATGCTAATTCCATTTCTTTTTGTTTACAGGGGATGGCTCTGTTTCTCCTGTCTTGGGGGTGGGGGTATGGATGGCCCGGCTTCTCTTGGCTTGGGATGGATGGCTCTGCTTCTCCTGGCTTGGGGGGGGATGGCACTGCCCCCTGCTTTCTCTAGTAGGACAAGCTGGGCCACATGACCCAGAAGATAGGGCCATTCCCGAGCCAAGAGAAACAGGGAGATACCCTTCTGCCAAGATAAAAGATGCAGGGCCATCCTCACCCCCACCCCAAGCCGGGAGAGTCAGGGCCCCCCCATCAGGAAAAGCAAAGCTATCTCCCCCCCCGAGGCAGGAAAAGTAAAGCCTTCCCCATCACCCGAACAAGAAGAAATGGCCATCCCAACCCTTTACAGCAGGTATCCACCTACCAAAATGGTCCTCAATGGATCGGCCACCCGCAGTGGCAGGCCAAGAGATCGACGGCCATACATTCTCTCTTTTGAGTCTCTCTCCTCCTCTCCCCACCATACTGAGACATTTTCAAATAAACCCATCCACTTACCTTAACGAAAAGGCACAAGCAGTCAGAACCCTGTCGCTCTAGTTCTGCAGGCAGTTTCTTTCTTGGCTGTTTTTGCTGCTGGCAGGACGTTTACTTGAGGGTCTGAGTCTGTGCTGCAGCTACTGGCTGGGCAGGGTGGCTAGCTGGTGCTGCACTCTTTCATTACTGACCAGACTATGCTCTAGTATTTTATGAAAAAAGCACAGCATAGTACAGCTCTTTTAAGGTTAGCAATACTGCTGGGTTGGGGAGGCTTCTGTGCTGCAGCTTGCAAGCAATGGCAATGTAGTTCTGGTTTGGTGGGCATGGTAGGCTGGGTGACACCTGATTCAGGCAGCTAGGCAGTCACCAGGAGCCAAGCCACAGTGCCACTTGCTGCCCTCAGCACTGGGTGCCCAATTATGGGGTAGGGTGGTAAACTAAAATGAAAGCAAGTAGCCACTTGCTGCAAAACCCTGTTGCCACCAGACTTCCCCAATTCTGACACCAAGTCCCTAAACCTAGAGGCAGACAGTAAATGAAAAAAAGTAAGCATACAATGACAGCCAAACCCCAGTGCTGCCAACCCTCCATTCTAACACTAGGTGCCCAGTCCCCCGGTCCAACAGTCAATGAAAAAAAAGTAAGCAGACAATGGGAGCCCAACTACAGTGATGTTTTAGAAAGAAACGTTAGTTGTTTTCTGCATTAATCTACTGTAGCATTGCTCCCTGCTACTCAATGTACTATTGCACATTTGTGTACTTGCCACTTGTACATCAAATAAAAAGCCGTGTCATTCCATAGTCAGCAGTAAAACTTTAACCCACTTAATGGAAAAGCATATGGGAATTCATAGGATGAATACTAAAAATAACAAAAGTGCAGTGAATATCAGGGAGCAATGCTATGCCATATTGGGGCAAAAACAACTAACGTTTCACTCCAGAAGCAGAGTTTTATCAGAGTTAGTAACTTAATGCAGAAATGCCCTTATATTATCTGTCACTAGGTCTGAATAGCACATGTATGAACAGTGCTGTCAATAACAACACCTTCCATACAGCACAACGCAGAACAGTGGCAGGAACAAATGCGGCAAGTAAAGGCAGTGCCACTGGTAGTGGTCACAAAACACACTGACTACTGCTACCAGTCCAAACACTTATTTTAGTGAGGACTCTGCCCCCCTCCCCATTAACTAAAATAATCAACTCTGAGTTAGAGTTGGATTACGGAGAAAAATAAAATTTTGAATGCCAGGATTAGATCCCTGATCTCCACCACAATTCACTGTGCGGGGATATGAATGTCACTGCATGCTTGATGCCACTGTATGCTTGATGTAACATATTTGTATTTGGCTTTACTCATTCCCATCCTTTCAGAACTGAAATAGGTGTAAAGGGCCAAAGATAATAGAGATCCACCTCCTCCAACTCATGGGACATGTACCTGGTGGCACGCAGGAGAGGAAAAAAACCCTAACAGGAGGAAACCTCTGAGGAACCATGGCCACCACGTTGCCCTCCTTCTGGGCATGCTAAGAGGAGATGGTGAAAGAATCTTAAGTCAGTGGTAGGAGAAGGAATACAGATGACAAAGGCCAGGTCCATCCTCCAGGCATTGATGAAGAGGTAACTGTTGCTTCCGGAGGCTGTGTTGGCATCTACATGAAAGAATATCCACGGGAGAAAGGATGGTATCCAAGGCATTTGGAAATGATGAACTGAGTCCATGAGTTCATTGGAATGCAAGATGGTGTAGGAGAAACGTCTCAGATGATGAATTATAATAAGGGTGTAACTGAGCAATACCAGCATCAGGCATTAGCCATTGAGAAAGTGATAACGAGGCATAAGCTGACTGCTTAGAAGACATCAGAGGAGGATGCAGTGGCCAGAACATGTCCAGAGGCAGAATGGAGTCAAGGAGTGGTGGGATAGTAGGACTTAGACCGTGAGATAGGACAAACATTCCTGGGGTGAGCATCACCACAATGGCTGCAAATGTGCAGGTTGCAATAGCTATGCTGATGGCATCCTAAGGCATTGAAATTATTACAGACTTGCCTGCCAGCGACATAAGTAATAGGATGATCTTGGAAGGAGGGTACGCAATTGGGTTGTGTATTGTCCAAGTAAGGGCTGGCCTGGAAGAGGGCAAGGTACTAGAGGAAGTAACATCAGGCACAGATAAAGGACATAAGGATGCGTCATGAGAAAATGAGCCACACAGCTGACAGGTTAGGGCTTGCTGACCTGCAAAGTGGCAGCAGAACAGTTCATTGCTGAGTGATCTCCAAGGCAGCCAGACATTGAAATGGGTCAGGGCAGTGGCAGCCTTCACCGAGAAGGCCTTGTGATAATTGAAGAAATGAGTACCGCAGTAGCAGACACCCAAATCCACAATCAAATAGAGGCAAGCGTCCGGCTCCGCACGGCGTCTAGGGAAGGCGGAGCAGTGGATGTCCCTGTAGAGACTGAAAGCCAGGACGAATTCTGGAATTGTCAACTTCTTCAAGAGTCTGTGGTCCTTGGAGTGGAGAACAACAGAGATATCACTACAAGTTATGACCCGGTTTTCAATAGTGTCATGGGAGGAGATAAGTAAGGAGATAAGATTGACGTCTTTCCCATCAAGTATGTCCTTGCGAAGATGACTGGGTACCAAATGGATTGGAGACACAGTAGGCAAGGAAGGGCCCACACCGGGCAGATTCAGAGTAGAAGGAGGAACCACCGGAGGCACCCGGCACAACACCAGGAGTGGGAGCTGGAGGACCCGGCAAAAGGCCATCCGGTGGAGGTGGAGGCACAGGGATCAGAGCAGGGGAAGACAGCACTGGAGGTGGAGCTGGTCCATCTTCAAGTATGGAAAGATGATCAGAAATGTCCAACACAGACATAGCCTATTGAGATATTATGTCCTTCAGTTCAGAAAGTACAGCAGAATCTGGAGTGGAAGGTGGACGAGGTGCAGCAGGCAGCCCTCGGGATTGTTCTTCAAGCAATGTGTTGTACAAGTCCTGCTTCGTAGCGTGAGTGCTGAAAGAAACACTAAGCTTCTGCAATTTGGCCATTAAATGAGAAACCATCCAATCCTTCACGGAGTGCTTGGATTTGGAGGCGTGCCTCCGGGGGGGGCGGGAGGAGCCAGAGCGGGCCTTTAAGCCGGGTTGGAGGATGCCATGCTGATGCAAAGCCTGATAGCTGAGACCTGAAATTAGAGAGCAGGTTTGATAAGTCAAGTAGACAGCACCTTTATGAAGGTGACAGTATCAGAATGGGTGCCCCCTATGAAGGTACCCATAATGATGGGAGAAGACGGCACCGCTATGAAGGTGCTGATAGCAGGAGGGGTGCCCTATGAATGCACCCGTAACAATGAGAAGAGACAGCACCTCTATGAAGGGTGCTGGTAGCAGGAGAGCACCCCATGAAGGCACTCATATCAGAGATCTAGCTAAGAACCCCTAGGAAGGCACGATGGCCACAAACCAGGAAGCCACTAGGGTAAGAAATAATCAGCCTGCTGGTGATGGGGCGGAAAGTAAATGGACCAATGTTCAGCAGAACTGCAGGAGAAGCATCTAAACAATGTAAATCCAACCAGAAATGGAGGTAGATGAAAGTCCAGGTAGTAAGGATCTAGGCATGAGCATCGGAAAGCATCAGATGTACCACAGCTGCTGCAGGAATCCAGAACTGTACAGCCAAGTACTGGAGCCAAGCAGGGCAGGAAGAGTGCAGGGGAAAGAATCCAGGTGAACACTCAGCCGGAAGCACAGAACAGCCAGAGAGAACCCCACAAAGGAGACAGCAGGAGACATGGGGACACAGCAGAACAGAGGAGAAATAAATGGCTAGTGCAGATGACTCCACAGAAGTGAAGGCACGAGCCACAAGGCGCCATCCCAGAGGGGGAGGAGGAACTGCATGACCGCAGCCCAGGAGGATGAGGAAAAAGGTAAGCAGCTGAGACAGAGAGGGACAAAAGGGGTTGGCGGCAAAGCGGAGAGCCGCCCAGGAGAACCAAGGGGGGGGGAGCACAAAGGGACAAACAGGCAAGGGAGAGCCAGAAGCAGGCACAGGCAAATGGAGCAGGTAGGAGGGCGGAAGCCCAGTGAGGTGAGGAGAACCACATGCCTGGCTCAGCAACCAGAAGTGATGGCTAAGTGCCGGTAGCTGGGCGTGCTTGGAAATTTGTAAGACGTATCCCCGCCCACTGAACTACGGGCGGAGCCCTTCAATTGTGGCCAAGCAGCTCCATGTCTCAGTCCTCTCTGCCATGGGAGCAGCTCATCCACTATTTTCAATTTCCCAGCCCTTGTCTTCCTAGTACTATGGACAGTGACTAGGGTAGCGCTTACTGCACAGCACTGCTTAATCCCTGTCTCTGTCTGTGGTATGCCATTCGGACATCACTGTTTTTTACTTAAGCTATATTTGTAGCACTATTGTAACCGGTTGTTATATTATCCACCACCAGTGATGCATACAAATAAAAAATTTGAAACAATGAATATGATGCATCCTCAGGATACGAGAGGCACTTATAAAATTACAACCGGCAATTAAGGTAATAAAAAGTATATCATACCTGGTTTAAACTGCCCAAAAGGCATATTTTCACAGTTGATTAGTGCATGTAATTATAAACAAAAGCGTTACATATAAACTACAATATCAGGAAATATAAACCGCATAGAAATTCATTTTGTGGATGTTGGAGTGAAGCAATGAGGATATAAAATTGACAGGTATTCATTTATAGAAAATACAAAATCACACATGCCCACACAATGCAAAGCATCATGGGCTGCATATGCAGATCACCACAGAATATTATGCTGGTTCAACTTTAAGCAGAATTGCATGGTGCTGAAAGGCCTCTCATACAGTTTGCAAAGGGTGCTAACAGATGACATAGACACGTGTTTCATCCTACCAGGACTCATCAGTATGCCTCGTCTGTTTGACACCCCAGTGGAATGAACCAGCTACCCTAAGACGGTCTGTCTGGGTTATGTTGTGGTGAACCCATTAAAATAAAAAAACTATTTAAAAGACAAATAACCTCTGTGTGCAAACACTGAGGCAAGGTTACCCCAAAGGGCATTTGGCTGGGAAGCCAAGTTTCAAGAAAATACAAAATCACCCATGCCCACACAATGCAAAGCACCATGGGCTTTATATGAAAATCACCACAGAATATTATGCTGGTTCAACTTTAAGCAGAATTGCATGGTGCCGAAAGGCCTCTCACACAGTTTGCAAAGGGTGCTAACAGATGACATAGACACGTGTTTCGTCCTACCAGGACTCATCAGTATGCCTCATTTTATCACTTCTCTTGAGAGACATTTTCTTTAGAACTGTGAAACCAATGAACTCTGCAGTACAATGATTCCAAATGTCAGGAATCTATTCTAAAACATTAGATAAAAAAGTAGGGCATTATTATATCAGATGCTCAGCCATAATGGAGCTATACCTTGGGGGCTTGCTACAGTATAGCTCAGGTGTTTATGATTTCTATAGACAATCTTTATTTCCTGTATATAAAGATGGCAATCATACTTTGCAACAATGACTGTGTTACAAGCGTGTGTTGCGCAGTTTTCACGTATGCTCGGAAGTGCGCAAATTTGTAATATTTTCACTTCAGATTTTAAACATTGGTATTTTGCCACACCTCCTTATGAACAGTACAACTGTCATTTGTCATATCCTTCCTGAAATATGCGTTTGCACATCTGGCGCACAATGGCGCGGTCGCTGTGGGAAATTAATGTTTCGGACCGATTAGGAAAATCATAGTGACAGTGTTCATGAGCAGAGGTCACAAAATGCCTACGTTGAAAATTTGGTGAATAATTCCACTAAATGACTGTGGTACAAGCATGTGTTGCGCAGTTTCCACGTACGCTCGGAACTTTGAGCATTTTTAATATTTTCACTACAGATTTTCAACATTGCCATCTCTTCACACCTCCCTATGGATGGTACAGCTGTCATTCTTCACATCCTGCCTGAACTGTGTTTTCACACATCTGGCACAGAATGGCACAGTCGCTGTGGGAACTCAAAGTTCGGGACACATTAACAAAATCACAGTGCCACTGTTCATGAGAAGAGGTTCCAAATGCTTTCATGAGGTGGGGGTCACAAAAAGGCCTTGTTGAAAATTTGTAATGCAAATACCAACACAACGCCTGGGGCGTTAGGGTTTCTAACCATAACGTCATACACTGTACAGACTGACAGGCATCAGAGGTATAACTTTGGATCACCGGCTGTAATGCTCATGCCATCCCACCGCCACCCTGAAGCCAGTGACAGGCATCGAGGTGTGTCTTGCATTCTTTAGCCCCAGACTTCACCCCATTCTCCTGTAATGCACCCATTTCAGCGTATGTCCTTATGAAATGGGGTGACTGTGAAGCCGAACACCCCAAGGCACACCTCAACACTTGTAGGTGTCTACAGGATAGGGGTAAGGTGAAATGCTGTGAGCATTATGGGCAGCGACCCACAGGCACACCCCAATGCCTGTCCATCTCTGCAGGGTGGAGGTGGGATTGGCGTGAGTTCAATACTTCACTGCCACTGCTATTCTGCGTCTGTCTAACTCCTGCATGTCCAATGCTAATATCAGCAAGCAAACATTCAGCATTGACAAATGTTTGTTTAATAATTGTTTGTACTAACGAACTGTTGAAAATATGCCTTGTGGGTAGGTAATACCAGGTCTGATATTATACTTTTCATTACCTTTATTGCCAGTTGTAAATTTATGAGCCTCCTCGTATCCTAAGGATGACCCACATTCCTCTCCTGCAGCCCTATCGGCTCTGGCCAGAGTATGTTCTGTTGTGATGCCTCTCCCTATGCATCCCAACATCTCACTGGCCCTTCTAACCACCTACTCACACTGTCCAGCCAACTGTAGGTCCTTCGATATAATTATTCCTAGATCCTGCTCCTGTTTGGTGTCCGACAGTACTCCACCCCCCTCCCATTGAGTACTTCTCTCTCAGGTTTCCATGACCTAAGTGCATAATTTTGCACTTCTTTGCATTGAATCTCAACTGCCATACATTTGACCAGTCCTCCGATTTGCCCAGGCACCTTCTCATTCTTTCCACCCTGCCCTACATACCTCTCAAGTGCTTCAAATTTTGTGTGACGTCCCAAATTCAGGGTTGCCAGACCGCCTGTACTGCCCACCCGCATTCTAGTTTACATTTCCGCACTGCCCCCAATGCCAAAACCATGCAGGTCCTTTGTTTCCTGTACTTCCTGTTTCTCCCCGTCTCTGTGTGATGTCATTGACGTGCTTTGTGCTACAAGTGTAATGCCGCTGGAAAGTACCCAACCCAACCTGAAGGGCCCCACATCCACGATTAACTATTTGTTGTCTGGTTCCCCCTCAGGTTCGCTACCACTCTAAAAAGTAGCTAGGTGGCCAGAGGGGGGAACCATAGCTTCAGTAGCATTTTGGAGGAGGACTACAAGTGCCCACAGACCGTGACCTACAACCAGGAAGAGAAGAGGAGAGGTGAGGAACATCACTGGCTAAAACCAGAAGCCACAGAGAGATCTGTCACCCCACCTGATTGAGGAGGAAAACTCTGTGAAGTTCCAGCTGCACCACCACCACTGTCTGAACAGAAGCAGGTCAGCAATGCCCACCCTACTGCAGATCTTTGTGTCATCTGCAAAGAGACACACCTTCCCCTCCAGTCCCTTTGCAATGTCTCTTATGAAGACATCTAAGAGGACTGGGCCTAACACCAATCCTTGAGGTACCCCGCTGGTCACCTCCCTTTCTATGGAATGAAATCCGTTCACTACTAGCCTTTGTGTCCTACCGCTCAGCTAATTTGTAACCCAGTTAACCACTCCGGATCTGACTCCCAGGCTGTTCCTCTAGTTCTGCTTAGACTCACCAGCAGAAACATCTATGTAACCCTTTCTGTCTCCTTTAATAATCAGATGACTGCAATCATGTTCTCTCAGCCTTCTCTTCTCTTGGCTAATTTGAATATGTCTAATCTCTCCTTGTAGTTTTTGCCCCATAAGCTTCAAATCAGCTTGTTGGCCTTGTGCTGGATCCTGTTTATCTTTTCAATGTTATCTGCCATACAGGGAGGACACAGAAGCCTGCACATGGGAGAGGAGCTACGATAACATTTCTGATCAGTTAAGTGAGCCAAACCTGCTGCAGCTGACCAATCTAATTCGTAAGTGCTCAGCTTAGGTAAGAAAGGTGACACATATTTAAACTTCCATTGCGAGACATCTGATGGTAGTGGTACTTGTGGTGGGGTGGGGACAGGGGTGAGTGTGTGTGTGTGGGTTTACATTATGGCTGTAGGATTTAAAATTAGGGGTGAAGGGCCCGATGGGACTTCATGCTATTATTACCTTGCATTACTATGTATACATAGATGCACTGTGGGAAAAATGTGTGTGTGTGTAAGGAGTTATCAATAAGTTAACAAGCAGTACTAGTGGATGTTTTCAGTGTGTGTGGCTCTCTAGTCTGTGTTTCCATCACTAACTTCTCTGAAATAACTTCCAGATATGTGTGCATTTAGGCACTTTTGAAAGTCGTGATGCTTCCCTCACCAGCTGTGACCTTGTCTATTTCAGAAGCATCATATGAACGTACGAAGAATGCCAGCAGATGCAGGCCTGATGATCTAGTCTGCTCAAGTGTGCAGCTAGCAGTCTGTTACACTGTAGCTGCTCCCCCCTCTCCTACCCACATATCCAATGTCATGCCCGTACTAGGTGTTACCCCTCCCCCCCCCCAGTGCCTCATTGGTGACATTCCCCCTGACTTTGTCCCATCCCCTCTTAAAACTGCCCACCGTCTTCAAGGATACCACCTCCTCAGGCAATGTGTTCTACCTTGTCACCACTTTCTCTGTGAAATAGTGCCTTCTCATTTCCCTTCTGAATCTACCACCCTCCAACTTTAGATTGTGCCCCCTAGTGTTCCTCCCTCTCCTTGATCTTAAAATTCCCTTTGCACCATCTTTAATTATGTCTTTCATACATTTGAAGGTTTTTATAATGTTCCCTCTCTCCCTGTGTTCCTCCAGAGAGTACATGTTGAGCTCCCTCTGTCTCTCCTCGTAGAGTTTGCCCTCCATACCGAGGATCATCCTGGTGCTCTGCGTTGGCCCCCCCTCCAGCAATTTCACATCTTTCTTTAAGAAGGGGCACCAGAACTGCACGTAGTAGTCCAGGTACTGCCTCACCGATGACCTGTACAGTGGCAGGATGACCTCACCTCTCCCAGACATGATTCCTCTTACAATACACCCCAGCATCTTATTAGCCTTAGCTGCCACTTTTCTGCACTGCACTGAATAGTTCATTTGCCATGTTATTATCACCCAAAGATCATTTTCCATCCTCTGTAGGGGATAACTGTAGCCCCCCCAGTCAGTAATGATCATGTGATCCCGCTCCACAAGAGTGGTAGCAGGGAGGAGGCAGGGAACTACAGACCAGTCAGTCTTACCTCAGTAATGGGCAAGATTATGGAGGTACTCCTTAAGGAAAGGATAGTGCAACACCTGGAATCCATAGGGGCACAGGATCCAAGACAGCATGGGTTTACAAAAGGAAGGTCCTGTCAAACTAATCTCATAGATTTCTTTGACTGGGTAACCAGAGTGGTGGACCAAGGGGGAGCAGTTGATGTCGCCTACCTTGACTTCAGCAAAGCTTTCGACACTGTTTCACATAGAAGATTGATAAACAAGCTGGGTAGGCTCAGGGTGGGTCAGAAGTTGGTCAACTGGGTGGCAAACTGGTTGTCGGGCAGAAAACAGAGAGTAGTGGTAAGTGGTATGCAGTCAGAAGAGATGCAAGTCACAAGTGGGGTACCTCAGGGATCAGTCCTGGGGCCAGTCCTCTTCAGTATCTTCATCAGTGACATTGCAGATGGACTAGAAGGTAAGGCTTGTCTGTTTGCAGATGACACCAAGATCTGCAACAGAGTAGATGATCCAGATGGGGTGGGCAGAATGAGAAGAGATCTGGATAAACTAGCAAAATGGTCGGAAGAGTGGCAACTGGGATTTAATGCAAAGAAGTGCAAGATCATGCACATAGGGAAGAGAAACCCCAAAGCCACCTATAGGCTGGGAGGGGAGTTGCTGGCAGTCACAAAGGAAAAAAGAGACTTTGGCATCATCATCACCGATGACCTGAAATCATCCAAGCAGACCTCTAAAGCAGTAGGTAAGGCTAGGGGGATGTTCGGGTGCATTAGTAGGGGTATCACAAGTTGTAAGAGGGAGGTAATAATCCCTCTTTACAAGACACTGGTTAGACCCCATCTGGAGTATTGCATGCAGTACTGGAGGCCACACCTTCATAAGCACATTAACCAAATTGAGGCAGTCCAGAGAAGGGCAACCAAAATGGTGCAGGGATTGCATCAGAAGACATATGAGAACAGATTAATGTAGCTCAATATGTATGCCCTAGAGCAAAAGAGGGAGAGAGGTGATAAGATCGAAACATTCAAACAGCTTAAGGGCATTAACAAGGTGAAAGAGTCTAACATGTTTCAATATAAGAAAAATAGCAGGACAAGAGGACACAGCATGAGATTAGAGGGAGGCCAATTAAGGGGTAATGTGAGGAAGTTCTTTTTCACAGAAAGGGTGGTAGATGCATGGAACGGCCTACCTCAGGAAGTGGCAGATATGAATACAGTGCAGGGCTTCAGACAGGCATGGTATAGGCATAAGGGAGCAATACAGATGAGTATGAATAGATAGGCCACCGACAGCAAAGGAAGATGGCACATTTATAAGGTAGAAAAAGAAATGGGCAGACTGGATGGGCCTTGCGGTCCTTATCTGCCGTCAACTTCTATGTTTCTATATGTTTCTATTCCTTGGGTTTCTTGCTTCCAAGTGCATGACTCTGCCCTTCTTTGCATTGAACCCCAGCTGCCATTTTTCTGACCAGTGCTCGAGTCTAGCCAGATCATCCTGAAGCCCTTGTCACCCCTGTGTTATCCACCACTGCACCTAACTTTGTGTCATCCACAAAAAGGCTTAGTCTTAATCCCATGCAAGATGTTGGCAATGAAAATGCCAAACCACACTAGACCCAGTACTGAGCTCTGTGGCACCCCACTGGTTACAGCTCTTGGAGTTGGGTGTTCCCCCCCTTATGACTACCCTCTGCTTCCTGTCATTCAGTCAGTTCCTGATCCACTCCACCATTTTATCCCCTGGTATCTCAACTTGCTAATCAGTCTCTCATGTGGCATTGAATCAAAGGCCTTGCTGAAATCTAGATACACTACATCCACTGCTTGGCCCCTGTCGAGTGCTCTAGTTACCCAGTCATAAACGTCCACCAGGCTGGCCTGACAAGATCTTCCCAAGACAAACCCATACTGTCTTATGGGGGTCAATGGTGAAAAAGGTGGGTAGTAAGAAACAAATGAACAGGGCAGAAAAGAGGGATGATCCACATAATGCCTTGAAGTGCTTTGCAAAGCAATAGGGTCGGTACTGGTAGTGTAGGGGCTGTATGCAGGTATGTACAGCAGTCATTATGTGCATTTACAGTATGCTTCACAAACAGCCATATTATATTAGAACCTGTGTTAGGCAAGGAAACATTGGCCAGGACACCAGTAATAACTCCCAGTCTCTTTTGAAAACTACAATGGGCACTAAAAAGGGGCCAGGGAATTTTTTTCTAACTGTTACAGTATTATATATACTGAATTTGATAGTACTGATAAGTACAAAGCACACTGTGACTTATTTAGACAGATTTGATGTGTGGATATGTTTTTTTTTCTTCATTTTTATGTTTTCTTGCGCTTGCGCAAGAAACATCTTTTGGTAGAACGACATTTGAGAGGGTGTGTCAGGGGCAGAGTCAATGCAGAGCACTCTACAATGGGCTCGACCCTGACAGACCAATGACCACACAAGCAGAGAGTGATGGTGGTTGGGATTTCACAGTGGGGAAGCGGCCGCACTTGAAAGGAATGAAGTGCTTCAATGAGAGCTCTTCATTCCTTTCATTTACATAGTGCTATCCACCCTGCTCCCTCCGTTCCCCGTCCCTGCACTCGGCATCATGCAATGAAACCCTCCTGCTCCCTCCCATTGCGTGCTGCCTGCTCCGAACCCTCTGTTCCCCCACCGGACCAGCAGTGATCTAATAAAACCCTGCCACTCCCTCCCACTGCATGCTTCCTACCCCGCACCCTCTGTTCCCCCAGCCAGCATTCAGTTGAGCCCTCCCATTCCCTCCCACTGCATGCTGCCCGCCCCACACCCTCTGTTCCCCCAGCATCCAAATGATCCCTCCCACTGCGTGCTGTCTGCCCTGCTCCTCCAGTCTCCATACCGACATCAATGTGCCCAATCCCTGAGTCGAAATAAACATTTTTCCCCTGTTAAAAAAGAAAACTCTTCCCTGTTGTTTTTTAAAACCTACCAAAAAGAAACAGTCTCTTGTCTCCCCGTACCCTCCCCAATCGACCCCCATTTGCGCCACCAGCCTCCTGAACCCCCTCCTTAATCCCATACTTACCTTTTGAGGTTGGCAGCTGCAATCTTTATTCATTTATTTATTTGCTTTTGGTAACCGGGTAGGTGCACTAGGCATAGGAAACGCCTATTTTCAGGCACAACCTGGGAGAAAACGGCTTGAAATACATAACTATACATGCGATGCAGCACATGAGATATGCAGAACAGTTAAGAGGGAATCACATACAGTCAAACTAAGGGTATGCTGAGACATTGCTTCGACATGCCAATCAAAACTTGGGATGTAGAGAAAATATTGTACCGTATAATACAGTTACAATACAGTTTGGGCAAGTAAACACAGGATCAAAAAATGTGAAAAAAACAGGCATTGCAATAGAGGGCATACATAATACAATAAGTGCCAATTGAGTGGATGGTGAAACAGGGGGGGAGGAAGGGAGAGTAGTAGGAAGCAGAGAAGAGAGGGTAAGGGATGAGGGAGAAGACATGAAAGAAGGGTATTAAGAGAGGTGGGGAAGAGGTGTCAGAGAAGTGGATTACTTAGGGAAATACAGATGGCAGGGAAAAATGATGGTCTCAGATGGATTAAAGCAAGTGCAGGGGCTAGTAACATGCAGATGCTCATGGTGAAGTTTCTTGAAACTAGCATGGGTGGTCGCTCGTTGAATAGTTTGAGGTATGGAGTTCCAGTACTTTGGAGCCATGTATGAGAAAGCACGTGCACCCATATTGGTTGTGTCTAGGGATGTGAAGAGGGGCTTGGTCAGTAGATTGTAGCCCATAGGAGAGAGGTTGTGAGTGCAGTAGGGAGGCAAGGGATAGGGGGAGGCCTGATCTGGCAATGCAGTCAATTAGTGAGCCAAAAGACTGGAGTCGGTAGGCGGAGGGGCACGGCCATTTTAAGTCAGCATAGAGCTGGCAATGGTGTTTGAAATGTGGTGATGCAGAGGCATAGTGGCAGATGCTATTATAGGTGGTGTCCCATTTATGGAGGGAGGATTTTGAGGCTGATAGGTAAGTGACTAAGCCATAGGCTAGGGCTGGGAAAAGAAAGGCTTGTGCCACAGCTAGTCTAGCCAAAGGGGTAAGGGCATAGCTAGTACAGTAGGCACTTCCTATCTTGGCGTTGACAGATTTACAGGTGGTTGTTATGTGCAGGTCAAAGTCTAGAGATTCGTCGAGAGTAACACCCAGATATTTAAAGGATCTGGTGCTAACCAGTGGGGAGCCGTCTGCACACGACAGTTTAAGGGCATTATGATTCGCTTTAAGTCTGCCAGGCGAGCCAAAGAGCATGGAGTATGTCTTGCTAGTGTTGAGAACAAGTTTGTTCTCAGTTAGCAAAGACTGAATACTTGCAAAGTCCGAGGCAAGAGGGTGGTTTATGTCTGCGACATTTCTAGCACTGTGGTAGATAACTAGGTCATCAGCGTAGAGCAGAGATGAGCAGGTAGGTATAAGGAACAGGATGTCATTAATGAAAATAGAGAAAACTAAGGGACTTAGTATAGAGCCCTGGGGCACTCCGTGTATAGATGAAAGATCTGATATGGCTGAGTTGAAAACTACAGCCTGTTTTCTGTCAGACAGATAGCTTTTGAACCAGGCCACTGCATCGGTGGAGAAACTTAGGGAGCGTAGTTTAGTAAGAAGAAGGGTATGGTTAACCAGGTCAAATGCCTTAGTTAAGTTGATGAAAACCGCACCTGTCAGGAGACCTGAGTCCATAGAGGCATAGATGTTTGTGAGTTTAAGGAGGGTGGTGGAGGTACTGTGGCCTTTGCGGAAGCCATGCTTGGAGCAAAAAAGCAGGTTATACTTCTGAAGATGTTCTATGGTTTGGGTGGCCACTAGTTTTTCCAAGAATTTGCTAAGCACAGAGAGAATTGCTATGGGACGGTAGTTCTTAATATCTTTGAGATCACCTTTTTTAGGAATTGGGGTGACTTTAGCTATTTTCCAGATATTGGGAACTATACCATGGCATAGAGATAGGTTGAAGATTTTGGTTAAGGGAGAGACTATGAGAGGGGCAGCAGCTTTCAGGAGCCTAGGTTCCAGACCATCAGACCCAGAGCTGGTACTGTCAGGAACGGAGAGTAGCAGTTTTAGCACTTCTCCTCTTGTAATGCTCCGGAACCTAAAGGGAGGATGTGTGGGTAGAGGTTTAGTATCACTAGGGGGTGAAGCAGTGTGTACAGGTGGGAAAGAGGTCAGGTAATTTGTTAGATCTGAGAAATGTCGATTGAAGGAGTTGGCTATAGTCACCGGATTGTTGCAGTGTATGCCATTTAACAGCATGTCAATTGTATGGGCCCTGTGATTAGCTCCAAGGAGTGTTTTTATGGCTGACCAGAATTTCTTAGAGTCTCCAGCGGCTTTTATTAGCAGGTCTGTGCAGAAAGAGCTTTTGGCTAAACAAATGTTTCTTTTACTTGTGTTTCTCAGAGATCGGTAGTGGTTATAGTTGGTCTGCAACCCAGTGGTTTTGAAACGCCGCCACCATTTGACCCTGGCCCTGTTTGGGTAAGTAGGTCTTTGGTTAACCACTTTGTCTGAGTTCCTCGAATACGACGAGTGACACGGGGAGCATAGGTGTCTTGGAGCAGGCCAAAGTGGGCCAGGAAGTAGTCTAGTGCCGACTGGACAGTAGTTGAGATGTAGATGGGAGACCAATCAATTAATCAATGAGAGATCGTGTGTGAACTGTGTTAAGTTGAAATTGGCCAAATTGTGGAAGGTAATGAGTTTTGGAGGCAGAGATGGTTTACTGGTAGGGTGCCAGATGCAGTAGATTGGGGAGTGATCACTAATTGCATCTGCAAGGGTACCTGCACATATTGTGCTATCAGGGTGGTTTGTAAGGACCCAGTCAATTAGAGTACTAGTCCGAGGGGGAGCCATGACCCTAGTTGGGTCTGTGATTAATTGGTGAAGGTTGTGGCCTTGTACCATGGTAAGAGAGGACTGGTTTGATTTACTAGTCCAGTTTAGGTTGAGGTCCCCCAGTATAAGAACATAATTTCGGCCGATGGTGCTATCTACTTGGGGGAGGAGTTCTTCAAGACTCTTGCAACCACCAGCAGGAGGGTTATAGGCGCAAACTATGTGTAATTTATTTGAGCCTAGTTGTAAGGTTGCATGGATCGCTTCGCAGTGAGATAGGGTAGGCAGGACATTATGGGATAGCAACAAATGTGGTTTATAGAAGATGGCAACACCGCCTCCATGCTTTGATGAGGGCCTGTCTTGTCTGATGAGATTGTAATTGGGTAGTGAGCAGAGGGGGTCAGAGGTGGAGGGTTTTAGCCATGTTTCAGATAGGCAAAGGATATCGGGGTGATATTGAGCAACCCATGCCTCGAGTTCTACTATGTTATGAAGAAGGCTCCTAATATTCATGTGAACAGTGCGGAGACCCTTGGTGTCATTCCAGATTGTATCATTTTGGGGTAAGTTACTTACAGGCCCTGGGTTAAGCTCAATATCCCCAGCTAACATTAAAGCTAAGAGTAACAGGTACCATAAGATTCAGAGGAGAAAGGAGGAGGTGCTACTTCACTGATAGGGTGGTGGAGCCATGGAATGTGCTGCCTAGGGGGCTAGTGGAGGCAGAGACAGTGGAGGAGTTCAAGAGGGGGTGGGATAGGTACAGAGGAAGGGTTCTGGAAGCAAAATCCAATGCATTGAGAATATCTGGAACTGGGAAGGGAGAAGCCAGAGAAGGCGAGGGGGGCAGCAAGGTCAGCTCCCAGGGTGGGGGCTGACCAAACAAGCAGACGCGAAAGACCGTTAGACCTATTCTGCTGGCATTTTAGTATGTTAGTATGTTAATGTAACTTACGATGGATGAACGGGGTGGGCAGAGTGAGGTTGAGCAGCGGGGATTTATGCAGAGTGTAGGATAGGTGGTAGATGAACTTATGAGGGATGAGAAGTGGGTAGGTGTCACATGGCCAGTGTGGTGGCAGATGCATAGTGGAGAGCTTGGAGTCATCACAGTGGGTGTAGCGATGGCTCCTGTTTGGTTGGTAGTATAATATAGGGAGCCACATGAGGTTGGAAAAAATAGAGACTAGTAGGTTTATAGCACAGGGATTTATGGCCATATTGAATTAAATTGAGAGGGTTATTTGAAAGTGGGGTGTGTGGGAAAGAAGGCTCAAATTGAGTGTAACCCCCCTGCAAATGGGGGTTCCCAAAAGACTTCCAGGAGCTTGCTTGAATGCTCCAAGCCTGAATGGTGTTTGGCATTTAAGCCATTTATCAGTGAGTGTTTTTAGAACCTCTGGTACTGTCTCTTTAAGAGCTGTCTGCTTGCAGACATAATTAGTTTGTATGGGGGACTGTGTGTTTCTTTGATTGAGTACCACTCAGCTGCTGCCAATTCACTTCATTTTGCAGTCACTAGGAGTGCAAAGGGAACCTATCTGAAAGATGTAACTGTTTGCCAGAAATTATTTAGAGTAATAATGAAATTACAGTTTGTCTAACCTGCTTTCTTTGCAGTCAGAACTGTGTCTGCTAGTTCCCCATTCTAGTTTTGAACTGCTGAACTGGACCAATCAGTGTGGGGAGTAGCTAGCTCTAAAATGGTGCCTTGGACGAATCAGAACTTGGACTCATAATCTGGGCCAGCCACAAGAGGATTGTATGGGCAGTGACTCTGGGAGATGTAGTTTAGACTTCAGTGCCTTTTGGACCAACAGCAGCAGTCTATTGTGAGTGACAGCCAATCCAGTCAAGAACTGGGAGGAACTCAAAGGAAGTGCCGGTTTTGTCGGTTGGAGTTTCAGTTGAGCTTTGGCAGTGAAGAAGGAAGGAGCCCTGTGCTTTTCAGTGTGCAGTTTTAGTCAAAAGCGTGTTAAGGCCCAGAGTTCCGGTCTGCAGCTTGTAACAGCTTGTTAGGACTGAATCCGTCCTGTGAAAAGAAATCAAAGGATCTCTGAAGAGTAGAAACCAGGCTCACCTGTAGAAGACTGGAGGAATTGCTGAAAAGTGCACTGGGTCTGTCAGGAACTGAATCTGCTGTGTGTTCTCCGGGTATTGTGCAGTATTCGATCGGGATACAGATGCAGCCTGCCTGGTATAGTGCTTTCTTTTATATGGATGTGTGAGAGGTTTGTGTACCTCAAGTGAGCCCTGCTGACATTGAAGGACCCTATCTTATTTGGAGGTCGTGAGTACTAATTCAAGGTCGCTCCTGTTGAATTGCCACATTAAATCAAATGGAATTACTGTACTGCTGACTGTTTAATTCTCCTTTTCTCTGTGTGAAAGGGCCCTACCAGCTACACAGTTTGGACTAGCCACTAGGGCTTGCTTGGATTCCAAGGGACAGTAACTGATAGGGATAGGCCTGTCACAGAGCCATAGGTAGATTATTAGAGTGATAAGCTAATTAACCTGATTTCCCCTGTCCTTGTTATATCCCCTAAATAAATCAGAGCTGCTTGTTTCAGCAAAGTTATACTGCCTGAGGTATTTGTCTATGTTAAAGTACTGTACTGTGATTGTTGCACTGTATCTCATTTCACAGGAGGTCCCAGTGCGGAACCAGACCTGGGGTAAGTGTATACTGTGAAGGTAATTCTGATATATTTGTGGGCCACTAATGGGAAGAAAGGGGGTTGCAGTGTCCCAGAGGCTGTGACCAAGTTAGTTTAACTATTGCAAACCCTGACCTCTGGGTGGAGGCACCCGCCATTGGATCCAGGCCCCTCAACCTGTTAGTGGCAAATCAGGCAGGGGTAGTAGCCCCTGGGATAGCGCCATCTAGGGGTTACATCTTGGAGACTCACCGCTGGGATTGTGAGTCCTCTAGTGGCCATATTTTCGAACCACTGTTAAGAAAAAAATGGGTACCCCGACAGAAGTGGCTGTGCACCGGCTGGTGGAGTGGTGTACTGGGGAGGAGATCGACCCCCAAAATGCTATGCTTATCCTGGACATCCCCCTGGGTATCAATACGGACACTGTGCAGGGAGTACTTTCCAAGGTGGAAGGTTTACAAAACCCTGTGGTGGTGGGTCGGCATGCTAATCTGCTCACCCACACTTTCCTGGCCCTAGTAGAGTTTAAGGATCCCATAGATAGCTCCAAAGTGCCACAGACCATTACCCCAGAGGGAGCCCTCACTGCTTGGAAGTGATAACTAGGACAGTAAAGACCGGGGAATCAGCCCCACCACTATCTGAAACTTTTGAGGAGAAATTTGCTGAATGGTTGCTGGGAGAGGGAAAACTGTGGAGGACTTGAAGAAACTATTCTTGCCACCTGGGGTGTTCCTCCCCAACACCCTCTCCTGCTCCAGTGCCCGTAATGGTGGCTGAACCAATGCAGACTCCTATTTCTGCACCTGCCATTAGTCACGACTCTTACCGAAGGTTGAGATCTTCTCTGGCACCTCCTCCACCCCAAGGGGAGGATGACTGGGAGACCTGGATAGACTATGTTGCCCCAAGTGCTAGAATGGCAATGCCGGAAGGTGAAAAGCGAAAGAGGGTTAGTGAGAGCCTCCGAGGTCCTGCCTGGCTACCATCCGTGCTAAACGGGCCAGTAACCTGAAGCGACTGCACAGGCCTATCTTGAGGCCTTGGAGAATGTATGGGAGCCCAGATTCTGATGAGGACCTATGGTGGAGAGTAAGAAATGCACAACAGTACCAAGGGAGTTGTTGTCTGTGTATGTCTCTCGGCTGGAAAAATTGTTGCAAGAATGCCTCAGAAAGGGTAGTTTGCCAGCGATTGAACTGGACCGAACCAGACTGGACAGAATCCTTAAGTCTGCCCCTTCTCAGAACTGCTGTTGCTTCAATTCGCCTGGCAAATCGACTGGAATCCCCACCCTCCTATGATGAGTTAATGAGAGAATTCGAGGAGTTGAGAAAAGGCGACCTCGGGAGGTACCTGCACCAACAGCTGTGGCTACGACCAGTGACTGAGGGTGACCCATCAAGTGAAGTTCAGGGCAGAGGTTGACAGTCAATGAGTGCTCTGACAAGGAAAAGATATGCCACAATGAGGCTGAACTGTTGAGAGAGATCCAGGAATTAAAAACAGTCCCTTTATGAAGGCCACGCCTGCAAGTACGAGACCCTGACCTATATCCGACTGCATCTGCTATGGGGTGGGGTACCCACCCATGTATCTCCTGCTGATAACAGCTCCAAACTCAATTCCTTGACCATGGAAGTGGAGAAACTGACGAGATGTCTCCAAATGCTTATCACGCCGCAGACAGAGATGGCACCCAGGTTTCCAGTTAGTAATACCCCCGCCCTGGCTCCCAGTGTGGCGCCTCGGCCAGCTCAAACTCCAGAAAGTATGTTTTGCTATAATTGTGGGAAAGATGGGCACATGAAAGGAATGCCAGTCCCAAAAGACACTGACAAAGTTGCATATAGGCTACAAGGAGGCTTGGAGAAGAAATCAGTGGTTAAGAGTGCACGACATGATCCCAGTGAGGCACCAAAATGTTAATTCACGTCCTTTTGTGGCAAGGTCAGTTGCCCAGGCCCCCACTACCGCCTCTCCAGACTGGTCCAGAATAGTGGGTCCCTCCATGGAGACCACTGTAAAGGTGAATGGAGTGTCTACAAGAGCTGTGATTAGACAGTGGCTCCCAAGTGACAATTATGTTCCAGGATTGGTATCAGAAGCATTTGTCAGATGTACCCTTACAACCATTAGAAGGACTGCATGTATGGGGTTAAGTGAGAAGCCTACCCTATTCGGGTATATCCAATTTGGCTGTCTTTCCCCACCTCCGTGGCTGGAGTGGCAGAACAAGTAGAAGACCCTAGCCTTAGTGTGTCCCCCCACTGGACTGTATGATGGTGTCCTTTGTTGATTGGAACAAGTGCTCATATGTTCGGAAGGCTGGCACAGTTGTGTTATGAAAAACAGGGTCAAGACTAGTAGAGCTTTAAGAGTTCTGGCTTTAATTAAGAAGGCCTATGAGGCACAGAGATGCTGAAAAACAGAACCAGAGGAACCGGTCGGAATTGTATGGAAGAAGGATCCTGAGTCTCTGATCCTGGCGCCAAATGCCCAGTGTACCTTACAGGGAGAGTCCGTATCAGAAAGGATGTTAAGAATAAAATATTAATGTTGGATGCACCAGGCGATGGAAAATTGCCAGAGGGACTGCTGGTCAAGCCTAGTATTTTGCCCGCTAGAGCCATGCTTATGCCAGAAGGGTAATGGTCCAAGTTCATAATGTGTCTGAAAGAGACATTCGAGTAAACAGAGGTTGCATCCTGGCTAATGTGCATTGTGCAGACACTGCAGTGCTACCCAGCAGCAAGAGTTCAAGGAAGAATGACAGAGTAACTTCGACTTGTTTGATTTAGCGACTCCCGCTGCCAGCTGAATGGAAAGTGAGGATCAGTGAGAAGCTTGCCCAGAGACCAGGTGTTTTCTTTAAAGGAATGGGATGTAGGATGCGTGCAAGAGCTGAGCACAATATCCAGCTGCATGACGAAAAGACCATTTCGTGAGAGGTCTCGCGCTGGCACCTGCTGACATAGATGATGTGAGACGGCATCTGCAAGAGATGTTAGCTGCTGGTGTAATACAAGAATCCAGAAGCCCTTATGCTTCCCCATTGTGGTAGTGAGGAAAAGAATGGAACAGTAAGGATTTGTGTGGATTATCGCATCTAAACCTGAGGACTATCCCTGATCAGTACACAATGCCCGCATTCAGGATGCTTTGGACTGCCTAAGCAGGGAGCAAGTGGTTCTCGTGCTGGATCTCCGCAGTGGGTACTACCAGATCCCGATGGCCCCAGAGGACCGTGAGAGAAGACCGCCTTATCTGTCCGCAGCTTCTATGAATTCATGAGGATGCCTCAAGGATTTCAGGTGCCCCAGCCACTTTTCAACGATTGATGGAGCGTGCAGTGGGGACATGAACTTACTAGAGTGCCTGGTATACCTAGATGATGTTATTGTGTTTGGCAGCTCACTGGAGGAACATGAGAGCAGATTATTTAAGGTATTGGACCGACTGGAGGACTTTGGCCTTAAACTGTCCATTGATAAGTGTCAATTCTTTCAAACATCAGTAAAGTATGTGGGACACATAGTATCCACCGAGGAATAGAGACCGACCCAAGTAAAGTTGAGGCCTTGACCACCTGGCCACAGCCCAAAAATCTAAAAGAACTGCAAAGATTCCTGGGATTCTGTGGTTATTATCGCGCTTCATCAAGGACTATTCAAGAGTGATCCGCCCTTTACTTAACCTTACTCAAGGTATCCCCAACCCACAAAAATACCAAAAGTCAGCGTCCCTCAAGACTGAAAGAGTGTATTTTCATCCGAGTGAAGTATTTGGGGCCCGCTGGACTCTGATTGTGAGACTGCTTTTCATGAGATCATATATCGACACACCCATGCTCCAGTGCTGGCCTATGCCGATCCAAGAAAACCTTACGTCCCTGCACACTGATGCTAGCTTGCAAGGGTTGGGGCTATGTTGTACCAAGAGCACAGAATGGCCTGAGACCAGTGGCCTTTGCCAGTAGAAGCCTGACCCCATCCGAAAAGAACTATCCTGTACATAAGTTAGAGTTCCTAGCTTTGAAGTGGGCTATTGTTGACCAATTCCATGAGTACTTGTATGGGGCTAAAATACTAGTAAAACTGACAATAATCCTTTGACCTATGTGCAGACCTCAGCTAAGTTGGATGCCACTGGCCATAGGTGGCTTTCTGCATTATCTACATATGACTATGCTCTCGAATACCGAGCAGGTCTGAACCACATAGATGCTGATGCTCTCTCCGGAGGCCTGTTCCCCAGAATGATTGGGTCCGATTGGCAGAACCTGACATTCGGGCACTCTGCCGGAAGTTTGACATGGAGGAACAATGTCCCACGGGCGCAGTGGACTGCATATTGGATTGCTTGGGACCCTCTGAGAATTGCATACCTGCTGCTTATTGCCACTTTTCTGCAATAGACATTGGTGCACTGCCTCAGCTGGACAATGACAGTATTACGGGCTCAATCCCCATCCCATGATCAAAGCAGCTTTAGAAGCCCTCTATGCAGGAAAAGATGTGTCCAAATTACGCTCCACTGATTTGAGAACTGCACTGTTATACAAAGAAGGTCCTAAGTTGAAACTGATCAATAAACTGTTATACAGAGAAACAGTAGACAGAGGGGGACAAGTAGACAAACAACAACTAGTGTGCCCACTGCCTTTCGAGACTCAGTACTGAGGTCCTTGCACAACCACATGGGGCACCTTGGTATAGACAGAACACTTGACTTGGTGAGATCCAGATTCTATTGGCCTAAGATGGGGGCTGATGGGAGCAACACATTGAACTTGTAGTCATAGCTTACAGAGGAAAGCTTTGCCCAGAGGGCTGCCCTTGTTAACATCACCACCAGTGCACCCATGGAGCTGGTCTGTATTGATTTTCTGAGTTTGAGTCAGATCAAAGAAATATCAGTAATGTGCTGGTGGTCACTGACCATTTCACGAGATATGCCCAAGCTTCCCACCAAAGACCAGAAAGCATCCACTGTGGCCAAAGTACTTGTAGAAAACTTTTTTGTTCACTATGGAGCTCCACAAAGAATCCATTCTGATCAAGGGAGAGACTTTGAGAGTCGTCTGATCAAAGAGATGCTTTCTCTGTGGGGAGTGCGAAAGTCCAGAACCACTCCTTACCACCCCCAGGGGGACCCACAGCCTGAACGTTTCAACGCACTTTGCTGAGACATGCTAGGCACCCTGCACCCAAAGGACAAGCCTAGATGGAGCCAACAAATTAGCACCCTGGTACATGCTTATAACTGCACCAAAGTGATGCCACTGGATTCTCCCCTACCGCCTGATGTTTGGAAGAGAAGCTCGACTACCAGTAGATGTGTGTTTGGGGTCTCTCCTGATGGGGTTCAAGCTGACAATATTTACAGTATGTGCAAAAGTTAAAGGCCCAGCTAACTCATGCGCACTAACTGGCTCAAACCATGGCTGCCAAAAGAAATCTGGCCAACAAAGAAAGGTATGATAAAAAGGTAAAAGCCAGGAACTCCAGGAGGGAGATCGGTATTGCTAAGAAATCTGGGACTGCATGGCAAGCACAAGATTGCTGACAGATGGCACCATCTCCTCACATTGTAGTGGGCAAACTAGATGATCTGCCAGTGTACAAAGTAAGGCCTGAGAATAATTCAAAAGATGTAAAACAATGCATAGAAATCATTTACTGCCCATTGGACAAATCTTAATTGAGTCTGAGCCCTAGAAGATGCCCCTCTGGACCAGTGACTAGAGCTGTTGCTAAGAAAAGATCAAGAAAGTCTGCACCTACAGAAGCAAAGTTAAAGTGTTCCCCTCCACAAGTCCCAGTTGAGCATGACTGTCAGTCCATATCGGAAGAAAGTGAGAGTGACTTTGAATACTATCCTTCTTACGAACTGAGTCAATTGTTTCGGGCAATCCCTAGTCAATACTGGAGATGAAGCTGGGCCTTCTGGACTGTCTAAGCCCCAGCTTCATCCCGGAGCCAATGCTCCCAGAAAGTGAAGTGCAAAGCATCAGATCAGATGAAATGGAATCATTGTGCATGGTTGAACTGTTTGAGCTTTCAGGGAGGAAAATGATAGATTGGGGCAGACTGGTGATACACCGAACAAGAAGAGTATTTTGAGTGCCCTGACAGTCCACTGCCAGTGTCCAAAAGCTCTCCATCGAGCCAAATGTTGTGGACTCAGAAACTGTAACTCCTGGAGCTGAAAGTGCCCCAAGTTCTAGCCTCTCTACCCCATGGAGACTCCTGACAAGTGAGGACAATGCTGAAAATGAGGCTCAGAGTGCAGAGACTATAACAGTTCCCCTAGAAAGACTGGTCGAGCTGTAAAGCCTGTGGTGCACCTCAGTTATGATTCACTTGGGAGGCCTGTGGTTGCCTCTCAATGTTGTCCATAAAAGTGTATGTGTCCCGAGCTCATTGCCCAAACTGGCGTCAGTGCTAACTCAAGTTACTTGTGTTGCCCTCTAAGTATGGTGCCCTTGCCCCATCCAGCCCCAAGGTAACTGATAGGGAAGGGCCCCTCTCTTCAGGTTTCATGTACAAGAGGTAATAACTGAGTTATGGTACAATGTGTATATAATACTGTGTAAAGAGTGACGATCTGCAATGTTTCAGAAATGTGTTCTTGGTAAAATGATATATTGACTGATGATTACATGTGTGAGCCTAATGCAAATGTATATGGTTGCAGTTGAAACTTATGGGGGTACTTGCTTGACGCGGACGTCAAGCTTTCCCAGGCCAGGAAGGGTGTAACCCCCCTGCAAATGGGTGTTCCCAAAAGACTTCCAGGAGCTTGCTTGAATGCTCCAAGCCTGAATGGTGTTTGGCATTTAAGCCATTTATCAGTGAGTGTTTTTAGAACCTCTGGTACTGTCTCTTTAAGAGCTGTCTGCTTGCAGACATAATTAGTTTGTATGGGGGACTGTGTGTTTCTTTGATTGAGTACCACTCAAGCTGCTGCCAATTCACTTCATTTTTGCAGTCACTAGGAGTGCAAGGGAACCTATCTGAAAGATGTAACTGTTTGCCAGAAATTATTTAGAGTAATAATGAAATTACAGTTTGTCTAACCTGCTTTCTTTGCAGTCAGAACTGTGTCTGCTAGTTCCCATTCTAGTTTTGAACTGCTGAACTGGACCAATCAGTGTGGGAAGTAGCTAGCTCTAAAATGGTGCCTTGGACGAATCAGAACTTGACTCATAATCTGAGCCAGCCACAAGAGGATTGTATGGGCAGTGACTCTGGGAGATGTAGTTTAGACTTCAGTGCCTTTTGGACCAACAGCAGCAGTCTATTGTGAGTGACAGCCAATCCAGTCAAGAACTGGGAGGAACTCAAAGGAAGTGCCGGTTTTGTCGGTTGGAGTTTCAGTTGAGCTTTGATGAAGGAAGGAGCCCTGTGCTTTTCAGTGTGCAGGTTTAGTCAAAAACGTGTGTAAGGCCCAGAGTTCCGGTCTGCAGCTTGTGTAACAGCTTGTTAGGACTGAATCCGTCCTGTGAAAAGAATCAAAGGATCTCTGAAGAGTAGAAACCAGGCTCACCCTGTAGAAGACTGGAGGAATTGCTGAAAATTGCACTGGGTCTGTCAGGAACTGAATCTGCTGTGTGTTCTCCCGGGTATTGTGCAGTAATTGCGATCGGGATACAGATGCAGCCTGCCTGGTATAGTGCTTTCTTTTATATGGATGTGTGAAGAGGTTTGTGTACCTCAAGTGAGCCCTGCTGACATTGAAGGACCCTATCTTATTTGGAGGTTGTGAGTACTAATTCAAGGTCGCTCCCTGTTGAATTGCCACATTAAATCCAAATGGAATTACTGTACTGCTGACTGTTTAATTCTCCTTTTCTCTGTGTGAAAGGGCCCTACCAGCTGCCACGGTTTGGACTAGCCACTAGGGCTTGGGTACCCAGGGACAGTAACTGATAGGGATAGGCCTGTGCACAGAGCCATAGGTAGATTATTAGAGTGATAAGCTAATTAACCTGATTTCCCCCTGTCCTTGTTATATCCCCCTAAATAAATCAGAGCTGCTTGTTTCAGCAAAGTTATACTGCCTGAGGTATTTGTCTATGTTAAAGTACTGTACTGTGATTGTTGCACTGTATCTCATTTCACAGGAGGTCCCAGTGCCGGAACCAGACCTGGGGGTAAGTGTATACTGTGAAGGTAATTCTGATATATTGTGTGGGCCACTAATGGGAAGAAAGGGGGGTTGCAGTGTCCCAGAGGGCTGTGACCAAGTTAGTTTAACTATTGCAAACCCTGACCTCTGGGTGGAGGCACCCGCCATTGGATCCAGGCCCCTCAACCTGTTAGTGGCAAATCAGGCAGGGGTAGTAGCCCCTGGGATAGCGCCATCTAGGGGTTACATGAGAATAACAGAAACTTATCTAGCTAACAGGGTTATGATCTAGGAGCAGAGAGGATGGAAATTAATATCAGGCACCCTCTGGCTGCCAAGAAATATAGCCTGCTAATGGTAAAGAGAGAGATAGTTAAATTTTTCTTCTGGGTGTGGTCTGCAGTATTCCTCACGCTATATAACTGGTGCCAGCTAAGGGTGGGAGAGGTGGGTGGGGGGTGGGGAGCAGTCGCAAAGCGACTGTGGGAGAAACAGCACCCGGCAAGCTCGAAGCAGCTCTTGCAGTTCAAATCAAGTTTTCCTCCTGAGCTGCAGGTGTTGGAAAATTGTAAGTTTGTGGGAGCAGTTTATCATTAATTTACAGTCTCCTTCCTGAGCTGCTAGCGATGTGAATTCGGTTTCAGCAGCTGTTACTATTACATTTGCAGAGCGAGGGAAGTAGCTCTTCAACTACGTTTCAGAAGAGGAAAAATTAGTTTACAGTCTCCCTCCTGAGCTGCTAGCAATGTGAATTCGGTTTCAGAAGCTGCTACTATAACATTTGCAGAGCGAGGGAAGCAGCTCTTCTACTGCGTTTTAGAAGGGGAAAAATACAAGAGCCCGGTAGGCGAGGAGCCGCTCAGTCTGCACACCTAAGCTGCTGGCTCTGCAATTTTACCTTTCTGCTGCTTTTGCACTTTATTTTAGCTGTTTCCTGTATAAGTCAGTGGCTGAAAAGCCAGTTTTGGGTTCAAATTTATATTTGCAGCACAGGTTTACAGGACCGAGTTAGAATAATCCTGGTCTATACTGCCAATCAGCAGCTAAATACATTTTATATTAGAAGGGGCACTTTAGACAAAAATCTGCGCATATTTCAACCTAGTCAGAGGAGGAGTTCAAACTAGGTTTTGGCGCCACTTTCTAATAAGTGACCCTAGCTGAGGTACAGAATTTAAATTTCACGGTCATCACCTATTAAGCTCACATTTAAGTAACTTAATCAATTTATACAATAAACAGCGTGGTTCAGTGTGTTTTGGCAGTCGTTTCGGCAGTTTGGGAACCGGGCAGAAGTCCAAGAGAAATGGCGCCAAATTCAAACAGTCAGACAAAGGAGGCCAAAGCTGTGAGTCGCTGCTAGGCTAGCGACAATTACCTTTAGGATGAGAAGCCTTGAAATCGTCGGTTGGGGGGCTCCAGGGCAGAGCTACGCCCTCCTGTAGCCGAGGCTTTAGGATGAGGAGCCTTGAAATCATCAGTGGGGGAGCTCCAGGGCAGAGGTGCGCCCTCCTGTAGCCAAGGCTTTAGGATGAGGAGCCTTGAAATCATCAGTGGGGGAGCTCCAGGGCAGAGGTGCACCCTCCTGTAGCTGAGGCTTTAGGATGAGAAGCCTTGAAATCATCAGTGGGGGAGCTCCAGGGCAGAGGTGCGCCCTCCTGTAGCCGAGGCTTTAGGATGAGGAGCCTTGAAATCGTCAGTGGGGGAGCTCCAGGGCAGAGTTGCGCCCTCCTGTAGCTGAGGCTTTAGGATGAGAAGCCTTGAAATCATCGGTGGGGGAGCTCCAGGGCAGAGGTGCGCCCTCCTGTAGCCGAGGCTTTAGGATGAGGAGCCTTGAAATCATCGGTGGGGGAGCTCCAGGGCAGAGGTGCACCCTTCTGTAGCTGAGGCTTTAGGATGAGGAGCCTTGAAATCATCGATGGGGGAGCTCCAGGGCAGAGGTGCGCCCTCCTGTAGCCGAGGCTAAGGAGAAAGAAAGAGGGTGAGCAGTCTTTAGGATGAGGAGCCTTGAAATCGTTGGTGGGGGAGCTCCAGGGCAGAAGTGCGCCCTCCTGTACCCGAGGCTTTAGGATGAGGAGCCTTGAAATCGTCGGTGGGAGAGCTCCAGGGCAGAGGTGCGCCCTCCTGTAGCCGAGGCTTTAGGGTGAGGAGCCTTGAAATCATCGATGGGGGAGCTCCAGGGCAGAGGTGCGCCCTCCTGTAGCAGGGGCTTTAGGATGAGGAGCCTTGAAATCGTCGGTGGGGGAGCTCCAGGGCAGAAGTGTGCCCTCCTGTCGGACTGGGACACGTCTGCACTTTTCAAAGCCGAACTGAGGAATCAAGATAAGCGCTGTATAATGGCTGTCAATGGGGGTTTCAACTAGTGTTGATATCTCAGCCATTTGTAGGAATTTTGACCCAAAATTTTCAACATGAGGTTCTTGGGACCCCACCTCATGAACACTGTCACTGTCATTTCATTACTCAGTCCCAATAGGTGATTTCACAGTCACTGTGTGGAATCACCTTTCAGGACTGATCAACAAAATGACAGTGCCAGTGTTCATGAGGAGAGGTCCCAAAAAGCCCATGTTGAAAATGGGGTGCAAAAAATCCCCAAAATGACTGCATTGCAAGCATGTGTTGCACAGTTTCTATGCACACTCATAACTTTGCCAATTTTTTATATTTTCACTCCAGATTTTCAACATTGCCATTTTTTCTTCACACCTCCTCATGAACAGTACAGCTGTCATTTTTCACATCCTGCCCAAAATGTGTTTTCACACCTGTGGCGCAGAATTTTTATTTATGTAGTTTTTGTTTACCGGGTAAGTGCACTAGCCATAGCAGTGACTAATTTTCAGGCACGACCCAGGAGAATGGCGCGTTCACTGTGCGAAATCACCTTTCGGGATGAGTGAACAAAATGACAGTGGCACTTTTCATGAGGTGGTGTCCCAAAAAGGCCATGTTGAAAATTTGGTGAAACAACTCCAACAAATGGCAGAGTTACACCCAATTGTTCAAAATGTTCTACACACATGTGTAACTTTGGTCATTTTCATTGTTTTCACTCCAAATTTTCAAAATAGCCATTTTATCACACCACCTCATGAACAGTTCAGCTGTCATGTTTCACATCCTGCCCATAATGTGTTTTTACACCTGTGGTGTGGAATGCCCTTTTCCCACGAATTTGAAAATTTTCACCTACTGGGTTCATGAGGTGGGGTAATAAGAAGACTATGTTCAACATTTGGGCTCAATATATGAAAAAATGACAATGTTATGACCATTCGTTGCAATTTCGACATGCATGCTTCTAACTGCGGAAATCTGAAATATTTGCACCCCACATTTTTATTTTTATTTATAGCCCTGCTCCACTGCCCTCTCTATCTGGAGGGAGCCCCAGCCCCATCCCCCGACGTCCACCAGCCAGCGCTGACCAGCTACCCCAGGGCTTACCCCTGGTGGTCAGAGGGGTGGCCACCACCAAGACCAGTGGGGCCCACTCCCACCAAGACCAGAGGACGGCACTATGGCTATTCGGGGGTAGGGTCTGCAAGTTCCCTCCATCATCCGCTGTGAGCTTTTTCCCTTCGGGTTTCTCCTCTTCAGGGGTGGAGTGTGCAAGGATGCAAGCAACCATGCTGCACACGCTCATCTGACCCGATGTCTGCAGCGTTGGTGTACCAGCCCCCAGCCTCCACTATGGGCCAGACATGCACTGACAACTGGTTGCTCCCCCCTCCCCAGAAAAGGAGTGCTGTCTGTGGAAACACTCAATCTTTCTCCTCCCCTGCTGAACCCCGATAGCCAGCACTTGCTCCTGAACACGGGTCACCAGCGTGGCGCAATGTGTTGCGTACAGTGCCTCAACCCTCAGTGCCACTGGGCCAGCAATGCATCCCACATTTTCAATATAGCCTTCTTATTAACTGAGCTTCTGTATTCAAATGCTGTCCAAAATATGACAGCTTGTCAAAACATACTTCAGGCAAGCTTTTTCCCCCATCAGTAGTTCAACTAACACAATACACCCCTGCCACATAAACCATGCAAGGAAATATTCGGCATTGTCATGAAATGGTGGCTGCAGGGGCGCTGTGGGCAGTACTTTTACTTGATTTAGTCATCAAATGATGTCAGTGCCTGTTAAGCCTCACCGGGCAACCCTTTGTTTCATTCCGTTAGCAGTGGTACCTGTGTCTGGCAGAAAAAGGAGGCTAAGCACGTATTCTTGTATGACAGTTGGCATGCCGTTCTCATGACCAAATGCTTTACCAGACGATTGGGAGTGAAGAGTCCCTGATGATGAAATGTTGATATTGAGAGGTACAGGATATTTTTAAACTTCATGTCTGTATCACTAAATAGTTTGTATCTTGCATTCATAGGCCTCAGATGGGTAAATGTCACTCTGTTGAATATTCTTGCTGAATGAATGTGCCACTGCATTTATGTAATTTTGTATCACCCACTCTAGTGTATCTACATTCTAATCTTACTGCACTTATTTACCTTGCACCCTACATACTGGTGCCTTTAACATGCATCATCCCACTGTATGCACTTCTGTATCCTTGTTAAAATAGAGGGTATGGGGGTGCTGTACTCTTAGAGGTGATGTCCTTCAGATGGAACACGAAACCAAGTTCATTTCTGTCATTTATCTCTGGTGGCTACCCAGATGAAAGTTTTAAAGGGTACTGGATATTTTTTTAGGCGTATTTAGGCAAATTTATGTGCGGATAGGCTATTTTTGTATTTTGCTGTTTTGCCATGAATTGGTGGCTATAAAAACATAAACTTTGATGGCAGATAAGGACCACTTGACCCACCCAGTCTGCCCATTTCCCTACCTATTGGATAAGCTGCAGATCCTAGTTAACCAACAACCTACTTCCTCCTACCCCCCAACTATAATTGCCTTATGTCTGTCCCACGCATTCTTGAATTCCCCACTGTTTTTGACCTACAACCTCCTCTGGAAGGCCATTCCATACGTCCACCACCCTCTACGTGAAAAAATACTTCCTTGCGTTGCTCCTGAGCCGTCCCCCCTCTATCTCCAAATTTTGACCCCTTGTTCTTGCACATCTCTTTTTCCGAAAGATACTACCCTCTTGGACTTTGTTGATTCCTTTGGGGTACTTGAAAGTTTCTATCATGTCCCCCCCCCCCTTTCTCCGAGGGTATACATACAGTTTAAGCTTTTTTAGTCTCTCTTTGTATGGTTTCTGGTGCAGACCCTGCATCATTTTAGTTGCCTTCCTCTGGACTGCCTCATCCTGTGTATGTCCTTGCAGAGATGTGGTTTCCAGAACTGCACACAGTACTCCATATGGGGTCTCACCAACTGCCTGTATAGAGGGATGACAACTTCCTGTTTTCTACTGGTGATGCCTCTCCCTGTGCATCCCAATATCCCCCCAGCCCTCCTTACTGCCTTCTCACATTGCCTGCCTACCTTTAGGTCATCTGATATGACTACCTCAGGGTCCCTTTCCATTTTTGTTGTTGTTAGTACCCCCCCCCATTGTGTACTCTTCCCCTGTGTTTTTGTTTCCCAGGTGCATTACTTTGCACTTCTTCGCGTTGAATCTAAGCTGCCATACTTTTGGCCATTCCTCCAACCTTGCCATGCCTCCTGATGATGCTAACTGAGCGAAACCGGTAGAGGTTACCTTTTGTTTCACACACCTGTCGTGTTTGTAGTGGTGTTATTTTATAATAAAATATTGCCTTTATTTAGGTCTCCCGAGTGGTGCTGCTTTTTGCTACAGTACAACCTTGCCATGTCCCTTCTCATCCTTTCCACCCCCCCCACCCCCGTGTATCAACCCTGTTGTAGATCTTTGTGTCATCTGCAAAGGGGCATACTTTTCCTCCAGTCCTTCTACAATGTCACTTATAAAGACATTAAAGAGGACCGGCCCCAGTACTGAACCCTGCGGTACCCTGCTAGTAACCCCCATTCTTGAGTGGACTCCATTTTACTATTACCATCTGTGTCCTGTTGTCCAGCCAATGTTTTACCCAGGTTACCACCCTGGGACCCACTCCCAGGCTGGCTAACTTGTTTATTAATCTTTTGTGTGGGATTGTGTAAAATGCCTTGCTAAAATCTAGGTAGGCCATGTCCACAGCCCCTCTCTGGTCTACTACTTTGGTCACCCAGTCAAAGAAATCTATTAGATTAGTCTGACATGACCTTCCTGCTGTGAGTCCATGCTGTCTTGGGTCCTGTGCCCCACTGGCCTCTAGGTACTCAACAATTCTTTCCTTCAGAAGTGATTCCATCATTTTCCCTACCCCTGAGGTCAAACTAACTGGTCTGCAGTTTCCTGCCTCTGCTGGAGGCTGCAGGGACACTGTCCACAATCAAACAGTAAAATACAAAAATAGAAAAATAACCTGTCCACGCAGCAAATTTGGCTAAGTCAACATGTGTTCGATATTTATCAGTACAGTCAACTTCAGCACATATAAATATTGTAAAGGTTATAAAAAATGTCCTGTTCCCATTAAAACTTCCACCTCACAGCCACCAGGGGTACAGTAGACAGACCCCCCTCCATGCAGAACTGCAGTGACAGTGCTGGGTATTAGCTCAAGTACATGGTGTGGGACTAGAACCCACGTGACTATTGGATCTTTTGGGCCCAGTTACAAGAGTGCTATCAGCTGTATCACTAGGAAGCTCTTATAGCTGGATACCCTGTTGAGAACGCAGGTTTCCTTATAATATGGCCATAGTCCATTCCCACATGTGTTGGGGCTGTGGCTGTGAAAGTCCACCAGGGGGCAGTGACACACCATCCTTGCTCCACCACTACCTGAGGACAGAGTCCTCTGGATAGTCCTTTGCCATCCTTGTTCTGACAGCCTTTTTTGGTACTCCCTGGCCCGCAATACAAACCATGTGGAAAGTGCCAGTCCTCGCCGAGCCAGACTAAATAGTTTTTTTTTTTTTTTTAAATGTCCAAAGCGCAGGAGAACTGGCCTCAACTTTATGTATCACCAGAGGGATGGCCCCTTCAAGAGCACAACATTATGTTTTCATGAAGACCCCTCCCGCTTTGTGTGGGAATGGGGGTAGGTCAATGTTTAGAGCCCCTGGCGCCAGCCAGCCCTAGGGGCTTACTCTCATCTCCAAAGATGCATCTGTTATCTGCAGAAGATCCCGCCTTCCCTGGTTGATAGAGCTTGAGTAATTGATGATGAGGGAAAGGGTCTTTCTTCACTCATGTTTCCACATGAACTAACAGATGCCCTTCGTGGGTAATTAGAGTCCAGACCTGAGATGAGGAGAAGGAGGGTGATGCAAAAAAGCATTGCCTCATTACTTTAATCATCACAGCAGAAAGATGCCCTCTAATCATCCTTAATTATTTTGATTCAATTAATCTTCAGGACAATAAGCATCAAATATGAAAACATTGCTAAGGCTTGAACTGGCCGGCGTTGAAATCGAACAGGAGGCGATGGTGACTGTGTTACATTTTGTGTTTCTCAAGCATCTGTAATGAGGGCATACATTAATATTTCAGGGTCATTTGCATTTGAAAGTGAAAGACTCATTAAAGTTGCAGCATCCCTTTTTCTAAGCCATAATGTAAGCTGGATGTCAATGCCAGATCTCGGGCAATGATGCACAGGCTTGCAGTGATGATGGGGAGAGGAGTAACTAATTAATTGATTACGTTGCTCAAATGCAGGAAAATCAAACTATCTGGGTCATCATGGACCGTAGAGTATTATGGATGCTTTCAAGTGTAGAATAGATGAATGCGCTCAAATGTAGAGAGCAAAAATGCAGATATGCAGTTTTATTATTCATCTCAGTAATGATTCTCCTGTTCATAAATAGATGAGAGACTGATGTTACTGGGACCTGAACAAGTCCCCTGTTTAACCACAGCTCTGACAGTGCACCTTCATACCTACCTTAAAGTGGTGCACCCGTCAACACTCACCACCAAAATACAACCGGTGGCATCAGCAGAACGCAGTTATACAACATTATGCACAGGGACCTAGGATTATTGGAGGCTTGGTCCAAAAGATGGAAATTGGCTTTTAATGTAAAAAAATGCAAAATGAAATACTTAGGAAGGAGAAATCAGAATGAGACTTACTACTGGGGGTCTGGCACTAGAAGAGACCGAGGAGGAGAGGGACCTGGGAACTATTGTTTCCAGGGACCTAAGAGTAGCCAAGCAATGCAGGCAGGCAGTAACCAAGGCTAGCAGGATGTTGGGCTGCATCGGGAGGGGATTCACTAGTAGGAAGAGAGAGGTTATTTTCCCCTTATATCAACAGTTGGTCAGACCACATTTGGAATATGGGGTGCAATTCTGGAAACCATTCCTTAAAAGAGACATAGAAAGGCTGGAGAGGGTGCAGAGAAGAGCGACTAAGATGGTAGGTGGGCTTAGTCACCTGACATACGAAGACAGATTGAGCGAACTGGGAATGTACTCCCTGGAGCACAGAAGGGACGGGGGATATGATTGAGACCTTTAAAAATAAGAAGGGGATAAACAGAGAACCAGAAGAGGGATTTTTAAACTAAAGGGGCACAAGAGGACCCGAGGGCATATGCTACAGATAGAGGGAAGCAGGTTTAGGGGAAACATCAGGAAGAAATTTTTCACTGAAGGGGTGGTGGAAAAATGGAATGAGCTGCCAGAGGAGGTGATAGGGGAGGTCACCGTAAGGGGCTTTAAGACAGCATGGGATGACCACATGAGTCTAGTATTGGCAGTGGATGGGGAAGGGGAAGAAGATGCCACAGGGAGAAGTAGGTTGTTGGAGGAAGTCCTAGTTCTCTGCTAGGTAGCTTGGGCAGACTTGGTAGGCCAGGCGGTCTTTTTCTGCCATTGTGTTTCTATGTTTTTATTTCCTAGATCTTTTTAGCCATTCTTTTGTTATTTTTTCCATATAGACATTTATCGTTTGGCTATCACGCCATCTGTCACCTGGTACCAACCAACTCTGTCTCTAACCGTTATCTAATTCCATGGGGATCTGGTGCTGGAGTCATCATCCTGGTGGCTGCTGTTTTCTTCCAGCATGTTTTCTCCATGTTGACCCCCTCTGGCCTCTGGGGCCTCTAGCAGCTGTGTGCATGCTTGTCAAACCACTGTGGAGGACAAAGCTCCTATGGCAGCAGAACCTCATCACCCCTTCCAGGGTTGGGATGCTCTGCCAGTGGCAGTACTGCCCCAGTCTTGACTGACTGGATCCAGAACCATAGTCCACTTCCAAATCTGGGTCACCCACATGACAGCACGTTTGTCCACCAGAAACCCCCTTTTGTTGATTATTAAGGACATCTACATGAAAACTGGATGTTTGTCCCATATAGTTCATTTGTAACTGCGGCACAGTCTGGCACTCTAATGAGAATCCCCTGCTCATGACATCAAAGTCTGTTGCTGTGGAAAAGACTATAATGTCACAAGCAGGGCATTGTCAGCTCCAAAATAAGCCTCAGCTGTAGACGGACAGTAAAGGGCACATCTCTGGTTTTCATATAACTATGCTCCACATTGATAAATAGAATGGCTCAAAATTTAAGTGTTTTTAAAATGCAATATGACTAAGTTTTGTGTGATTTTTGCTGTAAGCCAGATCCCCCTCTGTAAAGGCCCCCCTGTCCCAGCAAGGGTGGGTGGGGGAGCACGAGCAGTTTGAGGAGGTCTGAGTATGAGAATGACTCAGAGACAGGATTTTCAAAGCATTTTATTTGATGCATGTCCCCACTGCAACAGACTTTTGACCTATGGGACTTGTGTCAAATAACTGGAATTTTTTCCATCAGCGTGGCTAAGCGATATTGTGCTAGAATGCAGTTCTTTGATCTACTGTGCATCAGATTTGGGGCTCATGCACACATCTTCCAGGTTGCTTGTACCTACAATTCAGCACAAGCTGCTGTAAAACACATCCATGTCCTGCACAATAGGCCCGTGTTTGAGAATACAGCGCAGGTGTGTCAGACAGTCTGAGTGCGCCAGCTGCCCCACGGTTCATAGCTGCACCTGCAGATGACACCAGTGGTTCAGCTGGCAGGGAGGGCAGGAATGGTGGGCTGTTCTGCCTTCACTCCTCAGGAGTCGAGCTCCTTACCTCTGTGATGTATTTGGCCCCAAAGCCAGCCTCAAAGTGAGATTCTAGGGCGTGAATGTGTACTCCAGTTCCCCATGTAGCACTTGAGTTTTGAGCTGGACTTGGGTAGAGTTTGGAGTCAGTGGCCACCCATGTTTCATGATTCTGGAAACGGATGCCACCACAACATAGCCAGGAGACATATTTGGATGGGCACCTGAAGAGGTGAGGGAGGAGTGTTCAGGGAAGTGGCTGTGTTTTATTTTCTTCTGTTTTAACTGAGATATTTGACTAGTTTGTACTTTAAATTAGTACTGTGAGTTACAACTGTTCTGTGAGCTACAACTGTTACTTGGGCTGTGATATTGTAACTGTTGGTGGCTTGTGCTGGTTGTGGGAACAGTAAATACCGAAAAGCCACTGGGGGCTGGGCTTGAAGGCTGTGAGGGAGGACCTTTTGGAGATACAAACTGCCGTATGAGCTAACTCTTAAAGCTAATAGTCAGGTGGTAGACGTTCAGACACAGGGGGTGTAGGTGGGTGGAGATACAAAGGTTTACCAAGCCTTGTTATGTGATGTCATATTTGGATTTGATATATACTAAGGTGGTAATATATTACTAAGCTACAGATCTAGCATACTCGGGGCTGTGATAATTATTTAGAGTTCATAAGAGCTGTAATACACTGAGGGGATTGTACTAATGTGTTACTGTATTAATGTAGTACACACGGAGGGGATTGTATTAATGTATTACTGAGTAAAGGCCATCAAATGAAGACAAGGGGGTTAAAGAAGGACTGATATCGGACTAGTAATAGAGCATATAAGTATGGGAGTAAGGACTGGGGGACAGGTGTGGGTATACACTTAAGCCAATTAAGGGGGACAGGTGTGGGGATACACATAAGTCAAATGCGAATAATGGGGAGTAGGTGCAAAGGGCTGCAAGGGGGGGAATGTGAGGGGTGGTGGAAATCGATGGAAACAGATACGGGTGGGTAGAGGCTGCAGAATAGAGGGTGGAATGATGGACGCCTTGGAGGGGAGGCAGCAGGCACAGGGAGGATAGTGAGTTGCAGTGGATGTGGGGCAGTTGTATTATTATGGAAACTGGGAGGCTGTCCAATTTGCTGCAGGCTTAGGAAACTGGAGGATGGAGTAATGGGGTTATGGAGGGAGCTATGGAGAGTGAGGGAGGGGGGAGCTGAGGCAGGAGTGACCCCACTAAGGAGGGGCAGGGATATGCAGAGAGGGAACTGCAGAGCTAAAGATGGGGATATAAGGAGGATGGGGGAGATGAGTGGACATGCAGTAGGAGGAGGGAAGGGTCAGGGAAGGAGGAAGGTAGTGATGGGCACCATTGCAGGGTTATCAAGCAATAGGCTTGCAGTGTTGGCAGGGGAAGGGGAGGTATCAGAGCTGTGAGAGAGGGGGGAGAGGGGTAGGGAAGATCCAAGAGGCAGGAATTACAATGAGAAACAGAGATGGGAGAGGAAGGATAGGGTAGAGGAGGAGGGAGAGGCAGTATCAGAAGGGGAAGCAGCAGGGGGGAATGATGCAAGAAGCACAAAAAGTGCAGATGAGGGATGTAAGGAGGGAGGCAGCGGGGTTCCTGGGGGAGTGAACAGGGATCACAGTGGAACGGGGGTCAGGATTAGAATGATGGGGGGGTGTTGGTGCTGGGGGACTTCATACTGAAGGGGATCAGATGGGGAGGAAGAGGGGAAAGGCACAGTTGTATCTGAGTCGAGGCAGTTCTGGGGGGTGACCGCAGACAGGGCAGTGCAGGTACTTCCCAAGTGCGAAAGCAGAGGAAAGATGAAACCACACATGGTGGTGCACATGGGAACAAATGGCTTGGCTGAGGAAACAGTGGAGGTGGTAAAGGGGAGGTTCTAGGAATTGGGTAGGCAGAGTGAGGAGGTGGAGGTGTCGGTGGCATTCTCTGAGGTGCTACTGGTACCGTGTGCAAGTACAGGGAGAAAAGAAAGGATAGAGGAGTTCAATGGGTGGCTGAGGGATTGGTGCTGAACCAGGAAATACAGACTGGTGTCAGACTGGGGCAGAACCTGGGACAACAGCGACCTGTACACAGCGGGACAGGTTACATTTGAACAAGAAGAGGAAGAGCATACTCAAACAGGGAATGGAGGGGTATATTTCAACAAGGGTGTATTTAAACTAGGAAGGGTGGGTGGTGAGGGGACCGTTGTTAGAATCAATGTTCGGAAAGGGGAGCATAGGGTGCTCACCCCCCTAGTTAGAGGTGAAGGCAGTAAGGGGCACAGAGAGGACCAAGGGAGGGCAGAGGAATGGTAAGGTTGAGAGGTAACAGGCTGGAAGGTGGTCTCACTGAACACAAGAAGCCTAAGGTACAGAACTGCGGAGTTACAAGCTCTCTTGGTGGTGGAATTAGTGGACATAGCGGCTATCATGGAAACATGGGCCTTCCAGTACCAGGACTGGGATATGGTGATCCCAGCGTACTGGTTATTCAGAAAGGATAGGGCCAAGGGGGAATGGGGGAAGGGTGGCGATCTATGTGAGGGAGTGGATTAAGGGCATAAGGGAGGAAGGGGAGGAGGGGAGGAAAGAAGCTCTGTGGATGCAGTTCCATGATGCGAGGAATAGGACACTTAGGATGGGGGAAGTGTACAGGCCACCAACACAGGGTTGTGACCTGGACCGGGAACTAGCAGATCAAATTCGAAGGGTAAGCAGGAAGGGAAGCACGGTGGTGGTGGAGGATTTCAACCTACCGGGGGTGGATTGGAGCACACCTGCCACCATGAGTGCAAGAGGGGGGGTCCGGTTGAAAGCGTTTCAGGACAGCTTCTTGACACAGCTGGTACAGGTGCCGACACAGCTGGAAAGGACTTTGGACCTTGTACTAGATAGTGGGGAAGCTGTAAGGAACCTAGAAGTGGGGGGAACTGCTTTCTGGGAGTGACCACTACTCGGTGTGGTTCATGCTAAACATGGGGAGGGACGCAGGGTGCACAGGTACAAGGGTAGTTGAGTTTAGAGGGGAAGACTTTAGGATGATGGGGGAAATTCTGGGCAAGCACCTGGCAGACATCCAACAACACATGATACAGATCAGAAATGGAATATAATAAGGGGAGGGCTGGCGGAGGCAACAGAGACCTGTACTAGGAAATGAAACAAGTGCAGGGCAAAGAAACCCAGTTGGCTGTCACCGGAGGTCAGGGAAGGGGTGAGAGCCAAGAGGGTGGCATTTCGGAAGTATAGGAAAATGAGGGGAGAAGATAACGATGTGTACAGGGAAAAGTCTAGGGAGGTCACCAGACTAGTCAGGGGGGCCAAAACGTCTAGAGAGCTGAGACCGGTGCAGGGGATCAAAAGAGGAGAAGATTTCTTCCGTTACATAGGCAAGAAAAGGAGAAGCAAAGACCAGCTTGTGAGGATTAAGAAAGATGGGGGTGTGGGTGGAGAAAGGGGCAGAGCAGGCAGAGGCACTGAACGAGTACTTCTGCTCTGTGTTCATGCAGGAAAGAGGAGGCAAATACCTCAGGCAAGTGGGGGGGGTCTGGGGGGGAGAGGGTGACAGATGTAGGGATTACAGAGGGCAGGGTGCCGGAGGGGTTGAGGGCATTAAGAGTGGACAAAGCACCTGGGCCAGATGGCATTCACCCTAGAGTACTGAGGGAGCTGGCAGAGGTCCTTGCGGGGCCACTGGCAGACCTGTTCAATACTGCCCCAGACACAGGATGTGTACCACAGGACTGGAGGATGGCCCACGTGGTGCCCATCCATAAAAATGGGCCAAAGGATGAACCAGAGAACTACAGGCCAGAGAGTCTCACCTCGATCGTGGGCAAACTGATGAAGACCATCCTAAAGGAGAGGCTAGTGAACTTCTTGGAGGCAAATGGTATCCAGAACGATTGGCGACATGGGTTTGTCATGGGCAGATCATGCCAGATAAACCTGGTAGAGTTCTATTACTGGGTGACACAGGAACTGGACAAGGGCCATGCTGTGGATGTCCTGTACTTGGACTTCAGTAAGGCCTTGAAGATTGGGGGGAAGCTGGAGTATGTGGGGGCAGGACCAAAACTGGTGACCTGGATCAGGAACTGGCTGAGGGGGAGACAGCAAAGGGTGGTGGTGGTGGTGGTGGGGGAACTGGCATCACTGAGAGCGGTGACGAGCGGGGTACCACAGGGATCCATGCTGGGACCAGTACTGTTCGGGATTCTCTTTGCAGATAGCTCGATTGTGATCTGGAGCAAAATCAGTCTGTTTGCAGATGATACCAAGATTGGAGCTGTGGTAGATGACATGGAGTGGGGGAAGGGGTTGCAGGGGGACCCAAATAAGTTGCAGGAGTAGGCAGATAAATGGCAGCTGGGGTTCAACACTAAGAAGTGCAAGGTTCTGCACTTCAGAGCCTGGAACCAGGGGAGGGATTATCACTTAAATGGGGTTCAATTGGGTTGCTCCTCAGAAGAGAAGGACCTAGGGGTGATTATAACAGGGAGCATGAACAACTCTGTTCAATACAGATGTACAGATGGGCGGCAGAAAAAGTCAACAAAATGCTGGGGTGTATAGCTAGAGGGATCTCCTCCAGAAGTAGGGAGGATATCCTGCCCCTGTATAGGTCGCTGGTCAGGCCCCGCCTGGAGTACTGCGTGCAATACTGGCACCCGTTCCTGAAGAAGGACATCAGATTGTTGGAGGGGGTACAGCGTAGAACTACAAAGATGATCCAGGGATTGGAGGGCAAGCCATACGAGGAAAGGCTGGGAGAATTGAATATGTACTCTCTGGAAGAGAGGAAGGACAGGGGAGATATGATTGAGACCTTTAAGTACCTGAAGGGATTAAACAAGACTAATACAGAGAGGATTTTCCAGAGGAGAAAGGGGAGGGACATGAGTGGACACAAACTAAGATTGACCAGTTGCACTGAACTATGTTCATTGTAATAATGTGAAAGACAGTTTTTTAAATTAAAATTATACTTTATGCTCCTTTCTGATGACCGGACTCTATCTGGACCAGCCTCCAATCCCTGTCATCTAGCTTCTGTGGGTCCTACCTTGCTCCTGACATCCTATGCCACAGCACTTAGTGGAAGTGCCCACTGCCTGCCTTCATTGTGGGGCCTGTGGTGACCAGGCCACCATCTTGCCATAATTGTTTTTTCCCTCCATTTTCTCTCATGGGGCCACACACATGCAATGATGCTATGATGTGCATGCTTTGCCTCTGTAGGGACACCCCTGGTGTCTGGGGATGGGAACCTTTCCCTGTGCTGTCCCACTCCACCCACACATATTTCTCTAGGCAGCAGATGATCAGTGGGACACACAGACCTCTCTTCCCAAGGGAAGAGAGCTGTCTAAGGCATGCTTAATCCTCCCCCCCCATGGGTCAGGTGGTAGCTCTATTACCATGCCACCTTGCAGGCTATGGACGATTGTTAATAAGGCACTGATCTGCGATAACCAAACTTATTTTACTTGTTTAAATCCCATGTTTCACCCCATTTCAACTATTCTAATATTTCTGGTCTACATGTTCTAAGGGCAATTTGAAGCAAATTCAGATCCTTTAAAACAGGGCAGTCAGAATGACCCTAGATAATCAATCAGTCAATCAATCACTTTATTTAATCAGGCAGAAACACCATTGAGCAAGCTAATTTTCAAAGTGGTCCTGGACAGTTATACAAAAATAAAAATACAGTACAGTACAATACAATACATATTCACAGACAAGGTATACACAACAGTATGTAAACTGAATCCCTGCTACTAGCGTCACCACTGTATTGAATGCTTTACTTGGTTTTTACTGATAAATACTGCATACTTACCTGTGCCTCTCTCCTTCCACCCCAGATCGGACGCCTGGACCGACCAGCCGTGTGCCCCATTGGCACGGCTCGGGGCCCCCGGACGCCACCACCAGCTGCCGCAAACCCCTCACAGAAGCGGTGGGGCTTCCCACTAGGCAGGGAAGCACGGATCGGCTGCTATTGGATGAAAGCACTTGGAGACGCTCGCCCATTGGCCACCGGTTTCCAGCTACTGTTCTCCCATTGGTACTGCTGAGAGTGTGCTGTGCTGGGCTCAGCGGCCATTCACTTGCACTGCTCTCGGCCGAATTTTTACGCCCACCCCCCCGACCTTTATTAAATAGGCTTATTGCTCCGCCCAAGCACTATGGACCCACCCCCAAACCGTCCCTCCCTCCTGTCCCACAGCTTTTACTCTCCCCCCCCAAGCCTACGTGACTCCCTCCTCTGTAACTCTTAAGTTTACAGCCTTTTTTCCTTTTCTTTTCATTTCATCTTTGTTCTCCCCACCCCTGTTGCTTGACCCCCACCTTAGATTACAGTTCCTCCCCTCGCTACAGCTCTAATTATACCCTTCCAAAACCCTAAAAATCTTTGGTTTACCTCCTCCCTCGTCTCTGATTAGTTTCTCCCACCCCTTTGCCTGTCACCCCCTTACAACGCAGTGCTGTGCTGCCCCCATCAACAATGCCTTCCCTTAGTTTCTACCTTCTGTCTTTCCCGGCCCTCTCCCTCTTTTTCCCACTATGCCAACTTCCTTTCTCTTCCTACCCTGCTCTACCTCCCACCTTTATCATCAAAACCTGCTACCCACAACATGGAACCATGGCAAGTCCTCCTCACTTTTATTTGAGGCACACCTTTTATAAGGATTGTGTACAAACTGCAGCATATTCTACTGGAAAGATGACAAATCAAAATCTGTCGCTAGCCATCACCTTCTGCTGGGACCCTAGAAGACCACACCAGCCCCTAACAAATAAGAAAACAGAGGCAAATCGTAACCTACAGTGAGTTTCGGGTTGTATCATTAAAACTCCTGCTCCTCCTCCTTCTAATATCAGGTGGGGTGCACCCAAACCCTGGCCCTGTCTCAAACAAGTTAACAAAACTAGAAAAAGCAGATAGAGGTCTCTCCATAGTCACCCTAAATATCCGCAGCCTCCTTCCTAAGCTGGCATCCCTTCAAGTCTTCGTTGGTCAAAAAAATCCTGACATACTAGCCATTGTTGAGACTTGGCTGTCTCCAAGTACCTCGGATCATGCTGTCTCACTTCAAGGCTACAGTCTCTTTAGACTTGACCAGTCAAACAAGAAGGGTGGGGGTTGTGCTATCTACATTAAGGACAACCTGTCTAGTCACCTTGGCAGTTTCTCCTCCACAAACACCCAAGAGCAACTTCTCCCTATCAAACTGCTCCTTGGTGCCCAAAATAAAGTGCTCATAGTGGCTGCAGTTTATATCCCTCCTAAAGATCCTTGATCCGGTCTCCAGACAGTTCTTGAATTTGTAAGATTGCAACCTTCAGAAACTGAGCTCCTCCTCCTTGGTGACTTCAATATAAACTGGCATGCTTCAGACACCGGATCCAGCAAAGATGCCATCCTAGCAGCCAACCTGACGCAGATGGTCAATTCCCCAAATAGGAAAAACTACAAGACTGGAACATGCACTCTTATTGACTGGATACTCACTAGTCACCCGGACCGGATAAAAAAACACTACTCTTCTCCCTGACTCTCTCAGTGACCACTCCCCTGTGTCATGTACCTGGTCGAATAAATTCCTTAAACCACCCCCCAAAGTTATCTCAAGTAGAGTGCTACCTCATGGAAATCTCACTAAACTTAAGACTTGTCTCCTGCAACAGGACTGGGCACCAATCTTCAATACGTTTGATGTTGATGCTGCCCTAGAATACTTTATCACAACTTTCAATACTGCATGTAACACTTATGCACCATTAAAAAAGCGTAAAATCAAAGCTCTCTCAAATCCTTGGCTCACTGCCAAACTACTGGCCCAACTCAAAGCTCGTGACCATCTCTGGGCCATAGCCAGAGACACGGGCTCCCTGCAGGATATACAGAAGTACAAACAGGCACGAAACCTATGCACTTCACAAATCAGGCAAATGAAGAGCGCCTACTTCAAAAATGCCCTTGAATCCACCTGGGGTGATGGGAGAGCTTTCTGGGACAATATCTGAAATATAACGGGTAAGCAATCAAAATCCTCTCCTACCATTATGAATGTTGATGGCTCCACTACACTTGACCCAAAGGTTATGGCAGATGCCCTAAATAAAACTTTCACAGACCTCAGCGGGGTCCTCCCCCCAGATTTCTTCTTGGACTTGCCCTTGCCAAATCTAGTATCTCAAAGCACCTCAAGTGACCAGCCACTATTTCATTTCAAAATAATCAAAGCGCATGAAGCCTACAAATACATAAAAAAGGCCTGCTCTAAATCCAGAACAAGCAGTGACACTATGGATCTAAAATTCTTGTCTCTCACCTTGGACGAAGTGATCCACCCTCTTACCAAAATTCTCAATCTTTCCCTTTGCCAGAGCCAATTTCCCAACAAATGGAAGTCTGCTATAGTTACACCAGTGCTCAAAGGGGGTGACAAATCCATACCAGGGAATTATCGACCTATATCAATACTCCCACCCCTCTCCAAAGCACTTGAATGCATTGTGTCGGACCAACTCTCAGACTACCTGCAAAAGTACAATTTACTCTGTATGCAACAGAACGGATTTAGGAAAGGGCACAGTACGTCAACAGCCCTACTAGATTTCTCAGGAGAAGTTCACTCTGCTCTGGACAAAGGCTACCAAACCGGAGCGGTCTTCATTGACTTCACAAAAGCATTCAATACTGTCCACCATGGCTTAATAATCTCACTATTGCCCAGGCTTGGGCTTGCTGAAAGACCTGGTGCCTGGGTAAAAAGCTACCTGACAAAACGCTCACAGGCAGTAACAATCTCTGACGTACTCTCTGACTCTATACCTCTCCTCTCAGGTGTACCGCAGGGATCAATCCTAGGCCCTCTCCTTTTTAGCCTGTTCCTAAACTCTCTCCCTGAATCCTGCCCAGAAAAATTAATCTTATATGCTGATAACGCTGTAATTCTCTCTTCCCACAAGGATCCCAACCCCTTGCGTCAGAGCCTACAAATTGCCTTCTCCAGTGTCGAAAAGTGGTTCTTTGATAATAAGTTGGTCCTAAACCACAAAAAAACAAAAGCCATGCTTTTCACCAATCATCAAAACAGAAATAGACATATTCCACTCACTATTAAAACTTCCACTGGAAATACACTTGAACAAGTGAATACCTTCAAATACCTTGGCATCACTTTTGATCAAGGTCTTACCTTTGCGACCCACATAGACAATACGGCGAAAACAGTGAACCAACGCCTAGGAATACTATTTCGAAACCACCAATTCCTTAACCAAGCTGCCCTGAGGATTGTTATACAAAGCTCCATAATCGCAATGATAGACTATGGCCTAATTATCTATGGCTCAGCCATTACGACGGCACTAAGACGCATCTCAACCGTACTAAACAAGGCATGTCGACTCTTCACTGGTGCACAGAGACTGACCCACACCTGTGAGCTCTACTCTGAAACTGGCTGGTTACAACTCTCCAATCGCCTCGTGTATCTCACCTGCTTGATGGCAAAAAAATCAATCCTGGGACTGACTCCACCATGTATCCAAGACCTACTCTGTCTGAATAACGGCACGCGTCCCACCAGAAGATCTGAGCACCAACCTTTTCTGGCCCCCAGATGCCGGACTGCTCAGGGACAAAGATCATTTGCCTACAGGGCCCCAACCTGGTACAATGCCCTTAGCTTACCTACTCTATCCTCCACACCACTGGGAGCTTTCAAATCCATGCTCTACACCCACCTCTCTGCCACCAGCACCTGTGACTGCTTTGACTAAAGACTTGTCCCTCCGCTGTCCATCCCTCAACATGGCCTGTCATTTTGGCAAAGAAACTCTGAATACCACTAACTGGTCCTGTCTGCTACTGTAATCTCTCTTCTACTTTCTCTCTTTCTTCTCCTTCACCCTCTATCTCCTCCTACCTTTCCCACTCTACTCTTCCTCAAATGCCTCTGAGTATCTTTCTTTCTTGGATAAATAGTTGTTTTGATTTATTACTGCCTTTGGAAATTGCTGAACAAATTTTTTTATGTAACATTTTTTTGTTATTACATGTATTGTTTTTTGTTTGTTTTATGTTCTATGTGACGTGGAACCTTTGTAAAAGAGCCCCGGCTCAAAGGTATTAATTCCTAGATCAATAAACTAAACTAAACTAAACAGATAGACTCATTAGGCTCACACTCCTGGCCTGTTCAGGTATGAAGATGTGCAATAAATAAAATATTTTACAGGGAAATATAAGAAGCCAATAATCCTGGACTCTCTTCAATGCAGTGATAGAGGACAGGGAGAGGAAAGGCGGGGGAAGGGTGCTAGTGTATGAGGATGGGGTGAGAAGGGCAAGGGTAAGGAAAGCAAGGAGTGCTGGAAGTCCCCCTATATGAGAGGATCTTGGCTGAAATTAGTTGTAGAAGTAAAGAAAGGGGCCAGGTTCTAATGGCTCAGTGTTGTCTAAAGCAGCTGCATGTTTCCTTCAGTAGAATGGCCAGCAGATCTTTGAATACGAAAAGGCCTGGCAGTGAGGATAGTTTTAACAAGCTTTGTATGGTATTCCAGAGTGATGGGAGTGAAAAATTGATTGCAGCTGAACCATATGTTGTTTTTACTGTGGGGATCTGGAAGCAAATTAAAGAGAAGCATCTCAGGCCATAGGAACCTTTGGCTCATTGGAATAGACTCGATATGTATGTAGGAAGATTATTGGAGAGTGCTCTATAAAACCAAAGTACAGCATTTCTTTTCCTCCTGATTGAAAGTGATGGCCACACCAATTCCTGGTATAGTAGGCAGTGGTGAGTGCGGAGGGGTAGATTAAAGATAAATCTTAGGGCTCGGTGGTATAGGGTGTCTAATTTGCTGAGTGCCATTAAGGGACAATGAGTGTAAAGTCAGCATAGTCCAGTATAGGTAGGAATGTAGACTGTACTAGTCTTTTTCTAGCTTCTAAGGTAAGCAGATGTTTAATACTATAGAATAGGCCTAACCGCTGTCTTAATTTCTTCAAGACTTCATTCAGGTAGCACAGGAAGTTAAGCTTATTATCCAGCCAGAATCCTAGGTATTTAAAGGTTTCAACTGTTTTAATGGGTTCATCAAGAAGCGTTAGAACCTGGGGAATATGTGATGGTCTGTGGACTGTTTTTGGAGAGAGGAACATGGCTTTAGTCTTTTTGGCATTTAGGAGGAGCTTGTGTTTGATGAGATTATGTTGAAGTGTAATGAAGTCTTGCTGTAAGTTCTCGTGTGCCAAGTCCAAAGAGGAATTTGTGGTATATAGTACAGTATCATCTGCAAATAAGTCAGTATTGGCTGAGTGCAAATGAGTGTCCAGATTATTGATGTAGATTGCAAATAGGATTGGGCCTAGTATGGACCCTTGAGGAAAGCCTCTTAGAAGGGTTTTTTGTGGAGACAGATCACCTGCAGCTTTGGCTTGTAGTAGCCTGTTGTTCAGATAATTGGAGAACAATTTGATTGTAGGACTATCAAGTCCGATATTGCTTAGTGCAGAAATCAATATGTTGTGGTCTGCAGTGTCAAAGGCCTTACTAAGATCAAGAAAAAGGGCAAACACATGCTTTTCAGAATCCAAGGCAATTTGCCAGTCTGTGGTAACCTTTGCAAGAGCAGATACAGTGCTGTGCTTGGCTGTAAAGCCGGATTGTGTAGGGTTTAGTAAGTCATGCGAATCCAGGTGTTCTCTAATTTGGGTATTAACAATTTTTTCAAGTAGTTTTGACAGCACATATAGTATAGATATAGACCAGTAATTATTCAGATTGCTCAGATCCCCTGACTTGAATAATGGTAGAATGTGGGCAGTTTTCCATGTCGGTGGAAGTTCTCCATGTTTCAGAGAGGTGTTGAATAAGTGGGTGATGGGGGCAGTCAAGTAGGAATGGCCAAGCTTTAGGAAATAAGGATCAATATTGTCTGCACCTGCTCTCTTTTTGGTGTCCAGGGATAGTCGTAATTCCTGTACGTGTTTGAATGTAACTGTATGGAAGCTGAAAGCAGTAGAACAGGGTAAGTTAGTGTTAGAATGAGCATTACAGTTGGCGTCGAGGTCACCTATTGGGTTGATTTTGCTGATAGGTGAGGAATCAAAGGCTAGCCCTGCAGTGGCAAAGTGTTCATTAAACTGCTCAAGAATATCGACTCTGCTTGTGTAGGTGTATCCAGTGGATATCATTTTGGATGGAAGAGACGTGTCAGCATGGTAACCTTCAACCTCTCTGAGACAATTCCAGAATTTGGTTGAGTTGTTTTTGTGGCTTCTAGTTCTTTTAAGGATTACTGTTATACCAAATGTTTATGCAGTGTAGTTGGGTCCTCTCTAGAATTCAGACACAAAATCCCCCTTCCTCTTCTCATGTCAAAATATTCCTTCCTTCTTTCCTATTTTCAGTTGCTGCCCCTGGTCTTTGGAATAGCCTATCAGGCACAGTTTGCCCTGTATCCCCCAACCAGATCTCTAATCACTGGTTTAGTCTGGATTTCCTTGATATCAAAGTGTTCCTGAACTACTTTGCAGTTTACTATTATTTTGATTGTATTTTTTCTAGTTCACCAGTCAGGACCTCCTTTGGCTACCACCAGTAACACAAGTCCATTCTCAGAGCTCCTCATTACTTTATCTCATCATGGATCCCCTGGGTACCAATGTCTCACCATTGTGTTGCTCCGCAGTTTGCCCTCTTAAGTTGAGTCCAACCTTCAGCTTCTTGGCAGCTTCCCCTACAAGAGCTAGCCTCCCATGGCGGAAATCCTCTTAAGTTCATAAGGGGTGTGTGAGAGGTAGGAGCCTGAATGGAGGTGGGGAATGGACACAGCGTCATCTGCACAAGTGATGACCATTTTTCCCCTTTTTCTACCCACCCACTTAGAGCACCCCATGTATCTTCAGGTGCCAGCACACCTGATGCATGAAACATGCGCTCTCTTCTCCCAGTGCACACCACAGGCTTCCATGACTACACTGCAACCTGTATTTACCCCCCCCCCCAACTCTTAGGATCATGGATGAACCATGGTTGTACATGGTTGAGCATGATTAGCTCCATGATCATTCACTGTTTGTCCGTGATTTTTGCCATGGTTATCCATGGACCACCATTGATGGTAAATGGCAGAGACAGACCACGGATGGCCATGGTCAATATAGTTTGAGAATTATTCATGTTGGCCATGGCCATTCATGGTGTTCATTTCAGATATTTCTTGCTTAATAAAAGACATTTGTGCATAGCTCAGGCTATTTAATTTTTTCTCCAAAAAACCTTAAAGGGACACTGTCAACTTGTTTTTCATTATATCATTTCTAGTTAAAAACTTACATTTTATGATTGCTTACCTTCTCTAAAATTCATTGATGTTGCCATTTGTTTTGTCTGTCTCCTTGTTTAGTAGAACTGAAATGCATGGCAATGTATATTTATAAATAACTTTGTTTTTGTTTACAATCCTGGATCTGTTCTTACTGCATACTTCCTGAGCACTAGAAACACACCCAAACAGTGCAGTCACTCATGAGGCAAGAGCCTTCTAAACTCCCACTGCATTATGATTGGCTAGACTGTGTTGTGGGTGTTCCCAAGTCCAGAAAAGATGCAGTTGGAGCTGATCAAGGAATGTAAACAAAACTGTATTTGTGTGGTAACACCAGTTTGATGGGCAGTCTGTTTATCATTTTTTCTAAGAAAAGAGTCAGAATCAAACTACCAGCTACATCGGCAATCTTTACAGAATGTTGGCAATCATAAAATGTGTTTTTTAAACTAGAGACACTTTGAGACCTAAAGGAGGTTGACAGTGTCCCTTTAACATTCTGTGATGATTACATATTATCCACACATACTTTTGAACTAGTTTTTATTTACTTACCCATTGCTGCTACTGTTTCTCTTTCTAATGTAGTCTCTCCCAATCCGTAAGTGATATAATGACCTTATTGCGATTTATATCACTTAACACTAAACCCTTTTAAGATACAGTGAGTTGTCAAATTAATGTTTTATACTCAAGTAATTAATTTCTTTGTGTAAACCTTATATAATTGTATTCATAATTTGCAAAATGTATTGTTATTGCAATTGTTTATATTAAAGTGTTAAATTCTGCATTCTGTTGTGCAATACATTACGCAAATGTGGTTGCTATCCCTTGTTCTTATGACTATGGACAAACCATGCTCAAACATGGATGAACTTTGGTTAACCATAGTTGACCTCAGGATGTCCAGAACATTCAGAAATCATATCAGGAAAGGCCATAATACATGAAGAGCATGCATGAAGAATTCAATACCAACTTTGACCAAAGAACAGTAGCCAAATGGAACCAACATAATGCATTAATTAACACGGTCTATTGATAAACAGTAGATTTTAGGAATACCGCTACAACATGAATATATTTTGGGAAACTTTTTACTTTGAAAAACAAAAAAAGATATGCTAAGCGATAAGAGGTGGCATCATTCAGTTTGAGAATTAAATTAATCCTGGCAAGGCTTTGGGTGGATTACAATTAGCAGAAGAAAGAGAGACAGCCACCCAGCACCATCAGACACCATGCTTCCAACTGCTCCCACCAGACTACACTATGAAATGGAGAGAACCGCACCTCCCTGCTGGCCCTGCCATGTTGGAAAACTGTGAGGGCACCAGAAGTGAGTATGGAAGTAGTGGGGTTGATGGGTCACCAGTGAGAGAATTCCCAGTGTGGGGCACATGGTCTGGAGGATAAAAAGTTTGATAGAAAAACATTTTTTGCAGTACTGTAGCCTTAAGTATCTTGCATTAAATGTATTGTACTGTGCTTGTATTGGTTCCATGTCATAACAGTGAACGCGGTACAGCAATCGCTATTATGGCGAGTGTATATCACCGGAAAGCAATTTGGCGATATACACTTGGAGGTGACCGGGCACACACAATAGATTAAGTGTGTTTGCAGGGGGGCTGGAACAAAAAAAACTCTTCCTGGCTCCCAGCCCCAAACCCAGGACCTGCTCCGTCGGAGCCAGCTCTCCTTACCCACCACATCACATGGTTGGCTCAGTGGAGCAGACACACTAGATGGTAATAACCCTCTTCCCTATCCCTCCACTTCCCCTCGCTATTTTCCTTTTCCACTCGCCTTTCCCTCCCCTCGCAGTTGCAGTCCTCACTATCCTGGCAGGTCATCCATGATAATAGCACTGTAATATGGGTCACTGTTTTGATGGTCGCCCATATACGATCGCTATTATCACTGGATACTGCTTGGATTGTATTTCTAGATGGCACTGTGTATGGTATGTGAAAGTGTACACCCCTGTGCAGGACAGGCTGGAGTCATTCTCAGCCATTACTCACCCCCTAGTTCTTTGGAGCATTTTAGTCCTGATTACTGCGGCAGGGCCCCTGGGCTTCTGCAGTGGCATTTGTTCGTTTCTGCAGCATAAATTATTTGCTCATGTGGTAGGAAGCAGTCCTGCCTTTGGCTAAAACGTATAATGTCCTCAACATCACATGCTGAACATAGAAGAGGGACTTCAGGATAAACAAGAAAGAGAAGGGAATCAAGCACTATAGAAGAACTGCGCATTTTAATCACTAAGAGCAATGAATTCCACTGCACTACATATTGTAGAACTGTTTATTCTCATGCAAGTTATATATAGCGCAAGACGCTAATCGGCTGCGATTGCACAAATTTAATTTTACGCTCTGCAATTAGTTCCTCATTTATGCCTATTGAAAATATGCAGTTTTGGCCAATTAGTGCTATTTTATTTTAGCACAGATATCACTTAAGCAAATATGGCTATAATTATTTTACAGCAAATATAACCTGTTCTGCAGTATATTCTGTTGTACAGTACAAGTTCTATAGGAAAGTCCATGGCCATGGAAATACAGAATTCCTGGGGCCCTGCCTATACTGGCTCCGATATACAAGCTTGTTTATAAGGCAGTGTCTCTTCTGGCAAGTGTTGTCCATCTGCCTTGCAAAAGGATTTGCATACCAATGATGCCTTGCACTGGGATTGATGTTTTGGAATGTATGTGTGTGGTTTGGAGAGACAAACAAGCATAGAACCAAACAATTTGGATATTTCTCCTCTCCTAGCATCTTTTTATGGCTACTGTGTACTGTTTTTTAAAACTGACCCTTTGGTATGCTACAGTACCTCTGTATATACTAAATGCCCGACTTTATATGATATTGTGTGAATGTCATCCTCTTGCTCCTGCACCCTTCAGAAAATTAGTTTTGCTGAGCTCCTGTAGGGTTAAACTTGTTAAATCTGTAACCTCAGTCCACAAGCATTGGCTAAGCACTGGCACAATAGGCATTCTATTTTTTTAGTGCTCGTGAAAGGTGCTGGATTGACAGCACTGGAACCTGAAGTCTGCTATTTATCCACATGACAGGTGTTGCACAGGTGATCACAATGCAAGCTTCTCACATTGCCCTGCCAGTGTGCCTCAATCCTGCCATGAAGGGATCACCATGTAGGTGAGAGGGTAGTTCAGACTTCATGCCCATTCAGTCTCTGGCCTCTCATGTGAGACTGCCAACAAGGGTGCCAGTTAATGCCAGTTGTATTGATGGGTTTGTGATATGGACACCTGCTCATCAGAAACTGGACGGAGACCACTACAACTCATTTCACGTAGGCCACCAAACAACCTTCAGGTGATAATGGCTTTTGTCCACTACCAGTCTGTGCTGGATTTGGGTCAGTGACCTAGAGGGGAAAGGCCACTTAACCTGTTACCAGCCCACTGAGCCATTCAGTTTCCCCACAATAGACATGCTAGGGAACTCCGAGGGGCAGTCCTTTGGGTAGTCGGTCTTGGGTTCATTGACATAAAAGTTTGTTCCCAAGGTGCCTCCCCCAAAGTAACTGCTTTCTGGGCATACTTGAAGGTCCTGCCCCTTGGGAAACATATGATTGGTGCAGTGGCACTTGTCTTTTTCTATCCCCTGTGGGGTGATGTGCTCACTGGTATAAATTCAGCATTCATTTTGATAGCTGGGCATTCTTTGCATTTATGACAACTGGCTTAACCCTTCCATAAGCAACAGTTTCCCAGTTTACCATACAGTCTTCAGTGCATCCCTCAGCACTTTAGGTCACAATTAGGCAGATATACACAGGGCACACAGACTTCAAGTTGCAGTGAATAAATAACACATTTATTTACAGTTTATGTACTTGGGCCTTACATGTGTAAGCCTCCCCAAATTTGGGGGCTCATCTGATCTGCCTTCCAGTGATCCAGAACTGTTTCTTCATCCTCCAGTCCCCAGGGCTGCTAAGGTGGGGACCAGCAGGGCCAGCAAACATGGCCAGGAGTCCTGTTATGACATTAACCAAGGCTCCACACCAAGTATGTCCATGGTCATTGCCTCCCATCACTCTCTGTCCTCAGAACCCCCAAGTCTTTCTGGAGCCAAGGCAGGGGGCAGAGAAAAGAAAGCAGCAGCTTTTGGGATGTCTCTCGTGCCAAGGAACTGAAGGAGCTGTCATAGTGCAGCGGCAGTGGACATGCTGCCACACATGCATAGATGTGCGGGATGGACCTGGCACTCCAAAAGTAAAATCGGGCAGTGTGCCACATGTAGTCACTATCCAAGCTCCAAGGTAGAATGCGAAGATGGGAAGAACTGTCCACCACGTTGTCGGGTGCAGACATGCAGCATTCTCTTGGCCTCCAGTACTGTCAGCGGGGCTGAGAGAGGAAAAGGAGCAACTATGCATGTGCACCTGAATGGTAGAGCGGTGCAGAAAGCTGTCTCCTAAAATAAGGCACCCGAGTCTGAAATGGGCTACGTGCCCATGTCACTGAGCACATCCCTGGCTCCCAAGACAGTAAGCGGGGGCAGGGCAGCAATAAATTAACTCTGGGGGACTTTCATTAAAGTGGCAAGAAGATGCCAAAGTATTAGGACTGCTGCAAACAAAGATGGTGGCCCCCATGATTGAAGAGCCTGCTGGGCATTACGAGAAGGGGTCATAGGTGGGGTCCATCTTTGCCCATGAATCTCGGCCAATTGGAAAACAGCTTGAGACAGAGACATGGTGCCTGTTTGGCAGGGGGAGTAGTCTGCTGTCCGTTCCCCTTCCCCCAGCAGTGCAGTCAGTAGACTTGGTAGAAAAAGTCAAATTGTTGTTGGCAGCATAGAGAACGACTGTTCAAGATGGAAGTGTTCTTCAAGCAATAAGAATCAGCACAGGCAATACCACCTGTTGGACTCTGTGTTTGGGGACAGGACTGGAACTTCTATTTGGTCACACCCTATGAACAGAAAAGGAGGCTGCATTCTTTCTCTGGAGCATCCTCAGCCCTCCTGGGGAGGATGACTATGAATGTTGGATGAGCCAGGCCACACAGATGGAGAAAGTGTGGAAGTGTTCAGATGATGAGAAATGCAAAAGAATTGTGAACAGCCTGAGAGGAATGGCTTTGGACATCATTCATTCCTTATGTGCCAGCCAGCTGACCTGCACAATAAGTGACCACTTTGCAAGGCAAGGCAATTTTATTTATCAGGCACCCAATCCCGGAGGCTCTAGGCACCAAACATAAATGAGGACATACAGCAGTAAATAAAAACATAATAAAACCTTAGTAAAACCATAACAGGATTAAAATTCAACAAAGTAGAGGTTTCCAAATGTCAAGCTTCCAAGCGACTGGCCAAAGCTAAAGTTGGTATCAGCAGTTAAAGGCCAGGCTGAAGAGGTGGGCCTTTTACCTCCCCTTAAACACCTCAATCAAGGAAGCCTCCTGGACTACAGGTGGAAGTGAGTTCCACATGGTTGGCCCAGAGACACTAAAAGTGCAATCTCCTGAGGTCTTGAGCTGTACCCTGGGAATGTCCAGGAGGCTTCTCGAGGAGGAGCGGAGGGGGCGCGCAGAGGACACCAGTGTCAGGAGCTCAGACAGGTGTAACCCCCCTGTCACCCGGGGTTACAAGAATCCCACTTAGATCTAGTGGCAGGCAGGGAAAGGCAGCTTGTGAGACACCAGTTAAATGGGTTTTACACTGTCTCACTCTGTCCTCAGTCTCAGCTGAGCTGGAGGGGATGACATCATATAGAATTCTCGCAGCAGCATAAGCCACATTGGAATGCTGCAGCCAGGGGTTAGCTTAGAATGCTGAGGATTTTTAGTCTGTAGTAGTCTTCAGCCAGGCTCAGAGAGTGAAGGAGGTGTGCTGCAGGTGGCAGCCTCTCAGAGCTTAGCACTGCTATAGAGCTACCCAGAGATAGAGGGTGTATGTTCTCGCCCTAGATAGAGACCCAGAAGAAACCTGACATAGTGGTAGAGACTGCTCCCCGGCTTGTTCCAGTGCCCCATCCCAGGAGGGATGGGGGGATGAGACCATCAGTTTCAGGGGAAATCCCCTGGCCCTGCTGAAGGAGGGAAAACTGCCTGATGATTTGTTTTTCTTTGCCAGAAGCCCTGGGGCACCTGCAAACCATTTGGTGAGTCTGCTCTGCTATAAAGCCAATGTGTTCACCAAGACAGTGTGTAAAGTATCTGCTATTGTGGGGTCAGGGAAGGACAGCCAAGTACAGTACTTGAAGTTTGTGTATGATTTAAAATGCATCTAAACAGTGGGGGGTCTACAGGGATGGACATAGCCACTTAAAGAACATTACAAGTCAGGACACCAGTTCATGAAGAGTAGAGTGTTAAATGTGATATACATTTCGAGATAGCATTCTACAACCAGAAAGGTTCACAAGAAAGGTGTTGATTCCAAATGAATGGCTGGGTATGGATTTGGGAGCGAGAGGTCGGAGACCCCCCATCTGGAGTAACCAGATTTACCTCCATGGGTTCACTTTGGGCACCTATAGCTTTCTTACGGGCACTTGGCCATTGTTCACAGAAAGTACCCAGATGTGGGATTGAGGATGATGTTTTCTGTTACGGAGCTAGGAAGTGCTCCTGGGTGGTAGAGGGAGCCAGCAGATAAATATCCATGCTATATGGAGAAATGTCCCAGTGCTGGCTGAGGTGCCACGCCAGGGAATCCAAGAGAAAAGTACTAGTTCAGGCAAGAGCCCAGTGTGTTCAGAACCTGTGGGTTACAGTGTTGTGAAGAAGATGTGTTTTAGTCTCAGTTAATCTGCATTACCAGGGAGTGTAGCCCCGTGGGTGTCCATCTATGCTTTATTATTCTGTTGTTGTTGTGAATAAAAGCCACACTCTAGAATCCCACTCCTGGTTTGGACATTTCAGTTATTGCTTCCTGTATCCGGATTACTTGGGTGCCCCTGTGCAGAAGTTTCAAACCTAGCCAAAATGCCGAACAACAGTTTTCTCTCCGAAACCCAGGCAGCCAGGTAGTGGGTTACAAAATGGAGGCACCACACCGCGCTAATAAAACAAAAAAAAATCAACCTGACCCCTGGTTGGTTACACAGGTAACCAGGACCCAGCCCGTATAGGGTCTTAAAGGTGAGAGTTGACCCTGAAGTAGCCACTGCCACTGAGATTGACCCTGGTTTGTTTGAATTTGGAGACTCGGTCATGCCTGACCACTACTGATGGAGCCTGAATAACAGGCCAGCAAAGCAACGGAAGCTGTTCCCTTTGATCAAGTAGGACATGGGATGCATCCAAAGAGAAGAGCTCTGCATCTGCCTTTGAGATGTCTCCCCTTTTGGGAGAGATCCAATCAACTGGCCAATGCAGACATAGAACATTTAAGGCACTATCTACAAGTGCTACTGGCAGTGATCATCAAGGAGTTTAGGATTCATATGCCTCACCCATAGTGCTGGCCAGGAAAAAGACCTGAATCATATAGATATACATAGACTACATTATTGTTAATAAGAAGACCGTGCCCAACCAGTGCACAGTACCTAGAATTCCAGATGCCCTGGCTAGCTTGACAGGAAGCAAGTGGTTCTTGGTGCTGGACTTGCGCAGTGGCTACTACCAAATTCCCCGGGAGAGGAAGATAAAGAGAAGACAGCCCTCATCTGCCCTCTGGGGTTCTACCAGTTCCAGAGAGGCCCCCAAAAATATCTGAGGCCCCAGTTACATTTCAGAGGCTGTTGGAGAAAGCCATAGGAAACATGTACCTGTTGGAGGTGTATACAGTACCTGGATGATTTAATAGTGTTTGGAAGAATGCTGGAAGAAATCTTGGTCTTGGTATCTTGGTATGGTAGACAAAAGAAGGCAATTGCCCATCGAGATTATCTTCCACATGTGTGGACCATTAACCCAAATTTTGATTTAATAACCATTTATCAAGTTTATTTTTAAAGATTGCAACATTTGGTGAATCAACAATTTCTTATGGCAGTGAATTCCATAACCTAGGTGTTCTGATGGTAAAAAAATGTAACCTTTTATTTGTTTTTGCTTTATTTACTTCCAACTGTTTGTTGTGTAACCTAGCCACAATTCTTCTAGTAGAATATGTTATACCACATTGATCCATCAATACTTGCGATTGCAAGATTTTGAATAGTTGTAAAAGATCACCCCTTGTTCTTCTCTGTTGGAGAGAAAATAAACCAGTTTTCCAGATTCTAGTAACATAATCAAGGTGTGTAAGATGAGGAACAGGTTTAGTTGCCCTATGCTGGATTTGTTCTATTCTATTTATATCTGATATCAGATATGGACTCCAAAATGGAGATCCATAGTCTATGTATGGCCTGACATGAGACCTATACAGGGTCATGATAGTTTGTTCTGATTTCGAAATAAATGTGTAGTTTATCCTGCGAAGAAGGTCATTAGTCTGATTCACTATTTTGTTACAGTGAGTTGAAGAAGATAATTTACTGTTTACTAGTATCCCTAGATCTTTTTCTGAATTAGATGCCCTGATAATAATATTATTTAGAACATATGTTTGTTTAAGGTTGTTTTTTCCTCATATGCAGCACTGCACATTTAGCTATGTTGAAATACATTTTATAAAGTGCCCAGTGTTCTATTGATGTGAGGTCAGATAATAACGTTTTTTTGTTAATCTCATTATTGTCAATACCCCCCAGTTTTGTATCGCCCACAAATTTAACTAAGGTATTAGTCAGGGAAATTTTCATATCACTAATGAAAATGTTGAAAAGAGTGGGCCCCAAGACGGAGCCCTGAGGAACACCACTAGTCACCCTTCCCAGGTCTGAGAAAGCACCATTTACCCTCACCCTCTGTGATCGATTTCTCAACCAACTATCTATCCATGAAACTATAGATAAGGAAAAACCAAGATGTTTAAGTTTATTGATCAAAATGACATGTGATACATTGTCAAAAGCTTTACTATAGTCCAAGAGGATAACGTCAGAGAGTATATTAGAGTCGAGGCTTACACTGATATGATTATAAAATGAGAGCAAGTTAGTGGTGCAGGAAAAACCTGGTTTAAACCCGTGTTGGGATGTGTCTGTTATATTCAAAGATTTCATTTCTGTTTCTAAACGTCATTTAATTAATTTTTCCATTAATTTGCAGGGGATTGAAGTTAGGCTAATTGGGCGATAATTTTCAACTTTTGAATGGAAACTTTGTTTAAAGATGGGAGCAACTATGGCAGTCGACCAGTCAGATGGAACTTTGGATTCATGAAGGGATTTATTAAAGATAATTTTTAATGGTAAGGTAATGATTTCTTTTGTTCCTAAAAGAAATTCTGAACTAATATTATCGGGGCCTGAACTTACTGATGGTTTCAGAGTTTATAATACTTTCTGAGTTTCACTTAGTGAAACCTTGTTGTTTGTACTACTAGAAGAATGTATATCTAATGAAACTAAAGGCACATCTTGGACAAAGGCTGAGGCTAAATACTTATTTAACTCAGTGGCTATTTCTATATCTGAAGTAATTATTGTATTATTAATATTTAGTGGACCAATCATTTTATTATTGCCTTTTTTTACTATTTAAGTAAGAGTACAAAGTTTTATGTGAATCTTTAGCATGTGCAATTTGAAATTCTAAGTGCCATTTAGCGAGTATAATCCATTTTTTCAATATTCTGATAGATTCCCTATATTTAGATAGTATTTCATTTTTTGGATTAATAGGACATTTTTTTAGTAATGAAAACAGTTTCTGTTAACACACAATTTGTTTTTTAATAGATCCATTAAACCATGGGGGGATGTTTCCTTTGTTGTTGTATTTATTTCTGTCAGGGACATATTGTTGTTCTAGTTCATTAATTTTTGTTTTTAATGCGTCCCATGGTTCTTTGGTACTGAGTGAGGAAAATATGTATTCCCAATTAAAGGCATCTAGATGTTGGTTTATTTTGTGGAAATCAGCCCTGTCATATTGCTTAACTTGAAGTTTATTGGTTATGAAATGTTGATGAAGTAGAATAGTGAAAAGTATAGACATGTGGTCACTATTACCAAGAGGATCGGATATCTGTAAATCATTTACAGGGATCTCAGGGTTTATTATGACAAGGTCTAGGATGTTGTTTCCTCACGTAGGTTCCCTGACAAGTTGAGTTAAACCTAAATCTATCATAGCTGTAAGAAATTGTTCGTCATGTTGATTCGATCCTGTTAGAGTCCCCCAATTTATGGTGGGAAGGTTGAAGTCTCCCAGTATTAAAATGGTACCTTCATTTGCTATGTGGGAGATTTCACCAACTAGCTGTGCGGTTTGGTTAATATCTGCAGAGGGTGGTCGATAACAGGTCCCAATTAATATTTGGGAGCAGCCCTTCGGTTTAACATACACCCATACGCTCTCTGATTGAATAGTTGCTGGTGATTCAAAACAAGGGATGTCATTTCTAACATAGAGGCTAAGCCCACCACCTTTTCTTTTATTCATTCTATTTTTGAAATAATGTTTATATCCAGGAATTTCAACAATCCAATGTTTATCTGGGTTGCCCCAAGTTTCTGTTATGGCTATTATACCCAAATTATGAGACTGAGTTTTAACTTCTAATTCAGCTTGTTTAGGAATATAAAGGGAACGAGCATTGAGAGATAGAATGTTCAGGTGATTATGGTAAGAAGAACAAGTACTAGTAGTAAAAGAAATGGGTAGTAACCCAATCTCCCCCTTATGTGTCAGTTTAAATGGTTGCTAATAAATGAGGCAACCTTGCATCCCAGTAATGTGCTCCCCCATCTACTAAGATGCAGGCCATCCCAAGAGAACAGGGATGGTCTGTTATAGAAATCTTCCCAGTGCGTAAGGCAGGGGATATTTTGTCTATAGCACCATTTTCGAAGCCATTCATTCAAGGCTTTTATTTTTGCCATAGTATACCCTGAGGCTCTTGGGATTGGCAATATCTCAGATAGGCATATATTACAGCCACGTTCAATCAATACATTACAGAGGGAAACAAAGTCCTGTTTTAGTTGTTGTAAGGGAAGTCTAGTGATGTCATTTGTTCCTACATGGATAACTACTAGGGTGTTTTCTCCAGCTGGTGACAAGATTTGTTTTACCATAGATGTAATATCTGCAACCCTTGCCCCTCGATAACTAGAGCCAGACTGATGAAAGTGTTGGACCAATTGGAGGAGTTTGGCCTGAAAGTGTCCAATGACAAGTGCCAGTTTTGCCAGCCATCGGTCAAGTATGTGGGCCACATCATTTCCACCAATGGGTTGTAGACAGACCTGGCCAAAGTCTTTACCACAATGCCTAGACCTCACAATCTCAAGACTCTGCAGTCATTTCTCTGATTCTGCTGATACTACTGGTAGCTTGTGAAAGATTATTCAGTTGTATGCCCTCTGAATGACCTCATACAGGGGTACCAGCCTATAAACAAGAAAAAAGTCCACTTCAGGAGGGGAAATTCACCAACAGAGTATTGGAAAATGAATGAACCATTTAGCTCCAGGGGGACTGAGCAGTGTGAAGCAGCCTTCAGAGAAATCATCAAATGCCTAAGTGAGGCACCAGTGTTGGCACAAGAAACCCTACATATTGCCCACAGACACCCATTAAGTGGACTAGGTGTTATCCTGTACCAAGAGCACCCAGAGGGACTTTGTCCAGTAGCATTCACCAAATGCAGTTTGAACCTGTCTGAGAAACTGTATCCTGTGCACAAACTTGAATTATTGACCCGCAAGTGGACAGTTACTGAAAAGTTCCATGATTACTTGTATTGGGCCCAGTTCACAGTGAGGACAGACAGCAACTTGCTCACCCATGTAAATACCACAGCAAAACTGGATGCAGCTGGACATTGGTGGCTATCAGCTTTATCAACATACAACTACAGTTTAGAGTACCACAGTGGAAGAAGCAATATTGATGCCGATGCATTGTTCCAGTGTCCGCACCCTGATCTGCCAGCCTCGAGTTCAGAACTTCCAAGTACAGCAATAAAAGCAATGTATTTGAAATTTGACACTACTGATCATACCACTCCTGCAAACCCTCACAGAGCAATTGACATGCTGGGGGCCTTCCCAGATGCTATTCCAACTGTCTACCTTAATTTCACTGGTTTGGACCTGTCGTCTTTGCCTCAGCCTAGTTGGCTTGAACTCAAACAAGCTCAAAGGGAAGACTGTGTATTACCTGGTGTGATGCGTGCCCTGGGAAAGGGGTATCATTCAACTCAAGTACCAGTAACTCACCCTGATATCTCACTGTTACTGAGAGAGTGAGAGAACAGATTGGTTCATATTAACGGTCCATCTTTTAGAGACAATCAGGGCAGTGCACACCATGAATTCCCTAGACAACAACTGGTGTTGCCATGGAAAACTGAAAAGCCATCATCAGATCGCTACATGACGACTATGGTTACCTCGGGTTTGACCACACTTTGCACTTCATGCAAGCATGTTTCTATTGGCTCAAAATTGCAAAAGAAGTTGAAAAACACTGCAAAACTTGCTTTAGGCGTTTCAAGAGAAAGACTTTGTCAAATAGAGCAGCACCGCTGGTGAAAATCAAAACCAGTGGGCCAGTGGAGCTAGTGTATATAGACTTCTTTTCTTTGGAGCTGGATAGAAATAAATAACATTGGCAACATCCTGGTAATAACTGGCCATTACACACAGTATGCTTGGATGGCTGTCATGTCAGAAGAGTGAACCCCCAACAATGAATCCAGCACAGCATCACAACCTGTTCGACATCCACAGTGTCAAATGGTTTGTCGCAGCAATGTGCCGATACACCGACTCCCACTCTCCCCAACATCCGCCCCCCCCCCCAGAGTTGGGACTCTATTATTCTGGGGGGTGCGGGAGACATAGCCCCCTGTGTGGGAGGTGCAGTGGGTGAAGACCCCTGCAAACAGTAAACGGCTCTGGTGCTGTTGCGGTCCATCGACACTTTGCCGCAGTGATGTGATCACCATCGGCAAAGTGGTGTTGCTATAAAGTCATTCAACAACTTTGTTGTCGAAGTGATTTGTGGAAGCCTCAGGTATACCCTACAAAAGACCAAAAAGCAACCACTGTTGTTAAAGTGCTGCAGCAATACGGAAATCATTACGGCATCCCTCAAAGGATCCATTGTGACCAAGGGAGGAACCTTGAAAGTAGACTTGTAAAAGAATTTCTGGCAACTTACTGTATCAGAAGGTCAAGACCCACACTTTATCACCTGCAGGGGGACACCAAGCCTAAATGATTTAACCATATACTGCTTGACAGGTTGGGTACCGTGGACCCAGCTCAGAATCCCAATTGGAGTCATAAAGTACAAATAGGGCAGACTGGTTGGACCAAGAGGTCCTTATCTGTCGACAACTTCTATGTATCTATATATCTAAAGTAAGTTCCCTGGTGCATGCATACAACTGCACTTGAAATTACACCTCAAAAGTCCCCATTCTATTTGATGATTGGCAGAGAAGCTTCATTACCTGTTGATCTATGTTTTGGAGTTTTAGCAGATGGTACATCCGAAGAGATCTATTTAGAGTACACCAGGCAATTACATCAGCAACTACAGAAAGCATATCAACTTGCTTCTGAGGCTTCAGCTAAGAACAGCCTTACAAACAAAATCAGGTATGACAAACGAGTTTGTCACTAAGTGTTACAGGTTGGAGATTGTATACTTTTGTAAAACGTGAGCCTACAAGGAAAACACAGTGTTCAAGACATTTGGACACCATAGTCCTACATCATAGTTGAGCAAATGCCTGACTTGCCAGTTTACAAGATTCGTCAAAAACAAGGCAGAGGCCTAGAAAAGACTGTCCACAGAAGCCATCTCTTACCCATTGTAGAGACTGTCCCAGAGCTTGCAACTGAAATTGAAAACCCAGTAGACCGGAGACTAAAGACTCGGACTTAAACACACCCAAAAAGAACTGAGGTGCCTGGTATGGATGCAAATGTTCCTAATGCAGTTCCCATATAAGAGCCAGTGTATATTAGTTCTGATGATAGTGATGATGATGATATTGTGTGTTGTACCAAAGTATCTGATTTACTGCAGTGTGTGCCATTTAAGATGGTGGATTGGAGATATTCAAAACCAGCCAGTAGTACAGCCCCCACTGAGGATTTTGCAACCCAAGAACTTTCTTACAGTCTGAACCCAGAAGTTACACCTTTCATGCCAGAGGAATTGTCAACTGAGCAAATTGCAGACCCAGTTATGGACAATTATGTGGAGTTGGATTTTTGAGGAACAAATCCCAGAGATTGAAGTAATCCCCGTTATTCCTGACAATGCCCTTATACTGTACATAGAGCTAGATGAAGGATGTGCACACCCTACTTCTGAGGATGAAGCAGTGTTACCCAGAAAGTCTGGACGTGAGCTCCAGCCCATTACCAAGTTCACTTATGAGACCCTCGGTACCTCCTCTGACCTTCCCATTCATGACACTGCACAGCCACCGCTCCAGCCCACCTCCTGGATCAGCACCGCCGGATCCAGCCCCTGACTCGGGCCACCGAATCGCTGACAGGTGCATCCGCAGCTCCCTAAGCCTGCCGCACAGCCACCTCTCCAGCCCGCCTCCTGAATCAGCACTGGCAGATCCAGCCCCTGACTCGGGCCACCGGATTGCTGCCAGGCATGGCCGTGGCTCCCTAAGCCTGCTGCACAGCCACCTCCCCAGCCCACCTCCTGGATCAGCACCGCCAGATCCAGCCCCTGACTCGGGCCACTGGATCGCTGCCAGGTGCAGCCACGGCTCCCTAAGCCTGCCGCACAGCCACCTCTCCAGACTGCCTCCTGGATCAGCGCCGCCAGGTAAGATTTCAGCCTGGGGCCGCTGAAGCCGTGAGCAGCTGCCATTGGTTGTTGTGCTCACAGCTTCGTGCCCTGATTGGACTCCTGCTTCTTGGACTGCATCTGATTGGCTGGCTCTGTCTCTTTCCCTTGCTCTGCTTGCCGGGCGCTACACCCATAGACTTTCATTGTATTTGGCTGTAAATTTTTGCCCGCCCACCCCCCATCTACCTCACTTAAATATGCCTTATCCCCGCCCACCCTCTTTCACACTCCGCCCTTCCTTGCCCATTGGTCCACCCAAATAAGACCTTTCTCCACCCTACAAGCCCACTTCCCACCCCCCTTCTCGTCTCGCCCAGTGGCTACCAATCTCGTCTCTCTTTCCCCTCTAACTGCTAATAGCCTTTTCTTTTCCCATACCACTCACTTTCTGTCTCGGTCCACAACTACCTTTCTGCTGCCTGTGCAATCTACGCCTGCCATGCAGGTATTTTCCCCCTGTTTTTTCCTCTCCTCCTCCTTGCTCTGCCGCCCCTTTTCTCCCTCCCAGGCCCCTGCCATCCCTCCCCCCTTCCCCCCACCACCATCTACTTAGTCATAACCTGCTGCTTCCAGGGAACCCTCCACTACTCACCCTGTCCTCCACATGGCCCACCTCTCGTAAATACCTGGGTACTTTACAATACTGTTAAGCCTGATATGTGTGCCTGCTTACCCGCACTGTATCACTGTGCATCTCACCGGGGCTGCCGTCTGGAACCTGCTTGCCACCCCTCCTTTAAACAACGACATAAATTATCTCTCAAGGAATTACGCTTATGCTCTATTAAACTCCTCCTCCTCCTCCTACTAATCTCGGGTAATGTCCATCCAAATCCTTGCCCAAGCAGCACAAGCCTCACAAAAACTGCAGGGGCTCTTATCCTCACGACCCTTAACATCTGCAGCCTACTGCCAAAGCTTGATGCTCTTCAATCCTTCATTTGCCAGCACAACCCTGACGTCCTAGTTGTTGTCGAAACATGGCTGACGCCAAAAGTTCCTGATCTGGCAGTAACCTTACAGGGCTACAATGTCTTCAGACTGGACCGTGTCTCCAAAAATGAAGGAGACTGTGCCATCTATATCAAAGACACTCTCATAGGGCACCCCATTACAACTCTCACACCTGCTGGCTCGGCCCAGATCCTGCCTATAAAAATTCTCCTAGGACCAAATCATAAAGCCCTCACAATTGTCTCCATATACATCCCACCCAGGGATCAAAGACATGGTCTCAGCGACGTCCTTAACTTCATCAACTCCCAACCTCCTGACTCTGAACTTATTCTGCTAGGAGACTTCAACATCAACTGGCTTGTGTCGGATGCAAGTGCTCATAAAGATGCCATAGCAGCTGTTAACCTCACACAGATGGTTGCCACCCCGACTAGGACAAACTATAAAACTGGCACCAGTACCCTCCTGGACTGGATACTCACCAGCCACCCTACCAGGATCTCTCGCGGCGCCGTTCTTCCTGATTCTCTCAGCGACCACTCCCCAGTCATTTGTGAATGGTCTAACAAATTTCTCAAGCCCCCCCCCAAAAAATCATCTCCAGCAGGGTCCTCCCTCATGGACAACTTACCCAACTTAAGCACCACCTGAAACTGCAAGACTGGCTACCTATTTACAAGGCGATGGATATTAACATGGCTCTTAACTACTTCATCACTACTTTCAACAGGGCTTGTGACATCTTTGCCCCTGTTACAAAATGCAAGGCTAAAACCCTCTGTAACCCCTGGATCAATGCTGAACTCCTTTCTCAGCTGAAATTGAGGGACCATCTCTGTTCTGTGGCTAAAGCTACCAGCAAGCAACCTGACATCCAAAAATACAAACAAGCCCGTAATACCTGCACAAAAGCTATCCAGCTTACGAAAAATTCCTATTACAAGGATGCTGTCACCAACACCTGGGAAAACGGACAAGCATTCTGGGATAACATCAAGGAAATTACAGGGAAGCAGCCAAAACCTCTCCGGCCATGCTAATAGTTGATGGATCCACTACCCTTGACCCAATGGTCATTGCTAACATCTTTAACACGGCTTTTACTGACCTCAGTGTTGTTCTCCTCTCCGATTTCTTCGAAGAAAGCGCCACCTCCTCTAGCTCCCCCCGTTCTCAGTCAAATCACCCCCATTTCTACTTCATGGAGGTCAAGTTGAATGATGCACGCTGCTGTATTGCTGCTGCCATCTCTAAGTCCAGAACTAGTGGTGACACCCTGGACCTTAAGCTACTGTCGCTTACCCTTGAGGAAGTACTTTGGCCCTTAACAAAAATTCTGAACCTCTCTCTCAGCTAAAGTCAATTCCAGGACAGATGGAAAAGTGCCATCGTGACCCCAGTCCACAAAAGTGGTGACAAGGCCAGTCATTCAAACTATCACCCAATCTCCATAATACCCCCGCTCTCCAAGGCACTTGAGCATATCGTAGCAGACCAACTCAGCGACTATCTGGACAAATACAATATACTGTGCACGCAACAACATGGCTTCAGGAAAGGACATAACACCACCTCAGCCCTCCTCGACTTCACTGGAGCAGTTCATAGCTCCCTTGACAATGGCCTCCTCACTGGGGCTGTCTTTATCGACCTCTCCAAGGCATTTGACATTATCCACCATGGGCTGCTTATTGACCAACTACTGAACGCCAGTCTCTCACCTGACTCTGCACTATGGTTCAAAAGCTACCTAGAAAACCAGTTGTAAAGTGTAAAAATTGCCAATGCTCTTTCTGATTCCTTGCCAGTTCTCTCAGGTGTCCCCCAGGGGTCCATTCTGGGCCCACTCCTTTTCAACCTTTTTTTAAATTCTCTACCGCAATCTTGCTCAGAACAAATCATTCTGTATGCAGATGATGCAGTTGTTTTCTCCTCTCACAAAGACCCCATGTCACTACAATGCAATCTCCAACTTGGTTTCAGTACCATTGCGTCATGGTTTTCTAATCATAAGCTTGTCCTCAATCACAAGAAAACCAAGTCTATGCTCTTCCACAGCTCTCACAATCTGCACAAGCATCATCACCTGGCGATCTCCACCATACAGGGGAATACCCTCGAACAGGTTCTATCTTTCAAATACCTCGGGATACTGCTTGACTCTAATCTCTCCTACGAGGCTCATGTTGACAGTGTGGCCAGAGCTGCAAATACACAGCTTGGTCTACTTTACAAACACAGACAACATCTTACCCCGGATGCATTGAAGATTGCCGTTCAGAGCTCTGTGGTCTCGATCATTGACTATGGTCTCATCATTTGTGGCTCTGCCACGACGACAACCCTCAGATGTATATCAATTGCCCTAAGCAAGGCATGTCGGCTTATTACTGGAGCTCACCGTCTCACCCATACTTTTGACCTTCATGCTCAATCCAGATGGCTTCAACTATCAAACTGTATCAAGTATCTCACCTGTACCATGGCGAAGAAAATTAACCTTGGCCTTGTACCCCCCCCGTGTCTTAGCCCTGGTACACCAAATCTCCAATTTACGAAGCACCAGGAGATCCAAAATGCAGGTTCTGCAAGTTCCCCACTGTCGTACTACCCAGGGTCAATGCTCTTTTGCATACAAAGCTCCACTTTGGCTGAATGGCCTCAGCCCCACCATCTCTTCAGCCCCAACTCTTGGTATGTTTAAAACCAGACTACGGCACCATCTCATTGCCTCCAGCTCCTGTGACTGCCTCACCTAAACTTAGACCACACTCTCTTCCAGCTCCTGTGGTAACCTCGCCTTTCTCCAGTAACACCCACCACCCCTACAGCACCACTGTACCCCCTTGATGCACTTATTCCCCTTGATGCACTTATTCCCTACCCCTCCACCACTTCTCCTACCTGCTGTACCTCCCATCAGTCCTAGTTCCCCTAGCCTCCCTTTCCCCAACCCCCCTCAATACCAGCACTTCTCCTCTATCATTGTCTGACAAATGCCTCTAGCTGCTTCATATTCCCCCTACCCCCCATCACCCCCCATCTCTGTACGTTCTCTTGTATTATAAACCCAGGCATAACTTGGTCTCCTGCTCTCTAATTGTGCCCACCCCAATTGTTTATTCCAATATTTCAGTACCCAAACTGTCTGTAATCACCACATTGTTGTATTTTCTTTTGATTTTGTTGTTCCTCAACTGTATCTTCTGTAATAACCTTAAACTGACATGGAACCTTTGTAAAAGAGCCTTGGCTCAAAGGTAATTGAAATCCTAGAACCAAATAAATAAATAAACTAAATGTGGCCCAGATATACATAGCACTCACAATGTATGCTTTACCCATTGTTCCCAGGTCTCTATCAGAGGAACAGTTTAATGTGGGGAAATGTAATGTGATGTTACCAGCTGTTGCATGTGAGTAGGTAGGCACCAGTTGTCTAGCCAGAAATGTACAATGGGTAAGTATGTTTGTGTAACCACCCAGTCCCCTGGGGTTACTAGAATCCTGCCCGTGTTAGTGTTAAGTAGATAGCTGGCAGGGAGCTCATTAGGGGCTTCTTACACAATGACATCATTGTTTACTCAGCTAGCCTGAGAGAAGAATGATTGTCATTCAGAACTCTTGCAGCAGCATAACCCTCTCTGTGTTACAGCTGTTCTAGGGAGCTTAGAATATTGAGTTAGTATTCGAGAGTCATTTGTTGGAGGTGAGGGTGGAAGGAGGTCTGTCAGTGGGCTCTGAGTTGAGGGCCCAGAATTTCTCACCATAGTGTGGAGATCAATATCCAGCTTCCAGCGAAGTGGTAGAGTCCTTTCTGCAGCAGGATTTCCTGATTTTTACTCCTAGTGAAGTGGAAGGAGCTGCTTTTCCCAGTGGATTCAAGGGGCAATCCCCTGAAGATCCAGTTTGTTTGCAGCTGCCTTTTGGAAAGGACTTGTGTGAAACTATTTCTGACATACCACCCAGGAAAAGGTGTCATGTAGTTGCTCCCTGCCCAGTGGAAGGAGCGATTGGTCATTAAGTACTGTTTTCTCTAGGAGACAAGATCTCCACAATTTTGGGGGATTTATTTCTGAGGTGTGTGTGCCCTTAGAGTAGGCTAGATCACACCCTTCAGCGCCCCAGTCCACCCAGGAAGAGATGTGAAAGAGATGCCCGGTTCACCCCAGTGTGTGAAAGGGATTTAGGCTTCACCCCAGTGTGTGAAGAATGTGCTTCATGCTCACCACGGTGTGTGAGGAAGTATGTGATGTCCACCCAGGTGAGTGGAAGAAAATGTTCGATGGCCACTAAGGTGTGTGGAAGGAAAAGTTCGATATCCACCTAGGTGCATGGAAGAAAGTGTTCATAGTTCACCCAAGTGTGTGAAGAAAATGTTTGGATGTTCACCCTTGACAATGAAATGTTCAGGTGTGTGGCTTGACCATGTATGTACACCAATTCTGGGAAACGGAAGATGTTTGTTCTTGAACTACACTGCATGCAAGGAGAGTTTGGGGCTTTTGTATCTGTTTGACTGTGACCAGCTCATGGGGGTCCACGTTTTCTTTGGAGTTTTGCCATCTGTAAAATAAAGCCATACTGCACAATCCCAGTTCCTGTTCTGGACATTCTGATTATTGCTTCTGGCATGGAATTATATCTCGTACCCTTTATAGTACTCCGCAGTCAGACCCAATGGGTATTCCTCGCCCATTCTATAGGTTGATGCACGATCCAATCAAAATCAAACTGGCCAAGGACAGCCCCCTTGTCCTGACTGAGAATCTCCAGTTCACTTTGTGCAGCAAGAAAGGCTGGTTGCAATCCAGAGCTGCTCCCAACAACTATTCATTCTATTACAGAAGGTACACCGCATTTAAACCTATTTAACATTTTTTAAGCAGTCTGGTAGCCAGCATTAAATAGTTAACAGCATGCCTTATAAATATAATTTGAAAAAGACAGACAGACTGTTGCATCTAATTTGGCTTCTGGAAGTTTTAGAAGCAGGAATAACTGAAGCTAAATGTCAACAATAAAGGGCATTAACCTGGGACAGGGCTCCCTCCTTCCCATAGCGGATCCTGAACCCCAACACCACCATTGCAATCAGGGCACCCCTCAAAGGCTTTGGGGCAACTCCTGTAGCCTATCCAGCTCTAAGCATTTTCAGGGCTAAGGTCCCTCCTGCAGCAACCTCTGCTCAGACCCTGAAACCTCCTTCAGTTGCAGGGCTTATTTGGCTGAGGTCCCTCCTGGAGCAACCTCTCCAATTTTCACCTTTTGTCTCCCTCATATGATTGTTTTCTCAAGCCTCTGGCTCCTGCACTAGCAACCCACACTAGAGGACAAAGCATGGGCTGAGGACCTCTTGTAGCTTCTCAGCCTAACGCAGTGAAGAAACTGTTAAAAATGTTGCTGAAATGTTTTTGTGTACCTGGCTGGTTTTCTCTGTCTCCCATGGCCTCCATAGCAGCAGTAGGGCTGAATGGGTCAATGGAGTCTCCAGCGAACATCCTGCGACATCCCAGGAAAGGACGGCTCCCTGCCGACCACTCCTATGGATCCTTTGTCTTGGTGGGCAACAAATAAACAAGTACTCCGCCCACTGAGACTGCTAGAAGCCATGCTGTCTCCCTTGCTCTCTCCTGGCCACCCCATGATGCTTCTCAATTCCCGCAAGACTGGGAACCATAACAGGGCATATAGCACTTGCAAACCTCGCACAAGATTACTGCAGCCATCTTAGATGGGACTCACACAAAGAATAGAGCAGTCCCAAATCTCACCTGCACCTGTGAGATTTCATGGCCGCCATATTGTCTGGGACTGTATTAATCCCATTCATTAGGCAAGTCTTCCCCTTAAAGGGGCAGCACACAATTATCACCAGTGATTGTTAAGCAGCTAGCCACAGCCGTTCTGCATCAGGACAAATGACAAACAAGATCATGTGGCTTTCCCGTGCACAGAGCCCATACCTGATGCAATTCTTTTTATCTCAATCCAGCTGATTTAAAGATAAAACCAGCATCATGGGGAAGTGCAGGGAATGTGGAGTTCTCTCCCCAGAAGTCAACGAAGAGGACACGACTTGCACGGTGAGTGCTCTTACCACCAATGGGGGCTTCAGAGGATGGAGAAAGGGAGATCAGACACCGAATCTCCACCATCACCAAATAGCAGAACAACCTGAACAGCTGTCCACATCTGAGGACCCTCTACTGTCAATGGGGGAACCGGAGGAAAAAGTTCACTTCCCAACCTGTAAGACCATTGAGACTATCCTTACTAAAGAGTATGATACGTCCGACCCCACCAGATTACCTGAAAGGAGCATGGTGAATAAATGGTACCCCCTGTCCCAGACAAGGGGTGAACACTGGGAAAAGGTGCCAAAAGTTAACAAGCCGGTCTACGAACTCTGTAAATGCACAACTATCCCGATCGAGAGCACAGTGGCCCTTAAGGAACAATGGATTAAAAACAAATAATATAGAGGAGCACCTCAGAAAGATACATGAGGTCTTGAGCATGTTACGTTCAGCAGACATAGCAGTGTGATTCACGTGCAGAGCCATCCTCAGATGGGTAAACATCCTGACTGAGAACGTACTGGGGGACTCCCCCCAGGTGGATGCAGCTAAGTGCACTATACAAGCTGTAAAATACACGATGGGTGCATCCTCAGACATCTTGAGATTCGACTCTAGAATGGCTGTCATAGTGCACTGAGCAAGGAGGGCATTGTGGCTTACACTGTGGCAAGCAGACAATGAATCTAAGAACGCCTTAGTGAAACTTTCATTCAAAGAGGGAACGCTATTTGGAGAAGGCTTAACACCGTATCTCAAAAACAGAGGGGGCAAGCAAGAGCAGGGCGACAAGGACATTTACTTACCCTCAGCCAGATCCTTTCGTCCCAAAGGAAAACCTTTTAAGCCACAATCACAGGGCTACAACTCTCAGGGACCCAGACAATGGAACCAGAGGCCCAAATTTCAACATAGGTCCTATGACAACAAAACAAAGAACAACACAGGCAGACAGTACGGCACTTGTGGACGCAAACCACATTTTAAAACCAAGGAAACAAGCAATGAAGGCACGTGAGCCCAGGCAAATCCACTGATAGCAGGGAGACTGCAGGAATTTGCAAAGCAATGGGCCCAGACATTGTCAGACAAATGGGTGAGGGAAGTAGTAACCAGGGGTTACGCAATCAAGTTCAAAAGCAAACCAACTCAGCACTTTCATCTCCCCATTGCCAAAAAATGCCCACAGAAAGCCCAAGCGATCCTGGACCTATTGCAAAACAGGGCTATTATGCCAGTCCCTACAGAGGAGAGAGACACAGGGGTCTACTCCTTATTCTTTGTAGTCCCGAAGAAAACAGGGGGAATGCACCCCATGCTGGATCTAAACTACCTAAACAAGATTGTAGCGTACTAGAAGTTCAAGATGGAGATGCTGCGATCAACCTTGCTAGCTAACCAGTCAGGGGACTACCCAACCTCAATAAATCTGAAGGATGCCTACCTTCACATACCAATCCGGAAGTCACATCACAGGTACCTCCTGGTTAACATACAGGGGGAACATTATCAATACAATACACCTGCCTGCCATTCGGGCTAGCCTCAGCCCCATATGTATTTGCCAAAAACTCTTGTGGTTCTAGCGGCACACCTAAGAAAATGGGGTATGCATGTCATCCCCTATCAGGATGACTGGCTGCTAAGGGCAAGAACAGTGGAACAAGTGCAATACAACACCAACCTGGCTATACAATGCCTTCAAGAACACGGTTGGATAATCAACACAGCGAAGAGCCAGTTAACTCCCTCACAGTCTCTCAACCACTTAGGATCCATAAACGACTCACAACACAACAGGGTGACCCAAACGACAGAACAAGTGCACAATATTTGCACACTGGTCAACGGACTCATCAGCAGACCCAACAGGGCAGTATGGGACTACCTTCAGGTGCTGGGAGTCATGGCAGCACTAATAGATAAGGTACCATGGGCCAGGCTGCACATGCAAGTTCTACAGAGATACCTGATCGAGACGTGGGACCAGACAACACAAAACTTCAGATTCCGAATAACCTCGCCCGCACTGATACTCTCTGGTCTAAGGTGGGGGACTCTGAAAAAGAACATATTATGAGGCTGCCCGCTTGCTCAAACCCCCACGGAGGTGATCACCATGGAAGTGAGCTTGACAGGCTGGGGAGCAACTGACATGAACCAAGTCACCCAGGGACTATGGGCACAGAACGAGTCAACTCTCCCAATAAATGTTCTGGAAATGAGAACAGTACATCTAGCCCTGACTTTCTTCACACCTCTCATCACCAACAAGGCAGTCCTAGTGAGGTGTGACGACCAAGTGATGGTTGCATACCTAAACAAACAAGGAGGCATGTGAAGCAAGTCCATGATAGCAGAATCGCTCAAGCTTCAAACCTGGGCATAGTGACACCTACAGTCGATTGTGGCAATCTACCTAGCAGGTGCATCCAATGCAGAGGCAGATTGGCTGAGCAGAGTCACCATCAACCAGTCAGAGTGGAAGCTCAATGAAAGAATATTTCAAAAGATCCAAGAGAGATGGGGCCACTGCAAGTAGACCTAATGGCCTCTCAGCGGAACGCTCAACTACCGAACTACCACTCCAGATTCTCAGACCCAAGGGCACTGGAAGTGGACACACACTCAGCACCATGGAGATTCAAGCAAGCCTATGTGTTCCCACCAACTTCCATGATAAGCAAGCTACTACACGGGGACATTAGTAGTGCTAGTGGCTCTGAACTGGCCCAAGAGACCAGGGTACTCATTAATTCAAGCAACGTCTGTGGGCTCGCCAATGCAGCTACCCTGCTAGCCAGACCTTCTGAGTCAAGATCCAATACTACATCCGAATCCTGCAACTCTGATTCCGACGGCCTGGTTGCTGAAAGGAACAGACTGTTAACACTGGGCTATCACATCAGGGTGGTGGGCCGCTTACTGCAGACCAGGAGACAATGCACCAACACAACATATCAAACACAATGGCAGATTTTTCATAAATGGTGCAGTGAGAAGGGCACATCTCCTTCAGTCGCAGTCCTACCAAAGATTCTGGACTTCCTCAATGATGGAGTGGATATGGGCCTAAGCCCGGCCTTGCTTAGAGTTCAGACTGCTGCAATTTCCTCCATAAGGAGCCCTCTACCAGGGGAAGGTCACACAGGTTCATACCCTGACATAGTCAAGCTACTCGAAGCAGTCACTTTAGCATCCCCAAGAGTCAGACCAAGGTGTGCACCTTGGCAGCTGAATATAGTGCTAGAAGCACTCCAAAGTCCCACTTTTCAACAAGATACACCCCACTGGTGTACTCTTAAAATGGTATTTCTGGTAGTAATCTGTTCAGCTAGTAGGACAGGGGAACTACAAGCACTATCATGTAGAGAACCCTTCCTCACTTTCCACGATAGGGTCACTCTCAGAACGGTCCCTTCATTCCTTCCTAAAGTAGCCACTCCATATCATATGGATCAGGAAGCACAACTACCATTCCTTGGAACAGACCAGACACCAGGCTCAGGGAAGTTTCACCCTTTGGATGTAGGTCTTCAACTGAGAAAGTATCTCAGTATGACAGACTGCACACGCAAGACAGATAGGCTTTTCATACTGATCACAGGGCAAAGGGACAGGCAGGCAGCCACCAAGGACATCATCGCTAGATGGATAAGGCAGGTCATAACCAAGGCTGACAGGGCAGTAGGTCAAGAACCACTGGAAGGGATCAAGGCACACTCTACCAGGGCAGTAGTGACATCCTGGGAAGAGAGGGGGGAGGTATCAATACCAGACATCTGCTCAGCAGCAGCATGTTCATCAGTTCATATCTTCACCAGGCATTATCGGCCAGACGTGGCGTCTGCTGAGAGGGCCTCCTTTGCTAGAGCAGTACTAAGAGCGGGAACTCAGACTAGATAATAACAACTTGATCTGCCTTATCTCACACCCAAGAATATGGTCTAACCGCACTGCTACTAAGGTTCCACTGGTTCTGAATGCGGAGTACTATAAAGGGTATGAGATATAATGATATTTACTCACCTGGTAAAGTTGATTATTTAAGTACCCTTTGTAGTACTCCGCAGCCCCACCCAGGATGGCAGATAGCCTCATATGGTCGGTTATTGAATGTTGGTTTAATCTTACAAGATATGTCTCTAAAGAATGCAATCCAAGTAAATGCGCATAAGGTTAAGTGGTGCATTCCAGACGAGAAATCAAATTAGTAGCAGCAGGAAACTGTGGCACACACACCCTAATAATCAATGAACATGGAGCTACTAAAAAACTATTTTATTTCACCAAAAACCAGGACACCTGACATGGTTCGGATACCTGATCCTTTATCTAAGGTATAAGTATCAGTGGAACATAGCTGATTTAAATACTGGTCAGTGTGTGACATCGCACTAACGTGTTCACAGTTCATTGGTCACTATGTGGTGTTTAATTATATTGAGTATTTTAAATTTAGGATAATGGTTTTAGTGACCAGTGAACTGTGAACACACCAGTGTGATGTCACACACTGACCAGTATTTAAATCAGCTATGTTCCACTGATACTTAAACCTTTGATAAAGGATCAAGTGTCTGAAACACATCAGGTGTCCTGGTTTTTGGTGAAAAAAAATTGTTTTCTAGTAGCTCCATGTTCGTTGATTATTGGGGTGTGTGTGCCACAGCTTCCTGCTGCTACTAGTTTGATTTCTCAGCTGGAGTGCACCATTTAACCTTGTGCGTGTAACCCCCCTGCAAATGGGGGTTCCCAAAAGACTTCCAGGAGCTTGCTTGAATGCTCCAAGCCTGAATGGTGTTTGGCATTTAAGCCATTTATCAGTGAGTGTTTTTAGAGCCTCTGGTACTGTCTCTTTAAGAGCTGTCTGCTTGCAGACATAATTAGTTTGTATGGGGGGACTGTGTGCTTCTCTGAGTACCACTCGAGCTGCCGCCAATTCACTTAATTTTTGCAGTCACTAGGAGTGCAAAGGAACCTATCTGAAAGATGTAACTGTTTACCAGAAATTATTTAGAGTAATAATGAAATTACAGTTTGTCTAAACTGCTTTCTTTGCAGTCAGAACTGTGTCTGCTAGTTCCCATTCTAGTTTTGAACTGCTGAACTGGACCAATCAGTGTGGGGAAGCTAGCTCTAAATGGTGCCTGGACGAATCAGAACTTGGACTCATAATCTGAGCCAGCCACAAGAGGATTGTATGGGCAGTGACTCTGGGAGATGTAGTTTAGACTTCAGTGCCTTTTGGACCAACAGCAGCAGTCTATTGTGGTGACAGCCAATCCAGTCAAGAACTGGAGGAACTCAAAGGAAGTGCCAGTTTTTGTGGTTGGAGTTCTGTTGAGCTTTGGCAGTGAAGAAGGAAGGAGCCCTGTACTTTTCAGTGTGCAGTTTTAGTCAAAAACGTGTGTAAGGCCCAGAGTTCCGGTCTGCAGCTTGTTAGGACTGAATCCGTCCTGTGAAAAGAATCAAAGGATCTCTGAAGAGTAGAAACCAGGCTCACCCTGTAGAAGACTGGAGGAATTGCTGAAAATTACACCGGTCTGTCAGGAACTGAATCTGCTGTGTGTTCTCCTGGCATTGTGCAGTAATTACGTATCGGGATACAGATGCAGCCTGCCTGGTATAGCTTTCTTTATATGGATGTGTGAAGAGGTTTGTGTACCTCAAGTGAGCCCTGCTGACATTGAAGGACCCTATCTTATTTGGAGGTCGTGAGTACTAATTCTGGGTCGCTCCTGTTGAATTGCCACATTAAATCCAAATGGAATTACTGTACTGCTGACTGTTTAATTCTCCTTTCTCTGTGTGAAAGGGCCCCACCAGCTGCCACGGTTTGACTAGCCACTAGGCTTGGGTACCCAGGGACAGTAACTGATAGGGATAGGCCTGTGCACAGAGCCATAGGTAGATTATTAGAGTGATAAGCTAATTAACCTGATTTCCCTGTCCTTGTTATATCCCCCTAAATAAATCAGAGCTGCTTGTTTCAGCAAAGTTATACTGCCTGAGGTATTTGTCTCATGTTAGTACTGTACTGTGATTGTTGCACTGTATCCTCGTTCACAGGAGGTCCCAGTGCCGGAACCAGACCTGGGGGTAAGTGTATACCGTGAAGGTTATTCTGACATATGTGTGGGCCACTAGTGGAAGAAAGGGGTTGCAGTGTCCCAGAGGCTGTGACCAAGTTAGTTTAATATGCAACCCTGACCTCTGGGTGGAGGCACCCGCCATTGGATCCAGGCCCCTCAACCTGTTAGTGGCAAATCAGGCAGGGTAGTAGCCCTGGGATAGCGCCATCTAGGGGTTACATCTTGAGGCTCACCGCTGGGATTGTGTGTCCTCTAGTGGCCATATTACTGAACCACTGTTAAGAAAAAATGGGTACCCCGACAGAAGTGGCTGTGCACCGGCTGGTGGGTGGTGTACTGGGGAGGAGATCGACCCCCAAAATGCTAAGTGCTTATCCTGGACATCCCCTGGGTATCAATATGGACACTGTGCAGGAGTACTTTCCAAGGTGGAAGGTTTACAAAACCCTGTGGTGGTGGGTCGGCATGCTAATCTGCTCACCCACACTTTCCTGGCCCTAGTAGAGTTTAGGATCCCATAGATAGCTCCAAAGTGCCACAGACCATTACCCCAGAGGGAGCCCTCACTGCTTGGAGAGTGATAACTAGGACAGAAGACCCGGGGAATCAGCCCCACCACTATCTGAAACCTTTGAGGAGAAATTTGCTGAATGGTTGCTGAGAGGGAAAACTGTGGAGGACTTGAAGAAACTATTCTTGCCACCTGGGTGTTCCTCCCAACACCCTCTCCTGCTCCAGTGCCCGTAATGGTGGCTGAACCAATGCAGATCCTATTTCTGCACCTGCCATTAGTCACCACTCTTACGGTTGCTGAGGATCTTTCTGGCACCTCCCACCCCCCAGGGGAGGATGACTGGGAGACCTGGATAGACTATGTTGCCCCAAGTGCTAGAATGGCAATGCTCGGAAGGGGAAAAGCGAAGAGGGTTAGTGAGAGCCTCGAGGTCCTGCCCTGCTACCATCCGTGCTAAACGGGCCAGTAACCCTGAAGCGACTGCACAGGCCTATCTTGAGGCCTTGGAGAATGTGATGGGAGCCCAGATTCTGATGAAGACCTATGTGGAGAGTAAGAAATGCACAACAGTACCAAGGAGTTGTTGTCTGTGTATGTCTCTGCTGGAAAAATTGTTGCAAGAATGCCTCAGAAAGGGTAGTTTGCCAGCGATTGAACTGGACCGAACCAGACTGGACAGAATCCTTAAGTCTGCCCCCTTCTCAGAACTGCTGTTGCTTCAGTTACAGCCTGGCAAATCGACTGGAATCCCACCCTCCTATGATGGGTTAATGAGAGAAATTCGAGGAGTTGAGAAAGGCGACCTGGGAGGTACCTGCACCAACAGCTGTGGCTACGACCGAGTGACTGAGGGTGACCCATCAAGGAAGTTCAGGGGAGGTTGACAGTCAATGAGTGCTCTGACAAGGAAAAGATATGCCACAATGGGGCGAACTGTTGAGAGAGATCCGGAATTCAAAAACAGTCCTTTATGAAGGCCACGCTTGCAAGTACGGGCCTGACCTATATCCGACTGCATCTGCTATAGGTGGGGGTACCCACCCATGTATCTCCTGCTGATAACAGCTCCAAACTCAATTCCTGACCATGGAAGTGAGAACTGGCGAGATGTCTCCAAATGCTTATCACGCCCAGAGAGAGATGGCACCCAGGTTTCCAGTTAGTAATACCCCGCCCTGGCTTCCCAGTGTGGCGCCGCCAGCTCAAACTCCAGAAAGTATGTTTTGCTATAATTGTGGAAGATGGGCACATGAAAAGGGAATGCCAGTCCCCAAAAGACACTGACAAAGTTGCATATAGGCTACAAGGAGAGCTTAGGAGAAAATCAGTGGTTAAGAGGTGCCGCACATGATCCCAGTGAGGGCACCAAAATGCTAATTCACGTCCTTTTGTGGCAAGGTCAGTTGCCCAGGCCCCCACTCACCGCCTCCAGACTGGTCCAGAATAGTGGGTCCCTCCATGGAGACCACTGTAAAGGTGAATGGAGTGTCTACAAGAGCTGTATTAGACAGTGGCTCCCAAGTGACAATTATGTTCCAGGATTGGTATCAGAAGCATTTGTCAGAAGTACCCTTACAACCATTAGAAGGACTGCATGTATGGGGGTTAAGTGAAGGCCTACTCCCTATTCGGGTATATCTGAATTTGGCTGTCTTTCCCACCTCCGTGGCTGGAGTGGCCAACAAGTAGAGACCCTAGCCTTAGTGTGTCCCCCACTGGACTGTATGATGGTGTCCTTTGTTGATTGGAACAAATGCTCATATGTTGAAGGCTGGCACAGTTGTGTTATGAAAAACAGGGTCAAAGACTAGTAGAGCTTTAAGAGTTCCGGCTTAATTAAGAAGGCCATGAGGCACAGAGAGATGCTGAAAAACAGAACCAGAGGAACCGGGTCGGAATTGGTATGGAAGAAGGATCCTGAGTCTCTGATCCTGGTGCCAAATGCCCAGTGTACCTTGGCAGAGAGGTCCGTATCAGAAAGGATGTTAAGAATAAAATATTAATGTTGGATGCACCAGGCGATGGAAATTGCCAGAGGGACTGCTGGTCAGCTTAGTATTTTGCCCGCTAGAGCCCATGCTTATGCCAGAAGGGTAATGGTCCAAGTTCATAATGTGTCTGAAAGAGACATTCTAGTAAACAGAGGTTGCATCCTGGCTAATGTGCATTGTGCAGACACTGCAGTGCTACCCAGCAGCAAGAGTTCAAGGAAGAATGACAGAGTAACGCCTGACTTGTTTGATTTCGCGACTCCCGCTGCCAGCTGAATGGAAAGTGAGGATCAGTGAGAAGCTTGCCCAGAGAGACCAGGTGTTTTCTTTAAAGGAATGGGATGTAGGATGCGCAAGGAGCTGAGCACAATATCCGCTGCATGACGAAAGACCATTTCGTGAGAGGTCTCGACGCCTGGCACCTGCTGACATAGATGATGTGAGCGGCATCTGCAAGAGATGTTAGCTGCTGGTGTAATACAAGAATCCAGAAGCCTTATGCTTCCCCATTGTGGTAGTGAGGAAAAGAATGGAACAGTAAGGATGTGTGTGGATTATCGCACTTAAACCCAGGACTATCCCTGATCAGTACACAATGCCCCGTGATTCAGGATGCTTTGACTGCCTAAACGGGAGCAAGTGGTTCTCTGTGCTGGATCTCCGCAGTGGGTACTACCAGATCCCGATGGCCCCAGAGGACCGTGAGAAGGCGGCCTTTATCTGTCCGCTTGGCTTTATGAATTCATGAGGATGCCTCTAGGATTTCAGGTGCCCCAGCCACTTTTCAACAATTGATGGAGCGTGCAGTGGGGGACATGAACTTACTAGAGTGCCTGGTATACCTAGATGATGTTATTGTGTTTGGCAGCTCACTGGAGGAACATGAGAGCAGATTATTTAAGGTATTGGACCGACTGGAGGACTTTGGCCTTAAACTGTCCATTGATAAGTGTCAATTCTTTCAAACATCAGTAAAGTATGTGGGACACATAGTATCCACCGAGGAATAGAGACCACCCAAGTAAAGTTGAGGCTTTGACCACCTGGCTACAGCCCAAAAATCTAAAAGAACTGCAAAGATTCCTGGATTCTGTGGTTATTATCGCGCTCATCAAGGACTATTCAAGAGTGATCCGCCTTTACTTAACCTTACTCAAGGGTATCCCCCAACCCACAAAAATACCAAAGTCAGCCGTCCCTCAAGACTGAAAGAGTGTATTTTCATCCAGTGAAGTATTTGGGGCCCGCTGGACTCCTGATTGTGAGACTGCTTTTCATGAGATCATATCAACTTACCCATGCTCCAGTGCTGGCCTATGCCGATCCAAGAAAACCTTACGTCCTGCACACTGATGCTAGCTTGCAAGGGTTGGGGCTGTGTTGTACCAAGAGCACGAATGGCCTGAGACCAGTGGCCTTTGCCAGTAGAAGCCTGACCCCATCCGAAAAGAACTATCCTGTACATAGTTAGAGTTCCTAGCTTTGAAGTGGGCTATTGTTGACCAATTCCATGAGTACTTGTATGGGGCTAAAATACTAGTAAAAACTGACAATAATCCTTTGACCTATGTGCAGACCTCAGCTAAGTTGGATGCCACTGGCCATAGGTGGCTTTCTGCATTATCTACATATGACTATGCTCGAATACGAGCAGGTCTGAACCACATAGATGCTGATGCTCTTCCCGGAGGCCTGTTCCCCAGAATGATTGGGTCCGATTGGCGGAACTGACATTCGGGCACTCTGCCGGAAGTTTGACAGGAGGAACAAATGTCCACGGACGCAGTGGACTGCATGGTGGATTGCTTGGGAGCCTCTGAGAATTGCATACCTGCTGCTTATTGCCACTTTTCTGCAATAGACATTGGTGCACTGCTCAGCTGGACAATGACAGTATTCAGGGCTCAATCTCACGATCCCATGATCAAAGCAGCTTTAGAAGCCCTCTATGCAGGAAAAGATGTGTCCAAATTACGCCCACTGATTTGAGAACTGCACTGTTATACAAAGAAGGTCCTAAGTTGAAACTGATCAATAAACTGTTATACAGAGAAACAGTAGACAGAGGGGACAAGTAGACAAACAACAACTAGTGCGCCCACTGCCTTTGAGACTCAGTACTGAGGTCCTTGCACAACCACATGGGGCACCTTGGTATAGACAGAACACTTGACTTGGTGAGATCCAGATTCTATTGGCCTAAGATGGGGCTGATGTGGAGCAACACATTCAACTTGTAGTCGCTTTACAGAGGAAAGCTTTGTTCCCCAGTGGCTGCCCCTTGTTAACATCACCACCAGTGCACCCATGGAGCTGGTCTGTATTGATTTTCTGAGTTTGGAGTCAGATCAAAGAAATATCAGTAATGTGCTGGTGGTCACTGACCATTTCACGAGATATGCCCAAAGCTTTCCCACGAAAGACCAGAAAGCATCCACTGTGGCCAAAGTACTTGTAGAAAACTTTTTGTTCACTATGGGGCTCACAAAGAATCCATTCTGATCAAGGGAGAGACTTTGAGAGTCGTCTGATCAAAGAGATGCTTTCTGTGGGGAGCAAAGTCCAGAACCACTCCTTACCACCCCCAGGGGACCCACAGCCTGAACGTTTCAACCCAACTTTGCTAGATATGCTAGGCACCCTGCACCCAAAGGACAAGCCTAGATGGAGCCAACAAATTAGCACCCTGGTACATGCTTATAACTGCACCAAAGTGATGCCACTGGATTCTCCCCACGCCTGATGTTTGGAAGAGAGCTCGACTACCAGTAGATGTGTGTTTTGGGGTCTCCTGATGGGGTTCAAGCTGACAACTATTTACAGTATGTGCAAAAGTTAAAGGCCCAGCTAACTCATGCGTACCAACTGGCTCAAACCATGGCTGCCAAAAGAAATCTGGCCAACAAAGAAAGGCATGATAAAAAGGTGAAAGCACAGGAACTCCAGGAGGGAGATCGGGTATTGCTAAGAAATGTGGGACTGCATGGCAAGCACAAGATTGCTGACCGATGGCACCATCTCCCTCACATTGTAGTGGGCAAACTAGATGATCTGCCAGTGTACAAAGTAAGGCCTGAGAATAATTCAAAAGATGTAAAAACAATACATAGAAATCATTTACTGCCCATTGGACAAATCTTAATTGAGTCTGAGCCCTAGAAGATGCCCCTCTGGACCAGTGACTAGAGCTGCTGCTAAGAAAAGATCAAGAAAGTCTGCACCTACAGAAGCAAAGTTAAAGTGTCTCCTCCACAAGTCCCAGTTGAGCATGACTGTCGGTCCATATCGGAAGAAAGTGAGAGTGACTTTGAATACTATCCTTCTTACGAACTGAGTCAATTGTTTCGGGCAATCCCCTAGTCAATACTGGAGACAAAGCTGGGCCTTCTGGACTGTCTAAGCCCCAGCTTCATCCCTGGAGCCAATGCTCCCAGAAAGTGAAGTGCAAAGCATCAGATCAGATGAAATGGAATCATTGTGCATGGTTGAACTGTTTGAGCTTTCAGGGAGGAAAATGATAGATTGGGGCAGACTGGTGATGCACCAACAAGAAGAGTATTTTGAGTGCCCTGACAGTCCACTGCCAGTGTCCAAAAGCTCTCCATGCGAGCCAAATGTTGTGGACTCAGAAACTGTAACTCCTGGAGCTGAAAGTGCCCCAAGTTCTAGCCTCTCTACCCCCATGGAGACTCCTGACAAGTGAGGACAATGCTGAAAATGAGGCTCAGAGTGCAGAGACTATAACAGTTCCCCTAGAAAGACTGGTCGAGCTGTAAAGCCTGTGGTGCACCCCAGTTATGATTCACTTGGGGGCCTGTGGACTTGCCTCTCAATGTTGTCCATAAAGGAGTGTATGTGTCCCCGAGCTCACTGCCCAAACTGAGCATCAGTGCTAACTCCAAGTTACTTGTGTTGCTCCTTCTATATGGTGCCTTGCCCCATCCAGCCCCAAGGTAACTGATAGGAAGGGCCCCTCTTTCAGGTTTCATGTACAAGAGGTAATAATTGAGTTATGGTACAATGTGTATGTAATACTGTGTAAAGAGTGACGTACTGCAATGTTTCAGAAATGTGTTCTTGGTAAAATGATATATTGACTGATGATTACATGTCTGAGCCTAATGCAAATAACATATGGTTGCAGTTGAAACTTATGGGGTACTTGCTTGTGGGGCGTCAAGCTTTCCCAGGCTCAGGAAGGGTGTAACCCCCTGCAAATGGGGTTCCTAAAGACTTCCAGGAGCTTGCTTGAATGCTCCAAGCCTGAATGGTGTTTGGCATTTAAGCCATTTATCAGTGAGTGTTTTAGAGCCTCTGGTACTGTCTCTTTAAGAGCTGTCTGCTTGCAGACATAATTAGTTGTATGGGGGACTGTTGCTTCTCTGAGTACCACTCGAGCTGCTGCCAATTCACTAATTTTTGCAGTCACTAGGAGTGCAAAGGAACCTATCTGAAAGATGTAACTGTTTACCAGAAATTATTTAGAGTAATAATGAAATTACAGTTTGTCTAACCTGCTTTCTTTGCAGTCAGAACTGTGTCTGCTAGTTCCCCATTCTAGTTTTGAACTGCTGAACTGGACCAATCAGTGTGGTAAGCTAGCTCTAAAATGGTGCCTTGGACGAATCAGAACTTGGACTCATAATCTGAGCCAGCCACAAGAGGATTGTATGGGCAGTGACTCTGGGAGATGTAGTTTAGACTTCAGTGCCTTTTGGACCAACAGCAGCAGTCTATTGTGAGTGACAGCCAATCCAGTCAAGAACTGGGAGGAACTCAAAGGAAGTGCCCGGTTTTTGTCGGTTGGAGTTCTGTTGAGCTTTGGCAGTGAAGAAGGAAGGAGCCCTGTACTTTTCAGTGTGCAGTTTTAGTCAAAAACGGTGTAAGGCCCAGAGAGTTCCGTCTGCAGCTTGTTAGACTGAATCTGGCCCTGTGAAAAGAATCAAAGGATCTCTGAAGAGTAGAAACCAGGCTCACCCTGTAGAAGACTGGAGGAATTGCTGAAAATTACACTCGGTCTGTCAGAACTGAATCTGCTGTGTGTTCTCCTGGGTATTGTGCAGTAATTGCGATCGGGATACAGATGCAGCCTGCCTGGTATAGTGCTTTCTTTTATATGGATGTGTGAAGAGGTTTGTGTACCTCAAGTGAGCCCTGCTGACATTGAAGGACCCTATCTTATTTGGAGGTCGTGAGTACTAATTCTGGGTCGCCTCCTGTTGAATTGCCACATTAAATCCAAATGGAATTACTGTACTGCTGACTGTTTAATTCTCCTTTTCTCTGTGTGAAAGGGCCCCACCAGCTGCCACGGTTTGGACTAGCCACTAGGGCTTGGGTACCCAGGACAGTAACTGATAGGGATAGGCCTGTGCACAGAGCCATAGGTAGATTATTAGAGTGATAAGCTAATTAACCTGATTTCTGTCCTTGTTATATCCCCCAAAATCAGAGCTGCTTGTTTCAGCAAAGTTATACTGCCTGAGGTATTTGTCTATGTTAAAGTACTGTACTGTGATTGTTGCACTGTATCTCGTTTCACAGGAGGTCCCAGTGCCGGAACCAGACCTGGGGGTAAGTGTATACTGTGAAGGTTATTCTGACATATTGTGTGGGCCACTAGTGGGAAGAAAGGGGGGTTGCAGTGTCCCAGAGGGCTGTGACCAAGTTAGTTTAACTATTGCAAACCCTGACCTCTGGGTGGAGGCACCCGCCATTGGATCCAGGCCCCTCAACCTGTTAGTGGCAAATCAGGCAGGGGTAGTAGCCCCTGGGATAGCGCCATCTAGGGGTTACATGCGCATTTACTTGGATTGTTGACTGTTGAAGTGGTTGAAATGAATGCACAGGTTTCATTTGAAGTATAAGGAACAAACTAGTAAATTCCCAAAGAACACAATAGAGAGCACATTTACTAAAAATGTCTGTGAATTTGTCGGAAGCTACACCAGATTTGAACCAGGCGGGGAGATCTCAGGATGAGAACCCTCTTTTCTATGTGGAACAGCTTCTTACCATGGTGAGTGCAATGAATCCCTTTTTGTTGGAAAACAAGACCGTAGTATTAACTACTGAAGCCAGGTTGTTAAGGGAAGCATTCAGAGGGCTTGAAAAAAACAACACACCAGTTGAGAAAAATCTTCTGGAACGTGTCTAATTATCTGCAATCGAAACGTATACCAAGAGGCTTAAGACTGTTAAAAAACCCAGCATTTGGAATGGAGAATTAAGCCTTTATGTTGGAATGGGAGAAGGTACTCAGCGAAACAAGTGCTAAGCTTATGGAACCTATAGTGAAATATAGTAAAGAACGAGAAGCACAGCTAAGAAAAGAATTGAATGAGAATGAAAAAGAAGTTTTAAAATATAAAAGTTATGATGATTTTGATTTTTTTAACAAGAAACTACAAGACTCTGTAAGTAAACTTGACAGAGGAAAAGTGCAAAACAGATAAAATTTATTCGTGACAAAGGGGGCTATGAGAATAATCAGGTGTATACCTTGAAGAAGGAGACCAGAAAGGGAATACTGAAAAGATTGCAATGGGTGTCCTTTGGTTACAGCACTGAAGAAAGTGGATTGGAAGGGGAAGAAAGAAATAAGAATCAGGGTTGTTTTTTTATACAGGGGCCGGATAGAAACAGAACAACTGGTGCAACAACAATAACAGGGACCGTGACGGAGTCCCAGACTGGTCAATTGCAATCAAAGAACCAGAGGCGGAAACGGATATGTAGGGGGAGGAGATGACATCTATTACGACAGAGAGGCCGTACAGCTACAGGAGGGGAATGGCTGCAGACGGAATGCCAGGAATCAGAGGAGGTGAGTGATGACATCCAAATTATTAACGTTTCAAAGCATAATTTGACAGAAGCTGAAATAAACCTCCTAAAGAAAGGCCTGGGCTTCTCCCCAACTACATCTCTGAATACAGTCCAAACAATAATTGATTTACACATGATGTGTAGAAAATTGAATTTAAAAGCTTTTTTTCACAAGACGCATGGACAGGAAACAGAGACTAGTTCGACCCCCACCCCCACTGATAACTTTAAACCAAATTCTGTATTTAACCCACCTCTTTGTCACACTGTAAGTGTGTTTAGAGAACTGTGCGAGAGAGATTTGGAACATGTTTTTGAGAACCTCCCACATATTCGGTTCAATAATCTATGTTCGCAGGAACGTGCACCAATACAAACCTTATAAAATGACTGTGAAATAATTATTAAGCAAGCAGATAAGGGGGGATGCATTGTTATTTTGGATGTGGCAAATTACAAAAAGGAAGTTGAAAGACAACTAAATGATGCAACATTTTATAAGAAATTGAATTCTGACCCAACATGGGAGTTTAAGTCTTGTATTGATGATACCGTAAACCAAGCATTTGAACAAGGATATATTTCTGAGACTACTAAAAAATGTTTAAATGTGGACCACCCTGTTAAAGCTACATTCTTTGTACTGCTGAAGGTTCATAAAATCGAGAAAACCACTGGATGCCATATAGTGAGTAGTCTGGAAGCTTGACGGAGCCGCTGTCACAATATGTGGACTCTTTCCTGCAAACATGTTGAAAACTTGAGTTCATACATTAAAGATATTAAAGATGTTTTAAAAATGTTAAATGATTTGGTGGTGGGAGAGGAATGTATATAGCCACGTTAGACATAAGAGTCTCTTTATACAAATGTGACCCATGAAGGGGCACTGGGTGCCATGGCATTTTTCCTGAATCAGGATAGTGAAAGTATAAATCCACCTGCTGATGTACTTTTAAAACTTTTGGAACATGTACTTACAAAAAATGTCTTTGTCTTTAATGGTGATTTATTTCACGAAGTGAAAGGTACCGCGATGGGTACAACCTGTGCACCCTCAGTGGCAAATTTGTATGTGGAGAAGTGGGAGCATGACATTATCTTCAATAACCAAAGCAACCCTTATTTTGATAATGAGCCGCTCTGGAAACGTTTTATTGATGGTGTCATGCTCATATGGAGAGGGAGCCCCAAAATGTTACAAGAATTCATAACATATCTGCATGGAATTAATGACAACTTGAGATTTACATGTACTGCAGATAAGGAACAGGTTAACTATTTGGATTTAAAGATAGCAAGAGAAGACGCAGGAAAGATTAGCACAGATTTATGTAGAAAAGATGTAGATGGTAATACCTTGCTATATGCTACAAGCTGTCATCCCAGAAATACAATTGAGAACATTCCAAAAGGGCAGTTTTTAAGAATTAAACAGAATTGTAGTAAAAAAGAGGCTTATGAGAAGGGGCACAGGATTTGAGTAGATGGCTGACTAACAAGGTTATGCCCAGAATACGTATTCAGACAGCCTATGACATAGTGGCTACTAAGGGACGGGAAGAACCTTTGGGTGAGAAAAGAATAAAGAAAGATTCAGATGACAGATTTCATTACGTCATGACTTACAGTGCACATAGTAGGGAGGTGGAGAAAATTCTAAATAGACTCTGGAAAGTTTTGTCATGTGAAAGATGGTTACAAAAATATACTACCTCTAACCCTATTATGTCCTACAGACGTGCCCTAACTCTGAAAGACACCCTTGTAAGGAGCCATTTTCAAGTACAGAAAACTCACACCAACACTTGGCTCAATAACAGCAAAGGGTGCTTTCAGTGTAAAAATTATGTAGCCTGTAAATACATTGCCCCAGGGAAAGAATTTTATGTGCAGTCCAATGGAGGAAAGAAATATGAGATATGGCAGTTAATAATGTGCGATACTTGGGGAGTGATTTATTTGGCTAAGTGCAATTGTGGTGTATTTTACATAGGGGAAAACAGAGAAACCTTTTAAGTTGAGAGTATCAGAGCACATTAGAGCAATAGAAAGACATGATATTACTTATGCTACTGCTGCACACATAGTAGGAAAAAATGAGGATGACATCAATTCAAATTTATGGGAATCGAGAAAGTTTTCCCTGATCAAAGGGGTGGTAACTACTGAAATAAAATTTTGAAAAAGGAGAATGAGTGAATCCTTTGACTCAGAGCATGTAATCAACCATGTATCAATGCAAGTCTTGAACTGAAACCCTATCTAGAAGAAAGATAAATAAATAAATGTTATGTATACATAGAATTTAATAGGAGTATATGTCTGTTGGTTTTGCACTAAATGTACTAGCTGTTGCACTATCAGGTATTTTTATGTATGGATTGTTGCTGTTTTTTTTTTATATTCCTCCTATTTCTGCTCCCCCTGTGGAGTGGACCCAGCGATCTCCGGCCGCTGGCACCTGCGCCTCGGACCAGGTCTGGCGCATGGATTTATATGCCCCATACATACAGGGTTGGCTGCACCCCAGTGAAGGTGCCTCTCGTGTCCGGGGGCACAGGGCATGGCCATCAGCCGCCGAGATTGCCCCGCTATTTTCTGCCATTTTTCTTTCCCCGGGGAGCTGGACGTGCAATGATGTCAGAGCACATCCATGCTGATGCCCGCCGCGCTCCCCGCCTTGCTATGCATGCAACTGTAGTGTGGCTGGCCTCCCAGTCACAGTGCAGTACAATGCGTTGCACCCCCCTCCCAGAGGAAAGAGAGCAGTCATGAGATGCTCAGTCCTTCTTCTCCCTGCCAGCCCCGGCGATCTGAGTCTGTTCCCAAACCTGGTCGCCTCGTGGAGTCCAGCCCAACCCTCAGTTCGTCCGGGCCGGCGATTGTTGCTGTTTTTAACAAAATATTGTTAGTTTGAGTGTATAAATGTGGTGTTTAATTATATTGAGTATTTTTGAATTTAGGATAATGGTTTTAATGACCAATGAACTGTGAACATGTCAGTGTGATGTCACACACTGACCAGTATTTAAATCAGCTATGTTCCACTGATACGTAAACCTTTGATAAAGGATCAAGTGTCTGAAACGCATCAGGTGTCCTGGTGTTTGGTGAAAAAAAATTGTGTTTTAGTAGCTCCATTTTCATTGATTATTGGGGTGTGTGTGCCACAGCTTCCTGCTGCTACTGTACTAATGCCTCTAAAGAATGTACGGTCATGACTAAAGAACTTGCATATAAGTGTCATAAAATTCTAAATGTGGATGCATACAAGTCTTGTTTCTTAATGGAATAGAAGAGTAATGAATGCCAACACTGGCTTGAGAGGTATTCTAATTATAGACTACAGCATAGTAAGGGCTACCAGGCATTACTCAGAGGGCATCATACAAGATGCGACGCTATTCTTCTATAATAACTGGTCAGCAGTTTCTCTCAATGTACTGACCAGGTTGATATTTTCCATAACAACTGGCTGGTTGTTATGACATTCATGAGTAATGCCAGTCAAACTATGCTGCTGCCTCATTGGCCAACATTCTGTATGTGGTCGGGGCCAAACAGTCTCACAGACTGCTGGAAAAAAATGCTGGCCTGTTATTATAAAAAATAAAAGATCAGGAGGGTGCTTCATATGAGAATTTATCGCACACTGCTGTGGATGCTTTGATAAACCCCTCGGCTTCGCCTCTCTGGTTTATGTAGCATCCCACAACTCGGGAGTGCATTAAATTCTCATATCAACCCCTTCCCCATCCATTATTCTCTATATCTCTCTTTCTGTTTTTTCTGTTCGTATGTCATTTTATTTCTCATTGCTAAGGAAGATTTACACTGGAGATTCTCTGTTGGGACAAGGGGGCTGTCCTCGGCCAGTTTGATTTTGATTGGATCGTGCATCAGCCTATAGGATGGGCAAGGAATACCCACTGGTTCTGACTGCAGAGTACTATAAAAGGTACTCAAATAATCACCTTTACCAGGTGAGTAAATATCATTACTGGAGCTCCCTCAGCAGTTTAGATCTAGCATACGCCTAGCATTCTCTACCCTGGACCTGGTTGTAATTTACAAAGGTTCATATGTTTTGTTCTTGTACCCCCACCCTTCTTCCTCTAGAAATGAGCCTGGTGCACATCCTAATGCTAAGGGTGGTACTAACCTTTGAAAAGTTAATGGTATGCCATATGTGGGTACTAGTTACAGATTTTATGGTGGTGTTATCCAACTTGCTATAAGTGGCATGGGGGTTACATATAAATATCCTGAGTAGATAGGCAGTAGGTGTTAGTTAGACATGTACACATGGTTGTTATAGATGCTCATGCCACTGCCAATTGGACTTATGGACAATATGGCAATGTCTTGGAGGGGTGCCAAGAGTTTGGCAGGGGGAGTGTGTAAGCCCTTCTTAAATTCTGGTGCTCACCTGATCTGCCTCCTAGTGATCCAGGACTCCTTTCTTCACCCTCTGGTCCCCAGGATTACAAAGGTGGAGTCCAGGAGGGCCAGCAAACGTGTGTCCAGGAACCCTGGTGGGACTTTAACCAGAGTTCCACATCAAGGACATCAGCGGCCATTGCCACCCATCACCCTCTGTCCTTTGGCCCCTTCAGTCTTTCTGGGGTCAAGGCAGGGGGCAAAAGAAAGGAAGCAGCAGCTTTTGGGATGTTCTTTATGCCCAGGAGCTGAAGAGGGCTGGGGAATGGAGCTGTAGTAGCATGGCGGTAATGAACACGTTTCCATATGTGTGCAGCTGTGTGGAATAGAGCCAGTGCTCTGAAAGTGAAATCAAGCAGTTTACCCACATCTAGTCACTGTCCTGGCTCCACGGTTGAAAGCAGAGCCAGGAACAACTGTCCACCATGCCACTGGGCACCCAGCTTGAGCTCTCTCAGCCCCTAGTACTATCAGTGGAGCCAAAAGAGGAAAAGGAGCAAGTGTGCATGTGCACCTGAATGGGAGAGCAGCACGGATGACCTCCTCTTGAAATAAGGCACCTGACTCTGAAACAGGCTAAGTACCCATGACATTGAGCACATCCCTGGCCCCAGGACAGTAAGCGGAGCCAGGGCAGCAATACATCAACTCTGAGAGACTTTTACTAAAGTGGCAGGAAGATACCAAAGTTTGAAACTACTGTAAACAAAGATTGTGGCCCCCATGACTGAAAAGCCTGCTGGGCATCAAGGGAAGGGCCATAGGTCAGGTCCAACTTTGCCTCAGTTCTCAACCAATTGGAAAGTTGCTCTTACTGACAGTTTATCTGTGAACAGGATTAACCAATGAGATGTTGAGTTTCATACTGCACAAAAGGACTGTTTGGGGAGTTTGGGGGAGTTCAGTCCGATAACCCAGAATGTGACTGTGTCGAGGTGTGAGCTGGTGTGCCACTGTCTGTCCATGCACTGCAGGCCTGGCAGGCTAGAAGTGTTTAGGATCCCAAGTAAAAGTGTTTGTGTGAAGAAAAGAAGTTTTCAGCAAAACTATCATTTTAAAGGCAAGTTGGAGCTGGGGCTTTCCAGATCCTCCTCAGACTTTTCTCCTCTGGTGGATTGGCTTTGCAGTGACTTAGTCCAGGAAGGCACCTGCCTTAATCCAGGTCCTGAGTCTCAATGAGACAGCAAGAGAGAGTGTGAAGTGGAGAGAAGCCACCAGCAAATCTGAGGAAACCTTCGTCCCAGCCGGGAGCACCACATCCAGTCAGTCTGTTCTAGCCATCTGTACCTGAGGTATCATTTGAGGTATTGGAACTGTGAGTAAACCCAGGGTTCGACTATGCAACTGCGGAGAAAGTTTGTTGTGCCAGAAGTTGGGGAAGAAGTCCTGGGCAGGAGTGTGCTAGTGTGAGCAGCCCAGACAGAAGGCCTGTTGAGGCTAGCGAGCCACTAAATCCCATTTGGATTACGAATAGGGGCCCCTTTTCAGTTTGCTGTACCTGTTAAAGTTTGTGTTCAACAACAGTGTGCTTTAAAAAGTATTTTACCTGTAACAGTTTAAAGTATGCCACTGAGCTCCACCCTGCTAGCAGTATCAGCAGTCCGAGTGTGGTACCTATTGCAGCTATTGAGAGATCTCTCTTCAGGATTTATTTAACTCTAAAATTGATTAGCGCTTTGCTCATAAAATGTTAAATCTTTGTGAAAATGCATAGTTTTGCCTCACTGTGTTTAACAAACACAGCACTTCTAGAAAATCTATATAAATACTTTCTGTACAGTTAGTATAGTCCCAAGAAAAAACTGCTAATCAATTATTTAAAACCCTGCTCATCCATGGCCTGTGGGGAGTTAGATGGTGCACCAGCATTGGGGTTTGAGAATTGCAAGGTGGTGGAGGGACAGAGTTTGTGGAGCAAAGTATTGCACTGTTTCTTGCCTAAAGTATTTACATTTTACTACCTAATGTATAGAAACACTGCTACCCCATTTGCTTCCATTTTACCCTTGCTGCTCCTTTGTTCTTTCTGTATCCTGCCTTTAAATAAATTATTGTTTGAATTGCATTTAATGGTTTGGGAATTATCATTGCCTACTGTGTCACTTGTTTTAGGAGGGACTGTGGGCAGTTTATGCATTGTTTCTGGGGTAGCTCTGTGTTTCAGCAGCCAGGTACTTCATATCACCACCCCAGGTGGAGGTGCTGCACCACGTTAGGCCAGTGTAGCACATCCTCAGGAAACCCAGACCTGGCCTGCTCAGGAGGAGTGGAGGGGTGAACTCTGAGGACCTCAGTACAGTGACCCACTACACATGTGATCACTCATAAGATGGTACACAGTTGACTCATTGATGACATGTGGGGTACCCTGTCTCCATAGGTAAGTAAAAAAAAAAATGTTGGACCGTGGAGGTTTATCATTACGCATTAAGGATTTCAACTTGAAAGTTTGGCAATGAATGCCAAAACTCCTTGGTTGGCTAAAAACCTGAAAAATTTGAAGAGCACCTTGCTACCCTCGCCTTTGCATCAGGGACAGAATCAATAAGCTAGGTAGACTTAGGTTAACATCTAGGCATTTCATCAACCTCTCTTGTCTGGCACTGATATTAAACTACTGCACACCTTTTCCCCTCCTTAGACAGGCTTGAACCTGAACTCCTGTTCATTCTCTGAGCCCAGAACTGGATACAAATGGTACCTGGTACTGTAGCTCTTTATCCTCCTAGCTTACTCTTCCCTTACCCCATGGGTGGTGGTTACCTCCTGAACACAATCTCACTCTGGCAACTCACTGAGCAAGAAAACCTGCAGGCTAGGCTCATCTGCAGTAACCGTTCACTCCCCAGTCACCTGCATCAACGTTGGTTGACATGTTTATATCCAGAAACTGGACTTGTGCTAGGGGAGAGCACTTATAATCTCTGCCAGGTCCCAATAACTGATTGGAGTTGCTGACCTTTGATGTCACAGAATATGGGGCAGGACAATGGTATAGTCATCCAGATGACCCCCATGAACTGAAATCTCCTTCAAGCCCCTCACCATCCCTCTGGTGTCATCTTACTATCATGTGCAGGCTGGCTGCCCAGGGACTGGATTTGATGGAAGACTTGTGTTGCATCCAAAGTCAGGACCCATATTGCCATCCCCTGAGTCTAGCAAGTCACCCTGGCAAGTCACAGCCAGAACTGCGGTACAGTCAAACTCTGTAGGGCTCAACATGGCTCTTACTCCTCTTCTCTCATACCATCTGACCTCCAGCTTCTTCTGCCGTTTCCACCAAGGTCTTCTATATCCCCTGAAACGGATCAAAGTCAGTGCTAGGCTCTGCCACATGGGAGACTTCTGGAGGCCACCATCAGTCCCACATTTGTAGGTGGGATTAGAAATAAGTAAATTCTTAATATTCTATATGTAACCCCCCTACAAATGGGGGTTACCTTAAGTCTTCCTTGGGTATGCCTAAATGCCAACTGCCAGGCTGGTGTTCTGTGTTTTAGCTGTTTAAAAAGAAATTGCATGAGAGTGGTCAATAGCCTCTGTGTTCTGTCTCTTTAAGAGCTTCCTATATCGCAGTGTATAATTAATGTGGGTGGGGGCCAAGTGGCTAGGCTCGAGTCCCGCCTGGGCTGCAGTGCTTTTGCTTCTTTCTGCCATCGCTAATTGCGAGAGGGAGCTTTATTGGAATCTGTAACTGTTTGCTGATTGCCTGCTGTAATAACAATGGTACTGTAGTTTGTTGAACCTGCTTTGTTTGCAGCATGAACTTTCTGTATTGCACCACCACCATTTTGGTTTTGGACTGCCAATCAGTACCTTTGGGAACTCTAAAATGGAGCCTGTCCCCAGGAGTCTTGTGGGAGCAAATTCTTAGGAATTGTAGTTTTACATTTTGATGCCAAAACAGACCTGGAAGGGGAGCCCTTGCTTTGACAGACAGATGGATCAACCAATTGGACCTCTTGGACCGAGGGAGAATTCCTAAGCCGCCTGCTGCAGTCAGTCAGTCTGGAGTTAGAGTTTGAAGAGTAAACAGCTTGAGCGATTCAAGCAGTTGCTTTTTGGCCTGTCTGCCTGCAGTCCCTCGAGAGGGAATCCTTTGAAAGGCTTAGAAATCGGACTGTATCCGAATTGAGGTGACAAAGCCACTGAAGAGTGACCAGATTTGAAACTGAAGAAGACTCAAGATTTGCTGTGCGGATCGGCCTGTCAGGACATCCATTTACCACAGAATTCCGGTTTTGCTCAGAGACACTGATATTGCGCGGACTGCCTTCTGCATTGTGGTATGGTGATTGCTTTACTATAAATGTGCTGTGTGCTGTTAGTGGGTCACGATTTGGGTCTCCACTGTGAAAATGTGCCATGCTTGCTGGAAGCTGCATCCAGCACTACCGGACTCAAAATCTGAATTGTTCCACCCGGCCTGGGCCCTGCCCTGGCCCAGCCAGCTACTTCAGGCACAGAAACCATCATCGACGAGAGACTCACCCAGGGATCAGCCCCCTGCTCAACCATCTCAAACAGGAACAACACCTCGGTGATTCGTGTGGGCCCTGCTTCCCCTGGCAAACCAGTCATCAACCTGCAGTCTCCATTTCATCTAGCCTGTGTCTCATATTTGGTAGCGTGAATAACAATCAGGGTAGCTCCCTGCAACAACAGCTAAATCTCAAGTGTTGTCATCTGATTGCATTGTTGTTCTTCCTTTCACTAGCTGAGCCTTCAGACTCTGGATTACAAATTGTGTGTGGTTGTGCATGCCTTTTCTTATCACAGGGCTCCAACCAGCTGCGATGCCGGCCTACCCCGAACAATGTTCCCGGCTAGCCCACCTTACTTCCAACTGGGTACCCAAAGCGTGTGACTGTGTAGGTACTAAAAGTGCATGCATAATTGCCTGACTAGATCAGTTTTCAAATCAATCAACCTGATTATGCCCCTCCCTTGTTCAATTCCCCTGAATAAATCAGATCTAACTTTTTTTGCATTTAATCTGACTGTGGGTCCAGTTTGTACCAAAAGCACTGTACTGTTATTTGCTGTGCCTAACCTTGTTTTACAGGGGGTCTCCAGGGTCGAACTGGTGGAACCAGCCCTGGTGGTAAGTGCAAGCAATGTGGGGAATTGTATGCTGAAAAGGGGCTACTGTGAAAGTGTTTGTTGCATATTGTCTAGGCCACTAGAGGGGAAAGAGGGGGTTACAGTGTCCCGGAGGGCTGTATCCAGGTTAGCCTTGTTACTAACAACCCTGTCCTCAGGGTGGAGGCACCCATGTCCATACCCAGGCCCCTTAACCTGCAACTAGCCACGCAGGCAGGGGCATTAGCCCTTGGGATAGCGCCACCTAGGGGTTACACTGTATGTTGCACTTAAGGTTGTGTGCTGAATGTTTTAACTGATATATTACTGTTGTGCAATAAACTAATATGTGAAGTCCAGTTCTCACAGAGCATTCTCAAAACCATGATATATCCAAAGTTATATGACTCAGTTGTCAAGCCCTGCACCTGGGTACAATTGTCCAAAGGGCTAACACAAGATCCCTGGCTAAGTCTCTTGCATCCACAGGATGACTCTGACTGGTAAGCCTAACAAGTTGAGTGGGGAACTTTACTGACATAAAAGGAGACAACCACAATAGATGTATTTCTCTGCGCTGTTGCTGTCACTGGCAGCTGTCATCATCTCTAGCGCACTTGGGGGGGGCCTGCTGGGGACCCATAATTGACCTCTTCCTCCTACCAGACAGTCTGTACTATTGCTTCATAGCTTGTCTAATAATTCTGCTAGACTATCAGTCTGATGATGTAATTGACTTTGAATACAACAGTAATGTTACCAAAGTTACATGCATGCTGCTGTAAACCCTGTTCAGTTGCTTGGGTTTTGAAAACCACTACAGCTTCATCCACAGTGGTGTCAAATTTTACCTGCTTCATCCACAGTGGTGTGGAGTGCAATAGGGACAGCTAAACACAGGAGCTATCTCATAGATGGCCTGTAAAAATTTGGCTTTTGAGTTACCCTCTCTAAATATTAGGAGTAAATGCATTTTAAAAAGTTACATTGCATTAAACAAACAAGCATTTGTCAATGCCGAATGTTTGCTTGCTGGCATTGGCAGTGGTAGTGTAGAAGTTACAGAGCTGCGTAATAGGAATGGCAGTGAAGTATTGAACTGAAGCCAACCCCACCACCACCCTGCAGAGAATGACAGGCATTGGGGTGTGCGTCTCGGTCGTCGGGCATAACGGCCACGCCATTTCACCACACCCCACTCTGCAGAGACTGACAAGTGTCACGTGTTCCTTGGGGTCTTTGGCCCTTATGCGCACCCATTTCATTAGGAGATACGGTGAGATGGGTGCGATATAGGAGAATGGGGTAAAGTTTGGGGCCGAAGAATCCAAGGCATACCTCGATGCCTCTCAGTGACTGCAGGGTGTGGAATGGTATGAGCATCACAGGCAAGAATCCCAAGTCACACCCCTGATTCCTGTCATTCTCCAGAGGGTTGGGCGATTTAGTTGAAAAGCCTAATACCTCAGGCATTCGTTGGTATTTTCACTCCAAATTTTCAACATGTTTGTTTTGTGACGCCACCTCATGAACAGGGGGAATATCAGTTTGGTAGCTGAAAGCTGCTTATGCACAGTGACTACGGCATTTAGCACCACAGGTGCAAAAATATTCCGAACAGGATGTAAAAAATGACAGCTGTACTCTTTCATGGGAGGTAAAATGGCTATGTTGCAAATGTGTAGTAAAATATTTAAAAATGGTGAGGTCACGCAAGACATAGAAACTGTGCAACGACACCGTAGTATAATTAGGTTGGGGATTTTTATAGCAGATTGTCAACTCAGGCATTTTGGTGCCTCCGATCATGAACAGTGTCACTGTGATTTTCTTTATCTGTGCCGAACAATGATTTCCCACAGCTACCACGCATCTCTGCACTGAAAGTGTGAAAACACACTCGCCATGTTGTGAAAAATGGCAGCTGTACTGTTCATAAGGAAGTGTGGAAAATGCCACTAGTGAAAATCTGACTGAAAATATTACAAAGTCATGAACTAACAAGGATGCGTGGAAACTGCACAATGCTCACTGTAACACAGTCATTTTATGGACTTTGTCACCAAATTTTCAACATAGCCATTTTAAGACCTCTGCTCATGAACAGTGTAACTGTGATTTTCTTAATCTGTCCTAAACATTGCTCAGACACAACAGCACCATTGTGCTGCTACATGTGCGATAACACATTTTGGGTGACATATGAAAAATTGCAGCTGTACTGTTCATAAGGAAGTTTAATAAATGGACATGTTGAAAATCTAGAGGAAAATATTAAATTTGCAAACTTACGAGCATGCATAGGAACTGTGCAACACACGCCAGAAAAGTCATTTTAGGAATTTTTCACCAAATTTTCAACACAGCCATTTTAAGACCTCTGCTCATGAACAGTGACACTGTGATTTTCTTAATGTGTCCCATACATTGTAGTTTGCAGTGACACCGACCGCGCCATTGTGCGCTACATGGCAGAAACACGCTTTTGGTAGGATGTGAAAATGACAGCTGTACTGCTCATAAGGAGGTGTGTGAAAATGGCAATGTTGAAAATCTGGAGTGGAAATATTGAAAATTCGCAAACCCACGAAGGCATGTGGGAACTGTGCAACGACACCGTAAAACAGTCATTTTAGGAATTTTTCACCAAATTTTCAACATTGCCATTTTAAGATCTCTGCTCATGAACAGTGACACTGTGATTTTCTTAATGTGTCCCATACACTGAGTTCGTGACAACGACTGCGCCATTGTGCGCTATATGGGCAGAAACAGCTTTTGGTGAGATGTGAAAATGACAGCTATACTGCTCATAAGAAGGTGGAAAAATGGCAATTTTGAAAAATCTGGAGTGGAAATATTGAAAATTAAGAAACCTATGAGCGCATGAGGAACCAAAACAACGACGCTCGTGAAACAGTCATTTTAGGGAATTTTTTCACCAAATTTTTCAATATAACCATTTCAAGACCTCTGCTCATGAACAGTGTCACTGTGATTTTCTTAATTTGTCCCGACATTGATTTCGCAGACACGATCGCGCCATTCTGGCGCCACATGGGCAGAAACACATTTTGGTGAGATGTGAAAAATGACAGCTGTACTGCTCATAAGAAGGTGTGGTGAAATGGCAATATTGAAAATCTGGAGTGAAAATATTGAAATTTCGAACCTACGAGCCCGCGTGAGAACCGCGCAACGCACGCCGTTAAACAGTTATTTTTGGATTTGACACCACCTCAACATGGGAGTTTGGCCTCTTCATGAATGATCATTGTCATGGCGGTATTTGGACTGAGCGTGATTTCGCAGTCACCGCGCAGTCATCACGCCGAAATCACCCTTCGGCGCCCGAATAACGCCATGACAGTGACATCATTCATGAGAAGGGGTCCCAAAACCCATGTTGAAAATCTGGGCAAAATTCTAAAATGGCTGAGATATGCACAAAGTTGAAACCTCCTATCTAGCCCATTATACAGCTTACCGGCATTTCTCAGTTCATGGGGTCAGCTTTGAAGAGTGCAGACGGTTCCCGGTCCACCAAGATCGCCGCCAGAGTCCGGAGGTAAGTGGGGTGGGGTGTGGGGAGGCTGGGTGCGCGGGGTGGGTGCGGGTTGTGGGAGGGGGAGTCGGAGACGCACCGCTGGACCGCTTTTGTCTTACAGGTAAAAAATAAAAGATGTCGATTGCTTGCCACGCTGTGGGGCTCCAGCGTGGCACAAGGACTTGGGGCGCCAGACGAGGGATTGGGCCCTCTGCCGCACAAGGAGGAAAAAAAAACTCGTGGGATTGGCTTGCCACGCTGGGGTGGGCCCCAGCGTCACAAGGACTTTGGGAGGCGCTCAGCCGACGGGGATTGGGCATCCCGGCCGGCACAACGACTGATTGCCATGCTGGGTGGGCCCTCAGCGGTACCAACCACGGGGAGACGAGCAGCTCAGCCGACAGGGATTGGGCACCCGTCGGCTATACACTGCGTAAGTGGGCGCCGTACGCCTGCGGCTGGGGAGCTGCGTGAGCAGCATTCTATCGCTGCTCACCTGCGTAGCTCCTTCAACTGTGATGCCACTGCATTTTGAGCGTGTCATAGACAGCTCCAAAATGCATTGGCTTACGCGGGCCGCGCCTGCCAGCACACTGCCTGAATTGGAGGAGGAGGTGACACACCTCCGAAATCTCCAATGATGGCACTATGTTTCTTGCACATGCGTGCAAGCAAACATAAAAAGCCAGCAGGTAGAGCCAAAGGGCTGCATCTGTCTACAAGGACATCTTGAGAGTGCTGTATTAACAAGCCAACCCCCCCAAAAAAAAAAAAATGGAACAAACAAAATAGTGTTTCACTTAGCATAGATTATGCATTTCTTAGGCTGAATATATAATCTTTGAGACCCCAAAGGTCTCCTTATTTAGTGTGCCTACTTGAAGAAGAGAACTTAGGATCTCAAAAGTTTATATACCTAAACTATTCTTAGCTTTAAAAAGGTGTCACCTCTGCCAAAATAAAAAAAATGTTCTTGTTGGTTTAATGTTTTACAAGAACATCAACTTTCCTGAGGTCCCTTTCTCAACATAGAAACACAGAATCTGTTGGCAGAAAAATACTGTTTGGCCTATGCAGTCTGGCAATATTTTTCCCTCCGTATGCTGTCACTGCAGACCCTACTGTACCTGGTCTCCAGCTACTCCCCTCTACATCAAATAAAGCATCAAGGCAACCAAAATTCGGAAAAGGCACAAGAAAGCAGGGAAGTTTGGTCACCTTGAGCCAGGCAATGGAACAACCATTTGCACAGGGTCATTTACAGATCCCCAGCTCAGACAGAAGAAATTGACAAACTGTTGCTGGAAAACATAGAACCATAGAATTTGATGGCAGATAAGGCCGCTTGGGCCACCTAGTCTGCCCATTTTCCTACCTGATGGATAAGCTGCAGATTCTAGTTAACCAACAGCCTACTTCCTCCTACCCCACTTGGACTGCCTTATGTCTGCCCCATGCATTCTTGAATTCCCCCACTGTTCTTGACTCCATGACCTCCTCAGGAAGGCTATTCCATGCATCCACAACCCTCTCTGTGAAAAAATACTTCCTCACATTACCTCTGAGCCGTCCCCCCTCTGTCTTCAAATTGTGCCCCCTTGTTCTTGCACATCTCTTTTTCTGAAAGATACTTCCCTCTTGGACATTGTTGATTCCCTTGAGGTACTTGAAAGTTTCAACCATGTATATAACCATAGTTTCTATCATGTACAGAACCATAGCTATCATGTATAGAACCACAACCATGCATGACATGACAGCAAAGGGGGAGGTACCGCTGATGGGAGACTTTATTATGCCAGAAATCAACTGGTCCATCCCAGCAGGGCCTCAGCCGGGGCAGGACTCTATGACTCCTTGAGGGGCTGGACCTTAGGCAACTGGTGCTGGAACTTACCAGAGAATGGACAATCCTGGATCTGACACTGACCGATGGGGACAGGATAACAGGGCTCGAGGTGGAAGGTCAGCTAGGGTCCAGCGACCACTACATGGTGTGGTTCAAGGTGAACACAGGGATTCAGTCAACCCATACAAAGGCAAGAGTCTTAGACTTCAGAAGGGCCAATTTAACCAGGATGAAACTTCAGCTTAGAGAAAAGAAAAAAGGGGATGGGGGGACGTTGAGGAGAAATGGGCACACATCAAGGAGGCCATAGCGGAGGCCACAAAACAATGAATTATGTCGATAGACAAGGGAAAAAGGAGAAGAAAACCACTTTAGTTCTCAGGCGGGGTGGCTGAAAAGGTAAGGGCCAAGAGGCTAGCCTTCAGGAAGTATAAGGAGACACAAAGAGACGAGGACAGGGAAATGTACCAGAAGTGTCTGAGAGAGAGACAGGGAAAGCAGTGAGAAGTGCTAAAGCGCAAACCGAGGAGCGAATAGCTCAGTCAGTTACAAAGGGAGACAAGACGTGCTTCAGGAACATCAGCGACAGAAGGAAAGCAAAGGGGAAGTAGCTAAGCTTCGAGGAGCCAAGGGACAGATAGTGGAGAGAGACAGGAGAAAGCTGCAGTCTGAATGAATATTTCTGTTCAGTCTTCCCTGTGGAAGCTCATGGGTAGGGCCCACGCTAGAATTCAAAGGAATGGAGGAAAAGGAGGTAAACACCAGTCCGTTCACAGAGGAGAGGGTCCTAGAAGAGCTTACAAAGCTCAAGGTGGACAAAGCCATGGGTCCAGATGGCATACATCCCAGGGTCTTAAGGGAACTGAGAATTGAACTGGCAGCCCCTCTGGCAGTCCTATACAGTGAGTCCCTAGACACTGGAGTGGTCCCAGAGGACTTGAGAAGGGCAAATGTTGTCTCTCTTCACAAGAGCAGGAGTAAAGAAGATGCAATGAACTACAGACCAGTTAGTCTAACCTCTGTAATAGGAAAGACAATGGAAAGACTCCTCAAGGAAAGAATAGTGGTGTACCTAGAAGTCATAGGGATGTTGGATTCCAAGAAACATGGGTTCACCGCAGGATGGTTCTATCAAACTAACCTAATAGATTTCTTTGACTGGGTGACAAAGGCAGTAGACAGGGGGTGTGCTGTAAACATTGCCTACCTCGATTTCAGCAATGCCTTTGATTCTGTCCCACAGAGACTGATCAATAAGCTAAGAAGCCTGGGATGGGACATAAGGTGGTAAAACTGGATTGAAAATTGGTAGGACCAAAACAGGATAATGGTAATGGAACCCAATCAGAGAATAGGAGGTGACCAGTGGTACCTCAAGGTACTGTTCAGTGGCTAGTCCTCTTCAATGTCTTCTCCAGTGACATTGCAGATGGTCTGAGGAAAGGTTTGCCTGTTTCGTGGATGACACCGAGATCTGCAAAAAGGTGGATACCCCGGAGGGGGTGAAAAGGATGAGAAAGGACCTGGAACGGATGGAGAGATGGTCAGATGTGTGGCAAGTAAGGTTTAATGTAAAGAAATGCAAAATCATCCATGTGGGGAGCAGGAGCCCTGGAGCAAGCTACAGGCTGTGGGGGAGAGCTGTTGGTAGTTACTAAGGAAGAGAGGGACTTTGGGGTCATAATTACAGATGATCTGAAGGCCACAAGGCAGAAGGCCAAGGCAGTGGGGAAGACCATTGGGATGTTGGGGTGCATTGGAAGGGGAAGTCACAAGCCAAAGGAGGGAGGTGATAGTTTCACTGAACAGGACCCTGGTGAGGTCTTACCTTGAGTACTGTGTCCAGTTCTGGAGGCCACACCTTCATAAGGACATTGGCAAAATAGAGACAGTGCAGAGGAGGTCTACCAAAATGGTGAAGGGTCTACATCACAAGCCTTATGAGGAAAGAGTTGGAGACCTCAATTTGTACACACTGGAGCAAAGAAGGGAGAGAGGTGACATGATAGCAACATTCAAATACTTCAAGGGCATGAACAAGGTGGAAGGGACAACATATTCCAGTTTAAAAGTAGAGTCAGAACAAGTGGGCATGATATGAGACTGATGGGTGGCATAAGAGGTAATGTCAGGAAGTTCTTTTTACAGAGAAGGTGGATGCATGGAATAGCCTGCCCCAGGAAGTGGTGGCCGCCTGTACTGTGGCAGGCTTCAAACATGCATGGGACAGGAATAAAGGAATATTAGAGATGGGATGAAAAAGCTAAAGCCAGTGACTAGATAGGGTCACTGGCTGCTTCATCAGGTAGCATAAATAGGCAGACTGTATGGGCCTGGTGGCCCTTATCTGCCGATAGTATCTATGTATCTAAGATTTCTATGTGCCTGTCCCATGCATGCATAATGCCTACCACTATTTTTGCTCCCAACTCCTCTGCTAGAAGATTGTTCCAGGCGCCCCACCACTCTTTCAGTGAAGTACTTTATTACATTGCTCCTAAATTCCGCCTCCCCTCACCAACTTCATTGCATGCCCCCATTCTTGTGTGTGTGTACTCTTCTGAAAAATACTTCCTTCCTGAACCTTATTCACCCCACAAGGTATTTACTGGTCTCTCTAATGTCTCCCCTCTTCCGCCTCTCTTCCAGGGTGTACATATTGAGATCCCTTAGTCTCTCCTCATAGGCTGCACCATTTCAGTTGCCCTCCTCTGGACAGCCTTTACCCTATCTACCCTGTCTGAAGCAATTGAGGGTCATTCTTGCTGGGATGGTTAGATTGTAAAGAGAGTTTCTCCACTAAAATAAAAAGCTAAAACTATTACATTTATGAAAATGTTTGTTAATGTTAGTGTTTTCTGGTTCATTTTTACCCTCTTGTTGTTGGTCTACTAAATATTTCAGATACTGCAGTACATGTGTTACCCCCCTACAAATGGGGGTTCCCGAAAAGCCTTCCTTGAGCTTACCTCAGTGCTCACTGCCAGGCTGGTGTCCTGCATTTTAGCAGTTTAAATGTGATTGCCAGAGAGTGCCTGTATAGCATCTGTGTACTGTCTCTTTAAGAGCTGCCTGGATTGCTGTCATACTTAATCTGAGAAGGAGCTCTGTTAAAAGATGTACTTGTTTGCTGATCATTTGTTAGAGTAGTAATAATATTGCAGTTTGTTCTAACCTGCCTTCTTTGCAGCATGGACAGTTCTGTTTGTTTCCATCATATTGGTCCTGGACTGCAGAATGGGCCAATCAGTACATTTGGGACTCTAAAATGGAGCCTGCCTACAGGGGCTTGGTGGGGTCAAAACTTGTAGGAATTTTAGTTTTGGGCTTTTGGTACCTAAAATAACCTGGAGGGGGAGCTCTTGTTGTGCCTGACAGACAGATCAGCCAACCGAACCTTTTGGATCTTGGGGAAAGTCCCACACTGCTTGTAGTTTCAGTTAGATCTGAGTTGGGAAGTGAAGAAGTAACAGCTCAAGATAGTTTAAGCTGCAATCCATAGTGGATTAGTGCAGGAGAAATGTGGAAAGGCCTGAGTTTGGCCTGCATGCCTGCCTGCTGTTCCTGAAAGGAATGTGTGTTTTTTTCGACTAAATCCAAACTTGAGAGTGAATTAAGCCACTGAATTGTGACCAGGCTTTAACCTGAAGAAGACCAAAGATTTGCTGAATGCGATCGGCCTGTCAGGACTTCCAGCTACCTCTGAACTCCTGGATTGTGCAGAGACTCTGTAATTGTGACCGGAGAGCCATTTGTCTGGTACAGTGGAATTTCCTTACATGTGAATGTGCTGTGTGCTTATAGTGGATTGTGATTTGGTTCCCCACTGTGTGTCTGAACTGTGGTTTGCTTGCTGGAGGCTGTATCCAGCTCCAAGGACTGAATCCGTATCCATTTCCCTTTGCCTGGGCCCTGCTACACTGGCCCAGCCAGAATACCTGCTACACAGAGAAAGTCATTGACGAGAGACTGGCCTGGGGATCAGCCCCCTGCTCAACGCCTTGAACAGGAATGACGCCTCAGTGATTCGTGTGGGCCCTGCTTCTCTGGACACTCCAGCTCAACAGCCTGCAGTCTCGATTTTGTCCTGCCTGTGTCCAGTGTTGGGTGTCGTGAGTAAACATCAGGGTAGCTCCCTGCAACAACAGCTAAATCTAAAAGTGTTGTCATCTGATTGTCTTGTTGCCTTTTCTTTCACAAACTGAGCTCTCCGGCTCCGGATTACAAATAGTGTGTGTTGTGTGTGTTGCTTTCTTGCATCACAGCCCCAACCAGCTGCAACATTCCTGGCTAGCCCACCGTTTTCCTACCTGGGTACCCAGAATATGTGACTGTGTAGGGACTCTGAACTGCATGCATAACTGTCTGATTAATATAGCTTTTAAGCAAATCAACCTGATTACGCCCCTCCCTTGTTTAAGTCCCCTGAATAAATCAGATTTAACTTTGTTTGCATTTAACCTGACTGTGGTTCCAGTTTGTGCCAAGAGTATTATACTGTTGTTATTTGCTGTGCTTAACCTTGTTCTACAGGGGATCCCAAGGGTCAAGCTAGAGGAAACAGCCCTGGTGGTAAGTGCATACAGTTTGGGTAATTGCCTGGTGAATAAGGGTCATTGTGAAAGTGATTATTGTGTACTGTTCAGTCCACTAGAAGGAGAAAGGGGGGGGGGTTACAGTGTCCCTAGGGCTGTGCCCAGGACATCTTGACCACTACCAACTCTGACCTCCGGGTGGATGCACCCGTATTAGAACCAAGGCCCCTTAATCTGCAACTAGCCAAGCAGGCAGGGGTAGTAGCCCTTGGAATAGTGCCACCTAGGGGTTACACATGTTTTGCTCAGGCTTTCAGATCCCATGTAACTGCCCCTGACTGAGTGCACGATTGCTGTTTGGGACATCACAGTCTGACATCATGGTAAGCAAGGTGATGTCACAAAGAAGAGCACTGTGAGTTCAATTGGACAGGTAGCAACTTTTTATACAGATTTTTGGGATAGTTTACCGAGATGTGTTATAAAAGAAAACTGCTAAATAAAATGTATTCTCTAATAAAATGTAATAACTGAACCATTATTTTTATGAAAGGTACATACTGAAGTACTGAGCTGCTCTTTAAATAGGGCAGGGACTAGTCTCTAACCTTCACAGGATCACAGATTTGGACAGTGAGGAATGAAACAGAGACTTTCCTAGTGCAGCAACTACCAGCTAGCATCAGTTGTTCCAGCACTGGATGGCCCCTTCCCCTTTATGTTTATGGTTCTGGAGTTTTTATTGTAATGAATGTTAATGCCATGAACCATTGCAATAAATCAGTTTTGGTTTTTTGACTTTCATTGTGTGTGGGGTTTTCAGAAATACGTGTTAGTCATGAGCATAGCTACACGCCACACACTCTAACAAAAAACTGAAACAGGTGTGCAAGACAATCCCTCAGAAACACTGAGACAGAAGCAGTTATTACCTCATAAGTTGTAAACAGCACTGGCCCTAGCTATTCCGGGGCCCTGTGCAAACCTCCTTGCTGGGGCCTCATATCAGAAGTCGTGAAGTCCCCAAGGGACATCCTCATCCCTATCATGGGCTCCCTGTAGCTTAATTTTTAGCTAGTTTTGTGCCAGTTTTGCACTTTACTTAAAAAATTAGTACATACAGGACCAGGATGAAGGAGGCCAACTGGACAGCTAAGTTTTTGGGGGGCCCCTTTGCTCTTGGGGACCTGTGCGAATGCACAGTTCGTACCCCAAGGATGGCTGTGACTGCAAATGATCACTCCTTGGCAGTGGCAGTACTCAGCAGCCAGAAACAGCACGCCCTCTAATTCTTTCAACTCTGGCAACTCTAAGGAAGGCATGTTTCTCTGTGGCACATTTGTTTGGGGGGTGCTAAGTGTGATTACTCTCTGCCTCAAAAGCTGTGCCTCTTTGTTTTAGTCATGGTGGTCCCAGAATTCAGGTTTGTGGAAACACATGTAGAGTAATGTAAGGGTAGCAGTGGGTAACAAGTTTTTGTTACACACTCAAAGTGTGTAACATAGACCACAAGAGCAAAGCTTTAGGTGATGTATACAGGTATCTCACAACAAGGGTGTGTTTAAAAAAAATAAAAAAGTTAAGAATGCTGTCCATATTTTTATGTTGGCTCGTGCTTGCGCACCAGCCACCACATTGCAGTAGTAGCAGATTTGGAGGTGCGGTCACTGTGGACGAATGCAAGGCATGCATCAGTAGGTGCGTCCCTCATTCCTTAATAAGGCAGCTGCAGGTGCTGAACCAGCAACATGTAAACTGGCCACCAAAGCAAAGAAAAGGTCCATTGCAATGAGAGACAAGCTCGTCATGCAGCGGCATGCCTTTCCTGGTGAAGCAGTTCAATAAACATGGCGGCACTGACTGCCGCTGCAGAGTGATGACTTCAGGGGTGCGCAATCCCCCGGTCGGCATGCCCCGACCCACTTCATTTACCAACGGGGGAGCCCACTCGTCAGCATTATGCCCTCCCTCCCATTTCATGTGTAGCCGAGGTGCCCAACCTCGGCATCATGCCCCAACAGTCTTTCTTGCCAACAGGTCCCCAATCCCTGTCGGCTTTAGTCCCCCTTCCCAGTTTAATTTGCCAATGGGGAGCCCACCCTGTCGGCATAATGTCCTCCATTTGTTGTGTGCCGAGGGGTGCCAATCTCGGCTCTTGTCCCCTTCAGATAAGCCGACAGGTGCCTAACTCCGCCGGGCTACAGCACCCACCCAAAACACTCAGGTGGCACGCTGGGAGCCCACCCAGTGTGCCAATGCTCCTGTAAAAAAAAAAAAGTTCGCAATGTTTTTTTGTTTTAAACCTGTAAATCAGAAACGGTCCCTCGTGGTCTGTCCTGCTCCCTCCTCAACCCGCACCCACCCTCTGCCTACCCCACCTGCCCACACCCCTCACCCCATACTTACCTCCGGAACCCAGCGCGATGATCTTCGGTGGGCCGGGAACACGTCTGCACTCTTCAAAGCTGACTGCGAACTGAAGAAATGGTGGTAAGCTGTATAATGGCATAAATAGGGTTTTTTCAACTTTGGTGCATACAGTATCGTGCCATGTTTGAGAATATTGGCACCACATTTTCAACATGGGGTTATTGGGACCCCTCTTTATGAACTCAGGCACTCTCATGGCATTATTTGTTCCCAAAAGATGATTTTGTGGTCATTGCGCGGAACCACCTTTTGGGACCGATTAATGAAATTATAGTGCCACTGTTCATGAGGGGGGTCTCTCAAAAAGCTTATGTTGCAAATTTGGTGACAAAAATCCAAAACAATGGCTGTTTTACGAATGTGCATTGCGCAGTTTCCACACATGCTCGTAACTTTGTGAATTTGTAATATTTTCACTCCAGATTTTCAATATTGCTATTTTCCCACACCTCCTTATGAACAGTACAGCTGTCATTTTCCATATCCTGGCTGAAATGTGTTTTCGCACATCCAGCGCAGAATAGCGCGGTCGCTGTGTGAAATCAGTTTTTGGGACAGTTTGACAAAATGACTGTGACACTGTTCATGAGCAGAGGTCCTAAAATGCCTATGTTGAAAATTTAGTAATAAAAGTCCATAAAGTGACTGTGTGACAAGCATGTGTTGCACTGTTTCCACACACCCTTGTAACTTCACAAATTTGCAATATTTTCATGCCAGATTTTCAACACTGGCATTTTTTCACACCTCCTTATGAACAGTACAGCTGTCATTTTTCACATCCTGCCTGAAATATGTTTTCGCACCTGTGGCGTATAATGGCGTGGTCGCTGTGGGAGATCAACTTTGGGACAGATTAAAAATCACAGTGCCACTGTTCATGAGGGGAGGTCCCAAAATGCCTATGTTGAAAATGTGGTATAAAAAAAACCAAAAATAATTGGGTTACGGATGTGTGTTGCGCAGTTTCTATGCATGCTCATGACTTCACCAATTTTCCATATTTTAGCTCTAGATTTTCAACGCTGCCATTTTTTTACACCTCCTCTTGAACAATACAGTTGTCATTTTTCACATCCTGCCCAAAATGTGTTTACGTACCTGTGATGCCAAATGGCACAGTCACTGTGCAAAATCACCTTTTTGCTAACAAACTGATACTGCCGCTCTTCATGAGGTGGGGTCACAAAAAGCCCATGTTGATAATATGGAGTGAAAATACCAATGCCTACAGCATCCCCCAAAAGCACTCAGGTGGCATGCTGGGAGCCCACCCCAGCATGCCAAATGCCCCTGTAAAAAAAAAACCTGCAATGTTTTTTTGGTTTTTATACCTATGAATCAGAAAATGGTCCATCGCGGTCTGTCCTGCTCCCTCCCTCAACCCGCACCCACCCTCTGCCTACCCCACCTCCGCACAACCCCCTACGGCATTAGGGTTTCCAACTGTTACACCCCACCCTGTAGAGACTGACAGGCATTAGGGGTGTGACTTGGGATCATCAGCTGTAATGCTTGAAATTCCATCCCCACCCCACCCCCACCCTGCAGCCACTGACAGGCATCGAGGTGTGACTTGGAGTGTTCAGCCACAAAGTTCACCCCATTCTCCTATACTGCATCCATCTCAGCGTATTTCCTTATGGAATGGGTAAGTATAATGCCCAAGGACCCCAAAGCACACCACGACACTTGTCAGTGTCTACAGGGTAGAGTGAGGTAAAATGGCATGAGCATTATAGCTGACGAGCCAAAGGCACTCCCCAATGCCTGTCAGGGTGGGTGTGGCATTGGCATCAGTTCAGTACTTCACTGCCACTTCTATTATGCATCTCTAACTTCTGCATTCCCACTGCCAATGCCAGCATGACAACTTTCGGTATTGACAAATGCTTATTATTTTTTAGACATACTGGTTCATCTGCTGAGATATTGGCCCTGCCCAGAAAAGTCTCTATTATACACTTGCGATGACATCACTCTCATGTATAACAGAGAATTCAGCACACTGGTTTTGAGCATAGCCTGTGAGGTCGGCGCCTGAAAGACGGGCGCTATCCAAAACAGCAACGCGCTAGGGCGAAAGCCTGAAAGGCAAGGGCAGGAGGGCAACCGGATGTGGGGTTGTGGGCGCACCCTAGTGACAGGATGTCGTTATATCATACATGCGCGGGGCGAGCACGGCGCTGGCCTGGGAGGGAGCGGAGGGGATGTAGGGGTTGGCACTGCGATCGGCTGCCGAGCTGTGCCGATGGCATCGAGGGTTGGCCTCCTCTTGCAGTGCGTGCGGTCCGGGTTCGGTCTGGATCCATGTGCTACTGTGTTTTTGTTGCGCCCAGCCCAGAACTTAACTTTATTTTGCTTTTTACCCCAACTGCACTCCCCTGGAGTTGAGAATCCTTGTAGGGTGTGTGTGGGGTGCACAGAAAGCAAAATATTGAAATCCCTGGCGCTGTTCTTCCGTGCGCCGAGGATGTCAGGGTGGCAAATTGTTTTTGCCCCCCTGACGTCACGATAATACAAGTCGCCGTTTAGCGCTCGCTATTATCACATAGAACCATTTTGAGGTGTAATCAACTTTAACCAGTAATAATTAATCAATCAGTGGATTGCAAGGTTTCTTCTAACTGACTCTGTATCTGTGCCAGCCTGAGACAACCTTTCCCTACATCAGGTAACTGCTTTCTCCTCTTTGTGGATATCTGCTTCATAGAGCCACACACATTGGACTGTATGCCAGTGGTGTCAGGACCTCCTGGGAGACTTTTTAGATCTGAGGCTGCCCATATCACTATACACCCCTACTTATGAGGTCAGATACCGCAGCATAGCCTGCATAATGTGGGTGGCCCATCCATTCCAGTTCTTTACTACCTGTCGTCAAGTGCATGTTGCACTAGTGGAAGCCAGTTCCTTTGCCATTGTTTATTTATTTATTCATTTGGTAACCAGGTTGGTGCACTGATCCGAAGACCTTTTTCAGGCATAACCCAGGCCAGAAACTGGCACATACAACGTAAAAATACAGTGAGAGAGCAGTGTGAATCATACAAGGAACATAACAGTGTAGGTCAAGCTAGCAGAAAATATAAGGCAAACAGTACCAGGTACATCAGCAATTGAGCAAACAAGGTATATAACATTTAAGTAAACGGTAAGGTTGATCCATCATTCAACAAAAGGAATGACACTAGTATTCAAGGCGGGAGAGGAAAGTGGAGCACTAGAGGGGGAGGGGGTAAGGGTAAGCTGCAAGGGAGGTGAAGCCATACTAGCAGCCTGTGGGCAGATGCAGGTCGTGGTGGACAGAAAGTGCATTCTTTACAGGGAATTTAGATTTAGAGGTGGGTCGGGGGAACGTAGGAAAGAGGGGAGGTCGTTCCACAGTGAGGGTCCAGGTTCAGAGACGGCTCTTAGGCTCATCCTCATAGTTATGTTAGGGCATGCTAGTTGAAGGTAGAAGACTGACATAGATTGTAGCAGTAGGTTCTATGCCGGATAAGAAGGGATAGTGGAGAGTAGGAGGGATTGTGCAAAGTATCAGCAATGGTCCGGGCCAGCAGTTAGGAGCATTGTGCTTGTGGAGGGAGCCAGTTAAGGGACTGGTAAAGAGTGCAGTGGTGAGTGAGGAGAGGGTGTGGAGGGCAAGACGACATATAAGATTGTAGGTAGCATTCAGGCCATTAAGATTGGTAATGGAGGTGAGGGTACACCAGGCTGCCATAGTCAAGGAGGGAAGGAGGCTGCCACAGGCATAGCAAGGCAGGCTTCCGCGAGGTGGTCGATCATGCGCGATAGCAGAGCCCTATCTTCTGGTTGATGTGCCTGATCAGTGAGACAGTGTGGTCAGTGTAGATTAGGGACAGGTCCAGGATTACCCCAGATTCTTGAAGGTGGGAAAAGGTCATCGCTTGGGCTAGGGCGGAGAGTTTTGGTTTGGAACCAAAAGCATGGCCTTTGTTTTGGCAGCATTAACCAACAGTTTGTTGGTGGAGACCCAACAATGTGCCTTGCAGAAATCGTCGTAAGAATGGCAGATAGAGAGGAGGGGAGGTCACTTTGGTATAGTATTAAGTCATTGGCATAGAGGAGTGATTTACAGGATAGGCTTTCCGACAGGAGAGAGTTAATGAAGAGGAAAAGAGGAGGGGCCAAGAACAGATCCCTGGGGACACCCACAGAGAAAAGAAAGGGGGGAGACACCACCAAGGCAGACCATCTGTGTTCTACCAGAGAGGTAGTCAGTGAGCCAGGTGGTGGAGGGGGGAAACCAAGAGCATCGAGTTTTGCTATCAGGATGTTGTGATTAGAAGGTCAAATACCTTGGACAGATCAAGAAACACTGCACCTGTTCGCTACCTTTCATCCATATTCCTTAGCACACGGTCAGTGAAGAGCACAGGGTTGTGGGTTGTGCCCTTTCCAGAAACCATGTTGCTGAGGGCAAAGGAGATTATATTTAGAGATATGCTGTGTAATTTGGTAGTTTATTGCCTTCTCTAGGAGCTCACCAAGATGGGACAGAATGGAGATGGGACTGTAGTTGTCCATAAGACTAGGGTCACCTGATTTATGAATGGGGACAATTCTGGCCTGCTTCCAGACAGAGGGTGTAGTAATGGAGAGGTTAAAAATGGAAGGTGAGTGGATAGGCAATGTCCTGGGCCACTAGTTTTAGGAAGCAGGGGGACAGACCATCACTACCAGAACTCCCTCGAGATGGTAGGCTGAGAAGGAACTTAAGAGTCCCAGAAGGAGAAATGGTCTTAAAAAGTGGTGCTGGTAGTAGGGGAAGGTGGAGGAGGGGGCAAGGGGGTGGAGGGGTAGCTTAGCCAGGTAGCTGCTAAGGTTTGAGAAATGTGCATTAAGTGCATTCGCAGTGTCAGTAGGGTCAGTGAGGGAGCCTTGTGTGTGTAGGAGGGGAAGGTGATTGCTTGGTAGAGGGGGAGAACAAGGCATTAATGGAGGACCAGAAACACCTGGGGTTGCCTAGGTGACTGGACTGAAGTGACTGGAAGTAGGCCGACTTCCTAGATTGTAAACGGCGCTTGCAGAGATTTTGCAGGCAACGGTAGCTATTCCAGTGGGAAGGGGATGGGGCAGCTTTATAGTCGGCCCACTTTGAGTCACGCTGCTTCATAAGCTTAAAGGAAAACAGTCAATTACTTATTTAAATAGAGTTTTGAAACACCCTACCCCTCGATTTGTGCAATTTTGTGCCTGTTTGTTGTTTTTTCTACCGTTGCTATCTTCTTTCTGATGTTTTATTCCCCTGTTTTGACTTTTGACCAGGAGCTGCATGATCATGTCGCACCAGTTTGGTGATTTAGTGCCGCACTAGAAGTGTCTGAATGCACAGTCTTTGGACTCACATGTACGGAGATGCCGAATGTAAACACTGTGCATGTCCTCAGTGCTTGACAGCGTGTCCGCGGGAATGGTATCAGCTGATTGCTGTGTGCTTTCATTCCCACCCGTTTCTTCCTGTCAGGCATCATTTCTGCGGTCTCTGTGTGCTCATTTGTTACCGCTTGCCATTCATATAAAATCTATAAGCAAGTGAAAGCATTTTACATAATTCTGTGTCCTTGTGTAAGTGTTTTGTCTGTCTCTCGAAATTGTCCTGCCTTGAAAATGCCAACCTGTATTGTCTGAGGTTGTTCTAACACCTCTGGGAAAGCAAAGCAAGCTCAGAGAGTTCATTTCCATAAAGTTCCATCTTCTGCTGAATTGAAACAACAGTGGCTTGCCTTTTTACAACCAACTGATACAGGTGTGCATGGATTTATGCCCAAGAAGCAGCATGTAATCTGTTCAGACCACTTTGTAGCATCAGACTACTTCATGAAAAGTAGGTCTTTATCCATGGAACGGCCACTGCATTTTTACACCAGTCAAGTGATATAACTGGTGGTTTACAGTCCAAGCCAGGCTATCTTTCACTGTAGCTGTGCTGATTTCACAGCCTCTGGTACGCATAGTTCACAGTGATGTACATTTAAATCACGATGTGACATGTCTTGTACTGCTGATTCCACATGGATAGACTGGCTCTGGTTATATATGCACTTAACAATATAGCTATAATGGACACTAGTATATTTGTTCATTGTCTTGCAGCATGTAAGTGGCTTTGGTTTCAATTGAGCCTTGTTCCAATGCCTGTGATGTGGCCGCTTGATCTGTCTGCCTGACATGGTCACTGGAAGCACGTTACACTGTGCCACATCTTGGCCCCTGTGTTGGTTGCAGTGTCACCTACGACTGTGGACAAAAACACTACTACCGTTACATTCATACTGTGTTACTGCACCCTCACACGAGCCTGTGCCAGTGTTACATGCTCACTGCTCCGGGGTCAGTCACCTGTGACCAGCAATCACAAGTAGAAAGCTCACTATTTTGGTTAGGCACAAGCAACACAAGCAGCTCACTTGAGGAGCTGAGGAAGCCGAATTTCCAGCCTGATTACTTTCAGGCACCCCCCCCCCAAGCTCACTGCCGACCGCGGCAGGCACTCGGGACAAACAAGCAAGACAAGCAGCTCACCTGAGGAGCTGAGGAAGCCGAATTTCCAGCCTGATTACTTTCGAGGCAGCCCCCCCCACCAAGCTCACTGCCGACCGCTGCAGGCACTGGACAAACAAGCAACACAAGTAGCTCACCTGAGGAGCTGAGGAAGCCGATCTTCCAGCCTGATTACTTTCGAGGCAGCCCCCAAGCTCACTGCTGACCGCGGCAGGCACTCGGGACAAACAAGCAACACAAGCAGCTCACCTGAGGAGCTGAGGAAGCTGAATTTCCAGCCTGATTACTTTCGAGGCAGCCCCCAAGCTCACTGCTGACCGCGGCAGGCACTCGGGACAAACAAGCAACACAAGCCGCTCACCTGAGGAGCTGAGGAAGCCGAATTTCCAGCCTGATTACTTTCAAGGCAGCCCCCTCCAAGCTCACTGCTGACCGAGGCAGGCACTCAGGACAAACAAGCAAAACAAGCAGCTCACCTGAGGAGCTGAGGAAGCCGAATTTCCAGCCTGATTACTTTCGAGGTAAAGAGAGCCTCTTCTCTTCGTCTGGATGCCTGCAGGGGGGGTGCTAGCCCGACCCAACCACCCATCCACCCAGGGGCGGCTGTCAATTTAAGGATCCACCCCCGTGACATCACATCCAGTGACATCACGTCCTGTTGCCCAGAAGCTATCTCCCCACTTTCCCATTTGCAGGTTATACCTGCTGGCCACTAGAGGGACCTATGCTCCCTCGCTACTTCCTACTCCTACCTGTACAGTACTACTTCCCTTGGATCTTGCTGACCACAATGTATTGGCCCTGCCTCACGCTCTGCCTGTGCCTATCCCCATTAGCAGTGCACTTGCCCACTTACCCATCTGCTACTCCGCACTGTGCCCTGGCACCCTCCCTCCCTTGCTCCTGAACCTGCTCTCTTGCCCTTGGGACCTCTGTGTGTCTCGGTCCTCCTGCCTCCCCCTAGCTTCCTCCTTGCCTCAGGCACATCTGGGTGTCTTCTTATTCTTGCCTTCCCTTCCTGTACCACCCTGCCCACCCCTGCTCCCTTAACTCCCCCCCATGTCAATCGTAGGGAAAACCTCTCACCATCTCCCAGCCATGGTGTTAGTTATGCTACTACTCCTGTCAGGAACATTCATCAATACCCTGGCCCAGTTCCCAGGAGCTCCCTGCCTAGCACCACAGGCCTATGCATGGTCTCCATGAATATCTGTAGCCTCCCAAAAAGTTTGACTCACTACAATGCCTGGTCACATCAATTAACCCTGATGTCATCGCTCTGGTTGAGACTTGGCTGTCAAAAATCCTCCCTGACTCCCTAGTCTCCCTTCCTGGTTTCACCCTCTTCGGTCCGACCCTGTTGGGAGATGGGGCAGCGGCTATGCTATTTATGTCAAGGAATCTCCTTGTACTAGCCCTGCCTGCTCTCATCCTCTGATTCCAGGGCCCAGGCACTTACGCTAAAACTAACCCCTGACCCTTTAAATGGACCCCTTTATCTGACTACTGCGTACGTGCCCCCCAGGGACCAAACGCAGGCCATTGCCTCTCTTACAGAATACCTTTCCTCACTACCTCCTTCCGCTGATCAAATTCTGGTGGGTGACTTAAATGTCAACTGGCTCAGCCCTTCCTCCTCCTCTACCCGTGACTCCTTTTCTGCAATAGACCTAACGCAACTAGTTACCCACCCTACCAGGACTAACCCCAAGAGAAGCTCCAGTACCCTGCTTGATGTGGTACTCACCAACCGCCCTAATCGGATCCCCAATGTACAAGTCCTCCCAGACTATCTCAGCGATCACTCCCCCATTCTATTCCACTGGTCATCCTCAGTCCCCAAACCCATAGCACAGTCCGCATGCCGGCGGCGTCTAATACCTGGTGGACTGATAAAACTTAAGGAACTTCTGTCCCAAATTGACTGGTCTCCTATACAGGCAACTTCTGACATCGACACAGCTCTCTCCTTCTTTACCCAAACTTTTAATAATGCCTGTGATATCTTTGCCCCAATGTCGACCTGCCGTTCTAAAAGGCAGAATGCCCCCTAGGTAACCCCAGCTTTGATCCACCAACTCAAACATAGGGACAACCTATGGCACCGTGCCATTGAGACTGACCAGCCCAGTGACAGGCAGTTATATGCTGCCGCACGAAACAAGTGCACTCGGGCCATCAGAAAGGCCAAGTCTGAGCACTATCGGTCCTCACTCACTGCCTCATGGGGGAACCCCAGAACCTTCTGAGATAACATTAAACAGTTAAATGGGAGTGCACACTTCCACCCACCCTCCAAGATCAACATTAATGGTGTGATCTCCACAGACCAGGCTATCACATCAGGGTGGTGGGCCGCTTACTGCAGACCAGGAGACAATGCACCAACACAACATATCAAACACAATGGCAGATTTTTCATAAATGGTGCAGTGAGAAGGGCACATCTCCTTCAGTCGCAGTCCTACCAAAGATTCTGGACTTCCTCAATGATGGAGTGGATATGGGCCTAAGCCCGGCCTTGCTTAGAGTTCAGACTGCTGCAATTTCCTCCATAAGGAGCCCTCTACCAGGGGAAGGTCACACAGGTTCATACCCTGACATAGTCAAGCTACTCGAAGCAGTCACTTTAGCATCCCCAAGAGTCAGACCAAGGTGTGCACCTTGGCAGCTGAATATAGTGCTAGAAGCACTCCAAAGTCCCACTTTTCAACAAGATACACCCCACTGGTGTACTCTTAAAATGGTATTTCTGGTAGTAATCTGTTCAGCTAGTAGGATAGGGGAACTACAAGCACTATCATGTAGAGAACCCTTCCTCACTTTCCACGATAGGGTCACTCTCAGAACGGTCCCTTCATTCCTTCCTAAAGTAGCCACTCCATATCATATGGATCAGGAAGCACAACTACCATTCCTTGGAACAGACCAGACACCAGGCTCAGGGAAGTTTCACCCTTTGGATGTAGGTCTTCAACTGAGAAAGTATCTCAGTATGACAGACTGCACACGCAAGACAGATAGGCTTTTCATACTGATCACAGGGCAAAGGGACAGGCAGGCAGCCACCAAGGACATCATCGCTAGATGGATAAGGCAGGTCATAACCAAGGCTGACAGGGCAGTAGGTCAAGAACCACTGGAAGGGATCAAGGCACACTCTACCAGGGCAGTAGTGACATCCTGGGAAGAGAGGGGGGAGGTATCAATACCAGACATCTGCTCAGCAGCAGCATGTTCATCAGTTCATATCTTCACCAGGCATTATCGGCCAGACGTGGCGTCTGCTGAGAGGGCCTCCTTTGCTAGAGCAGTACTAAGAGCAGGAACTCAGACTAGATAATAACAACTTGATCTGCCTTATCTCACACCCAAGAATATGGTCTAACCGCACTGCTACTAAGGTTCCACTGGTTCTGAATGCGGAGTACTATAAAGGGTATGAGATATAATGATATTTACTCACCTGGTAAAGTTGATTATTTAAGTACCCTTTGTAGTACTCCGCAGCCCCACCCAGGATGGCAGATAGCCTCATATGGTCGGTTATTGAATGTTGGTTTAATCTTACAAGATATGTCTCTAAAGAATGCAATCCAAGTAAATGCGCATAAGGTTAGTGGTGCATTCGACGAGAATCAATTAGTAGCAGTAGGAATTGTAATACACACCCAATAATCAATGAACATGGAGCTACTTAAAACTATTTTATTTCACCAAAAACCAGGACACCTGACATGGTTCGGATACCTGATCCTTTATCTAAGGTATAAGTATCAGTGGAACATAGCTGATTTAAATACTGATCAGTGTGTGACATCGCACTAATGTGTTCACAGTTCATTGGTCACTATGTGGTGTTTAATTATATTGAGTATTTTAAATTTAGGATAATGGTTTTAGTGACCAGTGAACTGTGAACACACCAGTGTGATGTCACACACTGACCAGTATTTAAATCAGCTATGTTCCACTGATACTTAAACCTTTGATAAAGGATCAAGTGTCTGAAACACATCAGGCGTCCTGGTTTTTGGTGAAAAAAAATTGTTTTTTAGTAGCTCCGTGTTCGTTGATTATTGGGGTGTGTGTGCCACAGCTTCCTGCTGCTACTAGTTTGATTTCTCAGCTGGAGTGCACCATTTAACCTTGTGCGCATTTACTTGGATTGTTGACTGTTGAAGTGGTTGAAATGAATGCACAGGTTTCGTTTGAAGTATAAGGAACAAACTAGTAAATTCCCAAAGAACACAATAGAGAGCACATTTACTAAAAATGTCTGTGAATTTGTTGGAAGCTACACCAGATTTGAACCAGGCGGGGAGATCTCAGGATGAGAACCCTCTTTTCTATGTGGAACAGCTTCTTACCATGGTGAGTGCAATGAATCCCTTTTGTTGAAAACAAGACCGTAGTATTAACTACTGAAGCCAGGTTGTTAAGGGAAGCATTCAGAGGGTTTGAAAACAACACACCAGTTGAGAAAAATCTTCTGGAATGTGTCTAATTATCTGCAATCGAAACGTATACCAAGAGGCTTAAGACTGTTAAAAAACCCAGCGTTTGGAATGGAGAATTAAGCCTTTATGTTGGAGTGGGAGAAGGTACTCAGCGAAGCCAGTGCTAAGCTTATGGAACCTATAGTGAAATATAGTAAAGACGGAGAAGCACAGCTAAGAAAAGAATTGAATGAGAATGAAAAAGAAGTTTTAAAATATAAAAGTTATGATGATTTTGATTTTTTTAACAAGAAACTACAAGACTCTGTAAGTAAACTTGACAGAGAAAAAGTGCAAAACAGATAAAATTTATTCGTGACAAAGGGGGCTATGAGAATAATCAGGTGTATACCTTGAAGAAGGAGACCAGAAAGGGAATACTGAAAAGATTGCAATGGGTGTCCTTTGGTTACAGCACTGAAGAAAGTGGATTGGAAGGGGAAGAAAGAAATAAGAATCAGGGTTGTTTTTTTATACAGGGCCGGATAGAAACAGAACAACTGGTGCAACAACAATAACAGGGACCATGACGGAGTCCCAGACTGGTCAATTGCAATCAAAGAACCAGAGGCGGAAACGGATATGTAGGGGGAGGAGATGACATCTATTACGCACAGAGAGGCCGTTACAGCTACAGGAGGGGGAATGGCTGCAGACGGAATGCCAGGAATCAGAGGAGGTGAGTGATGACATCCAAATTATTAACGTTTCAAAGCATAATTTGACAGAAGCTGAAATAAACCTCCTAAAGAAAGGCCTGGGCTTCTCCCCAACTACATCTCTGAATACAGTCCAGACAATAATTGATTTACACATGATGTGTAGAAAATTGAATTTAAAAGCTTTTTTTCACAAGACGCATGGACAGGAAACAGAGACTAGTTCGAATTCCACCCCCACTGATAACTTTAAACCAAATTCTGTATTTAACCCACCTCTTTGTCACACTGTAAGTGTGTTTAGAGAACTGTGCTGAGAGAGATTTGGAACATGTTTTGAGAACCTCCCACATATTCGGTTCAATAATCTATGTTCGCAGGAACGCGCACCAATACAAACCTTACAAAATGACTGTGAAATAATTATTAACAAGCAGATAAGGGGATGCATTGTTATTTTGGATGTGGCAAATTACAAAAAGGAAGTTGAAAGACAACTAAATGATGCAACATTTTATAAGAAATTGAATTCTGACCCAACATGGGAGTTTAAGTCTTGTATTGATGATACCGTAAACCAAGCATTTGAACAAGGATATATTTCTGAGACTACTAAAAAATGTTTAAATGTGGACCACCCTGTTAAAGCTACATTCTTTGTACTGCTGAAGGTTCATAAAAATCGAGAAAAACCACTGGGATGCCATATAGTGAGTAGTCTGGGAAGCTTGACGGAGCCGCTGTCACAATATGTGGACTCTTTCCTGCGCAAACATGTTGAAAACTTGAGTTCATACATTAAAGATATTAAAGATGTTTTAAAAATGTTAAATGATTTGGTGGTGGGAGAGGAATGTATATTAGCCACGTTAGACATAAGAGTCTCTTTATACAAATGTGACCCATGAAGGGGCACTGGGTGCCATGGCATTTTTCCTGAATCAGGATAGTGAAAGTATAAATCCACCTGCTGATGTACTTTTAAAACTTTTGGAACATGTACTTACAAAAAATGTCTTTGTCTTTAATGGTGATTTATTTCACGAAGTGAAAGGTACCGCGATGGGTACAACCTGTGCACCCTCAGTGGCAAATTTGTATGTGGAAAAGTGGGAGCATGACATTATCTTCAATAACCAAAGCAACCCTTATTTTGATAATGAGCCGCTCTGGAAACGTTTTATTGATGGTGTCATGCTCATATGGAGAGGGAGCCCCAAAATGTTACAAGAATTCATAACGTATCTGCATGGAATTAATGACAACTTGAGATTTACATGTACTGCAGATAAGGAACAGGTTAACTATTTGGATTTAAAGATAGCAAGAGAAGACGCAGGAAAGATTAGCACAGATTTATGTAGAAAAGATGTAGATGGTAATACCTTGCTATATGCTACAAGCTGTCATCCCAGAAATACAATTGAGAACATTCCAAAAGGGCAGTTTTTAAGAATTAAACAGAATTGTAGTAAAAAAGAGGCTTATGAGAAGGGGGCACAGGATTTGAGTAGATGGCTGACTAATCAAGGTTATGCCCAGAATACGATTCAGACAGCCTATGACATAGTGGCTACTAAGGGACGGGAAGAACCTTTGGGTGAGAAAAGAATAAAGAAAGATTCAGATGACAGATTTCATTACGTCATGACTTACAGTGCACATAGTAGGGAGGTGGAGAAAATTCTAAATAGACTCTGGAAAGTTTTGTCATGTGAAAGATGGTTACAAAAATATACTACCTCTAACCCTATTATGTCCTACAGACGTGCCCTAACTCTGAAAGACACCCTTGTAAGGAGCCATTTTCAAGTACAGAAAACTCACACCAACACTTGGCTCAATAACAGCAAAGGGTGCTTTCAGTGTAAAAATTATGTAGCCTGTAAATACATTGCCCCAGGGAAAGAATTTTATGTGCAGTCCAATGGAGGAAAGAAATATGAGATATGGCAGTTAATAATGTGCAATACTTGGGGAGTGATTTATTTGGCTAAGTGCAATTGTGGTGTATTTTACATAGGGAAAACAGAGAAACCTTTTAAGTTGAGAGTATCAGAGCACATTAGAGCAATAGAAAGACATGATATTACTTATGCTACTGCTGCACACATAGTAGGAAAAAATGAGGATGACATCAATTCAAATTTATGGGAATCAAGAAAGTTTTCCCTGATCAAAGGGGTGGTAACTACTGAAATAAAATTTTGAAAAAGGAGAATGAGTGAATCCTTTGACTCAGAGCATGTAATCAACCATGTATCAATGCAAGTCTTGAACTGAAACCCTATCTAGAAGAAAGATAAATAAATAAATAAATGTTATGTATACATAGAATTTAATAGGAGTATATGTCTGTTGGTTTTGCACTAAATGTACTAGCTGTTGCACTATCAGGTATTTTTATGTATGGATTGTTGCTGTTTTTTTTTTATATTCCTCCTATTTCTGCTCCCCTGTGGAGTGGACCCAGCGATCTCCGCCGCTGGCACCTGCGCCTGACCAGGTCTGGCGCATGGATTATATGCCCCATACATACAGGGTTGGCTGCACCCCAGTGAAGGTGCCTCTCGTGTCCGGGGGCACAGGGCATGGCCATCAGCCGCCGAGATTGCCCCGCTATTTTCTGCCATTTTTCTTTCCCCGGGGAGCTGGACGTGCAATGATGTCAGAGCACATCCATGCTGATGCCCGCCGCGCTCCCCGCCTTGCTATGCATGCAACTGTAGTGTGGCTGGCCTCCGTCAGTCGCTGCTGCAGCACGATGCGTTGCACCCACCCTCCCCAGAGGAAAGAGAGCAGTCATGAGATGCTCAGTCCTTCTTCTCCCCTGCCAGCCCCCGGCGATCTGAGTCTGTTCCCAAACCTGGTCGCCTCGTGGAGTTCCAGCCTCAACCTCAGTTCGGCAGGCGATTGTTGCTGTTTTTAACAAAATATTGTTAGTTTGAGTGTATAAATGTGGTGTTTAATTATATTGAGTATTTTTGAATTTAGGATAATGGTTTTAATGACCAATGAACTGTGAACATGTCAGTGTGATGTCACACACTGACCAGTATTTAAATCAGCTATGTTCCACTGATACGTAAACCTTTGATAAAGGATCAAGTGTCTGAAACGCATCAGGTGTCCTGGTGTTTGGTGAAAAAAAATTGTGGTTTAGTAGCTCCATTTTCATTGATTATTGGGGTGTGTGTGCCACAGCTTCCTGCTGCTACTGTACTAATGCCTCTAAAGAATGTACGGTCATGACTAAAGAACTTGCATATAAGTGTCATAAAATTCTAAATGTGGATGCATACAAGTCTTGTTTCTTAATGGAATAGAAGAGTAATGAATGCCAACACTGGCTTGAGAGGTATTCTAATTATAGACTACAGCATAGTAAGGGCTACCAGGCATTACTCAGAGGGCATCATACAAGATGCGACGCTATTCTTCTATAATAACTGGTCAGCAGTTTCTCTCAATGTACTGACCAGGTTGATATTTTCCATAACAACTGGCTGGTTGTTATGACATTCATGAGTAATGCCAGTCAAACTATGCTGCTGCCTCATTGGCCAACATTCTGTATGTGGCCGGGGCCAAACAGTCTCACAGACTGCTGGAAAAAAATGCTGGCCTGTTATTATAAAAAATAAAAGATCAGGAGGGTGCTTCATATGAGAATTTAATGCACACCCTCATTGTGGGATGCTTTGATAAACCCCTCGGGCTTCGCCCTCTGGGTTTATGTAGCATCCCACAACTCGGGAGTGCATTAAATTCTCATATCAACCCCTTCCCCATCCATTATTCTCTATATCTCTCTTTCTGTTTTTTCTGTTCGTATGTCATTTTATTTCTCATTGCCAAGGAAAATTTACACTGGAGATTCTCTGTTGGGACAAGGGGGCTGTCCTTGGCCAATTGATTTTGATTGGATCGTGCATCAGCCTATAGGATGGGCAAGGAATACCCACTGGTTCTGACTGCAGAGTACTATAAAAGGTACTCAAATAATCACCTTTACCAGGTGAGTAAATATCATTACTGGAGCTCCCTCAGCAGTTTAGATCTAGCATACGCCTAGCATTCTCTACCCTGGACCTGGTTGTAATTTACAAAGGTTCATATGTTTTGTTCTTGTACCCCCACCCTTCTTCCTCTAGAAATGAGCCTGGTGCACATCCTAATGCTAAGGGTGGTACTAACCTTTGAAAAGTTAATGGTATGCCATATGTGGGTACTAGTTACAGATTTTATGGTGGTGTTATCCAACTTGCTATAAGTGGCATGGGGGTTACATATAAATATCCTGAGTAGATAGGCAGTAGGTGTTAGTTAGACATGTACACATGGTTGTTATAGATGCTCATGCCACTGCCAATTGGACTTATGGACAATATGGCAATGTCTTGAAGGGGTGCCAAGAGTTTGGCAGGGGGAGTGTGTAAGCCCTTCTTAAATTCTGGTGCTCACCTGATCTGCCTCCTAGTGATCCAGGACTCTTTCTTCACCCTCTGGTCCCCAGGATTACAAAGGTGGAGTCCAGGAGGGCCAGCAACGCGGTGTCCAGGAACCCTGTGGGACTTTAACCAGAGTTCCACATCAAGGACATCAGCGCCATTGCCACCCATCACCCTCTGTCCTTTGGCCCTTCAGTCTTTCTGGGGTCAAGGCAGGGGCAAAAGAAAGGAAGCAGCAGCTTTTGGGATGTTCTTTATGCCCAGGAGCTGAAGAGGGCTGGGGAATGGAGCTGTAGTAGCATGGCGGTAATGAACACGCTTCCATATGTGTGCAGCTGTGTGGAATAGAGCCAGTGCTCTGAAAGTGAAATCAAGCAGTTTACCCACATCTAGTCACTGTCCTGGCTCCACGGTTGAAAGCAGAGCCAGGAACAACTGTCCACCATGCCACTGGGCACCCAGCTTGAGCTCTCTCAGCCCCTAGTACTATCAGTGGAGCCAAAAGAGGAAAAGGAGCAAGTGTGCATGTGCACCTGAATGGTAGAGCAGCACGGATGACCTCCTCTTGAAATAAGGCACCTGACTCTGAAACAGGCTAAGTACCCATGACATTGAGCACATCCCTGGCCCCAGGACAGTAAGCGGAGCCAGGGCAGCAATACATCAACTCTGAGAGACTTTTACTAAAGTGGCAGGAAGATACCAAAGTTTGAAACTACTGTAAACAAAGATTGTGGCCCCCATGACTGAAAAGCCTGCTGGGCATCAAGGGAAGGGCCATAGGTCAGGTCCAACTTTGCCCTCAGTTCTCAACCAATTGGAAAGTTGCTCAAGCTATAGACAGTTTATCTGTGAACAGGATTAACCAATGAGATGTTGAGTTTCATACTGCACAAAAGGACTGTTTGGGGAGTTTGGGGGAGTTCAGTCCGATAACCCAGAATGTGACTGTGTCGAGGTGTGAGCTGGTGTGCCACTGTCTGTCCATGCACTGCAGGCCTGGCAGGCTAGAAGTGTTTAGGATCCCAAGTAAAAGTGTTTGTGTGAAGAAAAGAAGTTTTCAGCAAAACTATCATTTTAAAGGCAAGTTGGAGCTGGGGCTTTCCAGATCCTCCTCAGACTTTTCTCCTCTGGTGGATTGGCTCTTGCAGTGACTCTAGTCCAGGAAGGCACCTGCCTTAATCCAGGTCCTGAGTCTCAATGAGACAGCAAGAGAGAGTATGAAGTGGAGAGAAGCCACCAGCAAATCTGAGGAAACCTTCGTCCCAGCCGGGAGCATCACATCCAGTCAGTCTGTTCTAGCCATCTGTACCTGAGGTATCATTTGAGGTATTGGAACTGTGAGTAAACCCAGGGTTCGACTATGCAACTGGGGAGAAAGTTTGTTGTGCCAGAAGTTGGGGAAGAAGTCCGGGGCAGGAGTGTGCTAGTGTGAGCAGCCCAGGCAGAAGTCCTGTTGAGGCTAGCGAGCCACTAAATCCCATTTGGATTACGAATAGGGGCCCCTTTTCAGTTTGCTGTACCTGTTAAAGTTTGTGTTCAACAACAGTGTGCTTTAAAAAGTATTTTACCTGTAACAGTTTAAAGTATGCCACTGAGCTCCACCCTGCTAGCAGTATCAGCAGTCCGAGTGTGGTACCTATTGCAGCTATTGAGAGATCTCTCTTCAGGGATTTATTTAACTCTAAAAATTGATTAGCGTTTTGCTCATAAAAATGTTAAATCTTTGTGAAAATGCATAGCTCTTGCCTCACTGTGTTTAACAAACACAGCAGTTCTAGAAAATCTATATAAATACTTTCTGTACAGTTAGTATAGTCCCAAGAAAAAACTGCTAATCAATTATTTAAACCCCTGCTCATCCATGGCCTGTGGGGAGTTAAGATGGTGCACCAGCATTGGGGTTTGAGAATTGCAAGGTGGTGGAGGGACAGAGTTTGTGGAGCAAAGTATTGCACTGTTTCTTGCCTAAAGTATTTACATTTTACTACCTAATGTATAGAAACACTGCTACCCCATTTGCTTCCATTTTACCCTTGCTGCTCCTTTGTTCTTTCTGTATCCTGCCTTTTAAATAAATTATTGTTTGAATTGCATTTAATGGTTTGGGAATTATCATTGCCTACTGTGTCACTTGTTTTAGGGAAGGGACTGTGTGGGCAGTTTATGCATTGTTTCCTGGGGGGGATAGCCTTGTGTTTCAGCAGCCAGGTACCTCATATCACCACCCCAGGTGGAGGTGCTGCACCACGTTAGGCCAGTGTAGCACATCCTCAGGAAACCCAGACCTGGCCTGCTCAGGAGGAGTGGAGGGGTGAACTCTGAGGACCTCAGTACAGTGACCCACTACACATGTGATCACTCATAAGATGGTACACAGTTGACTCATTGATGACATGTGGGGTACCCTGTCTCCATAGGTAAGTAAAAAAAAAAATGTTGGACCGTGGAGGTTTATCATTACGCATTAAGGATTTCAACTTGAAAGTTTGGCAATGAATGCCAAAACTCCTTGGTTGGCTAAAAACCTGAAAAATTTGAAGAGCACCTTGCTACCCTCGCCTTTGCATCAGAGACAGAATCAATAAGCTAGGTAGACTTAGGTTAACATCTAGGCATTTCATCAACCTCTCTTGTCTGGCACTGATATTAAACTACTGCACACCTTTTCCCCTCCTTAGACAGGCTTGAACCTGAACTCCTCTTCATTCTCTGAGCCCAGAACTGGATACAAATGGTACCTGGTACTGTAGCTCTTTATCCTCCTAGCTTACTCTTCCTTACCCCATGGGTGGTGGTTACCTCCTGAACACAATCTCACTCTGGCAACTCACTGAGCAAGAAAACCTGCAGGCTAGGCTCATCTGCAGTAACTGCTCACTCCCAGTCACCTGCATCAACGTTGGTTGACATGTTTATATCCATGACTTGTGCTAGGGAGAGCACTTATAATCTCTGCCAGGTCCCAATAACTGATTGAGTTGCTGACCTTTGATGTCACAGAATATGGGGCAGGACAATGGTATAGTCATCCAGATGACCCCCATGAACTGAAATCTCCTTCAAGCCCCTCACCATCCCTCTGGTGTCATCTTACTATCATGTGCAGGCTGGCTGCCCAGGGACTGGATTTGATGGAAGACTTGTGTTGCATCCAAAGTCAGGACCCATATTGCCATCCCCTGAGTCTAGCAAGTCACCCTGGCAAGTCACAGCCAGAACTGCGGGTACAGTCAAACTCTGTAGGGCTCAACATGGCTCTTACTCCTCTTCTCTCATACCATCTGACCTCCAGCTTCTTCTGCCGTTTCCACCAAGGTCTTCTATATCCCCTGAAACGGATCAAAGTCAGTGCTAGGCTCTGCCACATGGGAGACTTCTGGAGGCCACCATCAGTCCCACATTTGTAGGTGGGATTAGAAATAAGTAAATTCTTAATATTCTATATGTAACCCCCCTACAAATGGGGGTTACCTTAAGTCTTCCTTGGGTATGCCTAAATGCCAACTGCCAGGCTGGTGTTCTGTGTTTTAGCTGTTTAAAAAGAAATTGCATGAGAGTGGTCAATAGCCTCTGTGTTCTGTCTCTTTAAGAGCTTCCTATATCGCAGTGTATAATTAATGTGGGTGGGGGCCAAGTGTGGCTAGGCTCGAGTCCCGCCTGGGCTGCAGTGCTTTTGCTTCTTTCTGCCATCGCTAATTGCGCAGAGGGAGCTTTATTGGAATCTGTAACTGTTTGCTGATTGCCTGCTGTAATAACAATGGTACTGTAGTTTGTTGAACCTGCTTTCTTTGCAGCATGAACTTTCTGTATTGCACCACCACCATTTTGGTTTTGGACTGCCAATCAGTACCTTTGGGAACTCTAAAATGGAGCCTGTCCCCAGGAGTCTTGTGGGAGCAAATTTCTGTAGGAATTGTAGTTTTTACATTTTGATGCCAAAACAGACCTGGAAGGGGAGCCCTTGCTTTGACAGACAGATGGATCAACCAATTGGACCTCTTGGACCGAGGGGAAATTCCCAAGCCGCCTGCTGCAGTCAGTCAGTCTGGAGTTAGAGTTTGAAGAGTAAACAGCTTGAGCGATTCAAGCAGTTGCTTTTTGGCCTGTCTGCCTGCCTGCAGTCCCTCGAGAGGGAATCCTTTGAAAGGCTTAGAAATCGGACTGTATCCGAATTGGAGTGTGACAAAGCCACTGAAGAGTGACCAGATTTGAAACTGAAGAAGACCGAAGATTTGCTGTGCGTGATCGGCCTGTCAGGACATCCATTTACCACAGAATTCCCGGTTTTGCTCAGAGACACTGATATTGCGGCCGGACTGCCTTCTGCATTGTGGTATGGTGATTGCTTTACTATAAATGTGCTGTGTGCTGTTAGTGGGTCACGATTTGGGTCTCCACTGTGAAAATGTGCCATGCTTGCTGGAAGCTGCATCCAGCACTACCGGACTCAAAATCTGAATTGTTCCACCCGGCCTGGGCCCTGCCCTGGCCCAGCCAGCTACTTCAGGCACAGAAACCATCATCGACGAGAGACTCACCCAGGGATCAGCCCCCTGCTCAACCATCTCAAACAGGAACAACACCTCGGTGATTCGTATGGGCCCTGCTTCCCCTGGCAAACCAGTCATCAACCTGCAGTCTCCATTTCATCTAGCCTGTGTCTCATATTTGGTAGCGTGAATAACAATCAGGGTAGCTCCCTGCAACAACAGCTAAATCTCAAGTGTTGTCATCTGATTGCATTGTTGTTCTTCCTTTCACGAGCTGAGCCTTCAGACTCTGGATTACAAATTGTGTGTGGTTGTGCATGCCTTTTCTTTTCATCACAGGGCTCCAACCAGCTGCGATGCCGGCCTACCCCGAACACTGTGCCCGGCTAGCCCACCTTACTTCCAACTGGGTACCCAAAGCGTGTGACTGTGTAGGTACTAAAAGTGCATGCATAATTGCCTGACTAGATCAGTTTTCAAATCAATCAACCTGATTATGCCCCTCCCTTGTTCAATTCCCCTGAATAAATCAGATCTAACTTTTTTTGCATTTAATCTGACTGTGGGTCCAGTTTGTACCAAAAGCACTGTACTGTTATTTGCTGTGCCTAACCTTGTTTTACAGGGGGTCTCCAGGGTCGAACTGGTGGAACCAGCCCTGGTGGTAAGTGCAAGCAATGTGGGGAATTGTATGCTGAAAAGGGGCTACTGTGAAAGTGTTTGTTGCATATTGTCTAGGCCACTAGAGGGGAAAGAAGGGGGTTACAGTGTCCCGGAGGGCTGTATCCAGGTTAGCCTTGTTACTAACAACCCTGTCCTCAGGGTGGAGGCACCCATGTCCATACCCAGGCCCCTTAACCTGCAACTAGCCACGCAGGCAGGGGCATTAGCCCTTGGGATAGCGCCACCTAGGGGTTACACTGTATGTTGCACTTAAGGTTGTGTGCTGAATGTTTTAACTGATATATTACTGTTGTGCAATAAACTAATATGTGAAGTCCAGTTCTCACAGAGCATTCTCAAAACCATGATATATCCAAAGTTATATGACTCAGTTGTCAAGCCCTGCACCTGGGTACAATTGTCCAAAGGGCTAACACAAGATCCCTGGGCTAAGTCTCTTGCATCCACAGGATGACTCTGACTGGTAAGCCTAACAAGTTGAGTGGGGAACTTTTACTGACATAAAAGGAGACAACCACAATAGATGTATTTCTCTGCGGCTGTTGCTGTCACTGGCAGCTGTCATCATCTCTGCGTACTTGGGGGGGGTGGGGCCTGCTGGGGACCCATAATTGACCTCTTCCTCCTACCAGACAGTCTGTACTATTGCTTCATAGCTTGTCTAATAATTCTGCTAGACTATCAGTCTGATGATGTAATTGACTTTGAATACAACAGTAATGTTACCAAAGTTACATGCATGCTGCTGTAAACCCTGTTCAGTTGCTTGGGTTTTGAAAACCACTACAGCTTCATCCACAGTGGTGTCAAATTTTACCTGCTTCATCCACAGTGGTGTGGAGTGCAATAGGGACAGCTAAACACAGGAGCTATCTCATAGATGGCCTGTAAAATTTGGCTTTTGAGTTACCTCTCTAAATATTAGGAGTAAATGCATTTTAAAAGTTACATTGCATTAAACAAACAAGCATTTGTCAATGCCGAATGTTTGCTTGCTGGCATTGGCAGTGGTAGTGTAGAAGTTACAGAGCTGCGTAACAGGAATGGCAGTGAAGTTTTGAACTGAAGCCAACCCCACCACCACCCTGCAGAGAATGACAGGCATTGGGGTGTGCTTTTCGGTCGTCGGGCATAACGGCCACGCCATTTCACCACACCCCACTCTGCAGAGACTGACAAGTGTCACGTGTTCCTTGGGGTCTTTGGCCCTTATGCGCACCCATTTCATTAGGAGATACGGTGAGATGGGTGCGATATAGGAGAATGGGGTAAAGTTTGGGGCCGAAGAATCCAAGGCATACCTCGATGCCTCTCAGTGACTGCAGGGTGTGGAATGGTATGAGCATCACAGGCAAGAATCCCAAGTCACACCCCTGATTCCTGTCATTCTCCAGAGGGTTGGGCGATTTAGTTGAAAAGCCTAATACCTCAGGCATTCGTTGGTATTTTCACTCCAAATTTTCAACATGTTTGTTTTGTGACGCCACCTCATGAACAGGGGGAATATCAGTTTGGTAGCTGAAAGCTGCTTATGCACAGTGACTACGGCATTTAGCACCACAGGTGCAAAAATATTCCGAACAGGATGTAAAAAATGACAGCTGTACTCTTTCATGGGGAGGTGTAAAAATGGCTATGTTGCAAATGTGTAGTAAAAATATTTAAAAAAATGGTGAGGTCACGAGCGTACATAGAAACTGTGCAACGCACACCCGTAGTATAATTAGGTTGGGGATTTTTTATAGCAGATTGTCAACTCAGGCATTTTGGTGCCTCCGATCATGAACAGTGTCACTGTGATTTTCTTTATCTGTGCCGAACAATGATTTCCCACAGCGCACGCATCTCTGCACTGAAAGTGTGAAACACACTTCGCCATGTTGTGAAAAATGGCAGCTGTACTGTTCATAAGGAAGTGTGGAAAATGCCACTAGTGAAAATCTGGACTGAAAATATTACAAAGTCATGAACTAACAAGGATGCGTGGAAACTGCACAATGCTCACTGTAACACAGTCATTTTATGGACTTTGTCACAAATTTTCAACATAGCCATTTTAAGACCTCTGCTCATGAACAGTGTAACTGTGATTTTCTTAATCTGTCCTAAACATTGCGTCAGACACCAACAGCACCATTGTGCTGCTATATGTGCGATAACACATTTTGGGTGACATATGAAAAATTGCAGCTGTACTGTTCATAAGGAAGTTTAATAAAATGGACATGTTGAAAATCTAGAGTGAAAATATTAAATTTGCAAACTTACGAGCATGCATAGGAACTGTGCAACACACCGTAAAAGTCATTTTTAGTTTTTCACCAAATTTTCAACACAGCCATTTTAAGACCTCTGCTCATGAACAGTGTCACTGTGATTTTCTTAATGTGTCCCATACATTGAGTTCACACACCGACTGCGCCTTTGTGCGCTACATGGGCAGAAACACGTTTTGGGTAAGATGTGAAAAATGACAGCTGTACTGCTCATAAGAAGGTGTGGTAAAATGGCAATGTTGAAAATCTGGAGTGAAAATATTGAAAATTCGCGAACTTACGAGCCTGCGTAGGAACTGCGCAACGCACTCCGTTAAACAGTCATTTTTGAATTTTGCACCAATTTTCAACATGGGAGTTTTGCCCTCTTCTCATGAATGATGTCACTGTCATGGCGGGATTTGGGCCTGCAGGGTGATTTCGCAGTCACCGCGCAGTCACTGCCGAAATCACCCTTCGGGCCCGAATAACGCCATGACAGTGACATCATTCATGAGAAGGGGTCCCAAAACCCCATGTTGAAAATCTGGTGCAAAATTCTCAAAATGGCTGAGATATGCACAAAGTTGAAACCCCTATCTAGCCTCATTATACAGCTTACCGCATTTCTCAGTTCAGGGTCAGCTTTGAAGAGTGCAGACTTGTTCCCGGTCCACCAAGATCGCCGCGCCAGAGTCCGGAGGTATGGGGTGGGGGTGTGGGAGGCTGGGTGCGCAGTGGTGGGTGCGGGTTGTGGGAGGGGAGTCGGAGACGCACCGCTGGACCGCTTTTGTCTTACAGGTAAAAAATAAAAAGATGTCGATTGCTTGCCACGCGAGTGGGCTCCCAGCGTGGCACAAGGACTTGGAGCGCCAGCCGACGAGGGATTGGGCACCTTCGCCGCACAAGGAGGAAAAAAAAACTTGTGGGATTTGCTTGCCACGCTGGGGTGGGCCTCAGCGTGCACAAGGACTTTGGGAGGCGCTCAGCCGACGGGATTGGGCATCCCGCCGGCACAACGACTGATTGCCATGCTGGGGTGGGCCTCAGCGTGGTACCAACCACGGGGAGACGATGCAGCTCAGCCGACAGGGATTGGGCACCGCCGGCTATACACTGCGCGTAGGGGCGCAGACGCCTGCAGCTGGGGAGCTGCGGTGAGCAGTATCTTATCGCTGCTCACTCAAGTGTAGCTCCTCTTCAATCAGAGCGACTGCATTTTGAGCGTACAGACAGCTCCAAATGCATTGGCTTACAGGGCCGCGCCTGCAGCACACTGCCTGAATTGGAGGAGGAGGTGACACGCCTCCGAAATCTCCGATGATGGCACTATGTTTCTTGCACATGCGTGCAAGCAAACATAAAAAGCCAGCAGGTAGAGCCAAAGGGCTGCATCTGTCTACAAGGACATCTTGAGAGTGCTGTATTAACAAGCCAATCCCCCCCCCCCCCAAAAAAAAAAAATGGAACAAACAAAATAGTGTTTCACTTAGCATAGATTATGCATTTCTTAGGCTGGAAATATACAATCTTTTGAGACCCCAAAGGTCTCCTTATTTAGTGTGCCTACTTGAAGAAGAGAACTTAGGGATCTCAAAAGTTTATATACCTAAACTATTCTTAGCTTTAAAAAGGTGTCACCTCTGCCAAAATAAAAAAAAATGTTCTTGTTGGTTTAATGTTTTACAAGAACATCAACTTTCCTGAGGTCCCTTTCTCAACATAGAAACACAGAATCTGTTGGCAGAAAAATACTGTTTGGCCTATGCAGTCTGGCAATATTTTTCCCTCCGTATGCTGTCACTGCAGACCCTACTGTACCTGGTCTCCAGCTACTCCCTCTACATCAAATAAAGCATCAAGGCAACCAAAATTCGGAAAAGGCACAAGAAAGCAGGGGAAGTTTGGGTCACCCTTGAGCCAGGCAATGGAACAACCATTTGCACAGGGGTCATTTACAGATCCCCCAGCTCAGACAGAAGAAATTGACAAACTGTTGCTGGAAAACATAGAACCATAGAATTTGATGGCAGATAAGGCCCGCTTGGGCCACCTAGTCTGCCCATTTTCCTACCTGATGGATAAGCTGCAGATTCTAGTTAACCAACAGCCTACTTCCTCCTACCCCCCACTTGGACTGCCTTATGTCTGCCCCATGCATTCTTGAATTCCCCCACTGTTCTTGACTCCATGACCTCCTCAGGAAGGCTATTCCATGCATCCACAACCCTCTCTGTGAAAAATACTTCTCAACATTACCTCTGAGCCGTCCCCTCTGTCTTCAAATTGTGCCCTTGTTCTTGCACATCTCTTTTTCTGAAAGATACTTCCCTCTTGGACATTGTTGATTCCCTTGAGGTACTTGAAAGTTTCTACCATGTATATAACCATAGTTTCTATCATGTACAGAACCATAGCTATCATGTATAGAACCACAACCATGCATGACATGACAGCAAAGGGGGAGGTACCGCTGATGGGAGACTTTAATATGCCAGAAATCAACTGGTCCATCCCAGCAGGGGCCTCAGCCGGGGTACAGGACTTCTATGACTCCCTTGAGGGGGCTGACCTTAGGCAACTGGTGCTGGAACTTACCAGAGAATGGACAATCCTGGATCTGACACTGACCGATGGGGACAGGATAACAGGGCTCGAGGTGGAAGGTCAGCTAGGGTCCAGCGACCACTACATGGTGTGGTTCAAGGTGAACACAGGGATTCAGTCAACCCATACAAAGGCAAGAGTCTTAGACTTCAGAAGGGCCAATTTAACCAGGATGAAACTTCAGCTTAGAGAAAAGAAAAAAGGGGATGGGGGGACGTTGAGGAGAAATGGGCACACATCAAGGAGGCCATAGCGGAGGCCAAAACAATGAATTATGTCGATAGACAAGGGAAAAAGGAGAAGAAAACCACTTTAGTTCTCAGGCGGGGTGGCTGAAAAGGTAAGGGCCAAGAGGCTAGCCTTCAGGAAGTATAAGGAGACACAAAGAGACGAGGACAGGGAAATGTACCAGAAGTGTCTGAGAGAGAGAGAGAGAGACAGGGAAAGCAGTGAGAAGTGCTAAAGCGCAAACCGAGGAGCGAATAGCTCAGTCAGTTACAAAGGGAGACAAGACGTGCTTCAGGAACATCAGCGACAGAAGGAAAGCAAAGGGGGAAGTAGCTAAGCTTCGAGGAGCCAAGGGACAGATAGTGGAGAGAGACAGGGAGAAAGCTACGAGTCTGAATGAATATTTCTGTTCAGTCTTCCCTGTGGAAGCTCATGGGTAGGGCCCACGCTAGAATTCAAAGGAATGGAGGAAAAGGAGGTAAACACCAGTCCGTTCACAGAGGAGAGGGTCCTAGAAGAGCTTACAAAGCTCAAGGTGGACAAAGCCATGGGTCCAGATGGCATACATCCCAGGGTCTTAAGGGAACTGAGAATTGAACTGGCAGCCCCTCTGGCAGTCCTATACAGTGAGTCCCTAGACACTGGAGTGGTCCCAGAGGACTTGAGAAGGGCAAATGTTGTCTCTCTTCACAAGAGCAGGAGTAAAGAAGATGCAACGAACTACAGACCAGTTAGTCTAACCTCTGTAATAGGAAAGACAATGGAAAGACTCCTCAAGGAAAGAATAGTGGTGTACCTAGAAGTCATAGGGATGTTGGATTCCAAGAAACATGGGTTCACCGCAGGATGGTTCTATCAAACTAACCTAATAGATTTCTTTGACTGGGTGACAAAGGCAGTAGACAGGGGGGGTGTGCTGTAAACATTGCCTACCTCGATTTCAGCAATGCCTTTGATTCTGTCCCACAGAGACTGATCAATAAGCTAAGAAGCCTGGGGATGGGACATAAGGTGGTAAAACTGGATTGAAAATTGGTAGGACCAAAAACAGGATAATGGTAAATGGAACCCAATCAGAGAATAGGGAGGTGACCAGTGGGGTACCTCAAGGGTCAGTTCAGTGGCCAGTCCTCTTCAATGTCTTCCTCAGTGACATTGCAGATGGTCTGAAGGGAAAGGTTTGCCTGTTTGCGGATGACACCGAGATCTGCAAAAAGGTGGATACCCCGGAGGGGGTGAAAAGGATGAGAAAGGACCTGGAACGGATGGAGAGATGGTCAGATGTGTGGCAAGTAAGGTTTAATGTAAAGAAATGCAAAATCATCCATGTGGGGAGCAGGAGCCCTGGAGCAAGCTACAGGCTGTGGGGGAGAGCTGTTGGTAGTTACTAAGGAAGAGAGGGACTTTGGGGTCATAATTACAGATGATCTGAAGGCCACAAGGCAGAAGGCCAAGGCAGTGGGGAAGACCATTGGGATGTTGGGGTGCATTGGAAGGGGAAGTCACAAGCCAAAGGAGGGAGGTGATAGTTTCACTGAACAGGACCCTGGTGAGGTCTTACCTTGAGTACTGTGTCCAGTTCTGGAGGCCATACCTTCATAAGGACATTGGCAAAATAGAGACAGTGCAGAGGAGGTCTACCAAAATGGTGAAGGGTCTACATCACAAGCCTTATGAGGAAAGAGTTGGAGACCTCAATTTGTACACACTGGAGCAAAGAAGGGAGAGAGGTGACATGATAGCAACATTCAAATACTTCAAGGGCATGAACAAGGTGGAAGGGACAACATATTCCAGTTTAAAAGTAGAGTCAGAACAAGAGGGCATGATATGAGACTGATGGGTGGCCGCATAAGAGGTAATGTCAGAAGTTCTTTTTTACAGAGAAGGTGGTGGATGCATGGAATAGCCTGCCCCAGGAAGTGGTGGCCGCCTGTACTGTGGCAGGCTTCAAACATGCATGGGACAGGAATAAAGGAATATTAGAGATGGGATGAAAAAGCTAAAGCCAGTGACTAGATAGGGTCACTGGCCGCTTCATCAGGTAGCATAAATAGGCAGACTGTATGGGCCTGGTGGCCCTTATCTGCCGATAGTATCTATGTATCTAAGATTTCTATGTGCCTGTCCCATGCATGCGTAATGCCTACCACTATTTTTGCTCCCAACTCCTCTGCTAGAAGATTGTTCCAGGCGCCCCACCACTCTTTCAGTGAAGTACTTTATTACATTGCTCCTAAATTCCCTCTCCCCTCACCAACTTCATTGCATGCCCCCATTCTTGTGTGTGTGTGTACTCTTCTGAAAAATACTTCCTTCCTGAACCTTATTCACCCCACAAGGTATTTACTGGTCTCTCTAATGTCTCCCCTCTTCCGCCTCTCTTCCAGGGTGTACATATTGAGATCCCTTAGTCTCTCCTCATAGGGCTGCACCATTTCAGTTGCCCTCCTCTGGACAGCCTTTACCCTATCTACCCTGTCTGAAGCAATTGAGGGTCATTCTTGCTGGGATGGTTAGATTGTAAAGAGAGTTTCTCCACTAAAATAAAAAGCTAAAACTATTACATTTATGAAAATGTTTGTTAATGTTAGTGTTTTCTGGTTCATTTTTACCCTCTTGTTGTTGGTCTACTAAATATTTCAGATACTGCAGTACATGTGTTACCCCCCTACAAATGGGGGTTCCCGAAAAGCCTTCCTTGAGCTTACCTCAGTGCTCACTGCCAGGCTGGTGTCCTGCATTTTAGCAGTTTAAATGTGATTGCCAGAGAGTGCCTGTATAGCCTCTGTGTACTGTCTCTTTAAGAGCTGCCTGGATTGCTGTCATACTTAATCTGAGAAGGAGCTCTGTTAAAAGATGTACTTGTTTGCTGATCATTTGTTAGAGTAGTAATAATATTGCAGTTTGTTCTAACCTGCCTTCTTTGCAGCATGGACAGTTCTGTTTGTTTCCATCATATTGGTCCTGGACCGCAGAATGGGCCAATCAGTACATTTGGGACTCTAAAATGGAGCCTGCCTACAGGGGCTTGGTGGGGTCAAAACTTGTAGGAATTTTAGTTTTGGGCTTTTGGTACCTAAAATAACCTGGAGGGGGAGCTCTTGTTGTGCCTGACAGACAGATCAGCCAACCGAACCTTTTGGATCTTGGGGAAAGTCCCACACTGCTTGTAGTTTCAGTTAGATCTGAGTTGGGAAGTGAAGAAGTAACAGCTCAAGATAGTTTAAGCTGCAATCCATAGTGGATTAGTGCAGGAGAAATGTGGAAAGGCCTGAGTTTGGCCTGCATGCCTGCCTGCTGTTCCTGAAAGGGAATGTGTGTTTTTTTTCGGACTAAATCCAAACTTGGAGAGTGAATTAAGCCACTGAATTGTGACCAGGCTTTAACCTGAAGAAGACCAAAGATTTGCTGAATGCGATCGGCCTGTCAGGACTTCCAGCTACCTCTGAACTCCTGGATTGTGCAGAGACTCTGTAATTGTGACCGGAGAGCCATTTGTCTGGTACAGTGGAATTTCCTTACATGTGAATGTGCTGTGTGCTTATAGTGGATTGTGATTTGGTTCCCCACTGTGTGTCTGAACTGTGGTTTGCTTGCTGGAGGCTGTATCCAGCTCCAAGGACTGAATCCGTATCCATTTCCCTTTGCCTGGGCCCTGCTACACTGGCCCAGCCAGAATACCTGCTACACAGAGAAAGTCATTGACGAGAGACTGGCCTGGGGATCAGCCCCCTGCTCAACGCCTTGAACAGGAATGACGCCTCAGTGATTCGTGTGGGCCCTGCTTCTCTGGACACTCCAGCTCAACAGCCTGCAGTCTCGATTTTGTCCTGCCTGTGTCCAGTGTTGGGTGTCGTGAGTAAACATCAGGGTAGCTCCCTGCAACAACAGCTAAATCTAAAAGTGTTGTCATCTGATTGTCTTGTTGCCTTTTCTTTCACAAACTGAGCTCTCCGGCTCCGGATTACAAATAGTGTGTGTTGTGTGTGTTGCTTTCTTGCATCACAGCCCCAACCAGCTGCAACATTCCTGGCTAGCCCACCGTTTTCCTACCTGTACCCAGAATATGTGACTGTGTAGGGACTCTGAACTGCATGCATAACTGTCTGATTAATATAGCTTTTAAGCAAATCAACCTGATTACGCCCTCCCTTGTTTAAGTCCCTGAATAAATCAGATTTAACTTTGTTTGCATTTAACCTGACTGTGGTTCCAGTTTGTGCCAAGAGTATTATACTGTTGTTATTTGCTGTGCTTAACCTTGTTCTACAGGGATCCCAGGGTCAAGCTAGAGGAAACAGCCCTGGTGGTAAGTGCATACAGTTTGGGTAATTGCCTGGTGAATAAGGGTCATTGTGAAAGTGATTATTGTGTACTGTTCAGTCCACTAGAAGGAGAAGGGGGGGGGGGTTACAGTGTCCCGAGGGCTGTGCCCAGGACATCTTGACCACTACCAACTCTGACCTCCAGGTGGATGCACCCGTATCAGAACCAAGGCCCCTTAATCTGCAACTAGCCAAGCAGGCAGGGGTAGTAGCCCTTGGAATAGCGCCACCTAGGGGTTACACATGTTTTGCTCAGGCTTTCAGATCCCATGTAACTGCCCCTGACTGAGTGCACGATTGCTGTTTGGGACATCACAGTCTGACATCATGGTAAGCAAGGTGATGTCACAAAGAAGAGCACTGTGAGTTCAATTGGACAGGTAGCAACTTTTTATACAGATTTTTGGGATAGTTTACCGAGATGTGTTATAAAAAGAAAACTGCTAAATAAAAATGTATTCTCTAATAAAATGTAATAACTGAACCATTATTTTTATGAAAGTACATACTGAAGTACTGAGCTGCTCTTTAAATAGGGCAGGGACTAGTCTCTAACCTTCACAGGATCACAGATTTGGACAGTGAGGAATGAAACAGAGACTTTCCTAGTGCAGCAACTACCAGCTAGCATCAGTTGTTCCAGCACTGGATGGCCCCCTTCCCCCCTTTATGTTTATGGTTCTGGAGTTTTTATTGTAATGAATGTTAATGGCCATGAACCATTGCAATAAATCAGTTTTTGTTTTTTGACTTTCATTGTGTGTGGAGTTTTCAGAAATACGTGTTAGTCATGAGCATAGCTACACGCCACACACTCTAACAAAAAACTGAAACAGGTGTGCAAGACAATCCCTCAGAAACACTGAGACAGAAGCAGTTATTACCTCATAAGTTGTAAACAGCACTGGCCCTAGCTATTCCGGGGCCCTGTGCAAACCTCCTTGCTGGGGCCTCATATCAGAAGTCGTGAAGTCCCAAGGGACATCCTCATCCCTATCATGGGCTCCTGTAGCTTAATTTTAGCTAGTTTTGTGCCAGTTTTGCACTTTACTTAAAAAATTAGTACATACAGGACCAGGATGAAGGAGGCCAACTGGACAGCTAAGTTTTTGGGGGGGGCCCCTTTGCTCTTGGGGACCTGTGCGAATGCACAGTTCGTACCCCCCCCCCCAAGGATGGCTGTGACTGCAAAATGATCACTCCTTGGCAGTGGCAGTACTCAGCAGCCAGAAACAGCATGCCCTCTAATTCTTTCAACTCTGGCAACTCTAAGAAAGGCATGTTTCTCTCTGGCACATTTGTTTGGGGGGTGCTAAGTGTGATTACTCTCTGCCTCAAAAGCTGTGCCTCTTTGTTTTAGTCATGGTGGTCCCAGAATTCAGGTTTGTGGAAACACATGTAGAGTAATGTAAGAGTAGCAGTGGGTAACAAGTTTTGTTACACACTCAAAGTGTGTAACATAGACCACAAGAGCAAAGCTTTAGGTGATGTATACAGGTATCTCACAACAAGGGTGTGTTTAAAAAATAAAAAGTTAAGAATGCTGTCCATATTTTATGTTGGCTCGTGTTTATACCAGCCACCAAATTGCAGTAGTAGCAGATTTGGAGGTGCGGTCACTGTGATTCAATGCAAGGCATGCATCAGTAGTGCGCCCTCATTCCTTAATAAGGCAGCTGCAGGTGCTGAACCAGCAACATGTAAACTGGCCACCAAAGCAAAGAAAAGGTCCATTGCAATGAGAGACAAGCTCGTCATGCAGCGGCATGCCTTTCCTGGTGAAGCAGTTCAATAAACATGGCGGCACTGACTGCCGCCTGCAGAGTGATGACTTCAGGGTGCCTGATCCCGGTCCTGCATGCCCCGACCCACTTATTTACCAACGGGAGCCCACTCCCGTCAGCATTATGCCCTCCCTCCCATTTCATGTGTGCCGAGGTGCCTAACCCCTCGGCATCATGCGCCCCAACAGTCTTCTTTGCCAACAGGTCCCCAATCCCTGTCGGCTTTAGTCCCCTTCCCAGTTTAATTTGCCAATGGGGAGCCCACTCCCGTCGGCATAATGTCCCCATTTGTTGTGGCCGAGGGGTGCCCAATCTCGGCTCTTGTCCCCTTCAGATGTGCCGACAGGGTGCCCAATCCCCGTCGGCTAGAGCACCCACCCAAAACACTCAGGTGGCACGCTGGGAGCCCACCCCAGTATGCCAAATGCTCCTGTAAAAAAAAAAAAGTTCCGCAATGTTTTTTTTTTTTTAAACCTGTAAATCAGAAAACGGTCCCTCGTGGTCTGTCCTGCTCCCTCCCTCAACCCGCACCCACCCTCTGCCTACCCCACCTGCCCACACCCCCCTCACCCCATACTTACCTCCGGAACCCAGCGCGATGATCTTCGTGGGCGGAACACGCCTGCACTCTTCAAAGCTGACTGCGAACTGAAGAAATGGTGGTAAGCTGTATAATCGGCATAAATAGGGTTTTTTCAACTTTGGTGCATACAGTATCGCCATGTTTGAGAATATTGGCACCACATTTTCAACATGGGGTTATTGGGACCTTCTTTATGAACTCAGGCACTCTCATGGCATTATTTGTTCCCAAAAGATGATTTTGTGGTCACTGCGCGGAACCACCTTTTGGGACCGATTAATGAAATTACAGTGCCACTGTTCATGAGGGGGGTCTCTCAAAAAGCTTATGTTGCAAATTTGGTGACAAAAATCCAAAACAATGGCTGTTTTACTAATGTGCATTCTGGTTTACACACATGCTCGTAACTTTGTGAATTTGTAATATTTTCACTCCAGATTTTCAATATTGCTATTTTCCCACACCTCCTTATGAACAGTACAGCTGTCATTTTCCATATCCTGGCTGAAATGTGTTTTCGCACATCCAGCGCAGAATAGCGCGGTCGCTGTGTGAAATCAGTTTTTGGGACAGTTTGACAAAATGACTGTGACACTGTTCATGAGCAGAGGTCCTAAAATGCCTATGTTGAAAATTTAGTAATAAAAGTCCATAAAGTGACTGTGTGACAAGCATGTGTTGCACTGTTTCCACACACCCTTGTAACTTCACAAATTTGCAATATTTTCATGCCAGATTTTCAACACTGGCATTTTTTCACACCTCCTTATGAACAGTACAGCTGTCATTTTTCACATCCTGCCCGAAATATGTTTTCGCACCTGTGTCGTATAATGGCGTGGTCGCTGTGGGAGATCAACTTTTGGGACAGATTAAAAAAATCACAGTGCCACTGTTCATGAGGGAGGTCCCAAAATGCCTATGTTGAAAATGTAGTATAAAAAGACAAAATAATTGGGTTACGGATGTGTGTTGGCAGTTTCTATGCATGCTCATGACTTCACCAATTTTCCATATTTTTACTCTAGATTTTCAACGCTGCCATTTTTTTACACCTCCTCATGAACAATACAGTTGTCATTTTTCACATCCTGCCCAAAATGTGTTTACGTACCTGTGACGCCAAATGGCACAGTCACTGTGCAAAATCACCTTTTTGCTAACAAACTGATACTGCCGCTCTTCATGAGGTGGGGTCACAAAAAGCCCATGTTGATAATATGGAGTGAAAATACCAATGCCTACAGCATCCCCCCAAAACACTCAGGTGGCATGCTGGGAGCCCACCCCAGCATGCCAAATGCCCCTGTAAAAAAAAAAACCTGCAATGTTTTTTCGTTTTATACCTATGAATCAGAAAATGGTCCATCGCGGTCTGTCCTGCTCCCTCCCTCAACCCGCACCCACCCTCTGCCTACCCTACCTCCGCACAACCCCCTACGGCATTAGGGTTTCCAACTGTTACACCCCACCCTGTAGAGACTGACAGGCATTAGGGGTGTGACTTGGGATCATCAGCTGTAATGCTTCTGAAATTCCATCCCCACCCCACCCCCACCCTGCAGCCACTGACAGGCATCGAGGTGTGACTTGGAGTGTTCAGCCACAAAGTTCACCCCATTCTCCTATACTGCATCCATCTCAGCTGATTTCTATGGAATGGGTAAGTATAATGCCCAAGGACCCCAGCACACCACTACACTTGTCAGTGTCTACAGGGTAGAGTGAGGTAAATGGCATGAGCATTATAGCTGACGACCCAAAGGCACTCCCCAATGCCTGTCAGGGTGGGTGTGGCGTTGGCATCAGTTCAGTACTTCACTGCCACTTCTATTATGCATCTCTAACTTCTGCATTCCCACTGCCAATGCCAGCATGACAACTTTCGGTATTGACAAATGCTTATTATTTTTTAGACATACTGGTTCATCTGCTGAGATATTGGCCCTGCCCAGAAAAGTCTCTATTATACACTTGCGATGACATCACTCTCATGTATAACAGAGAATTCAGCACACTGGTTTTGAGCATAGCCTGTGAGGTCAGCGCCTGAAAGACGGCGCCATCCAAAACAGCAACGCGTTATGGGCGAAAGCCTGAAAGGCAAGGGGGCAGGGAGGGCAACCGGATGTGGGGTTGTGGGCGACCCTAGTGACAGGATGTCGCTATACATACATGCGCGGGGGCACGGCAAGCATGGCCTGGGAGGGAGCGGAGGGGATGTAGGGGTTGGCACTGTGATCGGCTGCCGAGCTGTGCCGTGGCATCGAGGGTTGGCCTCCTCTTACAGTGCGTGCGGTCCCGGGTTCGGGTCTGGATCCATGTGCTACTGTGTTTTTGTTGCGCCCAGCCCAGAACTTAACTTTATTTTGCTTTTGCACCCCCCCCAACGTGCACTCCCCTGGAGTTGAGAATCCTAAGTAGTGTGTGTGGGGTGCACAGAAAGCAAAATATTGAAATCCCTGGCGCTGTTCTCTCCGCGGCCAGAGGATGTCAGGGTGGCAATATTTTTTGCCCCTGACGCCACGATAATCACAAGTCGCCGCTTACGCTCGCTATTATCACATAGAACCATTTTGAGGTGTAATCAACTTTAACCAGTAATAATTAATCAATCAGTGGATTGCAAGGTTTCTTCTAACTGACTCTGTATCTGTGCCAGCCTGAGACAACCTTTCCCTACATCAGGTAACTGCTTTCTCCTCTTTGTGGATATCTGCTTCATAGAGCCACACACATTGGACTGTATGCCAGTGGTGTCAGGACCTCCTGGGAGACTTTTTAGATCTGAGGCTGCCCATATCACTATACACCCCTACTTATGAGGTCAGATACCGCAGCATAGCCTGCATAATGTGGGTGGCCCATCCATTCCAGTTCTTTACTACCTGTCACAGTGCATGTTGCACTAGTGGAAGCCAGTTCCTTTGCCATTGTTTATTTATTTATTCATTTGGTAACCAGGTTGGTGCACTGATCCGAAGACCTTTTTCAGGCATAACCCAGGCCAGAAACTGGCACATACAACGAAAAATACAGTGAGAGAGCAGTGTGAATCATACAAGGAACATAACAGTGTAGGTCAAGCTAGCAGAAAATATAAGGCAAACAGTACCAGGTACATCAGCAATTGAGCAAACAAGGTATATAACATTTAAGTAAACAGGGTAAGGTTGAGCCATCATTCAACAAAAGGAATAACACTAGTATTCAAGGTGGGAGAGGAAAGTGGAGCACTAGAGGGGGAGGGGGTAAGGGTAAGCTGCAAGGGAGGTGAAGCCATACTAGTAGCCTGTGGGCAGATGCAGGTCGTGGTGGACAGAAAGTGCATTCTTTACAGGGAATTTAGATTTAGAGGTGGGTCGGGGGAACGTAGGAAAGAGGGGAGGTCGTTCCACAGTGAGGGTCCAGGTTCAGAGACGGCTCTTAGGCTCATCCTCATAGTTATGTTAGGGCATGCTAGTTGAAGGTATGAAGACTGACATAGATTGTGGCAGTAGGTTCTATGCCGGATAAGAAGGGATAGTGGAGAGTAGGAGGGATTGTGCAAAGTATCAGCAATGGTCCGGGCCAGCAGTTAGGAGCATTGTGCTTGTGGAGGGAGCCAGTTAAGGGACTGGTAAAGAGTGCAGTGGTGAGTGAGGAGAGGGGTGTGGAGGGCAAGACGACATATAAGATTGTAGGTAGCATTCAGGCCATTAAGATTGGTAATGGAGGTGAGGGAGTACACCAGGCTGCCATAGTCAAGGAGGGGAAGGAGGCTGCCACAGGCAATAGCAAGGCAGGCTTCCGGCGAGAGGTGGTCGATCATGCGATAGCAGAGCCCTATCTTCTGGTTGATGTGCCTGATCAGTGAGACAGTGTGGTCAGTGTAGATTAGGGACAGGTCCAGGATTACCCCCAGATTCTTGAAGGTGGGAAAAGGTCATCGTTGTGGGCTAGGGCGGAGAGTTTTGGTTTGGAACCGAAAAGCATGGCCTTTGTTTTGGCAGCATTAACCAACAGTTTGTTGGTGGAGACCCAACAATGTGCCTTGCAGAAATCGTCGGTAAGAATGGCAGATAGAGAGGAGGGGGAGGGGTCACTTTGGTATAGTATTAAGTCATTGGCATAGAGGAGTGATTTACAGGATAGGCTTTCCGACAGGAGAGAGTTAATGAAGAGGAAAAAGAGGAGGGGGCCAAGAACAGATCCCTGGGGACACCCACAAAGAAAAGAAAAGGGGGGGGAGACACCACCAAGGCAGACCATCTGTGTTCTACCAGAGAGGTAGTCAGTGAGCCAGGTGGTGGAGGCAGGGGGGAAACCAAGAGCATCGAGTTTTGCTATCAGGATGTTGTGATTTAGAAGGTCAAATACCTTGGACAGATCAAGAAACACTGCACCTGTTCGCTACCTTTCATCCATATTCCTTAGCACACGGTCAGTGAAGAGCACAGGGCTGTGGTAGTGCTGTGCCCTTTCCAGAAACCATGTTGCTGAGGGCAAAGGAGATTATATTTAGAGATATGCTGTGTAATTTGGTAGTTTATTGCCTTCTCTAGGAGCTCACCAAGATGGGACAGAATGGAGATGGGACTGTAGTTGTCCATAAGACTAGGGTCACCTGATTTATGAATGGGGACAATTCTGGCCTGCTTCCAGACAGAGGCTGTAGTAATGGAGAGGTTAAAAATGGAAGGTGAGTGGATAGGCAATGTCCTGGGCCACTAGTTTTAGGAAGCAGGGGGACAGACCATCACTACCAGAACTCCCTCGAGATGGTAGGCTGAGAAGGAACTTAACAGTCCCAGAAGGAGAAATGGTCTTAAAAGGGTGCTGATAGTAGGGGAAGGTGGAGGAGGGGGCAAGGGGGTGGAGTGGGGTAGCTTAGCCAGGTAGCTGCTAAGGTTTGAGAAATGTGCATTAAGTGCATTCGCAGTGTCAGTAGGGTCAGTGAGGGAGCCTTGTGTGTGTAGGAGGGGAAGGTGATTGCTTGGTAGAGGGGGAGAACAAGGCATTAATGGAGGACCAGAAACACCTGGGGTTGCCTAGGTGACTGGACTGAAGTGACTGGAAGTAGGCCGACTTCCTAGATTGTAAACGGCGCTGCAGAGATTTGCAGGCAACGGTAGCTATTCCAGTGGAAGGGATGGGGCAGCTTTATAGTCGGCCCACTTTGAGTCACGCTGCTTCATAAGCTTAAAGGAAAACAGTCAATTACTTATTTAAATAGAGTTTTGAAACACCCTACCCCTCGATTTGTGCAATTTTGTGCCTGTTTGTTGTTTTTTCTACCGTTGCTATCTTCTTTCTGATGTTTTATTCCCCTGTTTTGACTTTTGACCAGGAGCTGCATGATCATGTCGCACCAGTTTGGTGATTTAGTGCCGCACTAGAAGTGTCTGAATGCACAGTCTTTGGACTCACATGTACGGAGACGCCGAATGTAAACACTGTGCATGTCCTCAGTGCTTGACAGCGTGTCCGCGGGAATGGTATCAGCTGATTGCTGTGTGCTTTCATTCCCACCTGCTTGCTGTCAGGCATCATTTCAGGTCTCTGTGTGCTCATTTGTTACCGCTTGCCATTCATATAAAATCTATAAGCAAGTGAAAGCATTTTACATAATTCTGTGTCCTTGTGTAAGTGTTTTGTCTGTCTCTCGAAATTGTCCTGCCTTGAAAATGCCAACCTGTATTGTCTGAGGTTGTTCTAACACCTCTGGGAAAGCAAAGCAAGCTCAGAGAGTTCATTTCCATAAAGTTCCATCTTCTGCTGAATTGAAACAACAGTGGCTTGCCTTTTTACAACCAACTGATACAGGTGTGCCTGGATTTATGCCCAAGAAGCAGCATGTAATCTGTTCAGACCACTTTGTAGCATCAGACTACTTCATGAAAAGTAGGTCTTTATCCATGGAACGGCCACTGCATTTTTACACCAGTCAAGTGATATAACTGGTGGTTTACAGTCCAAGCCAGGCTATCTTTCACTGTAGCTGTGCTGATTTCACAGCCTCTGGTACGCATAGTTCACAGTGATGTACATTTAAATCACGATGTGACATGTCTTGTACTGCTGATTCCACATGGATAGACTGGCTCTGGTTATATATGCACTTAACAATATAGCTATAATGGACACTAGTATATTTGTTCATTGTCTTGCAGCATGTAAGTGGCTTTGGTTTCAATTGAGCCTTGTTCCAATGCCTGTGATGTGGCCGCTTGATCTGTCTGCCTGACATGGTCACTGGAAGCACGTTACACTGTGCCACATCTTGGCCCCTGTGTTGGTTGCAGTGTCACCTACGACTGTGGACAAAAGCACTACTACCGTTACATTCATACTGTGTTACTGCACCCTCACACGAGCCTGTGCCAGTGTTACATGCTCACTGCTCCGGGGTCAGTCACCTGTGACCAGCAATCACAAGTAGAAAGCTCACTATTTTGGTTAGGCACAAGCAACACAAGCAGCTCACTTGAGGAGCTGAGGAAGCCGACTTTCCAGCCTGATTACTTTCAGGCACCCCCCAAGCTCACTGCCGACCGCGGCAGGCACTCGGGACAAACAAGCAAGACAAGCAGCTCACCTGAGGAGCTGAGGAAGCCGAATTTCCAGCCTGATTACTTTCGAGGCAGCCCCCCACCCCACCAAGCTCATTGCTGACCGCGGCAGGCACTCGGGACAAACAAGCAACACAAGCAACACAAGCAGCTCACCTGAGGAGCTGAGGAAGCCGAATTTCCAGCCTGATTACTTTCGAGGCAGCCCCCAGCTCACTGCTGACCGCGGCAGGACTCGACAAACAAGCAACACAAGCAGCTCACCTGAGGAGCTGAGGAAGCCGAATTTCCAGCCTGATTACTTTCACGGTAAAGAGAGCCCTTCTCTCGCCTGATGCCTGCAGGAGGTGCCCCGTCAACAACCACCCATCCACCCAGGGCGGCTGTCAATTATGGATCCACCCCGTGACATCACATCCAGTGACATCACGCCCTGTTGCCCAGAAGCTATCTCCCACTTTTCCCATTTGCAGGTTATACCTGCTGGCCACTAGAGGGACCTATGCCCTCGCTACTTCCTACTCCTACCTGTACAGTACTACTTCCCTTGGATCTTGCTGACCACAATGTATTGGCCCTGCCTCACGCTCTGCCTGTGCCTATCCCCACTAGCAGTGCACTTGCCCACTTACCCATCTGCTACTCCGCACTGTGCCCTGGCACCCCTCCCTCCCGTTGCTCCTGAACCTGCTCTCTTGCCCCTTGGGACCTCTGTGTGTCTCGGTCCTCCCTGCCCTCCCCCTAGCTTCCTCCTTGCCTCAGGCACATCTGGGTGTCTTCTTATTCTTGCCTTCCTTCCTGTACCACCCTGCCCACCCCTGCTCCTTAACCTCCCCCCCCCCATGTCAATCGTAGGAAAACCTCTCACCATCTCCCAGCCATGGTGTTAGTTATGCTACTACTCCTGTCAGGGAACATTCATCAATACCCTGGCCCAGTTCCCAGGAGCTCCCCGACTAGCACCACAGGCCTATGCATGGTCTCCATGAATATCTGTAGCCTCCTAAAAAAGTTTGACTCACTACAATGCCTGGTCACATCAATTAACCCTGATGTCATCGCTCTGGTTGAGACTTGGCTGTCAAAATCCTCCCCTGACTCCCTAGTCTCCCTTCCTGGTTTCACCCTCTTCCGGTCCGACCGTGTTGGGAGATGGGGCAGCGGCTGCGCTATTTATGTCAAGGAATCTCTCCTTGTACTAGCCCTGCCTGCTCCCATCCTTGATTCCAGGGCCCAGGCACTTACGCTAAAACTAACCCCTGACCCTTTAAATGGACCCCTTTATCTGACTACTGCGTACGTGCCCCCCAGGGACCAAACGCAGGCCATTGCCTCTCTTACAGAATACCTTTCCTCACTACCTCCTTCCGCTGATCAAATTCTGGTGGGTGACTTAAATGTCAACTGGCTCAGCCCTCCTCCTCCTCTACCCGACTCCTTTCTGCAATAGACCCTACGCGAACTAGTTACCCACCCTACCAGGACTAACCCCAAGAGAAGCTCCAGTACCCTGCTTGATGTGGTACTCACCAACCGCCCTAATCGGATCCCCAATGTACAAGTCCTCCCAGACTATCTCAGCGATCACTCCCCCATTCTATTCCACTGGTCATCCTCAGTCCCCAAACCCATAGCACAGTCCGCATGCCAGCGGCGTCTAATACCTGGTGGACTGATAAAACTTAAGGAACTTCTGTCCCAAATTGACTGGTCTCCTATACAGGCAACTCCTGACATCGACACAGCTCTCTCCTTCTTTACCCAAACTTTTAATAATGCCTGTGATATCTTTGCCCCAATGTCGACCCGCCGTTCTAAAAGGCAGAATGCCCCCTAGGTAACCCCAGCTTTGATCCACCAACTCAAACATAGGGACAACCTATGGCACCGTGCCATTGAGACTGACCGCCCAGTGACAGGCAGTTATATGCTGTCACCAAACAAGTGCACTCGGGCCATCAGAAAGGCCAAGTCTGAGCACTATCGGTCCTCACTCACTGCCTCATGGGGGAACCCCAGAACCTTCTGAGATAACATTAAACAGTTAAATGGGAGTGCACACTTCCCCCACCCTCCCAGATCAACATTAATGGTGTGATCTCCTCAGACCCAGCCCTCATAGCCAACCACCTCAACATCTCATTCACTGACCTTAGCCCTATCCTCCCTACAAATTTTTTTGACCCTCCCCCAGCGCCTGCCGTAAATCTTTCTTGCCCTTATTTTTTCCTCCGCCGTGTTTCTGCCCAAGAAGTTAGGCCGCACCTTGTCACTGCCCTCAAGAGTAATAGTACGGGCAGTGACACCCTGGATCCGTGTATCCTACGGCTGGTCTTAGACACAGTCCTTACCCCAATCACGTGCCTCATCAACCACTCTCTTTGCCTGGGGAAGGTTCCAACTGCCTGGAAAGTGGTCACTGTCACCCCTATCGTTAAAGGTGGTGATAGGACTGTGGCTGGAAACTATCGGCCAATCTCCATTCTCTCTCCTCTCCTCTCCTCTCCTCTCCTCTCTCCAAGGCCTTGGAAAAAGTGGTGGCCTCTCAAATCTCTGACTACCTCTCCACCTACAATGTCCTATGTCCTGAGCAGCATGGCTTCCGAGCGGGCCACAGTACCAACACAGCCCTCCTAGAGTTCTCCAACTTTCTCCACTCCTCCTTAGACACTGGTTCTCTGGCTGGTGTGGTCTTCATTGACCTCTCTAAAGCTTTCGACACTGTCTCCCACCTCCTCCTTCTTGATGCCCTTAGTCTCTCTGGTTTTGCTGCTGGGCCTATCTTCTGGTACACCAGTTATCTGTCTGACGCTCAGCGATAAAAATTAATGGGACCTACTCAAACATCTGTCCCATCTTTTCTGGGTTCCCAGGCTCCATTCTGGGCCCTTACTATTCTCCCTTTACCTTAACACCCTTCCATGCTCTTGCTCGGGAACATTCTATTGTACGCTGATGATGCAGTCATCTTGCCTCAAGTCATAACCCTATTGCCCTCCAGGACTCGCTGCAGAAGTCCTTCACTGGCTTGAGGGCTGGTTCAAGAACATAGATTGGTGATAAATCTTAAAAACAAAACCATGTTCTTCACTCATCCTCAAAACAAGTCCTGCAACTTCAAACTCTTCATTCACTCTGGGTCCTCTTCCCACTTGAATAAGTTTGCTCCTATAAATACCTAGGGATCCATTTTGACCCTCCTCTCCTTCCATGGACACATCGCTGCCCTAGCCACTGCCACTAATATCCGATTGGGCATCTTACATCGGTATAAACACTGCCTCCCCCCGGAGGCTCTTCGACTCGCAGTCACCTCCTCTATCCTGTCCCTAGTGGACTATGGACTGCCGGTGTATGGTGCTGCTGATCAGACCGCACTCCATAAAATTCGCACTACTCTGAATAAGGCCTGCAGGTTAATTACTGGGGCACCTAGGCTAACACACACCTGTCTACTGTACACTAAAGCGCTGGTACTTGATCTTGATGAGTGCCTCAGATATCTGACCTGTACCCTTACAAAAAAGACCCTCCTTGGGCTATCCCCGCCAGGATTGACCACCACCATCCGCCGCTCTGTCCCACTGGTTCATACTCGGACCTCTGGGAAAACCTCTCTTGTTATCCCTAGAACTAGGACCTCTCACGGCCAAAGAGCCTTCAGCTTTAGGGCCCCCTCCTGGTTCAACACACTGCCCCCTCCATCTCCGAAGCTCCAACTATATCGTGCTTCAAAACATCCTTACGGAACCACCTTGTTAACACCCGAAGCTGTAATTGCCACTAATCAAAGCCGTACTCAAAATACTTATGACAAAGCTTACTACTAAGCTGCTAAGGACAACATAACTCTGGTATTGTTTGCATCAATCCTACCTGTACCAGCTTGTTTGTATCTATGTCTTAAGTTACCGTTATACTGTTATACTGTGTATTTTCGTTTGTCTTACTGTGACAAGGTACCTTTGTAAATGAGCCTATGGCTCAAAGGTTTTCCAAACTGCTGTCTAAATAAATAAATAAATAGGCCAAGATACACCCATTACTTAAAGGGTAGGATAGTCCTCCAGGGAATTGACTGTGGTCAGGTGTAAAGGCACAGAGTGCTGGATCTCACTATCTTTAGTAATACCGGTAAAGGGTAGAAGCACATAGGACACCGCTTCACATCCTGGCCCCTGTTTTGGGTGTAGTGTCACCTACGACTGTACATAAGAGCAATACTGCTGCTGTTACATTCGTACTGTGTCACTGCACCCTTACAAATGAGCCTGTACCAATGTTAAATGCTTACTGCTCCGGGGTCAGTCACTTGTGACTAGCTATCACAACCAGAAAGCTTGCTATTATGGGTTGGCCAAGATATGCCCCATTACTAAAAGGGTAAAACAGCCCTCCAGGGAGTTAACTGTGGTCAGGTGTAAATGCACGTAGTGCTGGCTCTCACTACCTTTAGTAATACCAGTGAAGATTAGAAGCACATGGGACACCACTTCACATCCTTGCCCCTGTTTTGGGTGCAGTGTCACCTATGTCACCTATGACTACGCACAAGAGCAATACTGCTGTTGTTGCATTTGTACTGTGTCACTGCACCCTCACACATGAGCCTGTGCCAGTGTTAAACACTTACTGCTCCAGGGTCAGTCACTTGTGACTAGCATTCACAACTAGAAAGCTCGCTATTATGACTTGGCCAAGATACGCCCATTACTAAAAGGGTAACATAGTCCTCCGGGGAGTTGGCTGTGGTTAGCTGTAAAGTCCCACAATGCTGGATCTCACTACCTTTAGTAATACCGGTGCCGATTAGAAGCACATGGTATACCATGTCACATCTCAGCCCCTGTTTTGTGTGCAGTGTCACCTACGACTGTGCACAAAAGCAATACTGCTGTTACATTCGTACTGTGTCGCTGCACCCTCACACATGAGCCTGTGCCAATGTTAAATGCTCACTGCTCCGGGGTCAGTCACTTGTGACTAGCTATCACAACCAGAAAGCTCACTATTATGGGTTGGCCAAGATATGCCCCATTACTAAAAGGGTAAAACAGCCCTCCAGGGAGTTGACTGTGGTCAGGTGTAAATGCACGTAGTGCTGGCTCTCACTACCTTTAGTAATACCAGTGAAGATTAGAAGCACATGGGACACCACTTCACATCCTTGCCCCTGTTTTGGGTGCAGTGTCACCTATGACTGCGCACAAGAGCAATACTGCTGTTGTTGCATTTGTACTGTGTCACTGCACCCTCACACATGAGCCTGTGCCAGTGTTAAACACTTACTGCTCCAGGGTCAGTCACTTGTGACTAGCATTCACAACTAGAAAGCTCGCTATTATGACTTGGCCAAGATACGCCCATTACTAAAAGGGTAACATAGTCCTCCGGGAGTTGGCTGTGGTTAGCTGTAAAGTCCCACAATGCTGTATCTCACTACCTTTAGTAATACCGTGCCGATTAGAAGTTAACATGGTACACCATGTCACATCTCAGCCTCTGTTTTGTGTGTGCAGTGTCACCTACGACTGTGCACAAAAGCAATACTGCTGTTACATTCGTACTGTGTCGCTGCACCCTCACACATGAGCCTGTGCCAGTGTTAAACGCTTACTGCTCCAGGATCAGTCACCTGTGACCAGCTATCACAACCAGAAAGCTCGCTATTATGGGTTGGCCAAGATACACTCATTACTAGAAGGGTAAGATTTAGGGCTGTGTGAATACCTTTTCCCTAATATTCGGCTGAATATTCGTTATCCGGTGCCGAAATATTCGGTATTCGTGCTGGTGGGGGGGGGGTGTTTAAAACTAGAAAAAAAAAAGCCTTTTTAACCCCCCCTTCCTGGCCAGCATTACAATAAATGTCCGCATCCCTAGTGTCTAGTGGTCCCACCCCCTTGGCCGATCACTGGCCAAATGTGAAGAATACCCCCTCCCCTGCCGCGATTCACAACCCATCCCCATCCAGAAATTTAATTGAAAACTAGATAAATGTCCCTGGGGTCCAGTGGTGCCACGACTGTAGCCGATTGCTGACCCAATATGATGAATGACACCCCCTCGGTCCCGAGATTTACATCTCATCCCTGGACTAGTGCGTTCGCTGTCCTCCACACTTCGCACATTTATTAAATTAAAAAAAAAAATTTCCCTGGTGTCTAGTGGACCCCCCACCATGTCAGGTAGTGACCCTCACCCGCTCCCCACCCGCAGCCCCAGTGGGCCACTGGCACAACCCTCCACTCACCTCCATGGCTGGCAGCCCAGCTGGCGCTTTCAGCCCGACTGACGCATTCAATGAATGAGCGCGTACTTGTACAAGCAAGCACTCATTCATTGAATGCACTCAGTCAGGCTCCCGGCCGTGGAGGTGAGTGGAGGGCTGTGCCGGTGGCCCGCTGGGGTCATGGGTGGGGGGCACTACTTTTTAAAATTTTTTTTATTTACTTAACTTTTTCCCACCGGTCACGGTCTGTGGAGCCTCTCTCAGGCATCCTGCCTGCTCCTGCCCTGCCTGAAGTCCTCCTACTTGTGCCTCCTCTCTCCCTCCTTCTCTGTCCACAATCGGCACCCCTGGCTTAACTCCTCCGGGGTGGGGCTGCCCCTCCTCGTTGGGCACTCTTATAGTCAGACTCTGATGTGGGAGAGGACCCGGGTGGAGGAACCTGGAAGGCCAGGCAGGATGGACCAGCCATGGGCATGGAGGCAGGTGCCGTTGCCTACCCTGCAGATTGGGCTTTTCCTTGTTCTGGAGATCGCCCCTCCCCCCCCCGGGCGTGTGCATGTTCCGATGCGTGGCACACAGCAGCCCCTGCCTATGTCAGGCCACGCTGAATACGTGCCACCCAGCGTGCTGCAGCATCCCCGGTCTTCACCAGAAGCCACTGGCACGCCGGACGATCCCCCACCTCCCCCTCTGGGGAGGAGAGCAGCCCAACAGGCACTCAATCCTCACCTGTCCCTGCCATCATCCAGCGGCCCGAGCTCACTCCTGAACTCAGGTCGCCGGCGTGTGCAAGGTGTGGCGTCCAGCGCCTCAACCCTCAGCGCCACCGGGCCAGCTGGGGTCACTACTTGACAGGGTGGGGGGAATGAGGGGTCCGCTAGTCACCAGGGTACATTTTTTTAAATTAAATGACTCTGAAGTATGGAGGACAGCAGATGCTCTAGTCCGGGGACAGATGTGAATCTTGGGGCGGCATTCATGCATCCCAGGGACATTTATCCAGTTTCTAATTACATTTCTGGATGGGGATGGGGTTGTGAATCTAGCGGGGGGGGGGTATTCTTCACACTACGCTGGCGATTGGCCAGGGAAGTAGGACCACTAGACACCAGAGATTGTCGAGATGCATTTTAATGTTGGCCAGGAGGGGGAAAACGCTTTTTAAAAATTTTTTAATAACCCCTCCCCCCAGCCGAATAACAAATACTACTTAAATAGTGGGCTATTCGGTTCCGAATATTTGGACAGCCCATTATTCGTGGTATTTGGAATATAATATTTGGTCCGTGCACAGCACTAGTAAGATAGTCCTCCAGGGAGTTGGCCAAGATATGCCCACTACTACAAGAGTAAGATAGCCCTCCAAGGAGTTGACTGTGGTCAGGTGTAAAGGCACAGAGTGCTGGATCTCACTACCTTTTGTAATTGTGGTGAAGATTAGAATCACATGGGACACCACTTCACATCCTTGCCCTTGTTTTAGGTGCAGTGTCACCTACGACTGTGCACAAGAGCAATACTGCTGTTGTTACATTCATAGTGTCACTGCACCTTCACACATTAATTAGCCTGTGCCAGTGTTATGTGCTCACTGCTCCGGAGTCAGAAACCTGTGACCAGCAATCACAACTAGAAAGCTCGCTATTATGGGTTGGCCAAGATACACCCATTACTAAAAGGGTAACATAGTCCTACTGTGGCCAGCTGTAAAGGCCCAGATTGATGGACCAAATGACCTTTATTAATAGTGGTGCTGATTATTACAACATGGTCCACCAAGTCACATCTCGCACCCTGTTTTTGGTGTAGTGTGACAACCGATTTGTAATGTCATTAATTGGTATGATGTTAACTGTACAGTATTGGGTAACTTGAAAAGTTACCGGCATGTACTCAGATCATTATTGATGTGCCAATGTTTTGTATTTATGTTTACAGGTGGAAATGATGGCCTGAAATGGCTGAAATCAGTGCTATGCCTTTTATGTTACAGGCAACTCCAGCTGCTGAATGTTCTCTGCCAAGCAAGTGCATGAAGGTTGGATGTTCATCCATACATTACATTTATGCCACATGTGCAATATATGTAAACACACTCACATGCAGTCATACCGTGAATGTTAATAACATCCCTCAACTGCCCATCCTCCTGCAACATACCATCCTCCCATCATTTGTTAGAAAGGATAGTCAGTTGTTAATAGTTCTCCCAGGAATGGCCCAGTGGTGTGAAGGGTTAAGGCCGCATTGCCTTACCTCCTGCCATGCCGGTGACCCATGTTTGCGGTGCGAGCAAGTCATCCGGGGTCAGCCGAGGTGGGAGAGGATTGAACATCCGGATGACAGCTCTCCTCTCCCGGGAAGGGGTGGGATGGAGTCCACTGCTGGACTGACCCCTAGCAGTGGGTGGGGGCTGGCGCAACAAACCCATACATGGGGGGATGGAGCTGAGCTAGACGCCCGGCGTGCCACGTGCGGAAGCAAACGTGGCTTGGCCATTGGCGTCACTGCATGCCTTGGCTCCACACTTGGGGTGGGGAATAAAAATGAAGGAGAAAAGAGCCAACTGGTAGGATGAAGCTGGTCTCCCCACCGCACTGGGACAGCTGGCGCCTCAATTAGCAGAGGCTATGGCCGGTGAGTAGCCCGGTGGCGGCGATGGGGGTCCGGTGGATGGGAGCCGGTCAACAGGGGGATAAAATACAGAACAAAATAAATTGTTCTCCCAGGAACATAACAGCATTGTACATTCACTACACATAAAGGCACAACTACCTAGCAATTCTGCCCAATTGTGCCGCTTTCATTTTAATAACACTGCAGCTGCAATATCATAATCCTCAGCATCCGTCCACTCTCACAATCATTCCATCCACTGTGTTCTTGTATGTACTAACCATGCTCCAGACTATAGCACAGCCATTGCTTAAGCTATCTGCTGTCCATGGTTCCATGAACTCAGATGGCATTGTGTCCAATCACACAAACATTTCTGTGTGAACTACTGGCTTCTTGTTATTTCCCTCCTGAAAGTTCTCCCATCCAACTACAGACTGTGCCACCAACTGACCCTACCACCCTTGAAGCTGATCAGTCATTCCTTTCTTAGTTTGTTTAGGCCTTTCAAGTACTTAAATGTATCTGTGCTGTCCCCCATTCCATTGTCCAATCCAGCGAGTACATGTTGAGCACCTTCAATCATTACTCATAAAAGAAGTCCCCCCCCCCCCCGAGTCCCGTGCTCATGTTTGGAGTGCATTCATAGACAAATCTTAGTACAACATGATCTGTCCCACATAATCTGGCCGGGTTTAGAACAGGATGGGACAAAACTGAAGACCTAGTTGGATACCTGGCAACTGTGGTTCAGTGATAATAAATGCACGGTGCTGCAGTTTGTGTCAAAGAATACTAGGAGAAACAACAAGTGGTGGTAGTGCGGCTAGCCGAGACTGAGTAGGAGCAACATCTGGAGGAGGTCATTACGAGATCAATGAACCACTCAGCACAGTGTAGGACGGCAGCAGGAAGTGCAGACCAAATGCTGGGTTGCATTACAAGGGGTATAACCTCACTGAAGGTGAAGGTGATTCTGGCATTGTATATAAATCGCTGGTTACACCTCACCTTGAATACAGTGGGCATTACTGGCGCCCATACCTTAAGAGGAGCATGAAAAACAGCCAGAGGGCGCTGTGCTGAAGATGGCTGCTTGATTCTTCATCTCCCTGGATTCACCAAATATCATCATCCATCCTACAGATTCCAGACTTCCTACCTTCACCAACATCTGAGATCTTACTATATGTACATCGCAGAACAGCTCTGGTACAGTATTTTTATTGCCTCATAATTACTGAACGAGTTATCTACAGCTTTTCAATTCTCTATTAAGGCCTACAATAATGGCAGACCAATCTCCACATAACAGTTCTCTTAATAGAGTGGAGGCAATGTTTCAGCAACTAATAAGTGAAATCAATGTATTAAAATTGCATCTCAACAAAATATCAATAATATGCAGGCACTTGATCAAAAATCAGCGCTACTGATGTTAAAGCATCTCAAAATGAAGATTCCATTAACACATTACAGGCTACCATCAGGAGCAGGACAGAGTTATTAGGAACCTTCAGGACAAAATAGATGATATTGAAAATAGAAACAGGCGTAACAACCTTAGATTTCTGGATTTCCTGAAGGTGTTGAACTAGGAGACACCAGTGCTCTTCTAACTCATGTACTTCCTTCTTGCTTAAATTACCAGCCGCCAAGACCTAATCATTGAGAGATCTCACCGCACCTTAAATTCTAGGCCTGGACCCGACCAGAAACCCAGGCCCATCATTGCCAGATTTCTAAACCACGCACATACTGAACTGATTCTTCAAAAAGCGAGGCAATTAGGTGCACTTACTTTGCAAGAAAACAGAATCTAATTTTCAGAGACTATTCTAAAGAATTATCTAACAAACGAAAAGCTTACAACCCCATTAAAACAATCCTTCATCAGCGTGGAATTAAGTTTGCACTGCGTTACCCTGCAACAATGCATCTTTTTTGAATGATTCTACCAGAGATTTCAGTACCCAGAATCTCTCTCTGAATTTCTGAATTGGACACAGCCTGCACTTACATTGCCTCATGATGTTAATGCAGCTCGTCCTGCTCCAGCACAAGCACTTTGCAATTACAATGTCTCTGCCTCTTCCTGCTGAAACTGTCCTTCAGGTCCCTTGAGAAACCTGCAGCCATCATATCTGCCACTGTAGCTCCTGCCAGAAGCTCGCATGCATACAAGAAAAAAGCATCTGGTTCTTCTCTAAATAATAATACCTGCTGTTTAAATAATATTTCCACCTCTCCAGCTTCCCATGTGGAACGTCACATCAATTTTTCTACTCCTCTTACCTTGTCTAACAAATTCTCCCCACTCCAAGAAGATCTGCACTCATCTACGGAGGATCTGAGACAGACTGTATCCGACCCCTTTACTCAAGACCAGAAGAAGCTCTCAACGGGTAATGACTCTCCCGATTCTTCCTGGGCTGATCTTGTGTCCAGCTCTCCTTTTAAATCATCTGAACCACCCAAAAAGAAAAGGAGAAGAAAATCGAAGAGCAAGGCTACCTGAGGCTTTTCCCACTAAAAAAAAAAAAAAAAATTTGTAATAAATACTATGGCCCATAATTAGATGTGATATAGCAGTTTCTCACCAGAATCTCTCTCTTCACACCACCTCACTCGATTCCTTGGTACATTTACAGAAAGCGCAGTCTCTATCGCACCCAACAGGTTTGGAGCACTTAAATGCAGTAAATCGCTATCGCTGCTGAGAAGCCTGTATCTGTCTGTGGGAGGTGAGCCAATTGACACTGGAGGTATTTAAATCCATGCGGGAGTTACTCTCAATGTATTCAATGGAAAAAAAATAAATAAATGAGAGAAATAATAAATATTACAATGTTTGTAAGATCTCTTCTAATTAATCCTTGTGTGGTGCCAGACATTAGTATATATAATTGCTATTTATACTCTAATTTTTCATAAGCTTTGACGCCACCATGTGGTCAGGCGCATACATACATATATAGCGTTCTGTATTTCATATCAGTGTGCAATTAACCCCTACTATTATAGCATTTTTCCACATAAATCCTATCATTTGGAATGTGGAGGATGATTAGACAAATACTCTAAAATCATTTACTTATTTAATATTTATTTTGCATCACTTCTGGTATGTAGTGCATCAGGTGCATTCCCATTATATCTCACAGATTTTGCACCAAAGTATGCTTCCAATTGTATTTCTATACATTGAGTTTTTCTGCCTTTTCACATTATTCTTCATCCCATTTTCTTCCAAATCATTGGAACGTATAAAAATGATTCCACAATACACTGATGCACTATGAACCTATAGTATATACTGCATTCCCTAACCTAGCTTATGTGGATTAATACACATTGGGCATCTTTTTATCTGGCTCACACTGTTTCAGCATTATCTGCCATCATGTTGGTATACTTTATTTAATATTGGACTTATTGCTAGGTCCAAGCTAATTCATTATGTTTGGAATTTAACACTATTACATAATTATCCTTTTTTATTTGGTAGAATGATGTTTTGTTTTTTTCCAGTGTAATGCTTTAATTACCTCAGCACAAATCTCAATTACACTTCTTTAATATACTGTTATATAAAGTTTAGTATCTTAAGATTATAGGGTAAACCGTATCTTGAGATTCACTAATTACTCTACACGCCTAGTAGTGTAGAGTGAGAGTCCTGGTATATTTACCGACTCTTATTGCTCTGCATTTCATAAAAGTTTCAAATTAATATTCTTGTTACTGAGTTTATACCAACGTTTGTTGGTTCTAATGTTTAATTACTTGATATTCCTATCTCTATACTCTCCTCTCATGAGACAAAATGAATACAAATACTCAATCATCTCGAACCCATACAAGTTAAGGGCCCTGCATGCATTTGTTTATTATATATATTTACCTTTTGAATCTGTGACATCCTCCAAATTAATGGTATTGAGTCCCTCATTCCTATTTGTAACTAATTACCTTATATCCTAGTACCATGAGTGATCTAATCTTACATTCATGGAATGTCAAGGGACTCAACTCACCTTGTAAACGTAAGCAAGTACTTACCTATCTTAAAAAGCATAAAACACATATTGCTTTCTTACAAGAAACTAAACTTTTATCAGAGGATGTCGACAGACTTAAAAGGGACTGGGTCGGTCAAGTATATGCGTCATCTTCTCCATCCAAAAAACATGGGGTTGCTATCTTAATACATAAATCTCTTAATTGGCCCCCCATAAAAATCATTAGAGACCCGGATGGTAGGTGGATTATAACCCTATTAAACACCACAGCAGGTCCACTTATGTTTGTGAATGTATATGCACCCAACTTTGATTCAACCATTTTCTTCCATAATCTATCCAAACAAATTATGATTAATAATAAAAATAATTCACCTATACTTATTGGTGGTGACTTTAACTTAGCACTACAAGCATATTTAGACAGAAGTAGCTCATCACATGATGCCCACCCCCGTAGTATTAATGCTCTATCAATGCTTATGAAGGCTTTAGGTCTCTCTGACATTTGGAGACTACATCATCCCAGACAACGAGATTACACCTTTTATTCCTCTTTACATAAATCATATAGTAGGATTGATTATTGGTTCTCTTCTCCCCTCATTACTGAAAAAATTATTGATACATCGATTCTCCCTATTGTTATATCTGATCATTCCCTATCAGTTTGCATTTACTCTGGGGTCCACCTTCTTCTAAATCCCCATCTTGGCGTTTAGACCCACTTTTACTCAGAGATCCTGAATTCACTCCTTGGATTAAAACCCAGATTCAAGATTTTCTTTCTATTAACGATACTCCAGATATGTCTCAAGGTACTATCTGGGAAGCATTAAAAGCCACTATTAGAGGTAAAATTATTAGTTATGCAGCGCATAGAAAGAAATTAAGAGAACAACAATTAGCTAATTTAGAAAAATCCCTTAAAAAAAAGAAACCCAATACTATAAATTAAATAAACCCAATCATAATTCACAGCTTCATCTGGAAATTCTACAATTAAGAATTAAAATTAACGAGTTGATATCCAGGAAAGCTGAACTTGCCCTTTTTAGGATTAAACATGGTTATTGGGAACAAGGGGATAAATGCGGAAAGTTGCTCTCTTACCAGCTAAAAACTCAACAGATGCAGAGACATATAGCAGGTCTAAAAGATCCATCAGGTTAGACACACGCAGACAACCTTTCAATCAATTGTATTATGCAATCCTTTTACCATCAACTATACTCGCAACCTAATACTACAAATCCCAACCTAATACAACATTTTCTGGAAAAATTGAATCTACCCCACCTATCCCCTCAGGACAAAGCTGTGCTTGATAAACCAATCACTTTACAGGAAATCCAAACTGCTTTATCATCATTAAAAAGCGGTAAAGCACCTGGCAGTGATGGGTTCCTATTGATTTTATAAAACCCTATCTGACACTCTTTGTCCTGTATTAGTCAATGTATTCCAAGAAGCAACCTAATAAAGAAACTCCCATGCACAATGACCAAGCCATCATAACAGTCTTACCAAAAAGACAAAGACCCTTTACTTCCTTCAAACTATAGACCGATCTCACTTCTTAATACTGATGGAAAAATCTTTGCCAAATTATTAACTCTCCGCTTAGAATCTTTAAGGACTAAACTCATCCATACTTCTCAATCAGGATTTATCAAAAATAGAAACAGTTCCAATCATCTTCGCTCATTACTCAATTTAATTCACAAAGCAAAAACTCTTCAAACCCCTGCAGCTGCAATAGCCATTGACTTTGAGAAAGCATTTGACTCTCTCAATTGGGAATATATATATCAGGTGCTATCTCATTTTGGCTTTACAAATAATTTTTGTGCTTGGATTCAGTTATTGTATACCTCCCCTTCAGCTCGAGTTCTCACGAACTCTATTTTGTCCCCCCCTCCTTTTACTTAGCAAGAGGCACCAGACAAGGATGCCTATACGCCTTCATTGTTTATACTTGCCATGGAACCTCTTTTCTGCATCTCTATGTCAATCCGTACAATTAAAGGCATTACTATTGGTAACTCTCACTATACTTCACCTCATATGCAGATTATCTCCTTATTTTACTTGAAAACCTCGAAAGTTCTGGGCAACCTTTAGTTAAACTACTGAATGACTTCACCTCCCACTCCGGACTAGCTCTAAACCTTAACAAATCTGAAACACTACCACTGAATACCCTTTGTAGTCCCCTCATGAACAACTCATTAGGCTTTCGTTGGGCCCCAAGGTATATCTTATCTTGGCATTCGGATCACCCTGACATTGAATAAATTATGGGATGCTAATCTTTCCCCTCTGTTAACCAGTATCCAAACAACACTTGATAGATGGAAGCTACTTAAACTTTCTTTTTAATGGTAAAATTTCCGCCATTAAAATGTCAATAACTCCTAAAATATTATACCTATTTTCCAATATCCCTTTGATACTTCCCTCTAGTTTTCTTACCAAAATAGACAAAATTATCGGCAGCTTCATTTGGGAAGGCAAAATACCTAGATTTAGTAGTAATAAACTTAGATCCCATTGGTGAAAAGTGGCTTTGGCCTTGGTTCCAAGCCTACTTATGGGCTTTCCGTGACATCTCAAACAATTAAATGGTTTAACAAACCCAACATCCAGTCTCCTTTATGGGTCAATATGGAAACATCCTTATGTCCTGGTAATGTGCGACTTCTTTCCTTTTAACACCCTTACCTCTTCTTTAACGTCTCACCCTACCATAGCTGCTTCTATATTCTATTGGAAAATCATTCACAAGCATATTAAATCTAACCCCAAACCCTTAGCTTACACCCCCATCTGGGGTAACCACCATATAGCTCTTGATAATCACCCCATTTTTTGTCGTACCTGGAAAAATAAGGGTATTCTCTTTTTGCAGGATATACTTGAACCCAAGTCATTAAAATTAAAATCTTACACTGACCTACGAGGCATATGGAATCTTCCCCATCAGGATTTTTGGAAATATCTACAGCTGCATCGCATGCAACTCTTACCTCACACCTTCTCTATCAATTCTCTGTATGATAAGCACATCTCTAAATGGATAAAACAACATCCAATTTAAATAGCACTGTTTACAAAGATATTTGTGATATCCTTCCTGACTACTCTGTCAATGCTAAAAACAGATGGAGTACTTTGCTACAATATAATATCACCAATGCACAATGGTCCAGATGTTGGCTCTCCTGTCACAAATCTTTTAATGATAAATGCAGTTCCCTCATTCAAACCAAGATCCTTCATTTGTGGTACAGAACTCCTGTTGTATTACAAAAAATGGATTTATTGAACAATAACAATTGCTGGCGCTGCAGTTCCCCCAATGGGGATTTATTGCATATCTTATGGCACTGTCCTCATACAAAAGATTTGGCACTGTACTCACAGATTTGCAATGAAAGTGGTAGGTCAACCTTTTACACTAGACCCTAAACATTGCATTCTTGGTATTTTAATCACCGTTTTATAAAATTTCATATTCGCAGAGCAGATGGTTAAATATACTCTTCCTTCAAGTTAAACGCACAATCCTCATGCATTGGAGATCCAACATAATCCCTACCCTTCCGGTATCATTAACCAACTATTGCAATATGCCCTCTGGACCGTATGACATATATCTTGTTTGACCGACTCAAGTTATATAACAATTGTTGGCAGGGCTTTTTAATTTTTGGAATCAACTAAATCTTCCAACACCAATGTATGGACTTAATATATATGGATTTTCCCCTTTTACTGATACATCATTGTAGTCTCACTTTTTTCCCCTTTTTTTATAGTTTCCCTCTCTCTCTTCTTAACTTTCTTATATATCTTTTCTTTCCTATACTCTGTTCTCAATCGTTCTTTATTACTCCACAATCCTTTTACGAATGTACTCTTTTCCCTTTTGCAGCATCATATATAATTATGTAACATTTTAATATAAACCGTATCTAATCATACTATCTGCTGTAAGTTCACTACGAATGTCAAGTATATGCTAATTACATGACCTGTATTGTTTACTATATTTTAAACCAAAAGCTCCTTGTATTATTGTAACAATGTTCTTATTATATGCTGCCTCAATTTCTTTAAAAAAAAAAAATCCTCACATTGTACTGTACTGTAAGAGGTTTGTCTGTATATCTTATGAAAAATTAATAAAAAAGTTTAACTGTAAAAAAAGAGGAGCATGAAATTGGTGGAGGTGGTGCAGTGCGGTGCAGAGCAACAAAGATAATCCATGGTCTGTTGGATTTACCGAAAGAAAGTAGGCTGAGAGAGTTCAACATGTGCTTAGTGGAGGAGAGGCTGGAGAGGGGGGATATGATCGAGACCTTCAAGTACATTATAGGAGTAAACAAGACAGGCAGGGAAGGACCATCCAAAATTAAAGTGGTGATGGATACTTGGGACCATGATATGAGATTTGAGATAGGAAGGTTCAGGAGTTAAAATGAGAAGACACTTTTTTACGGAGAGGGTGATGTCACAATGTAACGCTCTACCAGTGGAGGTGTTAGCCTGTAGATCAGTGGGCTGCTTCAACAGTGGCTTTAACAGTTACCTTTCCATTTTCTGTACAGATTTTTGTAACTTCAGGAAGGCAAGTCTTTTTACCACCACCTTCCCCTACTCTTCCTTGCTGAGGCACCTTGTTTGTTTCCACATGGACTGCTTAGTGTGATGCTTGGTGCATATGTGTGTGTGGGCAATCAACTCCATTCATGACTGCACACTTCTGTTTAGCGTACATCACTGTGTTAATTAAACCTACATATCCCACAGATAATCTACAAATCATGGCAAGATTGGCATTCATTAAGTCTGATGCTATTGTCCTTGTTTTATCTGACTCCACCCATGTGTTGCTGAGGAACCACACTGACCGCTGCTGTCATTCAGCTATAGGGTCCCATAGTATCACGTCCTGGACTTGATCACCATCTTTAAGTACAATGTCCATTATGTTTCCCTCTCTGGTATGCTGTGTCAGTACCTGCAACAGATAGCTGTCCTGGATAGCAAACAGCAGTATCTGTTTTGTGGCATTTGTTTAAATTACCCTCACCCTAACCAACACCCCAGTCAGTTTGAGTCTACCGGATTCACAGTGTCCCTTTGCCACTGACAGAACAGATGGGGGTGAGATACTAACAACAACAAAAATAGAAAGGGACCTGGGGGTAGTCATATCAGATGACCTAAAGGTGGGAAAGCAATGTGAGAGGGCAGCAAGGAGGGCTGGGGGGATACTGGGATGCATAGGGAGAGGCATCACCAGTAGAAAACAAGAAGTTATTATCCCTCTGTACAGACAGCTGGTCAGACCCCATCTGGAATACTGCGTGCAGTTCTGGAGACCCAGTCTTGCAAAGACTTAGACAGGATGGAAGCTGTCCAGAGGAGGCAACTAAAATGGTGCAGGGTCTGCACGGAAGACATATGAAGAGAGACTTAAGGAGCTTAATATGTATAGCCTCAAGGAAAGGAGGAGAGGGGGGACATAATAGAAACTTTCAAGTACCTCAAGGGAATCAACAAAGTCCAAGAGGGTAGCATCTTTCAAAAAAAGAGGTGTGCAAGAACAAGGGGCACAATTTTAAGATGGGGGCGGCTCAGAGGTAATTTAAGGAAGTATTTTTTCACAGAGAGGGTTGTGGATGCATGGAACGGCCTTCCGGAGGAGGTTGTGGAGTCAAAAACAGTGGTGGAATTCAAGCATGCATGGGACAGTCATAAGGCAATTCTAGGGGTTGGGGGTAGGAAGAAGTAGGCTGCTGGTTAACTAGGATCTGCAGCTTATCCAGTAGGCAGGGAAATGGGCAGACTGGGTGGGCCAAGCGGTCTTTATCTGCCGTCAAATTCTATGTTTCTGTGTTTCTACAGTGAGCTCTCTAACAACCAGCTCATTTTGTGACACTTACCTTTACACCACCCTCAAAGTCGTTTGGTCTAGGATGCACTATGATATGTGTCTCGCTCCTACATTCGCCACACATTTATGAATGAACCGCATGACTCTCCACGATGTCAAACCGGGCATACCCTCTAGTCCGGTTCTGATGTAGCTGGCTTCCTTCCCGGCCCATGTGACGCACAAGACTATATAATACCAGAGTACAAGTACGCGATCCTCCATCTGCTGCACTTCCACCAAGCTTTACCATCCTACGCGCACCTTCTCCTCACTTTCTTGTCCTATAATACCCTTTTCTCCACTACTGTCGTCCCCCACAATTGTACCTACATTTGCTTTGTTCTCTGTACATTCTGTGCTGCTTTACATGTACAGACACCTCAACTACATTAATTGTTTATAAAACGTGCATTAATGAACGGTCAAATGATCACTTGCCGTTAGGCAGAAAGTGTCACCTGACCATCCATTAATGCCCCGGTGGACCAACAGTTGTCATGCTGATTGTAAAAAGCTTTTGATTTTTTGCTTTTTACAGTAGCTAGCCCTTTTCGTAAGTGCAATAAACCACTCCAGCCCATGGGTATATCAGGGCATTAAAGCACTTCCCAGCTGGTTGAAGCAACTTGGGCAAGCCCTCGTGCCTCACAATGCACCTAGGGTGTGCATTAATGCCCCGATACATCTATGGTCTGTCGTGGGCTATAGCGTACATGTCCTCTGCAACAACCTGGACAGGTATGCGATCCGGCCACACAGTTGCCTCTGTATGCAGTTGCATGACCACCATACTGGTACCCCAGTGAATGGAACCTCTGTTACCCAACCCACGTGCCACTGATTTCACGCGGCAATGCGCAGCCACCACCCAGCACCAATACCTGTGTTTCTGTGATGCTCACATGTTGGGCAGTGGCAGTGCCCTCCACACACCATTACTTGCACTGGACATCTGACATACGCTGTCGCACATCTGTTGCATGCACCTGCGTACGTCACTCTGCTGACATCCCTGGAGGTGAGTGTAAGTTCATGCCGCTGTCCTTTTTGGGAGCTGCACCGAATCACAGGTATGTGCGGTGGGTACTGGGTGTGCGTTGTCGCCGGTGGTGGTTGGGTTTGTTGGGAGGTCATGGTGGTCATGGCCTGGGCATTACGTAGGGGTCAGCAGGCATTTGTGGTGTGAGTTGAGTTGGTGTTACAACAAATGTGGGCAACTGCATGGCAGTGTGCTGGGGTGGGTGGTGGCAGACAGCTATTGTGGATGTCCACAGTGGACCCAGTGATGGTTACGTGGTCTATCCAGCAGGAATGTACGTGACCATTGTGCGTTGGTGGCTTATGGCATGGTGCTGCTTGGCGTACCCTGCACTATCCACTGTCTGCTGTGCTGTCCACTGTGATGTGTGCTAACCAGGGGGGATTGGGTGCGTTGGCTCTGCTCACACCATGTTACTGCACACTGCTTGGTGTGCGGATTGGGTGTTTGGAATGGATATGCAATGCATTTACATGGTGAGTTTCCACTACGTGGTATCGTGCATATGGCACAGTATGTGGTGATTAATGCACCAGACATAGCTGCACACTTATAGGTTGTTTATTTGGACACCGTTTTTTTTTTAAATTACTGTTTATGCCCCCTTTGTCGCCATGTCTGCCCCTCAATACACCATACAAGCTGCGCCGAGAGAACCAGAGGAACTTTCTCTGTTACTGCCCCACTCCAGTATTCTAGAAACCTGGATGACCCCCCGTGGGGCGGAGGAGGACCCCTGTTTTTCCCCTCTGAACCTCAGGAAAACGTACACCTGGAGCTGCACCCCTGGCTCTCCTCGGTGTCTTGGTGTGGGAGCCTGTCACCTGGCTCAGACGTGGGTTTTTTCCTATGTTCTGGTCCCTGGCTCATGTGGACATCAGCAGTCAAGGAAAACCAATGAGGTAGAGGCACATAGAGACGTACCTTCACTCCAGTCCTCGGCCGATGACCGCCCGTCCCTGTCATTCTGTATCTTCTGCTGCACCACCACCCGTGGTCACCCAGGTGGCAGTATGGCAGCGAGGACTGCAGCCCACTTCTCCCAGAGAAGTAGAGCAGCCCATTGGGCACTCAATCCTTCTCCCCCTGACAGGCCCTCCAGTGACCCAGGCTCGCTACCAAACCCGGTTCACTGGTGTCAGAAGTGGTAACGCTACTGCTGTACTGGCGGGCTGGCTATTGGACACCATTTCTGAGAACAAGGTGTCATACTGTTTATGCACAATTGTTGTACACTGCAATGTGTCACATATGGCAAAAGCTGGCAATTATGGATGTCTACAGTTATGATATAGGGTTCACACATAGCATGTTGTGGTGCACCAGTAGTAGCACATCACCTTTTTGTGCAACTGGACTGATGGTTTACATTAAGTGGATGTCTATTTCAACACCCTTGGATGGATGTCCTTGGAGCACTGAAGTTGTTATGGTGCTGCAGTTCTGTTTCTGTAATGTGACCCATACTGCATACTACCATTTCTGTGTTCCACTACACTATGTTTCTTCTCTCTCCTCACTCATGTACCTAGTTACACATCAATACTGTATTATATCCATGAGAAAGCATAATTGCTGTGTATTCACTGCTCACAATCTGTGGGCAAACCCATTCGCCGTTCACCACATAGCCGGCCCTCACATGCCTCAGAATGGTAGCTGATATGTCATGTAGTATTGACATACATAGTTATGTGACGACATGCATGGCACAGTCATACATGCAAAGTACAATACACAGTTATTTCTGAATGTATGTCATGTTAACCGACCTTCCATGAACATGTGTCAGTATTGACAAACAACTCTTGTTTATTGTCTTCCAGTTACTGCAAACGAAAAGAAGTAGCAGTGATGGACATAAGCATACAACTGCAGCACGTCGTGTTTCTGATGACAACTTGAAACAAGACAAGTGCCCTGGAAACACCATAACATATGTTGGCACAGGTGATGGGCAATTATCAGTGGACACTATGACTGAGACAATTACTAATGCCACTGTTGGGGTTCAGTGCACAGTGCAGACAAGGGATTTTGCCTGCTAGTGGCCCAAGTCACCAGAAACTATAATGAAAGACCATGTCTCTGCCAAGAGGCAATCATCACTACCATCCACACTTAAAGTAACCGTTGAAATGCCCACTAAGTGTTCCAGCGCTGAACTTGAAATGACGCATGCCCAAAGTAGTATGAGACCAATCTGCACATCGACACCAGTGAAGCAAGCAAGCAAAACTTTATTTATGAAAAGCTATTCCGAATCCATCATAGCATTGTACAGCTATAATAAAACATTAATAAAACAAATAAATACATATAATTTAAAAAACTATAAAACAATCAGTCAGCAGGATTTAGATATCTGGAAAAGCATAATTAACTAAATATGACTTCAGGGCAGATTTAAAGGCCTCGACAGATGGGCACTCTCTAATCCGGTGAGGTAGAGAATTCCACAGGATTGGGGCTGCAAAAGTAAATGATCTCACTTCAGATGTAGTCAGATAGACCCTGGAAATCTCTAGCAGTCCCTCGTTGGCAGAACAGAGAAGGTGAGAGGGGCAGTAAGGACACAGGAGGACTTGCAAATACCACAGTTCCTGTCTGTGTAGGGCTTTATAGGTCAGTAATCTGACCCTGAAGGTGATCCTCCATCACACCAGCAGCCAGTGCAGATCATGGAGCACAGGTGTGACATGGCAAGATCTCTATAAGCCAGTCAACAACCTGGCAGCAGCATTCTGCACCAGCTGCAGATGATGAAGGTCCATCCCTGGGAGCCTTAGGTATAGGGCATTACAGCTGTCCAGATGTGAGGTTACAAAGGCATGGACCAACGTCGGAAGATCGTCAGGTGGGACCAGATGTTTTATCCGGGCGATGTTCCTCAGATGGTAAAATGAGGTCTTGATGACCACTGACGCCTGAGCCTTCAGAGTCAGCACGTCATCAAATACAACACCCAGATTCTGCACCTGGTTAGAGTTTAGTAGCTGGTTACCTCCCAGCCATAGTCCAGAAGATTGCCTAGCCACCCACTCCTCTGACTGATGACCCGGCTCAGTCTTATCCAGATTCAACCTGAGCCAGTTTGCACTCTTCCAATCTTGAATCTCAGAAAGGCAGTTATTAAACACCGAGATAGCATCATTATGCTCAGGTACACAGGACATGTACAGCTGAGTATAGGGTTACCACCTGTCCTAATTTTCGCAGGACAGTCCTGATTTGGGCAGCTGTGTCCTGCAAAAAAACCCCATGAAAAATACTACATGTCCTGACTTTTTATTTGAAAAAATATTTTCTAACTTTCCACTAAATGCTGCAGAAAACTATACTACCTTAAAATGATTAGAAACAATAGATGCAACCAAGAAACTACAATACTTTGCCTTAATTCTGAATATATACAGAAAACAAATCTGTTGCATTGGTCGACGTTACATACAGTCCTGCGAAAAATCATATTTCAGTAAGAAATGTCCCACTTTGGGCTTCTTAAGAGATGGTAACCCTAGCTGAGTATCATCTGCATAGCAGTGAAAACGCAGTCTGTACTGTCTAATAATGCCTCCCAAAGGCAGCAAGTACACCACAAACAACATGGGTGAAAGCACTGAGCCCTGTGGCACCCCACATGGCAGGGGACGAAGTGCTGGAGCTGTGTCTCAACATACCATGAATAGCTCACCGTCATTCTTATCCATGCCTAATACTGTGGACAGTGACAACACTGTGTCTGTGTATGTCCCAGATACAAGTGTGGATAGTGAAGTGACACAGAGGCTGATTCAGATGAAAGCATGACGGGGGACGGGACACCGGATAGTGAGCTTAAGTTTTCTGTATTCAAATCATGCTTGTTTTAACTTTTTGAGCATCTTGCCTGCCAACAGTGTCATTGCTTCTATTGATAACCAATACATGTTTGCGCGGATGCATGTACACAGTGCAGTTCACTTGCGCACGTTCGCAAACATTCATGTGGAGATCTCAGCCGTTGCTTGGTAAAATTATTGCAGGCAGTGTACTGCTCTATGCAACCATACTTTTCACGGGCAATATGTACACCAGAATTTCACAGTTTTTACACTGTCTGAGAGTACCAGTCCTTCGTGAATCTCAATACAACAGAATATAGGCAGTGTACCTTTTTCCAGTTGTTAACATCACATGGGTCAGACAGCAGAAAAAAATTGGGAATTATTGGGAGACACTGCTGTAGAGGTCATTGGAGATGGGTGTTGTGACTCACCATATCACAGCGCCAAGTAATGTACATATATGATGATGGACATACGTTCAAACAGAATTGTGGAGTCTCAACTGGTCCAGGTAACAGAAGTGGCTAATTCGAACTGTATGGAGAAGGAGGGTTTCATGAGAGCTATGGAGAGACTACTGTCTGGTGGACTTAAAGTGCAAGCAGTGGCCACAGACAGGCACCCACAAATTACTTCTCTCATGTCTAAAGGTGTCCAGTATCCAAATGTTGACCATCAGTATGATGTGTGGCATTTGGCTAAATCCGTTGTAAAAATGCTAATAGCAAAGGGAAAGCAAAGACAGTGCCAGGATTTGATTGGATGGACAAGGTCAATAGTGAATCACTTCTGGTGGTCTGCAGCAACATGTGGTGGCAGTGAGGTGGTGCATCATTAGAAGTGGCTATCCATTCTTCATCACACAGCAAATGTACATTCGTGGACTGTGGGGCTTGAAGTGCATCAGTGTGAATATGGCACTAGTGATGTAAAAGATGACAGTGAAACCATCTGGCTACCAATTGGAAGCGCACCCCATGAAGCACTGAAAAGTATAGTGCGGGACCCAAGATTGTTAAAAGACATTGGCAAGGTGACCAGATTTTGCCACACCGGTCATCTGGAGGTGTTCCACTCCCTATTTAATAAATACTGCTCAAAATGGCAGCACTTTTCTTATGCTGGAATGACTGCATGCACCCAACTCGGTATGTTGGATTACTCTGAAAACTGTGACTGTCCTCAAGCTGTCATGTGCAGAGGTGCAACAGAGGGTCACTGAAACATTGTTTCACATTCTCGAAACAAACAAAGCAATGAGTAGCAAAGCCTGTTTCAGCATCAAAAACATACTATTTTGTTCATGACATGATGGCAGAAGTAGTTCAAGTCAAACAAGGAACACTAACCGATCTTCCAAAGATTGAATGGCCAACACTGCCCAAAAACATCACACCAATGGAAAGACTGGAAAAGGAGGAGTTACTTAAAAAAACAGTGCTTCAGGTTTCCCAAGAATGTGTTCAATGTTGCAAAAAGGCCAGTGGCACACTGTAAAGAATTGCACAGTTGCTTTGATGTGCCGGAGGAGCACATGCACATAAAGACAATGCTTATTACATGCTGAGTAAAAATAAGCATTGCAGGCACTTTTTGTTCACCGCAGAAATTTAATATTGGAAAGGCTGACACAAAATTGACAGTATGCTCACATTCTGGTGTTATCATGTGATTAATGTGCTCCAGGGTACAAATGCAAAATATATATGCTCAGAGAAATTAATAGTTAAATGATGTTACCTGAGCCATGGGACACAGTCCTATGAACAGAAGGTAAGGCAGCAATGGCAGGTGCAACTCCCTAGCAAGCATGAGGTCCTCATGGCACCACAGTATTCAGCTGAATACTTATATCCAGGTAAGCAATGTCCATGCCTACTTACCTGTCATCCATGCAGATGGTGTGTCAGCTGACCTATTGACCACACAAGGGAGGACGCATGTGAGTTAACTGCATGTGGAACATCATAGTTACCACATGCTTTGTAGCCGCTGCCCACCACACCCAAAGCCCCCCCCCCAAACCTGGAGCACATTCTGCAGCTCCTAAATGTATGCATGTTTCGTGCTGTAGTTTAGGGTACCATTTTTAGGTCATGTTTAAAAAGCCATACAAAGTGCAGGGCGGTCATATTTATTTACATATTCATTTGCTATTAATGTAACATGAAACACTACCACCCATACATTGTGTTTAGCTGTGTGTCACCGTGGACAACTGTGACTTGAAATGTAAACGCACATCAAGTCACTTTGGAAATCTTGGGCAGGATTCACAAACCTTTTCCCTGATGCAAAACCAGTTTGCCCATGGCAAGCTCACCTTTGTGAATAGCTCACTTTCGCAAATCTCACGTTGCCTGTGCTCAAATGCAAAGCAGTGATGCTTGATATAATGCAAATGAGTTGGAGGGGACCTGCATATCCCCACAATCCCATTGGCAAATGTTTGCAGCACACAGTGGCCTTTCCCAAAGGCCACTGCGAGTAGCTAATTATTGCACAGAAAAACCTTGTGGTACTCAATGCAACCATAGGGAGTTGCATAGGTACTGCGGCCCTACACCACCACTTCAGTCCCCCATAACCGTAATATAAGAATAAGTGATGTTTTGTATTATGGTGTACCATACCCATGCCCCACTTCCAGATACTATTACAATAAAATAGAAAGCACAGTTCACCTTTTCATACTGTAGTGGTCACTCCACCATCCCCATTCCCTGATCACTTTATTACCGAAATTAACCATGGTTCCATAGTAGGGTGGTCTCACAACTGCTCACACAGTCCGTTATGTACACACCACACCACTCAGCACACACCTTGGTCGGGATGCCGTTTGTTATGCAGCACAGTGCTACACATACCTCCATGGCTGCCCGCATACTGAACTGTCATGGGATGACAGCTTACAGCAATCACTACAAGCCCATTAGTTGAGAATATCGACCAACGTGCTGGCAGTGCATACTGTAAGCTGTCATTCACAACACTGTGCAGTTTGTGAATGACAGCTTACAGTACATCTGCAAAAAAACTGGTCAACATTGTCAATGAATGGGCTTCTAGTGAGTACTGTAAGCTGTCATTCAGTGACAGTTCAGTGTGGTGTCAGCTTGGAGGTATGTGTAGGGCTGTGTTGCTCAATGAATGGCGTGGGGAGCAGTGTGGTATGTACATAAAGTAGTGGGTGGGGGGTTGTGGGACCACTACAGTATGTAAACGGGACTGCGGCTCACAGTGGCTTTGTCTAGTGGAAGGGTGGGAAACCACACACTTATGACATGCAGATGAACCCATAATGTGCATGCTGCTGGCCTGTAGCGCCTTTGCATGCACTATGTGCTCATTTGCATACCTATGTTTGTGTCTGGCAGTTTTGTAAATGAGCTGTATCTGCTGCTGTGCTCTTACTTGTTGGCTGTGGGGGTAGTGCTGGTATGAGTACCGCTGCTGTTACTGGGTAAGCTGTGCCCCCACCTGTCCCCTATTCACAGTCCACTAGCCCACTGGGCTAGTGGACTGTGAATAGCACAGTTGCCCACCACCCAAAAGATGTGCTGCGCCAAGTTTTGCGCTTCATTTGCGCTACCTTTCTGAATCTAGCCTCTGGCATTTTGCCACCTTAAGTCAATGTCACCATAAAACATCAATCACATTACTCTTCTGTTACTTGGAAGCATACTTTTGGCTTTGGGTGTTTGTGGTGGTTAAATACAAATATTAACACATTGCATGTAAATAGTACAGTGCAAATGTGTATACCTGGAGCTCATGATAAACACCCTATAATGTTTTGTTGAAGTTAATTTACAAGTAACGGTAAAAACAACTGTTCTAACAGTGACATAGTATGTCCATGTAAAAGCAGGACGAATTCGGTAAGTATTGTATGACTGCATACTGAGCTATGTAATGTGACTGTCCCATGAACACGTTTCTTATTAATGCATATGAAACAGTTTCATTTAAAACATGTTTTGCTTCACTGTGCTCAGTTTAGCAGTAATAATTGTTAATTCACATAGCAATGAAACTCTTCATAATCAACTTTATAGTCAGCAATTACTTGGCAGTACACTAATACTGCCGTAATGTAATGAACAATAAACAGAATCCATAGCAATAGCCACCAGACATATAGGCCACAGTATAACAGGATGGTCAACATGTCACGTTTGAACTACTGTGCTTCATTTAAGAAGGACTGTGTCCATGCTTCCTCATACTCTTCATCAGCATCGAGGAACCCTTTGTAATGCCCGTCTGTCTCTGGCCATTTGCTTTTAATTGCGCTCACAGCGCAAGCGGGGATCACTCACCTCACCTTCTTCCCCAATATGGAATGCACCCAATGAGTACATTGCATGCTCGCTGCGAGATGCATTCACCTGTTGTGCAAATAGACGTACGTTAACTAATATGTGCAAGACAGCATGATACATTCGACAATCTGTTGATGTGCCTTAACAGGACTGGCATGATAAATTTCATTTGGTGGACATTGGTCCACATTTTAATAAGTAATACAGTGTCATTTATGGTGATAACAGACAATATGTGCGAGTGCCATCAGCACATGAGTCCAGTGGTCTTCCGTCCGGCATCCCTTTGACCTCAAGAAGGGACAGCAGCCTGTGCTATATGATTGTCTCCATCAGCTTACCCACAATGGTTGTTAGCTTAATGGGGCTGTAATTGACAGGTTCATCCTGGAGGACCCAGTTACAGAGGAGTACCACGCAAGGCAGCATCCAGTCCTGCAGTACTGTAACTGAGTCCAGGGAGGCATTGAACAGGTCTGCAAAGGGAGATGACCTGACTTCTGCAAGCTCCTCCAGCACCCTGGGGTGTATACCATCTGGCCATGACACCTTGTCTTCCCTCAGTGCCCTCTGGCCCCTCAGAAACTCACTATTAGCCAGCACGAGGTCTAGGCTGTTCCCTACCCTGGTTTAAATGTTGAACATTTGCCTCAGGAAGCAATACTTGAAGGCGTTCAGAAGTACTGGCTCCATTTTATTCATGATGACGGGGTACTACAATCATGTCACATCTAGTTGAAGTCACCCACAATCACCGTGTTAACCTTCTTTTCTTATACTACTTTTATTATAAACATACAAAATTTGCCAGTAGAAAAAGCTCATTTGGTCTATCAAGTCTGCTCAATTTTGCAGCTAGCAGCCCTATTCTGCAGCTGCCCCCCCCTCCTTCTCACCCCCCTCCCTTTATCCTCCTTCTTGCCCTGTCACAGCCCCTTTTGAAGCAGCCCACTGTTTTACAGGCTACCACCTTTGCAGGTAATGCATTCCACTCTGCCACCACCCTCCCTGTAAAAAAGTGTCTCCTTATTTCCCTCCTGAACCGTCCCCCTCCAGTCTCATCTCATGGCCTTGAGTGTCCCTCCCCACCCTTACCCTGAATAGCCCCTCCGTACCAGTCTTGTTTATCCCTCTCATATACTAGAATATCTCGATCATATCCCCTCTGTCCCTCCTCTTCTCCAGTGAGTTGTTTGACTCCTTTAGCCTACTCTCATATGGCAAGTCTCCCAGTCCCTGAATCATCTTAGTTGCTCTGCGCTACACCCCTTCCAGTAATTTAATGTCCTTTTTCAGGTGCGGTCTCCAGTACTGCATGTGGTACTCGAGATGAGGTCTAACTAATGAGCTATACAGCAGCAGAATCTCCTCCCCCCCTCCTCGATGTTATTCCCCTTGCGATGCAACCCAGCATTTTGTTGGCCCTTGCTGCTGTCTTCCCACACTGTGCCAAGTTGTTCATTGATTCGATGATGACCACCCCCAGATCCTTCTCCTCCTCCTCCTCAGTCTCCGTCAGCTGCACTCCCCCCAGTTGGTAGCTTCTCCTTGGATTTTTTTTGCCCCAAAGTGCAGTACCATACACTTTTTGGCATTGAACCCCAGCTGCCAAGTGTCCAACCAGGTCTCCAGCTTTTTCAGATCTTCCTGCAAACTCTGCCACCCCTCTATGTCATCCACCGCCACCACCCCTATCTTGGTGTTTTTGGTAAACAAGCTGATCCTGTTCTTGATGCCCATGGAAATGTCTGCAATAAATATCCCAAATAACACTGGTCCCAGCACCGAGCCCTGTGGAACCCTGCTTGTTACTGCCCTTGGGGATGAGAGTTCCCCTTCCACCACCACCCTCTGCTGCCTTCCCTGCAGCTAGTTTGTCACCAATCCCCACCATTTTTGCTTCCGCCTATGTGCCTTCAAGTTTTATTCCAAGTCTCCCATGCGGCACCGAATCAAATGCCTTGCTGAAGTCCAGGTACAGGACGTCCACTGCATGGCTCTTGTCCATCTGCCTACTTACCCAGTCATAATAATCCACCAGGTTGGTTTGGCAGGATCTGCCTGCAACAAAGCCATGCTGTCTGCTGTCCTGCAGCCCATTGAACTCCAGCAGGGACAACAGCCTCTCCTTTGGATCATTTCTATTAGCTTCCCCACGATGAACGTGAGGCTCACCGCTCTATAGTTCACTGGTTCATCTTTGGGGCCGCTCTTATGCAGGGGAACCACGTGAGCCAACCTCCAATCCTTGGGTATGCATCCCGAATTCAGTGAGGCATTGAGTAGGCCTGTCAAGGGCCCCACCAGGATCTCTGCTAGCTCCTTCAATACCCTAAAGTGAATGCCATCTGGCCCTGGTGCCTTGTCCACTCTCAGCGCTCTCAAGCCCTCCAGCACTCTACCTTCTGTGATCACCCCATCTGTTGCTCCCTCCCGGGCCTTTACTGCCCCCATCCCCCTTGGGTAGCACTCCCCCTCTCTCTTCTTTTGTAAATACTGAGTAGAAGTAGTCATTGAGTGCTTCTGTCTTTTCTTGAATATTTATAATATAGAAATCACATACTAATATAAGATTATTGAATTTCAAGTTGATTATCTTACACTAAAGAAGTAACAACAGCATATTAAAACCAGAACATCAAACTTGTGAGACCCTTAGGTAGCAAAACCAAAAAAGAACCTCTAGAAAATAAAATAAAAAGACCCAGGATAGGGGATATCTATCCCCATGGTTAATAAAACATAAACACAGACATCACAAAGGGGTCTAAAAAATTTATAGATTTCTTTGGGTGCATTAGGGAGGGAAGGGGGTTTCCTAACCCCATGTTAACCTTCATGCATATTCTTCATATCTGTCCTTATAATTCCTCCACCACTTACAATTTTGCACTTTTTGGCTTCTGTTTTCCCATTGACCATGGTCCACCAGTCACACTACCACTTCCGCAACCCCTCTCCCATCCTTAATGACAAAACATTATGCATGTACTTAGTTATAAAATGGTCAAAGGATTTCAAGCAATCAGATTGTTTGTTAGCCATGTGTTAGAAGTGTGTAATGTGTGTCATCCTGCCAGTGCAGCGGTAGCGCTACAGCTTGTGATGCCGTCGACCTGGGTTCAAGAACGAGCACAGAGAGTCAGAGGGCTGGCCAGAGGAGGCTGAGCATCCCAGGTACCTTGCCTTCTCTGGGGAGGAGGGGGTTGGGGCTCGGTGTTGACATTCCTGAGGCGGAGGCCACCAACGCTACATGTGGAAGGGCGTGACGGACGTTGGCAGTGATGCCTTGGCATCAGGGCGCATGACACGTACACACACAAAAAGTAGAAAAACGGCTCTTCAGGTGAAGGGTAGATGGAGCACCAGGTGCAGACCCCACAGCTCCCACCTGCCTGTCCCAATCGCCAGACGCGATAAAGAAAAGAAGTTTGGTGTGTATGGGCTCTACCTCGTCCCTGCCGGGGGTGTAAAAACACAGCTACTTGGGGGTACCAGCAGGGCACCAGATAAGTGCAGAAAGCAGGGGCAGACATCATAGGCTTCCGCCAAAGGTGTGGGGCTTGGAGATCCTGGGAGGGGGGAAAAATGCAAATTAAAAGAAAAAGTGTGTAACGCACGACTAAAACTAGAAGCCACATTTAGAATACACAGACTCATGTTATAAGCGCCAATAAGCCATTACAGGGATGTGAATTACACAGTTATAACATGGCTAGGGGACTGTATGCACTTGGCCTGCATCATCGTGCCTCACTATGCCCTCTAACCATGCGTTACAACTCTGTAACGTACACCATGTCATGTCTTATTGATTATGTATAAAACAGTGGTGATGTCGCACATCAAGTACTGTGTTAAGGATAGCGCAGTTCAACAAGGAAGCAGTTAAAAGTACATTTAAACCAAAACATGTGTCCAAATAAGCACAAACAAATGAGTACCATAGGAACATATGATGGCAGAAAAGGACCGCCAGGCCCACCCAGTCTGCCCTGTTTGTCTAGATATCCACTAGGCCTTTACTGTAGTCCTCCCCCCATCCCAACATCCCCTTGTGTTTATCCCATGCCCTCTTGAACCTCCCCTCTGTCCTCTCCCCCGGCAGCCCATTCCAGTTGTCCACCACCCTCTCAGTGAAGAAGTATTTCCTAAAGATACCCCATATATTCCCCCCTTGATTTGGAATTGATATCCCCTTACCCTAGGTCTCTCCTTTAGCTGGAAAAGATTCTCCACAGGCACTCTATTGATACCCTTTATGTATTTAAATTTCTCGATCATGCCGCCCCTCTCCTTCCCCTGCTCCAGTGAGTACATGCCTAAGGTCATTCAGTCTCCCCTCGTATGGTAAGTGTTCCAGCCCCTCACCATCTTTGTCGCCCTCCTTTGAACTTGTTCTACCCTCTCTACGTCCTTCCTGAGGTATGAGCTCCAGAACTGGACCCCATATTCCAGATGTGGTCTGACCAGCTGGGTGTACAAGGGAACTATGACCTCTCTCCTCCTGCTGGAGATCCCTCTCTCAATGCAAACTACTATCCTGCTGGCTCTTGCCACTGCCACTGCCACTCCACACTGCTTTGCCACCTTCAGGTCCAGTGAGATGATGATGCCTAGGTCCCCTTCTTCTGTTACCTGCAGGGATCTACCTCCCATCCAGTACTCCGCTTTCCTGTTTTTTCTGCCTAAGTGCATGACCTTACACTTTGCCGTATTGAACAACAGTTGCCACTCCTTGGACCATTCCTCCAACCACTCCAGATCTCTGTGCATCATCTCCACCCCCTTCTGTGTGTCCACTCTATTGCAGACCTTTGCGTCATCTGTAGTTAGGCTCATCCTCCCTTCCAGACCCTCTGCTATATCCCCTATAAAGACATTAAACAGTAGAGGCCCTAACACTGACCCTTGGGGAACCCCACTAATGACCGCGGACTCCTCCGAGGGTGCCCCATTGACCAATGCCCTCTGTGTTCTGCCCTCTAATCAGTTCTGCATCCACCTTATTACCACCTCCCTAGCCCCAGGCAACCCATCTTGTGCAATAGCCTTCTATGTGGCACCGAGTCAAATGCATTTTTGAATTCAGCGTAGGCCATGTCCACTGAGCCTCCCTGATCCACCATCTCAGTGACCCAGTCAAAGAACTCTATCAAGTGAATTTGACAGGCTCTGCCCTCTGTGAACCTGTGCTGCCTTGAACCCTGAAGGCCGTTTGTCTCCATGTAGTTGTTGATTCTGTTCTCGAGCAGTTTTTCCATGAGCTTGCCAACCACAGATGTCAAGATCACTGGCCTGTAGTTGGCCACCTCTCCCCAACCCCCCTTGTGCAGGGGTACTACATCCGCACATTTCCAATCATTAGGTACCACTCCTGATCTTAAGGAGTTGTTAAATAGGGTGGTTAAGGAAGCAGCCTGTACATCCCTCAGTTCCCTCAAAACTCTTGGATGCACCCCATCTGGACCCATGGCTTTGTCAACCTTCAAGTCCTTAAGCTCCCTCAGGATCTCCTCTTCCCGAAAAGGGACTCAGGTCCACCCCTTCCCATGCAATGTCTGCCATCCTAAAGCTACTCTCCTTCCATTCCTCTCATGAATGTTAAGCAGAAGTAGCTATTCAGAAGCTCAACCTTCACCTGGTCCCCTACCACCCTCTCCCCTACCCTATTTTTCAGACTGGGCATCCCTTTCTCTGTTTTCCTCCTTACGTCTATATACCTGAAAAAGGTTTTGTTCCCCTTTTTGATCACCTTGGCAATGTTCTCCTCCCTCCTTGCCTTTGCTCGCCTGACCTCTCTTCCTGCCTCCCTCTGTCTTACCTAATATTCTTCCCAAGCCTCCTCCCCCCCCTGCATTATTTTAAACCTCCTGAAGATTCTTCTCTTTGCTCTGATGCTTTCCACTGTCACTTCCTTGCTGAATCATAGTGGCTTCTTTTTCCTCTTATTTTTGCTCACCCTCCTCGCATAGAGATCTCTGGCTCCCACAATTGCCTCTTTTATTGAGTCCCACATATCCTCCAACCCCCAAGCTTCCCCACTCCTTTTAGTGCCTGTCGAGCATATTGCCCCATCTTACTAAAATCTGCTCGTCTGAAGTCGAGCACCTTCACCTTGGTCCAATTTATGGTGGCTGATGTGCGTACCATGAACGACATGGTACCATGGTTGCTTGTACCAAGGTTGTCCCCCACAGATGCTTTCCCTACTCTGTCCCCATTTGTTAGCACCAAATCTAACACCACCCTGTCCCTTGTTGGCTACCCTGATCATCTGTCTAAGGCAACATGAAGGGAGTCCAGAATTGTCCTGCTTTTGGGTGATACTGCCGACAGCGTGTCCCATTCCACATCCGGCAGGTTGAGGTCCCCCATCATCAGCACCTCTCCCCTCATTGCCATCCTTAGAATCTCTTCCATCATCTGGTTGTCCACCCTTTCTTGCTGCCCTGGTGGCCTGTAGATCACTCTGGTGTGTACCACCTCTCCCCTCCCCATGGTCAAGAGACCCATCACGCCTCTGTGTACCCCCACCTGCCCTGTATTTCTGTTGCCTGAATCCCCTCCCTCATGTAAAGCACCACTCTCCCCCCCTTCCAATCCTGTCTCTTCTAAACAGCGTATACCCTGGTATGTTCATGTCCCAATCCTGCCATCTGTGGCACCAAGACTTCGTGATTCCCACCAGGTCTAAGTCTGCTTCGGCCATGACTGCTGCCAGGTCCGGGACCTTGTTGCCCAGGCTCCTGGCATTTGTGCACATGGCCTTCCACACTCCAGCCACCCTGGTGCCCTCCCCTCTCCTAACACTTCTCACCGTCCTGACCCCCCCCCCCTTAGCCTCAACTGGGCGTCTTGTTTTCTGGGGGGGGGAGGACGGGTGTCCCCCATGTCAGCTGCTCTATTTTGGGGATTAGCTTGCATCACCCCCCCAACTCAGTTGAAATCATAGTGTTTTTTAACAAACTCCGCCAGTTTCCACTTCAGCACATCTTTCCCCTCCCTGTTTAAGTGTAGCCTCTCTGGAGTGAATAGGCTTTCATCTTGACAAGTGTTCCCCAATTTCCCACCGGCCCAAAACCTCTCTGAGCACACCATCCAGAAAGCCAGCTACTAAACTCCATTATCCTCTGCTTCCTCTCTGAGCTAGCTCTCAGAACAGGCAGCACCTCAGAGAACACTACTGTTCTAAATCTCAGGCTGCTGCAGAACCTTGCTAATGCTTCAAAACTTGCCTGCCCCACCATCAAACTGTGCCCTGCAAGACCATTTGTTCTCAAGTGGAACACTAGGTGGGTTCTCTCATCTTGCAGCTGTCCCCAGGAGGGGGTTACTACTAACTTGATGGAACAGCAACCTAGCAACTGATGGCAACATAACAACATGTACTAGGTTGCTGTTCCATTGAGTTACAAGTAATCCAGCACGTGTGGCGTCACTACTGTAGCAAATGATCATCCCCATAAAAACCCTCTCCCCCCTCACCACCACCACAAAAAAGGTGTTAAATCTAACAATATACGTAGTGTTGAATGAAGTGTTTGCAACTGACTTTTTGGATTTCAGAAGTAGCGGGGGTCTGTTGGTGTTCACCTCAGGGCCATGCAGTGAAGTACCCTAGCTACAATCATTGACATAGGCCACCCACCTACTGGGTCACTACTGCAAACTGCATCTGATTCAGATTGCTTCCTTTATATAAGGTGCACGATGACCATCCCTTGTGTACCCAAAAGCCATGCGTTACAACTGTGTAACACACACACACACACACACCACCTCATGTCTTATTGCTAACTTATAAAATGGGCAAAGGATTTCAAGCAATCTGATTGGTTGTTAGCCATGCATTACAAGTGTGTAACGCGTGGCTAAATCTCGAAACACCAATTAGAATACACAGATCCATTTTATAAGCGCAATAAGTCATTCCTGGGATGTGCGTTACACAGTTGTAACACACGGCTAGGGCTGCTAGATGCAGTAGGCCTGCAGCATCATTCATCAGTATGCCCACTAGCCGTGCATCACAGCTGTGTAATGCACATCCCATCATGTCTTATTGCTAACTTAAAAAGTATTGTAGTCGGCTGTTATTCACTAAATGGCCCTGCTGTGAAGTCACCCAGCTACCATCATCTACTCTAGGCAGACCACCAATCAGCTCTTTCCCTAATGAAAACTGCATGTGCATCACTTGGCTTCCTTTACATGTGATGCATGCTGATCATCACTGTTATCACAATGCAGTGATACATCGGGATTTGTCCACTTTTATTTTTTTTCTATTCTCTTTATGCTCCCCAAGGACTGGACATCTCTCAGAGGTGGTCACTCGGACTGGCGCCTCTACTCCCCTGCCTGAAGCCTCCTCCCCTCCAGCACCCCTCAACCTGACATTTCAGCCCCCCAGGGGATGGCCCGCCTCTCCTACCTGGCAGCCTTCCTGAGATTAGAGGGTTTGTCCGGTGAGGGACTCAGCCAGCCGTTGGGGAGTCGGCCCAGCACTGAGGATGTGGGAACAGCCCACCGGACTCCTTGTCATCTCCCAATCCAAGTTTTTTTTTCCACTTGTTTGTTGCCCCTGGAGCTCAGACATGCAATGACGTCAGTGGCACATACTTGCCGATGTCTGCTCTAGCTCCATTCCACATCTTCTCGTACCGCATGTTCCTTTTGCGCTGCCCCCAACTACTGTCAGGGGCCACCCAGGAGTGGCGCACACCCTGGAACCCTCTCCAGAAAGGGAGAGCAGTCCTCAGGATGCTCAATCCCTTCCCTCCCCTGCCGACCTCCGATGACCAGAGTCTGTTCCCAAACCTGGATCGCCGGTGTGGTGCGAGGTGCAGTGTCCAGCGTCACCGGGCCGGGACTCGTCCACTTATACAATACTGATTGATGGCTGATGTGTTGGTCTAGATGTGACACAACTTCAGGTGACCGCAAATTATGCAGCTTTCATTTGACCATTAAAGTTATTGGATATTTACTCAATTACTTTTTGTTGTCTCTCTGCCCATCTGAAGTGCTTGGCATGGGATGTCAGAAGGTATGAGGGGGATCATGCCAGATGAACTTAACTGAGTTCTTTGATTGGGTGACACAGGTGGTCGACCAGGAAGGTACGGTGGATGTAGCCTATCTGGACTTTAGTAAGGCCTTCGGCACCATCCCTCAACGAAGGTTGGTGAGCAAGCTGGAAAATGTAGAGGTAGGTGGGAAAATAACCAGGTGGGTGGAGAACTGGTTGGTGGACAGAAGCCAGAGAGTGGTGGTAAATGGGGTATACTCCAAGATGGGGAGGGTGGCGAGTGGGGTGCCCCAGGGGTCAGTGATGGGACCCCTCCTTTTTGAGTTTGTGGTGTGCGCAAGTGCAGATGAACTTGTTGAAATGAGAGTTGCTATACAGGAGTGTGATTGGGGGGGGCGTCCACTGGAGAGCTCAGTTCCAAGGGGCAGGTCAGTGGCAGGTGAATCAGAAGGCTGGCTGGCGATGACTCACTTTCTGTTTCTGGGGCAGAGCTGACCATCTTTTCAAAGGACAGAGCCAAACCAATAGTGGCGTGGCTCGGTCCTTTGATGTGTAAAGAACTGCATTACATTGACATCCTGGTTGTGCGTTCACACTGCTGTAGCACTTACAGTGTGAATGCGCTGAGCCTGCCCACTGCTCTTGTCCTCCCTCCCCTGCCGGCCAGCAAATCACACCCTCCCACTTCCTCCCACTGCTGCTATCCTTCCCACACTCTCGTTCTGTTCGAGGCCTCCCCCAGCAAATCAATCCCTCCCTGTCCTTCCTACTGCTGCTGTCTTCCTCGCACCCTCCGTTCCCCATCCTCCCGAACACTGGGGAGCACAGTGTCCAGAAGTGTTCACATCCTTTCCTATAAAAAAAAAAGAAAACTCTCCCCAATGTCTTTAGTTCTTCAAACCTGAAAAATAAAACGGTCCATCGTTATCTCCCTATCCCCTTCCCCCATCCCGACCTTCCCACTACGCATCCACCTCCCCACACACCCCCCCCCTTACCCATACTTACCTCAGGAGGTCGGGAGCAGCGATCTTCTTGGGACACGTCTGTACTCTTCAAAGCCGACCAGCAACGTGAAGATTTCAAGGTAAGCCGTATAATGGGAATCAGTGGTGGCTGTGGGGGGGGTTCAATTTAGCGTGATATCTCAGCTATTTTTAGGAATCTTGGCTACAAATTTTCAACATGGGGTTCTTGGGACCCCACCTCCTGAACACTGTCACTGTCATTTTGTTACTTGGTCCCGAAAGGTGATTTCATGGTCACTGTGCAGAATCACCTTTAGGGACCGATTAATGAAATGACAGTGCCACTCGGTCAGGGGTCCCAAGCTTCATTGCAAATCTGGTGAAAATTTCAACAAATTACTGTATTATGAGCGTGCATTGCGCAGTTTCTATGCACACTCCAAACTTTGTCAGTTTTTAATATTTTCACTCCAGAGTTTCAACATTGCCATTATTTCACACCTCCTTATGAACAGTATAGCTGTCATTTTTCATGTGCTGCCTGAAACATGTTGTTGCAGCTGTGGTGCAGAATGGCGTGGTGGCTCTGTGAAATCACCTTTCAGGATGAGTGAATGAAATGACACTGGCACTTTTTATGAGGTGGGGTCATAAGAATGCTGCATTAAAAATTTGGTGTGAAGCTATTAACAAAGTTATGAGCATGCACTTAAAAACACAGGCTTGTACCTTTTGTACTTTTAAAATTTTCATCATAGCCATCTCTTCACTGCACCTCATGAATGTGACAGTTCCCATTTTCCAGATCCTGGGCAAAATGTTTTTTTGCATCCTGAAAAGTGATTTCACAGGCACTGCGTACCTTTTGGACAGGAGTTAAAATTGTACTCTTCCTTTCTTCATGAGGTGGCATAATAAGATGGCTATGCTGAAAATGTGGTGTAAAAATATTAAAAAACAATGAAGTTATGAATCTGTGTTGAAATTTGCCAACATTGGCACGCAACCCTCCCAAATGGCACCAGTGCACCACAGCAATTGACGATTGACAAATGCTTGTTAATATTTACATCAGCGATAGAGTGGAAGGGCTGAGGGCAAGGGTGTGCCTGTTTGCTTTTCTCCCACCCATGCAGAGTAGGCCACAGCCTAAGCTCCGTATGGGCTGGGAGTTTTCAGTGCCTGCAGGCACTCTCGCTATCAGGGTGGTAGCGCTAGCAACAGCCTGCAGCTACAGCTCCGATGTATTTTCCTACTGCTGACACTACTAAGCCCTCCAACAATGCCCACACAATACTCATGGGCTCAAGGAGCCCCACTAGACCCCCAGGGAGGGTATTAATGTATTTCACAGAATGCTAGCCCCATCCCCTAGGGAGCTAGCCCACTAGACCACAATGGCATTATTTTACACAGTGGCTCCACCTCCAGGGCATTTCCTAGCCCACACAACCACCAATGGCACTCCTAATCCTGGAGCAATGCCCTCCCCTCTGGTATCGCATCTCAACTAAGAATAGGGCCCTTCAAATCTGCCCTTAGGCAACACCTAATCACCACCTGCAGCTGTAACCGCACATAGCTGTTTGCTTGCCCACCTCACTGCCCCCCCTCCCACTGTCTCATGCCCTGGCAGAACATGTAGCTGCTCAAGTGTCACCGTGTTTGTTTTAAGTTACTACCTGTTTTTATTTATAACAGAACCCAAATTGCTGTCTCTGGTGTACTACATGATTTAGCTATATCACTGTATAGGACCTGTATAGAGTTTCACTCTCTTATGAATTGTATTCCTGGTATTTATGTACATACATGTATAGTGTTTTCCTGTATACAGTTTTGGCTCTCGTATGAATTTTGCCTCTTGTATTTATGTAAATACATGTATAGTGTTCCCTACGTTGATCTGTACTCTGTAACTGTGTTTGTATTTGTGTGTACTATCTGTTTCCTGACGAGGAGCCTTTGTAAATGAGTCCCTGACTCAAAGGTTTGCAATTCTGATTTCTACTAAATAAATAAATAAAAGAAATATATTATTTAGACAAAAAGGGATATTAGCCCCCCTTTAGCCATCACTAGCTACCTGGGCTACTAAATGAATTACTGGCCACTCCGCCACCATTTTGGGCAAAGGGGTTTTTAGTTGATCCCCCCTTCCCCAAACCACACTCCCTTTACTCTGCTTTTGCTCATCTTGCATCTTTTTCCTTCTTAACTAACTTATTTTTTCTTCCACCTCTACAGATCTGACAGGACATGGACTCCAACCCCCATCAGATAAGTATAATTTTATGTCTCTCCTGTCCTTTCTGCCCTATTTAACCCCCCTAAGAACTACGGAGCCTTTGTGACCCCCTTGTCTCTTCTTTTACAGGTGCGGCAGACAACATCTCCCAAGACTACCCCGTGGCACCCTGCACTCAGGTAAGTCCCTCTCTTTTACCTATATTTTGGTGGGTTTACTGCAATGGGGCAGCTGCACCCATTACAAACTTCCCTTTTGTAAAATTGCCTGCTCTTTTAAGTTTATTGAATTTATTTTGTTGTTTGTTTACCGGTGGTGCGAAGCATACGCATGACTATTTTCTAAGTAACGCACCGGGAGGGTACAGAAACAAAACATCAGATACAATTACATACAGTTTTAGAAATTGTCAACGAAATTTGTACAAACAAGCAAGGAAAAATAGTACAGGTACAATGTAAATATAGTGTCACAGAAATATGCAGGAAAGAAAGACAATAGCATTGCAAAATTAAAATAAAACATTGCAAAAATAGAGCACATGTTGAAATAAGTAGGAAAAACAACAATGTAAGTAATACTATAGTTATCAAGGGGAAAAAATTTAGGTGAACGATAGGAGTAGGGTAGATTGAAATGGGAGGGTAGAACACAGTAAGGAAATACAGTCAAGGAAGATGGTATGGGAGAAATATAGAGGAGGTAAGCCAAGCAGGCTGTAGGTAACTGCAGATTGTTGAGGAGGACAAAGCTAATATAGGCATGGGGGTGCGGAGTTTAGGGTCAAAAGGGCTAGGGTAGTTTGAAGCAGGAGCATTTGCAGGACAAGATGAGATGGATTCGTAGTTCTTTCTTGAAAGAGGCATGGGACGAAGCCTGGTGAATAGTTAGTGGGAAGGAGTTCCAGTATTGAAGGGCATGGCAGGCAAAAGCACTAATGCCTTTTGAGGTAGTATGTCTAGGGATGCAAACATGGGCATTATCTGCAGAGCATAGGTCATAGAAGGATGCCTGATTTTGAAAGAGATCCATTAGGGGCTTCGGAATTTGAGATCTAATAATGTTGTCAATAATGGAGCCAAAAGCATAGGACCTAGACGAGTGAGGAGGAAGCCATTCAAGGTCTGAGTAAAGGAGGCAGTGGAGTTTCAGCCGATGAGAAGAGGATGCATAGCAGCAGATGCTATTGTAGGTGACATCCCATTTTCGAAGACTTGATTTACACGCGGAGGTAAAGTTGGCAACCCTGTAGGGAAGCGAGGGCAGGAGTATCCCACGGGTGATGGCAAGCCTAGCAGAGGGGGTGAGGGCATAGCTGGTTCGATAAGCAATACCAAGTTAGTGTTGACTGACTTGCAGGTCTGTAGAATATGGATATCGAAATTAAGTGAGGGGTCCAGAGTGACACCCAGATATTTAAGAGTTCACCACCCCAATGGATGTGCCACTTAAGGTGGAGACTTTAAAATTGTGTTGGGCATGTTTGAGTTTACAGTTTGATCCAAATAGCATAGCTTGGGTCTTTGGCTCATTTAAGACTAGTTTGTGACAATCAAGCCACTGTTGGATACGTTAAAAGTCGTGGGAGAGCCGGAGATTAATGTCATCAATGCTTTTAGCACTACTGTACAGGACAATGTCAATGTCAAGTTGGACACAGGTTGAGTGTTGTTCCTTTTAAATGGCAAATGCATCTGTATTACTTAATTCTATGCCTCTTGTGTGCTCCTTGTCGGCACCTTTTCCTCATGATTTGGTGGCAGTGGCACAATATTTTTGTTTAAATAAAGTATTTACCCAGGATAGCCCAACATCTTACTGTGAGAGGGTTCCTGCAGTAGGTCATAACAGACAGAACTGCGCCCTCTGGTGTCAGGACCGCACAGCAAACTTCCAGCAATGCATGGTGGGGGACCGCCCACCAGACGTCACACGGTGGACGTCAGCATAACCCTATATAGTGGACGGTCCCCACGCCAGCCCTCCAGTTCTTTCCCGCCGTCGACCTGCGCAGAGTACCTCATGGTTACACTTGTCCAGCCGATCGCCATTTTTGGCTCGATATCTCGCTTGGATAGTTTATCTTTTATTTTCGTTTGTGTCTTCTCCACTGATGACTAAGACAAAGGAGAAGTCCGGCTCCCAGATTCCTCATAAGTACGGCCACCTTTGATGCCTCTTTTGCTTGGGCCCAGGTCATGATACAGTGGCCTGCTCCGACTGCCAGCCCTTCAACCAGGCCACTCAGAAAAGGAGACAGCAGGCCCTGGAAGCCCATGTTTTGAAGTCTAGAATGGCTTCACTTGAAAAAGAGATGCAGAAGCTTAGGGACACTGCATCTTCCCCTTCTTCAGAGTCTAAAAAGAATAAAAAAGAAAAAGAGAAGCATCGGGAGAAGGAGCACTCAGAGGATTGGGACCGAGGAGATTCCGGTAGGCCCTCAACCAGCAAGGCTGCTCCCCTGCCACCTGCCCTAGTGGTTCTTCAGGCCATGCCCAGAGCTCCACCAGGTACTTCTATTGCTGCCTTTCTCCCGATACCCACCGGTAAGTAATTCGCCAGTTCCTCCGGTGTACGCCCAGTTTTTGCCGATAAGTTGGCCCCTGGCTCCTCTGGGGCCCACCCAGCTGCCGTTAAGTCGAGTCCCCAGGGCTCTGTTGGGACTTGCCTGGCCTCTACCGGTAAGTCAGTCAAGGGTTCTTCCTTCCACCGCCCGGTAACCTCATCGTCCGATAAGCCGGTCGTCTCTGACATCTGCCCAGACCCTGCTCTCCCACTGGGGGCTCACGCCTTCTCACCCGACATCCAGATGACCACTGCTGTGGCTGTTAGCCATTCTCCCGCCAGACTTTGCCTGGGTGGGAACCTTCCCTCCCACCTTCCCAGGTGGTCCCTCCAACTCCCGTGGTCACCACCAGTTCATTGAAGGGGACAGGATCCCTGGAGGTGGTTCCTCCTTCATCCACCCCAGCGTCGATCCCTCTAACGCCTGCAGAAGGCCCCAGACCAGAGGTTCTGACAACGACTTCTAATGTCCCCATCTCACTCTCTGGATCATCAGACCCTTTGTTGGGTCTCCTTATGTCTGCTCTGTCTCTTCTGCCATCAGAGGCTGTGACATGTGTTTGGTCTGCCCCCTCCCTTCAGTGCCTTCACATCCAATCCTGACAACTGCATCGACCTGTATTGGTCAGCTTCTCCGGGGCCCTCACATTTGATCCTGACGATGTCTTTATTTTCACCAGGTCTGACATTGCCTACCTACATGACGGCTGGTCTGATGACTATTCCCCTGACATCAGCTCTTCTGACGCCAGAAATCCTTATGCAGGGATTTATGCCTGGACCCTCTCAGCCTTACGTTCCAGGCTTCTTCCCTCACTGCCCGATGTCTGCTTATCTTCTGTCGGGTCCTGCATCAGACCTCCTCTATTCGGGGTGCCCCTCTTACCAGGGTTACCCCCATCACACTTTTCATGGACAAGGTGCTCCAGGCTACCACAATCCACCTGCCCATGTTCCTCCTCCACCCCCACCTCCATCCACTCCTGCTCCTCAGCAGGATTTTCAGGCCTTGATTCATTAATGGTGGAAGGAGGCCAGGTCTGAGCTGGTGTTCAATCTTGAGAAATGCCTACCAGCCCCAGTGGTTACCCCTCCCCCATGGTCTCTATCACCTGTCAGCTTGGTTTGCTTGATGGTTTACATGTCGGGGACTCATCCTAAGGAGGTCATTCTCCCTGGCTTTGAACCCCCCGATGATGATTTATCCATTTCTGGGGGAGAGTCCCCAAAGGATTCCTCAGACAGGCATTTCTCTGTGACCAAAGGGAAGGATTCTCCTAAGTCTCCCCCTATGGATCCTTCTTTTACTGAGCTCTTGCAGATTGTACAGCAATCCAGTGGCTGGAATACAGAGGAGCAGGATCCTATGAGGAAGCGCCTCATGGAACATTTAGATATGGAGTCTGCTTCCCTGATCCCCATCCCTCCTTGGACGGCTCCTCATGAAGAGCTCACCAGTACTATCTGGCAGCCGCAGCACTCTATCCTGGGAGTCCCTAAGAAGGCGGACCGGATCTACCACGCTCCAGAGGGAATTTCCTTCCTGGACGCTCACCCCAAGACTGATTTGGTCATCATTGCTGCGATCCATGACTGTTCGGCTGCACCTAAGCACATGAGCACTTCTCCTCCAGATAAGGAGTCTCAGCATCTGGACCAGTATGGCAGAAAAGTTTATTCTTCTGCCACGTGCGCTCTTCGCTCCCTTAATTATGTAGCACACATGGTGTCCTTCCAAACGGCAACTATGGCCAAACTTGAGTCCCGTATCCAGGCCCTGAAGTCTTTGGAACTCAAGGAGGAGTTGGTCAAAGACCTGCGCTTGTCAAAAATGTCATGCCACCACACTCTCAGGGCTACCTATGACACTGTGGATGTGGTAGCTCACTTCTGTGCCATCGCGGTGTCCCTCAGATGACACACCTGGCTCTGCATTTCTGTGCTTACTAACAATGTCCAGTCTGCGATCCTAGATGCCCCTTTCAGAGGCTCAGTCCTCTTTGGAGGTGGCACCAAAGACATTATCACGGGCCTACACGACAGCGGCCAAGCCCTGAGGTCCACATACCAATCAGGAACCCAGAGGAAGAAGCCCTTTCAGAGACGGACCAAGAGGCTGGGAAAACAACCCTTCTCTTGGTGACAGGGAAAAGGAAAGGTCACGGGCACCCCCTTCTCGTCCCCCCACCACAAAATATCAGCGAGAATTCGGGTGACCTCCTCCCCCTTGAACTCTCTGCTTCCTGACTGGCTACCACTCCTCCCTCCTCTGCTTGTGAGCCAGGAGTTGGTGGGAGGAAGGTTCGCCCTCCATGCGCAGGAATGGAGGGATGTGACATCAGATGAATGGGTTCTGCAGCTCATATCAAAAGGGCACACTCTGAAGTTTCTGGAAATCCCCGCAGACTCTCCTCCAGGTCACTTGTCCTACTCTTCTCATCAAGCTCTTCTAGTCGAGGAGGAGGAAATCAGGTCTGTAAGCCAGAAGGCAGCTATAGAGCCTGTTCCTCTGCCTCAAAGAGGAAAGGGATTCTATTCCCACTTTTTTCTGGTTCTGAAAAAGATGAGCAACCTCAGACCCATCCTCGATCTCAGCAGCCTAAACCTTTACATGGAATACAAAAGGTTTTGCATGATGACACTGCAGAGTCTCCTGCCCCTTCTGCAGGAGAATCATTGGCTTTGTGCACTGGACATGCAGGATGCTTACCTGTTATGGTGTTCCCGGGCCACTGCTGCTTCCTGCGGTTCTGCTTCCAAGGGGAGCACTACCAGTTCACAGCCCTTCCCTTTGGCCTTTCCTCAGCACCATGTGTTTTTACCAAGTGCCTCACGGTAGTGGCAATGACTTTATGCCGTTGGGGGATAGCAGTTTTTCCTTACCTGGATGACTGGCTGTTGACAGCTCCATTCAGGGACAGCCTGCTGGAAGCTCTCTCACGCACTTTGGAACTTTTTTCTCATCTGAGTATCATGGTCAACTTCCCGAAGTAGACTATTACCTCTTCCCAGAACCTACAGTTCATTGGGGCCATCTTGGAAAAGGTCCAGTGCAAAGCTTTCCTCCCCCCGGACAGGGCGGAGACTATTCAAGAGTAGGTCAATGTTCTCATCTCTTCCAGATACCTTCCAACCAGAGCGTGGTTATGCCTCTTGGGCCTGATGGCAGCCTCCATCTCCATGGTCCCATTTGCCAGGTGGCATATGAGGATCACCCAGTGGACCTTGTAGGTCCAATGGGGTCAGTGCTTGGAGGACCTGGACCATCCGGTTCTAGTCTCCAATGTGGTCCAGAGGGATCTACTCTGGTGGTTAGATCCTCTGAATCTTTCACGGGGCCTTTCATTCAGAAGTCCCCCACCGCTTTGGACTCTCACCACAGATGCATCTTATCTGGTTTGGGGAGCCCACCTAGGGGACCACCGTACCAAACTGGAGATGGATCTCCACATCAATATTCTGGAGATGAGGGCAGTTCTTTATGCTCTTTGGGCTTTCAGCCCATTCTGTCAAAAGGATCAATACTAATCCAGACTGACAATATGTCAGTAGTCTGGTATATCAACAAACAGAGGGCACCTGATCTGATCGTACCCCCTATGCAGGGAGGCGATGCAGGTGTGGAACTGAGCAACTCAGCATGGTCTGTTTCTCACTGCCGTGCACATCCCAGGAGTTTTAAATGTCCTGGAAGACAACCGCAGTCAGATCTCGTCCCTCACCCAAGAGTGGGAACTCAGTCAGGAGATAGCAGATTCTCTATTTCTGAGATGGGGTCACCCAGACTTAGATCTGTTCGCATCCCCATTCAACGCAAAGCTTCCCAGCTTTTGCTCACTTGTTGCAGAGCCTGGTGCTTTCTGGCACGATGCATTGTCACTTTGTTGGACAGAGAGGTCCTTGTATGCCTTCTCTCCCTTTCCCATTCTGCAGAGGGTTCTTCTAAAGCTCCAGGCAGAGGGAGCCTAGATGATCTTGATTGCTCCCCTCTGGCTGAGACAAATCTGGTTTCTGCTACCGCAGCAGCTCTCAGCGGAATCCCCAGCTCCTCTTCCTCTCACATATGACCTGTTGACCCAGGATCATGGCAGGTTAGTGTATCCCAGGATCTGAACCCTGTATCTTCATGCGTGGCTCCTTCAGACATAATTAAGTCTCGATTCGGGGTCTCACATAAGGTCGCTCAGGTCCTGGTAGAGGCCAGGAAACCCTCTACGAGATCGACCTATGCCATGAAATGGAAGCATTTTTCCATTTGGGTGGTGCCTAAGGGCTGGGACCCCTTTACATGCTCGGCTCCACAGATTATGGAATATCTGTTGCACCTGTCTGATTTGGGTCTGTCTTACTCCTCCCTCAAGGTCCATCTGTTGGTCATTTCGGCCTATCATGATTTGGTAGGGGGGGGAACCCATGGCTTAGCTGGAAATCTCGAAAACTTTTCTGAAAGGGATTCTCCATCTGAAACCCCCTATCCTTAACCCCACTCCACCTTGGGATTTAAATTTTGTGATTGAGAAGCTTACGCTGCCCCCTTTTGAACCAGCGATGAGCTATGATTTGTGCTAACTCTCCTGGAAAGTGCTATTTTTGGTTGCCATTACTTCTGCTCAAATAATTTTCGAGGTTCAGGCCCAGATGTGTAAGGAGCCTTATTTGATGTTTCATAAAGACTGGGCGGTCATACGAGCAAATCCTAAATTTCTTCCCAAGGTGGTTTCAGAGTTCACCCTCAATCAGACAGTTGAACTTCCAGTATATTACCCTAACCATTCTAACAAATGTGCGGCTCTTCTTCATATACCGGACATACACAGGATCCTGAGATGTTATGTCCACAGGACTAAAAGTTCTAGAAAGTCCGATCAGCTTTTTGTTTCCTTTGCTCCCAAATCCATGTGTTCAGTGGTGTCTAAGCAGTGCTTATCCAAGTGGCTCGCTAACTGTATTTGCTTCTGTTATCAGAAGTATGACAAACCTCTGCCTGGAGAGGCCAGAGGTCATTCCATTCGAGGAGTGGCGGCGTCCACAGCCTTCTTGAGAAATGTTTCTGCAGCGGAGATTTGTGCAGCAGCTACCTGGAGTTCAGTACATACCTTCACAAAGAATTACAGTCTGGACATTGCCTCTAGGCGTAGTGCCAGGTTTGGCCTAGCCGTTCTGCAGGGCCTATTGTCCTAAGGCCGGTCCTGTTTTGTCCTTTCAGTTGCTCCTCCTCCCATAACTCTCTCGGCCTCTTTATGAGCGACTGCTTGTGGGATTCAGTCCTATCTGTTATAACCTACTGCAGGCACCCTCTCGAAGTGAGACAGTACAGTTACGTTCGAATTTACTGTAACAGTAGATCTTCGAGAGAGGTTCCTGCAGTAGGTTACATTTTCTCTCCCACCTTCTCCCAGTTTTTGCATTTCATTCAGCATTTTTTGTAACTGGGCTCCACGATTCCATCCATTCTCCTGTCTCATCCTACTTGGATCTCTGGCGGGAGAACTGGAGAGTGGGCATAGGGACTGCCCACTATATAGGGTCACGCTGATGTCCACCACATGACGTCTGGTGGGCGGTCCCCCACCAGGCATGGCTGGAAAAGTTTGCTGTGCGGTCTTGACACCAGAGGGTGCAGTCCTATCTGTTATGACCTATTGCAGGAACCACTCTTGAAGATCCACTGTTATTGTAAGTTCTTACATAACTGTACTTTCTCATTTTACTGTAAGAAGGGTGCTCTTTCCTCTTAACAATAGTTAGCATTGGGCAGTTCAGTGACTTGTTTAGGGACACACAGAAAATGGCACATAGGATTTGAACTTCGGCCTGTTGGTTAAGTGTTGTGCGGTATGTCCCATGGCTACATGGCCTGCTCATCAACTGTATACAGTACATTGCTCCCATAAGTTGTGAATAAATAAGAACTTTGCATGGTTAGCCAGAAATGCTGCTGGTCAAGTGCATGTAAATAAGTCGGGCTGCTGGGAACTGTAGTCCTGCCCCACCTGGTACAATAGCAATACCAATGGCAAACTTTCGACATTGACAAATGTTTGTTTAGGACTGTCATCCCCCATGTCCAGTCCCCACCCCTGCTCTACTCCTTCCTGGTTTGATTCATTCAGTTCTTCTTGGCCCCCCTCCGCCCACACACACACACATACTTTGCCTGAGTAGGTTGTTTTTTTGTTGGTGTCTTCTTTGCTTCTGCCCATTTCCCAGACACATGCACACAGTTGCCTACTGGGTTCCAGTTCCAATAAAGAAAGCAAAATATGTGCTACTAGGACTCATTGTCCCATGTAGGTGCTGTTATATATAGCCAATATCAGAATCCAGGATAGAAGCCACTTGTATGGTACTGTACATTTAATTCTATTTTGCCATACTGATTAGAAACATAAAAACTGACTGTAGATAAGGGCCACTATGCCCATCCAGTCTGCACTTTTTCATTGTGCTGCTTTCACTGCAGACCCTTCCCCTTGTGCCTTGTGTATCAGAATCCAGGAAAGAAGCCACTTGTATGGTACAGTACATTTTTTAATGTTTAAGGGATCAAACAGCATGGCAAAAAAAGTTTGAGCTAAAACGAATCAGTCCAAGAACAACACAGTACACAATACTAAAGAATCAGCAATTGCTATTTGTTGTTATTAAAGTGCACAAATGGACAAAATGCTCCTGCTGATCGAGGTGCCGTAATTGTGCAGTACCATACAGGCTGTGCCGATTTTGACCATACTGCAACACCCTCAGTGACTTATCTTCAAGTGATATTAGTGCACCCTGTGGTATCTGCTTTTTGCATCTTGGCCATGCACAGTGTAATTTTATGCATTTCAATTAATAGTTGTGTCAGAAAGAGCATACTGATCTGGGAGAGGGGGGCTGGGGACCAACATGTTAGAGAAAGGCTTCACTGGATATCACTCTTTACTTCATTGTAAAGACGGGTGTGGGGTAACAAAAAAAGGTTCATTCTGTTTCTCACTCTACGTATTAAATTGGGGGATACTTGACATGGTTGAAATTGAATTTGAGGGGCAAGGGTGGGGGGTGGTAAAAACTAAAACAAGGTTCTAAACTACAGCCATGCAGTTTAGTCTGGGAAAGGAATTCTAGGGAAAAGCAAATTGCAAGCAGACTCCATGGAACCATATCTCCCATCCGAACAGACATTTCCATCGGCTCTGGTCCAAAGTAGAACCTCCCATGCATGTGTTTAAAAGAAAGGACAGAGAGACTGATTCATAATTTCATTTGCAATGACAATAATGTATTCCTGTCTGCATTTTGCATTCTTGTGCTGTCATGCTGTCAGCACAGGGAGAGGAGTTGGATAAGGCAGTGCCAGATGTGAAGTGGAGCCTTCCAACTATAGATTCAGCAAGAAGCGTGGCCGTCCTCGACTCCCAACAAGGAGCTTTACTCAGGACACCAGTCAAAGAATCCACTAGGGATGGGCAGGGCTAGACCTGATGCCTTCAAACAGGAGAGCATTACAGATGTCTCAATGGACAGTCCCCTGGGTATCAGTGATCACATACAGTGTGGCTTAACATTAAGATAAGAACAGAGGCTAACCACACTTTATGCGCACGCTGGAAGGGAGGAGAGTGAGAGGGGGCATGCTATAGACCTACAGGTATCTCACTGGGGTGAACAAGGTGCAGGAGGCGAATCTCTTTCAAATGAAGACCAGAGGGCATGCAAAGAAACAGACGGCCAGTTTAAGAGGGATGTGAGGAAGTACTTCTTCACTGAAAGGGTAGTAGATGCCTGGAACAGACTGCCAGCAGAAGTGGCGGAGGCAAAAACAGTGGGGAAGGGGAGCCTTCAGGCATGCATGGGATAGACAGGGGGAATATTAGTAAACAGGCAGGGAGGAAGACTAGTCACTGAAGACCAGTTAGGGTCTTTGACAAATTCTATGTTTCTATGTCTGTGTGAAAAGGAAAAAAGTTTAATAAATATTAGCAAAAATAAAAAGAGTATGCTTGGTGGGGATGAACTGAACCATTAAGTGGCTGCTATGCTTGTTTGTGTGATGAGGGGGTGTAATGCAGTATATGTTTGTTTTGAGTGTACAACACTGATAAGATTTCGTACGGTAGAAGAACCAGTGATGGGGGGTAGAAGTGTGGGCAGCAATGAGTACAAATCTGAAATTTCTGGTTACACCTCTCCCACTCACCCCCCATGCCCTTCCTAATCTGAACTATCCATTCCCTTCAGTTCCTTTTTTCTTGTCTTTTCTTCTGCAGTTGTCTTGGCCCTCAGCACCTCCAACACACCCCTGGTCATCAAGCATGGCACCTTGGCCTGTGACTTCTTGCTCAGAGTCCTGGTGCACACTACAGTAGCCTCCCTCAGCCCAGACTGTATGATATCCCACTTGTGATGCACATCCATCTCCAGTGCAGTCCCCTTAAGGAGCCCCCTCAGTATTTCATTCATCCTCCCAAAGTCTGCACGGCTGAAGTCCACTACCTTTGGTGCTGACTCCACAGACTCCTTGCTCATGTTGAGCCTGAACCACACTGAAAGGTGGTCACTCCCAGTTAGTGGGTCCTCAACAAGTAGCTCCCACACCACCTCCCCGCTTGATAGTACCAGGTCCAATATGTTACTCAACCTGGTTGGTTCCCCAACCATCCACATCAGGTGGTTATCCTGGAACGCATCCAGAAGTACCTGTTCCCTGGTGCTACAGGTGGCTTGAGTTCCCCAGTCCACACCAGATAGATAGAGGTCTACGATGATCACCATGCTCAAGTTATAAAACACCCGTCGAATCTGATCCACCAACTCCCTATTCAACTTCTTGCACTGTGCTGGTGGTCTATATATACCACAACTAGCCTCGTTTTTTTGACCTCTCTGGTCCAGGAACTGCATCCACAGTGCCTTATTGGCAGTCCTCCTCCCCCTCATCCCTTGTGGATCTAATCCCCTCCTTTACATAATTCGCCACCCTCCACCTTTCCACACTCCTCTGTTCTTCTTATACACCCTGTACCCGGAAATCATCACATCTCAATTCTGTTGTTGGCTGGCCAATGTCTCCGTGATGGCCACTACGTCCACCAACCTCTGCTTAAGAGAGCCTGTAGTGCAGCTACTTTGTTACCCAGGCTCCTCGTCTTCAGGGACACTACCCTACACCCAGCACCTGCCTTCTCATTGCCCTGTGCCCCCCTCAACCAGACTTTCCCCTCTCTGCTCTCTCTCATTACAAACCCTTCTGTCTTGTGGGGTAAGCACATACAGCTCCCCTACCTGATAACCCTGCATACTAGCTGCATACTTGCCTCCCACCCTTCCTAGTTTAAAAACCCCATCAAAGCTATGTATTCCTCCAGTTTCTGCTTCAAGACCCCTGCCCACCCCTACTCAAGTGCAACCTGTCTGCTGCATATAGGTCACAGTTGACCAATATGTTACACCAGTCCCCACCATCCCATATCCATGTGAGTGACACCACTTCACCAGCCATGAATTAAACTCCACAATCCTGTCCTTCCTCACCCTGGGTACTGAAAGCACTTCTGAGAATGCCACCAAGCACCCAGGTTCCATGCACAAATTCCCTACTTATTCAGATCTCTCCCTAACCAACTCCACCTGACTCTCTGCCAGGTCATTAGGGCCTACTTGCACCACCACGTTATGTTTTTCTCTTACTCTCCTCACACACCTAAGCAAAGACTGCCCCACCCTACATGCTGTAAAGCCTGGTAGGGATTTCACCCAAATCTGACTGTATCATTCGCCTCTCCCTCCCTACCTGACCAACTGAAGTATAGTGTCCCCTAACACCACTACTGCACCCCCCTTCACCCCCTTTTGCCTGTATCTGCCTGCAACTCCTTCCCACTTCTTGAGCATTTGCCCTTCCATGCCCATCAGCACTTGGACCACACTCCACCCCAAATCCCCCCCCCTTCCTGCTGTGCCTCCTTACCCTCCTTGCCTGCTGCCCCTATCACATTGTCTGAAGCACCATCTATGTTTACCCCTGCCACACCAAGGCCACTCCAACTCTCCCTTGGCTTGTCCCCCCACTGCTCCCACTGTTCTGTCACCCCCTCCCATACCCTGAACTTTCGAACCCACACCACTATCTCCATCAGGACTCTTGTCCTCTGTGTTCTCCCTGCACTAACTGTTCCCTGCAACACTCTTTGCAACACCATCATACTCCTCTGCTACCGACATCCAAACCTCTTACCTATTACTTATCCCTATCCCCTGCTACCAGCATTGTCACTGCTGCCACCCTGTAGCTGATTGTGACCTGCATTTTGGCACAGGATCTGCTTCTCCACCCTTACCACCCATAGTTGCCTGAAAGTCTGACTTCCTGTACACACAAGGTGGTGCTCCTCCTATCCTCGTTCTGGCCATTCCCTCTATGAACCTTTTTATCTCTCCCATCAACAGCTGACCTCTGAATGCAGTTCTCTCAGCCTGTAGCAAATGGGACATTCCCACAGCCTCCACAATGTACCCATCCACGCGGCTGCCCCACAGCCGCTGCAGCCCACTAGCCTGCCACCCTTAGGACCACCTGTTTGCCTCCTGCACCAGCATCCCCTCCCTTGATACCAACACCCCCTTCAATGCCACCTTTCCCAGTCCTGCCATCCTGAGTTCTGCATATGTGCCAGCACGCAAGTGGCCATAACACATACATGAACAGTGATGCATCGCAACACTGATGGCAGCTTGTCGTTCGGATATGTTGTATGTAATATATGTTACATAGCTGAGCAATGTAAGTTGACCTACACTGAGTAAGTTTAACAACCATGTACATAATTGACAGACGTAGATTATACCTATTAGGAGGTGGATCCGGAGGGAGAGGATGGTGGTAGCTGGTACAGGTAGTAGTAACTGGCAGACGAACAACAAAGGGTTCAAGGCAATCCATGTTGATTTTCTGGTGCTGTGTTACACATGACAGGCCTTCCAACTTGCCACCAAGATGATGTGATACCTCCTAGCAGCACAGGGACTCCCTCACTGTATGCGTAAGTGCACATCACTGACAGGTGCACCAGGACAGCTCAGTTAAGTCGATTTTCAGGAAGAACCTCATCATCTTCTACATCAGCAGTGCTAGCAGGTGCTGTGTCAGCAGATGAAGCAGCTCGAGGGTGCCTTGGCTGAGACATATAGGGGCATATTTGCATACCCAAGACACTTTCATTTAGCACATCCAGCAGCACCTCTGAGGTCTCACTGTCACTATCACAAATGTCATCACTGTCAGTTCCAACTGAGTTAATAGGTGGATTTGATACACCTTGAGTGGTACTGGAAGAAACAGCCATTATTGTGATTACAAAGGATGAAGTAAATGTAATAGGTATGCTGCAGAACTATAAACATGCAGTGTTCACACCTTTAGCAACAAAATACAGTGAGCTGATCACTGTTCACGACAACAATACTGCTGCAATACATTAACACTTGAAATGCACAGCAATGTGCAACCAAATTGATTGCGCTGACTGCTGACAACATCACATTTATTTATTTCTTTTAGTCCAGGTAGTGGTGAAAAAATGACAGTACTGTAATCAATTCTCAGTTCTGCAAAGGTTCTGGTAATGGTAAATGAAGCATTATATGACAAAGGGGGCTCACTAAACAGATAGAGCACTGAACGACTGCTGGGTCCTTGCAGGTGGCACTGAAGCTACTGAATTCTGCAGCACTAAGGCACGTTTGGGTCCCAAAAGGCAGCTGACAGACTTAACACAGCAAACGGAACTATTCCTGAGAAGTGTGAAAGATTTACTCAATTAACCATATCACCGATTTCTATGTTATGTGCACCAACAGCACCAGGATCGCGCAGATGCTGCAGTCACTTTGTATGTACCCAAAAGACATCAGGTCAGAGTGCATGGATGCACAGCAGGAAGTCTGAGCCTGTGAATGAGCATGAAGTGCCCATTTGCATGGTAGTTGTGGTCCACACAACATGGTAAACCACCAAATGGCGCGGCACAGCATGGGTGGGAGAAACAAACATTACTGGAGAACGGAATTGAGCTTGCAGTGCTGTGGTACTTCTACAACACTGGTAAGTCACACCAGCATCATGGCAGCAAGGATAGGATTATGACTGTTTTCCTTTAAGGAGGTCTGATGTGAGCCAGTGAGTGTCACCCCCACGCACTCTGCATGAAGTGAGTGGGAAATGCTTGTCTTGGATGTGAGATGGGGCTGAGACAAAGCTGTCTAATGCAAGGTCAGTGTTAGCGGTACCACAGAGAAAAGTCTAGTCAAGGACTCTGAGGTCATCCTGAAGCCTGAGTGGGTCAAAATTAGAGAAATTGCGGAAGGTCAGGATGGTAGGTGGGGGTAGGGGGTTTGGCACACCAGATACAATAGATGGGAGTGATCACTAATGGCATCAGACAGTGTGCTGGCATGGGCAACTTTTTCTGCTTCAGTCAATCAATCAATCAGTCAAAATTTTTATTTAACTAGGCGAACACCATTGAGCAATGCTCAGTTTCAAGATGAACCTGGGCAGAATAAATGATAATTATACAACACAGTTTTTACAAGAGTAACAAATAAATACAGAAAAAGAACCAGTAGCAAAATACAATGTACAAGATTACTAAATAAAAGCAATGCCTAGGCAACATTATATACAAATGGAAAAGGAATTACTTACATAAACAAACGTATGCATATCCTATACCTTGCACTAGACTCAGTTATTTCCCAATCATGGACCTTCTAAATCTGTCCCTACATCTGGGTCAGTTCCGAACCTCATGGAAAATGGCAGTGATAACACCAATATTGAAATGTGGTGACAGCTCCCTCCCAAACAACTGTCGTCCCATCTCAATTCTCCCCCCACTCTCTAAAGCCCTTGAAAAGATCATGGCCAATCAGCTCACTGACTACCTCCTCGCACACAACCTCTTATGTAGGAAGCAGCATGGTTTCAGAGCTGGTCATAACACTATGACCACCCTGATAGGAATTTGCTAACTCCCTGCACTCGATGCTTGACAAGGGGCACCTCGCAGGGGCCATGTTTATAGGCCTCTCAAAGGCCTTCGACACAGTTTCTCATCCCCTCCTTCTTAACACATTACAACAAATTGGGGTATTTCATTGTCCACTCTCATGGTTCTCCAGCTATCTTTCATCTAGAACCCAATGTGTTAAAATTAATAATACTGACTTCCGGTGACGTCACGCAATAGATGGTGGCTTAAAACAGAGAACCTATACCTCGGGCATAAATTATAGTTTAATCGATCACCATTACGTGGTTCTACGGGCTAATTTTGTTTCAGACAAGGCTCTAAAGTGTCTGGTCACCATGGGGCACACAAAAAAGAAACCTCCTATGGATGCAAGCAGTCAAAATCAGGACTGGCGCTCCGAGTCCTCCCAGCCCTATCCCATCTCGCTCCTCCATATTTATGGCCTCAGGTGAAGAATCAAAGGGTTCAGGATCGGACGATGCATCCACCTTCACGAAGGCTGATGGGCATAGGATGCTTAAGATTCTGCATCGTATAGACGCCTGGATTTTGGGCATCCAAAAAGATGTTAAAAAGTTGGAGGCACGTACAGCTTCTGTGGAGACTCATGTAGAAGGCCTTCAGTCAGAGCATATGACCTTTGGGAGATCTTTGGTGTATCTCCACAGAAGAGGAAAAAGAGCTCACCATGCGGGCCGATGAAGCGGAGGCGAGGGCTCACCGCAACAATATTCACATTTTTGGCATCACAGAGGGGGTAGAACCCTCCTCCATGGAAGATTTTGTGGACACTTGGCTAAAAACAGAGTTAGATCTGAGGAAGGACTTTAAAACTGAAATTGAGCGGACCCACAGAGTCATTGCCCCCAAGCCGCTGAATTTAAGCAAGGTGCACACCCCAGATCAGTCATAGTAAAATTCCTGCGTTACCCCACAAAAGATAAAAATTCTTCGACTGGCATGGGCCAAGAGAGACCTCAGCCTCGATGGTCAGAAGATTTATGTCGATCAAGATTTCCCCCCTTGATGTTGGCCAACGGAAAAAAGTTCTGGTGGTAGTGAAGGCATTGAGAGACAGGGGGCTGAAGGCATATCTTAGATACCCTGCCATGTTGTGGGTGCAGGATAAGGAGGGAACCAAAATCTTCAAAACCTTCTTAATGGCTACGCCATACTTAAAAGCTCAGGGTATCCCCACGCCTGATGCCAAAGAAGAGCTAGCTGAGAAGGACATCGAGGATCTCCTGTGGTCGATTGCTCCTGAAGCCAAGAGGCAAGCAGGAAAAAGGAGAAATGAGGCCCTCCTCCCGTTACATGCTGATATGTCCAGATGGCTGCAAACAAAGAAAACTTGAGACTTTAATTGGGCTGTTTTTTTGTTTGGCTTGTCCTACCTGCTGAGCGGTGAGAGTCCTGGCCATGACTGGCGTTGTTGTTGTGGGTCCTCCTGCTAACAGCAGAAATTTCTGGAGAAAAATGTTTAGTTGAACCCCACTAGGTACAATTAGTATGCTGGACTGCATTGTGGGTCTAATGGGTTCGGATGGTAACCAGAGTGGCTGGCACTTCTTAATTGCACCTTCAGTTACAAACTGTGGGATGATTTAAAGGGGAACTTTCCTGGTGGTGGTGTGATGATGTTGATCTTCCCCCATGAGACAATCATCCTTTCCTGAAGGGCGCACACAGCTGGACAATGAGATAAGCCTCATTTTTCTTCCTTTTTGGGAGCTTATCATTGACTCTAATTATTGGATGAATTAGTTACTTTTGCTTTGTTTCCCGCTGAATATGGTTATACTAATAATTATTTTAGTTAGGGCCAAACTGGCTCCTTTAAATTTTAAAACTGTGCCAACACAAATGGCTAAAAGGGGTCTCCTTCCCTCCTTGTTACACTATATGATCAGTTTGAATCTTTGCTTTTATATATGATTCGGGGGGGGGGGGATAGCTTGGTTTAAAGGGACACCTACTGCTTATTGATGTTTGAGGGTGGGGATTTTGGCCCTTGTCGGTCACTTTATTGGGAGAATAAATAGTAGCATTAAGACCCCCATAGAAGCTTGGGCCCACAGTGTGGGGATTCTCATCTCTGTCTTTAAGTGGGTATGGTTAATAGGCAGTACCAAGCTATGTGGTTACAATTAATGGGTGATTAAGTTAAAATGTTTTTGCACAGGGTGTGCAATATACACTTCATTTCTTGCCCGGGGAGTGGTACTCCGTCCGCCTTTCTTGCACCGGATCCAACAGTTAGGAGAGGGTCTTGCCTCCCGGTTACCAGGGGCTCATCCCCTAGCACATTCAGGTGCTTTTCTCCTACTAGTCTAGGGCATGTGGTCCTAGCTCTCTGAGGCATTTCCACCATTTGCCTCAGTTCTATAGCTCTGACTGAGCTTTTTGGCATCTAGTGAAGCAACTAGTGCCTTGCTCTCTCTTTTTCCTGTTCTCCCTTTTCTTTTTCCTTTTTATGTTTGCTTGCGCGCATGCGCAAGAAACATTATGCGACAGCTTAGGAGAGAAGCTGGTTGTGGAGGCGTGGCACTGTTACAGCCAAGGGAGGCACTGCATTTGGGGCCTTGGCACTGGTGGACCAATGGAGGCACAGTGTGCCGATGACACTGGTCTCCAAAAGTGCCACCAAGTACAAACATTTTCGCCGCAGCAATCAGGGGCCGCCTTGTCACTGCAGTGTCAATCATTCTGCTGCAATGAGGGAGCGACCCGTCATTGCAAGGCAGAGCGTTAATAGCATAATACTGTTTAGCTGAACATAGTGGGTGGCTTGCCGCCCGGCGTTCCTAAACAATATCTAACCAATGTCGGTGTCCAATCCCCTCGGCACCATAGTCCCCACAAACAGTCTTTGTTTGTCGGCGGGGCCCCAATCCCGCCGCTTCAGTCCTCGTCAAGTTTCATTTGCCGATGGGGAGCCCTCCCCGTCAACATGATGTCCCCATCCATAATTAATGTACCAATGGGGGAGCCCTCCCGTTGGCGTAATGTCCCCGCCGAGGGTGTCCAATTCCTGACTGTGCTTCCCCCTATATATGCCGATGGGGCCCCAATCCCTGCCAGCTTCAGTCCTCATCTGAGTTTCATTTGCCAATGGGAGAGCCACGCCCGTTGGCATAATCCCCACACATACACACAGAATGTATGTTTGTGCTGAGGGTGCCCAATCCCCCTCTGTTTGCCCTCCACCATATGCCGGCGGGGTGTCCAATCCCCAATCAGCACAATCGCCCCAACAAAACACTAGGGTTGTCACTCTGGGAGCCCACCCCAGAGTGCCAAATGTCCTGTTAAATGTCCCTGTTAAAAAAAAAAAAAAAAAAAAAAGTCCTGCAGTGTTTTATTTTTCCCTATAAAACAAAAAACGGTCCCTCATCGAGTCCTGCGGCCCTTCCCCAACCCACGCCCACTCTCTATGCACCCTGCCTCCCCACACACACCCTCACCCCATACTTACCTCCAGAGCCCAGCGCGACAATCTTGATGGACTGGGAACACGTCTGCACTCTTCAAAGCCGACCTTGAACTGAGAAATGCCGATAAGCTGTATAATTGCATAAATAGGGTTTTCAACTTTAATGCATATCTCAGGCATTGTTGGAATTTTGTCACCAAATTTTCAACATGGGGTTTTGGGACCCCTCCTCATGAATTCAGCCACTGTCATGGCGTTATTTGGTGTCAAAGGTGATTTCGCAGTCAGTGCGCAGAATCACCTTTCAGGACTGATTAACCAAATGACAGTGCCAGTGTTCATGAAGTGGGCTGTCAAAAAGTCTATGTTACTGCAAATTTGGTGAGAAAGATAAAACAAATGACTGTTTCTGGCGTCGTTGTGCGGTTGCTCACGCACGTACCGTAACTTCCGCAATTTGCAATATTTTTACTCCAGATTTTCAACATTGCCATTTTTACACACCTCCTTATGAACAGTATAGCTGTCATTTTTCACATCCTGGCCGAAAAGTGTTTTTTTTGCAGTTCCGGCGCAGAATAGCACGGTCGCTATGGGAAATCCGTGTTTGGGACACATTATGAAAATGACAGTGACACTGTTCATTAGCAGAGGTCCTAAAATGTCTATGTTGAAAATTTGGTGACAAAAATCCATAAAATGTCTGTGTTATGATGCGTTCTTGCCAGTTTCCATGCGCTTGTACCTTATACGTTGCAATATTTTCATCCAGATTTTCAACATTGCCATTTTTCCGCACCTCCTTATGAACAGAACAGCTGTCATTTGTCACATCTTGGCCGAAATGTGTTTTTGCTCTTCTGGTGCGCAATAGGGAAATCCATGTTTGGGACAAATTCTGAAAATCACAGTGACACTGTTCATTAGCAGAGGTCCTAAAATGCCTATGTTGAAAATTTGGTGACAAAAGTCCATAAAATGACTGTGTTACCTGCGTGCATTGTGCAGTTTCCATGCACGCTCGTAACTTCTCACATTTGCAATATTTTCCCTCCAGATTTTCAACATTGCCATTTTTCCACACTTCCTTATGAACAATAAAGCTGTCATTTTTCACATCCTGGCCGAAATGTGTTTTGTCACTTCTGGTGCAGAATAACGCGGTCGCTGTGGGAAATCCGTGTTCGGGACGCATTAGGCAAATCACAGTGACACTGTTCATGAGCACAGGTCGTAAAATGCCTATGTTGAAAATCTGGTGATAAAAGTCCATAAAATGACTGTGTTACGTGCATATGTTGCACAGTTTCCACGTATGCTTGGAAGTGCGAGCATTTTTAATATTCCCACTACAGATTTTCAACATAGCCATCTCTTCACACCTCCCTATGGATGGCACAGGTGTCATTCTTCACATCCTGGCCGATCTGTGTTTTCGTACATGTGGCGCAGAATGGCACTGTCGCTGTTGGAAGTCAGTTTTCGGGACACATTGACAAAATCATATTGCCACTCTTCATGAGGAGAGGTCCCAAATGCTTTCCTGAGGTGGGGTCACAAAAAGGCCATGTTGAATATTTCTACTGTAAATACCAACAAACGCCCGAGGCATTATGGTTTCTAACCATAACGTCCTACCCTGTACAGACAGACAGGCATCGGGGTGTGCCTTTGGATTGCCGACTGTACTGCTCATGCCATCCCACCCCCACCCCCCAGCCACTGACAGGCATCGAGGTGTACCTTGGACTCTTCAGCCCAAGACTTCACCCCATTCTTCTATGCTGCACCCATTTCACCGTATGTCCTTATGGAGTGGGGTGACTGTAAATCCAGACACCCTAAGGCACACCTCAACACGTATCAGTGTCTGCAGAATAGTGTGAGGTGACATGACTTGACCGTCATGGGCAACAACCCAAAAACTTACCCCAAATCCTGTCCATCTCTACAGGATGGAGGTGGGGTTTGCGTGAAGTTCAATACTTCACTGCCATTCCCATTCTGCATCTGTCTAACTCCTGCATTTCCAATGCTAATACCAGCAAGCAAATATTTAAGCAATAAGGCACGACAGGGTGTGTGTTATTGTGTAATAACGTCACTCCTGGGGTGGGTTGAAGCATGAGGCAAAGCAGAGTGCTTCCACCACCCAGGAGTGATTACACAATAACACACACCTGAATGCTATGTCTCTAATGGCTCATGGTGATACAAAATAAAAAATATTTTAAAAATGTTTTTAGTAGATTTTTAGTGAGTTTCTTAAGAGAAGAGGGGAAAAAAGGTAAAGGTGATCTATGGTAATGGAAAGCAAAGCTAATGCTAATCAGTGACAGTGATGTTATACTGTAATATCATCACTGTCTCAGGCACACACTGACCAATCAGAATCCGGGATTCTTTCTTGCCATTGTATAATCGGCATTGACAAATGCTTGTTCTTATTAGGGCCCATGTTTTGGGTCATGTTGGGTGAGGTTAACCCTGTTTATAGCATCATTTCTTTTAAAAAACATGTTTTGAATGTTTGTTCTGATTTTTCTTTTAATCTAACACTTATTTCCTTACAGGTAAATGCTCGTGTATCCTTAAGGCACAGGTGGTGGGGTTGTCAAAAGGGGACACATGGAAAATATGGGGGTTGGTTCTTATGTTATCTTTGGTCATGGCTTCACTTAAAATAATTTCTATTAATGTTAAAGATTAATGGGGTGGCCAAACGAGCAAGGGTCTTCCAGGAGCTAAGTCGATTAAAGTGTGATGTGGCCTGTCTCCAAGAGACCAAGTTGTCGCAGGGAGAGCACTTAAAATTGCAGAGATCGTGGGGGGGGGGGGTGTATGCAGACTCGCACCCAGACTCCACTAGAGAGGGAGTGGTTATACTAATCTGCAAAGGACTACCTCTCAAAGTCCATAAAGTGCAAGTGGTGGAAACTGGACATTTTGTAATAATTTCAGGGAATTATATGGGTCACAGCATCCACCTAACCTCAGTTTACGCCCCTACCCCTTCGTTGGGGACTTTTTTAGACACTTTTTTTCTATGATGGATTCCCTTCCCTCAGGCAGGATAGTCATGGTTGGAGATTGGAATTGTGTTGAAAATGCTCTGTTGGATAAGAGCTCATTGGGAAGGAGGGGTGGCATGCTCCAGAATTCTTAGGACCCTAATATCGGAGGGAGGCTGGGTAGATCCTTGGAGACAAAGGCATCCAACCACAATAGACTTCACTTTCTTTTCTGACTCTGTGGGATCTTACTCCAGGTTAGATAGATTTTACACCAAACTGGTGGAGGCCCCAAACTTGACAGACATAACCATACACCTGGTCACCTTTTCTGATCATGCAATGATCAGTGCAAGGGCGATTTGGAAGGGGGTGAAGGCTAAGGGGTCATGGAGATTTGATCCAGGCCTGCTTAATGACAAGGTATTTGTTGACCAAATTAAGGACTCGATCCAGCATTACTTATTAGAAAACAGGGAGGAAGACACACACATTAAGTTTATTTGAGATGGGTTGAAAGCAGTCCTCCGGGGTCAGATCATTAGTTACGCCTCCTATAAAAATAAATGTACACAAGCTAAGGTACATAGGCTACTAGCAGATAGCGAGTCCTTGGAGACTGAGCATAAACAAAATAGTGACCCTTTGATTATGGCCAAATTGAAGGACGCCAGGGATTTATATAATGCAGAGATGACAAGGAATACTGAGAATGCCCTGAGGTATACCAAACAAAGATATTATGAGGTGGGGGGGAGGGCGAGTTGTCTTTTGGCACTCAGATTGAGAAAACAGGCAGAGGAGAGGTGTATCCCATTGATTGAGGGACCGGGGACCCAGTCTGCTTCCTTGAACCCCTTGCAAATAGCTGACAGTTTCTGTGAGTACTGTACTAACCTTTATACCCAGGAGAGGGGCGAAGGCCATATTAGAGAAGTGGAGAGCCTTTTACAAAGGGTTACCCTACCTGGGCTGGATACTATGCAGAGCTAGAGACTGGAAATTCCCATTACTGAATTAGAGGTCAAAAAGTTTATTAAGAACCTTAATAGAGGCAAGGCTCCAGGTCCAGATGGTTTTGTGGCCGAGTTTTACCAGCACTTTGTTACAGAACTGACCCCTTTGTTAACCAGGATGTGCAATGTGGCCCATGGGGAAGGGGGGGGGGCCCAGCATCATGGAGGGAGGGAGGTGGTGATTACTCTTTTACTGAAACCAGGTAAAGATCCCATGGAGTGTGGAAGCTACCGCCCTATATCTTTAATTAATCAAAATGCGAAGATCTTTGCAAAAATTCTTAGCATATGACTTCAGGAATATGTTCCTGGGTTGGTCCATAGAGACCAGATGTTTTTTTTTACCTGGACGGCATATCCAGGATAATATCAGACTATTACTAAATGTCTTGTCTGCCTCGGGGGCATTACTGCCTGATACCCTTAGGGTGGTGATGGCCCTCGATGCTGAGAAGGTGTTCGACTACCTGGATTGGGTCTTCTTGGATCATACCCTGGAAAAATGTGGATTTGGGGATAAATGTAGGAATTGGATAGCGAATTTGTACAGGGATCCCTGGGCAACAGTTCGAGTAAATGGGGTTCTATCACAGAGGATAAGGGTAGGTAGGGGAACTAGGCAGGGGTGTCCACTGTCACCCCTGCTATTTGCCTTCTGTATGGAACCCCTGGTGGCCCTTATAAGACAATCAGTTGATTATAGGGGCATACAAGTACAGGGGGTCGAAGTTAAGGTGTCACTGTACGCAGATGACACTCTTTTATATATCACCGACCCAGTAGGTCAGATGCCACTTATCAATAGCTTATTGCAGGATTTTGGTAGGGCATCAGGTTTTAAAATTAACAATACTAAAACTGAGCTTCTGGCCATAGGGTGGGCCTCATCTGGAGCGCTCCCCATGGTTGGTAACTATAAATGGGCAAAAGAATGTATCAAGTATCTTGGAATTTGGATCCCCAGGGACTTACAGAAACTGTATGTGATTAATTATGGGAGACTTCTTCAAGTTGTACAAGAGAATTTAAGGAGGGGGGCGGAACCGACTCTCTCCTTGTTTGGAAGAGCGGATTATATAAAAATGAATGTGCGTCCACGTTTTATTTTTTTGTTTCAGTCCTTGCCTCTCAAACCCCCAGTAGGTTTCTGGAAATCACTTAAATCTGATTTAGGGAGATTCATTTGGGCTGATAGACCCCTCAGAATGAAGTGGAACTCTCTACTTTGGGAGAAGGGAAAGGGGGGTTTGGGTCTGCCCGACTTTAAAAAATAATGTTGGGCTGCGCATCCCCTGGTGTCGACCATGACTATGGCAAACCACCCTTATGGTAGAAATGGAGGCGGAGTCTTCCAGCGGGACATTTGCATTTGGTGTTTATGGATCGGGGGATTAGGAAAACTACTGGTGAATAATCCATGGTCTAAGGTGATTGTTTCCTCGTGGTTGAAGTCAACAAAAAACTTTCCCTTCAGTTGGAATTGGGTCCCCAATCCCCAATCACAGCATGTATAGATTTTATGCCTCTTGCCTGGGATCAGAGCTTCAGGAGATGGGAATGGGGAGGACTGGTAAGAGTGGGTCAGATGTACGAGGACACCACTATTAAGTCTTTCCAGCAATTTCCCCAGGAGTTTAAACTCCCACCAGGTGACCTGTTTAGATACTTGCAGTTTAGACATTTTTTTACAAGATAGAGAACATCAGAGAAAAGGAACTGGTATAGATGATATTAATAACCTAGTGGAATTTATGGTGGCCGGAGCTGGGCATTCAAGGCCTGGGGGCCGGGTTTCTAGGTTGGTCAGACAGTTTTCAACCCTTGAATCGGACCCTCTGGAAAATGTTAAGCAGACTTGGAGACTGGAACTTGGAAGGGCACTAGAGGAGCCCACTTGGGCGGTGATATGGAATGCTATACATTCCACCACGGTGTTTAATAATTTGCACGAGTTTTGGTGGAAAGTGGTTACTCGTTACTTTCGTACTCCAGTAATCATGTAAGCAATGTGAGAAGTCAATAAGGAGAGCCAGGGGGATACTGGGATGCATAGGGAGGGGCATCACAAGTAGAAAAAGGGAAGTGGTTATCCCTCTATACAGACAGTTGGTGAGACCCCATCTGGAGTACTGCGTGCAGTTTTGGAGACCTCATCTACGCATGGACATAGACAGGATGGAAGCAGTCCAGAGGAGGGCAACTAAAATGGTGCAGGGTCTACATCAGAAACCATATGAAGAGAGACTGAGCGAGCTCAATATGTATACCCTTGATGAAAGGAGGGACGGGGGGACATGATAGAAACTTTTAAGTACCTCAAGGGAATCAACAAAGTCCAGGAGGGTAGCATCTTTCAGAAAAAGTGATGTGTAAGAACGAGGGGGCACAATTTAAAGTTAGAGGGGGGACGGCTCAGGGGTAATGTGAGGAAATTATTTTTCATGGAGAGAGTGGTGGACGCATGGAACCGCCTTCCTGGAGAGGTTGTGGTGTCTAAAACAGTGGGGGAATTCAAACATGCATGGGACAGATATAGGGCAATTATAGTGGGGGGTTGCAGGAAGTAGGCTGTTGGTTAACTAGAATCTGCAGCTTATCCAATAGGTAGGGAAATGGGCAGACTGGGTGGGCCAAGTGGTCCTTATCTGCCGTCAAAGTCTATGTTTCTATGTTTCTATGAAACATTATCGTCAACATTTCTCAGACCTTTGCTGGCGTGAATGTGGGGAGAGGGGAACTCATACACACGTGTTTTGGTCATGCCCCAAGATTCAGGTTTACTGGGCTCAGATCTTGGACCTGGTGGATTCAATCTTTGGGGTGGATCTTCCTAATGACCTGGTTCATTGGGTATTGGGGGAATTTCAATGTTGGGGGAATTCCGTCAGCTGATTAAGAGTCAGGCCCAACGTTATTTATTTAATATTTTAGTGGCTGCAGCTCTTAAAACATTACACAGAACTGATTGACCCAGACTGTCCCGTCAGTGGAGACATGGTATACAAACTGTCTGGCCATCCTTGAAATGGAGGAACTTACAGCTAGAATAAGGTTAAATAAGGAGAAGTTCAAGGCCCGTAGGCTACCATTTTTCCACTTTCAGGCCCAAAGAGAGCAAATAAATGTCTTGGAGGTCTTGGCGATGGTGGCATGAGGCTGTTGGAAAGGCCATAAGGAATGAAGGTAGATTTGCCTGCTTGAATATGTGGTGGTTCACCTTGTTCACCCCTTGGTGTGGTTGATCCAATGACACTGGATCTGATACTATCCTCCAACTTGGTATAAGTGGGAAGTGGGCATGGAACCTGTACTAGTACTTTGTTTTGATCTCTTACTTTCTTTCTTTGTTTTTCATTCCTTTCCTTTTTATATGTATTGTGCTCTGTTTATGGGTTTGTTTTGTTTTTTTGTTTCCTCTTTTGTATTTCCTGTTAAATAATACATTCAAGGGTCCTTGATTGTCCTCTGACATATACCTTGAATGAAGTGGCACTGCTAATGGATATGGATGTATATAAATTTTTATGTTGTATAACTGTAAATGGATCCAGTAGATAAAGAATTGTCACTATAATGTTTCTTTTTCTATCTTTTTGTTGTATTTTATATTCAAAACCAATAAAATTATTATTTCAAAAAAAAAAATTATAATACCATACCTACTATGCTGCCTGTGTGCTCTGGAGTTACTCAGGGATCTATCCTGAGTCCCCTGCTATTCAGCATCTACCTCAATGCCCTGCCTAAATCCTGCCTCCCTCTCCACTTATACTCACCTCCTGGACCCATGGAGCTGCGGTTTACCCCCCCAAGTGGGGACGAGGTGGGGGCCAAACACGTAATATCCTTGATTACGTCGGTCTAGAGGTGTAATTAAAGGTAAGAGGGGCACACTGAGGCACACTCCTGGAGGCCCATCTTCCTGGCATCAGTAGGGGAAGGTCAGGATGGTAGGTGGGGGTAGGGGGTTTGGCACACCAGATACAATAGATGGGAGTGATCACTAATGGCATCAGACAGTGTGCTGGCATGGGCAACTTTTTCTGCTTCAGTCAATCAATCAATCAGTCAAAATTTTTATTTAACTAGGCGAACACCATTGAGCAATGCTCAGTTTCAAGATGAACCGGGGCAGAATAAATGATAATTATACAACACAGTTTTTACAAGAGTAACAAATAAATACAGAAAAAGAACCAGTAGCAAAATACAATGTACAAGATTACTAAATAAAAGCAATGCCTAGGCAACATTATATACAAAGGGAAAAGGAATTACTTACATAAAGAAACGTATGCATATCCTATACCTTGCACTAGACTCAGTTATTTCCCAATCATGGACCTTCTAAATCTGTCCCTACATCTGGGTCAGTTCCGAACCTCATGGAAAATGGCAGTGATAACACTAATATTGAAATGTGGTGACAGCTCCCTCCCAAACAACTGTCGTCCCATCTCAATTCTCCCCCCACTCTCTAAAGCCCTTGAAAAGATCATGGCCAATCAGCTCACTGACTACCTCCTCGCACACAACGTCACGCAATAGATGGTGGCTTAAAACGGAGAACCTATACCTCGGGCATAAATTATAGTTTAATCGATCACCATTGCGTGGTTCTACGGGCTAATTTTGTTTCAGACAAGGCTCTAAAGTGTCTGGTCACCATGGGGCACACAAAAAAGAAACCTCCTATGGATGCAAGCAGTCAAAATCAGGACTGAAGCGCTCCGAGTCCTCCCAGCCCTATCCCATCTCGCTCCTCCATATTTATGGCCTCAGGTGAAGAATCAAAGGGTTCAGGATCGGACGATGCATCCACCTTCACGAAGAGGCTGATGGGCATAGGATGCTTAAGATTCTGCATCGTATAGATGCCTGGATTTTGGGCATCCAAAAAGATGTTAAAAAGTTGGAGGCACGTACAGCTTCTGTGGAGACTCATGTAGAAGGCCTTCAGTCAGAGCATATGACCTTTGGGAGATCTTTGGCGTATCTCCACAGAAGAGGAAAAAGAGCTCACCATGCGGGCCGATGATGCGGAGGTGAGGGCTCACCGCAACAATATTCACATTTTTGGCATCACAGAGGGGGTAGAACCCTCCTCCATGGAAGATTTTGTGGACACTTGGCTAAAAAACAGAGTTAGATCTGAGGAAGGACTTTAAAACTGAAATTGAGCGGACCCACCGAGTCATTGCCCCCAAGCCGAAGCAAGGTGCACACCCCAGATCAGTCATAGTAAAATTCCTGCATTACCCCACAAAAGATAAAAATTCTTCGACTGGCATGGGCCAAGAGAGACCTCAGCCTCGATGGTCAGAAGATTTATGTCGATCAAGATTTCCCCCCTTGATGTTGGCCAACCGAAAAAAGTTCTGGTGGTAGTGAAGGCATTGAGAGACAGGGGGCTGAAGGCATATCTTAGATACCCTGCCGTGTTGTGGGTGCAGGATAAGGAGGGAACCAAGATCTTCAAAACCCTCTTAATGGCTACGCCATACTTAAAAGCTCAGGGTATCCCCACGCCTGATGCCAAAGAAGAGCTAGCTGAGAAGGACATCGAGGATCTCCTGTGGTCGATTGCTCCTGGAGCCAAGAGGCAAGCAGGAAAAAGGAGAAATGAGGCCCTCCTCCCGTTACATGCTGATATGTCCAGATGGCTGCAAACAAAGAAAACTTGAGACTTTAATTGGGCTGTTTTTTTGTTTGGCTTGTCCTACTGCTGGTGAGAGTCCTGGCCATGACTGGCGTTGTTGTTGTGGGTCCTCCTGCTAACAGCAGAAATTTCTGGAGAAAAATGTTTAGTTGAACCCCACTAGGTACAATTAGTATGCTGGACTGCATTGTGGGTCTAATGGGTTCGGATGGTAACCAGAGTGGCTGGCACTTCTTAATTGCACCTTCAGTTACAAACTGTGGGATGATTTAAAGGGGAACTTTCCTGGTGGTGGTGTGATGATGTTGATCTTCCCCCATGAGACAATCATCCTTTCCTGAAGGGCGCACACAGCTGGACAATGAGATAAGCCTCATTTTTCTTCCTTTTGGGAGCTATCATTGACTCTAATTATTGGATGAATTAGTTACTTTTGCTTTGTTTCCGCTGAATATGGTTATACTAATAATTATTTTAGTTGAGGCCAAACTGGCTCCTTTAAATTTAAAACTGTGCCAACACAAATGGCTAAAAGGGGTCTCCTTCCCTCCTTGTTACACTATATGATCAGTTTGAATCTTTGCTTTTATATATGATTCGGGGGGGGGGGGATAGCTTGGTTTAAAGGGACACCTACTGCTTATTGATGTTTGAGGGTGGGGATTTTGGCCCTTGTCGGTCACTTTATTGGGAGAATAAATAGTAGCATTAAGACCCCCATAGAAGCTTGGGCCCACAGGTGGGGATTCTCATCTCTGTCTTTAAGTGGGTATGGTTAATAGGCAGTACCAAGCTATGTGGTTACAATTAATGGGTGATTAAGTTAAAATGTTTTTGCACAGGTGTGCAATATACACTTCATTTCTTGCCGGGGAGTGGTACTCCGTCCGCCTTTCTTGCACGGATCCAACAGTTAGGAGGGTCTTGCCTCCCGGTTACCAGGGGCTCATCCCTAGCACATTCAGGTGCTTTTCTCCTACTAGTCTAGGGCATGTGGTCTCAGCTCTGAGGCATTTCCACCATTTGCCTCAGTTCTATAGCTCTGACTGAGCTTTTTGGCATCTAGTGAAGCAACTAGTGCCTTGCTCTCTCTTTCCTGTTCTCCCTTTTCTTTTTCCTTTTTATGTTTGCTTGCATCTTGAAAGCTATCAAACTAACTTAGGAGAAAGCGGGTTGTGGAGGCGTGGCACTGTTACAGCCAAGGGAGGCACTGCATTTGGGGGCTTGGCACTGGTGGACCAATGGAGGCACAGTGTGCCGATGACACTGGTCTCCAAAAGTGCCACCAAGTACAAACATTTTCGCCGCAGCAATCAGGGGCCGCCTTGTCACTGCAGTGTCAATCATTCTGCTGCAATGAGGGAGCGACCCGTCATTGCAGGGCAGAACGTTAGCTAGCATAATACTGTTTGTGAACATAGTGGGTGGCTTGCCGCCGCGTTCACAAACAATATCTCAACCCAATGTCGGTGTCCAATCCCCTCGGCACCATGTGCCCTACAAACAGTCTTTGTTTGTCGGCGGGGCCCCAATCCCCGGCTTCAGTCCTCGTCCAAGTTTCATTTGCCGATGGAGAGGCCCTCCCCGTCAACATGATGTCCCCATCCATAATTAATGTACCAATGGGGGAGCCCTCCCGTTGGCATAATGTCCCCGCCGGGTGTCCAATCCCTCGGCAATGCGCCCCCCCATATATGCCGATGGGGGCCCCAATCCTGCCAGCTTCAGTCCTCATCTGAGTTTCATTTGCCAATGGGAGAGCCACGCCCCGTTGGCATAATCTCCACACATACACACAGAATGTATGTTTGTGCTGAGGGTGCCCAATCCCCTCTGTTGTTGCCCTCCACCATATGCCAACGGGGGTGTCCAATCCCCAGTCAGCTACAATCGCCCCCCCCAACAAAACACTAGGTTGTCACTCTGGGAGCCCACCCCAGAGTGCCAAATGTCCTGTTAAATGTCCCTGTAAAAAAAAAAAAGTCCTGCAGTGTTTTATTTTTCCCTATAAAACAAAAAACGGTCCCTCATCGAGTCCTGCGGCCCTTCCCCAACCCACGCCCACTCTCTATGCACCCTGCCTCCCCACACACACCCTCACCCCATACTTACCTCCAGAGCCCAGCGCGACAATCTTCGGTGGACTGGGAACACGTCTGCACTCTTCAAAGCCGACCGCGAACTGAGGAAATGCCGATAAGCTGTATAATTGCATAAATAGGGTTTTTTCAACTTTAATGCATATCTCAGGCATTGTTTGGAATTTTGTCACCAAATTTTCAACATGGGGTTTTTGGGACCCCTCCTCATGAATTCAGCCACTGTCATGACGTTATTTGGTGTCAAAAGGTGATTTCGCAGTCAGTGCGCAGAATCACCTTTCAGGACTGATTAACCAAATGACAGTGCCAGTGTTCATGAAGTGGGCTGTCAAAAAGTCTATGTTGCAAATTTGGTGAGAAAAATCAAACAAATGACTGTTTTACGAGCGTGCGTTGTGCGGTTGCTCACGCACGTACCGTAACTTCCGCAATTTGCAATATTTTTTACTCCAGATTTTCAACATTGCCATTTTTACACACCTCCTTATGAACAGTATAGCTGTCATTTTCATCCTGGCCGAAAATGTTTTTGCAGTTCCGTGCAGAATAGCTGAGTCGCTATGGAAATCCGTGTTTGGGACACATTATGAAAATGACAGTGACACTGTTCATTAGCAGAGGTCCTAAAATGTCTATGTTGAAAATTTGGTGACAAAAGTCCATAAAATGTCTGTGTTATGAGCGTGCGTTGCGCAGTTTCCATGCACGCTTGTACCTTCGCACGTTTGCAATATTTTCACTCCAGATTTTCAACATTGCCATTTTTCCGCACCTCCTTATGAACAGAACAGCTGTCATTTGTCACATCTTGGCCGAAATGTGTTTTTGCTCTTCTGGTGCGCAATAGGGAAATCCATGTTTGGGACAAATTCTGAAAATCACAGTGACACTGTTCATTAGCAGAGGTCCTAAAATGCCTATGTTGAAAATTTGGTGACAAAAGTCCATAAAATGACTGTGTTACCTCGTGCATTGTGCAGTTTCCATGCGCTCGTAACTTCTCACATTTGCAATATTTTCCTCCAGATTTTCAACATTGCCATTTTCCACACTTCCTTATGAACAATAAAGCTGTCATTTTTCACATCCTGGCCGAAATGTGTTTTGTCACTTCCGATGCAGAATAACGCGGTCGCTGAGGGAAATCCGTGTTCGGGACGCATTAGGCAAATCACAGTGACACCGTTCATGAGCACAGGTCATAAAATGCCTATGTTGAAAATCTGGTGATAAAAGTCCATAAAATGACTGTGTTACATGCATATGTTGCACAGTTTCCACGTATGCTTGGAAGTGCGAGCATTTTTAATATTCCCACTACAGATTTTCAACATAGCCATCTCTTCACACCTCCCTATGGATGGCACAGGTGTCATTCTTCACATCCTGGCCGATCTGTGTTTTCGTACATGTGGCGCAGAATGGCACTGTCGCTGTTGGAAGTCAGTTTTCGGGACACATTGACAAAATCATATTGCCACTCTTCATGAGGAGAGGTCCCAAATGCTTTCCTGAGGTGGGGTCACAAAAAGGCCATGTTGAATATTTCTACTGTAAATACCAACAAACGCCCGAGGCATTATGGTTTCTAACCATAACGTCCTACCCTGTACAGACAGACAGGCATCGGGGTGTGCCTTTGGATTGCCGACTGTACTGCTCATGCCATCCCACCCCCACCCCCCAGCCACTGACAGGCATCGAGGTGTACCTTGGACTCTTCGGCCCAAGACTTCACCCCATTCTTCTATGCTGCACCCATTTCACCGTATGTCCTTATGGAGTGGGGTGACTGTAAATCCAGACACCCTAAGGCACACCTCAACACGTATCAGTGTCTGCAGAATAGTGTGAGGTGACATGACTTGACCGTCATGGGCAACAACCAAAAACTTACCCCAAATCCTGTCCATCTCTACAGGATGGAGGTGGGTTTCGTGAAGTTCAATACTTCACTGCCATTCCCATTCTGCATCTGTCTAACTCCTGCATTTCCAATGCTAATACCAGCAAGCAAATATTTAAGCAATAAGGCACGACAGGGTGTGTGTTATTGTGTAATAACGTCACTCCTGGGGTGGGTTGAAGCATGAGGCAAAGCAGAGTGCTTCCACCACCCCAGGAGTGATGTTATTACACAATAACACACACCCTGGAGTGCCTTATTGCTATTATACAATGGCTCATGGTGATACAAAATAAAAAAAACATTTTAAAAATGTTTTTAGTAGATTTTTAGTGAGTTTCTTAAGAGAAGAGGGGAAAAAAGGTAAAGGTGATCTATGGTAATGGAAAGCAAAGCTAATGCTAATCAGTGACAGTGATGTTATACTGTAATATCATCACTGTCTCAGGCTCACACTGACCAATCAGAATCCGGGATTCTTTCTTGCCATTGTATAATCGGCATTGACAAATGCTTGTTCTTATTAGGGCACATGTTTTGGGTCATGTTGGGTGAGGTTAACCCTGTTTATAGCATCATTTCTTTTAAAAACATGTTTTGAATGTTTGTTCTGATTTTTCTTTTAATCTAACTTATTTCCTTACAGGTAAATGCTCGTGTATCCTTAAGGCACAGGTGGTGGGGTTGTCAAAGGGACACATGGAAAATATGAGGTTGGTTCTTATGTTATCTTTGGTCATGGCTTCACTAAAATAATTTCTATTAATGTTAAGGAGATTAATGGGGTGTCAAACGAGCAAGGGTCTTCCAGGAGCTAAGTCGATTAAAGTGTGATGTGGCCTGTCTCAAGAGACCAAGTTGTGCAGGAGAGCACTTAAAATTGCAGAGATCGTGGGGGGTGCATGCAGACTGCACTCCAGACTCCACTAGAGAGGAGTGGTTATTCTAATCTGCAAGGACTACCTCTCAAAGTCCATAAAGTGCAAGTGGTGGAAACTGGACATTTTGTAATAATTTCAGGGAATTATATGGGTCACAGCATCCACCTAACCTCAGTTTACACCCCTACCCCCTCGTTGGGGACTTTTTTAGACACTTTTTTTCTATGATGGATTCCCTTCCCTCAGGCAGGATAGTCATGGTTGGAGATTGGAATTGTGTTGAAAATGCTCTGTTGGATAAGAGCTCATTGGGAAGGAGGGGTGGCATGCTCCAGAATTCTTAGGACCCTAATATCGGAGGGAGGCTGGGTAGATCCTTGGAGACAAAGGCATCCAACCACAATAGACTTCACTTTCTTTTCTGACTCTGTGGGATCTTACTCCAGGTTAGATAGATTTTACACCAAACTGGTGGAGGCCCCAAACTTGACAGACATAACCATACACCTGGTCACCTTTTCTGATCATGCAATGATCAGTGCAAGGGCGATTTGGAAGGGGGTGAAGGCTAAAGGGTCATGGAGATTTGATCCAGGCCTGCTTAATGACAAGGTATTTGTTGACCAAATTAAAGACTCGATCCAGCATTACTTATTAGAAAACAGGGAGGAAGACACACACATTAAGTTTATTTGAGATGGGTTGAAAGCAGTCCTCCGGGGTCAGATCATTAGTTACGCCTCCTATAAAAATAAATGTACACAAGCTAAGGTACATAGGCTACTAGCAGATAGCGAGTCCTTGGAGACTGAGCATAAACAAAATAGGGACCCTTTGATTATGGTCAAATTGAAGGAAGCCAGGGATTTATATAATGCAGAGATGACAAGGAATACTGAGAATGCCCTGAGGTATACCAAACAAAGATATTATGAGGTGGGGGAGGCGGGGTTGTCTTTGGCACTCAGATTGAGAAACAGGCAGAGGAGAGTGTATCCATTGATTGAGGGACGGGAACCCAGTCTGCTTCCTTGAACCCTTAAATAGCTGACAGTTTCTGTGGTACTATACTAACTTTATACCCAGGAGAGGGGCGAAGGCCATATTAGAGAAGTGGAGAGCCTTTTACAAAGGGTTACTCTACCTGGGCTGGATACTATGCAGAGCTAGAGACTGGAAATTCCCATTACTGAATTAGAGGTCAAAAAGTTTATTAAGAACCTTAATAGAGGCAAGGCTCCAGGTCCAGATGGTTTTGTGGCCGAGTTTTACCAGCACTTTGTTACAGAACTGACCCCTTTGTTAACCAGGATGTGCAATGTGGCCCATGGGGGGGGGGGCCCAGCATCATGGAGGGAGGGAGGTGGTGATTACTCTTTTACTGAAACCAGGTAAAGATCCCATGGAGTGTGGAAGCTACCACCCTATATCTTTAATTAATCAAAATGCGAAGATCTTTGCAAAAATTCTTAGCATATGACTTCAGGAATATGTTCCTGGGTTGGTCCATAGAGACCAGATGTTTTTTTTACCTGGACGGCATATCCAGGATAATATCAGACTATTACTTAATGTCTTGTCTGCCTCGGGGGCATTACTGCCTGATACCCTTAGGGTGGTGATGGCCCTCGATGCTGAGAAGGTGTTCGACTACCTGGATTGGGTCTTCTTGGATCATACCCTGGAAAAATGTGGATTTGGGGATAAATGTAGGAATTGGATAGCGAATTTGTACAGGGATCCCTGGGCAACAGTTCGAGTAAATGGGGTTCTATCACAGAGGATAAGGGTAGGTAGGGGAACTAGGCAGGGTGTCCACTGTCACCCTGCTATTTGCCTCTTATGGAACCCCTGGTGGCCCTTATAAGACAATCAGTTGATTATAGGGGCATACAAGTACAGGGGTCGAGTTAGGTGTCACTATACACAGATGACACTCTTTTATATATCACCGACCCAGTAGGTCAGATGCCACTTATCAATAGCTTATTGCAGGATTTTGGTAGGGCATCAGGTTTTAAAATTAACAATACTAAAACCGAGCTTCTGGCCATAGGGTGGGCCTCATCTGGAGCGTTCCCCATGGTTGGTAACTATAAATGGGCAAAAGAATGTATCAAGTATCTTGGAATTTGGATCCCCAGGGACTTACAGAAACTGTATGTGATTAATTATGGGAGACTTCTTCAAGTTGTACAAGAGGATTTAAGGAGGGGGGCGGAACCGACTCTCTCCTTGTTTGGAAGAGTGGATTATATAAAAATGAATGTGCGTCCACGTTTTATTTTTTTGTTTCAGTCCTTGCCTCTCAAACCCCCAGTAGGTTTCTGGAAATCACTTAAATCTGATTTAGGGAGATTCATTTGGGCTGACAGACCCCTCAGAATGAAGTGGAACTCTACTTTGGGAGAAGGGAAAGGGGGGATTGGGTCTGCCCGACTTTAAAAAATAATGTTGGGCTGCGCATCCCCTGGTGTCGGCCATGACTATGGCAGAGCCACCCTTATCGGTAGAAATGGAGAGGCCGGAGTCTTCCAGCGGGGACATTTTGCATTTGGCGTTTATGGATCGGGGGGGGGGGGGAGAATTAGGAAAACTACTGGTGAATAATCCATGGTCTAAGGTGATTGTTTCCTCGTGGTTGGAAGTCAACAAAAAACTTTCCCTTCAGTTGGAATTGGGTCCCCAATCCCCAATCACAGCATGTATAGATTTTACGCCTCTTGCCTGGGATCAGAGCTTCAGGAGATGGGAATGGGGAGGACTGGTAAGAGTGGGTCAGATGTACGAGGACGCCACTATTAAGTCTTTCCAGCAATTACCCCAGGAGTTTAAACTCCCACCAGGTGACCTGTTTAGATACTTGCAGTTTAGACATTTTTTTACAAGATAGAGAACATCAGAGAAAAGGAACTGGTATAGATGATATTAATAACCTAGTGGAATTTATGGTGGCCGGAGCTGGGCATTCAAGGCCTGGGGACCGGGTTTCTAGGTTGGTCAGACAGTTTTCAACCCTTGAATCGGACCCTCTGGAAAATGTTAAGCAGACTTGGAGACTGGAACTTGGAAGGGCACTAGAGGAGCCCACTTGGGCGGTGATATGGAATGCTATACATTCCACCACGGTGTTTAATAATTTGCACGAGTTTTGGTGGAAAGTGGTTACTCGTTACTTTCGTACTCCAGTAATCATGTAAGCAATGTGAGAAGTCAATAAGGAGAGCCAGGGGGATACTGGGATGCATAGGGAGGGGCCTCACAAGTAGAAAAAGGGAAGTGGTTATCCCTCTATACAGACAGTTGGTGAGACCCCATCTGGAGTACTGAGTGCAGTTTTGGAGACCTCATCTACGCATGGACATAGACAGGATGGAAGCAGTCCAGAGGAGGGCAACTAAAATGGTGCAGGGTCTACATCAGAAACCATATGAAGAGAGACTGAGCGAGCTCAATATGTATACCTTTGATGAAAGGAGGGACGGGGGGACATGATAGAAACTTTTAAGTACCTCAAGGGAATCAACAAAGTCCAGGAGGGTAGCATCTTTCAGAAAAAGTGATGTGTAAGAACGAGGGGGCACAATTTAAAGTTAGAGGGGGGACGGCTCAGGGGTAATGTGAGGAAATTATTTTTCATGGAGTGGTGGACGCATGGAACCGCCTTCCTGGAAAGGTTGTGGTGTCTAAAACAGTGGGGGAATTCAAACATGCATGGGACAGACATAAGGCAATTATAGTGGGGGGTTGCAGGAAGTAGGCTGTTGGTTAACTAGAATCTGCAGCTTATCCAATAGGTAGGGAAATGGGCAGACTGGGTGGGCCAAGTGGTCCTTATCTGCCGTCAAAGTCTATGTTTCTATGTTTCTATGAAACATTATAGCCAACATTTCTCAGACCTTTGCTGGCGTGAATGTGGGGAGAGGGGAACTCATACACACGTGTTTTGGTCATGCCCCAAGATTCAGGTTTACTGGGCTCAGATCTTGGACCTGGTGGGTTCAATCTTTGGGGTGGATCTTCCTAATGACCTGGTTCATTGGGTATTGGGGGAATTTCAATGTTGGGGGAATTCCGTCAGCTGATTAAGAGTCAGGCCCAACGTTATTTATTTAATATTTTAGTGGCTGCAGCTCTTAAAACATTACACAGAACTGATTGACCCAGACTGTCCCGTCAGTGGAGACATGGTATACAAACTGTCTGGCCATCCTTGAAATGGAGGAACTTACAGCTAGAATAAGGTTAAATAAGGAGAAGTTCAAGGCCCGTAGGCTACCATTTTTCCACTTTCAGGCCCAAAGAGAGCAAATAAATGTCTTGGAGGTCTTGGCGATGGTGGCATGAGGCTGTTGGAAAGGCCATAAGGAATGAAGGTAGATTTGCCTGCTTGAATATGTGGTGGTTCACCTTGTTCACCCCTTGGTGTGGTTGATCCAATGACACTGGATCTGATACTATCCTCCAACTTGGTATAAGTGGGAAGTGGGCATGGAACCTGTACTAGTACTTTGTTTTGGTCTCTTACTTTCTTTCTTTGTTTTTCATTCCTTTCCTTTTTATATGTCTAGTGCTCTGTTTATGGGGTTTTTTTTTTTTTTGTTTCCTCTTTTGTATTTCCTGTTAAATAATACATTCAAGGGTCCTTGATTGTCCTCTGACATATACCTTGAATGAAGTGGCACTACTAATGGATATGGTTGTATATAAATTTTTATGTTGTATAACTGTAAATGGATCCAGTAGATTAAGAATTGTCAGTATAATGTTTCTTTTTCTATCTTTTTGTTGTATTTTATATTCAAAACCAATAAAATTATTATTTCAAAAAAAAAAAATTATAATACCATACCTACTATTCTGCCTGTGTGCTCTGGAGTTACTCAGGGATCTATCCTGAGTCCCCTGCTATTCAGCATCTACCTCAATGCCCTGCCTAAATCCTGCTCCGGCAACGTTCTCCTCTTCGCGGACGACACTGTTCTTTACACTGCACATCCTGATCCTCTTTGTCTACAGCATACCTTACAAAACTCCTTTTCTCAGATTGAACACTGGTTTGCTGAACACATATTGGTGGTTAACATTAAAAAAACTAAGACGATGCTCTATGCCCACCGCGAAAACAGCTCAAAGGATTTCCACCTGGAAATACTCTCCACCTCTCTCACCCCACTGGAACAGGTCCAAAAGTATAAGTATCTAGGTATTACATTTGACTCTTCCCTCTCGTTCCACGAACATATAAAAATCCTCACCTCCGTCACCAATGCCCGCATTGGTCTCCTGTACAGACATAAAGACTGCCTGCCACCTGAAGAGCTCCACCTAGCCATTACCTCCTCATTCTTATCGCTGGTGTACTATGGCCTCACAATCTATGCTGCCGCCAACCCTACGGCGCTTCATCAAATACAAGTAGTCATCAATAAGACTATTATACCAGATCTGCCTCTTCACCAAAAAAAATCCACCTGGATTTAACCCCAGTAGGTGTCATGGCTTCTCTTCAGGCAGCCACCATCTCAACATCCACATGGGCCACCCCAAAAACTATCTGGAAGGTGCCTAAGGTCAGGACCACCCTGGCCTAGCGATCCTTCCCCCTTAGAGCTCCATCCTGGTACAATGCCCTCCCAACGGCCGTCACATCAATTACCAATCTAGGTCCTTTTAAAGCTGCCATAAGGGCCCATATACTCTCCTCACATCAATGCCAGTGTAACTGGTAACCTGTGGATTCTGCTGCACATCGCTAGGCCACGCACCTGCCCTTGGCAGTGGAGAGTCCTCACTATTTCTAGCCGACAGGCTTCTCACCTCCCTCGGTTACCATATAGTTGCTGTGGACTATGAATGCATTGTATTATGTATAAGACAAGGCCTCCCTGAGACGGCTTACTACCAACTCATATCATGCATTGTTTTAGCTACCAATTGTATAGGTCTTAACCACTCATTAGGTAAATATGTCACTAGCTCTGCCCTGTTTTAGCTACTAAATGTATAGGCATTAACCAGTGCTCATTGTACTTATACTATGTATGATTGCTCACCCACATTTATTCTGTGTATGTACTGTATGAATGTCTATGTTTTATTCTGTCGCGGAGCCTTTGGAAATGAGTCTATAACTCAAAGGGTTGTAATTCCGATTTCCTAAATTAAAAAATATAATATTGGAGCCGGCCCGGTGGCGCTGAAGGTTGAGGCACTGGATGCCACACCTCTCGCCACAATGGCAACCCGGGTTTGGGAGTGGACTTGGGTCACTGGTGGGTCGGCCGGGGGGAGATAGGTTTGAGCATCCCATGACAGCTCGCCTTCTCCGGGGAGGGGGGTGGCTTATGCCCACACTTTTTCCCGACTCTGAGCGGAGGCCCGGAGTTCTGCAAGCCCCTATTGTAGGGGATGGGCGGCCACTTTACAGTGTGGATGTCGGCACTTTGCGTCATGACGTCAAGGGGTTACACACTGTAGGGGAAGGGAGAAAAGTAAGGAACTGCCTACTGATGCCAGGAAGATGGGCCTCCAGGAGTGTGCCTCCAGTGTGCCCCCTCTTACTTGACCACCTCTAGACCGACGCAATCAAGGATATTGGCGTGTTTGGCCCCCACCTCGTCCCCACTTGGGGGGTAAACCGCAGCTCCATGGGTCCAGGAGGTGAGTATAAGTGGAGAGGGAGGCAGGAAGGAGGAAGGAGGATGACTCCTTGGGGGCCCTGAAGGGTCAAAGTTGGCAGGGTGAGGGTGTGGATAAAAATTAATTTAAAAAACAAAACAAAACAAAAAAAATGTATAATATCATAGGTGATGGAGGATGGCGGTTAGGATTAGGTATGATGGTGTAAGAAAGATACAGGAGGTGGGGTGAGGAAAAAAGGTTGGTGGCAGAGGAGAGAATACCCATGAGTCATCAGTATCCAGTCCAGGGTAGTGTGTTTGTTGGACCAGTTGCTGAGGCGTGTATGAGAGGTAATTAGCCGGGTGAGACACTGTTGTTTGTATGATAGAGTTGCAGTCAGAGAGCAGGTTTGTGTCCCAGTCAGTGTTCAAATCCCCTATGAGAATGGAGTCTCTTGCAGGGAAAAGAGGTGCAAGAAGGTGGAGGAGGGCTGCAAGCCAAGGGACATCAGCTCTCAGTGGGTTATAGCAGCACCCAACAAGCAACTTCTTGTTGGTGGCAACTGTTAGTTCAGCTGCAAGCCACTCAAAAGGGAGGTCACTGGAGGACTGGTCAAGGAATGTGGTACTGTAGTAGTTACGGTAGTACAGAAGTACACCACCACCACAGTGTGAGGTAGAGCGATCATGGTGAAGGAAAGTGTAACCAAGTAGGGTGCAGTTTTGGTCATGGGTTCCCACATCTGGCACTTGGGTTAATATCCCAGTACTGACACTGTAATGCAGCATGAGAGGGGTGCTGCATTTCTGAAGTGCCGTCTTTCGGATGAGATGTTAAACCGAGGTCCCATCTGCCTGGATTGGTGGTAGTTCAGGTGGATGTTAAAGATCCCATGGTACTTATCGAAAAGAGTAGGGGAATTTCCCCAGTGTCCTGGCCAAATTTCCCTCATTCACTAAAAATACCACCAACAGCTTAATCTGGTTCAAGGTCAGTTGGCATTCATCTGTATCCCCTTCCCCCGGGTCGTGCCTGAAAATAGGCAGGATTTGTCTAGTGCACTTACCCGGTCAACAAAAGCTAAATAAATAACTCTTTAGCCAGGTCTCTGAGATGCCCAGTTTGCTAGGGTTGTACAGAGAGACCCATGCCTCCAGTTCACCTATTTTAGGAAGAAGGCTCCTCACATTCAAATGGTCAATTTTTAGAGTGTGCTCAATATCCCATAAAGGATGACTATGGGATAGAGGAGTATTTAAAGGGGGTAAAGAAGCAGGGCCAGGGTTACTTTCTGAGTCACCAGAGAGAAGGAGGTGGGTAGCATGGAAGTTGGATTTTGGGGGGGCATAGAGAGATGGGACCCAGACATAGGGCAGCTGATGGACAGGAGAGAAGCAGGCTGCAAGCAGGCCTGGGTGGTATTGTAGCAGGGCAGATGGTTGGCCGGGCATGCTTCAGAGCAATTTGTTTGAAGGCTAGGGCCGATGCACCAAAATCAAAGGCTAAACAGAGGCTGAGGAGTAAACAGAGAGAGAGAGAGAGAGAGAGAGAGAAAGAGAGAGACCAATAGCAGTAGTGGAGGACATCATGAGGGGGTGGAGAACGTGGGGAAATAAATACAGTTTGGGGAATAAGGAGGTTTAGGGGTGTGAAGCTGGGAGTGGACTACAAAAATGTACTGGAAGTATAGGGAAGTTTTAGGGGTGTGGAAATTGTTCGCAAATTAAGCAAAATAGTCAGTTTTCACCTAATCCCCAATTGCATAACCTCAACAAAACCCTTAACAAATGTTACTTAATTGTCACCTTGTTTACAATTGATCCCAATAGCCCAGATTCCAAAACCTTAACAGAACAGAACAATGTTAACATAAAACAACAAAGGTTTTAGAAAATCAAATATAACAAACATTTCAGAAAAACTTTAACAAAACCTTTGACAAAGTTCCTTATTGTCCCTTGTTTATAATTGATCCTTATAGCCCATTTACACCTTTTACCAGATTACAAAACATTTAACAACACTTCTTCATTTACGGTTCAATTGCTTATGTCTACACGACAGTGATTCCCCTCCCAGAAGAAGCATACAACAGACAAGCCTTTAGTAAGCATTAAGCCACGACTAAGCATGGGTTTACTGTGGCATTAGTCCATGGTTGGGCTGGTTGGGACATAAGGCCGAAGGCCAAGCACAACTCTATCTCACAACCCTAAGCTCCTCCTCCCCCAGTAGAACAATGAAAAAGACCAGCCCCGAGCAGTGTACTTGCCAATCCCACCCACAGAGCATTTAATAAATGGTGGGGGGAGGGCCAAAAACTTACAGACAGAAGAGAGCTGAAAGGGTCTCTGGAAAACCTTGATATACACAGGTTAATTTTAGTACTATTTAAGTACATTCATAGACCCAAATCCAATCCAGTTGGAAGCAGGGTGATGCAGGGCAACTTGCTAGGAAAACACATCCTCACTGACCTCTGAAATGTCCAGTCTTCTCGAGCAGCATATGTCAACTTTCCGGAAGATAGCTCAAATGAAAGACTCTTGGACAGTTAAAGATTTAGCACCTGGAATGCACTCTTCTCATTGGCAGCCCCTTGAAATCAAATCAAAACTTACAGACAGAAGAGAGCTGAAAGGGTCTCTGGAAAACCTTGATATACACAGGTTAATTTTCTTACTTTTTAAGTCCATTTACAGACGCAAATTCAATCCTGTTGGAAGCAGGGTGATGCAGGGCAACTTGCTGGGAAAACACATCCTCACTGACCTCTGAAATGTCCAGTCTCCTCGAGTAGCGTATGTCAACTTGTTGCTACTCTGTTAATGATTTCTTTTTTCTGTGTATTTTGCTCACCACGCAGTGATGCTGTCTTTAGAGATCACTGTCAACCATTTATCATGACATTGTATGCTGGCATATCCACTGCTGCAGAGGAAGGCATTGCTTGTTTGTAAGTACTGTTACATTAACAAAATCTCTCACTACTATGGCCATGGTAGCTGTGTTAACTGCCTTAGCAAAGGCTACAATATCTGGCATTGTTCCATTTGCCAAGGGTTCAATGTGGTTGCATGGAGGCTAGAATAAGTTCTGTAGAAGACTATAAGGAAGGATCGTACAGTCTCTGGTGAATTGCCTGCTCCTCCATTGACTTTAGGTAAAATGTTACCATTGAAGAAATCATTGTCCTCAAAGTCTACACCCATCAGTACCTAGAAGCATGGCACCATTGTGCCAGAAAAGGCAAGGCAATCAGGCTTTAGATCACAGTCATTATCAATGGAATGGGGCCACCATTCACTGAGGTTTCAGTTGCGATCCATGCAGCCAAGGTCAGAAGGCTGGACCAACGCTGGGCAACCTGTGCCTACCCTTGGTTCAGCTATTGAACAGACAGAACCCAGGCAGAAGGGCACTCACCACAGTCAGTGGTGCCACAGCTGCCTGCAGGTTCTATGGTGTTGCAGAACTCACTGTCTCTGAACCTCAGTCTAGTGACACCAACACCATTGTCGACCCCCACGGCTTCACTTAGCAGCATCAAGTTGACCAGTGTTGCAATTTAGGCCCAGTTCTCTGAGTTGATATGTTACTCAGAGGTGGCACTATCTCTAGGGTTACTACCCCTACCTGTCTTCCTAGCAACAGGTTGTGGGGCCTGGGTTCAAAACTGGCAAGTAGAGGGGGTTTTCCTACCCTCAGTAAACACAATACTTTGGTGCCTCCACCCAGAGCAACAATAGTGGGCGTATCTCCCTAACCTGGTATAACCCTCTGGGAAGCTATAACCACCCACAAGTCTGCCTGGTGACCAATTACCCAGATATAGACAGTGGCCCTTAAAAGCATTCAATAAATCATTTACAATAGGCTTTCACAATATGCTTTCAATGGTCCCACTTACCAGCAGGGTCTGTGGTCCTGGTGAGTACCCTGCAGCCTCCTTGAAAGAACAGTTTAGCAATACAGCATGCACTTTTTTAGCACATTCAATTTCAAGTCTGTCACTTTAAGCACAGTAATAATATGCTCATAAGTCAATTTAAATGTGAAACAACAAATCTGTTTTATTAAGGGGATATGAGCAAGGAGGGGGAGCAAATTTAAGCAAGTGATTATTATTTGGTAAACCAGAGCAATAAACACCATTAATTTAGTCCCTTTGACAGACAGCCCCTGAGCCACTGGGTACCCAGATTTTATACTTATTGGCCAGAATTGTTGCCCAGGGTTGCAGCTGTTGTTGGGGCTCTTGGAGAAAATGATTATTAATGGAAGCAAGACAAACCAAGTTATTTATATCCACTGCTGGTTGTCCCAGTTTATTGAACTTATCAAAACTTAGCAGAAAACAATTGGATGATACCACAAGAAGATTAAGTTGTCTGTTACAGGGAGCTGCCCTGAATTTACTCACTCCGCCAATTGATTACAGACAATGACTTGGTGAAATGAAGACCTGGTGCTGGAAGCTGATGCACATGGGAAAGCTGGGCCGACATGACTCACTTTCACTTCACAACCTTTCCCTGAAGGTGGCTGCAACCTGTGATGGCTTTCTGCGCAGGGGCTGTATCCCCGAAGCTGGTCTCTCGCCAGTGACACTGGAGCTGGCACAAGAACAGATGGCAGTGGTCAGTTTGGACAAAGGACCAAGGCTGGATCAACACTTCTGGTAAAGCTCAGTTTATTTTACTGGTGACCTTTCAGCTGGCAGACAGTTTGATCACTGGTAGATAAGGGCTCCTTTCTAGCAATCAGGAGTCCTTGGGCAGCAGGCTTAGATCCACAATAAACCGTCCGCACATTTAAGGAAAACAACATTTAAGTCTCTACCTCTCAGATCAGTTTTAGGATGGTTCACAATTGCAGTCAATTTACTGGGCAAAAACCTCTAATAAAGCAGTTTCTCACGTTCTTTTGTTTTTTAGTCATTTAACCAGGAGTAGCACACTAAGCTGAAATCTTTTTTACAGGTGCAACCTGGGAGCACAGGGAAGTTAAGTGACTTGTTCTGGGTCACACAGTATGCAAGTGGAAGCTGTGGGATTCAAACCCAGGTCTGGTATGCTGGATATCACCAAATTTGCAGCTCAGAGTCTTAAACCACTGTGCTATACTGCCTCTCGATCACTTCACAGAAGCTTCTCGTCAGTCCAGAATTTCAAGCTGCACTTTCAAATATCTTGCAGCTTTCTGCTGCAAGTAAAAGTTCCTTTTCAGAAATTTTGATTACTGCAATCAGGCAGTCCCAAGCAGAACTACAGCAGGAAGGCAAATCAAGCCTTTTCCCCACTGATTTTCCTAGGCTTCCTCCTGGAGCGGCTTCTTAATAGCTTGAGCTGCTCACTCTTCGAGCTCTAACTCCAGCTGACCTACTGTTCTCTAACAGTTCTGGGATTTCCCTTGCTTTTCTGTGTTCTGGTTGGCTTGGGGGAGCTGTCAGTCACAAGTTGAATGCCCCCTTCAGTTTAATTTAGGCACCAACCTCAAAAAAACTACAAGAACTACAGTTTTTTCTTCCCACGAGGCACTTGAGTTAAGGACCCTTTGAGGTCCCCTGTGTCCTATAGGTCCAAACTCTGGAAGTCCTGGACCAAACACGGTGGCTCCCATTTAGAATAACAGAGCTGAAAGAAAGCAGGTTAGAACAAACACTCTATTTCAAATATAACAGCAAGCTAGAAGCAAATAACTACAGTACCAGTTAGAGCCCTTTCTGCTTTACTGTCGACAGCAAAGTGGTGCAAATCAAAGTGGTGTCTGGCCAGTTATGAGCTCTGAAGCACTCAAACCCAACCCAGACCATTTACTACACACACAGGGGATAATGTCTTAAAGAGACAGGCGCAGAGGAGTGGCATCCGTGCCAAGGCTATAAGAAACAAAGATGGTCAATAACTCGTTACTTATACAATATTTACACTGCATATCATGCCATAACTTTAATGGCATTTTTTTTTTTTTTGGCTGTTTCTTTCTCCTGGCATACCTGGTCTGCTCCCCATATTCTAGCAACCCCTCTGGATTCTGGCCGCCGTCTGCCCATCTGCAATCCTTCAGGATCCTCGCCCTTTAATCCACTGTGGCTTATCCCCTGCAGTGGGGTGATGGGGAGCCCCTAACTCATCCACCCTGTCCGGATCCAGATTCAGGCGATGCCCCCAGAGCCAGTTGTCATCAGACGGCCGCCAAGCTGCTTGACCAGGATGCCATCTTTTTTCCACATTTGCACCGTAGGCAGTGGAGCATGCAATGCTGTTGGGGACGTACCACGAGCGCGTCTGCCTGCAGTACGTCTGATGGCTGCTCCTCTGCCTCTCCCTTGTAAACACAGCATTGGTGTGCCAGCCCCAAGCCACCACTAGGGGCCAGGCAAGCACTGACTGCTGGGAGACCTCCCATGCCAGTGAAGGAGAGCTGACCAAGGATGCTCCATCCTTCTCTGCCCCTGCCGACCCCCAGCGACCCATGCCCGCTCCCGAACATGGGTGGTTGGTGTGGTGCGAAGAGTGGTGTCCATCGCCTCAACTATCAGCACCACTGGGCCGGCCAAAAGGCACCTTTAATCACTTTGCTTAATCTAACCACTTAGCATTTTGTCATGAACTATCACATGTAATTATCACACTTTTCTGGATTTGTTAACCATAGACACATTTGATCTTTGCATTTATTTTTTGATATCAAGCCTTAATTTACTATGTTTTATACTTTTTACGTTCTCATTTTAGCATTTTATCTTCTGTTTCTATACTGTCTTACATAGTTAATCATATGCATTACAATTGTCTTTCCCACTTGTTGTACACACACTTTGTACATGACCCACATGGCTGATAACTGGACCTTTGTCAACAGACTTTGGGCTTTTGGCAAAACTAACCCCGGGTATATTGGTTAGAGGGTTTCATCACTAACTTGGAAGCTGCAGTGTAACCTTTTTTAGGAAGGGAATTAGCTGTAACATATACCCCTTTATGGACCACATTCATAGGAAGATCTACAGGTGTTCCTGGAATATCATACATAAGGCGTACTACCGGTTTGATATTTCTTTCAGATTTTTTAGGTGGAAGGGGCACAGGCACAATCCTTTCAGCATCTGCATTTGGGTTGGTCAGTCCCAGGTTATTGTCCACCAATAACACAGCTTCTGACGAAAAGGGCATCTCTATTCTCTCTGGTTGTTCAGAGTTGGAAGTATTATTTATATCGGTATTTGTAGTAGCATTTGAATGTACTTGCTCTGTAGACTCTGGTTCATCCGTAAGCGGTATTTCAACAAAATCTTAATCATTTGACACACTGCTGGCACTTTCAGAATCAGCATTTCTGGTCAACATGAGGTCAGGTTCACTAGGCCAAGGTATTTCAGCTTCAAAGGAAGATTCACTAGTGGGGTTCTCACCTTCCTGATCAGGGGAAAGGGAAAGGGGAAGTTGTTTAACCAGGAGAGGCACACTAAGCCGAAGCTTGTTTCCAGGTGCGACCTGGGAGCACAAGGAAGTTAAGTGATTTACTCAGGATCACAGAGCATGCAAGTGGGGGCTGTAGGATTCAAACTCAAGTCTCCAGGTTTGCAGCTCAGAGCCTTAAACCACTGTGCCATACTGCCTCCTCAGGACTGGCTAGTTCAATTTCAAACAGTTCTACAATAGGTTAAGAGTCAGCTACTTCTGAAGTTATACTTTGTACCTCACTATCCGGTGACGTGGGAGTGGTCGAGAGTGCAAGATTATCTAATACTTCATGATGGTTAGCACTGTCTCCCATATTACACATAGGGTTGCCTTGGAACAGTTGGGCTAGTTCGAAAGAAAGGTAATATGTAATTCCATACTCACTGTCATCAGACTATGAATAATTGTCATCATTAACTTCAGCAGGATGTGATGGGGGCTGTGGTTGAGGAGCAGCAGAAGGCTGATTTGATTGTTTCATTCGAGCAGCAGATCTGATAACAGGCCCAGTAGGAACATCAGCTTGAGGTGCAGAGTTTATAATAATTTGTCCAATGGGTAAAAGGTGATTCCGGTGCATTGTTTTTACAGCTTTTGGATCATTTTCTGGACACACTTTGTAGACTGGCAGGTCATCCAGCTTGCTGATGACAATGTATGGGGTGTGACTCCACTGATCAGCTATTCTGTGTTTTCGTTGCAAGCCCAAATTTCTCATTAATACACAGTCTCCAGGTTGTAGCTCCTGAGCTTTAACACATTTGTCATATCTTTCTTTATTGGCTAAGCTTTTCTTTGCAGCCATTGTATGAGCAAGTTGATAGGCGTGATTAAGCTGTACTTTGAGTATTTGTACATACTGCAAACAATTATATGCTTGAATTCCATTTGGTGACACTCCAAAACAGATATCTACTTGTAAACGTACTTCTCAACCAAACATTAGTTTATAGGATGAAAATCCGGTTCATCATTGCGAGTATAGTTATAAGCATGCACCAAAGTACTTATTTGTTGGCTCCATCTTGGTTTGTCCTTGGGGTGAAGTGTGCCCAACATGTCCAGCAATGTTCTATTAAGTCTTTCAGGCTGCGGATCTCCTTGTGGGTGATATAGAGTGGTTCTTGACTTTCTTACACCAGAGAGTGAGGGCATTTCTTTAATTAAATGGCTTTCAAAGTCCCTTCCCTGATCAGATTGGATCCGCTGCAGGGCACCATAGTGGATGAAAAATTTTCATGCAAGCACTTTGGCTACAGTGGCTGCTTACTGGTCCTTGGTCGGATAGGCCTGTGTGTAACGAGTGAAGTGGTCTGTCATGACAAGCACATTGCTAATGTTTTTGGTATCATGCTCCAAACTTAAAAAGTCAATAAATACCTGCTCCATGGGTGCACTAGTGGTGATATTAACCAAGGGTACTGCTCTCAGTGGCTGGGCCTTTCTTTGGAGGCATCTGCTGCAAGTTTTGATATACTGATCAAGGTCTATACCCATCTTGGGCCAATAGAAATGGGTATAGGCTAAGTCCAAGGTTCTCTCATAACCCAAATGTCCCATCTGGTCGTGGAGAGCTTTTAAAACCACATTTTGGAACTTTGATGGTAACACCAGTTGTTTTACAATGTATAGGGCCTACAAGCAGACTGGATGGGCCTAGCAGTCCTTATCTGCTGACAATTTCTATGTTATATAAGCAAAACAAAATGGTTATATTAAATGCACTCTGAAAGAAAATAGGGTTAAAAATCTACGTTTCGACCTTAGGTCTTCTTCAGGAAATATCTAAAAGAGAAAAAAAAAACAAGTTAGTGTAGAAGACAGGTAAAATGAGAGAGATATATATGTGGAGAAAGAAGAAAGGGGAGGCTCAGGGAGAAGAAGTGATAAATGGTAAGATTAAGAGAGAATCTGTGAAACAAAAAGGTGATGATGGGAAAAATAAAGCATAATGGGAGTGAAAGAGCTGGGGAAGTTCCCAGGTGGGGACTAATTAACAGGGCCTAGTAAGAAGGATGAAAGGTGACAAATGTGTGGGAAGGAGACAGAAATGGAGACTTATGGTAAAAATGAAAACTAAATTAAATGAGTACAAAAACAAATAGACTTTAGGGAAAAAAAGGGATGGCTGAAAGATGTTAGTGGAAAATAAGTCTATCATTTAAGCCAGAGGGCTGCTGGGAGCCAAGGCGGATGATCAGCTTGGCCTCCACGTTTTTTCTTTGATCAGGATCCCAGAAGCCCTGCTGAAGGACTCAAACAGAAAGGTCATTGACATTGTGGTCCCTGGAGATAAAGTGGGATACAATGGGTTTAGCACTTTCACCATTCCTGACTGCTCTGTAATGTTCCCTGAAATGGTCAGCAAGACACCTACCAGTTTCTCCGATGTAAATAGCTGTACACTTCCTGCAAAGAATACAATATACCACATTAGTGGAGGTGCATGAGAACTCCTTGGTGATGTGAAAAACACCTGTAGGCCCCCGAATCTCAGTCACACTGAAAATAAATCTGCAGGTATAGCAGTGAGTCCTGTTACAAGGTTTGGTACCTGGGAGGGAGGAACTGTTAGGAGTAGGTAGGCTGCTTTTAACCAGGAGATTCCGCAGGTTAGGTGGCTGGCGGTAGGAGGCAATAGGTGGTTCTGTAAAGGAAGCACCAATGTTAGGGTCAGTTTGCAAAATGGGAAAGTTACTAGTGATGATTCTGTGAAGAGAAGGTATGCTCTGATGGAAAGGAAGGACTAGTGGAATTCGCCGTTGTTCTCATGTGACAGTATCCTTCCTGCGGGGGTCAAGGTTACGGGGCATGTTACTGGCCGAGGAGAGTGCTCTGTCCACTGTGCTTTTAGGGAATCCCCTGTTGATAAAAAAAACTATGCATTATTTGGGTCTGCTCAGCAAAATCATCCTCTTCATTGCATAACCTGCGAAGTCTAAGAAACTGTGAATAAGGCAGGCCATTCTTGACATGTTTAGGATGGAAGGAGCTATGGAGGAGGAAACTGTGAGAGTCAGTGGGTTTTTAATAGACTGATGTCTTCAGACCAGTGTTCTGTACTGACAGCTGGATATCCAGAAAAGGCAGTGTAGAGGAGGATACTTCAACATTGTATTGAAGGGAAGGATGGGCCATGGCAAACTTGTTGAGGAAGACTTGGAGGGTCTCCCTGGAGCAGGAGGTGGCCCCCACACAGTCATCAATGTAGCGTTTGTAGAGTTCAGGCACAGTCCCTGTGAATGAGAGAAAAAGACGTTCCTCCACCCAACCTACAAACAGATTAGCAAAGCTGGGACCCATCTTGGTACCCATGGCAACTCCACTGACCTGCTGAAAAAAACTGTTATTAAAAGAAAAAGCATTGAGTGTAAGAACCAGTTCTGCCAGACGAGTTAGTGTGTGTGTGTGTGTGGGTGGCTGCTGGACTTCCTGCTTATTCAAGAAATGCTGCAAAGCTGTCAGACCATCATCATGGTGGATCACTGTGTAAAGAGATTTGATGTCCATGGTGAAGATGGGCTGATGAGAGTCACTGAATCTGAACCTGTCAAATAACTGGAGAACATGGTTAGTGTCCTTAACATAGGAGGGCAGGGACTCAACAAGGGGTCTCATGAGGCTGTCCAAAAATGCGGAGATGTGGGATGTGGGGCAGGAGCAGGCAGACACTATGGGACGACCCGGGTTACCTGTTTAGTGGATTTTGGGAAGGAGATAAAACCTAGATGTCTGGGGATGCTGAACTATGAGTCTCTTAGCAGAAGCAGAGAGCTCTTTGTTTACAATAGCAGAGGTGATGGTGGTGGTGACCTCAGTCTGATAGTCAGTAGTGGGGTCCTGTGGAAGAGAAGAATAAAACCTGGTGTCAGAGAGTTGCTGTGTGGCTTCAGTGATGTATAGCTCCTTTTGTCAGACCATAACAGCACCTCCCTTATCAGCTGGTTTAATAACAGTGTCATTCCTATATTGTAGAGATCTGAGGGCTGCAAGATCACCAGGTGTCAGGTTGGAATGGTTGTGCCTGCAATGAAGATTAAAGTTAGTGGTGTTTTCCATGCATTGGTTAACAAAATAATCAACAGCAGCAAAACGTCCTGGAGGGGATGTCCATGCACTTCGCTGGGGATTGATATCATTGATTGTTCTGGTGATACTGTCATCATCTGTGGGAAGAGGAGTCACATTAGAAAAATGAGCTGCAAGGTGTTCTCTATGATAGAAGCACTACAGATCAACTTGAACCTGGGGTACATCAAGATATCTGGGTGTGGGCACAAAAGAGAGACCTTTGCTAAGGAGTGATTGCTCATCTTGTGTCAGGGGAAGGTCTGGAGGAATACAAAATACCAAATTGTTAGGTTGTGTCTGACTCGAGGGCTCATGTTGGTTGTTGATCTGCTGGGTGAGAGACTGGAGTTTTGCAGATTTGGTGTCCTTGAGAAACTGAAAGAGAGTGGAGTTAAGGTTTTGGATGCAGTGCTTAATAAAAGGAAGGTTATGTGGAGCCATTCGCTGCAGGAAATCCTTTTGCCTTTGAATGGTTTTGTCCACAGAGATCAGCTGTGTTTCAATGGAGAGAATGGTGAGTGTGATAAGTTTCCTTCAGAAAGTTTTCAAAAGTTTATTAGTAGAGGAAACATGTGTCTCAGATCCAAATGAACAAGGATGGAATTTCAAACAGAAACCTTTAGGAATAATACCCAGGTGGCAGCATTTGGAAAGAAACTGTAAGTGACTGCAGAGTTTAGTCTTAGAGCAAATGGCAGAAAACAATTCAAGAGAAGGCTTAGAAATATGAGAAGGGAATGCAGACATAGATGAAATGAAGGAGCATCATAGAAATTCAGAAGAGATTTGGATTAGGCATAGTGGGTGCAGAAATGTAGCATACAAATTGTAAAAAGAAACAAAGCACGTCAGCATGTGGTCTAAAAGCAAAACAAAATGGTTATATTAAATGCACATTGAAAATAGAAAATAGAGTTAAAAATCTATGTTTGACTTTAGGTCTCTTCAGGAAATATCTAAAAGAGAAAAAAAAAAGTTAGTGTAGAGGAGAGGTAAAATGAGAGAGATATATATGTGGAGAAAGAAGAAAGGGGAGGCTCAGGGAGAAGAAGTGATAAATGGTAAGATTAAGACAGAATCTGTGAAACAAAAAGGTGATGATGGGAAAGATAAAGCATAATGGGAGTGAAAGAGCTGGGGAAATTCCCAGGTGGGGACTAATTAACAGGGCCTAGTAAGAAGGCTGAATTTGTCACCTTTCAGCCTTCTTACTAGGCCTATACTATACATCTCTCTCATTTTACCTCTCCTCTACACTAACTTGTTTTTTTTTCTCTTTTAGATATTTCCTGAAGAAGACCTAAGGTTGAAACGTAGATTTTTAACTCTATTTTCTATTTCCTGCGTGCATTTAATATAACCATTTTGTTTTGCTTTTAGACCACATGCTGACGCAGCACCTTGTTTTTGTTTTTTACAATTTCTATGTTGTATGTTTCTTATAACTCTTCCTTGGCTGTTGGTTAATTCTCGGTATAACAGTTGCTCTCGGAGCTTGAATTTGGGACACTATAAACAGTAAGGCAGTTCGTTGATCACTGGATCGTAACTTGGAGACATCTTCCCCTTTGTACAGAGCATCTAAGACAGGTTTAATCATGGGATTCTGATACTATTCCTTCTGGATGTTATCTGGGGTGAACTGGGGTATAGCACTTGGGTCTAGTGCTGCAAAATTACAGTAGGCTACGGGCACATAGGTTTCTGGAGGTCCCAAGCAATCAACTAGGCAATTTACAGTTTTCGTGGATGGGTGTTCATCTTTGTCAAACTTGTGGCACAGGGCCTTCACAGATTGTTCTGACATTCTCACCCACTCAGGATTGGATGCAGGCCCTCTGGACAGGGCATCAGTGTCAATGTGATTGAGGTTCAGATGGTACTCCACTGAATAATCATACGTTGAGAAAGCTGACAACCACTAGTGCCCAGTGGCATCCAGCTTAGCTGATGTTTAGACATGCGTGAGAGGGTTATTGTCTGTTTTTACCAGAACCTTAGCGCCATATAGATATTCATGAAATTGGTTGATGATTGCCCATTTCAGAGTGAGAAATTCAAGTTTATTTACAGGATAGTTTTTCTCAGATGGAATCAAGTTTCTACTGGTGAACATCGCTGGTCATAATCCTTCTTCATAGTCCTGATAAAGCATGGCTCCAAGTCCACTCAGCTAATATTTTTCAAATCAAACTACCTCTTGCTGGGAGCTGCAATACTGAACATAGGACTTGCAAGAAAGCGAGTTGTGCTCACAACAGAGGGAGGTGAACCTTACAATTGTCTTTGGATTGTAGCAGATATTCTGCAGGTGGAGGCTACTTCTAACTGAAAGGTGAAATAAGGAACTTAGAATTATCAGGAAAAGACAGTCTTGTTATAATTCTTAAGATTTTCAGTGCAGGAAGAGTTTAAAGCACAGCTGACTTATTTTGGGTCTGACTGCTTTCAGAGCACAAACCACCAGGCTGTTTTGGGGCTGGGGAGGTTTTACCTGTGTCTGACTTGGATGTCTGGATTTTTCTCTGTTTGATTAGCAGGGGATTTTCTCTGTCAAATTGTTGTGTATGGTATCTTGCTGACAGGAATGTACTCATCACAGCGGTGGGTCAGAGCTCTTAGCTGATTGTTTTGTGAGGGCACAGTTTAGGCCCAACCCATTCCCACCCCTCACCCCACCCTCCCTGGAAATAGTTCCTTTATACCTGGGGTTCTGACATCATTCCTCAAGAGTGCAAGTGTATATCAATGTCATATCCTCTCTAGCACACAGCACTGAAAATGTAAGCATACACATTGTATAATATATATATTTCTATAACAAACCAATCACACACACAAACACACACACAAAAAAAAGTACATAATCATGTGGGAGTAGTGCAAATGTAATGGCTGTGGGCAGCAGTCTTCCGGGAGTCTTTCTGAGGCTGAGATGCTGCCCATTTGCAGACAACTCTCTGCCCTGAGGGAGGAAGTTGCCCGTCTTCAGGCCACACTGGACAGCAGTAAGGGAACCTTCCCCCAGGCCAGACTGGATGGTAGGAAGGGATCCTCCCCATCCAGGGAGCACCAGAGCCACCACCACTACCTCAGAGGTTGTAAAGAAAGCACAGCAGTTGGACCACAGTGGGCTCAGGGAAGGTGAGGATGGTGGAACAGAGGCACACCCAGTTAGTTGTTCCACTCCACAATCCATACACCATTCTGGGGGAGCATAGCTCCCCATGGATGCACCCACAGAGGAGATTAAGGAGGCTGAGGACACCTGTCACAAGGAGGCCACAGGAGGGGGCAGAGGCCACACAGGAAAGGAAGCAGCTCCTGGTGGGACTCAATTATTAGGGATGGAACCGGGGGAGCAGGGAAACTGGAAGGCAAGGTGCCTGCCTGGTGCCATGGCTTGAGGGACAGGCTGCGATCCTCAGGATCAACAGAACAGCTACATGGGAGTCTGAGGCTGGACGCCATTGTCCACCTAGGGACAAAATGACTTGGCTCAACATGAGATCAGAGCAGTGCAGAAGGACTTTGTAGAACTGGGAGGGCCTAAGACAAGTAGCACACACAGTATCCTTCTCAGAGGTGCTGCCTGTCAATGGCATGAGTGAGGCAAAGGTACTTTGCACCATGCAGTTTAATGAATGGTTGAAAAAATGGTGTGGAGCACAGGGGTTTGGCTTCATTGGGGACTGGGTTCCACCTGGAGGGACACCAGCCTATACTGGCAGGATGGTCTGCATCTGTCCAGGAAGGGAACAAGTCTTTTGAGCAATCGGTTTAAATGCTTCATTGGCAAGCTTTTAAACTAGTCAAGGGGGGAGGCACTGATAAGCAACAGGAAAATCCCAGCCTCTCCCTACAAAACAGGGTACTAAATGAGAAAAAGACCGAGGTAGAAAGGTCAGTGGGGGATGCTGCAGCAGAAGGTAAAGCCATCAAAAAATGGAAAGCAATGAGTAACAATGCCCGTGGTCTGAGTAACAAGCTTCCTGAATTAGTGGCCTTGATGGAGGAGGAACATCTGGATATCGTGGCAGTCATAGAAACACGGTTCGCACAAAACCATGACTGGGACGTAAAAATACCAGGATACACTATCTACAGGAGGGACAGAGAGGGTAAAAGAGGAGGAGGAGTAGCTCTTTACATAAGGGAAGGAATCAAAGCAACAGAACAAAAGGGAAAACAGGGAGGAGAAGAAGCACTGTGGTAAATTTGGAGACTGGCAATGGCACCACAATCCGACAGGGGTTAGTAGAATGGACTTCTCTCAGGGGAGGAAATGGACAAGGAAATGATAGAAAGTATATTAGTATGGCAGAAAAAGGGAGATATTGCTGATGGGTGATCTGAATATGCCAGATGTTAACTGGGTGCAGTTGCAGCAGCCACTTGAAGAGTGTGGTTATTCTAGATGCCCTACAGGGGCATGCCTTAGACAACTAGTATTGGAGCCCACTTGAGAGGGAGCAATCTTAGACCTGATTCTCTCAAATGGAGATGAAGAGAGGATCACAGATGTAAGTGGGTAGCCATCTGGGAACTAGCGACCACTCGAACAGTATGGTTCACAATAAACACAGCAATAGAGTCAAGCCATACAAAAGGCAAGGTACTGGACTTTAGGAGGGCTGACTTTGCCAAATGGGTGAGTGCCTAAGGAATGCACTAGCAAATGGGCAGGAAGGAGGGGTGGAAGAACAATGGGGAATAATAAAACTGCCATCACAGAGGTAACAAGCCTTGTGTGAAGCAAATAAACAAAACTAAACGATGTAAGAAACCACTATGGTTCTCAAAGGAAGTGGCAGTGAAGGTTCAAGAGAAAAGAGCTTTCAGGAAGTACAAGGAATCACAGAATGAGCAGGACAGAGAACTGTATCAGTTAAAGCAGAAGGAAGATGGGAAGGCAGTCAGAACAGCAAAGGCCCAAACCGAGGAAAAGATAGCCAACTCAGTTAAGAAGGGGGATAAAACCTTTTATAGGTACATCAGGGAGCGAAGGAAGACCAAGGGAGGGATAGTGAGGCTTAATAAGGGGGGGAGAGTGGGCAGAGGGTGACTGTGAAAAGGCAGAGATACTAAACTAATATTTTTGCTCAGTATTTACAAAGGAAGAGGGGGAGGTACCTAAAACAAACAGTAGAAACACTCTGGATACAGAAGTTGATACCAGCCCATTTACAGAAGAAAGGGTTCTGAAAGAACTCATAAAACTGAAGGTGGACAAAGCAATGGGGCCTGATGGGATTCATCCCAGAATTCTAAAAGAACTAAGGGTAGAATTAGTGACACCACTGACTACCCTGTTTAACAAATCATGGGAGGATGGGGTGGTACCCGAGGACTGGAGGAGGGCAGATGTGATTCCCCTTCACAAAAGTGGGAGCAAGGCAGAAGCAGGAAACTACAGACCTGTTAGTTTAATCTCAGTGGTAGGGAAAATGATGGAATCACTTCTGAAGGAAAGAATTGTCGAGTATCTAGAGGCCAGAGGGGCACAGAACCCAAGGCAGCATGGATTCACATTAGGAAGGTAATGCCAGACAAATCTGATAGATTTCTTTGACTGGGTGACCAAAGTAGTAGATCAGGGAGGGGCTGTGGACATGGCCTACCTAGACTTTAGCAAGGCATTTGACACAGTCCCACACAAAAGATTAATATACAAGTTAGCTAGCCTGGGAGCGGGTCCCAAGATGACAGCCTGGGTAAAAATGGCTGGAGAATAGGACACAGAGAGTAATAGTAAATGGAGTCCACTCTGAACAAAGGGGGGTTACTAGTGGGGTACCGCAGGGTTCAGTATTAGGACCGGTCCTCTTCAATGTCTTTGTAAGCGACATTGCAGAGGGACTGGAAGGAAAAGTATGACACAAAGATCTGCAACAGAGTTGATGCACAAGGTGGGGTGGAAAGGATGAAAAGGGACTTGGCAAGGTTAGAGGAATGGTCAAATGTATGGCAGCTTAGATTCAATGCTAAGAAGTGCAAGGTAATGCACATGGGAAACAAAAACCCAGGGGAAGAGTACACAATGGGGGGTGAGATGCTAACAACAACAAAAATGGAAAGGGACCTGGGGGTAGTCATATCAGATGACCTAAAGGTGGGCAAGCAATGTGAGAGGGCAGCAAGGAGGGCTGGGGGGATACTGGGATGCATAGGGAGAGGCATCACCAGTAGAAAACAGGAAGTAATTATCCCTCTGTACAGACAGCTGATCAGACCCCATCTGGAATACTGCGTGCAGTTCTGGAGACCCAGTCTTTGCAAAGACATAGACAGGATGGAAGCTGTCCAGAGGAGGGCAACTAAAATGGTGCAGGGTCTGCACCGGAAGACATATGAAGAGAGACTTAAGGAGCTTAATATGTATAGCCTCAGGAAAGGAGGGAGAGGGGGACATGATAGAAACTTTCAAGTACCTCAAGGAATCAACAAAGTCCAAGAGGGCAGCATCTTTCAAAAAAGAGGTGTGCAAGAACAAGGGGCACAATTTGAAGATGGGGGCAGCTCAGAGGTAATTTAGGAAGTATTTTTCATAGAGAGGGTTGTGGATGCATGGAACAACCTTCGGAGGAGGTTGTGAGTCAAAAACAGTGGTGGAATTCAAGCATGCATGGGACAGTCATAAGGCAATTCTAGGGGGTGGGGTAGGAAGAAGTAGGCTGCTGGTTAACTAGGATCTGCAGCTTATCCAGTAGGCAGGGAAATGGGCAGACTGGGTGGGCCAAGCGGTCCTTATCTGCCATCAAATTTTATGTTTCTATGTTTCACTCAGGCTGGCATCTGTATGTAATACATATGGTTTAGTTGGATCTGCACAGGCGAGAATTGGTGCATGTGTGAGCTGATAAATGATGTCATAAACAGGTTCTTGTCTAACGCACCCACCTGGTCAACAAAAACTAGTAAATAATAAATAAATAAGATGCTGTGTCACAATCAGGGGTCCATCTTGTTCTGAATGGTTCATTAGGCTTGAATTAGACTTAATCACTTTCTTTTACAGTATTTCTTCTATACTTCTGATTGGTAGGTGGATAACCTTGGGTTAGATTTAACACTGGTGTAATCATTTACAAAGCACCGATAGTATCCACAGAAACCCAGAAATCTTTGCAGCTCTTTAAGGTTATTAGACCTTGGCCAGGTAGTTAGGGCTTCTACTTTGTTTGGGTCAGTTTGGATACCCTCAGAAGATATGATGTGACCAACAAAACTACAGATTTCTGAAAAACTGACACTTGTCAATGGACAATGTCAATCCGAATTCTTCTAACCAGTCCAGGACCTTGAACAGACAAACCTCATTCTCTTTGAGCATTTTGCCAAACACGATGACATTGTCCAAATAAATTAGGCATTCAGGACGTTCATGTCGCCTACAGCTCACTCCATTAATCTTTGAAAGGTTGCTGCCACTCTAGATATGCCTTGGGGCAATCCCAAGAATTCATAGAAGCCCAAGGGACAGATATATGCAGTTTTCTCTCTATTTTCTGGTGCCATCAGGATGTGGTAGTACCCGCTTCTGAGATTTTTATTTAGTTTTTGTTGACCGGAAAAGGATGACTAGACAATTCAACTTATTTTCAGCCTTGGGGAGGGGGATACAGATGGATGCCAACTGAGACTGAACCAGATTAAGCTGTTGGTGGTATTTTAGCGAATGGAGGAAATTTAGCCAGGGCACCGGGGAAAATCCCATACTCTTTTCGAGAAGTGCCATGGAATCTTTAACATTCACTTGAACTACCACCAGAATAGGCAGATGGGACCTTAGTTTAACATTTCATCCAAAAAATGGCACCTCAGGAGTGCAGCACCCCTCTCATGTCACACTACAGTGTCAGTATTGGAATTTATCTTAAGTGCATGGTGTGGGGATAGAACCCACAGCTTTCTGATCTTCCAGCCTCAGGGAAGAGTGTGTAACCTGCAGAACCACTGACACTGCATGAGCTCTAGGATGGAGAACTACTGACTCCCATTAAGACAATCAAGGGCATCCTGGATGTGAAGCATTGTGTACTGGTTGGGTATGGTTCTCTGGTTAAGGGTCCTGTAATCCACGCACATTCTCACTGAGCCATTTTTCTTTTGGATCACTGCAATGGGGGATGCATAAGGGCTGTGGGATTCCTGGATGATTCCAGCTGCCAACATTTCTTGAAGGTGGTGAACATCATCAATGTCTGCAGGTCCCAATCTGCGTGACCTTTCCCAAAATGGCCTCTCATCATGGAGTCTGATATGATACTCAGCACCTGTGGCACATCTGACATCCCATTCCTTTAATGAAAATACTTTACTTCGCTGTGCTAGCTTGTGGCTGATTCTGTCCTTCCATTCACTGGGAATAGGAAATTCTCCAAAGTCGAACATTTCTGGGGATTCTTCATCGTCTTCCTCTCTGCTGCATTTGGTTGGCAGCACTGCAGTATCTGCACAGTATACTGTAGCCAGGGTACAGCCACAGGGGACTTCAATATCTCTGTCAGTCACATTGCAGAGTTGTACTACTACTACTCTCCTAGCATAGGCATGGGCTCTAACAGGTAGCATGCTGGGTTTAACCAAAAATCCTTTAGGCAACCTTCCCTTTTCTGAAGCATCTGACAAAAGAATCTTATTTGTTACATCTTTCTGGATACGTACCTCCCCACTGATGTGACACTGTGCATTGGGGGCAAGACGAGAGGTGAGGGGTCCTTTTTCCAGATATACCTGTCTTTGAGGCACATGTCAGGAAACATAGAAAAACCAGGAGTAGTTATAGAATTCTCCAAAAATATTTATTTACACTAGTAGTATCATAAAAAAAATAAACTTGTTTAGTATAACTACTTACAGAGGCAAAATAAATAAAGATCCATGAGAGTTTTCCTTCAGTTTCTGTGTCCTTTTTTTTCTCTTTGAAACAGTTGCAGCTCAGCTTTCTTATAAGTCCTTCCAACCCATATTCTTAACAAACATCCTGTTCTTGTAAGTATCAGGCAGGTGCAAGGCAGGAACACAGTGTGCTTGAGCTGAGACCCCCTTTTCCATATCTCTTCTGCAAAAGGCTTAAAAATTTGCACCTAGGTAACCCCTCAAGTTTCTAATAGCTTTTTGCAATCATCTCCAAATATAATTATATACATTTCAACAGTAACACTATATATTTTCTAAACAAAGGGATCCCAATATCGGTTACATTTCCATACAGTGATTTGCATATATTTTTATATCAGCAAATATGCAAAGGAGGAAAAAAAAGACAGTGAGAGGCAAAGAAATTGCGAGACAGTCGGGGTGATCAAATCCTAGGTCTCACAGGAAAATTTTGCGCAACCAGACAGACAAGAGACAGGGGAGGAAAGATCTGTGCATTTAAACACTTTCTATAACAACTGGGACAGGGCCCTATTCCACTATGTCACAATACCCCACTGGCTCGTCCTTATCATTCTCTTGGCTTTGCAAGTGCCTCTCATGTTGCAGCATGACTTTGGTACACTACAACTGAACCTTATACAGCTAAAACTGCTTCTCAGTGTGAAGAAGACAAAGGTTATGTTCATCTCCCCTACCACCCACTCTCCAACACCCACTACCACCATCACTTAGGAATCAGACCCTTCTTGGGGAACCCCTGGAAACAGTGGATAGGTTTAATTACTTAGTTTATTGGATTGACAGTAAGCTCCGTTTCTTATACCATATCAATGAGTTGGCCAAGAAACTTCGACAGTGGCTAGACATTTTCTACTGCGTCGGGCTTCTCCTCAATGATGACTTTCCTGCCATTACTAGACTATGCTGATATCTTGTATTGCCACTGTCCAAAAACAGCACTTGCCAAGCTTGACACCTTGTTTATTTATTTGTTTAGTTTTTGTTGACCAGGTAAGTACACTAGACAAGACATTTGCCTGTTTTCGGGTACGACTCGGGAGAGTACAGTGAAATACAAGTTCATACAGAGGACAACATGATACAAGTTAGGCATTACACAGAATCAGGTAGAACCAGGTGAACATAACACAAGCAGTCAGTAAACACAGTTCGAATAGGAATAAAATATATGCATAGAGTCACCAAGGCTATGAACAGTGCATTATACAATTCTATACAGCTCACAGCCCCAAAAACGGAGTCGCAGTCAAAGCATCGCCTGAAACATTATATACAGAGCAGAACCCAAGCAGGCAGGATGCATCAGCAGGACCTGCTCAAGGGTACCAAAAGAAGGACACGTAAGTCCATGTACCACCGGGCTCCGAGATTTGTTACAAATGCTCCTTTTAACATGCATCACTGCCTGCTATATGACATGATAGGCTGGACTTCCCTTACTGTCAGGAGGATGAGGAACTCTACACTCTGGTTTTATAGGACAATCACAGACTCCCCTAATACATCTCCAAGCTCTTCCAATGCACCCAGGGGTCCTACTGCCTGAGGCGCTACTCCCTTGTATTATTCAATATCCCAAGAGTCAGAACATGCCATGGTGCCTCAGCTATCAGCTCTGCTCTCCCATCCCTATGGAATTCTGTTCAGAAGTCCCTTAAGCTTACCCATGAGTTGTGGTTATCCTTCTTTAAGTCTTTGCTTTTCTGTGCCATTGGGGATACCTGCACCTGCTTCTGCTAATTCCCCATAAGCCATGGGCAATAATTATGAGCACCAGACCAAGATTCTCACTATCGCACTAATCCCGCTCTCCCTAGTCATGGTCCACCTCTAGTCCTGTTGCTGGTATATCCGTGACATCTCCATGTACCTTAGTGAATACCTGTACCACTGACATGTTACTCTATTCAGTTTTTACTGTGTTAGGTCAAGTGTAATTGTTCTTTCTTGAGATAACTTATTTCCTTTTTACGATGGGACCTGTAACCTTATTGTTACTATGTCTTGTATCTCTATTGTATAATTATTGTATGTTTTCGTGTCCTTGCATTTTTCTTCTTCGTGTTCAGTTACATGACTGTGAATTGTAGTTGTCCTTGCTATGATGTACCTTGTCTTTGCTCTCCCAGGAGCATCTTGTAAATAAGCTTTGCTCAATGATGTACTTGCCTGGTTAAATAAAAATAGAACGGAACTGAATAAGCTTTCTGTACCATTGTGTGAATAGGTAAAGCTTGTCCGGTTTTTTGAGCTTGCTTATCTTCATACATCTGCACTGGGCAGCCAAACGTGTGCATTAGTGCCGATCAGTACGGGAATCCCATCATATAGTCCTGATTAGGGGCAAAGTAAAGCCAATGTTTTCATGAGTTCATCTACACCAGCCATGGTAGAAGAAAAAGATAGCCATATTCATCAGAAACCAAGGAATGGGTAAGATTTATTACTTAAACACCATACATGCAGTCCATCTAGGGGTTGCAGAGGGTGTTCCATTAGATGGTGATCATATCAGTCTTTAAACATTATACTGACCTGAGATCCACTGTCCAATATGGCCCAGGCTGGAATACCATCAATGTGCACAGTGATCTCCATGGAAGGACCTACTATTCTGGACAAGTCCGGAGGAGCATTAGCAGGAACTTGGACAGACGACCTAGCTACAAAAGATTGGGTTTGGGGTTGCCTGAACTTCCGTGGCGATCATTTCCTGCACCCATCTGAAGTTGCTTTGTTCTTCGAAGCTCCTGCTGTAATTTGTTGATCACTTTTTCTAGGTCCCATTGAGACTGGCAATCTTTTTTCATATGCCTGTCCTTCCCACAGTTGTAACAGAACACACCATCCCTAGGCTGTCTAGGCTGTGACGAATAATTGGGAATTGTTCAAATTTCGTGGGTAGCGGGTGGCAGAGGATACATATCAGTGGTTGGCGCTGGAGCACTAACACCTGTAGGCCCTTGGTGGGTTTGCACCCCACGCCCTCTCATTTTGTTTACTATGGCATACAATTGCTTCATCCAGGCCTCTGGATCTCTCCTCCCCTGCTGTGGAAGCCTGAGTTTGCACTCCCACTCCCATGGCGGATGCTTTCTGGCAGGTTTCTTGGTCATTATCAGAGGAGGCAGCCTGAGCGGCGGCACCAATTTTTAGTTCTCTGATCTCTTTAAGTATCTCTGTCCATGGTGGAGCTTCCTTAACAGTCTCTCTCTCTCTCACTGAGCTCCTTAGTGGTAGCACTAGTTTTTAGCTCCCTTAGTTCCTTAAGTATTTCATGGAATTCAGGACCATCAGTGACTGACCCTTTGACAAAAGCGGGGGCCGCAGTAGCTACGGCTGTGCAGATATCTGGGGAGTCTGCTTCCTCGTCAGCCTCAGCTTCTGAAAGTTCTCTTATTAGTTCACAATAAGTATGGGGATTATCCTTCCTATCCTGGATCTTTAATTGAAGACTTAGCAATCAAGAATATTTGGCAGCTGAGCCGGCCCGGTGGCGCTGAGAGTTGAGGCACTGGATGCCAGACAATGTGCCATGCTGGCGACCCAGGTTCGGGAATGAGCCTGGGTCATCGGTGGTCGGCAGGGAGGGGAAAAGATTGAGCATCCCCAGGACTGCTTTCCTTCGGGGATCCACCTACTGATGCACTGGTGACTTCTAGCGGAGGCTGGAGGCACTACAGTGCATGGGCGCGAGATGCTGGAGATTAGGCTGGGACATCATTCAGGGGTGCTCAGGAGCGTGCACCAGCTGAGCTGAACGTGATTGCGTCTGAGCTCCAGGGACACACAAGAACAGGGAAAACAACGGCGCCATGGATAAGCAACGGCACCAGTCCCCCATGCCCATCACTGGGCCAACCCTGACTGACCTTCCAGGTCCTCCATGGCTGGTCCTACCCTGCAGCCAGAGTCTGTCTGTAGGCGCCCAAGGGCAGGCGACCCCACCTGGGAGGGTAGAGCTGGGAGGTACCGGCTGTAGAGGGAGAGAGAGGACGTACAGCTCGGGGCCTCTGGCAGGCAGGACACAGACTTGGATGCCTGAGAGAGGTTCATGGTGCTGTGATCGGAGGGGAATAAAGTCAAAAAAAAAAATTGGCAGATTGTAGTATATGAGCTAGTCTCACATGATTCAAATCACTGACTGATACCCTACCTTTCCTGTGAGCTCTTTGTAGGGCTCTTTCCAAACGAGTAACATAAGCAGACAAGCATTCACCTTTCCACTGTTTGATGGCTTTCAGTTTCCACATTAAAGTTTCTCCAGACTCAGTACTACCAAAAACACATTCTAGTGCAGACAAATATTCCTGGGCCTAAGCATTAGGGTTTGTGGATCTCAAAAATTTAATGGCTTCACAATGGCCCAGTGGCATGGAGGACTGAGGCATCACTGCCTTACCTCCTCCCATGCCACCAGCGACCTGTGTTCCCAGTGCCAGCGGGTTGCCGGGGGTCGGCCAGGTAGGGAGAGGATTGAGCGTCCGAAGGAAAGCTCTCCTCTTCTCTCCCATGGGAGGGTAGGGACACAAACCGGTACCTGCCTGACCCCTAGCAGTGGCTGGGGGGGGCCGGCATGCCAGGTCCCATAACTTGGGGATGGAGGAGGAGCAGCTGCCCGACGTACAGCGTGTGAACGCACGTGCTGGGCATCTTTGGTGACATTGCACACTCCCAGCCGCGACCAGAAAAATTAAAAAACTCGTTTCCTATGTACTGCTGTACGAAGGGATCCAAGTGCAACTGTATCCAGATTTGAGTTTTGCCAGTAGGCAAAAGAAGAAAAGGTACGATGGAGTAAGAGCTCTCCTTCATGAGGCAAATATTCCTCACAACATGCTTTTTTCTGCATGACTGCGAATCCTACATGAAGGGAAAATCTTTACACACCAAGGTAGAGAAGTCATTAGGGAGCAGGGCAGAGGTAAATGTAAAAAAAAGGCAAAGGCAGTAAGGACAGGAAAGGGGCTAAAAGGGGTGAGGCCATCAAAAAGTGGAGGGTGATGAGTACCAACGCCCGTAGTCTGTGTAACAAGCTCTCTGAACTAGTGGCCTTGATGGAAGAGGGTTGCCTGGATATTGTGGCAGTCACAGAAACATGGTACACAGAGAACCATGACTGGGATGTCAACATACCAGGTTACACAATCTACAGGAGGGATAGGGAGGGTAAAAGAGGAGGAGGAGTAGCTCTCTATGTAAAGGACGGGATCAAAGCAACAGAACTAAAGAGTAAACAGGGAGCAGATGAGACACTCTGGGTCACCCTGGAGACAGGAAATGGCACCACAATCCGCATGGGGGTTGTATACAGACCCCATCTCAGGGGAAGGGAATGGACAAGGAAATGATAGAAGGCTTTCTTAGAATGGCAGAAAAGGGAGATATTGTTGTGGGGACCTGAATATGCCAGATGTTAACTGGAGCACCTTTGCTGCAGGCACATCCAAGAGCATGGTCATTCTTGATGCCCTACAGGGCATCGTCAGACAGCTAGTATTGGAACCCACTCAGGAGGGAGCAGTCTTAGATCTGGTACTCTCAAATGGGGACGGAGAAAGAATCTCAGATTTAGAAGTGGGTAGCCATCTGGGAACAAGCGACCACCAAACAGTGTGGTTCACAATAAACACAGCCATACAATCAAGCCATACAAAAGCAAGAGTATTGGACTTTAGGAGGGCTGACTTTGGGAAAATGAGAGAGTGCCTCAGAAAAGCACTAGCAAACAGGCAAGAAGGAGGTGTGGAAGAACAATGGGGAGTAATTAAAACAGCCATCACAGAGGCAACAAGCCTTTGTGTAAAGCAAATCAACAAAACACAACGAAGGAAAAAATGCTATAGTTCTCAAAAGAGGTGGCAGGGAAGGTTAAGGAGAAAAGGATAGCATTCAGGAAATATAAGGAAACACAGAAGGAGCAGGACAGAGAAATTTATCAGTTAAAGCAGAAAGAGGCTGGGAAGGCAGTCAGAATAGCAAAGGCCCAAACCGAGGAAAGGATAGCCAACTCTGTTAAGAAGGGGGATAAGACCTTTTTATAGGTACATTAGGGAGCGAAGAAAGACTAAAGGAGGGATACTGAGGCTTAATACAGGGGAGGGAATGTGGGTAGAGGATGACAGTGAAAAAGCAGGGATACTGAACGAATATTTCTGCTCAATATTCACAAAGAAAGAGGAGGGGGAGGTACATAAACCAAACAAGAGAAATACTCCAAAGATGGGGGTCAATACCAGTCCATTTACAGAAGAAAGAGTTCTGAAAGAACTAATAAAATTGAAGGTGGACAAAGCAATTGGGCCTGATGGGATTCACCCAAGAATTCTAAAGAACTAAGGGTAGAACTAGTGACACCGCTGACTACTCTCTTTAACAAATCATGGGAGGATGGGGTGGTACCTGAGGACTGGAGGAGGGCAGATGTGATTCCTCTTCACAAAAGTGGGAGCAGGACTGAGGCAGGAAACTACAGACCAGTTAGCTTGACCTCAGTGGTAGGGAAAATGATGGAATCACTTCTGAAGGAAAGAATTGTTGAGTACCTAGAGGCCAGTGGGGCACAGGACCCAAGGCAGCATGGATTCACGATGGGAAGGTCGTGTCAGACGAATCTAATAGATTTCTTTGACTGAGTGACCAAAGTAGTAGACCAGGGAGGGGCTGTGGACATGGCTTACCTAGATTTTAACAAGGCATTTGATACAGTCCCACACAAAGATTAATACACAAGTTAGCCAGCCTTGGAGTGGGTCCCAAGGTGGTAGCCTGGATAAAGAATTGGCTAGACAACAGGACGCAAAGGGTAGTAGTAAATGGAGTCCACAGTGAAGAAAGGAGGGTTACTAGCAGGGTACCGCAGGGTTCAGTACTGGGACCGGTCCTTTTTAATGTCTTTATAAGTGACATTGCAGAGGAACTGGAAGGAAAAGTATGTCTCTTTGCAGATGACGCAAAGATCTGCTACAGGGTTGATACACCAGATGGAGTGGAAAGGATGAGAAGGGACTTGGCAAGGTTGGAGGAATGGTCAAATGTATGGCATCTCAGATTCAATGCAAAGAATGGCAAGTTAACGCACCTTGAAACAAAAACCCAGGGGAAGAGTACACAATAGGGGGTGAGATACTGACAACAGTAAAAATGGAAAGGGACCTAGGGGTAATTATATCAGATGACCTAAAGGTGGGCAAGCAATGTAAGAAGGCAGTAAGGAAGGCTGGGGAGATACTGGGATGCATAGGGAGAGGCATCAATAGTAGAAAACAGGAAGTTGTTATCCCTCTGTACAGACAGTTGGTGAGACCCCATCTGGAGTACTGTGTGCAGTTCTGGAGACCCAATCTCTGCAAAGACATAGACAGAGTGGAGGCTGTCCAGAGGAGGGCAACCAAAATGGTACAGGGTCTGAATCAGAAGACATATGAAGAAAGACTAAAGGAGCTTAATATGTATACCCTTGAGGAAAGGAGGGAGAGTGGGGACATGATAGAAACGTTCAAGTACCTCAAGGGAATCAACAAAGTCCAAGAGGGTGGCATCTTTCAGAAAAAGAGATGTGCAAGAACAAGGGAGCACAATTTGAAGATAGAGGGGGGACGGCTCAGAGGTAATGTGAGGAAGTATTTTTTCACAGAGAGGGTTGTGGATGCATGGAACAGCCTCCCTGAGGAGGTTGTGGAGTCAAGAACAGTGGAGGAATTCAAGAATGCATGGGACAGTCCTAGTTGGGGGTAGGAGAAAGTAAGCTGTTGGTTAACTAGGATCTGCAGCTTATCTGTTAGGTAGGAAAATGGGCAGACTAGGTGGGCCAAGCGGTCCTTATCTGCCGTCAAATTCTATGTTTCTATCTTCTCAGATCCAAGCAAAGCTCTAAAATGGGCCCAGAAGCACAAGCCACTGCAAAGACCTAAAGACACCATGGATCAGGCAGAGGCAGAAGACGACAACGATGGAGAAACCTGATTGGGGGTACATATGGACAGAAAAGTTGGTTCGTAGTGAGACATTATACACAGGGCTAGAGTAAAATGAATACTAGTATAGTAATAGTAATATTTACTCTTGTGCTAACGCATCTTAGTTTAATATAGTATTAGTATTACATTTCTGAATATTGTATTTGAATTGGTTTATAGATGCATAGTGCACTCCATAACGTTTTAAGTTTATGACTCAGAAGTGGGTTCAGAATTATTATGGTCAGTTAAGAGCACGGTGGGGGGGGGGGGGTTGTTCTTGTTTTCCCCCTTCTTCTGGGAGTTTCCATTATTAGCCTCAAGGCTTATGACAGTTTCAGACTAAATCGTACAAATTCTTAAAGACACCAGTGTGGTGTCCTTCCACGTTTAATGCATGAAAAAAATGTATCTCCTTTGAAAAGGAGCTATGCTTTGTAATCCATTCTGTGTTTCAGTGATTGAAGATATGTAACATGCAGCTCGTGCGCTTGTTTAAATTACTAAAACTTGATTATATTCTGCAATAAAATGTTTGTACTATATACCCTTCAGGGACATATCTAATAGACACAATTTGAGTCATTTAACATGCACGTATTAAGAGGAGTGGCGCCCTCATGTGGGAAATATATGAATCTTTATGTATTATATCAGGAATAATTTTAAATTGTATGCTTATTGTAAGATCAATAAACAGAGAGTTAAAAAAAAAAAGAAAAAGAAAAAAATGGTTCCTGCCATAGCAGGATGACGATAGTCCCCCGGAGCACCATCCAGAGAGGACATCTCCCTAGCTGGATCCATGCCAGTGGGTTGAGTAGCTGCCAACCCCTTGCCATGAAGGGTAAGTCATGGAGATGACATCTGATGCACGGGGATGGCGGGTGGGGGGATGTCAGAGATGGCTGGCGGGAACAACGGGGGAGAAACAGTACCCCCCCAAAAAAAATAATAATTTAATGGCTTCAAGTGCAGGACCCCTTAAACTTGCCTTGCCTGCTTCTCTGCCTCGGGACACCACCATTCTTGCACTAGTGGGGCAATATAGTCTACCCATGTCTCCCAAGCATCTTCCCTATTGGGTGTGGGCAGAGAACACTTTTAGCTTGTGGCAATAATTGTGACTAACTGAAATTACCGCCATAGGTGCAGGTACTGGTGCAGGTACCAGGGCCGGGGTATCCCCAGGAGGCAGAAATAACTTTTATACGTCCTCGAGGGTTTGGCCTTCCTCCAGTAACCACTTGGCAAGCTTCTCTTCTAAACTTTCAGATAAGGGTGCGGTTCTGGGTCTGAAGGATCCTCACTATTCTTAGTTACCACCCTCCAAGTGGCTGGGGACCCATCAATGGTTTTAGTTCTGGGCACTTTAGTACTGTTCACTGGGTTGCTGTACTCCACTAAAGCCATTAAAATTTGTGCAGTGGGGTCAGCCATTCGACTGGCTATTACAGCCTTACCCAGACCATCAATTTTCGTGAGGGCTTCCTCGATAGTGCTTTTGTCAGTACCCAGGGGTATATCTAACAGTAACAGGATATTGTGGGGATCAATGTAATTCCCCATACACCAATTAACTAACTGCTGCACGGCTATTTCTTCAGTGGTACCCATAAAAGTTCTAGTTGTGATTTTGGTTTTGGCCACTAGGGGGCACTAACCCCAGTGGTGCCTCAAAGCTGTAACCCCTAGGTGGTGCTATCTCTTGGGTTAATACCCCTGCCTGTCTTCCTAGCAAAAGGTTGAGGGGCCTGGGTTCGAAACTAGCAGATGATGACCTGATAAAATGAAGAACTGGTGCTGGAGGCTGATGCACATGAGGAAGCTGGGCCAACAAGACCTGCCTCCACTTCACAGCCTTTCCCTGAAGGTGGCCTCAAACTCTGATGGCTTTCTGCACAGGGGCTGGATCCCTGAAGCTGGTCTCTCTCTGGTGACACTGGAGCTGGCACAAGAACAGATGGCAGTGGCCAGTTTAGACAAAGGACCAAGGCTGGATCAACACTTCTGGTAAAGCTCAGTTTATTTTACTGGTGACCTTTCAGCTGGCAGACAGTGTGATCACTGGTAGATAAGGGCTCCTTTCTAGCAATCAGGAGTCCCTGGGCAGCAGGCTTTGATCCACAATAAACAGTCAGCACATTTAAGGAAAACAACATTTAAGTCTCTACCTCTCAGAGAGGTTTCAGGCCGGTTCACAATTGCAGTCGATTTACTGGACAAAAAACCTCTAACTTCAATAAAGCAGTCTCTCACACTTTTTTGGGCCGATCGCTTCACAGAAGCTTCTCGTCAGTCCAGAATCTCAAACTGCACTTTCAAATATCTTGGAGCTTTCTGTCGTAAGTAAAAGTTCCTTTTCAGAAATTTTGATTACTGCAATTGGGCAATCCCAAGCAGGAGAAATACAGCAGGGAGGCAAATCAGGCCTTTTCTCCACTGATTCTCCTAGGCTCCTTCGTGGAGCAGCTTCTTGATAGCTTGAGCTGCTCATTCTTCAAGTTCTAACTTCTGCTGACCTACTGTTCTCTAACAGTTCTGGGATTTCCCTTGGTTTTCAGTTTTCAGGTTAGCTGGGGGGAGCTGTCAGTCACAATTTGGATGCCCCTTCAGTTTAATTTGGGCATCTACCTCAAAAAACTACAAGAACTACACTTTTTCCTTCCCACGAGGCACGTGAGCTAAGGACCCATTGAGATCCCCTGTGTCCTATTGGTCCAAATTCTGGAAGTCCTGGACCAGACATGGTGGCTCCCATTTAGACAAACAGAACTGCAAGAAGCAGGTTAGCACAAACACCCTATTTCAAATATAACAGCAAGCTAGAAGCAAATAACCACAGTACCAGTTAGCGCCTCCCTCTGCTTTACTATCGACAGCAGTGTGGAGCAAATCAAAGTGGTGTCTGGCCAGTTATGAGCCCTGAAGCACTCAAGCCCAGCCCAGACCATTTACTATTGTAACACCTAGGCAGCACTATTCTAAGGACTACTACCCCTGCCAGTATGGCAATACACTAGTTGAGGGGCCTGAGTTCTGTGAACGGATGCTTCCACGCGGAGGAATGGTATTGCTGTAGCTTACCTGCTTTGGTATAGCCCTCTGGGACACTATAATCACCCAACAACTCTTCTAGTGGGCTGAACAGTAACACAATGGTATATTCACATTCAATGGATAACTGTACTGATATGCTCACACCCCTTTTACTTACCACCAGGGCTGGATCTGCTGCAACTGCTCTGGAAACCCCCTGCAAAATAAGATCAGTAAAGCAATCTTGCCACTGTAACCCAACTAATAATATGCACACTAGCCAGGTTAAGCACGAAAAAAAAACCCCAATCAGATTTATTCAGGGGAAGTGAACAAGGGAGGGGTGTGAATCTAGAAAAATGATCAGCACTCTGATTATGTTCAGGTTGATTAAACATTCGCTTTAAGTTCCTTCCAAACAGTTCTGCAAGCCCGGGTACCCAGTGTGTCATGCAGGCTAGTGTGAAGCATTACCTGGGGTGGCCAGCATTGCAGCAGTTGTTGTGGCCCTCAGGAAAGAAAACAGTAAACATGCATGCAGCCGAAGTATTTGTAATCCTGAGCCAGATGGTTCAGTCCTTTGCAATAACTCAAACAAACAATTAGATGGTACACAATGATTTGTTGCTGTGCTGGCCCGGTGGCTCTGAGGGTTTAGGCACTGGATGCCACACCTCGTGCCACGTTGGCGACCTGAGTTCGGGAATGGGAGTGAAGAGATCAAGCGTCCGATGGACTGCTCTCTCTTCCCGGGGAGGGTTCAGGGGAGCGCTCGCTCATGGAGCAGCCTCTGGCAGTGGCTGGGGGCACTGGCATGGTGGTGCAGCATATGCTAGGGCAGAGCTGTGACATGATGTTGCCTTGCAAAGTCACGCTCCACAGGGGAGGGAGGGAGTAACTAAGTAGAAAATCCCCACCGATGGAGATAGGCGATGGCACCATGGACCCTGGGCAGCCACTCTCGAAGGCCAGGTACCACTCCTCGAACCCTTCCCCCAACCACCTGGCAAATCAGATTGTAGATAGAGCACCCTGGGAGGATAGGGCGGCCCTGCCTCAGAGGGAGCAAAGCTAGGGGGTCTGCCAAAATGGTTCGGGCGAGGAGAAGGATGCTTCAGGCAAGAGGTACAGCTCAGGTGGTCAGTGGATGCCAAAGAGAGTTCCCCACAGGGGAAAAAGAAAATGATTTGTTGCTGTTGCTGCAGGGAGCTACCCTGAACTGTACTCATGCTACCACAACCTGGATGCAGGATGGGTGAGATGAAGACCTCATGGTGTTGATCTGGAAGGCCAGGGGAAGCAGGGCGGATACGCCTCACCTCCTGGTGGTTGCTACCTGTTTCATGGTGTTGAGCAGAGGGCCAAATCCCCAAGCAGATCTTTCACTGGGATGATATGTGCAGCGGGAGTAGTGGCCTAAGCCGAGATGGCAGGGCCCAGGCAGGATGAACAATTCTGCTACAGTTCGTGATTCTCTGCTGGTGAAGCCTCCAGCTGGCGTACAAGATTCTGCTATAGAGAACCAAATTGTGACCCACGAAACACATTCAGGACATTTAAATCAATTTTTCTCCAAGCCACAATCTGGATACAGTCCAGTTACTAATTACAGCTTCATTGTGCAAACCTTTCTCTCCTAGGCTATTTCTCTATCAGGTAAGCCAATCGCTTCTGGAGCAAGTCTTTGATCCAAAACCCAAGTCACAACAACAGTTCTCTTCTTTATTCTGCTGCAGATTTAAGCCAGCAAACGGAAAGGTCCGACTTCTGCAATGGGCAGTCCAAGGGCAGGAGAACGTGACAGGCAGGCCAGCAGAGCCTTCCTGCTGATTTCCCTATGCTCCTACTGGGAGCAGCTGCTTGAAAGCTCGAGCTGTTACATCTTCAACCTCCAGTTCTAACTGAGACATTACTTCAGGCAGTTCTGGGGATTTCCCTTGTTGCAAAAGGTTTGGTTGGCCGAGGGAACTGTCAATCACAGTAAGGGCTCCCCCTCCAGGCCCATTTGGGGCACCAACACTTAAAACTACAAAAATGACAGAATTTCCTTCCCAGAAAAACCCTGGGGATGGTCTCCATTTTAGGTCCCCAGTGGTCTGACTGGTCCAAATATTGGAAGTCCAGAACCCAACATGGTGGTTGCCATCCCAATGTTCGAGCTACAAACAAAACAGGTTAGTAAATAATCACAGATCTTACTTTGAGAGGACTCTTGCAGTAGGTAATTACATATAGGACTGATGTTGGCAGGCGGCAGGACCCCACAGAAAAATTTCTAGCTAGCAGTCTCTGGCGAGGGACCACCCCCATGTCAGGTGACCGGCGTCAGGAGACATCGGTATAAAGGGGCAGTCCCTCATGCCTGCCTTCCAGTTCTTTCCCGCCGTTAGCTCATGCCAGCACCTCGCAGTAAAGTTCTTTGCTCATCAGGCTCTATCGTTGGTATTTTCATTGAATATTTTCAATTTTTTCCTGTCATTCGTCAGGTATTCATTGGTGTATGTTGTCCCCTAAACCCTCTGAGCACAAAAACAAGTGCGACTCGTGCGGCGCCCAGCTCCTGCAGAAGATCGGCCATTCCCCTTGCCTTTTTTGCCTAGGCCCCAACCATACGGTAGAGAAGTGCCAGCACTGCTTCAGTTTTAACGCGGCTACCCGAAGAAGGCAGCAGCAGTCCCTGGAGGCCCATATTTTGAAAAAGAAAATGAACTCCATGGAGAAAGAATTGAAAAAGCTTCAGCAGGCATCCACTTCCCCTGAAGGCCATCACAAGAAAAAGGATAAAGAAAAGCACGGTGGGGGTTCCTCACCCACCGCGATTTCCTCTGGAGTCGCCAGCAAAGTAACGCCCCCGGGACCGCTTCTGGCGATGGCCGCCAGAGGCTTTAAGGCAGCACTGCCTGCCCGTCTGGCTTGCGCTCAGGCCCTTCGGGAACCTTACCCTGAGTCTCCTCAGCCCAAACCCAAGCATTTCTCTCCCTCAACCCTGGGCGACGCTGAGGTTCCTGTCCCATCTCGGTCAGACCGTCCACCCACTGGTCCGACTGATCTGATGTTGGCTCCCTGGATGCCGGCTCCAAAGCCAGCTCCTTGGCCGCTGGCTCCGACGCCGGTATTGCCAACTCCAGGTGACATCCCACTCCTGGATGTTGCCCTGACACCGAGCCCTCCGCCCTCTAGGCCTTCTGCCCCAGATCTGCCCGTGGGTCCTCCGGCCGGGCCGTCTGCTCCGGCAGCCCTCCCGGTTCCCGGGTACCCATCATACCCGGGTCCACAGTATCTGACGCCTCAGTACCTGATGCTGACCTATCCGATGCCGCAGTACCCGGCGCCTCAATACCCAATGCTGGGCTTCCTACCATGGGGTTATGGATATGTGCCTTATGGGTATAGTCCATACCCGTATCCCCCTCTTCCTCCTCCACCACCACCACCCCCCAGCCGCCGGTGAATCTGCAGGAGACTCTGGCCTCCTGGTGGGCTGAGGCCAAGGCTCAGCTCACCAGAGAGGTGGAGAGTTATCTTCTGATGACAGTAGTGGTTCTGGTTCCCGTACGTCCATGATGACAAACTCCCTCCCCTCCTCCAGACACCAGGGCTAAACCCTCTGGGTCCAGAGAGGGGCAGGTCACGCTTCCCTGAGGGCTTCCCGAGGGGTCTGTTTCCCCCCCTTGCTGGGAGAGGGAGTCTACTTCTTCTTCATGTTCTTCTTCCTCGGACACCTCAGACGCTTCCGACGGTGCAGGATCCAGGAAGTACATAAGTGCCAATCCTTGGAGCCAGACCCCCCGCATAAAAAACTCGCTGAGCATCTGGATCTGCCTGTGACAGCTCCCACTTTGGTGCCACCCTGGATCGAGCCTCATGCCAACCTTATCACCACTATATGGAAACAACCGTTAGCCTTAGCCCCACTTCCCAGGAAGTCGAACAGGCTATACCAGGCTCCCGAGGGTGTTGACTATTTAGACTCCCACCCTTGAGCTGACTTGGTTGTGATCAGCGCCGCTTATGGCCGGTCAGCTCACCCCAAACACCTCAGCTCATCTCCACCTGACAAGGAATCCCACCTTCTGGACCAGTATGGCAAGAAGATTTTCGCTTCTTCCACTCTGGGGATTAGGGCCCTGAACTATGTTGGTCACATGGGGGATTACCAGAAGGCGATTCTCAGTGAGTTGGAATCTAAATTGGACTCCCTTCCGAACTCTCAAGTCAAGCAGGAAGTGGCTGACCTTGTCCACTCTGCATGTTCGGCCAGTCAGCACATTCTTCGTGTGACCTACGATGCAGTGGACACTGCTGGTAGGAGCTCAGTTTTTGCAGTAGGCCTATGGCATCATGCTTGGCTCTGAGTGTAAGGATTGGTCCCGGAAGTGCAGTCCACCATCCAGGAAGCACCCTTCCAGTGTTCGGTGCTGTTCAGGGGTGATGTCAAGGACATCATCACCGACCTGCAGGAGAAGGGGACGGCACTAAAGTGTGCTGACTCTATGTATCATCCCCATCAAATGCAGCGCTGTCCCTTTCGCAGACGGAATTGGCCCAAAGCGAGACCACAAGGAAAGCGGGCCACTAAACGTCGGGCCCACCCAGCTGCCAAGCCCCCTCCCACCCAAAAAAGTAGCAGGAGCTTCAGCTGTGGCGCTGCCCTACTCCAAATGACTCCTTCCCTCTCCCACAGCCTCTGGGCTCCCCGGTGGAACCGGTAGGAGGGAGGTTTTCCCTCCACCTTCCGGGCTGGGAGAGGATAACATCAGATTCATGGGTGCTCCAGCTAATCGCAGAAGGACACTCAGTAGAGTTTCTACAGAAGCCACCTCGTCACCCTCCCCCAAGGTCACCGTATTCTCGGTAACATCTTCTTCTGGTCCAGGAAGAGATTTCAGCACTTTTGCTGAAAGAGGCGATAGAACCCGTCCCCCTTCCTCTGCAGGGAACGGGTTACTATTCCCACTGCTTCCTGGTCCCGAAGAAGACAGGAGATGTAAGGCCCCTTCTAGATCTCAGTTCCCTGAACTTATTCGTGGAGTACAAGAGGTTCAGGATGCTCTCACTGCAGAGCCTTCTGCCCCCCCTCTGCTCGGGACAGTGTCTGTGTGCTTTGGATATGCAGGATGCTTACCTGCACATATCTGTCTGCCCGTCTCACCTCAAAATACTCCATTTTGCTTTCCAGGGGGACCACTACCAGTTCAGGGCACTTCCAATTGTCCTCTCCTTGGCTCTCTGAGTATTCACCAAATGCCATGCGGTGATGGCGGCCTACCTGCGTACCCAGGGGTACAGGTTTTCCCGTACCTGGACGATTGGCTCCTGGCAGTCTCATCCGGGGAGGAACTCCTGCACTACCTCTTCCTCACCCACCAGGTCTTTGCCTGTCTGGGTATTGACATCAACCATTCCAAGTCTCACTTGATCCCATCCCAGAGGCTCCAGTTTATCGGGGTGATACTGGACATGACCCTGGGCAGGGCCTTCCTGCCACCAGACAGGGCGGCCACTCTCCAGACTCAGGTAAGCCTGTTGTCCGTCCGAAGGAGGGTCAGTGCAAGGTCAGTTCTTCTCCTCCTCGGGCTTATGGTGGCTGCTATCCTGACAGTCCCTCGCGCTCGGCTCCACATGAGGGTCTCTCAGTGGATGCTTCGCTCCCAATAGGATCAGTTGGTGGACGACTTGGACCAGTTGGTCCTAGTCTCCTCTCCCATGGTTCAAGACTTGCAGTGGTGGATGGTTTGAGAGAACCTTCTTCAGGGAGTTCCATTCTTCCTTCCACCCCCCTCCCAGACTCTGACCACAGACGCTTGGGGCGAAGGTTGGGGAGCCCATCTCGGTCCTTATTGGACCCAGGGATCTTGGTCCAAGCTCGAACAAACACTTCACATCAATGTGCTTGAGCTTCAGGCGGTACTTTATGCTCTCCAAGCTCTTCATCTGCATCTTCTTCCCGGCCACCTAGCTGTCCAGACGGACAGTATGTGTGTGGTAATGTACATCAACAAACAGGGAGGGACTCGATCCTACCCTCTTTGCAGGAAAGCGATGAGAGTTTGGGGTTGGGCAGCACAACACGACCTTCACCTAACGGCAATTCATGTTCCGGGGGTCGAGAACACCTTAGCAGACAAACTAAGTCACGCGTCTGCTCTGGCTTACGAGTGAGAACTGGATCAGGGGGTCCTAGACGATATCTTCCTATGTTGGGGAACACCACAGGTTGACCTGTTCGCTTCCCCCCTAAACGCAAAGCTTTCCAACTTCTGCTCGCTCGTTCAAGAGCGAGGCATTTTCTGGAGAGATGCTCTGTCTCTAGATTGGAAGGACAGATTCGTCTATGCCTTTCCCCCAATTCCTCTGATCCCACGAGTCTTGCAGAAACTCGGTTCAGAAGGAGCACGAATGATTCTGATTGCTCCTTTCTGCCCCAGGCAAGTTTGGTTCTTTCTTCTGCAATAATACTCAGAGGAACCTCCTCTTCCTCTGTCACAAATTTTGCTGACCCAGGATCAGGGGACCCTGGCCCTTCCAGGTCTCAAGTCCCTTCAACTACATGCATGGCTCCTGCAGACATAGCTCAAGCCTGCGTTGGAGTTTCTCCCCTGGTGGCGGAGATTCTGGTGGAGGCTAGGAAACCCTCCACTAGTTCTACCTATGCCATGAAGTGGAAAAGGTTCACAATCTGGGCCACTTCGAAAGACTTCGAGCCTTTCTCCTGCTCGGTTGGGCGGCTGCTGGAGTACCTGCGCCATCTCTTTGACCAGGATCTTAGTCACTCATCTCTGAAGGTTCACATGGCAGCCATTTTGGCCTATCATGTTCCCTTTGCAGACAGGACATTTGCTCAACTGGAAGTCTCTAAGACTTTCCTCAGAGGGGTTCTTCACCTGAGACCCCCATCCGAGTCCCCACCCCCCCTTGGGATTTGAACTTTGTTCTTGAGAAACTTTTGAACTAGCGGCTTCCACAGACTTGAAGTTCCTTTCATGGAAGACACTCTTCCTAGTGGCCTTTACCTCTGCTCGGAGGATTTCCGAGCTCCAGGCCCTGATGTGTAAAATTCCGTACTTGATTTTTCGCAAGGAACGTGTGGCTCTGCGCACCAATCCTAAGTTTCTCCCCAAGGTGGTAGCGGAATCTACATTGAACCAGTCCATAGTTACCTGCTTTCTTTACACAGTACTCCAATCAGGGGGAGTACCTACTTCATACTATGGATGTCCACCAGATTCTGAGATACTACACTAACAGAACAAAGGATCTCAGAAAGTCTGATCAACTGTTTGTCGCTTTTGCACCCAAAAGAGAAGGCAATGCTGTTTCTAAGCAATGCCTGTCTAAATGGTTGGCTCATTGCATCACCTTCTGTTATGACAAGTACAACAAGACCATCCCAGGTCAAGTAAGAGAACACTCCACCAGAGGAGTCACTGCCTCGGTGGCATGTTTCAAGAACGTGTCAGTGGCAGACATCTGTGCTGCCGCCACTTGGACCTCTGTCCACATATTTACAAAACACTACAGTTTGGATATTGCCTCTCACCATAGAGCAGGCTTCGGGCTTGCTGTTCTGCAAGGCCTCCTTTCTTAAGGCCTTCACAGCTAGAGGATCTGCTGTGAGTAGCTTTCCTCCTCCCGTGTACTTCTTCTTGTTCCAGACTGCTTGGGACTCAGTCCTATATGTAATTATCTACTGCAAGAGCCCTCTTGAAGTAAGATAGTATAGTTATGTAAGAACTTACCATAACAGTAGATCTTCGAGAGAGGCTCTTGCAGTAGGTAATACCTTCCCCTCCATCCCCCTAAGCTTTTTCAGCTCCTTTTCCAGTGAGGGAAATATCCGCTTCTCTCTCGTCTGGCCTCTTTTGGCCTGTGGTGGGAAAGAACTGGAAGGCGGGCTTGAAGGACCGCCCCTTTATACCAACGTCTCCTGACGTTGGAGCGATCCCTCGCCAGAGTCTGCTAGCTAGAAATTTTTCCATGGGGTCCTGCTGCCTGCCGACGTCAGTCCTATATGTAATTACCTACTGCAAGAGCCTCTCTCGAAGATCAACTGTTACGATAAGTTCTTACGTAACTACTTTCCTAATAGGGCTCCTTCTTTGCAAATAGTGACTGCAGAATGGAGTGTCAGTGGCTCAGTTGGTAGCACACTCACCTCTGAGGCCGGGAGATCAGAGGGCTGTGGGTTCAGTTCCCACATCTGGCACTTGGGTTTATATCCCAGTACTGACACTGTAGTGCAGCATGAGAGAGGTGCTGCACTTCTGAGGTGCCGTCTTTCAGATGAGACGTTAAACCGAGGTCCCATCTGCCTGGATTGGTGGTAGTTCAGGTGGATGTTAAAGATCCCATGGCACTAATCGAAAAGAGTAGGGGAATTTTCCCAGTGTCCTGGTCAAATTTCCCTCATTTACTAAAAAAAAAAAAAAATACCACCAACAGCTTAATCTGGTTTAAGGTCAGTTGGCATTTATCTGTATTCCCCTCCCCCGGGTCGTGCCTGAAAATAGGCAGGATTTGTCTAGTGCACGTACCCGGTCAACAAAAACTAACTAAATAAATAAAATAAATAACAGACTGTCTGGCCGGTTGCAAGCCTTAATTACTCGGACCCAGCCCAAACTAATTTTCTAAACACAGCTTAGCTAAACTCTTAAAGAGACAGGTACAGAGGCTCACTAGGGCACTCTCACTCAAACGAATAGAAATACTGAAAACAGGACACCAGCCTGACAGTGGGCATCTAAAAAGCCCAGGAAGACATTATAGTAAACCCCAATTTGTAGGGGAATTACGCTATGCACACACGGGATAATGTCTTAAAGAGACAGGTGCAGAGGCACATCATGGCACTCTCACAGGAATCAACAGGATTAACAAATAACCATGGATTTACTATCTATGCAGGGTGGCTGTTTGGCAGTGGGTATTACTGGAACCCAGGAAGACACTTATGGTAAGCCCCCAAATTGGGGGGGGGGGCTACAGATACAAAGACTGTTGCCTTAGTTACCATCATTGTCATCTACTGTGTCTGTACCACATCAGCCTGTGATACCACAGCTCACAGCACTGGCAGGGCCTGTTCAGCTTCCTGCTCCTGTAGTGGACCCCACTCCTGTTTAGGAGCTCTTTTTTGCTCCCTCAAAAGAGAAGGGGAGGAGAAGTATAATCTTTGTTTCATGGATTACTAGGGAGAGGAGAAGGATGAGGTGTTTTGTCAGACAGTCTAAAAGGTCTGCTGTTGCCTCTGACAGCATAGATATGGCATATTATACCCCCAGATCTTCTACTGAGGAGGCTTTCTTTAAACTATAATTTGGGAGGCAGTATAGCCTAGAAGTTAGAGCACCAAGCTTTGAACCTGGAAACCCAGCTGGGCGGGGGGTAATTCCACAACTCTCTCTCGTTTACTGTGAAACCCTGAGCAAATCACTTAAGCCATGTTTACACAGCTGACTTTGCTCCTTCTGTGGAGTACTGAAGCACTGCCCTGATCCAAGATGACACTCTGCTCCTGCGTCTACACCGCCCCTCTCAGTTCTGATGCAAGACGCGCTGGAGGGGGGTTGGGAGTCAAGGGGCGGTTGGCTAATAAAAGCTAAAAGACACTCGCAGGATCTGGCGCATGGGAGTTGAGTGGAGCAGTCTGTCCACACAGCCACTTAAACCACTCACCCCGGAAGCATTAAGTGTCCTCACGGTGGCATTTGCACCACAGCAATCCAAGCTGTCAGGTTGCTGTGGTGCAAATGCTGCTGTGTAAACAGGGCTTTAGGCTCACTGTGTCCCTGGGTATTTAGGCTCCCTGTGTTCCTGTGTAGTACCAGAAAATGAGTTTCGGCTCAGTGTGCCTAAAATTATGGAATAACAATTTTTTTAAATTAGTCCAGTCCAAGAGACTGCAGTTTCAATAGAGGAGTAAAAGTCTTCCAGAAAGAATCAGTGTGATTTTTCAATAGGTCCCATCTGCTTTTTCAGAGATGATTGCTTTCTTTTTTTCCTGGTGCTGGACAATGCCATGGTGACAGCATTGCAGTGATCTAGTATAATTTCAGCTGTACCCAACAAGGCAGGCAAACAGTATGGCTCCTGCTCCACAACTAGTAATTTAGGTGAGGGCAGTGGTGGAATTCAAGCATGCATGGGACAGTCATAAGGCAATTCTAGGGGTTGGGGGTAGGAAGAAGAAGTAGGCTGCTGGTTAACTAGGATCTGCAGCTTATCCATTAGGTAGGGAAATGGGCAGACTGGGTGGGCCAAGCGGTCCTTATCTGCCATCAAATTCTATGTTTCTATGAGGAGTGGGGGAGATTCTCAATGTTCCAGTCCCAGTAGCAGAACACTCAGACGCTCAGTGCTAGAGGTTACAGTACATTGAAGCTGTGCTGGACACATCTTAGGCATAAGCTTTCCAGCTAGAGGATTTAGCGATTGCCTTGATAGCTCAGGCAGCTTGTTGCCAGAAGCGACATGGTCATGACCAGGACTGTGCCCCAGTTATTAGGCGTCATGGTAACATCCATATTCATGCTTCCATTAACTTGTCTGCATAAGTGGATTTCTCAATGGATCCTGCAGTCTCAGTGATCTCAGGTGCACCAGTCTCTTAAGCACCTAATCAGGGTTTATGCACCTCTACAGAGGCCACTCCAGTGGTGGCAGCACTGGCATTTGCTGGTTAGTACTCCCTTCCTCATGGACTCTCCTCAGATCACTCTGACCTCCGATGGGTTCAGCCTTATATACACATACCAGCACTATACCCCCACAGGCAGCAAGTAAGAGCACAGCAGTAGATACAGCTCATTTGCAAAACTGGCAGTCACAGATATTACCATTGATCGTGAATCATGTGATCATGAACCATGTTATCACGCACAGGACTTCCTGTGGTACTGGGGGCCCTCTCGCTGTGCAGCAGGCCCCACAGGTGCAGAAAGGTGCTGGCGTTCGGCGCCAGAGACATGCACAGGGGTTATGCCTGCCTTGGTGCTGCTTAGGCTGATGCCTCCATATGTCTGCTGCATTCAGACGCATATTGGTTTGTACATGCACGTGTGGCAGGATGCACTGTTCAACTCTGCGGCCCTGCCCTTACACGTGTGTGGATCTCGCACTGTGTGCATGTTTGTGGGCCGTGTCTGCGCACATCCTTGTGCACCAGTGGTGCATGCCATGCGCATGTCTCATATGTGCCTGTTGTGCGTACTGCTCTACGCACCCTGCATATGCTATATGCACACCGCTTCTGCACTTTTGTGAATAGGCCCCATTGTGTATTTTCTGCTCAGAAGAATTGCATGTGAATTGCTCATTTTGCTGTACCTATCTACATATTATTACATTTTCTGTACATTGCATTCTTTAATTACACTATACTTTCCCCTCCTGCAGAGCACAACTGTGTAGCCCTGGTGCTGGGTATCTATGGTCTAAACTACCCCTGCCTTGCACACCTAACCAAGGTTGAGAGGCCTGGGTCCATACTTTAACTGTAAACTGGTTCTTTTCCAAGATAATAAAATTGAGCATTGCCTCTACCCAGCGTATAGTTTTCAGTGGGTTAGATTAGTTCCTGGTACAAACCTCTGGACTGCTGTACCCACCCACAATACCATAATGCCACCGCAAGCATGACCCAATAAACATTTCCCCACATTTCACAACATTTGCAATTTATTGACTCTTCTACTAATAATATGCTCATGAGATAGGATTATGCGAAACAGCAAACAATTTATTTCCATGTGGATACAGTAATTATATTGGTTTTAACTGGTTTGGGTTTAAGTCAGATAAGTCACAATAATCATTTGTGCATTTTGCCCGTTGGCGGTAATCACAGTAATCATTTGCATTTTGCACTTCACCTCTGAGCATCAATCACAGTGGCACCCACCAACCTCTGAGGTAGTCAGGTCCCTGGCTATCTATCTGGCTAGCTGCATTTAGAAGGTTGACAGTTATTAGAAAATAGTAGCAAATACACACACTGGTACCAGTCCCCAAACTGTGTAAGACCTTGCAATCTCACACATTAACCTGGATACCTAGTAACCAGCGTTGTTAAGGTGCAGGCCTGATATTCAGAGGAGCTGTCGCTGGCCGGTTAGTTGGGACCATCAAAAGGAAGCAGGAAGATTGTCTTTAAATTGTACATGTGAACACACACTAACTGTAGCTTGGGGAACTTGGCAACACTGAACTATTTACAAGTCCCATTTCTTGACACAGGGCTGGACTCTGTATACTTACAGATTGAGAGCCATCATAGATAGGTCAGGATTGGTCTGTACAAAGTAGAAAGTGGTGCTTTCAGCAGGTGGACTCTGACTCCGGAGGTCAAGATGCAGGCGATCTAACAGCCAGCCCCCTATACTGACTGTAAGAGCTTACAGCTTTGTAGATGGAAATTACATTTTAACTTCTGTAGGCAGTGCCCCTATACTAAAATGACTATCCAGATGACCAGGCTGGAACCTTGGCTGGCACGTTTCAACCCCACATCTGGGCTGTACTCCCCAGGGGAAACGCATATGGCAGTGCCCTAGGTGGTGCACTACCAGGCTGTGTCTCAAGCCTAATCTAAGCTGGATAAGTTGCGTTCAGCACATTTATAAATCAGTGCATCTGTCTCAGTCACTTCTACCATGGGCCATCATGGCCACCATGGTCCTTTAGCTTTCAGATACTTGGATTGCCACCTAAGGCTAGGGTGACCCATTTGCTCACAGTCCATACAGTACCAGACTATTTTTCTTTCACAATACTGTACTCTTGGCTTGGTACTTCAAAACAGTTACTGCAACTTTTCTCAAACATGTATTTCAAAGTCTTAGTCCCTTGTGGCTTTGCTGTGGTTAACAGCTCCCACTGGATGTCACAACCATCAACAAAGACCCTATTGGCTGTACTGGTGTTAGCAGCTCCAATGGACAAATACTGGACCTTCCAGGCAATATCAGGAAGAGCCCCAGTTTGAGTACTCCCCTTCCAGTTCTGTAAACACTTATTAACTCAGTCACATTTATATACTTAACTGGACCTTTCTCTGATCACTAAGCAGACGCCCATCCTTTCTGTGCTTTTGGTTAAACACAGGGTGCAGACAAACAGTCACAATCAGTTTGCCGTGGGCTTTGCTGCCCCTCAAAGATTCTTTCAGACTTGCACTTGTTAGAAACAGTTTACTCACTCAGATCATTTGCAGAATGGTTTTCTTTTCTCTGGGGTCTCAGGCTTTCATCAGAACTCTCACTGCTGAAGCAGAACGTGTGTGTAGCTCTCTCACAGCTGAAGGTTCAGGTTCACTCACGTTTTCCCAAAACATGGAAAGGTGCTTGCCAGCCCTGGAAGAAAATTTCTGGCAATCCAGAGGCTAGCAACGTCTGTTGCCTGCAGCCACTCGTCTCTGTTTTGGCAGAAGAAAAGCTCCTTCCCTAATGGAGGGCTTGCGCTGGATTGCTAGGTCCATTTTGGAGCAAAGGGTCTGATGCCCCACCCCTGTGTGGGATTTCCATTCAAACTCTGAACAGTCTGGAAAAACAGTGTCTTTTATGCAGTCCTTCTGAGGCTCCAGATTGGCTAAAGCTACTTGTTGCTCTCACACTAATTGGCTGAACCTACAGGTCAGTCCACAAAATGAATATTAGCCTCACTTGATGCACAATAGGCTGCCTATTTTGGTGCCCGAATTAGGGCTCTGCTTTTCTCCCACAAGTCTCTGGCATTGTCCCACACTCCTAGCCTGAAATCCTGGCTTGGCTGTTCCTGCACAAACATGGCTGCTGAATACACAGTCTCTGCAGTTTATTACAGTTTCAGTGATAAAGATCTGGTGCAGCCAGGTTAATTACTTTATTTGCTTTCTTGCCACACTATTCAGTAGTCCCTTTTGTGCCCTTCTGAATGCTGCCCAGTTTAAACCTTTCCTTTCAGTCCTTAGCCTGTTGCTGCTGCTGACATTAAGTGCCCCTTGGCAGCAGACAGACATTTATATGAGTCCCAAGGTTTTAAGATCTGAAGCAGCCGGAAACAGTACTTTAATTATCCCCCCTTTTCTCAGTAGCCCCCTTATGTGTCCTTTAAAATAGTGTCCTCAGTTTACATTTAGAGTCTTTGGGCTGTTGCTTCTGCCGAAATTATTGGTCCTTAGGCAGCAGCCAGCAGCTCATTAATGTTCATGAGCCCTGAATTTTAGTGCTTCATGGCACTCTATTTAAAATAGTTTTAGGCTCCTTTTGGGTCCCCATTCAACTTCAGGTGGGGCAGAGACCACCAGGAATCCATTTCTTGACTGCAGTCGAGAGTTGGACGCACCTGTGCGCATGCACAAGCTCACTGGTTGGCCATGCAGCTTAAGGGAAATCAGCCGGTGGCTCGCCAGTGCTCCCAAAGCCCACAAAGGGCAGAAAATAAGTATGGGGCCATACAGGGACCTTTGAGACTATCACTGGACCTGGGCTGGTGGTGATATGGGGATCACTCAGGGGAAACCCGGCAGGCATCAGGAGGCACTCAAGGAATGGGAGCCACAGGAGACTGAAGGGCAACTAAGGTAAGCCTCCATTTGGGGGGTACATTTGGAAATGAGCTGCTACCAGCTTAGTATATCTTTCCGGATAAAACTTTTGAAATAACTAAATTAGCCCACTCACCTCTTCTCCAATCTCTCTGGCCCCTCCCTTGCACTCCTGATGCAAGCAGAGTTCCTTGCTGAACCGCAGACTGCCTCTGGATGCCCCTGCAAATGCTAAACTCCTGCTCTGTGGCACTCATGCTTGTCCTGCCTAAAAATGTAAACTGTTCTCCAGTCACAGACTGGCTCCTGCCTTGATTTCCCACCATAGACAACTATGTTTTTTTTTTTCCGTTTCTGCCTAATGTCCTGACCAGTGCATTAGTTGGGGTGGGGTGGGGTGCAGGATCCACTGCAAGCATGGTGATGGGGGACAGGTTGTCATTTTGTAGATTTTTGGGATGTGTGATGCCACTGGCCTTATGCCTTCACCTTGCTTCAGTGAGGGAATTTTTTTGCCCTTAAGGATTCACCCACCTCCCCAGTGTAGCATTCTCATGCACGTGACTGCAGGGGTTGGGGTGAGGGTCGCTACTGGGTAACACATGGTCACCCATATCACTAGTATCAGCATTGCCTATGCTGTCCTAGGCATCCCTACAAGAGTATCATTATGAAGCCTCCCTAGAGTCTCCACTCTGGGAAAAGAGCAACCTCTGCAGTGCTCTTTGACCCTCCCTGTTGGCCTCCATAGAATCACAGAAGCTTGATGGCAGAAAAGGACTACAGTGGCCCATCTCGTCTGCCCTAATTTTCCCCCAACTCCTCTCCCCACCAGCCCTGCCCTCCCCCTGCTACTCAGCCCCATATGTCTCTCCCATGTCCTCTTGAATCCCCCTACCAAATCAGCCCCTACCACCTCCTCCAGTAGTCTGTTCCAGGGCTCCACCATCCTCTCAGTGAACAATCGCCCTCTCACGTTGCCTCTGTATCTTTTTCTTTGCCGTATGAGGCTATGCCCTCTAGCTCTGATCCCCTCCTTTTAGGTAAACATCCTTCCCTTACTTTGTTGAGCCCCTTCACATATTTAAAAGTTTCAATCATGTCTCTCCTTTCTCTTCTAGTCCCCAGCGTGTACAGATCCAGCTCCTTACAGCTCTGCTCATATGACATTCCTTGCATACCCTGCACCATCTTGGTTGCCCTTCTTTGAACCCTCTCCAACCCACCTATGGCCTTGCGTAGGTATGGTCTCCAGAACTGGACCCCTTACTGTAGATGCAGCCTCACCGTGGCTTTGTAGAGGGGCATTATTACCTCCCTCCTTCTACTAGTAATGCTCCTACTGATGCATGCCAACATTCCATTTGTCTTTCCCACCACCCTGCTACATTGGTTTCCCACCTTAAGACTGGATGAGACTATGATCCCCAGATCCCTCTTCTGTTCTGTTACTTTGATTGCCTCCCCCCAGGGTGTATCCTGCTCGTGTGTGTCTACTCCCCACATGCATCACAGCACACTTTTTGGCATTAAATTTCAACTGCCAAGTCTCTGACCACTCCTAGAGCTTCTTCAGGTCCTGCCTCATGCCCTCCACCCCCCCCCCAGTGTGTCTCCCCTATTGCAGATCTTTGTATCATCAGCAAATAGGCACACCCTCCCCAGACCCTCTGCTATATCGCTGATGTAAATGTTAGAGGAGAGGTCCCAAACTGACCCCTGGGGCACTTCACTCTTCAACCCCCCATCCTGGAGTACACTCTATTTAGCACCACCTTCTGAGTTCTTCCCGCCAACCAGGCCTCCACTCACCTTGTTATTTTCCCACCCACCCCTATACTTTCCAACTTGCTAACCAGTCTTCTGTGGGGGACAATGTCAAAGGCCTTGCTGAAATCCAGATAGGCCATGTCCACCACCCCTCCCTGGTCAATCATCTGAGTCACCCAATCGAAGAACTCAATCAGGTTCTTCTGGCATGACCTACTCTTCATGAAGCCATTGCATCTACTGTCCTGCAAGCCACTCTCCTCCAGGTAACCCACCACTCTCTCCTTGATTAGTGCCTCCATTGCCTTCCCCACCACTGAGGTGAGGTTAACTGATCGATAGTTCTCAGTCACCTCTCTGCTTCCTTTCTTGTGCAAAGACACCACATCTGCCCTCCTCCAGTCCTCTGGCACCCTCCCTGTATCCAGGGACAAGTTGAATAGCCTTGTCAATAGGGTGGCCAACTCCTCCCTTAATTCCCTGATCACCATGGGGTGTAAACCGTCTGGCCTCTTTGCCTTGTCCACCTTCAATCTCTCTAGTTCTTCCTTAACCCTATCCATAGTGAACAGACTCTGATCGACCCATTTGCCCTCCCTCCTGGAGAAGGTTCAGAGAAGGGCAGCCAAGATGGTGCAGAGTATGCAGAGGAAAACATACGAGTAGAGGTGTAATGAGCTGGATCTCTACACACTGGAGGCAAGGATGGAAAGGGAAAATGGGATTGAAATTTTTAAATATGTGAAGGGGCTAAATAAAGTAGAAGAAGGGGATTACTAAAGAAGAAGAAGAGAGACAGAACTAGAGGGCATAGCCTCCGACTGCAAGGAAAAAGAAACGGAGGCAATTTGAGATGCGATTCTTCACTGAGAGGGTGGTGGAGCCCTGGAACAGACTGCCAGATGAAGTGGTAGGGGCTAATTTAGTGGAGGGATTCAAGGGGGAATGGGACATGCATATGGGGCTGAGTAGAGGGGGCAGGCCGGGGGCTGGCAGGCAGGGGGAGATGTAGGTTGGAAATGGGGCAGACTAGATGGGAGGGTGTGGTCCTTTTCTGCCAACAGGCTTCTATGATGCTCCCCTTAGCTCAGGTTCCCTACCGTTTTCCTCCTTCCGTAAATATTGAGGAAAAGTACTCATTCAATGCCTCTGCTTTTTCATAATCCCCATCCAATTTTATGCCTCCCTTCCCCCCTCAGCCTTGCAATTCCCTGCCTTGCCCTCCTCCTCTCACTCATGTATCTGAAGAAAGTTTTGTCCCTCCTTTTGGCTTTATTAGCTATTTTCTCTTCAGTATCCTCTCCACTCTGTCCGTTCTGAGTTTTGGGCCTAGACTCGGGTTACCAGCGTGCCAAAGTCGTCTCTCACCACTTAGCATCACTGAGGCAGCAAAAATGACATTTTCATTGAATCTTATTTTGTTACCTCTGAGAATGGATTAACAAGGACAGGTGGCATCCTTGCTAAGTAATGCTTCATATCGCTATGTGCATCTGATGCTGCCTTGATAACAGGCTTCCCAGCTTCCTGTCTGTACAAGCTGTACTGCAGAGGCTGATTTGTTTAAAATTCTTGTCCAAGCTCCAAATCACAGGTCTGTTATATGATGTGATGTACTGCCATATCGTTTCTACCATCTGAGATGAACCTCAGCAGGAAATGACCTTTTGTACTCTTTGTGGTTTGTGTGTTTCATTGTGGGGCACTCCTCATAGACATGAGCTCCTGGCATGTGGCATGTCACATCTGCAGTGAATAGGAGGAAGGCCTGCATGAAGTAACAGCCAAATTCCTCTTTGCCTGGCTAGCATTACTCAAAACCAATGACATTACCTAACCAACTGCTCAGTAAGGCTGAATGTATTGTTTCTATTTTGAAATACTTTCAACCTGCAAAATAAAACACTGAGGTGATGCTTGTGAAATGGATCTGCTTCAGTTTTAAAATATTGCTTTGGCAGGAGGGACAGGCTTAACTGCTAATGAAAAAGCATCAGTTATAGTCCGCCTGGTGGCACAGTGGAGGCAAGTAGCACTTCAGTGCTGGAGACACAGACTTGGGAGAGAACTCTGTTCGATGGAGTCAAGTGGCAAGTGAGGAGTAAGTGCTGCCCATGTCAGTGCCCCCCAGCTGGGGTAGATTGGCTCTATTTTTCTCACAGAGCACCCATTCCCCTCTTGAGAATTGGGCTGGTCCTGTTGCCTGCTACATCAGTGAATCCTTGTGGTGGTGTTCTGGATCCTGCTCCATCATGGGAGGAGGATGTGCCAAACCTCTACAGTTTTTGAAGTCACTAGCAAGCAATGTGCAGTGCCGGGAGGAAACGGACTGGGTAAGTACAGTCCTGGATGCACACAAGATAAGACCTAAGGGGATAAATTCCCCTGACTGACCATTGAATTATGGCTAGTGCTGGCACTCTCATTCCCTGCATGACCAAGCCTTCTCATCGAATGCATGTTCTCAGATGGCCTGGGGGTCTTCAGTCTTGCCATGAGGCAAATCATGGAGGTTGTGGAAGGTAAGGTGTAATGGGGCTGAGAGATTACTCCAGGCAGCGTGAAGGCTGGCAGCACATAGGGCCCATGAATAGTGAAAGAAAAATCAAAGCCAACCATTTTGGAGGTCTGAGCTTCCTTCTCAGGGAACAAGGTCAGAAACCCACTCCACACAGTTTAACAGAATCTGGCAAAACTGTCAGTCTTCCCTCAAAAACGCAACTGCAGGCTTACTGCATAAAGTGGATTATCAGCCATAATAGGAGTTGGTGAGGAGGCACTGAATTGAGTAAATCACATTAAAGGGGAACAGTCAACACAAAAGGGCCTCCACATTCAAGTGTGGGGCTAGTCCCAATTCGCACACTGTGTGTAAAAACATTTTGGAAATGCTTGCTGTTTACTGTAATATAATACATTGCACCAGACCAGTTTTGCTTAGTTTTAAGCTGACATCTTCTGTTACTACAAATCCCAGAATCCCCTACAGCTGACATCAGAGCATTTGCTACAGAGGGTGATTCAGTAGCCTGCAGTGAATGTTAAAGCTTTTATAGTCTCCAAACAGATATTTTCCACTTCTGCTTTTCCCTAGGAGCTAAGTACAGTCCTCTGTAATAGTATTTATCTCTGGAAGGACAGAGAGGCTAACAAACAAAAGATCAGCACTTATAATATAAACTCTATCATGCACTGCAGGCTATTGACTCTCCCACTGCTGCCTACTGCTCTGATGTCAGCTGAAGGGGATTCTGGGATTTGTAATAACAGAAGTTGTCAACCTAGAACTAAGCAGAATTAGTCTGATACGATCTACTACACTACAGTAAACAATAAGTAAACAAAAATGTTTTTGCTCACATGTGCACATTAGGACCAGACCCACACTTTGGAGTGGTGGCCTTTTTTGCTGACTCTTCCCATTTAAGCACTCCTGGACTTCATTTCCTTGCTACTGTCAGACTTTGTAACTCTGCCCCTTGATGCTGATCATTCTTCAACTGGGTGGAGGCTCGTGCAGGTAGGCGGGGTTTCAGCATAGCAGCGCAGCATTCAAAAAGCAGTCACATTACAGGCATCAGCTGAGAGGGAAGCGATCAACTATAATAGTTGTTGGGAGCCAGTCAGGCACTGGTGAGCAAGCACTGAACTGAGTATGTCACATTAAGGATTCCAGGATTTTATTTTCCTGCTGCTGCTAGACTTGGAAGCTCTGCCCCTTATTGCTGATTGTCTTCCAGTCAGGAGGAGGTTTGTAGAGAAAGGAGGGGCTTAGTCTTCACTATTTCAGGATTGGTTGCTAGTGGTCCCTCGTTGCTGTCCAGAGACAAAGGGCTAGCGCACAAGAGCATCACATTGGGGGCAGCAGGGTGGGGTGGCAGTTGGCAAGAGACACTGCACCCCAAGTGAGACACTCTGCATAGCCCTGGTATTTAATGTCTTTGGGTTAATGTGAATTGAGAGAGTTTATCATCCAGCATCACAGCATTTAGCAATATAAGTAAACAGCAGGAGTATAGTAATATTATATGACAGGTATCTGTTCTAAGCCAGTCAGAACACAGGAAAATTGTCTGTTTTTATCCTACAATCTACTACAATCACATTTTAGACACACCCCTAGTAGATTATCCACATTCTGGAGATGCCCACAGTGGGTTATCCACATTTTAGACCCACCCACGGTAGGCTATCCACATTTCAGACATGCCCACAGAAGGTTGTCAATTTAGGGCACAGACAAAACAAACTCTGGCCAGAGCCAGTAGGACTGCAGGTGAGGCCTCTGGGCCAGATTGGTTCCATTGTAGGATGGTGGTCCCTTGTGAAGCACCACAACAAACAAGTTGCCAAACCTGAGCGATAGGAAAGAGAACAAAGCCAGAGATCAGGTAGGGTTTGTGGTTTCTGCTTCAGGTAGAGAAAATGAGCAGACTTGGTGGGCCTTGCGGTCCTTATCTGCCGTAAATTTCTATGTTTAAAGTGTGGCTCTTGTGATATGCAAAATGCAAAGATCCTGATAAAAAAGTGAGATGCAGTCATATGGTTAAGTCTGCTTATGTGACTATAATTGAAAGCAAACAATGCAAAAAAAAAACCCGATTAAACAGTGTAACCTCTAGGTGGCACTATTCTAAGGACTACTACCCCTGCCTGTATGGCAGTACACAGGTTGAGGGGCCTGAGTTCTGTGATCAGGTGCCTCCACCTAGAGGAATGGTATAGGGGTAGCCTAACTGCTGTGGTATAGCCCACTGGAATGCTATATCCACCCACCAACCCTGCTAGTGGCTTAAGAAATAACACAATGATACCTTCACAATTAGTGTGTAACAATAATAATGTGCTCATACCCCTTTCGCTTACCACCAGGGCTGGATCTACTGAAACTGCCCTGGAGACCCCTTGGAAAATAACATCAACAATGCAACAATATAATTTTACCACTGTAATCCAGCTAATAATGTGCACACTAGCCAGGTTAAATGTGAAAAAAGACAATCCAATTTATTTAGGGGCGGTGAACAACGGAGGGGCATGAATCTAGCACAGAGAGTGTTACTCCAGCGCAGAGACTGCCTGTCATTCACACTCATAAATTTATCTTTTTCCTTCAATAGTAAAAGAGCTTACAATATATTAGAAATAACAGGTTTTACACACTACAGTGTTTTTGTATGGAGATTACAAGGGCATATCACAGTTGGTGCTTTTAAATTGTGATGGTATTTATGAGTGTGAATGACAGTCTCCACCCCTGATGAAGCCAACAGGTGAAGTACTGGGGTAACACTCTCTGTGCTTGACTGGAGTTTTATGGTCCACTGCAGTGTTTTTAAGCTTTTTACATATGGTCATTAAATAAAGATTTGGAACTTAGTGGTAAGTTAACCTTCATCATTTCCCTGGAATGGAGTGGAGATTTGGTACTATGTTTTGGTGTTTGAGGGTAGACACCCTTTTCTGACTGCACCACTCTGACTCAACTGAGCACTGTCATGAATTCACTTATGAAGGTTAGATCACTGAGCTCACAGTGCCCACCCCTATGTGCAATCCGTGACAGGGAAGAGGAAAACAGGGATACCCTCCTTGTGGCCTTCCAGAGTGCTTGCTGGGTTTACAACTAAACACTTGCCAACAGGTCCCAGAGTATCCCTCTGTACTTTGGATCAGGGCACAATACCAGTCTCGAGTCTTGTGACTAAATATGAACCCTTTTTCATGGCCATTACACACAGGAGGAAGGCCCAAGTGTTAACCTCTCTTCAGGGTAGCAGTGAACTACCTTATTTGGTCTTTGCTCAACAGGACATGCAATAGCCCAGTTCACACCCCCAGCAGGCTCATATGAGACTGGTATTCTCCCAAAATCCATCCAGATTGTCCCCCCAGATCCTTTTAATTTGGTTGCTATCTGTGACCTTTCTAAGTAACAGTTGTCACAGATTATTAATAAATCTTCTACAGTCACACATACAATATAAAAACTCTCTAGCAGGCAGAATTTCTTTAGGAAACACATTTTTTACCAAAAAATATTTAAATAAATGCAGTACAACTAGAAGAGAACATATATAATTTAGGCTACAGCATGGAAACAAATTTGGAAAGTATACAGTATAAATGCCTTTAAACCATCTAACTACATATCTGCCTTAATGATGAGGTTTACAGAATCTTTGGTTGCAGAAGATCTCAGTCCTTGTGTAGCAGGCTGGCAGTTGTTCTGTTGTACTCAGGAGAATGTCCAAAGTCAGAATGGCCCTGAGTGACTATACTGAGAGTTAATCTATTCTATTGAAAAATGCAGAGTCGTCAACTTTTCAGATATAAAGAAACCAGTTTATTTTCCCACCAGTGACCCACAGCACGGTTTATGACAGTTCAGAATTAACCTCATTGAAGTCTTAGGTTCTGACAATAGCACACTGGAAGTGCATTTCACACAGTACTGCTAGAATGATCTTTCCCAGCGAATATATCCTGTTCCCTCATAAAATGTGATATACTTATTATAACAGGTCCTGAGATCACAAACAATCCACTTCTGTAGTGCAAGTTTGTGGCAGGTAAATGACTTTTAGCATAACTCTGTCAAAAGAACCGGGGAATGAAAATCTCCCTTCCTGGCAAGCAGGTGACCTTCGAGTCAAAAGTTCACCCCTTTTATAAAAAAAATCTAGGCTTTTCCCCATGCTTTGAATTAACACTGGCATTTTCTTGTGCATATTCAATAGAATTACAGAATATAACACCACACATCTGCCTATCTGGCTGGGTCAGTCTTGACACAAGCGCAACTGATGAAGTTGGAGGAGCCAATCCTTGAATTCCTACTGGATGTTTTTTCAGGCTGCTAGTAAAAGAACCTATAAGGGGCGTGTCAGTGTTGGACCTAGTGCTAAGAAACAGGGACAGCATTGCAGACGTCACAGTGGGGAGTTCTCTAGGTACCAGTGACCACTGTACAGTGTGGTTCAGTATAAGAAAAGGAGCAGAGACGAGCCACACAAGGATGAGGGGCCTGCACTTCAGGAGGATGGATTTTAAAGAAATGAGAGACTGCCTCAGAAAATGCCTCAAAGGTGGGGATTGCAAGGAAGGAGTAGTTGCACAGTGGTAAACATAAGAGAGGGTATAATTAGGCCAACACATGTTTGCATGAAAGAGGGTAGCAAAATCAGAAGGAAAAAAAAATATTGTTATGGTTCTTCAAAGAGGTGGCAAGGTTGGTGAGGAAAAAATGTGTTTTTCAGGTGGTACAAAGAAACAGAGGGAGGAGTACAGGGAGGTGTATCATGCCAGGTAGAAGGAAGCAGGTAAGTCAGTTAGGAGATTAAAGGCACAGTTAGAGCAAAGGATTACTAGAGGGGTAGCAGAAGGGGATAATACATTTTTCAGGCATGTAAGCAAGAAGTGTGATAATGAGGATTAGAAGGGCAGAAGGGGGAGATTGCATGGAAGGGGACCAAGAAAAAGCTGACATTGTAAACAGGTACTTCTGCTCAGTATTCACAGTGGATGGGGGAATGGGCCACCACAGGGTATCAAAAATGTGGGGAGGGTGGTGGATATAAAGGAGTCCTGAAAAGATTCACAACACTGGTGGTGGCACACACCTGGGTATTGAAAGAGCTCAGTGAAACATTAGCTGCCCCACTGTCAGTCATGTTCACTCACTGGAAAACTGAGTGGGACCGGAAAAGGGCTAATGTGACCCTCTACATAAGAGTGACAACAAAGAGGAAGCTAGTAATTACAAACTGGTCAGTCTAACATCAGTGGTGGGGAAGCTAATGGAAGTATTACTTAAAGTAAGCTGGTTGAGTATCTGGAATAAAAAAATATTTATTTAAAAGTTTCACCAGGAAAGCACACTGAGCAGTAATTGCTCATTTGGTGCATCCTGTGGAAAGGGGTAGGGAGCAACAAAAATAAAATACAGTTGAATTACATTCAGTAAAACATGAAAAGAGTAAAAACCTATACAGAGTAGGAAGCGATTAACATATTACACATGATCATATTATAGTTGAGAATACAGGCAATATAAATAGAATAATAGATTGGTGAGTGTGTATTACATAGAGAATAATGGATAGGTAAGTGTGTGTTATGGATTTTTATTCACACACCCGAGGTGTGTGATGACCCATATACTTCGAGAGTGAAGCTCGAGAGGTTTATATGGTCATCACACACCGAGGGTGTGGGAAAAAAAATCCATAACATCAAACTTACCTATCCTTTATTTTTTATAATTGCTGGTGTGGAGATTTAGATGGTATTTCTAGCAGTATGAAAGAAAAAGACGTTTTTAGCTAGAGTGCAGTTTAATTTTTGAAAAAATTGAACTGTACATGACTAAAACACAGTTGAAAATACTGCAATTGAAATACTTTTTTGTGAAACAATAGAATGCAACAGTTTTAAAGTATTTTCTTTGGGGAATGTCATGTCAACCTGATTTCAGGTTATTATGAAGTGTCATAGCAACCTAATTTTGGGTTATTATTGCCTTTGGAGCATAATAACCGGAAATCCGGTTGATATGCATTTTTAACAAAGCAGTAATCCGGGTGATATTTATGGTCACCAGTAATTAGAAGGGACTAATACCATCGAGAGGTTCTGGGGACTTGGGAACCTTGAAATGCTATTGCTCCCTTGCAATACACACTCAACAATCTAGTATTTTTTTGTAATATATGGATCTGGTTAAAAATTATGCTCTTCTAATTCTTGTAAAGCTACAGTCATGGCCAAAGACATGGTCAGATATTTACTGAAATTTCTGTGATATTTCTAGAGAAATCTCCTGCTTTCTGCAGTTCCACAGTAGGGGCAGCAGAGAGAAAGTCTTTAGAAATTTTGTGAAATATCTGGAAATAGTTGATCATGTCTGTGGCTACTAGGCAAGGCAAATTTCATTTAAAAGATGCCCAATCCCGAAGGCTCTGGGCGCCATACATAAAACATACGCAACACAACACCAATAAATAAGATAATCATAAAAGTACAATACAATTAAATAGAATTCAGTAAATAAATAAAGAAAATAAATTGGAACAAGTAATATGACAAGCCAGTATAGGACAATATTTACCATGCTGGTTTAGGAAAAGCCTGCTCAAACAGGAAGGCCTTAAAGTGTGCCTTAAATACCTCCACAGAAGGGCTTCCCTTATTGATGGAGAAAGCCAATTCCACAGGACAGGGCCGGCAGTGCTAAAAGCTCTATCACCATCAGTTTTTAACCTCATCCTGGGAATCACAAGGAGGCCCCTCGAGGAGGAACAGAGGGAATGGACTGAGGCAGCAGGCATAAAAAGGTCCACCAGGTAACTAGGGCCCAGGCCATGTAGGGCCTTAGAGGTGAGCAAGCCCACCATGAATAGGATCCTTTGCCTGACTGGCAGCCAGTGCAGTTCATGCAGCACTGGGATGATGTGGCAATACTTACTTTGCCCTGACAGCTGCGTTCTGCACTAGCTAAAGTTGGCGGAGGATACCTCCTGAGACCCCAAGGTACAGCGCATTACTATAATCAAGCCTTGATGTCATGAAGGCATGCACTAAGGTAGGGAGGTCAAGGGATGGAATTGGGGACTTATTTCTGGAGATATTTCTCAGATCATAAAAGCTGACACAGACCATGGCCAACACCTGAGCCTTAAGTGTCAAACCAGTGGCCAGAATAACACCCAGGTTACGCACACTGGAGGAGGCCTTCAAAGGCACAGAACCAATTACAAGTCCTGTCTCTGCACCCGTGGCCATCCTGTCATGCCCTCTGTTTGACTCCACTACCAATACCTCCGTCTTATCAGGGTTCAGTCACAACCAGCTGGAGGCCATCCAGTCGATGATTTTAGCAAGGCAGTTAAGCACGTCCACTAAATTGGATGTCCCTGGTGCAAAAGAAAGATACAGCTGAATATCATCAGCATAGCATTGAAAACCCAAGCTGTATTTTCTAATGAGCCCTCCCAGGGGAAGCATGTACATGGTGAACAGCATTGGTGAAAGACCGAACCCTGGGGTACTCCACAAGACGGGAGACTAGGGGAGAAGGAGAAATTCCCCATCACTACCCTTTTCCTCCTGTTTGTGAGAAAGGACTCAAACCAGCAGATGGCTGTGCTGGCAAGTCCACAAAATTCCTTCAGGTGGTCAAGTAGCACACAATGGTCCACCGTGTCAAAAGCTGAGGAGAGATTGAGGAGAATGAGAATTGTCCCCTCCCCTCGATCTCTCGCTCTGAGAAGGTCATTGTGCACCTGAACTAATGCAGTTTCCATGCAGTGCCTTGCCCGAAACACTGACTGGAGAAGCTCGTATAGATCAAAGGCCATGAGGTGTTCCTCAAGCTGCAGCGCCACAATCTTCTCAACAACCTTATCCAAAACTGGAAGGTTGGAGATAGGACGGTAATTTGCCTTGATGTCAGGATCCAAAGATGGTTTCTTCAGAAGGGGTCTCACCAATGCCTCCTTCAAGCATTGGGAAAGACTCCCTCTGAGAGGGAGCACCGGATGATCAAGGCAAACACCGGGCCAATGGAGGTGACACATCCCATCAAGAAATGCGTTGGCACCCGGGTCCAGTTCCCAATATGTGTGCCTCAGCTTTGCATCAACCCCAATGACCTCAGCCACCTCCACTGGTCTAAACTTGCCCCAGCTCGGCAGAGTGCTCTTCAGGCATCCAAGGTGATCACTGTTGACTGAAAGGCAGCTCACTGGTGGAATACCTTGCCTGATGGTGGACATTCTGAGAAGAACCGAGCAAACTCTTCGAATAAAGCATCCGAAAAGCCTTTTTTCATCTGGATACAGGCTGGATTTAACAGCCTGTCTACAGTCTGAAAGTGCACAGTTGGTCAATTCTTCCTGGCAGCAGTCTCCCTGGACAAGAACTCTGCCTTCTTATGGTTGATTACCCATTGGTACTCACCATAGTGAGCACGCAGGGCCAGCTTGTCTGTCTCCAGGCCCGTCCTCCTCCAGCAGTGCTCCAAGCTCTGACCCACAACTTTCATCGCCTTAAGTTCCCCATCAAACCACAGGGTCCTCAAGTGAGAAGATTTGAATCATACACGGACCGGTGCAATGGAGTCAGTGCCCAGATAACACACACTGTATTATGGCGGTAACTGTGGCGCACGTACCCTCCTTGCATGCAGTGCCCACACTAGATAGATCAGCTACTGCCAGAAAACCCTGGGGGGTCAGATCCCTCAAAGAGTAATAGCTTACCATCTCAGCAGGGGAGGGCTCTCGGGGGGTGACCCGAATGAGAACGCCACCGTGCAATGATCGAACCAACTGACTCAATCAGTCTTGAGGTTCTCAATCTCAGGCCCTAGCAAGAAGACCAGGTCCAACATGTGACCACCCTGATGGGTCATGGAGGAAACTTCCTGGGACAGGCCCAGTGATGACGTGGTCTGCAGGAAGTTGTAACCAAGCCTAGATGATTTGTTGTCGACCCAAACATTGAAGTCTCCCAGAATTAAATATCTGGGGGCCTCCAATGTTTCACCGATGACGAAATCAGCTACCTCCTGCAGAAAATCTCCTGCCTCTCCAGGAGGGCAATACATTAGGAGAATTCTGCAGCCTGCACCCAGACCCTCCCCAAACGGCCACACATTCAAAGGAACCCAGCCTTCTCACTGGGTTTACGGTGAATCCCAGCTCGGATCTAAAACAGATGGCGACTCCCCCACCCCTGCATTCCACTCTGGGGTAGTGCACAACAGAGGACCCAAGGGGTGGGAGGGCTGGCCTCAAAAACTGGCCCAGCATCATTACCCACCCAGGTCTTGGTAATGCAAGCCAGCTCAACCGACGAAATCAAGTCCACTATAATTGGGTCTTGTTTCTAATTGATCTGGCATTGCACAGCACTTCCCGCAGGGGACTGGTGGACACTGCAGCCCCTCTGGCTACCTGCCCACTCAGTCTGGTAGGAACCCTGGGGATGTGGACCAAACATGTCTGGCCTCTCCCTTGGGCCCAATGAACCCCAGGGCACCTTCTGCACCTAACTACCCCTATACTGTGCTGTAATGATGGTAACTGGGAAGTCAGAAAAGGGCTGCAAATCATGCAGCTGGGATGCCCCATACAGGATCCTGGCATGACCCAGGCCCTCAACCTTCTCCAAACACATCCTGACTGACTCTAATGTCCCCAAAACAATACAATACTAACTAAATAAACTCTCACTCATCCAGCCACACATTGCTAGCAAGACTAATCTAGTACACAACACACACACCTAAACTTAAAATGTTTTAAGCCCACCAACACCCCCACCACCTCACACCCACAAGGAGAGTGGTTGCAAATCCAGAAGAAGTTCTTGAAAATTAGGAGTACACTGTCTGCAGCTCAATAAAAGGTCCTACAAGACAGGACAAATTAAGACAGTTAAATGCAAAATATTGTGCCACTAGAAAAAGAAAGATTCTAGCCCACTGCTTAGAGGCTGAGGGCCCTCTCACCACCCCCAGTCACCGCAGAATGTTGAACCAGTTTCCAAGACACCAGTCATGTAGGATAAGTTCTGGGGTGTACACAGAGCTGCATCCACCAGTTCTGGAGTCCTGGAGAGTAAAGCCAGAAACCGACGACCGGCCTTTAGTCAGTAATCCAGTGGGGCACACACAAAACACTCAGATCCATGGACAAACAAGCCAGCAGCAAAGGCACCGAAGGTCAAAAGTCAGCACAATTGGCTGCTTATAGCATGGGAGACAACATGTAGAAGCATCTTCAGCTCCGCGTTCTCCCTGGAATACAGTCCAGGTGGTGAGCAGGATCCACACCAAGCCATCGGCCCTCTCATGAAGGTGTTGAAGAAGCACCTTTGGGGAGATCGAGGGTCCATGGCTACCATACGTTCTGACAGCTGAGAGCTAGCACTGGCTGGAACAATTTTTGATCCTTAGCTCAAAGTCCTCAGTTCTCGGACTCTCTGTCCAGAAAGAACTGTCTGTCACAGAAAAATATCTCGCCTGAAGATTCAGCGAGTTAGGTTCTTGAACCAGGAAATCCAACACTGATAACTAACATTGGACAGTTATGCAGCTGGGGAACAAAAACCCACTACTGCTGTATCCTGTGACAATGGCTTTATGACCACTGTGCCAGTGAGTCTCTTACTCAGTCTGAAGTTCTGCTCCTCTGTCTCTGCATCCAGCCATCAGGCTCAGTAGCTATTGCTACCTGTTACTTCATTTTGAGAAGTGTGTGAAGGGAAGATCAACCAGATAAAGCTTTAAATGTTAAAAACCAAAAAGAAAAAATCATCACCCCGACAGTACTGTGGTGACAGATTAGTCTAACTAAGCGAGACACAGCTGCCATGTCTTCCGAAGTGAGTACTGTGTGCAGTTATGTGATACAACAAACTCTAGCAAGAGCCAATACAACTGCAAAATGCATGGTATTGTGGGGAGTGAAAAAATGTGTAAACTAGCAGTTTTTGCACTAACCAGTGAGCCACCTAACTGCACTTTCTAATTGTTGTGGTACACACACTCACACTAATACATATACACATTTTTGTATATATATTCCAGTACAGCATAGCAGTGTACTATCTACACACATAGAGCATTGACACACACTCTTTCCCACTCTAGCTGTTTAACACACATACACTGCCTTATATCACATTTTTTTACTTATACATCTAACCCTAACTTTTACTGTATTTATGATAAGCACTGTGTGTTACACTAACTCATTGTACTAATCTATGGCATAATTGGGTAACTAAGGTAGAGGATCAGGGAGGCGCAGTGGATGTGGCCTATCTGGACTTTATAGGGGACATTGCAGAGGGACTGGAGCGGAAGATATGTCTTTGCAGATGATACAAAGGTATCCAATAGGGTAGACATGCCGGGGGGTTGAAAGAATGAAGGAGGACCTGAAAAAAATGGAGAAATGGTCTGAAGAATGGCAACTGGGATTCAACGCAAAGAAGTGCAGGATCAGTGCAGGTATGATAAAATATGTTTTGTGTAGAAGTCTTGATGGTAATATGAAAGAAATACATAGGACAGTTACAGTTATATGGTATTAACAGGAGAGAGAAAACCATCAGATATTAAATTTTCAGTGCAACACGAAGTTATAGGCAGCACATGTACAGTAGTCCAGACTTGGATATTCACAAATAATATTGACAAATGAACACATAGTTACAAACAGAAACATGTGTACTCAGTGCCAGCATTGAAAATGCAACTAAAGTGTGTCTTTCAGTTTATCTATTCTTACAGACTTCAACACTTGTATGTTGTATGACCTTGTATATCTACATAGCCTTCCTTTTGTGGTTGTTGATGTTCAGACTGCCACATCTCATTTCTAGTGCTGTTCTTCCCAGCTAATTATTTCTCTAAAACGTTGGCATTCATGTATAGAATGAAATTGTTGGTTTTTTGAGAAGTCCTGGTATGAAATCATCAATTCTGTGCATCTCAGTGCAATGCAGGCAAGAGGAAAAAGAAAGAGAGGGAGATATCAGTCTCAATTACAGTTGAAAGGCTGACTTGACATGCTTATGAGCTAAATAGTGCTTTCAAGACTGCTCAGCTCAATTTAATTAGCGCAGTAATTCTATAAAACCTCCAATATTATCTAGTCATTTGGGTATCTGGAAAGATCCTTTTCTCTACTGTCATAATAAGACGCCTGCAGGGCTACACCAACTGCAGCCGTAAAAAGGGCAATAAAATGCAAGAGTGGATGCTCCACATTGCAACCAGAATGATCAGGGCTATAGAGGTTAAAAGCTATGAGCAGAGACTTGAGGCCCTTAACATGTTCATTCTGAAAAAAAGGAAGCTGGGGGGGGGGGCCTGATCTCAGTCTTTCACACATTCAAAGGTATAAACAAGGTCAAACACGTTAAACATTTGATCCAGTATGCTCCAGAAGGTTGTAGGGAAATTCCCTAAAGTTCGAAGGTGGTAAATTCGGGGGCAACACGAGGATGTGGTACTTCTCCCAGAGGATGGTGAACCTATGGAACAGCCTGCCAGGGAAGACAGTGGACATGAACACAGTAAAGGTAGGCCTGGCAAATGTCAGGTTACCAAGGTACCCTGGGTAGTAGAGTGGGGGGTGGGATCCCTGTAAATTAGTATGTTTGCACAGCATAGTTCCTCACTCCTGCTTATGAAGGGAGGAGGAGCAGGAGGCCACTTTGATGGACCTAGTGTCCCTTCGGACCTTAAAGTACTATGTTAGTTGATGTGGAGACTGAGGGAAAAAAGAAGACATGCCGTCCATCAGATCTCTCCCCTCCCACTCAGGCCATCATGAATAGCCTGTTATGTTATTCTTGGTGAGGAATGCATCTAATTTTGCTTTGAATGTTGCAGTATCATCTGAATCTACTGCCTTGTCTGCAATGTGTTCCAAAGTTGTTATATATAATTATTAAATATGATAATCACTTTGTTGAGGTAGCACTTTTCATGTAAGCATCTCAGCTGGCTTCACAATCAACACAGGGTTCACCAGTGCAGCTACGTCTGAGGTGGAACACAGAAGTCGTTCAGTACCAGCACGCTACACAATAGCTCTCCAATCCTGTGCCCAGATGCAAACCAACAGATATCAAACCAGGTTAAACTGTTGGTGAATTAGTGAATGGAAACTGACCAGGACAACAGGGAAATTCCCCCTAATCTTCCTGACAGGGGAGCTGTTGCCTGTCTGTCCAGGATACCAAACTGTAGGACTGAAGGTGGAGGAGCATACATCTTTCAAACCACAGAAAGCAGTGCTCTCAATTTGAGTGTGTGCTGGAAAAATATATAAAGCAATAATTAAAAAAGAGTCCAGACCAATTAATTCAGTAGTGAGAAAAAATGTAATATATAAAAAACATAATAATTAAAAGAAATATTGCAGTGAAAAGCATATACAGGGCTTTCAATTCATTCTTAGTTTAAAGCTCTAGTGGAAAAGCACACACACACACATATTTGCCCCTTCACTTTGGGGTATCCTAACCCTTCCCTAGGAGCTGGTATGTATGCAGGTGAACTGACCTACCTCCCTGCATGTCCAGCACAGGAGTTTGAAGGTACCGGTCTACACAAGACAGTACATCAACAAGGAATGAGAGATAGCCTGGAACAGAGCAAAAAAATGGAACTATCTGACAGTGAATTAGACTGAGCAAAATAATTACATAATGGCTTATTTGCAAGGAAAATGGATTTGTTGCCTTGATAGTTGAAGAAGAAGCACATTACCTGAAAGAAAAAGAAAAGCTTACTATGGCAGCAACAACAAGCATTTGTCAATGCCGAATGTTTGCTTGCTGGCATTGGCATTGGCAGTGTAGGAGTTACAGAGCTGCATAATAGAAATGGCAGTGAAGTACTGAACTGAAGCCAACCCCACCACCATCCTGCAGAGACTGACAGGCATCGGGGTGTGCCTTTGGGTTGTCAGGCATAACGGCCACGCCATTTCACCACACCCTACCCTGCAGATATCGACAAGTGTCACGGTGTGCCTTGAGGTCTTTGGCCCTTATGCACACCCCATTCCATTAGGAAATACGGTGAGATGGGTAAGGTATAGGAGAATGGGGTGAACTTTGGGGTCAAAGAGTCCAAGACACACCTTGATGCCTCCCACTGGCTGCAGGGTGTGGAATGGTATGAGCATTACAGGCGAGAATCCCAAGTCACACCCCTGATGCCTGTCATTCTCTACAGAGTGGGGTGTTATGGTCGGAAACCCTAATGCCTCAGGCATTCATTGGTATTTTCAATCCAAATTTTCAACATGTTTTTTTTGTGACCCCCACCTCATGAACAGTGGCAATATCAGTTTGTTAGCCAAAAGCTGCTTTTGCACAGTGACTACGGCATTTAGCACCACAGGTACAAAAACACATTCCGAACAGGATGTGAAAAATGACAGCTGTACTGTTCATGGGGAGGTGTAAAAAATGGCAATGTTGGAAATCTGCGGTGAAAATATAAAAAAAAATACTGGTGAAGTCACGAGCATGCATAGAAATTGTGCAACGCACACCCATAATGTAATTAGTTTGGGGATTTTTTACAGCAGATTGTCAACACAGGCATTTGGGACCTCTGATCATGAACAGTGTCACTGTGATTTTCTTTATCTGTCTTTTCCACAGCGACCACACATTTCTGCGCTGAAGGTGTGAAAACACATTTCGGTCATGTTGTGAAAAATGGCAGCTGTACTGTTCATAAGGAAGTGTAGAAAAATGCCACTGGTGAAAATCTGGACTGAAAATATTACAAATTCATGAACTTACAAGGGTACATGGAAACTCCGCAATGCTCACTCGTAACAGTCATTTTTGGGAATTTTTTCACCAAATTTTCAACATAGCCATTTTAAGACCTCTGCTCATTAATAATGTTATTGTGATTTTCTTAATCTGTCCCAAACATTGATTGCACACACCAACTGCGCAGTGGTGCGCTACGTGCAGGGAAACACATTTTGGGCGAGATGTGAAAAATGACAGCTGTACTGTAATGTAAACCAAAACAATGATCCCCCCCACCACAAAATGTAGACTCTCAGCAGGGGAGGGTCAGGGTGCAGACACTCGTATTTGTGAACTGGGGGGAGAGAATGAAGGAAGAAAATGAACCTATCCCTAGTCCCTCTGATGCACAAACAGAATCTGCCCAGCAAATATGGAAATGCTTTAGAATGAAGGACTACTTTTGCTCTAGTGCAGCCCCAGCACAAAGAAACAATGCTCAAGTAGTAGTAACATTAATAGTCTTTATTTATATCTGTCACCCTTCACTGGAGGCCCAGAGTGCCATTACAATACAATAAAATGAACACAACCAAAGTAAGCATACCAGTATCAAATAAATAATGAAGATAACTACCTTACTCCACTAAAACAGCACAAAACACAATAAGACTCAATAACATTATATAATGTGCTGTAAAATGCATTATAAAACCTCTCCAATTGCTTGCTAAAATAAAATCTTGCAGCTCCTTTTAAAAGGATAAACTGAGGGGCCTCCTGCAAGGTCCTGGGAAAAGAATTCCAGAGGGGTGAGCCTGCTACCTCGAAGGCCCGATCACCTGAGTTCTTCAACCTAGCCCTAGGGGACCACCAGGAGGCTCTCCCCGACCAACTGTAGTGGGTTAACTGGGGTGTGTGGGTGCAGGAGCTCCACCAGGTAGGTTGTGTCAACTCAAGTAGGGCTTTATAGGCTAACAAACCTATCAAAAGAGATATGCCACTTTACTAGCAGCCAGTGCAGATCACGCAGTGCCACAGAACTATGGCATGATCTAGATAGGCCCATAAGGAAGCAAGCAGCCAAGTTCTGCAGCAGCTGCAGGCATTGTAGCATGCCCCTCAACTCCAAGGTACAGAGCATTACAGTAGTCTAACCTACTGTAGGGGACACAGATGCATAGATCAGTGTGACCATGTCTTGAGGAGGGATAAAGGATCTGATCTGGTGAATATTCTGAAGATGGAAAATGCCATTCTGGACTATGGCAGGCACCTGGTCCTCCATTGTCAAACCTTCATCCAGTATGACTCCCAGATTCTTCATCCTAGGGTCAGCTAACAGTCCAGAGTCACCAAGCTGAAGCCCAGTCCCTCCTGCACAACTGCCAACCCCTTCCCCTTGGCCTGACTCAACCACCAAAACCTCAGTCTTCTTGGGGTTGAAACTCAGTCAGCTTGAAGCCATCACGTTCTGGATCTTGACCAAGCACTCACTAAACACATCAACTGCATTCTGCATCCTGTGAGTGAAGGACATATAGAGCTGGGTGTCATCCACATAGCAGTGAAGCCCCAGCCCAAATCATCTAATGACATTGCCCAGGGGGAGCATATAGACCAAGAACAACATTGGTGACAGAACCAAACCCTGAGTTACGCCACAGGACAGAACCACTGGGTCTGAGGAAAATTTTCCTAAAACTATTTATTGGAAAGTTCAGAGTTGCACTTTTGAGCAGAGCTTATTTACAAAGGTTCCATGTCAGAGTTACAGGTTAAGGTAAAGATACAATTACAAGCAATACATGTGGAAAGGTCCTCAGTATTTACAATATTCAGAAGTTCATTGCACAAGCATAGACAGAACAAGTTCCTATGTACAGGTTTGATACAGAGGTACAGTAGCAGCAGGCGTGGCCTTGTCTATGGTTAGAGCTTACCCATAGATACGACTCAAACCAGTGAATAACAGTGCTGGTGAGTCCGGCGTACTCCTTGAGATGGTGCAGCGACAGGCCATGGTCCACAGTATCAAATGCAGCAGACAAATCAAGGAGGATGAGAATTGATTATAATATGGCTATAAAAAATCCATTAATCTGACTGGCTGAGGAGCACAGAACCCAGTGCTGATATGCCATGATGACAGCACTGGAAGAAGATCCAGTAGCCTCTTCACAATGAAATCAATAGTACCAGCCATTCCCACTAAAAACCTTCAGTAAGGCCCTAAAAAATAAAAATGTATTAAATTTATAAACATAAGAATTAAATGTTATTTGCCCTCATAATACTCTTGCTATACACACACACAACTTAAAAAATTAAGTACTACAGTACTTAGAATTGTAATTTATAGTGTTTCTTTGCTGACCATGAAGAATCCCCCTCCTATCCTCACCTGTTTACTAGGGAAATCTGTGTCGCTTAAGTTGCTACACAAGCAATAATACCCAACGGGGTGGGTGGTATCGGGCAATACTGGACTGCCCAGGGGCATAATGAGGCCAGACGCCACAGGTGAAGGGCCTTATAGCTCCTGGAAGGTCCGGTACTGCCCATACCACCCACCCTGGGGGGTATTATTATTGCATTTAGAAAATGGGCTATAGGTGAAATGTTTGTAAACCATAAAAAATAAAAAAAAGTACATAAAACATTAATTAAAAAAAACAACAACTTACAATTAACTTTTATGATAAAGTAGTCCCTGTATTGGAACAGTCACCACTGAAGGGCACTGCTGTGTTTTTTGTGAAGTTTCTTTCCTGTTGGCACCTTCTCCAGCTGAAGCCTGCTTGCTGCTTTGTCTGTCCCCACTCCTCCACATACACACACTTACTTTCATGAGTACCGAGTTGGAATGGGGGAAAGCAGCCTGCTGTGTTTTATTCATTCAGGTAATTTTTTTCCCTCATCATTTTCAGTTGAAGCATGAGTCTATGGCAACAGTTTCAAAGTGCTCTGTGTGTTGAGAATGAGTGGTACTCTGCAACTCAGGACAGTTATATTGGTTAAAAAAAAAAAGTAATCTCTTGTTTTGGCAGTTTTATTTTGGGGTTTCTATGTGGACATGGAGCGCCGTGTGGATGAATGGGAGAATAGCGTGAGCTGTGCTAGCATACCTCTTCGAGGAACCACAGCTTTTATCTTTGCGGTGTTTTCTATGAACTAATGGTTTCAAGAAACGAGGCAGTATTTTGTGGATGGTGCATTATGTTTTAAAGTAAGAGAACTGCAGTGGAGTTGTGGGCTGAGTTTGTGGGTGGGGCGCAAGTACAAGTCTCTCGCTAACAGAGCGAGAAATGACAAGCGGCACCGTCAATCAGTTCAGACACCAGAGATAAGTTCAAGTCCCTTCCTAACACAGCAAGAAATGACAAGTGGCGCCATCGCTTGGACACAGGACATTACTGTGGAGCTGTAAACCGCTGTGTAGGTACAGCGCAGCTGCTTTAATAGTGATATTACCGAAACAAATCAGAAGTGTTCTTTATGTGTGTGTTTGCAGTTATATTGGGCATTGGGCTGCTCGCTGAGTCACGGGGTCGGGGGGGCACAGCTGTTAGTTTCTTGAGGGGAAATAATGCTGGTTTTCACTTTGGATTTTTTTGACTTTTTTTATTCAATTGATCAGTAACGTTACAAGTATGTGCAGGGTACACATATATAGCATATCCGTATTGAATTCATAGTGGTGGTGGTGGTGGTGACCTAGTCACTCGCTAAGTGATGTGAAAAAATGGCGGCATTTTCAAATTGTGTGCCCAGTGTTGCAACCAATGAGAAAACAGCTTGGGCACAAGGATACTTGGCTGGGCATAAGGCAGGTTCGGTTTGGGACTTTTTATTTAGTGGGCATCTACTGAAACGTGGAAATGTTGCGCAATAGAACACCATTAGTTCCTTTCACGCTGTTCATATAGTGCTGTCGGTTCACATTGTGCTGTCACCGAACAGCGCGACAGAGCCGGACACATGCCAGAGAACAGCGCCAGGGGGCAAAGGTCAGGCACAAGATCAGGGGTCTGTGGCACAAGACCACGCACAGTGCCATCGGACGTCTACACGTCCTGCGCAATCGGGTCACCTGCATGCCAGTGCCACAGTGTACTATTGGCGTGATTTAAAGCATAGCGCTTATGAGGTGACCAGGCCAGCGCCACTGGCACAATGGTGGCCGTGGTCCTGCACTGCTCATCGCGCGCACAGCATGTCATCAGCACGGCAGACACCTGTGAAGCTACCCGAGCATGCGCAATGTGGTGTACTACACAGTCACGGAAATGCGCCATTGGTTCAGCCGGCTCAACCGTATTGCGCAAAGCGCAACGGCGCGATATTCAGCCGACACATGCAAATCATCTGATCAGCCATTCAAAGGTGCAGTGGCGCAATTAGCATCTCATTACAGTTGCTCCACTCCTAATTTGCATGCATTGCGCTATAAATGTGCGACATTGGGCTGCGCTGGCCAGATTCGGTTACTGCAGGTGAGAGGTGGGTTGCATGCTGTGTGATGTTCTGGACAATGGTCATGGGATAACGCTGTAGACTGCACAGTGACAGGTGTCCACTTCCACCCATACAGACAGACATGACCGAGCAGAGCCAAGGTGAGGGTGAGGATGGTGGGAGGAGGAGGCCCAATCACATTGCTGTGGAGACAGAGGCCCTCTTCCAGGCCTACCTGGAGGAGGATCCACTACTGAGTGGACAGCGGGCACCCTCAGGCCCGTGTGGCTGCATGGGAGGGGGTAGCTCGGGCAGTGAACCTGCACGGAAGCCACCAGCGCCTCGTGCAGGAATGCAAGAAGAAGATGGGGACAGACCGCAGGAGGGTGAAGGAGAAGGTGGCAGCCCTCAGGGCGGCACGTGCTGGCACAGGCGGGGGCCAGCCAGCGGTGGCGGAGCTGACCCCGGCTGAGGACCGACTGGCTGCATCAATGCAGTGGAGTGCTATTGAGGGCGTACCAGGAGGTGGATTCCAGAGAGGTGGAAGCCTATCACTGCACGGTATGACATGGTGGTGGTGTTGGGGGGAGGGGGAAGGTTGTTCACATGCACTCACATGTCCTCACTTTCTGTTACAGATCCTGTTCGTCTTCAGGGGATGGTGGTGGTGGGTCCAGGCAGTGAGGACGACCTGCCGGAGTTGGAGGAGGGTCCATCCACCTCTGTCGCCAGCCAGCAAGCACTGCACCAGCGTGCACGCCTGGCTGCCAACTCTGTTGTCGGTGAGTCAGGTGTGGGGGGTGCACAGCCTGTGTCTCAGCAGTCTGGCATGCAAGCATACCAGCATGCTGTGACTGTGGCCATAGCACGTACCTGCACCATTGATGATGCAAGGACTGCAATGGGCAGTGACATGTGTGTGTCCCATGACGGACACACAGCAGGCCAGCACATGCCCCTGGGCCTAGGTGGTTCCAACGTGTGTGCCAGCATGTTGGCACAGTCCCAGGCTGTGCCTGTCAGCACCGGTGGGGCAGCACCAGTGGCTGTGCAGGTGTCTGGCACTGTTGCGGCCACAGCAGTGGAACAAGTGGTCCCTGGAGCACAGTGGTTGGAGGGGCAGCAGCAGCAGTCACCCACCAGGTCTGGGGGTACAGTGTCCAGCAGTGGCACATGCCCACCACCCTTTGATATGCCCATTCCTGGTCCTGGTGAACAGCGCCCACCCTCAAGGGGTGTTGAGCATCAGGACCTTCCATACCCTGGGGGACAGGATGCTGTTGTGGCACAGTACCCATTTGAAGAGCACACCCGCCTGCTGCGGGAATCAGTACAGCAGCAAAGGCGGGTTGCAACGTCCGTGGAGGCACTGTGCGTGGCTGTGGAGTGGCACAGCAGGGACTGTGCTCTGATCCTTGCAGAGATAGTCCATATGCGGATGGATGTGACCGCCGCCATTGACAGGCAGACCCAGGCATTGGTCGCTGTCGTGGCTGCATTGGGCACACAAGCAGGTGCCCCTGTACCGCGCACCCCACACAGTACGCTCTCCACTCCATGTTCCCGGCATCGTGCGACACCCAGCCTGTCGATGCCAGGTTCTGCTGTGGGCATCCCGAGCACCCCTGGTGCAGGTATGTTTGGCATACTACAGACCCCAGTGTGGACAAGGTCGCGATCTGCAGTGGGACCCTGCAGGTCCATCGGTGCCACCCATGTGGCCCTGCTCAGCCTGCCAGTGCTGTTGGTCACGGTGGGGCCGCCCATGCATCCGCTGTGGTCGAGAACAGTGCAACATGACTGACCTGTCTCCCAGTGTGGGCCCTGTCTGGTGCTGCCCTGTGTGCAATGTGCGTCATGGTGGGCAGTGCACTGGTGGGTGCCCTGCCCATCACGTCGACACACAGACCACCTGCACACCATCCCGACTGCTGTCCACAGGTGCGTGTGCATGATGATGCCTGCATTGTACTGTACACCAAGGTGCAAGGGTGCCCAGCATCTGACACACGTACTTGGACAGTACAGGTGGTGGGTGTGGTCTGTGGATCTGTGTGTTTGCCATGTCTGTTCCTGCTCTGCTGTGCACCTGCCCATGTACGCTTTGTGCCTGGTGTGTGTGTGTCCATATGACTGTTCACTCCTACCTGATGGTGTGTTTGTGTGCCTGGTCCCTTCCACTCCCCTTGTCGTCATGCACCCCTGGTGTGTTGCTCTGTGTGCCTGTGGGTTGCGCCAGGACAGTGTTGGTTGCACATGGCCCCTTGACTTACCTGTGTCATGCATAATGCTCCTCCGTGATGGTGTCCCGGTGCAGCTGGGCCTACCGGATCAGTCGGGGGTCCCGCTGTCCAAGGGGGGGCTGCTCATCACCATCATCACTGGCGCCGCTGGCGTCCCCATCGCTGTCCCCCTCCTCGACCTGAATGGCTACCCCACAGTCTTTGGCCATGTTGTGCAGGATACAACAGACCAGGAATATCCCACAGACCTTTGAGGGGCTATACTGTAGGGCACCGCCAGAGGTGTCTAGGCATCGGAAGCATGCCTTGAGCATCCCAAACACCTGCTCGATGATGTTGCGTGTGGCGGCATGCGCCTCGTTATAGTGTTGCTGCGATGGGGTCATGGGGCGCCGGTATGGTGTGAGCAGCCAGGGACGGAGTGGGTATCCGCTGTCACCTGTGTGGAGATGGTGGAGATGAGTATCATGTTCAGGTCCATATTGCCAATATCCCTGTGTGCCACTGCCATGGCACCTGTAGCATTCCCACCCTTGCCCCACGTTTGCAATTCCTACATGCGTACTCACCCACTAGATGGCCTGTGGGGATGTCCCCACTCACGAATCAATGGCACAGTGCGGACTGATACCATATGAAGGCATCATGTGCTCCGCCAGGGTGTGTGGCACAGACATTGATTATGCGCCCAGTGGCATCACACACCACCTGGCAGTTGACACTGAAATAGCCCTTCCTGTTCCTATATGCAGCCCCATCGGGGCCAGGTGGCATGTGAATGGCCACATGGGTGCAGTCTATGGCCCCTAGCATGCCAGGCATATGTGCTACCCTGTGGAACCCCTGCATGTTTGCTGTACGCTCTGCCGCGGTGCTGGGGAAATGGATGTGCTCCGCAGCATGTGGCAGCAGTGCGCTGAGGAATTGGGTGAGGATGCGTGATGTGGCCAACTGTGTGATGCCTGTGGTGTCCCCTGTCGGCCTCTGGAAGGTGCCCGTGGTGAGCAGGCACATGCAGGCTGTCACCTTGGTCTCCACCGACAGAGCGTGACTCCGTCATGAGGGTGCCTGCATCACATCACTGCACAGCTCACAGAGCTGCCTCAGTATTGCCCTGTTCAGGTGGTACCGGCCCACAATCTCTACATCTGTGTACAGCTCAAAGCTGATGTGGGCGCGATTTGCACGCCTGTTGAAGCGTGCCGTAATGGGCCTTCCACGGCCACGTCCCCCTGCAGCATGCATTCTCACCCCTCATTACAGCTTCCATGTGGAAGCTGGCACTGTCCATCTCCTGGCTTGTGACCCCCTGGCTGATGTTGCTCTGTTACCCCGCTGTCCTGACTGCTACCTCCACTGCGGGTACCCCACTGGCCTCTGCAGCCTATGGCCCACACAACTTCCCTTGCCTGCCCTGTTCTGGACTGTCGCTGTCTGTCTCGCTTGGCATCCCTGTAGTGTACTTGCGCCTCTTCCTTGAGCCTTTTTATTTTGGCTCATTTCCGCTGTGGCGCAACTTCCAGCTGTTCCGCTATTGTGCATTGAGCAACCCTTTGAATATCGCATTGCGCTCTTTATGCATGGATCCGCCCCCTTTGGTTGCGCATGCCTTCATTTGCATTGCGCTGTTGCTCAGCCTGTTTTCAGTGACGCAACTGCCTCCTGCTGAATATCGCAGAATGGCGCGAATTTGGACTTGCGCATGGCGCCACCCTTTTGAATATCCCACCCTCTATGTCTTGAATGTTGGCAAGACAGAAAATAAACAAGACAGAGAAAAAGGAGGGAATATTAAAAAGAAGAAGAAAGAAAGGTGAGGGAATGGGTAAAAGGGGGTGGGTTGGGGGGAAACTACAGGGGTTAAGAGACAATTAAAAATACATGAATTTTGCTGTACATAATATTTAAACCTGAGATGGCATGTCAGTGCTGGGATGTGATGAGACTGTTTTAAAACAGCCATAAAAGTGTTTATTTTTTTAATTTTGTGCATTTCTTCATCCCCCCCCAAAAAACATCTTGGACCCATTTTATAATCACAGTTGGACACTCCAGGGTGTTCATTGTGGTGGGGTAACAATACTTCTCAGGTGGTTGAAGTGAAGGCACTCGGCCATGCCTCATGACCCACACGAAGTGTGCCACTATCCAACCACAATGCATACCCGGTCATGTCTTTTTGTTTAGTTCTTTATTTTTTTTCTGTTTGTTAGGACAGTCTTCATTCCTGTTAAAAACAAAAACACAGAATCACAGAAAATAACCATCAGGATGCCTCTGCTGCAGTACGATTGATCTCTGTACAGACACTATATGGGACTGTCAATATTAATGAGTTCAGTTCTACAAAGTGAAAAATGAGACTATAGCAGGAATATAAAAAATATTGGTAAGCTCAGCGCAGTGGTTCTCAAATGGTGAGGCCAGCCTCCCAAAGGAGGCCCCACCTTGTTCCAGGGGAGGCCCAGTCAAGTTTTAGATTGTACAGTATTTAAATTTTAAGTTTTGGCTATTTTGTGTGAAAGGAAAGAACAAATTAAATATGGATAATTGTAGGTGAGATTCTTTACTTATGCACAAATGTGTGACCAGGAAGTCCCCATTCAGCCAAAGCTTGTTTATAGGTGTGTATTCATATGTAAATTAATGCCTGGGGAGGCATGCTGAGTCAAGGCTTGTTTCTACAATAGGTATTTATGTGCAAATTAGTGACTTGGAAAGGCACACTGAGTCAAGGTTCATTTCTATAGCAGGTATTTATATGTAAATTAGTGACTGGGAAAGGCACAGTGATCTGATGCATGTTTTCAGGTGTGACCTGAGGTAAGGGTACAGAAAGTTACCTAACTGCAGGGTAAGAGGGGGAGAGATGAAGTGGCTAGGTTAGTTGTTCCAGATAGAGAGGAAACAGAGTAACAAGGGCCCAAGAGTCAGAAAAGTGGAGTGACAAGTATAATCTGGGTTGCCGGGTCAGGGGTTGAGAGCAATAAGTTGAATAAAAAGAGAATATACTCAGTCAACTTTATTAGTTGCACTTTATTCCTGGTGTACTGTGCAAAGTATGATTTATTTTTTTTCTGTGGGGAGGGCCAAGATTTTTTCCAAATTTGAGGGAGGCTCGAAATCTTTTTCATGGCTTGGGGGAGGCTCACTATCACAAAGTGTGAGAACTAATGGCTCAGAGTAATAAAATCAGCTATAAAAAGTTAGTGTAAGCTGGCTGGCCCGGTGGCACTGAGGGTTGAGGTGCTGGAAAAACACACCTCACACCACACTGGCGACCCGGGTTTGGGAACGGACTTGGGCCACCAGGGATTGGCAGGGGAGAGAAAGGATAGAGCATCCCACGACTGCTCTCCTTCCTCTGGGAGAGATGGGGCACTGCAGTGCACTGTAGCAGCAACTGGCGGAGGCAAGTAGCACTACAGCAGTGAGCAGCAGAGTGGAGAGAGAGCGTGGCAGGTGTCAGCACGTAGGTGCTTGCACGCCATTCCACGTCCGGCTCTCTCTGGGGCAGAAAAACCAAGGCAGAAAATGGCGGGGCATGATCTCACTGGCTGATGACCATGCCCGGTGCCCCCCGGTAGTCGAGAGGACCCTGCATTCAGAGCGATGTGAGCGATTAATGACTGGTTCTGGGGGGGGGGCGCAGACCGAGCCCAGGGGGTGCAGTTGCCGGTGGTCAGGAGATCATGGAGATCCACTCCACAGGAGAGAAAAAAGGGATGAGATAAAAAAAATAAATAAAAAAGTCAGTGTAAGCAATATAGAGGAATGCAGTAAAGCTCTTGAAGGGACTATTTTATCTCTGTTTTATGTCTAAATTAATTCTAATAAAGTTAAAGCTTCTGATGCGTTTCTTATGTTTATTGATTAATCATTAACATCTTGGATTTTTTATAAGCATATTATAATCACAATAAGGTACTCCAGGGTGTACGTCGTCCATGAATAACATCACACCTAGGGTGGCGGAAGCACTTGGCCTGCGGCCTCGTGCTTTGACCCACCCTAGGTGTGATGTTATTCAGCAATGATACACACCCTGTCATGCCTTATTGCCTAATCATGCTCCTCTGTCCCTTGCTTTGAGCAGGTCTTAAAGCACCCTGACTAATGCCTACTCCATGTTGTGCCTGGCTCTAAAACCCAGACTGGAGTGGTTCATAAATGTCAAAGGTCACCAGATGCTCCTAAAGCTGCATAATTCCCCAAAAAAGGGAAGGTTAGAGACTGGATGGTAGTCCACCAAGACATCCCGGTCCAAAGATGTTTTTTTCAGAAGGGGATTCACCAGTGCACATTTAAATGTAGAACCAAGGAAATGAGCACTCAAGAACATGGAAAAATATAATGCAAGTGTTTAATCCATGTGGCAATTCCAGGACCCCTGCGCTTCAGCTCTACGCCTTCAAGGGGGGCATAACCAATCTTACAAACAACGATATGTATATATATAATCTTAATGATGACATCATAATTAAGGGACAATTAATTTATTCTATACACTATTCTATCTAATCGATTTATTCTTCCAATATGTAGTCCCTTACTTTGACAAATTAGAATAAATAAATTGTAAGAAAGTATTTTTCTACAAAATATATACAAAAATATTTTTTTGTTTGTAGATACAGACAAAAAAAGAATAAAAATACCCAAATTACTATACAAAGCTATTGAGTCTACACTTTTTTAACACTTTCTATGTATGTTCACAAATATTTCTGTGTTAATTTAAGCTGTCATATCTAAAAATATTTGGACTGGATAAATTTGTATAACATCATCTCCTAATTTAATTCGAGAATACATACAATACACTATAAATTACACTGTAGGTAAAAGGAACCTACACAAATTTAAGGTTAAACAAGCATTTGTCAATGCCGAATGTTTGCTTACTGGCATTAGCAGTGGTAGTGCAGAAGTTACAGAGCTGCATAATAGGAATGGCAGTGAAGTATTGAACTGAAGCCAACCCCACCACCACCCTGCAGAGAGTGACAGGCATTGTGGTGTGCATTTGGGTCGTCAGGCATAACGGCCACGCCATTTCACCACACCCCACTCTGCAGAGACTGACAAGTGTCACGTGTTCCTTGGGGTCTTTGGCCCTTATGCTCACCCCATTTCATTAGGAAATATGGTGAGATGGGTGCAATATAGGAGAATGGGGTGAAGTTTGGGGCCGAAGAGTCCAAGGCATACCTCGAAGCCTCTCAGTGACTGCAGGGTGTGGAATGGTATGAGCATCACAGGCAAGAATCCCAAGTCACACCCCTGATTCCTGTCATTCTCTATAGGGTTGGGCGATTTAGTTGAAAAGCCTAATACCTCAGGCATTCGTTGGTATTTTAGCTCCAAATTTTCAACATGTTTGTTTTGTGACCCCACCTCATGAACAGGGGAATATCAGTTTAGTAGCAAGCTGCTTATGCACAGTGACTACGGATTTACCACCACAGGTGCAAAAATATTCGAACAGGCTGTAAAAATGACAGCTGTACTCTTTCATGGGGAGTTGTAAAATGGCTATGTTGCAATGTGTAGTAAAATATTTAAAAATGGTGAAGTCACGGACATGACATAGAAACTGTGCAACGCACACCCATTATATAAGTAGGTTGGGGATATTTTATAGCAGATTGCCAACTCAGGCATTTTGGTGCCTCCGATCAGGAACAGTGTCACAGTGATTTTCTTTATCTGTGCCGAACAATGATTTCCGACAGCGACCACGCATCTCTGCACTAAAAGTGTGAAAACACACTTCGGCCATGTTGTGAAAAATGGCAGCTGTACTGTTCATAAGGAAGTGGTGAAAAATGCCACTAGTGAAAATCTGGACTGAAAATATTACAAAGTCATGAACTAACGAGGGTGCATGGAAACTGCGCAATGCTCACTCGTGAACACAGTCATTTATGGACTTTTGTCACCAAATTTTCAACATAGCCATTTTAAGACCTCTGCTCATGAACAGTGTAACTGTGATTTTCTTAATCTGTCCTAAACATTGCTTTCGCACACCAACAGGACCATTGTGCGCTACATGTGCGATAACACATTTTGGGTGACATATGAAAAATTGCAGCTGTACTGTTCATAAGGAAGTTTAATAAAATGGACGTGTTGAAAATCTAGAGTGAAAATATTAAATTTGCAAACTTACGAGCATGCATAGGAACTGTGCAATGCACGCTCGTAAAAGTCATTTCTAGGCATTTTTCCACCAAGTTTTCAACATAGCCATTTTAAGACCTCTGCTCATGAACAGTGTCACTGTGGTTTTGTTAATGTGTCCCATACATTGAGCTTGCACACCGACTGCGTCATTGTGCGCTACATGGGCGGAAACACATTTTGGGCAGGATGTGAAAAATGACAGCCGTACTGTTCATAAGGAGGTGTGGAAAAATGGCAATGTTGGAAATCTGTAGAGGAAATATTGAAAATTCGCAAACCTACGAGCGTGTGTGGGAACTGTGCAACGCACACTCGTACAACAGTCATTTTTAAGAATTCTGTCACCAGATTTTCAACATTGCCATTTTAAGATCTCTGCTCATGAACAGTGACACTGTGATTTCCTTAATGTGTCCCATACACTGAGTTCAAGTACGCATCAAGCATTGTGCTACTACATGGGCGGAAACACGCTTTGGGTGAGATGGAAAATGACATCTGTTCTACTCATAAGAAGGTGTGAAAAATGGCAATGTTGAAAATCTGGAGTGAAAATATTGAAAATTAGCAAACCTATGAGCGTGCGTAGGAACTGCATAACGCTAAATAAAACAGTCATTTTTAGAATTTTTCACCAAATTTTCAACATAGCCATTTCAAGACCTCTGCTCATGAACAGTGTCACTGTGATTTTCTTAATTTGTCCGTATATTGATTTACTCTACACCGACCTGCCCATTCTGTGCTACAAGGGCGGGAAACACATTTTGGGTGAGATGTAAAATGACAGCTATACCACTCATAAGACGTGTGGTGAAATGGCAATGTGGAAAATCTGGAGTGAAAATATTGAAATTTCATGAACTTACGAGGCCTCGTGGGAACTGCAATGCCGCAGCTGTCAAACAGTCATTTTGGAATTTTGGCACCAAATTTTCAACATGGGGTTTTGGGCCCCTTCTCATGAATGATGTCACTGTCATGGTGGTATTTGGTCCCAAGGGTGATTTTGCAGTCACTGCGCGTCACTGCGAAATCACCTTCGAGCGAATAACGCCATGACAGTGACATAATTCATGAGAAGGGATCCCAAAATCCTATGTTGAAAATTTGGTGCAAAATTTCAAAAATGCCTGAGATATGCAATAAAGTTGAACCCTCCTATCTAGCCCATTATACAGCTTACGGAATTTCCTCAGTTCATGTTGGCTTTGAAGAGTGCAGACGTGTTCCGGTCCACCAAGATCATCGCGCAGATTCGGAGGGAAGTATGGGGTGAGGGGGTGTGGGAGGCTGGAGTGCGCAGTGGGTGGGTGGGTGTGGGTTGTGGGAGGGGTCTGGAGACGCTGCGAGACAGTTTTTGTTTTACAGGGTAAAAAAAAGACATAGCGGGACCACTTGCCATGCTGGGGTGGGCTCCCAGCGTAGCACAACGACTTTGGGAAGCGTTCAGCCGACGGGAGTATTGGGCACCTGCCGGCAAAAACTCTCTAGGATGTTTGCCACACTGGGATGGGCCTCAGCATGGCACAAGGACTTTGGGGCGTTCAGCCGATGGGGGATTGGGCACCCCGTCCAGCAAGTTATTGATTGCCACGCTGGGGTGGGCTCCCAGCGTGGCATCATCTGGGAAGGGGAGGCGTCGGCTATACACTGCGTGCGGGGGCATGCACGCCTGCGGCGGGGAGCTGCGTGAGCAGCTTCTTGTCGCTGCTCACTCAAGCGTAGCTCCCCCCTTTCAACTGTATGCCACTGCATTTGGTGTGTGCTGGCAGACAGCTCCAAATGCATTACAGGGGCCACGCCTGCCAGCTCGCTGCCTGAATTGGAGGAGGAGGTGACATACCTCCGAAATCTCCGATGATGGCACTGTGTTTCTTGCACATGCATGCAAGCAAACATAAAAATGAAATAGAACATGCAGTACCAGATGATGTCACTAGATGGCAAACAAATAGCTCATGAAATGTAATGTCAAGACACAGAATTAAATGATGAAGATGTTTTGAACAACATAACAGTGGTGACAATCAAGACGAACTGATGTCCTAATCGTGCTCACCCTACATCCACTTCAGGCCAACAATGGGAGAAGGGAAACTACTCTTCTCATGGGGATCCAATCAGATAACATCTCACACCAATTTCTGAAATGAGAAAGACAAAACAAAACAAAAATGAATATTAGAAATAAAACACGAAGTCTCACACACAATATGTTTTGCTTCTGTCACCAACAATTTTTGACCATCTTTCAAAAAAGGTTTCAAATCCCACTGGTCATTGAGATCATCAGGTTTAACAGTCTTAAGTCTATATATATCTCCACCTACTCTCTTTCTTAAGTAGTTCATTTATTCTGTCACCTCCAAATTTCATAGGTGCTTGACATTCTAATCCCATAAACTTCATACCTTTAGGGTCAGAGTTATGTGCGTTCAAGAAATGTTCTCCCACAGGGGTGTCCATCCTTCCATTTACTATATCTCTCACATGTTCCTGTACTCTAACCTTCAGATTTCTTGTGGTGCATCCTATGTATATGTGATTGCATTCACACCACAACACATAGACCACAAAAGTGGTGTCACAATTAATACATTTCTTAATTTCATATTCATTACCTGTAAGGGGATGTACAAATTCTGCTCCCACCATATGGTAACTACATATGTTGCATCTCTGACACCTAAAATTGCTTATTGGTTTAGTACCCAGCCATGTACTTCTATTTGGCACTGCCAGTGTACTATGAACGAGCTTATCTTTTAGATTCTTCCCCCTAGAGAATGTAATTCTTGGTTTTTCCCCAACTGCCTTTCTCAGTTTAGGGTCAGCATGTAACAAATACCAATGTTTGTGTATAATGTTACCCAGTTGTCCTGCCCAGTTATTAAATTCAGTAATAAAGCTCACAGGGAATCTGTCATTAGAGGTGGGGAATATAGTATTTGTCTGTTTAAGTAGATCTTTTCTATTTTGTTTTAATGCTTTCCCCATTGCTGATAACAACAGTCCTTCCTGGTATCCCCCATCCATAAAACGTTGTCTTAATTCTTCTGCCTGTATAAGGAAATCTCTCTCTTCTGAGCAATTTCTTCTCAAGCAAAGAAACTGTCAGTATGGGATAGACTCCTTCAATTTCTTAGGATGGGCACTGTCTGCTCTGAGTACACTGTTAGTGGCTAAAGGTTTTCTGTAACATCTGGTTACAACATCCCCTGGTATATGCAGAGGTCTCAGAATTTCCAGATCCAGAAATTCAGTTTTGTCTGGATCAGATTTGTGAATGAAATTCATATTAATATCATTCGTATTTAGCCGTTCAACAAACTGTTGTATTTCTGAGACCTTGCCATCCCAAACCACACAGTATGTCATCAATGAAATGTGTCCAAAATGCAATTTTATCTAGAAAGGGGTTTGTGCTCTGAAAAACTGTAAGTTCTTCCCATTTTCCCAAAAAGAGGTTAGCATAAGATGGCGCCATGGCAGCCCCCATTGTTGTACCACACATCTGAAGATAGTTTTCACCTAAAAACTCAAAGTGATTGTATGTCAGAATGAATTTAATGGCCTCCAAGATAAAATCTACTGGTATATTGTCTTTGTCAACCTCTTTTTCTAAGAAATAGTGATGAGCACTAATTCCTTGTGTGTGCTGAATATGTATGTAAAGAGATTCAGCATCTCTTGTTACCCAAACCATCGTGTCCTTCCATTTTAACCTGGACAATTTAGAGATGACATGTGCAGTGTCTTAGTTTAAGTCTCTAATTTAGTAACTTCTTGCTGAAGAAAAAGAAAATCAACAAACTGTCCTAATTTCTCAATGATTGACCCTATTGAGGAAATAATTGGGCTTCCGGGGGGATCCCTCATATTCTTATGTACTTTAGGCAAGACGTAAAAGCTGGGTACTATCGGATTTTCACACTATATGAATTTCAATTCTTTTTCACTAATATCTCCCCTATGCACTGCTTCTTGCAGTAATTGGTTCAGTTCTGTTCCGAACTTATACACAGGGTTACTGTTAAGTTTATTATAACTAGTGCTGTCATTAAGCATCTTTAAGACAATTGACACATAATGTTCTCTGTCTAATATAACAATATTTCCTCCCTTGTCTGCTGGTTTCAATACAATAGTAGTGTCAGATTCTAGCACCTTCAAAGTTGTTAATTCATTTTGTGTGAGGTTACCACTTCTGGGTCTACCTGCTTTCTGTAAAACTTCGTTAACTTCCTTTAGTACTACATTTTCAAAAACTGAAATGGCGGAGTTAAGTACATGTGGACAAAATTCAGATACAGGGGAAAACAGTATCTTTCTCTGATTTACAATATCAGTGTTACTTACACCACGGGGACTAGAACCAGAGGATCTCAAGTAATCCTGCTCAATTTCATTCAAAATGAAGTCAATATCCTCCACTGGTTCAGAAACTGCACTCTGTGCATCTGAGGATTCCACTATCTGTTGTAGTTCCTCTGTGTTACTAATGAAACCCATTATTCCTTGTTGTTCTTCTTCAAATTTTTTACTGAAAAATGCTTTTAACCTAATTTTACGAATAAGTTTATGCAAATCCACTTGGACCTGAAAATGATTAAGTTGTGGTGTGGGTACAAAGAAGAGTCCACGTTTTAGTATTTTAATCTCAATTTCTGTCAGTTCCCTGCTTGATAGATTAATTATTTGCAGTTCTTGCATTTAAGTGCCACTGGAACCAACCCCTCTGACAGAGAACACTGGACGATCTCAGTGAACACCAGGCCCAGATGATTGACACAACTCACTAAAACTCATGTCGGGCTCGGGTCCAGAATACAAAATATCAGCCACATCTCTGAGACCACCTAGCACACTTCTTCCACTGTCACTGACTGAAACTCACCCCAAGAACACCTAATGTGTTCCCAGCCCAGAGGCTGACCACTGCTGGGCACAGAAGGCCCAGTTGGAGTGATTCCAGTACAGATGGAGGACACCCTATCTGAGAAGATCCAAGTAAACTCCTCACATCTTGTGAGTGTAACTGCTCTCATGGACTCCAGGCAGGCCGGTTGAAGAAGCCAGTCTACAATCGAAAAGAGCTGAGCCATTTGGTTCCTCCCAGCAGCAATCTCTCTCAATAGAAAATCTGCCTTTTTCTGAGTGACTGCATTCTGATATTCTTCATAGTGAGAAATCAGAACTAGTTTCTCCTCCCAAGCCTTAGACTTTCTCCAGTGATGCTCCAACCTCTGACCCCTGGTTTTAAGTTCTCTCAGCTCACCATCAAACCTGGTGAGCCAAGACATGACTCCAGTGGATGTACACAGACCAGCACTAGGAGATTTTAAGGTTTCAGTGACAACCCTATTATAGACAGACACACTGTGGTCTCCGCACCTTCACTGCATGCTGCCATTTCCGAGGTGTTCAGTACAGACATCAGTCCTTCAGGTCCAGGCCCTCTCAAAGGTTGGTACAGAACCACCTCCACAGGGAATGGATTACCGGGGAGGGGGGCCTTGAAACAGAACCTGATAATGCAAGGATTGACCAACTTACCGGGTCAATTTTGAGCCTATTCACCTCAAGCCCCAGGGAAAATATCTTGTCCAAAGGCATGGCCATGTTGGTGTTGCAGTGGTAATAACCTGTGCTAGGACCAGAACTTCCATAGTCTGGAGGAAATCTCTACTGAATTGGGAGCCTCTGTCATCTACCCAGACATTAAAATCACCCAAGAAAAGCCATCTAGGTTATTCCAAGACCAGGTCAGCGACAAAGGATGTGATTTCCTGCAGAAATTCCCCCTTGTGACCAGGAGGCCAGTACACAAGGAGGATTCTGCAGCCCGCGCCTGGACCACCATACACAGCCATGCACTCAAATGACCAAGCATCCCCCACTGGGAAAGGTTAGAATAGAGAGGGGCTTGGATGCACCTGACTGTATGTCGGAAGAAAATTATTGAAAGGCTGCATTTTGTTTTATTACAAAAATGTACACTTTAACAGATTTACACTTTAAATCATACACCTGGGGATGTGTTACTTGATGTGAGTTTCAAAACCCTAGCAAATTGTGGTCAGTTTTGAACTAAATATGAAAAATTAAAATATTCAGAACTGTGGCTACCTTTTCAGGCAATCTCCCTTGCAAAACCTACCATTAGAACTGTAACCGAACTGTTCAAAAATGAAGGTGTCAATGTTTCTGACATTAAATGTTCGCTTTTACAAAGATGTGATATTTTGAGCCCCCTCCAACCAGTTATGGATGATGAGCAAATTGGTTGGGGGATTTAATGTTAAATTGAAACAAACAAATACTGGCATTCAACATATTCCTCATTTTTTTCTTGGCAAGGACAGAGGTCAATGTTTTAATCAGGGGCAACTGAAAACCTATTTTAAATGCAGTTCTTCAATGCATTTAAGCAATGTCTGTGACAGAGTATGATGTAATTTGTGTTTGGAATATGGCTCTGTCAGTACATATTGCAATAATTAATTGAAATGCAATCCATGTGAGGAAACAAAGTCATTCTTGCAGAACTTACCAGTCGGTCACTCATAATAGAGGTGACCACCCAGACTAGGATATTTTACTAAATGCTGCTAAAAAATAGCATTTCTAGAAGACAACAGACATCTAGTAAAACAAACAAACAAAAAAACAACAGACCACTGAGTCAAAATTTGTAGGGGAAGAACAAAATATGACTACTGTATATCACAAGAGGATGCTACGCTACAAATACATCAAGAAGTTCTAATGACTGTAAATGTTACCTCAGCTCAGACAGTAGAGGAATGATCAGTAATAGATGTACATATGGAAGGAGCTGAAGGACCAATTTCAAAACTACCACAGCAGACTATGGAAACGTAAAAATGTGGAAAAAACAGCCAGAAATAAAAGAAATTCCCACCCCACCCCCACAATGACCACTGGCATAAAGGAAAGAACTCTTGAAAGACAACAACCTAAATCAAATTTATTAAAAGCAGATTTTCCAGGAAAATCAGTTCCTTTTTCTAACAAGTATGAGCTGTTGGCAACAGAAAAAGGTCACACAGACTTAAGAGGTGATTCTGAACATCTTCTACCAGCTCTTCACAAGAGTTAACATCTTCAGATCTGGATGAAGACACTCAAGGCACTACTGATATTACAAAATGAAAAAAAAAAACAAGCATTTTTCAATGCTGAATGTTTGCTTGCTGGCACTGGCATTGGTAGTGTAGGAGATACAGAGCTGCATAATAGGAATGGCAGTGAAATATTGAACTGAAACCAACCTCACCACCACCTTGCAGAGACTGACAGGCATTGGGGTGTGCCTTTGGGTCATCAGGCATAATGGCCGCGCCATTTCACCACACCCTACCCTGCAGACATCGACAAGTGTCATGATGTGCCTTGAGATCTTTGGCCCTTATGCGCACCTCATTCCATCAGGATATATGGTGAGATGGGTGCAGTATAGGAGAATGGGGTGAACTTTAGGGCCGAAGAGTCCAAGACATACCTCGATGCCTCTCACTGGCTGCAGGATGTGGAATGGTATGAGCATTACAGTCGAGAATCCCAAGTCACACCCCTGATGCCTGTCATTCTCTATAGGGTGGGGCGTTATGGTCGGAAACCCTAACAACTCAAGCATTTGTTGGTATTTTAACTCCAAATTTTCAACATGTTTTTTTTTGTGACCCCCACCTCATGAACAGTGGCAATATTAGTTTGTTAGCTGAAAGCTGCTTTTGCACAGTGACTACAGCATTTAGCACCACAGGTGCAAAAACACATTCCGAATGGGATGTGAAAAATGACAGCTGTACTGTTCATGGGGAGGTGTAAAAAATGGCAATGCTGAAAATCTGCAGTGAAAATATTAAAAAAACTGGTGAAGTCATGAGCATGCGTAGAAATTGTGCAACGCACACCCGTAATGTAATTACTTTGGGGAGTTTTTACAGCAGATTGTCAACACAGGCATTTTGGGACCTCCAATCATGAACAGTGTCACTGTGATTTTCTTTATCTTGTTCCAAACAATGATTTCCCACAGCGACCATGCATTTCTGCGCTGAAAGTGTGAAAACACATTTCGGCCATGTTGTGAAAAATGACAGCTGTACTGTTCATAAGGAAGTGTGGAAAAATGCCACTGGTGAAAATCTGGACTGAAAATATTACAAATTCATGAACTTACGAGGGTGCATGGAAACTGCGCAATGCTCACTCGTAACAGTAATTTTATGGACTTTTGTCACCAAATTTTCAACATAGCCATTTTAAGACCTCTGCTCATGAACAGTGTCACTGTGATTTTTTTAATCTGTCCCAAACATTGCTTTCGCACACCGACTGCACCATTGTGCACTACATGTGCGGGAACACATTTGGGGCGAGATGTGAAAAATGGCAGCTGTACTTCTCATAAGGAAGCATAATAAAATGGCAATGTTGAAAATCTGGTGTGCAAATATTAAAAATTCGCAGACTTGTGAGCATGTGTAGGAACTGTGCAACATACGCTCCTAAAACAGTAATTTTGGGGAATTTCTTCACCAGATTTTCAACATTAAGACCTCTGCTCATGAACAGTGTCACTGTGATTTTTTTTAATCTGTCCCAAACATTGATTGCACACACTGACTGTACCATAGTGCGTTACATGCAGGGAAACACATTTTGGTCAACATGTGAAAAATGACAGCTATACTGCTCATAAGGAGGTGTGGTAAAATGGCAATGTTGAAAATCTGAAGTGCAAATATTAAAAATTCGCGAACTTACGAGCGTGCATAGGAACTGCGCAACACACACTCATACAACAGTCATTTTTAGGAATTTTTTCACCAAATTTTCAACATAGCCATTTTAAGACCTCTGCTCATGAACAGTGTCACTGTGATTTTCTTAATGTGTCCAATACATTGATTTCACACACCGACTGCGCCATTGTGTGCTACATGCACTGAAACACATTTTGGGCAAGATGTGAAACATTACAGCTGTACTGCTCATAAGGAGGTGTGGTAAAATGGCAATGTTGAAAATCTGGAGTGCAGATATAAAATATTTGTGAGCTTACGAGTGTGCGTAGGAACTGTGCAACGCGCCAGAAACAAGTCATTTTTTAGAATATTATCAAATTTTCAACATAGGCTTTTGAGAGCTCTACCTTATGAACACTGGCACTGTTGTTTTGTTAATCTGTCCTGAAAGGTGATTTCATGCAGTGACTGCGAAATCACCCTTCGGCCTGATTAACTGCCATGGCAGTTCCAGAATTCATGAGGAGGGGTCCCAAAAACCCCATGTTGAAAATTTGGTGGAAAAATTCCAAAAAATGCCTGAGATATGCATTAAAGTTGAAAAATCCCTATTTATTTCATTATACAGCTTACCGGCATTTCCTCAGTTCGCAGTCAGCTTTGAAGAGTGCAGACGTGTTCCCAGTCCACGGAAAGATCATCTCACCGGCCTCCGGAGGTAAGTGTGTGTGGGGAGGTAGGGTGTGCAGAGGGTGGGCACAGGTAGGCAGGGAGACCACTGAGGGAACTTTTTTTGTTTGCAGGTTTTGTTTTTTTTAGGAAGACGATGTGGGACATTTGCTATGTTGGGGTGGGCTCCAAGTGTGGCAGCTGGAAGGCTGTTTGGGGAGGTCTGGAGCTGACAGGGGGATTGGGCACCCCCATTGGCCGTAACAATTTTTGCCACGTGGGGGTAGGCTCCCAGCGTGGCACCTGAAAAGCTTTTTGGGGGGTCATGGAGCTGATGGGGATTGGGCACCCCTGCTAATCATACAGTGCGTGTGTGGGGGGAAGCGCATGAGCATGCAATGTGCGTGCATGCGTGTGGAGAGGGGGAGCACTGCTCACTGAAGCGAAGCACTCCCTTTCAGCTGTACGGCACTGCATTTTCAACTGCTGTCAGAGACAGCTGTAGCATTCATTGGAGAACTGCAGCCATGCCTGCAAACACACTGACTGAATTGGAAAACTGGTGCCACACCTACAAAAACTTGGATGATGGCACTATGTTTCTTGCACATGCGTGCAAGCAAACATTAAAAACACCACATACCAGAACTCATAGTGGTTTAGTGAAACATTCAGAGGTTTCAAAGTTTCTGACATATGTGTGTTACCATTTTTTTTAGTTTCTTAAATGGGTTCCTCCTTTGCTTATAGAATCACTTCACTGAATGTGAATAGTATTAAAAATGTAGAGAGAAGGGTATTAACATTTTCCACCGTAAATGACTCAAATTTTGATATACGATTACTTCAAGAATCTAGGATAAATACTACATCAGACATTACTCAAGCACAAAAACCGTGCTGGTGGGGTCCCTCTTTTTTCTCCTTTGGGGAAGATAAGTGTGGTGGTCCTGGGGTTCTATTTTTGGTGCACTCACTTCTCTGTTACATGGTTGGTAGATATCTTCTCTGGAAGAGCAATGCCCATGGATCTTTGTCATGAAAATACAGTATGGTGATTACTTAATATTTATGCCCCCACAAACAACAACAACAAAAAAGGATAGTAGACTTCTTTAATTTGGTAAGACCCTATTTACATACATCAAGGAATATAATTTGAGCAGGTGATTTCAATTGTGTATTAAACATCCAAGACAGAGGGGCTAAAACTAACAAAAAGTTTTGTGATACAAATTGCTTAAATAAAATCTTATCAGAGGCTGATGCATATTGCTTAATCCATAAAACAAATGAATTTATATATTATAAAGGTACTAGAGCTACCAGAATAGATTTTGTATTTCTCACTAGGTATTTACATGAACATAATGCAAATTTACTTCCTACAGAAAAGTCAGACCATATGTTACTAGAGATATAAGCAAGTCTATCAGAGAGGCAAAAGATAGACAGAGGCTAGTGGAAATTAAATTTATCTTTGGTAGATAATATGATAATTCAATATAAAATAACAGAATTATTAAAGACAAGGAAATATGTGGCTTACCTTTATGACAACTTAAGTGATTGGTGAGTGGAAACTAAAAAGAAGTTAACAAATGTTTTTTTTTTAATTGCAAATAAAATAAAAAGTGAAGACTATAAAATATATTTAAGTTTAAAGAGCACAGCTTGCAAGACTAATATCCTTAGTAAATATGGGGGAAGGGCAATACTCTTCTCAGATTTCTAATATTAAGAAAGAAATGGAAAAACTACAGTATACTAGAGCCACATCTTTATTGCTGGAACATCAAAGTGGAACTCTTCAGTAAAAAAAAAAAGTTGCAATATATTTGAGAGCTGTAAAAATAGGGTGATGTCAAAAACAATAGGACAAGTATATGATCAACATGGGTCAGTGAAATCATCTAAAGAAGAGCTTTCAGATATAATACATCAGTTTCTGGAAAACTTGTTTGGGTCTTTAGAACCTGCTACAACAGATATGAATAAGCATTTTGATTCTTTTGACATACGTCAATTGCCAAAAGAAGCAGCTCAACAATCAACTACACTTATCACTCAAGAAGACAGTTGTACTGCCATAAAATCTTTAAAAAAATAATACAGCCTCAGGAAAGGATGGACTTAAATCAGAATTTTACGAAAAAGAAAATACATAAGAGACATTTCACCAATGGGCATGACTATTAAAAATGTTCTGTATAAAAAAAGGGCTAGATTGGATCTAAAGAATTGGAGACCTCTTAGTGTCATGAATACTGATATTAAAATGTTAATGAAAGTCTTTGCAGCTAGACTAGCAAAAGCGGCCCAATATATGATAACTCCAAAATCAGTCTTGTTCAATAGCAGGAAGAAATAAGCTTCTCCTGATAAGAGAATTGGTAGAAATTGGAGAGGAAAATATACTGCATGGATATTTGTTAACATTAGACCAAAAGAAAGCATTCGATAGATTGTCACATGAATACTGTATATGTTTCAAATATTGCATAGGTATGATATCCCACATCAATTTTGTGAATGGTTACAAACTATATATAGTATAGCCACATTTATACCTCAGATTAATGTTTTTTTTTTTTTGGATGACAGATTGCAAATGTTAAAGGCTTACAGAATCATGAGGGTATAGTAACAGTTGCTGTCTCTGCATATGAAGACGACATTTGTCTTTTAATAGCAGATACCTAGTCAGATATGGAAGCTGTGTGACAAAGTGAAATGTATTCTCGGGGGTCAGGAGCTAAGATCAATAAAAATAAATGTAAAGGATGCATTCTTCATGTTCAGACAGAGGATGTTGAAAACATTTCTGACATCTGTGTATCAGACTCTCCGATACACATATTGGGTATAAGCTTTGGGAAGAGGGATGGGGGCCATAGAAACTGGAAAGAAAAATATTAAAATTTGTAAAGAAAAAGTAAAAATATGGAAAACATTGCAACAATCAATGAAAAAGGAAGTAGATGTGATAAAAATATTTTTGGCACCTCTTTGCTTATTTAATGGGGCTGACAGCATAGCCTAGAGGTTAGAGTAACGAGCTGTGAATGAGCTTGGTACATCCAGCAGACCTGGTTTTGATTCCCACAACCTGCACTTGTGACTCTGAGCAAGTCGCTTAACCATCCCAGTGCTCCAGGGTCAGCCCTGAAAACAGGCACTTGTACCTAGCGGACCTTACCCAGTTACCAAATGAATAAAATAAATAAATGAAAATAAAGTATAGTGAATTCTCCACCAAAACAATATGAAACAACATTATTAAGTTTAATATCCCAGGTGATATGGGGAAATAGAGTTAAACCCCATAAAGAGACATGTTGTACTTACCTTATAAACATGGGGAAATAGATTTGATTAATCCTGTTCATTTTTATAATATTTTTTTTTATAATCTCATAGCCTTTGTTGCTAAAGCACATTGTTTGTGGAAACCATTTATAAATAGATGGTTAGGGACTGTTTGTCAACAGTTTCCACAAGTAGTAAACAAGCATTTGTTAATGACAAGTGTTTCTCCTCAAGGATATATATGCATTGGAGAGGGTTCAGAGAAGGGCAACCAAGATGGTGCAGGGTATGCAGGGAAAGTCATACGAGCGTAGGTGTAAGAAGCTGGATCTGTACACACCAGAGACAAGGAGGGAAGGGGAAGACATGATTGAAACTTTTAAATATGTAAAGGGGCTCAATAAAGTGGGACAAGAATGTTTACTTAAGAGGAAGGAAGGGGTCAAAACTAGAGGGCACAGCCTCAGACTGCAAGGAAAAAGATACTGGGGCCATGTGAGAGGACATTTCTTTACAGAGAGGGTGGTGGAGCCCTGGAACAGACTATCAGATGGAGTGGCGGGGCTAAATCAGTGGAAGAATTCAAGAGGGTACGGGACAAGCATATGGGGCTGAGTATTGGGAGAGGGTGGGGGCTGGCAGGGAGGAGGAGGAGGTGTAGGGGGAAAAAAAGGACAGACTTGATGGGCCAGTATGGTCCTTTTCTGCCATCAAGATTCTATGATTCTGTAGTGTATGTAGCAGGGCTGTATTGTGTTAGTTGAATCTCTCCTGAGTCTACAACTTCCAACTCCTCATCATGGCCCCTTGTCCATGAGCACCTTTTTTCTGAAAAATACATCTCTGCTCTACCTTATTTATTCCCATGAGGTATTTAAAGGTCTGTATCATATTGCATTTGCATTAAACAGCAGTTAGTCTTTCTTGTAACACTGACTTCCAAAATGTCAGTTAGTAGTAGGTAGTTTAAATTGGAGTTTTTTTCTTAACTGCCATTTAAGTATGCTTCTCCATTTAGTTTGGGTAGGATTGAGGGATTCTAGCTGGTACATTTGTGATGGTTCATTTGTAATTGGCTGTGTCTGAGCCTTAAGTGCAGGCATCATATTACAGGGATTAGTGTAGTTTGAATTGGAGGCATTTCCTGTCATTTCAGTGTGCTTCTCCATTTAGTTTGGGCAGGATAGAGACAATCTAGCTGGTAAGTTTGTGACACTGTGTTTGCAATTGGCTGTGTCTGGACTGCGGTGAGTGGAGTGAGGAGCCACTGCCAGAGGACTCCTTGGCTGATTGTTTTGGACATAGCCTGCAGTGTAATCCCACAATCCCACCCTTCCACCCCAGGGCTCACCCTACAGTTATAGGGTAGGTACCATAGGGCCTTACAACATCCTGCACCCATACAGGAAGTAGCAAAGACAGAAAAAAAACCTTTGGGAGACAATGAATAGGCATCATAAGCAGGCAGTAGATTGATGAGGGTAACAGACATGATGGGAGTGGTGTAGTGCAGTGATTGGGGAGCAGCAGTCTTCAGGTTGACATCCTGGAGGCTGCGATGCTGCCCTATCTGCAGACACCTCTCTGGGCTGAGGAAGGAGGTTGCCTGTCTCTGAGCAGAGTTGGTCAGGCTGCAGGCGGCATCCACCCCCACCCATAGACCACCGGGTCCACAGCTTGAACCTCAGAAGATGCCCGGGAAGAAGAGTGATTGGACCATGGTGGGCTCAGAAGGGTGAGGGGGTGGTCAAGAGCACATCCCCCAACTGGTCCCGCTTAATACCTCCTACACTGTTTTGGAGGAATGGGAAAGCCCCATTCAGTAACCCAAGGCTGGGACCAGGGAGGATGGGTGGGTCCTCCAGGATGGAGCCCCAGGGAAGGGAGGCAGGGAACCCCGGAGGAGAGGGAAGCTTCTTCTAGTGGGGGACTCTATTGTCAAGAGAGTGGAGTTAGGGACACCTAGCAGTGGAGGGAGGGTGGGAGGTCAAGTGCATCCCCAGGAAGCACTGCGTGGAGGGATGGGGAGCAGATCCATAGGATTGCTAGGGCAATAGCTAGGAAGTAGCAGCTGGATGTCATTGTCCACCTGGGGACCAATGACCTGGCAGGGAGAAGGGTGGAGTTAGCTATTGTCCAGGAGGATTTCAGGAAGCTGGGGGGAACCTAAAACAAATAACACACTTCCTCTCATTCTTGGAGGAGCACAAAGGAAAGGAAAGGAAACCAGTGTGGGGGGAAGATGCTGGAGAGGGAGGACAGGAGCAGAGGGAGAGCAGACTGTAAAACATGGAAGGTCATGTTAACAAATGCCTGTAGCCTAGGAAATAAGGTTCCAGACCTGGAAGCCTTGCTAGAGGATGCAGACCTTAACATAGTAGCAATAACAGAGAGATGGTACTCTACTAATTATGGCTGGAAAGTCAATGTACCAGGCTATACACTGTTCAGGAGCGACAGGGAGGATAAAAAGGGTGGGGGAGTGGCCCTGTACATCAGAGATGGTATAAAGGCTACAGAAGTTCAGGGAAGACAGGGGGAGGCCGAAGCAATGGGGGTCACCCCGGAGTCAGGGAATGGAACACAAGTATGCACAGGGATGATCTACAGACCTCTGACAGAGGGAGGAAGTTGACAGGGAACTAGTGGAGGACATACGCAACATGGCAGCTAAAGGTGAAATCCTACTACTGGGGGATTTCAATATGCTGGATGTGGACTGGACCGCCAGGTGGCTGCTTCAGCCAGAAGCACAGCCATCCTAGAATCCCTGCAAGGGGGTGGACTCAGGCAGCTGGTGCATGCACCAACCTGAGACAAGTAGATTCTGGATCTGGTATGGACCAATGAGAACAGAGCAGAAATACAGGTTGAAGGGCAGCTGGAGTATAGTGACCACCACATGGCGTGGTTCAGCATGGCAAGATGGACTAAAGTATGCCACACAAGGGCAAAAGTATTAGATTTTAGGAGGGCGGATTTCACTGAAATGGGCAGATGTATACAAGCTGGGATGTATAGGGAGAGGCATCACCAGTAGAAAACAGGAAGTTGTTATCCCTCTGTACAGAGAGTAGGTGATACCCCATCTAGAGTACTGCATGCCATTCTGGAGACCCCATCTCTGCAAGGACATAGACAGGATGGAGGCAGTCCAGTGGAGGGCAACTAAAATGGTGCAGGGTCTGCTACAGAAGCCATATGAAGAGAGACTAAAGGAGCTTAATATGTATACCCTTGAGGAAAGGAGGGAGAGGGGGGACAAGATAGAAACTTTTAAGTACCTCAAGGGAATCAACAAAGTCCAAGAGGGTAGCATCTTTCAGAAAAAGAGATGTGCAAGAACAAGGGTAACACAATTTGAAGATAGAGGGGAGATGGCTCAGGGGCAATATGAGGAAGTATTTTTTCACAGAGAGGGCGGCGAATGCATGAAACAGCCTTTCTGAGGAGGTCATGGGGTCAAAAACAGTGGGGGAATTCAAAAACACATGGGACAGACATAAGGCAATTATTGTGGAGTGGGTAGGAGGAAGTAGGCTGCTGGTTAACTAAGATCTGCAGCTTATCCAATAGGTAGGGAAATTGGCAGACTAGGTGGGCCAAGTGGTCCTTATCTACCATCAAAGTCTACATTTGTATGTTTCCTGGGTTAGGGAGAGGTAATAGAGGGGGTGGAGGAACAATGGGAGAAACTGAAGGAGCCATATTGGGGATAACAAACTAATGTGTTAGGATAGCGGCCAAAGGGAAAAGAAGAAGGAAACCACTATGGTTCTCTAAGGAGGTGGAGGACAAAGTCAGGGCTAAAAGACTGAGTTTCAGAAAATATAAGGGGACCCAAAGGGAGGTGAACCTTGAATGTCTAAGGGAAGCAGGGAAAGCTGTTAGGAGAGCTAAGGTGCAGACAGAGGAGGGTTTAGCACGGTCTGTGAAAAAAGGGGACAAGGCATTTTATAGGTACATCAGCGAAAGAAAAAAATGGGGTGATTGTGAGGTTCAAATGGGAGGAGGACGATCTGGACAAGGCAGAAATATGGAACAAATAATTCTACTCAGTATTCACTAGGGAGGAGGAGGAGGAGGGTCAAGGACCACAGATGGGTAGCAGAGGCAATTGGGGGGAGGGGGGTGATACCAGTTCATTCAGAATAGAGAGAGTTCTGGAAGAACTCACAAAGCTGAAGGTGGATAAGGCCATGGGGCCAGACCGTGTCCATCCGAGGATATTAAGGGAGTTGTGAAGGGAATTAGCAGGTCCTCTGGCAGCTCAGTTCACAGAGTCACTCAACATGGATGTGGTATCAGAGGACTGGAAGAGGGCACATGTAATCCCACTGCATAAAAGCGACAGTAGGGAGGAGGTGGAGAACTACAAGCTAGTCAGCCTCACCTCAGTGGTGGGAAAGGTCATGGAGAGACTGCTGAAAGAAAGGATAGTGGCACACCTGGAATCCAGGGGTGTCCAGGATCTGAGGGAACACGGATTCACAGCAGAAAGGTCATGTCAAACAAATCTTATAGATTTTTTTTGATTGAGTGACTAGGTAAGTAAATCGGGGAAGGGCAGTAGATGTTGCCTACCTAGATTTCAGCAAAGCCTTTGACATTGTCCCACATAGAAGGCTGGTTAACAAGATGGATAGTCTGGGCATGGGAGACAAGGTGGTGAGCTGAGTTAGGAACTTTTTAACAGACAGGAGACAGAGGGTGGTGGTATATGGGGTACAATCTGGGGAGAGGGGGTGACCAGCGGGGTACCACAGGGATCAGTACTGGGACCATTCCTGTTCAATGTCTTCATTAGTGACATTGCAGAGGGGCTGGAAGGAAAGGCCTGCTTGTTTGCAGATGACACCAAGATCTGCAATAGGGTGGATACCCCAGAAGGGGTGTAGAAAATGAAGAGGGACCTGGAGAAGCTTGAAAGATGGTTGGAGTTGTAGCAACTGAGGTGCAGTGCAAAAAAAGTATAAAATAATGCACCTGGGTAGAGGGAAGCCTGGGGAGAGCTACAGGTTGAGGGGAAGGAGCTGTCACCAAGGAGGAAAGGGACCTAGAGGTTATCATCTTTGATGACCTTAAGGTATCAAAGCAGAGAACAAAGGTGGCAGGGAGGGCCAGTGGCATGCGAGGGGTGCATAGGCAGGGGTATCACTAGCAGAAGGTGGAAGGTGGTGATATTGTATAAATGATTGGTAAGACCTCACCTGGAGTACTGCATGGAATTCTGGAGGCCACACCTGTGCAAGGACATGTACAAGATGGAGACTATCCAGAGAAGGCCAAAAAAGATGGTGCAGGTCTTGCACCACAAAACATATGAGGAGAGACTATGGGACCTCAATATGTACTCACTGGAGGAGAGAGCAGGGGGACAAGCTTTCAAGTACCTCAAGGGCATTAACAAGGTGCAGGTGGGGGACCTTTTCCAATATAGAAAAATATTAGAACAAGGGGGCACAATATGAAATTGGAGGGGGTGTAGATTAAGAGGTAATGTGAGGAGGTTTTTCTACACAGAAAGGGTAGCTGACGCTTGTAATAGTCTGCCGCAGGAGGTAGTGGGGGCAAGCACAGTGGAGGGGTTTAAGCATGCCCGGGACAGGCACAAGGGAACCTTGAGAGGGAAGGGAGTGATGAAAAGCCATTGATCACATAGGGTCAGTGGCCACATACAATGTATATGGCCTACGGGCAGACTGGATGGGCCTGGCTGTCCTTATCTGCTGACAATTTCTGTGTGGGATCTGGAAAGTTATTTTACTTCCAAAAAACAGTAAAATTACTTTTTACATTTGCGCTCATGGAAATTATTAGGCAAGGCAAGGCAATTTTATTTCTAAGATGTCCAATCCCAGAGGCGCCATACACTGTACAAACAAATACATCTCGAAAGCAACAGGAAGTTAAAGTCAGCACTCAATAATTAAAATTAACAATAGTAATTAACTATAGTGTAGACAGGGTTAGAAATAAGTTATTCAGTAGATACCTGGCTGAAGAGGTGGGCCTTAAGCCTCTGCTTAAAAACACCAATCAAGGAGGAAGTGCGTTCCACAGGGTCAGCCCAGAGACACTGAAAGCTCGATCACCAGAAGTCCTGAGCCAAACCCTGGGAACATCCAGGAGGACCCTCGAGGAGGAGTGGAGGGAGCAAACAGAGGTCACAGGTGTCAAAAGCTCTGATGGGTAACCAGGATTCAGTCCATATAGGGCCTTATAGGTGAGCAAGCCCACCTTGAAAAGGACCCTCTACCTGATCAGCAGCCAGTGCAGAGCACATAGGACTGGGGTCACATGACATGACCTGGGTAGGCCTGTTGGTAACAGGACCACCATGTTCTGCACCAGCTGCAGCCTGCGGAGGGTCCCTCCCATGACCCTGAAGTAAAGAGCGTTGCAGTAGTCGAGTCTAGAGGTGACAAAGGCATGTACTACGGTTGGCAGATCCTCAGATGGAATGAGGGGCTTGATCCTGGCAATGTTCCGTAAGTGGTAAAAACACTCTTAACAGACAACACCTGATCTTCAAAAGTCAGCCTGTTGTCCAGGGTCACACCCAGATTACACACCTTCGGGGAAGCAACCAACGGAGCAAACCCCCAGGAAAAGACCTGTGTCTGCTTCAGGCTGCAGTCCATCATGCCTGTGACCCAGCTCAACCACCAGCACCTCTTATCCGGGTTAAGTCTCAGCCAGCTGGAGGCCATCCAGTCATTGATTTTAGCCAGACAGATATTAAGCATGTCAATGGCACGGGATGTTACATAGAAACATAGAAAAACATAGAAACATAGAATTTGACGGCAGATAAGGACCGCTTGGCCCACCCAGTCTGCCCATTTCCCTACCTACTGGATAAGCTGCAGATCCTAGTTAACCAGCAGCCTACTTCTTCCTACCCCAACCCCCCAGAATTGCCTTATGACTATCCCATGCATGCTTGAATTCCACCACTGATTTTGACTCCACAACCTCCTCCGGAAGGCCATTCCATGCATCCACAACCCTCTCTGTGAAAAAATACTTCCTTAAATTACCTCTGAGCCACCCCACCTCTATCTTCAAATTGTGCTCTCTTGTTCTTGCACACCTCTTTTTTTGAAAGATGCTACCCTCTTGGACTTTGTTGATTCCCTTGAGGTACTTGAAAGTTTCTATCATGTCCCCCCTCTCCCTCCTTTCCTCGAGGCTATACATATTAAGCTCCTTAAGTCTCTCTTCATATGTCCTCCAGTGCAGACCCTGCACCATTTTAGTTGCCCTCCTCTGGACAGCTTCCATCCTGTCTATGTCTTTGCGGAGATTGGGTCTCCAGAACTGCACACAGTACTCCAGATGGGGTCTCACCAGCTGTCTGTACAGAGGGATAATAACTTCCTGTTTTCTACTGGTGATGCCTCTCCCTATGCATCCCAGTATCCCCCCAGCCCTCCTTGCTGCCTTCTCACATTGCTTGCCCACCTTTAGGTCATCTGATATGACTACCCCAGGTCCCTTTCCATTTTGTTGTTGTTAGTATCTCACCCCATTGTGTACTCTTCCCTGGGTTTTGTTTCCCAGGTGCATTACCTTGCACTTCTTAGCATTGAATCTAAGCTGCATACATTTGACCATTCCTCTAACCTTGCCAAGTCCCTTCTCATCCTTTCCACCCCACCCTGTGCATCAACTCTGTTGCAGATCTTAGTGTCATCTGCAAAGAGACATACTTTTCCTTCCAGTCCTTCTGCAATGTCGCTTATAAAGACATTGAAGAGGACTGGTCCTAATACTGAACCCTGCGGTACCCCGCTAGTAACCCTCCTTTTTCTTCTGAGTGGACTCCATTTACTATTACTCTCTGTGTCCTATTCTCCAGCCAATTCTTTACCCAGGCTGTCATCTTGGGACCCACTCCAGGCTGGCTAACTTATATATTAATCTTTTGTGTGGGACTGTGTCAAATGCCTTGCTAAAGTCTAGGTAGGCCATGTCCACAGCCCTCCCTGATCTACTACTTGGTCACCCAGTCAAAGAAATCTATCAGATCGTCTGGCATGACCTTCCTGCTGTGAATCCATGCTGCCTAGGGTCCTGTGCCCTCTGGCCTCTAGATACTCGACAATTCTTTCCTTTAGAAGTGATTCCATCATTTTCCTATCACTGAGGTTAAACTAACAGGTCTATAGTTTCCTGCTTCTGCCTTGCTCCCACTTTTGTGAAGGGAATCACATCTGCTCTCCTCCAGTCCTCGGGTACCACCCCATCCTCCCATGATTTGTTAAAGAGGGTAGTCAGTGGTGTCACTAGTTCTACCCTTAGTTCTTTTAGAATTCTGGGATGAATCCCATCAGGCCCCATTGCTTTGTCCACCTTCAGTTTTAGAGTTCTTTCAGAACCCTTTCTTCTGTAAATGGGCTGGTATCAACTTCTGTATCCAGAGTGTTACTACTGTTTGTTTTATGTACCTCCCTCTTCCTTTGTAAATACTGAGCAAAAATATTTGTTTAGTATCTCTGCCTTTCACATTCTCCTCTGCCCACCCTCCCTCCCCTTTATTAAGCCTCACTATCCCTCCCTTGGTCTTCCTTCGCTCCCTGATGTACCTATAAAAGGTTTTATCCCCTTCTTAACTGAGTTGGCTATCTTTTCCTCAGTTTGGGCCTTTGCTGTTCTGACTGCCTTCCCAGCCTCCTTTTGCTTTAACTGATACAGTTCTCTGTCCTGCTCCTTCTGCGATTCCTTGTACTTCCTGAATGCTTTCTTTTTCTCTTGAACCTTCACTGCCACTTCCTTTGAGAACCATAGTGGTTTCTTACATCGTCTTGTTTTGTTTATTTGCTTCACACAAGGCTCGTACCTCTGTGACAGCAGTTTTATTATTCCCCATTGTTCTTCCACCCCTCCTTCCCGCCCATTTGCTAGTGCATTCCTTAGGCACTCACCCATTTTGGCAAAGTCAGCCTCCTAAAGTCCAGTACTTTTGTCTTTGTATGGCTTGACTCTATTGCTGTGTTTATTAGAACCATACTGTTCGATGGTCGCTAGTTCCCAGATGGCTACCCACTTCTACATCTGTGATCCTCTCCATCTCCAGTTGAGGTATCAAGTCTAATATTGCTCCCTCTCGGTGGGCTCCAGTACTAGTTGTCTAAGGCATGCCCCTGTAGGGCATCTAGAATAACTGCACTCTTGAGTGGCAGCTGCAACTGCACTCCAGTTAACATCTGGCATATTCAGATCACCCATCAGCAATATCTCCCCTTTTCTGCCATTCTAAGTATACTTTCTATCATTTCCTTGTCCATTTCCTCCCCTGAGAAGAGTCTGCTCAACCCTGTGCGGATTGTGGTGCCATTGCCTGTCTCCAAATTTACCCACAGTGCTTCTTCTCCTCCCTGTTTACCCTTTTGTTCTGTTGCTTTTATTCCTTCCCTTATGTAAAGAACTACTCCTCCCTCTTTACCCTCCCTGTCCCTCCTGTAGATAGTGTATCCTGGTATGTTTACGTCCCAGTCATGGTTTTTGTGTACCATGTTTCTGTGACTGCCACGATATCCAGATGTTCTCCTCCATCAAGGCCACTAATTCAGGAGCTTGTTACCTAGACTACGGGCATTGGTACTCATTGCTCTCCATTTTTGATGGCCTTACCTTCTGTTGCAGCATCCCCACTGACCGTTCTACCTTGGTCTTTTTCTCATTTAGTACCCTGTTTTGTAGGAGGCTGGGATTTTCTGCTGCTTGTCAGTGCCTCCCCCATTGACTAGTTTAAAAGCTTGCCAATGAAGCATTTAAACCGATTGCTCAAAAGACTTGTTCCCTTCCTGGACAGATACAGATCATCCTGCCAGTATAGGCTGGTGTCCCTCCAGGTGGAACCCCAGTCCACAATGAAGCCAAACCCCTGTGCTCCACACCATTTTTTCAACCATTCATTAAACTGCATGGTGCCAATTACCCTCGCCTCCCCCATGCCTTTGACAGGCAGCACCTCTGAGAAGGATACTGTGTGTGCTACTTGTCTTAGGCCCTCCCCAACTCTGCAATGTCCTCCTGCACTGCTCTAACCTCATGATGAGCCAAGTCATTTGTCCCTGGGTGGACAATTCGTCCAGCTCAGAATCCCTTGCAGCTATTGTTGTGATCCTGAGGATGCGCTTCCTGTCCCTCAAGCCATGGCACCAGGCAGGCACCTTCTTCAGATTTCCCAGCTCCTCCCAGTTCTATCCCTAATAATTGAGTCCCCACCAGGAGCTGCTTCCTTTCCTTGTGGTGTCCTCTGCCTCCTTCCTGTGGGCCTCCCTTGTGACAGTTGTCCTCAGCCTCCTTAGTCTCCTCTGCGGGTGTATCTATAGGGGAGCTATGCTCCCCCAGAATGGCGTATGGATTGTGGTGTGTAACATCTGACTGGGTGTGCCTCTGTTTCACCATCCTCATCCTCCCTGAGCCCACTGTGGTCCAACTGCTGTGCTTTCTTTGCAACCTCTGAGGTAGTGGTGGTGCTTCTGGTGCTCCCTGGATGGGGGAGGTTCCCTTCCTACTGTCCATTGTGGCCTGGGGGAAGGTCCCCGTACTACTGTCCAGTGTGGCCTGAAGACGGGCAACTTCCTCCCTCAGGGCAGACAGTTGTCTGCAAATAGGGCAGCATCTCAGCCTCCAGAAAGACTCCCGAAAACGCTGCCCACAGCCATTACATTGCACTACTTCCCACATTTTTTTTTTTTTTTTGTGTGATTGGTTTGTAATGTAGAAATATATATTTATATTATACAATGTTTATGCTTATATTGTCAGTGCAGTGTGCTAGAGAGGATATGACAGTGACATGCACTTGCATTCTTGAGGAAATGATGTCAGAACCCCAGGTATAAAGGAACTATTTCCAGGGGTGGGTGGGGTGAGGGTGGGAAGGGGTTGGGCCTAAACTGTGCCCTCGCAAAACAATCAGCTAGAAGCTCTGACCCACTGCTACAGGAACAAATGACAAATACAGCTGGATATCATCTGTATAGCAGTGAAACCCCACCCAGGGGCAGCATATACACCGCGATCAGCATTGGCAACAAGACGGAGCCCTGTGGAACTCCACATGATGAGGCATTAGAGAAGAGAAGAAATTCCCCGTCACTACCCACTGCACCCTATCTGAGAGACAGGACTCAAACCATCTGGTAACAGCACCGGTGAGTCCATAAAACTCTCAGAGATGATCAAGAAGCACAACATGGTCCAGGGTGTCAAAGGCTGAAGAGAGATTGAGGAATACAAGAACTGACCTGTCTTCTCTATCTCTAGCCCTGAGTAGGTCATTATGTACCCTCACTGGTGCCGTTTCTGTGTTTCGTCTAGCCTGAAAACCTGACTGAAATGGCTCATAGATGTCATAAGACACGAGATGATCCTCGAACTGATGTGCCACCAATTTCTTGACAACCTTGCTCAAAAATGGTAGGTTGGAGATAGGACCATAATTTGCCAGATCGTCTGGGTCAAGGGAAGGTTTCTTAAGGAGGGGTCTCACCAGCACCTCTTTCAAGGCCACTCTGAACACTACCATCGAACATCTGGCAATCCCGGTGAACACCAGACCAACAGCCTTGGCACATCCCATCAAGAAACGTGTTGGGCCTGGGTCCAGTTCACAAAATGTGTGCTTCAGCTCTAAGATCACCCAGTCACTTCCGACACCTCCACTGGCTTAAACTCCTTCCAGACAGGCCTCTGCACCCACCAGTCTGACCACTGTGAGGCATAGACTCCCTGACGGAATCCCCAACCGGATGGACGACACCCTGTCAGAGGAGAACAGAGCAAACTCTTCACAGAAGGTGGATGGATAGGTCTTCAGCTGTAGATAGGCCGAATGAAGAAACCTATCCATAGTCCAAAAAAGCTGAGCAGGTCTGTTTCTTCCTGCCACAATCTCCCTGGACAGGAACTCTGCCTTCTTATGGGAGATTGCCTCCTGGTACTCACTGTAGTGGGCACACAGGACCAGTCTTTTGCCCTCAAGCTGGGTCTTCCACCAATAATTCTTCAACTTCCGACCCTTGATCTTCATCACCTTGAGATCCCCATCAAACCAAGGAGATCTCAAGTGAGAGGATCTGGGTCATATATGAACCAGAGTGATAGCATCCAGTGCTTCGGACACCACCCTATTATAGGTGGCCACCGTCTCGCTGGAGCCAATCATACAAGCTGTCTCAACTCTAGAAAGGTCAGCCAATTCCAAAAGTCCTGCTGGGTCTAACCTCTTTAAAGGGCGGTAGCTGACCAAATCCACAGGGGAAGGACTATCAAGGGGGCCCCAGACGTGAAGCCCACAGTGCAGTGATTGGACCAAGAGACCAATCCAATCTTAAGGTTGTCAACCCCAAGACCCAGTTAGAACACCAGGTTGAGTGTGTAGCCATGACTGTGGATCTCAGAAGCAACTGCTTGTGTCAGGTCCAGTGAAGACATTAACTGGAGGAGGTTGTAACCAAACCACGAGGATTCATCATTGACTCAAGCATTAAAGTCTCTCAGGATTAAACACCTGGGGGACTCCAACACCTGGTTGATCACAAAGCCTGCTACCTCCTGCATAAATTTTCTGCCAGCCCCACGAGGGCGGTAAATAAGGAGAATCCTGCAACTTGCACCTGGACCCCTGCGTACGGCGATGCACTTAAAAGATCTGGAATTACCAACTGAATGCACCATGAAGCTCGGGCTGGCTCTAAGAATGATGGCCACTCCCCAACCCCTGCAATCCTTCCTCGGGCAGTGCACTACAGAGTACTCAGTGGGAACGGCGGCCTCTAGAACTGGACCAGCATCATCACCCAGCCAGGTCTCCATAATTCAAGCCAGGTCGACAGAGGAGATCAAGTCTGCAAAAATAGCGGTTTTGTTCTTTATCAACCTAAAGCTGCCTGCCCACTCAGTCTGGTGGGACCCCTGGGCACAAGGACCAAACTTGTCTGGCATTTCCCTCAGCCCTGTTTAAACCCAGGGCATCTCCTGGACCTTACAACCTCAATGCCCCTCACCACTCCCTCCTCCGCTGCCCTCCACCAGCAACAACTCACCTGCCTCCTTGTTATCCTGACTGCCCTACAGAATCTGGCTGTGGTGGAAGGGACAGGGATGTCAATGGAGGGGTGGAGATCGAGCACCAGAGAGGCAGCATAGGTGATTCTTACGAGGCCTGTGCCCTGACACATTGCAGCCATGCCAAACCAACCCAAACCCACAAACTCTACAAAACTAAAACAATAGTTTTAGAAATATAAAAACAAGCTAAGAACACATACTGTGCACTCATCTCAATCACACAAATAAAGCTAACTACACATACACTCCACACACACACACCCACACCCCCCAATGTTAAACAAATCTCCTCCCAATACCTCCCACCCTTTAAAATAATTAAACAAATCAGTCTTTCAGGAGAGATTTGGAAATAGTGCTACAAAAAAGTCAAGGTAATCACAACTCCTTCCATGAAGGAGTGCCTCAGCAATTCACTGTGAGTTCATACTCATATATTCAGCAGATGTCACCATCTAGTAAATCCTCCACAGTGAGCTCTCACCAAACTGGGAGGAAGTACCACAGGAGCTGTACTCATCACCACAAACTGCCAGTGTGGAAAGTTAGTTACGGTACTGCAGGCTGAAATATTAAAAAGAGGAGGCTTTCTGGAGGAGATGATCATACAATTAGTGCTTCTTTCAGAACTTCTCTCATTAGTCGTGGGATTGAACTACATTGTACAGTCAACAAAAGTTAACTTGTACTCACTGGGCCCAAAATTCACTAAGGCACCGCTCAGTACTGGTTTAACCTGCACTTAGCAGGTGTCTAGGGACACAGTAGATTTTAAAATACCAGGGAAGTTCTCCCTAGTTCACAGACCCATGGCTGTATTTCCAAGAATGGGATGGCTCTTTCAGAGTCCACTTCTCAGCGCCGCACTTTCGGCTCACTCTGCATCCTGATTCAGCAACTTCCATCAACTGGGCAGTTCCCGTAAAGTACCCACAGAGTTAGGATCATGGTCCACGCAGAGGGTCACACTGAACGAAAAGGTGAAACAGTTGAGTGTAAACACTCATGAAACCGGACCCCAACAAAGTTCACTTCAGCAGATAAATTCCCCTGTATAACATTTACAGCATCGGCACAACCAGTCTGAAACAAACTTGACTGCCGCTGCTTCTCCAGATGCTCATATGACTATCAGAACGCTGTCTTGCTCATTCACCTCCAGTTCCTTCTGTTCAAAACTGCAGCACATTCTGTTATTTCTCCTCAGGTCTCTCTATTTAATCACAGCAGAACGTGAAGCACTATTTCCTTACCTTACTAAAAAATAAAAAAGCTGACTCCTTGAGCTATAATCACTTTCCCTGTCACTACCTAATGCTCAGTGCCCTGAACCTCACAATTATCTAAAATAAAACAAAAATGTTAAAACTCCAGGCATAGTAAGCAGCCACAGAGTTTAGACACAGTTAAAAATTACTGCTCTATCCTGAAAATTACTCAGCAAGTAAAATGTACTGAACTCCTGCTGGATGAATTCATTCCTGATCCTGATAAAGGCTGCATTCTCCTGCTATCAACCCCTGTACTATCAGGGACATCCCTGAAAATCAGGGACAGTTGAAAGGTATGGGCATTTCCTGTGCTCATTCATTACCCCAAAGGGTAGAGGAGGGTAGGAGAACCATTCCTTACTGTTGTGGTACTGCACTCTTGGGGCATTATCTACACTCTGTAATGTCACTCACTACCAGACAAAGCCAGCAAAGAAACCAGTCCATTAGTCTCTGGTTGCCGAAGGGGCATTCCTACTCAAAGTTCTGTAATTGCCGAAGGGGCAGCAATAGAGTTACCTTGCAGTACAAATCTTTAGTGGTTGAAGTGCAACTTACTGGGCATGGAGAATGGGGTAGTAGGATAACACATTCTGTTTCAAGTGACCCCCAAAATGCACCAGATTCAAAACATTTTCTGGGGGATTTAGCAGACCCCCGAGCCTACAGTTCTAATTTTCGAGCCCAAGTGCATACACATTTTTAAAGGCTGGTTACTCCCCTGACCCCAACTGAGTTCTATGTGATAACAGTGAAGATATAATAGCACCGTACACATGAGCGAGTGCACAATGCCAAAAACACAAACGACGTTTGTGCATTACAGTGACCACAAAATAAGTGACCATAACAACATGCTATGGAGCCATATATACATGATGTTTTATGCTGGGGGGGGCTGTGCCCCCGCAACTCCTTTCTTATAATCAACTCCAAGGGGGGGTCTGACACTGGGGTAAGGAGACAACTTGGGAGGGGCTATTTGGGGGTGGGGAGGTGACTGGAGACTATGGATCACAGTTCTGGGTTGTCGGGGAATGGGAGACAAAAAATACTTGGTTGGGAAAGGGAGACAAAAAATACTAAGAACAGCAAAACTCAGTTAAAAATATCTGCACACATCTAATGAGGTCCAAACCTGGGACCTCCTGCACTGAAGGCACCAATGCAAGCCACAGCACCAAGTGGCCAGCTGGGAGGTACCTGCCCTAACTACCTGCCATATGCCTCTTCTGTAATGCTCCCTCTACTGTTCGCTTTCATTCTCAGTCATCATTCTGTCCCTTCCACAGTAGCTTATACCATGGCTTGCTATACTTTTCCATTCACTCATCTGACAGGTGATCAAACTGAGTTGATCATGTTGAGTTGCTCAGTTTGGCTCACACATATCACTGGCTACCCCCCAACCACTATGGTGCATTTGTTTCTAGTTTCTTTATATTTTTGAAAGTGAGCCAGGGACCCAGTCTTCCTGGCCACTGACCACATTCTGGCCCTCTGTTTCATGATTGATTAATCTAACCCTGTCAGGATGAGTTACCAGAATACAGTTGATTAGGATCATTGTGGCATGTCTAGAGTTAGTTCTGATATATATGGAAATATATAAATTGCATAAAACTTTGTTATGCTCTAGTCAGGATTAAAGTCACAAAAGCAGGAAAATGTGGCATTAGGGTTTCCAACCTTAATACCCCACCCCTACCCTGCACACATCAACAGGCATGGCGGGGTGCCTTGGGGTCATCAGCCCTGACGTTCACCCAGCTCCATAAGTAAATTAGCTGAGATGGGTACAATGGGGTGAGCATTATGGCTGACAACCCCAAGGAACACCCCTGATGCCTGTTGGTGTGCTGAGTGGTGGTGAGGTGTTAGGATTGGAAACCCTATTGCCCCATTTCCCTACTTTTGTGGCTTTAACCTAACTAGAGCATTAAAGAAGTTTTTTGCAATATATTTCCTTACTTTTTGAGATAGTATAATTGAGTCCCTAATTGTCTGTGGGAGTGCATGGTCCTCTGGGCCTGCGCTTCCATCCCTCTGTAGATGCATATATGTATGTAGCTGTGGAAGCACAGGGCCCTCTGGGCCTTCCGCTTCCATTTTTAGGACAACAGTGACCAAATTATCAGCATAGCCATCATATTATCCCACCTTATGTACCAAGTACAGAAAATGCTTGAATCTCCACCAAAATGATATTCTGTGCAACTGCAATGCCTATCTGCATAACAGGTATAAAAAACACATTTTGGGCAGGATTTCAAAAATGACAGCTGTGACATACATGAGGCGGGGTAATAAGGAGGATATGTTGAAAATCTGGGCTCAAAATAGTTATAACTTCTAAAGTTACAAGTGGGCATAGCAAAATTGCAACAAATGGTCATAACTTTGGCATTTATTTTTTATATTTTGACCCCAAAATTTCAAAATAGTCTTCTTATGACCTCACCTCATAAACCCCATAGGTAAAATTTTTCAAATCCCAGTCAAAACGCCATTCAGTGCCACGTGCAAAACACATTTTGGACAGAACGTGAAAAATGATAGCTGTACTAGTCATGAGGTTGTGTGAAAAAGTGGCTATGTTGAATTTTTGAGGTCAAAATATTTAAAATTACCAAAGTTATGCATGTGCATAGAAAATTTTCAACAAACGCTTATAACTCGGCCAGTTTTAGGAATTTGTTCACCAAATTTTCAACATGGCTTTTTTGGGACCACACCTAATGAACACTGGTGGTGAAAATTCATTTTTTGGTCCCAAAAGGTGATTTCATGCAGTGACCATGAAATCACCTTCTGGGCATGATAAATGAAATGACAGTACCAGTGTTTATGAGGTGAGGTCCCAAAAAGACCATGCTGAAAATTTGGTGAAAAAATTCCTAAAAATGGCAAAGTTATGAATGTAAGTTCAAAATGCCATTAAAATACATTATATGACACGTACCTTGATTCCTCAGTTCACAGTTCAGCTTTGAAGAGTGCAGACATGTCTCGGTCCACAGAAGATGATACCATAAGACCTCTGGTGGTAAGTATAGGGTAAGAGGGGTGTAGGGTAGTGGGTGCTCAGGGGTTTATGTGATAACGGTGATCATGAAAAGACGATCGCCATTAGGGGGACTGTACATCAGAGAAAATCCATTTGGCCGATGTACACTTCCGGTGCATGGCAAAATGGTGCTGGGAACTTAAATATTTTTGTTTATGCAGGGGGCTACCCCCCCCTGCACCTTCCTACTAAAGATTTTCAACTTCAGGGGGTGCATGTCGGGGGGGGGTGAAAAAATAAACAAACAAATTCTCGGACCACCGCAAAAGTCTCGACATGCCCAGCATCGAACCCAGCACCCTCTCAACCATAGCCTACCATGAACCCCCCATGCCAGATGGCCAGCATGGCAACCCACTGTCATGCTACACCTCACAGACCTCCCTCCCCTTCCGCCCGTTGCATGTCATGCTCGCTCCCCCCATGCACGTACACATATAGCGACAGCGACATAGCCCCCCCAGTCTGAATCGCCCTTTTTGTAGGTGCTCAAGAGTGATTGCCTTTCTCACAGGATACCGGTGCTCAGCAGGAGGGTCAGGATGGATTAGGAGGATGGTGGGGATGATGAGGGACCAATCTGTTTTTTTTTTAGGTTAAAAAAAAGATGCTGGTGGGCTGTTTAATTTTTTTACAAGGTAACAGTGAAGAAATATTTTGGGACACTGGGGATGAGGTCCACAGTATTGCACATTATTGGGGTGATGTGACTGACAATATTAAAATAAGGGAGACGTCGATCGGAGGGTAGGGGGTGCAACTAGACACAAGGAACCATTGTAAGAATTAGGGGACAGCAATTGGAGGGTGTGGGTTGCCCCTACATTATTCTACGAGCTGTTTTTCTTAATAAGCAACATCAAGCTATGGTAACAGTTTTCCTGTGGACAATGCATCGCATTGTAAAATACAAGAAAACCCAGAAGACATATTAACCTTTAATGTTACTACTATTAGAACCCACCCCAAGAAAAAAATCTATCAACGATTCCTGTACTTTTGGCAGTGATTTATGGATCCCATCCCTGGAAAAAAGAAGACTTTTCAATTAAATAGGCATTTTGATGATGCCAAATATTTTTGATTTTCATCTGAAAAACAGCTGTAGTATTTTTCTTGCAAATTACTTCATAATTGACACAGCCTGAATGTTTCTATGTTCCTGTATAAGCAATAGACGTTTATGAAACAGTTTTCCTAAAAATGCATATACATTTATCTGTATAGCTTTGTATGGGATGGAGCCCAAATCTTCCATCAGCGACCATGCAGCAAGAGTTGAAAAACCTGCTGGTTTACTCAGAGATCTCTGCATGTTTCTATTCCAATAAACTGTCAATAAACTTTTGCTGTTTTCTTGTTCTGGGGAGAAATGTAGTAGGCAATTTTGTAGAAATGCATGAGATCCCATTTAACAGATTTTAAAGGCGCCCACTAAAATAGAGTTCTGACCTGGTGAAATACCATATTTACATGGCAAACGGCAATGATGGATAACACAAAAAATTGAAAACAAAAATGATTTTGAAATGAATAGACTGTACATTAGACCTTGTGTCCTTCAGATCATGAGTTGCAAATTCGCAAGCAAAAGTCAGGGAATCTTGTCACCCCTCTCACATTATAAAAGGAAGCTCTGCTTATATCCCCATTATACCAATAAAACAGATTTTTCACTCACCACCCAGCTGCAGTAGCTCTGCTTTGGAAATGCTTTGGTGGCATGCCGAAAAGGAAGACTTCTTCACATAAGTAACTGCAGGGTGATTTTTATTTTTATTTTTGGAGTGCACTGCTGCAGAGAGGAGTGGGTTCACCATGCTAACGCTTACAGCATGGCTACTGCACTAACATACTACCCAACTGACACTATCCACAAAGTCATAAAGTCACTCAACTGTTTGCTGGCTGACTTTATGCAAATTTAAGTACTGAAGCACTCTCATTGGAGTGCTTCAGTCCTTCCGAGTATGCAAAGTTTCTGCTTACCAAACTGTGACCATCGTACTCAGCTTGTGTTGTCATTGGTCTGCCAGGGACAAGCCCAGTGTATCTTGCCTGCATTGGGCTCATTACTGGCACTTCTGAAATTCTGTTCTTTGTAACAAAATGTTTCTTGCCAAGTGCAAGGAAATATAAAAAAATCTAAGGGGCTACTCTTTTTTTTCTTACCAGCGGTAGAAAAAAATGGAAATTAACTGTGCAACAAGTGTCAGAAAACCAAGGAAAAAATGTATAATAGAAGATCAAGGTTTTTTTATGGAATCAATTTATAAAGGGGTTAGCATGCATAATTACCCAAAAATAGAACAATATTTATTGGATAAAAGAACACCACAAAGAATGTGGGATGCAGTGTGGCTTAGCTATCATGGTAGATTAGAAATAAAAGAGAACGCGAAAGAATATACCCAATAAATACTTGTGTACAAGTGGTGGAAACAATGGAACATTTATTTGTTTGTACAGTGTTCCTTTGCAAAAAAACATTTTGGTCTCTATTGGTTATATGCTGGAAAAACCTGCACTGGGATATGGTCACTTAGGAAGATATAGTGGCTGGCTTTTCTGGGACTATTCTAGGGTATGATCCTGGTACTGTACAATTAATTTTTGCATGTGTGAATTTTTTTGTGGCAGCATGATACAATTTACTTTTCAGCAAATGGAATTGCAATCAAGTAGTTATTTCACAGACTGAACTAGGGTAGCTTACAGAACCTTGTGAAGCTGTAAGTTACATACAAAGCAGTTGCTAAAAGTGTTGTAGCCATGAGTCACTCTGTGACCTTTAAATGTGTGTTTTTATGGCTGTGGGTTGAGCCAACAGCCATCTTGCTTTAAATAGAAAAATGGGATACCATGAAACACATTTTTGGATTTTTCAGTGTATCCTTCCATACAGTAACTGCAAATCACTATGGCAATTAAATGAAATAATCCCTTATTTCTGTTTAGAATGTTGGAGAAAGAACTCCAGGCTGCTTTTCTCTGAAAATCCTAAGGCACTGTACATAATTCTTAGCAAATGTGCAAACATTCCAAACAAATCTAAATATCTTTAAAACTGTTCAAGGTGCACAAAAACAACCAGTGTGAAGGTTGTTCAGGACAAAAAGACCTTTCACGTGAGGGTGATCACTAATCTGAATTCTTTATATTTTGTAAAATATGGTCTTTCAAGCATTACAATTTTTTTCTCTCTGAGTGAACACAGTAGGAATCATGCCAAGCAAATGTAACTATCTTGGAAAGTCTACAAGTTACCAATACACAACCAACATGAAAGTTGTTCAGGACAAAATGACCTTTCAAATGAGGGTAGTCACTAATCTGAATTCATTAGATTTTTTTAAATATAGCCATCCAAAAGGTGAAAATTGTGAAGAAAAATGAAAATTCTGATAACCAGATGGCCATAGTTTATATAATTAGTGCAGCTTAATGAATATCCTCATTGAAAAGGCCTTTTTGTCCTGAACAACTTTCTCATGGTTGTTTATACGTAACTCCTATACTTTTAGAGATAGTGACATGTGTTTGGCATAACTCCTATGAAAAATGAAAATTCAGGTAATCAGATGGCCATAGTTTAAAAAATATAATTAGTGCAGCTTAATGAATAGGCTCAGATGAAGTGTCTTTTGTCCTGAACAACTTTCATACTGGTTATTTAGGTGTAACTCGTATACTTTTAGAGATATTTACATTTGTTTTGCATAACTCCTATTGTACTTCTAAACAGCCTCATTTTTGCAAACCACCATGCCAGTTAAATGAAATACTATCGGCTCTGACCAGATCTTGTTTATCTCTTGTCATACCTAATTTAACTCATTTATACCCATTGTGTGTTTAGAACATTGGAGACAGAACTCCAGACTGCTTTTCTTTAAGAATCTTCCTAAGGCACTGTTCAGCATTGTTAGCAAATGTGCACACATTCCAAACAAATCTAAATATCTTTAAAACTATTCAAGGTGTACAAAAACAACCTGCATGAAAGCTGTTCAGGACAAAAGGACATTTGAAATAGGGACGTCACTAATCTGAATTCCTTATATTTTGTAAAATATGGCCATCTTATTACCTGTATTTCCATTTTTGTTTTTACAAAATTTACATTTCTAATGACTTCTTAAAAAAAAAACTATAAAGAATTTAGATTAGTGACTACCCTCATTTGAAAGGCCTTTTTGTTCTGAAAATAAAAATGTAAAATAATGCACTTGGGACACAGAAATCCAGGGGCAGAGTACAAAATGGAGGAGTGGTATTGACAACATTAAGAAAGTACACATTCCCACCAAAAAAGCTTTTATATACAGTTGATTGCTGTTTAAAGAACAGCTGGCAGCTTCAGGAGAACTTTAAATAAACATATAGAATAATGCATAGGGTTGTGTGTTTAATGAGTTTTTACACACACCCTGAGGTGTTGCATGCTACATTAACCCCAAAAGTGAAGCTTGAGGGGTTTATGTAGCACCAACACCAAAGGGTGTAAAAACTCATTCTCTATACAACCCCATGTTTTATATTATATAACTGCTGAGGAGCATTTCCTTGCCACAGCAATTGTATAAAATAAGCAGCCGCAGTCTGGTCCTGATAAAAGGCTGTCAGCAGTCTGCCGCCTGTGTGACTAGGCGGCTGCCAAACACTTTTGTTTTCATCTTTTTTTTTTTCTTTTTAAAGATTTAATCGAGGAGTCAAACTGGACTGCTGAGAGGCAAGTTTTTCCTTTTTTTTAGTTTTACATTTATTTACCGCTGAGTGATGGTGGCAGAGTCAACCGTGGACAAGTGTCAGCGGGCTGTGTGAGCAGAGGCAGGCACATGCATGAAGTGAAGAAACCTGGTGTGTGGAACAGTGAATTATAACCTGGGTTTTCTATGGGAGAAAACGCTCCCCAGTTATTATAAATAGAATAATAGATAGCTTAGTGTGGATTACAAGCCAGTAATCCCATCGAGAGGTTCTGGGGACATAAGGAACCTCGAGAGCGAAGCTCGAGAGGTTCCCATGTCCCCAGAACCTCGAGATGGGGATTACTGCCTTGTGATCCACACCAAGATATTTGTTATTTTTTTTAATATATGGATCCGAGGTGGATTGTCTCACCTCCATTTCATGGATCCAGTCAGGGGTCTGTGTGCTGACAGGGTTGCTAGGAGCATCAGAATGTGGCAGCGTGGCCGTCCCATTTCTTAAGCTGTCTGCCGTGATCCCGTGACCCATTGCCACTGTAGAGGATGCATGGGAGACTGAGAGATACATAGTGGAAAATGGGACAGAGTAGTAGGTACATAAAATACAGCTTCTACAATTACCGTTTCTCTCGCTAAGGCGAGCGGCCAGCCTCATGTTTTTCGCGAGTTGTTCTGCCCACCACACACGTAAAGTGTCCAATTAGAAGGCACTCTTGCAAGACGTTAGAAGACAGATTTGCACCTGCGCAGTTCAGCTTTGGTGATAATACTATCGTTTAGGTCCCAAACGATAGTATTACGGCACCTAAACGATACTATTATCACTCTGGAAAGGTGGTATTATCACTCCAGGAGCGATAGTATTATCGGGATTTTTTTGAATGCTTTTCAATAGCATTATTTTAAGAATCCATATATTAAATAACATTTAAACACAGTTCAGTTTGTATTTCACATTAGTTTTGTATTCTTCCTCCCCATTATTTATTACTGAGGTAATTTGCATGAAAACAGGATCTTTGCTCCTAAAGAGTTAATCAGTTCCTGCTGCTTTCTCCCTACATGAATTCATAATGCCCTGCTTGTGACATCAGTTACTCCCATGGCAACAGATTGTGATGTCACAATAGAGCATTATGACTTGAAGTAGGGAGTAAGATAGAAAGGCAGATACAATCTAAGGGATAAATATCATATAGTCCAGGAGCCAGGTGCATTTATCTATGTGTCTAGGTCTGAAAGGTTTGATGACTGCTTCTTATGTAAAAAGGTGTGTAGAATCTAGATTTACTGTACAGCTCTTATTCACTCAAAGTTTAATGTTTTTGTGGAACATTCAATGAAAAAATGAACTGTCGGAGAAAATTGTATGTATTTTAATTAATGATTCTTTCTTTAATTTCAGTTCTATAAGCTTTTATTGAAATACTACATACATTGTAACAAACAGCAACATATGTATCAAAGGCTTAATATTAACATTTATTTTATTCTACATTTAACTTGAAACAATCAACTTTTATGACGTTTTATGAACCAAAGTACAACAATCAGTATTCTTGTTCACTGTCTTCATTATCTAATGTGTTAAGCAAATCTGTCTCATCAATATTGACATCACAGTCATTGTCATCATCTTCTTCATTTAGATTGTTGTCGTGTTCATTTAATTGTTCAGTTGAGGCTGGTGGTACAACTTCACATGTGAACCACAACAGCTTGTTTAGATCCTTCAAATCTCATTTAACTCTAAAACCCTTCAGCTCTTGGCTGGTTTCTTCATGGCTGACAAGACCAACTTTTTCCATAAGACTTCCAACAATTTTACTTTGAGCTGACCGCAGAATGTTCCAGTCCCTCTTAGTGTTGATGTCCTGTGTCAAAGAAGAAATCCTAGTTAGTCTTGATGCAGCATCAGCATTAATTGTCTGTTCCAAGGTCAAGTCTATGTCATGTCTGCTAAACCCTCTCTTCTATCTTGCAATGGTTAATGCTCCATTCTTAAATTTTTTCCTTTGTCCAGGGTTGGTCTTGTCCATATTTAGCAAATTCATAAGATACAGGGTAATTCACTTGGCATAGTTGTGGTGCCCAGTTGCGAAGTAAAGAGGTATCATCTTCTCCAAGCTATATAAAAAGAGAGGCAAGCCATTTGTCCTGATGGAACGGCAGAATAGTTAGTACAACTCTACCAAACTGCAGTACTGCAGCCAAAATTGGGCAGCTGTGCCATGCTCCCCACAATGTGTGGATTCTGAGAATGTTCCACATGCTTCCATGAATGTCTTGAGCTCAGCTGTATTCTATAGGTCCACCATTGAGGAAGGTGATGGGTCATTAAACAGCTGCTGCAGATGCTTTGAGATTGGAAAGTCTGACTTACCTTTGTATTGTATAAGGCACTGCAAATGTTTAATTCTGAATGCCGCTGATAGCATCAGGTGAAATCTCTTTGCCCGATTGAAAAATGTTCCTTGAAGAAGTCCATTCAGGGATTCCAATGCCAGTACACCAGTTTCAACAAGAATGCGGTCTCCACCAGAACCATTCAGGAGGTATCCAAGACCTCTGAAATATGCTAATTTTATATGGAATGGTCCAAAACATATGAAAAGTCTGTCATACAGTATTCTGGGGACTTTGTGGACTGAATTTGTAGTGCAGGTTTTGCTATGGCCAAGTCATATCTAATAGGCATATAGTCCTCCTGGCACAGAAGCACTCTGGATAGGGGGGTCAATCCCAGTCCTTTCACAGAAGAAAGAATTCTGAAAGAACTCCAAAAACTGAAGGTGGACAAAGCAATGGGGCCTGACAGAATTCACTTCAGAATTCTAAAAGAATTAAGGGAAGAACTAGTGACACCACTGACTACCCTTTTTAACAAATCATGGGAGGATGGTGTGGTACCGGAGGACTGAAGGAAGGTGGATGTCATTCCCCTTCACAAAAGTGGGAGCAAGACAGAGGCAGGAAACTACAGACCTGTCAGTTTGACCTCTGTGGTAGGGAAAGTGATGGAATCACTTCTAAAGGAAATAATTGTTGAGTACCTAGAGGCAAGTGGGGCACAGGACCCAAGGCAGCATGGGTTCACAGTGGGAAGGTCATGTCAGATGAATCTAATTGATTTCTTTGACTGGGTGACCAAAGTAGTAGACCAGGGAGGGGCTGTGGACATGGCCTACCTAGACTTTAGCAAGGCATTTGAAACAGTCCCACACAAAAAATTAATAATAAAATTAACCAGATTGGGAGTGGGTCCCAGGGTGGTAGCCTGGGTAAAACGTTGGCTGGACAACAGAACACAGAAGGTAATTGTAAATGGGGTCCACTCTGAAGAAAGAGGGGTTACTAGTGGGGTACAGCAGGATTCAGTTCTGGGTCCAGTCCTTTTTAATGTCTTTATAAGTGACATTGCAGAGGGACTGGAAGGAAATGTATGCCTCTTTGCAGATGATACAAAGATCTGCAACAGGGTTGATACACAAGGAGGTATGGGAAGGATGAGAAGGGACTTGGCAAGGTTGGAGGAATGGTCAGAAGTATGGCAGCTTGGATCCAATGCAAAGAAGTGCAAAATAATGTACCTGGGAAACAAAAACCCAGGGGAAGATTACACAATGGGGAGGTGGTAACTACAACAAAAATGGAAAGGGACCTGGCGTAATCATATCAGATGACATTAAGGTTAGCAAACAATGTGAGAAGGCAGCAGGGATGGCTGGGGGGATACTGGGATGTATAGGGAGAGGCATCACCAGCAGAAAACAGGAAGTTATTATCCTTCTGTACAGACAGTTGGTGAGACCACATCTGGAGTACTGCATCCAGTTCTGGAGACCCCATCTCCACAAGGACATAGACAGGATAGAGGCAGTCCAGAGGAGGGCAACTAAAATGGTGCAGGGTCTGCAAAACAAGCAATACGAGGAGAGACTAAAGGAGCTTAATATGTATACCCATGAGGAAAGGAGGGAGAGGGGGGACATGATAGAAACATTTAAGTACCTCAGTGGAATCAACATAGTCCAAGATGGTAGCATCTTTCAGAAAAAGAGATGTACAAGAACAAGGGGACACAATCTGAAGATGAAGGAAGGGCGGCTCGGGCAATGTGAGGAAGTATTTTTTCACAGAGAGGGTGGTAGACACATGGAACAGCCTTTCTGAGGAGGTTGTGGGGTCTAAAACTGTGGGAGAATTCAAGAATGCATGGGACAGACATAAGATAATTCTTGTGGGGGTAGGAAGAAATAGGTTGTTGGTTATCTAGGATCTGCAGCTTATCCTCTAGTTAGGGAAATGGGCAGATTAGGTGGGCCAATCCTTATCTGCCATCAGAGTCTATGTTTCTGTGTTTCTGGCATTCATCCATAACCTTGATTGCAGTATTCATGGTGCCTTGCACTACATCAAGTCTTGAAGGAGGCTTTCCTATATATGTATGATATGATCTGCTGTGGCAGGTCATCTACAGAAACAAGGGCATTCCATCTGTGCCACATTGGAGTAGCATCTACACTTGCACAAGATATCATCCAGACAATGTCCCTTCTCTTAGCTTGTGTGAGGTTTTCTGGTTCAGAGCTTTCTGTCTCCTTATATTGATACGGTCTTATTTTTGGTTTTCCAGATGTATATGGTTGAATGTCTTTCTCGACAATATCTACAGCTCTTTTCCTCTGAGATGTTTGAATGTGCCTAGGTACAGTGTCTTGTTCCTGTCATGCCATTGGCTGCAATATCTGCTTCTTTACACTTGGCAAATAGTCCATCAAAATCTTCAGCCTTTGTCTTTGATGTTCTGCGTCGTTTGCTCTTTGATGTTAAAGATGGCCCTGCCTGGTCGTGGGCATCAACTTCTGATCTTTGCTTATCTGTGTTTGTTTGTTTTGTGTGTGTTTCATTTCTTGCTGGTGCTTGGTCATCCGTGTGTGTTCTTGTCATAGCTTCTTCAGACCTTTCTTTGGTACAGCTGTCTCCTCAATACTGGATGGTATGTTTTGATATGCTGTACCCACAGTGTCATGCAAAGTATCATGACCGTCAAGTGTCTGTCATCTCATTATACATGTTGAAAGCCAAAGCAGTGGCTACACCTGGTTTTATGAGCAATCCATCTGGTGTAGCCATTTTTGTCTCCATTATATTAGTTGTGACTGCAGTTTCAAGTTCTTCCACAACATGGTAGCTGACACAGTGACCAAACCTGTTCAAAATAGTTAACACTTTCTTACTGCCTGTCATGGATTTAATACCCATGCCCAACAAGAGGTGTTTTTGTGGTTTGATTATGCCACTTGACACTGCAAACACTAAGTCACTTGCAATAGATTGAACTATCCCTCTCCTGTCATTCAATGCCCACTTCTGATGAACCCATGAGTACAGTACATGGGAATGTCTGAAGAATGGGTGGCAGTTTTACATTTTCTTCTAGTAAGTCTTCAACTTTAACTTTGGTTTCATTCTGAGGCTGTACCTTTAGGAGTTTCAACAACTGTTCTCTTATGTGTTGAGCTGCTTGTGCTTCCCTCCAGTCAGCCTGTTTCTTAGCAGACCTGATGATTGTGCCTGCTTTTCTACTTTTGGTATCAAATATGATACCATCTTTGAAATGATCTGCCAGTTTTGACTACAAGCTCTGTGGGTTGTAATTTGTTTCACACCCACTACACTCCATAAGAATGTCCATGTACCTTTTGTGTAGAGATAGCAATGATTCTACTTGCATTCCATTAACAATGATGCACTGCGCACACTTAACAAGTCTAGAAAAGGCAACCTAATGACTGTCCCTCAACAGACTGTATTCACATTTTGAACCTGTGCGAGGACTTGAGGAACATCCAATCCTGGATATTGTCAGATAAGTTGGTTCTAAATCTCAGGAAAACCCAGGCCATGCTCTTTGGGTCTCAGGCCAAGATTAAGACCGCCCCTACTCCACTATGTGTTTCTGGTATTGACGAGGTCAAGATCCCAGTTACTGACAACTTTAAATACCTTGGGGTGATGCTGGACCCACAGCTTGACCTTGGCCACCACATTCAGAATACTTGCAAGACTGTAAACTGCAAACTGGGTCTGGCATACAGAGCAAAAAGTAATCTTACTCCAGCAGCTCGGATTGCACTTGCCAGAGGGGTGCTCCTACCCTCTCTCTGCTATGGGCTCCTCTTGTTTGCCCACTTATCCAAAGTCCACCTCACTAGGTGGTCCACTGCCTACAATAATGTCTGCCGCTTCACGCTGGCTGCCCCCCGTCTCACTCACCATTGCGACCTCTATAGCAGGCTAAATTGGCTCTCACCCACTGACCACATACACTTTGTCTTAGGGTTCTTCACCGGAAAGGTCCATGGCACTGGCACCCCTCCAGGGCTTGTGAAATTTCTTGTCCCATCCGTCTCCTCCTTCTACCCCCTCAGGTCCCAGGGACAGGCCCTCCTCAAGACACCGGCTACACGGACTCAAATGGGTGGGCGGGACTTTGCTGCATTCGCTCCCAGACTGTGGAACTCCTTCCCTGCCCAGGTCCATGCAGCACACTCACAGATATGTCTCTGTTCCTCCCTATGGAACCATTTCAAACTTGCCTGTGGCTGCCCCAACCCCCCATGAATTGATCCATCACAGCACTCCTCTGCTCTGGAGCTACTCCTGGACAAGAGACCAGACTCCAAGAGGTTGCTAAGCTGTATATAGTGTCACATCTGAAGGATTTCGTTACTGTGCCCCTGGAACTGCTCTTGGCTTCCATAAGGTGTTTATGATGTTATGTTAATACTGTATAATCTATGCCTTACCACGCTCATACGCTGTGTTGAATCTGTAACATTACTGCTCTTATCTCCCACAAGGTGCTTATTTTTGTTATGTTAATACTGTATAATCTATGCCTTACCATGTTTCGTATACTGTGTTGAATCTGTATCCTCACATGAACTGTAATATGTCTAATTTGTACAATGTCGTTGTATGTACCTAAATCTATTATTCCTGTACTCTCCCGGGTCGTACCTGAAAATAGGCAATTGTCTTGTCTAGTGTACCTACCTGGTTAACAAAAGCTAAATAAATAAATAAATAAATAAATTATTCATTCTGCCTTTTTTACATACAGTGCATTCCACTTGTATGCAATTTGGATAAGTGCAATTTTCGGCAGTATGCACATAATGCTGATGTCCGGTTTTTTTCCCTGTCTCTCCCTGCATAAAATGACTGCATGTATGTAACTGTTTTTTTGGTTGTATGCACACATTCTAGCCTGGCTTCAAAGACTTTTCTAAGTTGCCGAGTTCTGAGGAGACATTTGGCTTGTATCCCACAAGGTTAGCAAGCTCATTAGTGGACTATTTTGTCCTGATGAGGTGGCAATTGGGTTCCAGAGTTTTATAATGGCTGTGGCTTTTTCACTTGTTAATCCCTCTGCACTCACAATGGAGAAGGTGTCATGCAAGGTTTTGAGCCTTGAAAAAAAAAGCTAAACTCCTTGTGAAGTCTGAACAGCCTGGCATTTCCAGAAAAGAACTATCTGCTTTGTGGAGATTTATGAGTGAAATGAATGCCTATATTGAAAATGAAAATGAGCATTTTAAGGCTATAAATTATATTAAATTAATGATTACATGCATAATACTGCTTTAAAAATGTATTACTGTGCTACTCTAACTCATTTTTTAGTTATTTTTACTGTTTGTTGCCATTAAGCAGATTTTTTAAACAGTACCCGAGTCCTCTGATTTTGCGACTTTCGTTTGTATGCACATTCCGCTTGTATGCACATACACAGATTGTCCGGGGGTGTGCATACAAGCAGAATGCACTGTACTTGTTCTTACAGCTGCTGTGGTACTTTACTTCTCTGGCTATGAGATCAGTACTGCCTACCATCATATCCTTTTGTCGAGCGTCCATTTCTTTTGCTGCGTTTTTTATGCTGTCTGCTGACCCATAAGTTACACATATTGTAGGATATTCAAAAGTCTCCTTTGACCCCTTAGGATTCCTTTTCTTGTGTGATTTGCAAAATACACACATTCAGTTGGGAATATGCCTGATGTAGATACAAAGTTTCATCAGCTGCAAGTTTACCAGAACTCTTATATGCAGTGAAGTACTAGTAGCAGATATAATGATCCCCTTGGATGCTGGAGTAACATTCAGCCAATTCAAGACACACCATGTTGTACTTCGACAGTGTTTGACTAGAATGCCTTTCCTTTACATCAACTACTTTCTCCCAATGAGCATCATCAAAAGGTAGCGGGTCTCCATGGTCTGTGCTAACTCCTGAATCAGTGTGTAGGATGCATCGCCTCTGCGGTTTGTGAGAAGTCTTGCTAGCCATATCTGAAACATTAAATGAATTACATTAATAACTAAGTAAACCGAGTCTATCAAATACATTAGATACATTAAATAAATAAGTAAACCGAGTCTATTACATAAATGTAAAACTTTTAGTTACTCTTAAGAAAGTGCATGCTCCAAACAAATGTACAACTATGGACAAATAAGAGTTGTAAATCTGAATTCTACACACTTTTTTACATGAGAAACAGTCATCAAACCTTTCGGACCCAGAAACATAGATGAATGCACCTGGCTCCTGCTCTAACATACTCATGCAGGTTTACTCAGTAATAAATAACAAGGAAGAAAAATATATGGAATACATATGGAATGCAAGCTAAACTGTACCTAATTATTATGTTTTTCAAAGTTTTCTTTTTCGCGCCAGTAACTCTTTTACAATATTATGCATCTATGGCTGCACTGTACATCTGATGCAAACCCATAATCATGTTCCTCACCTGAAGCAAAAAAAGGTGGGGGGGTTGGAGGCCATAACTACCTCCTTGTTTTTCTTTTAAAGGGGTCAGTTTTCTTTACAGCAAAAGCAAGGAAAGGGGTCATTTCTAAAGTGTGCAGAGGAGCATGGGGACACTTTTTTTCAGAGCATGCCACCACCAGCAGCTACCACTTCAAGACTACTACTACCCCCACCTGCTACAATCGGGAAAACCAGAAGTAGTCTACCAGCACTGAGATCAGTATGGTTAAGGGACATTTACCAGAAATTACTGCTTAGAAAAGAGTGAGAAAGTGACTGTAATGACAAGCAAGTCCCAGACCAGATCTCTAGTTTGTCAATAGACTCCTCCTGAGTCTTATTTTTATGGCTGCATGGGCCAAGCTCCACAGATGTTATGCCATCATCAGTTTTGAATAAGAGCACAGTGGAAGCATGTGACTGGACCGCTGTCTGGGCTGCCACAGTGCTCTGGCACAGTTTCCAGTGATTCTGTTTATGCAGCCCTTCCCCTCTGTATGCCGCATAAACATACCCACTTCCGGGCACATTACTTTCCTTTCCACAACTGTGGAAGTGATGGCTGCCATGTGCAACATGGTGGTACTGACTTAAACTATACGTACACATGTATCATGCATATGTGGTTATGTCAGCACCACCATGTTGTGCATGGCTGACTCCGGGGAAAACTTCCCATGTGTAATTATCAATCATGCACAGTACTGTAATCGTTGCAGTATTAGTTATGGCTGACTCCGGTGCAGTGAGAGCATTGCATATTCTTTTCAGTGCTCTTGCCATTCCTAAAAGCTCTCCACAGCCATATTGGCTCTGATCAGATTTTGCTTTCTTTGGTAATCTTGGCCTAGTCCTGTATAATGTTTCTCAAATGTGGGTGGAGCTTGTTTGGGAATGGGTGTTTCCACTGTTTCCTAAATGGCAGATGGGGATTCTCAGACTCCCAGGAATAGGTAAGGATCCTGCCATCCCTGCTTATATTAGACATGCACCGATTAATGCAAGACAATGGAAACTGGTGCCTGGGCAACTTACCAGAAAGACTATAGATGATACTGTATTGGAAAATATCTGCTCTGACAGTGTCCTTCCTGGATTCTCCCCAGTCTTTTTCAACGATGGTATTGGAACTACTGAAAGATGCCAGAATACCTCCTACTATGTGGGTTGTTTTATGGTACACTTGTTGTAAAGGGGTCCTTCAAGCATAAAACTTTTGGAAAAGAGAATGTGCCTTTGCTCCTCCTGTACAGGGGATGAGGAGACTCAGGATCATTTCCTTTTTAGTTGTCCATTCATTATAGATGTCTGGAAAATTTTGGCCAGTATTTGGATTCTGGAAATAGACAAAAACTGTGTAGTTTTTGGTATAGTCTCTCTCCCCTGAGTGGAGAAAATTTAATACTGGCACCCTCCAGCTTATTTTTTGCTGCTATTAAATATCAACTATGGCAAGCACGCTGCACACTTTCCCTACAGAACATTCTTACCTGGAGTGAGATAGTCCAGCAGCTGACTAATACATTGCAGCATCTTGTATAGGCTTAATGTGCCTGATTGTCCTTTCAGCAGTTCCAGTGATATTGGAAGAGATACATAGGTCATAGGAACACACTAAAGGTACCTTATATAAGGTTTAGCTTATGGTTCTTCTACTGTTGGATGGTGTCCTTTTCTGCTGACATTCTTTTGTTTCTGTATAATAATTGCTGACCTTATGTTTTCTGCATATTTATTTTTATTTCTTTGCTTGATGTGTATGTGTTTTCACTGTTTTATTCCCCGGGGATAACATAAGTATTTATGCACTGTATCTACTGTAACTGCTATATTGACAGTTGTATAGGCTTATATGATTTGTTTGCTTGTTTCGTATGCAATTCTCAATAACATTTCCATACTTTTTGGTAGGGGGCGCCATGCTGTCTGGCTTATGGAATGGCAGACCTAGGTGTGCAATGTGCAGTATAGAGCAGCAGCAGCAGCAGCAATGGCAAAAATTGGGGAGTCTGTCTCTCTCCCTGTTTTGACAACCCAGCCGACTGTCTTGGCGGAAAAAGGATGGATCTTATAAAGGACATAGTCATGGAGAAAGCCCTGGAAATTCCCATACCTATGGACTCTGATAGAAATTCAGAGGTACATGTTCCTGCACCAACACCTCAGGAAGTGCAACTGAGAAAAGAAATGAATGCTAGAATGAGGGTCCTTTTGGCAATGAATGCAGAAGAGGAGGAGAACTTTGAGTTGCAAAAACATAAACTCTTGTTATATTTCCAGAGCCAGCATGTCAGCTGAGTCAAGATTGTTCCAGAGGCCTTACCTGCCCTGCATGGCTCTGAACAAATATCCTGGTCAGATGGCCAGATTCCTCCAAAGATAACAGCAACAGCCAGTGCAAAAATGCTGGATGGGCCGTCCAGGGAGAACAAATGCAGCAGGGTTTTAAATAATTGATTAGCAGTTTTTTTCTTGGGACTATACTAACTGTACAGAAAGTATTTATATAGATTTTCTAGAAGTGCTGTGTTTGTTAAACACAATGAGGCAAGAGCTATGCCTTTTCACAAAGATTTAGCACTTTTATGAGCAAAACGCTAATCAATTTTTAGAGTTAAATAAATCCCTGTGCAGGTAGATGACTTGGTGTTTGGCTTGGTAGACTTGAAATGGATGGCAAACTTTTATAGGAGGAGATGGAAGAAGGCTGGAGTTTGACAAAGCCTTAACCAGGGCTGGTTGGATGAGACACCTTGTAACTGGTGAGTGCATGTCCGATCCCCTAACAACTGAAAAGTGGTCATCAGTGTCAATAGAATTCAGAGGCCCTGTACCACCTGATGCAGTTTCATCAAAGAAAGCAGCTGCACCCACATCAGGTGTGGTGATCTCAAACATTCAGAACATCTCTCAGCCTCAAGGTACTCAAATATAAGTTGTAGGGTGTGATCAGAGAATATGGAGCATTGAACCTTTGTGCAGATGAAACCTTAAAACCTTTCAGAGGTGTTGATACAAGCTAGTAGTTTGGCAGGTAATTCTGGGAGAGAAAATGTTGATATTATTAGCTGTCAGGCTCCAAATCAGACACAAACTTCCCTCAAGTGGCCAGCACTGAGCTACCAGCATAGCAGATGGTGGGAGTGGGCACTACAGCAGGTCATCTTCTCTCTGCTCTGCAGGAGGAGCCACAACCCCTTGAAATTACAACGTATTTCTGATACAGAAAATAATACAGATAAAAACATAAATAATGGGTCCACAGCACTAGACAAACACTTAGAGAAAACAGTGTCACTTGAAAATAATGGTGGGATAAATGCTAATCAACAAATGCAGCCACCCAGGATGACCAAAATTCTTAACACAGATAGCACCTGGGCAGATATGGTTGAAGTGGAGGAGGCCCAATACACGCCTCAGGAGACCACTTCAGAGGAGGCCCATCGGGGAGGGTACTACTGAATAAGAGCAACAGAACTGAAGACAGAATACGGACAGAGAACAACAGAACAGAGGTTCTGAGCAGCAGCGTAGGTCTTGTCATGGGGAGCCTCAGCCCAGGACAGCTGGGGGGGGGGGAGAGATGAGCTGATGGTTACCAAAGAGGACCCTTCAGAATGGCATACCATTTTGGCAGTATGGAGGAGCCTGCAAAACACAGCAATGGGGTTTGCTTCAAATACAGAGGTGGTTTGGAGGAAGTGCTGGAGCAGGTTTTTGTGGTCAGGAAGTTACTAAAGGACTCCATGGACTTTTTCGCTACTGTAATATATGCTTTAATCCACACTTCTGAAGACATTCAATATGGTGTCAATTTCAAGTCCCCCTTTCTGTTGGAATGGCTTTGACAAAATTTCAGCAGCTTCATCACAACCCATTGTGGATGCCATTCACTGCCATAATCCTCACAAAATTAGCTGTAAAGATGGGGACCGTCCTATTCAAGAACAAAGGAGTTAATATCTCTGATATCGTATTCTGGATAAACAAAAAGAGTGATGTGCTGGACTGCCCTGCTGCAATAGTAGATACTGAAAACATCGGAACTGGTGGCTGGAAAATTAAATTCTGTCTATGGCCTTTGGATTCAGGCACCCAACACCTGCTGAGCAGTTTCTTCATTTGCAGGAAGAAAGGATTTTGCTTTTATTTAGGCCAGCTGAAAATTGTCACAAATGAAGGGATCTCTCACACCTCAGCAATGCCTGCGATACACTAAAATGTGGTTTATGTCTGAAGTACGGACATTCAAGCTGGTACTGTCCAAACCCCTTCAGATGCAATCGACATGAGGAACAAGGCCACTCATACAGGCATTGCCTGTGGGCAGCACACAATAAAGGGACTTTTATGATCAAGAAGACATTGTGATTCAAGCCCAGGGACAGGGAGTCAGACCAGATATGAAGAGACCTCAGACCTCATAACCTCATAGTGCACCTGTGACTTCAGGAACTTTCAGGAGTGCTTCAGGACAAAAAACACTCAGTATGGTACCCATATATCCCCAAGGAGCTCCCCCACTGAAGAGCCACCAGCACATCCAGTTGAGACCTCAACTTCTGTGAGTGATCCTGGTCATCTTCAACAGCCCATGGGAGGAGGAAAAAAAAAAAGGCACATAATGTAACACCAGAAGTAAATCATGAGGAACAAGAAATGGAAGTGTTGGATGGGAACTTGCACCCAATGGAGACCCAGAGTGATGTTACAATGGAGACAGACATAGTCATACCCTCCCTTTCCATCTGAGGACTTTGTGACAGTCAAAGGTAAATGACATAGCCTTTGCCTCCAGCAGCCTAAAATCAAGATGGCAAAAGCAGAGTGCCTGTCCATTGAAAATCATTCTGATGTCCTACAAGAACATGATTTTGGAGGGGATACAGAAGGGGAGAATGGGGAGTCAGAAACCACATCAGTCACTGCATCTCAAAAAGACTTCATAGACACTGATGGTTCTCTGCCTGAGACTTCTCACTGAAGGAAGGAAGGAAGGAAGGAAGGAAGGAAGAAAGAAAGAAAGAAAAAAATAATATTTAGTTAAAGGGCAGTGTGGATGCTCCTCTTCTTGTGGTTCCTGATGGCTATTGACGTATTAGCTATGACCACTTTAATTGTGAATAGTATTAGGAATTATAAGAGGAGGCTAACTACATTTTCTATGTTGGCTGCTTTTGATTCTCACATATATTCATTACGAGATAGTAGACTAAGAGCTGCAGGAGATATCCAGCAAACCCAATATACTTGGCCTTGGGGACCTTCTTTTTGGCCCTTAGGAGAGGAAGTATGCTCAGAGGTATGGATTTTATTTAAATATTTCTAGTTTAAGGTTTCTAGATTGATTAATTTGGACCCTGGGAGAGTTTTCATTTTAAATGTAGAATGGCAGTATTCTTCCTTAAGGGTAATAGTAACATATGCACTCCAAACAAAAGCCTCACGGGTGGAGATCTTCCAACTAGTGAAACCATATTTGTTTACATCCCATAAGATCATTTGGTGTGGGACTGTAATTGTAACTAGGATATATCTGATGAAACTGGAAAGGCAGCCAAAACTTTCAGCAACACACATTGTTTACAACAGGTGGTGTCCTCTGCTAGTTTAGCAGACTGCTTTTGGGCATTACATTTTGCATAGGGGACATACTTACGTCTGAGGTCAGCTCTCTCTCCTTGGATAGGTAGATAGATTATGTCTTTGTGACTATTTCTTTCATAATACAAGAGGCAGTGACCTGGGTCATGGAAACTTCTGATCAGGTAAGAGTTAGACTGGGAAATCAGACAAAAAACTATAGAAAAAGACTTTTGGCACTTTAATACTTTAGTACTCGGAGAAGAGAGTATTATGGTTGCCTAGGAAGAAATGTTCCAGTCTCACCTCTCAGAAGGGTACTGTTTTGATACCATGGTACAATGGTGGGAGGATACCAAGCAGAAATTTTGGAAATGTTTTCAATCAAAAGGGAACGTAAGGCCATATCTGACTACAAGGGCCCAATTTCCTATTCCTCTCAAATTAAGCAACTAAAATCAGAACTCCTTACACTGCAATATGACTAAACTAAATATCTGAAGGCAGAACTCAAATTTTGGATTGAAGGCATCAAACAGTCTTTTGACATGTTTATAGGATGCAAGGAAAGAATGAATCAAAAGATTTTTCTGCTATACAAGATGTAACAGGTGAAGTACATTGGGGCTCTCAGGAGATTTTGCAGGTGGAAGTAATCTTTTGGGAACTGTATTGAGACTCCTATTTCTCCAGAGGAACTCTAACAGCCCTCCAAATTGTAGTCATTGTCTGAGGAAATCAAAAATGATTTATGTGTACTGGTTTCAGTAAGAAGTACTGAATGCTGCTAAATCTATGAAATTAAATACCTCTTTAGGGCCAGATGGGTTAAGTACTGAATTTTATAAGAAATGCCAAGTCAAACTATACCCAGTCTTGCTTGAAATTTTTAATGATATACTAAGGACTTTACAAGTCCCCCTTAGAGTACTACATTGGGTGTCTCAAAACTAGTAAGATATAGCCATGCTAGAGAGAGAGAGAGAGAGAGAGAGAGAGAGACAGTACAGGGAAGGGCAACAGAGAGCAAACTAGTCCTCCGTGACTGTACTTATGCTTGGGAGGACAGTGGGACCAGCAAACAAAAGTTAAGAGCTTATAAAAACTGGACAGTCAATAAATCATGGCATTTACCCTTGCACAAAGATAACATGGAGTCAGGTAGATGCTTTTTTTTGTACTTTACATTTCTGAATATAAAAGAAAATATTTATAAGAGACTTATAGGACTGGATCCATTCAAGTATTTATAACTTGATAAATATAGAACTCTCCCTAACATTTTTTAGCCCATATCCCCTTTACACTATTACCTTGTACCCTAGGACACTGTATGCCTTGAAAAACTATCATACTAAGACGCAAGTAGAGTAGGCCTTATGGTCTATTGAGTCTGCTCAAGGTTCAGCACCCGTTTGGGGCACCATTTCTGCCTTCTCCACCTCCCCCCATGAAATCCCTCAATCCCATCCTCTGACTGAAGTACTCCTTCAGGTTTGGCATTACTCAATTTCACCTTCCCACTATACCTGCCCCAGCCCCACTTGAATCCCTCCACAGTATTTACAGCCACGAGTCCCACAGGCAGTGCGTTCCAGGGTTCCACCACCCTCTCAGTGAAGTAGCATCTCCTTGTCTCCTCCTGAGTCTCCCACCAATCAGCCTCTCTGAGTGCCCCCTCATGGCCCCCGCCTCCCTCAGCTGAAACACCCTATTTAGGCTTACCCTAGTTACCCCCTTAAGGTATTTAAAGACCTTGATCATATCCCCTCTGTCTCTCCTCCAGGGAGTACAAGTAGAGCTCCTCAAGGCTGTCCCCATAGGACCTTTCTCCCAGACCCTGTATCATCCTGGTCACCCTCCTCTGAACCCTCCCCAGGAGTGCAATGTCCTTTTTTAAGTACAAGCACCAAAACTGCATGCAGTATTCAAGGTGCAGTATAACCAGGCAGTTATATAGAGGGAGAAGCACCTCCCACCTTCTTGAGGCTATCCCCCTGGTGATGCACTCCAGCATTTTATTTGCTTTGTCCACAGCCCTTCTACACTGTTCAGAGTTGTTCATTTTGGCATCCTCAACCACCCCAAGGCCCTTCTCCCCACCTGAAACCTGCAGTGTTTCTCCTCCCAAGAGCTACTCATGAGTTGGGTTCCTAAGCCCCAGGTGGAGAACCCTGCATTTGTTAGTATTAAACCTCAGTTTCCAGGTGTGTGACCACTTCTCCAGAGTCTCCAGGTTCCCCTGTAGGGCTTTACTACCCTCCTCCCCATCCACCACTGCCCCCAGTTTTGAGTCATTGGTAAAGAGGCTCATCTCACTCCTGATACCATTTCTGATGTCTGAGATATAAGTGTGTAAACAGGAGTGGATCCAGCACCGATCCTTGTGGGACCCTGCTAATGACCCTCCTAGGAGATTAAACCTCCCCCCCGACCACCACCTTTTGAAAGCACCCAGCTAACCAGTTCCCTATCCACCTGAACATCCATTCCCCCATCACTGTTTCCCCCAGCTTATGAAGCAGCCAAAGATGTGGCAACAAATCAAATGCCTTGCTGAAGTCTAGAAAGAGGACATCCACTGGCCTGCCCTGATCCGGTGCCTTAATCACCCAATCGCAGAACTCCACAAGGTTAGTCTGACATGATCTGCTCTGAACAAAGCCATGTTGGTGATCATCCATGTGGCCCCTCTTGCCTCTAGAGACAGCTCCAGCCTTTCTTTTAAGATGGCCTCCATCATTTTGCCTACCACCACTGTCAGGCTGACAGTCCTGTAGTTCCCCGGCTCCTCACGTGCACCACCTTTGTGGATAGGCATGATGCAGGCCATCCTCCAATCCTGAGGCACCCACCCCGTCTGAAGGGAGGAGTTAAAAAGATCTGCCAGAGGTGCAGTTAAGGAGTAAAATGCAGTTAAGGAGAAATAAACACTGATATTAATGTAAAAGTTATAAAAAGTGTTTAATAGATAAAGGGCTACTACAGGTAGTTTTTTAATGTCCTTGGTAACAATAGTTTGTACCTCATTGGTATATGGTATTGTAATTGTTGATAAAGCACTAAAGACACTTTAACAAAATGCACATGTAATGTATATAATGCACTTTTATATATCTTAATTGTTTTTTTTTGTATCATGTGACACTATGGTGTTATAAAAGAAGGTATCCACCGGGGTCATTATATTTGAAAAAGCCTTTCTCTAAGGTGAAACATCATTGTTTATCTTTTGGTGTTCTCCCTGACCCAGGAGGATCAGCTGTTTTACTGGCAACAATAAATGGAGGTTTGAGTCCTTTCTAAAGCATCTAACTGATGCCACGTTATCTCTGTGCAAGGGTGAGTGCTGTGATTTTTCACTGTCTTGTATTAAGTTTATCACAGAGCACCACCACTCACCCTGGTGCCGCTCTTTCTGTCTATATAGTTTGTGGTTTGAGCTATGCACAGGTGGTGAACACAATGCCAAATTAAACAGTTGCCTTGCTTTTTGGTTGTATCAAAGAATGAACTTACCAGCTTTTTGACAGCCCATAATAAGTCCAGCCTGTAGTGTAAAGGGGAAAGAGTCAGTGGGAATCATTCAAATGAATGCTGCAGTACCCAGGAGTTGCACAGGAAGGACCATGGGAGCAGAAGGGAGACACATTGGATTATCAGAAAGTATATTCGGGAACTTTAGACCACAGGATTCCTTTTCCAGCCATGTTGGGAGTGGTGGTAAAGCTGATGTAGGAGAACCGGAAGAGACGGCGGGGACAGGAAGTATCGGAGCAGCATTTTTTTCTTTTGAAAGAGCAGCTCTGAAACTCCATAGAAACCACTGGCAAATATGGTTTATAGAAGCCTATTAACTGGCAAAAAGAGCCCTGAGAGGACTGCGCATCATAACAGACCCAACCTTTGGACTCGATAACGAAGAGTCTGTTGTGGACTGGAGGGCAATAGTGGAAGAGGTGACAACAAAATGGATGGCACTTGTAGTTAAAAAATCTAGAAAAGATCAGGTACAATTTGAAAAGCAGCTACAGGATAAACAAGAACATTTGCAGACATTCGTTATGGATACCAACTTTGGCACATTCAAGGGGAAACTTGAAAAAGAACTGTCCTATCAAGAAAACAAAATCATTGCCACCAAGAAAAGGAAATTTAAATGTGATGAGAACGACTACCTAAAAGGACATATCTTTTCTTGACCAAAAGATGAAAGAAAGAAGAGTTGGAGCAACAAAAAGCACCAAGTTTGTTTTGAGAGAAAATCTATTTTGAAAACTACAACTTCAACAGACAGAGCAGGAGATCAAGCTACAACTAGTACCTCTGATACAAGCTTTGATAGCGACTCGAATCAATCTGAGGAGGTTTTTTAGATAAAAACAGAGACAAAATATCAACCGAGGAGAGGGAAAGAAGAATGGGAGATATTTACCAGACAAAGAAGAACAAGTAGGGGTAGGAGGAGATCATCTGCACCGAGAAGGTCAGCAGAAGAAGAGATACCAACAGGACTAAATAGTGATTTAGAGACTATTGAGGAAACAAACTCTGGGGACAACTTCAGTAGTAAGACAAATGTTAATTTATCCAATAATCATTTAATAATAACAACAGAAATATGCATCTTAAATAAAGGCTTATTGTTCATACCAACAACAGACATTGGCTACTTTCAGCTTACAATTGATTTATATCATCTTTGTAGAACTTTAAGGCTCAAGTGTTTCCATAGCAGAAAAAGCATACTAGAAAGCAGTAATGAGAATGTAATTGATGCTGTTGATGAGAGTGGGATAGATGCCATATCAACACAAGAACTAATTTCAGCTTTAAATTAAGCAGAAAGTACTCAAACATGGGCTACTACCATAGAAAAATGTACCAGAAATAGACCTAGTACTTTTTGTCTCCCACAACCACCAGCAGTGAGCACTTTTTTCAAGTTATGTGAGAGGGTTTTAGAGGCACTAGAAAGTGAAGACTTTGTATCATGTTTTGTAACATAAGTGCCCTAGAGAGAGAAGCCCTAGAATCACTTAAAAATAACAAAACAATAACCATCAAACCTGCAGATTGGGGGGGGGGGGTAGTATAGTTATTCAAAATACAACAGACTATGTAGAAGAAACAGAGAGACAATTGTCCAATTAAGATTTTCATTTACCTGTAGGAAGGAACCCCACAAGAGTTAAAAGAAAAAATAAATGACTTCCTTATTTGGGCATTCCATGAAGGTATGATAATAGAAAAGGAAAAAAAAAAAACTTTGTTTACTGAATATCCCTTAAAAGCCCAATTCTATACCCTACCCAAAATCCATAAGACATTGGAAAATATCCCAGGAAGGCCCATCATCTTGAGGATTGGGACTGTAACAGAACCTCTTTCAAAATATATAAATGATTACATTAAAGGACTAGTTATGGCTTTACCCTCATACCTGTCAGATACAAGAGATGTCTTAGAAAAACTTTAAAGGTATAAAATTGGAAAAAGGTGATAAACTGGTGACACTCAATATAGAATTGCTCTATATAAATATTCCCCATGAGGGAGGGCTTAGAGCTTTACGCTATTACCTCAACAAAAGGGAGCAAGGAACGACACCAGAAACTGATTTCCTCATTGAGATGACTAGATTTGTTTTAGAAAGGAACTATTTCTGTTTTGGAGATAAATTTTATCAACAACGGAAAGAGACAGCCATGGGGGCCTGTTTAGCACTGAACTATGCTAACCTATACCTAGGACACTGGGAGGAGGGAGCAGTTTGGAACAAATATGGTAACCCATACTTGAAAAATGTACTATTCTGGAAGTGCTTTATTGACAATATCTTCATGGTGTGGTGGGGAGCATGCAACATCTGGAGGCTTTTGTATCATATCTTCATGGAACAAATAGAAACTTTCATTTCACATACTGTGCAAGTGAACAAGAGGTGGCCTTCTTGGATTTGAAAATAATGTTGAAAGAGGATGGTAATACTGCCACAGCACTGTATAGAAAGCCCACTGGAGAGTCAATCGAATGTTGCTGAACTGTGCAATCACACCTAGCTAAGCTCTGCTACCTCTGTCTATCTTTGTCAGAGGTGCCTAACTTGAATCCAAATTTCTAAACAGTACAAATGCTGATCATTAGCTTACAAATGAATTAGACAAATTGGTTGGATTTATTACATAACATTTAGGTGACAGATGTACTTACAGTGGGAAATACAAGAAAAATAACCGTTGCTTGTTCCGGGAACATCGATTACTTCAGTGTGGCATTTTGGCTCAGATAACTGACTTCTTCAGATCTATGGGGGAGAAGAAACAGATCTTTCTATACCTTGTACCACAAAGTCTACTACTATAGAATACGATTGGTGACACCCAGTGGCTGAAACCTGATAGGACTAAAGCTTCCTCTTTTTTCCTTCTTAAAGGAGTATTACTCAATTTTACTACACAGAACAGTTACATTCACCAGGAGTATATTTAATCACTAACTAAATAACAAAGAATGACTAGTGGGGGCAAGAACAATTTAATAGAAATGATGCCAGAAGTTGGCCACATGAAAATACCTCTCCCCAGCTCTGAAGGTGACCCTGGACAGACAAACATGGTTCATTCAGATTGCAAAAAACAGGCAGTAAATTCCCCTGTCACTTTTTGCTCATTTTGAAATAATGATGCTGGAATTTGCAGTAATGAAACTAACTTTGGGTAACATGGCTGAGGACATGAAGGCTTTCAAAACTGAGCTAGCAGTTCAAAAGAGGAGACTTACAGATGCAGAAGTCAGAATAAGTAGTGTTGAAGATGTAGCTATTAAAGAACAGTCAGAGAGAGAGTCTAAAATAGTAGGAAAATTAAAGCATTAGAAGATAAGTTAGAAGAAATGGAAAGTAGAAATAAAAGGAACAACTTAAGGATTTTGGGGTTAAGAGAAGGAACTGAAGGTTCAGATCCAATTGAGTTCTCTAACAGACTTTTCTTTAGCATTGTGGGTCCACCCCCTGATAGTAAGCGATACATGATTGAGCGAGCACATTGCTCCTTAAAACCCAAGCCAGGAACAAATTAAAAACCTCGCTCATTTATCTCAAAGCTTTTAGACTTCCAACAACAAATACACATTCAAAGACCTCTCAGGAACACTACAACAATTTCATTTGAGGGGTGCAACATTAACATTTTCAATGACCTTCCTCCTGAAACCATTAAGAAAAGGGATGTGTTTTATCCCATTAAGAAGAAACTCAGAGAGACTGGCTTAAAATATGGATTTTTTTCCCCACTAGACTCAGGATCTGGGCACAGAGTGGAACTAAGGAATATAATGGTATAGAGGTTGCTAAAAAAGGATTCAGAGCACATTTTTCAAAACTTTTTGCCAATTTTGACTTTCAAAATTAAATTGAGACAGTTCAATATTTGTTGGAACAAGTGACCGGTTTGTTTTTGGTGCTCAGTGGAGGATCAATGGGGGAGTAGAGCAGAAACCTGGCTACTGTTTATTTCTTTTCACACAAGTATCTTTTTATGCAAACACACATACTATTACAAGTTTTAAACTGATATGTTTAGGGGAACTTAGGTAGCATATGGAGATCAAGAATTAAACTGGTTGCCTGCAGAAACTGTGTGGGTTGGGCTGGGACCTGGGCTATAGATTACGGTGTAGCTATCATCGTTTTATATGACGCAGACTTCCCATACAAACAAAAAAAGTTTGGTGCCTGGTTCAATATGCAGCTCTGGTTGGCAGTGGAGATCGGACTTAATGCCAAGCTATTAAAAATGCTCAATTAACTAATTTCCTAATATACCAGGGAACCGCCAAATAGCCAAATCGGGTTCTTTATGTGGATCAGGTCTGTATTAGTGTGACCTGTTCGTGGGTAAAGTAAGGAGGTGTTATGGGCTATTTAGCCTGTTGTCTAAATTTAACACTGCTATGCTGAGATGTATGCCGTGATGGAAGAGGGAGATGCTGTATTGTCAAAATATAAATCGCGGATACACTGTGATGGTTGGGGCATGGGTTCTGGCTTAACCCACTGGTTTTTCTGACATCTTCATGTATGACTGGGTTCTGATTTTATTGTCCAGAGTTCCTGCCCAATTTTTTCATGTGTGGCCATTTTGTTTTACTCACGATTTTGAGTTTCAATGGTTCTGCTCATGCTCCCTCTGTCTTCCATTTCTCCTTGTGCCAGAGTAGATGGGTCACATTCCAGATGTCAGACATCAGTGCACATGCACACATTTACACTACGAATGCTGGGAGTTCTCTTCATGGAGGTCAAAGGACATGGCAAGGTCCTCTACATCGAATGAAGAAAAGATATTGGGGTCAAATACATAAAATTACCATCTTTTTTTATTTTTCTTCTACTTTGATATGATGGTTTGTCTTCAATATAACAGGATGTACATTGAAGTGTTTATATGGTTTTCTGATTATGATAGCATGCTACATTGTCTACGGAGGGCCCTATTTTCTTCTATTTTGATATGAAAGGTTCATCTGCAATATAACAGGATGTACATCGAAGTGTATAATCTGGTTTTCTGATTATGATAGCATGCTACATTGTTATCTTTTAAAATGGGGGCCGGAAGGAGCTTCAAAATAGAAAACCTCAATACCACCATATATTTTCTGACTGAACAACGTGATGGGCTTGTTAAAAAAAAAATCTATTTTTTATACAATGCATCTGATCTTTTTTATTTAAAAGCCTATGTTTCATTTACAAAGTGCTATTTCTGTAGAACTTAAGAGGTTTATGTTTTAAGCGTTTGATGTTAAATGCTATTCAAATGAATATGAAGGTGATGGGGGATGTTTTGTCTAATGCCTGTTCATTTAAAATAGGAATTTAATATGTAAGTCTTAAAGTAGTTTGATTTTAAATACACAGCACCTTTGTGTTAGTAATGAGTTAACTGATTAGTACATATGTTTATGCTAAGAAATTTCTAATTTATTTCACACTAATAGGCTGAAAATCTCCTGGCATGTATGTAATGTTCTGTTAAGTGATGTAGGGGAGATCTACACATTTTAATTTCACTTTTGAAGAACTTATTAGAATATTAGAAAAGTGGCAGATTTAAAATAATTAGTATTAACCTGATAAGTAGATGTGAAGTCTATTAATAAGTATATTGATGTGTTTTGGTGCAAATATTTTATTTAAAGCTTAGTACTTCATAATACTTGTTCTTAGACCCCAGGGACTAGGCAACTTGGTGTTTTGTTTTACATTTGGGAATGTTTAGAAGGGATGGTCGGGGTGGAAGAAGACTGTTCTTTATCAAGAAATCTAAAGGGTTATTATTATTGATTTACTTTCTGTTTTTGTTTGACTTATTTGTGTTCTCTACTCACTGTATTTATTTATTGCCTAAAAACTGAAGCTCACCATCTGTTTGTAACAAAGAAGAGGAATAGGATTATGGCTCTTGATAACCACAACAAGAATAGTTATTTAAGTTCTAAAGAGCCAGTAGGTATTATTGCTCACCTAGATAAATACCTAAACTATAGAATTAGCTTAACAGACATCATAAGTTACATTTTAACTTGCATATGACACTCTCTAATGACCTAACAATGGCCACCTGGAACATCAGAGGCCTAAATCATAAACTTAAGATATTCAGTTTCACGTCACCTTAAAAAAACTAGGCACCTCAATAACATTTCTGCAGGAGACACATCTAACAGAGGATCACTATGATTTAATGTCAAGAGAATGAGCAGGGCAGGTGTACGATGCTGGGAATAGTTAAAAAAAAATCAGGTGTACTCTTTATTTTTGCAAGAAAGGTTGTGTTCAAGCTTGAACATCAAGTAGCAGATACAGATCAGTGTTCCCATTTACCCCCATCTGCACTTGATTCAAGTACAAATTATGAAATTCAAGTACATTTTTGTGTGAAGGGGTACACTGTACCCCATAATTATGTTTGAAGTATGTGTACCCCACAAAAATGTTGTACAAATGGCAGAATGAACCCTCATAATTTATTTTGTACCCCTGAAAATTTTTGGAGAGGGTGCAGTGCACTCCCAGATCTGCAGCCTTAATGGGAACATTGATACAGATGGTCATTTTCTAATCTTGAATGGGAAAATAGGAGAAGAAACTTTACTTTTGTTAATATATGTGGTCTAACTGCCCCAGATCACAGCATTTTTGAAAAGGTATTTAAATTACTAAATAAATATAATCACACAACTGTTATTTAAGGGGGTGACCTCAATGCAATCATTGATCCCGCCATAGATAGATCCATAATTAGACTGCATAAAGCTGAAGTGGATAAGGAGTTAGATGTTTGCTGGCCAATACTAAACTAATTGATATAGGAAGACTGCTTCACCCAAGGGTGAAGGAATACACTTTTTGGTCCCAATGTCACAGATCAGGTTCTAGACTTGACTACATATTGGTTCCTAAATATTTTATTAAAAGGGTTAACTTTACATCAATTGAGCAAGCTGTGATTTCAGATCACTCACCAGTGATAATGAATTTTACCAAGCAAGTAATAAATGAGAGTAGTAGGAGATGAAGGGTTAATGATTTCCTTATAAATGAGGTAGAGATTAAAGCAGAAATGACAAACAAAATAGATGATTTTATCACCATAAACAACAACGGTGACTCTTCTTGGGCAAATATTTGGGATGCACTGAAGTGTTGTTTAAGTGGAGAACTTGTTAGCCTAGGAGCTAGGGAAAAAAGGAGAGATCTAAGGCACAAAGAGAATTGCTACAACAAATAGAGAACACTCAGAGAAGGTTAGATGGTGATACAACAGATGAAACGTGAAGGTCCTGGTCAAAGCCGAAAACAAAATACAGTGATTTAATTTGCTCAGAGGTGAATTTCGCTATTAATAAGTCTAAGGTTAATCACATAGATTCAGGGCCTAGAGCAACATAATTATTAGCAATAAGGCTAAAACAGAATTCAGCAACTACCAACATCACAGCAATTAAAGCAAAAGGGTCAGATAACATCCTCCTAAAACATAAACAAATAAATGAAGAATTTTACAAGTTCTATAAGGAAGTATATGAACAAACACAGGAAAATACTAGGGCGACAGTGCACCAATTCTGTGATGGCCTATACATACCTAAGGTAGCAACACAGGACCAAGACACACTAGGTGCAAATATTGCAGAACAAGAGATAAAGAATGCTATTAAAACATTGAAAAAAATAAAACCCCAGGTCCTGATGGATATTCTGCTAACGTTTATCACACCTTTTGCAATAAACTAGTTCCCATTCTGAAAAATGTTTTTAACGAAGCAATGGATAAAGGGACATTATCTACAGAACAAATTAGAGGTCTAATTACGTTAATCCACAAAATAAGAAAGGATCCACTACAGTGCGGTAGCTGTCGTCCTATCCTCCTTATAAATACAGACTTTAAAATGTTGGCCAAAATCCTTTGAAACTGACTGGAAATGGTGTTACCTTATTTAGTTTCTATACAACAAACAGGCTTTATGAAGGGATGTCACTTGGTGGATAATACAAGAAAACAATTTCATGTTCTGGAACATACTATGGCTAATATACCATGTGGGCTATTGGCATTAGATGTGGAAAAGGCTTTTGACAGAATAATCTGGTCACGCATATTTGAAATACTAGATCGCTATCAATTTCCAGAAACCTTTGTTAAATGGGTCAAGGTTCTATATAATAACCCCACTTCAGTGGTGATTACAAATGGATTAACATCACTTTATTTTCAACTACATAGAGGAACTGGGCAGGGTTGTCCTTTCTCCCCACTACTATTTAACCTAATGATAGTCCCGCTAAGAGAAAGTTAGATGTAGATAATAATATTAACAGGATCCAAGTCAAGAATGTTGATCTCCGTACTTCAGCCTATGCTGATGATCTCCTAATCACACTTGCGGATCCAGAACATTCATTGCCTCAGAATAAAACAATATAAGTGATTTTGGCACATTCTCAGAGTACAAACTGAATACATCTAAGTCAGATTGTTTCCTTTAAATAGACAATGTAATAAGGAAATAATCTTGAACCGTGGGTTTACTTGGGCACAGAATAGTATAGATTATCTGAATATTAAAATCTGTAAAAATGTTGCTAAAACAGTTAAAATAAATTTGGCTGAAATAAAAAAACAAAATTGCTGAATCATTTGCTAAATGGAATAAACTGCCACTGGGTATGTGGGGAAGGTTGGAGGCAATAAAAATGAATATTTTACCTAGAATACTTTATATTTTTATGATGATACCTTGCCATATTAACAAAAATCGAACTGAAAAACCTAACTCAGGTCTGTCGAGGTTTATTTGGGGATATAAAAAAATTCACTTAGCTTAACACAAGTTGTCCTGGAGTAAAACTAATGGAGGATTGAAAGCCCCAATTTATTTTATTATTATTTGGCAGCAAAAATATCTGAAATTACTAAGTGGAACTTATCTGCGACTGTTAATGGATATATACTAGAATGGGTGCAGATAGAGAAGGAAGTGGTGGAATCACAAGGACTATCTCTTAACTCTGTAATATTTGCTAAAAATCTAAAATTAACAGCGTCTAAACTAATAACAGATGCTAGCAGAGTCAAAAAGTATGTAAAATTTTGTTTAAACATTGATACAGCGAATTCTAAACTTCAACCAACATGGGAAAATAGAAATGTCATGGCAAATAAAAAGCCTAAGGACTGGGCGCAGAGTGGTAATTTTAGGGTTCAAGATTTAGTTAAGGCAAATACGTTTCTCTTGGAATATGCAGTCAAACAAAAATATAAAATAGTGATCTTCGATTCAGAATATTATGCAAAATTCTGACATATAATTACATGTAGTACCATTACATAAGAGTGGACCAAGGGATGAACTGCGTAATTATCATCTGGTAAGTCTCACCTCCATAGTGTACAAACTCATGGAAACGATACTAAAGGAAAGACTGGTGTTATACCCGTAGGACAATGGCCTCCAGGATATGAGGCAGCATGGGTTCATTTCAGGGAAATCTTGTCAAACCAACCTGATACAATATTATGACTGTGTGACAGGTGAGCTAGGTTATGCGGTGGATGTTCTTTACTTGGACTTCAGCAAGGCCTTCAATTTGGTGCCTCATGGGCAGCTTGGGGGAAGCTAACTGGTATAGGGTAGGGCCAAAAATGATGAACTGATTACAAGCTGGCTGAGTGGGAGGCTGCAACAGGTGGTGGTGAGTTGGGAGCTGTCAACTCCAAGGCCAGTGATGAGTGGGGTGCCACAGGACTCTGTGCTTGGGCCAGTATTTGGGCTTTCCATATCAGACATTGCACATGGGGTGGTGAGCAAGACAAGTCTGTTTGCTGACGACATCAAAATTGGAGCAGTGGTCAATAGAGGGGAGGGATGGAAGCAGCTGCAGGGGGACCTAAGCAAGCTAGAGGAGTGGTCAGAGAGGTGGCAGCTGGAGTTCAATGCAAAAAAGTGTAAGGTTATGCATTTCAGAGCAAAGAACCCAAGGAGAGAATACTGTCTGGGGTGGGGGTTAAGCTGGGGATCACTGAGGAGGAGAAGGACATAGGGGTAATGATAACAGGGACCATGAACAACACTGCCCAGTGCAGGAGACCAGCTGCAAAAACGAACAAAATGCTAGGGTGCATAGTGAAAGGGGTTTCATCCAGGCGAAGAGAGGTGATCTTGGCCCTCTACAGGTTGCTGGTAAGGCTGCACTTAGAGTATAGTGTGCAGTTTTGGAGGCCATACTGAATGTGTGATATCAGGCTACTGGAGGGGGTGCAGAGGAGGACAACAAAGATGATATGTGGAATGGAGGGGAGAGACTATGAGAGCAGGCTGGAAGACCTGAATATGTACATCCTGGAGGACAGATGGGATGGGGGACATGATAGAGACATTCAAGTATCTGAGGGGGAACAATAAGGATGGGACAGATGGGGTCTTTAAGCTAAGAAGGGGGAGGGACACCAGGGGGCATGGGCTAAGAATAGAGAGGGGAAGATTTAGGAGAGAAATGAAGAGACACTACTTCACAGAGAGGGTGGTAGAAAAATGGAATGCACTACCAGAATGGGTGGTATCATGTAAATCTGTGAACAGCTTTAAAAGGGCATGGGGCAGGGGACAGAGAGGGTGGGGAAGGTGGGGGTGGCAGGGGGATGACAAAGGGGAGGTGGGCAGCTGCAAACTAGGGGTGCTAGCTGCACACTTGAGCAGACTTAGATAAACCAGGTGGTCTGTTTCTGCTGGCATGTTCATATGTTCGTACATCAGCAATACAAATGGACCACATACCTAACAACAATACAGTTGGCTTTCTGGCTTATCTGCAAACCGGCACCTTGGTTTCAACCATTTATATTTTAATTCTAGAATGTAGCAGAGGAATGATACCTGAACCTGCAAGAAGATGGTCTGCAGAGCTGGGGTAGGTATCCATAATTACAAGTAGGAAAATATGTGGTCATTGGCCTCTAAAACCTTTGCAGCTGTAAACCTAAGATTGATGCATTTTAAGACTCTTCATAATTTGTTCTATACACCTATGTTCATGCATAAGATGGGCCTGATTCGCAATCCCAGCTGTAATAAATGCAACCAAGCTGAAGGCACACTGACACACATATTCTAGGAATGCAAACATACTAAAGAATTATGAGAGATGGTAAGTAATGAGTTCCAGACTCTACCAGATATATACCCAGAGATCAATATTACTAACATACTAAAATGCCAGCAGAATAGGCCCAGCAGTCTTTCGAGTGTGCTCGATTTTCAGCACCCACATTAAGGGCCGATTTTGGTGTCCCCCCCCATCCCCCTTGGGTTACACCATTCCCAGTCCCAGATGTTCCACCTGTATTGGGCCTGTTCAGATTTACCCTCCCCCTGTACCTGTCCATCCCCTCTTAAACCAGTCCACAGTCTCTACCTCCACCAGCTCCCTGGCAGTGCATTCCATGGCTCCACCACCCTTTCAGTGAAATAACATCTCCACCTATCCCCTCTGAGCGTCCCCCTTCCAGCTTACATCTGTGACCTCTCATTGCCCCACCCTCCTTCCTTTATTGATTCCTTTCATGTACTTGAAGACCTCTATCATGTCCCCCTTGTCCTGCCTCTCCTCCAGGGTGTACATGTCGAGCTCCTTTAGCCTCTCCTCATAGGTCCTCTCCCCCAGGCCCCATATCATTTTGGTTGCCCTCCTTTGGACCCTCTCTAGGAGTGTTATGTTCCTCTTTAAATGTGGTCTCCAAAACTGTACACAATACTCGAGGTGTGGCCTAACAAAGCAGTTGTACAGTGGAAGGATCATGTCCGCCTTTCTGGAGGTAATCTCCATGGCGATGCATCCCAGCATCCTATTTGCCCTTGCCGCTGCCCTCCTACAGGTCTCTGAGTTGTTCATTTTGATATCTACCACTACCCCCAGGTCCCTCTCACCCTCTGCGACTTGAATCATGTCTCCTCCCAGAGTATATCCCTGGTCTGGATTTCTGACTCCCAGGTGCAGAACCTTGCACTTCCCCACATTGAATTTTAGTTTCCATTTTTCAGACCACCTATCCAGAGCCTCCAGGTCTTCCTGCAAGGCCACCCTTCCCTCCTCCCCATCCACCACTGCACCCAGCATTGAGTCACATTGAAACATGCATTTTAGGCTACTTTGATGAAACTCGAGTCTGGTCCACAGAAAAAAAACATTCTCTTCTCCTTACTGGGGTTGCAGTTAGGATTTGTATTCTTAAATGTTGGCTAGAAGAAAAACTTTGCTCTTTCACAGAATGAAAGAATAATTTTCTAGAGACACTAAGATTAGAGAGATTGGCCCTATGGATAAAAGATTAAGTCACAAGTTTGACTGCAAGTTTGGTAGCATATATAGACATTTTGCTGATAGAAGGCTGAGTGGCGATACTGTTACTTAGTTAATTTTTCTTTTTGATTAGACATTACAGGCAGTCTATCATAATTCTGTTAACTAATGCTACTGTGGATAAACTGAGAATTACATTAATAACGCTAGGTGAGCAATAATTTGAAAGTAGTTAAAAATGAGCCTGGTTTGGATGAGATTCAGTTTTTCAGGCTCTATTCTAAACTCAGTATTATATATATAAGACAAAGAACCTCTGTGCGCAAACACTGAGGCAAGGGTTACCCCAAAGGGCATTTGGCTGGGAAGCCAAGTTTCAAGAAAATACAAAATCACACATGCCCGCACAATGCAAAGCATCATGGGCTGCATATGCAAATCACCACAGAATGTTATGCTGGTTCAACTTTAAGCAAAATTGCATGGTGCCGTATATTTCAGTTTCACATTTAAAAGAAGTTCTAACTTACATTGAGGACATGCTGCTGGAATGAGAATATTGGCTGATGACATAGCTACAGTATGTGTAAATGTAAATATTTTCACTGTAGCTATGCCTTCAACCATTTATCTCACTGGGGTGAGAATACATGATTTTACTGTCAACGAATACAACACACCCCTATTGTATAAATATGCTACAGTGAAAATATTTACATTTACACATATTGTAGCTATGTCACCAGCCAATATTCTCACTCCAGCAGCATGTCCCCAATGTAAGTTAAAACTTCTTTTAAACGTGAAACTGAAATGTGTGAGGTACCTAATTAAGCAGCTGGTCTGCATTCTTCATTATTTGCTTTCAGTTTCACAAATGCCAGAAGCCTGCAGCAGTACAGTCCTCACTGCACCAAATGGCACACACCTAAAACAGCACATTTCTGTACTACAAGCTGCTAAATGGTTATGCAGTCTCTCACACTGCATCCAAACTGTAAACCTATTGGGTCTCATTTGTGATCTCTGCAACAACAAACATAAAGAAAATCTGTATACAGACTCTGACTAACATACCAATGAACTGCACAGCACACATTTTTCCACACTGAAGCCTTCAGTTCTTAATTTCATTTTCACATTACAGCAACCTAAACATGACCTCTTTAAACTGGTATTACTTGCATGAGATATACTCTGAAACTATATAGTTCTTGCTGTCAGTCTCAGTGAAAAATAAAGCTGAGAGTCTCAGTGACAACGAAAGCACCTCGCTCAATCGAAACTGCTCACTTACCTGTAGTTCCCATGGAGCTACTCACAGACATTCCAAAACAAATAACATATAAGCCAACCACAAATGAAAAAGTTACGCACAGCAGCATACAACAAAAATTAAACACTACACATAATACAATGTAAGGAAAAAGGAAAATCACACACGGTATAAACAGGAAACCTCCTGGCCATGTCCCGCCTACCAAAACACATCATTCAACCACGGATCACACTCACACACTCATCAACCTATTACCACTCCCACACACAAAAACCAATCGCACAACATATACAAACCCCATTCATACTCATTCGCTCACAGCAGCAACTCACAGCAACAGAACGACATAAGATAAAACAAAACAAATGAAAGCTACCACATCTATTGTATCAATTGCACACATGATACGCAGATCATGGGATATGGCAAATATTCTCACTCCTGCATCGTGAGGCACGGATATCTCATGAGTGTTGAAGGCACTCATGAGATAGAAATATAGAAACATAGAAGTTGATGGCAAATAAGGACCGCAAGGCCCATCCAGTCTGCCCATTTCTTTTTCTACTTTATGAATGTGCCATTGGCCTTTGCTCTGTCAATGGCCTATCTATTCATACTCATCTGTATTGCTTCCTTATGCCTATCCCCTGTTTGAAGCTGTGCATTGTATTCATATCCACCACTTCCAGAGGTAGGCCGTTCCATGCATCCACCACCCTTTCTGTGAAAACGAACTTCCTCACATTACCCCTTAATCGGCTTCCCTCTAATCTCATGCTGTGTCCTCTTGTCCTGCTATTTTTCTTATATTGAAACATGTTAGACTCTTTCACCTTGTTAATGCCCTTAAGCTGTTTGAATGTTTCGATCATATCACCTCTCTCCCTCCTTTGCTCTAGGGTATACAAATTGAGCTCCGTTAATCTGTCCTCATATGTTTTCTGATGCAGTTCCTGCACCACTTTGGTTGCCCTTCTCTGGATTGCCTCAATTTGGTTAATGCCCTTGTGAAGGTGTGGCCTCCAGTACTGCATGCAGTACTCCCGATGGGGCCTAATCAGTGTCTTGTAAAGAGGGATTATTACCTCCCTCCTCTGACTTGTGATACCCCTACTAATACACCCCAACATCCCATAGCCTTACCTACTGCTTTAGCAGTCTGCTTGGATGATTTCAGGTCACTGGTGATGATGATGCCCAAGTCTCTTTCTTCCCTTGTGACTGCCAGCAACTCCCCTCCCAGCCTATAGGTGGCTTCAGGGTTTATCTTCCCTATGTGCATGATCTTGCACTTCCTTGAGTTAAACCCCAGTTGCCACTCTTCTGACCATTTTGCTAGTTTATCCAGATCTCTTCTCATTCTGCCCACTCCATCTGGATCATCTACTCCGTTGCAGATCTTGGTGTCATCTGCAAACAGATAAACCTGACCCTCCAGTCCATCTGCAGTGTCACTGATGAAGATATTGAAGAGGACTGGCCCCAGGACTGATCCCTGAAGTACCCCACTTGTGACTTGCATCTCTTCTGACTGTATATCATTTACCACCACTCTCTGTTTTCTGCCCGTCAACCAGCTTGCCACCCAGTTGACCAATGTCAGACCCACCCCAAGCCTACCCAGCTTATTAATCAATCTTCTATGTGGAACAGTATCGAAAGCTTTGCTGAGGTCAAGGTAGGCGACATCAGGTGCTCCCCCTTGGTCCACCACTCTGGTTACCCAGTCAAAGAAATCTATGAGATTAGTTTGACGGGTGCTTCCTTTAGTAAACCCATGCTGTCTTGGATCCTGAGCTCCTATAGATTCCAGGTGTTGCTCTATCCTTTCCTTAAGGAATGCCTTCATAATCTTGCCCACTACTGAGGTAAGACTGACTGGGCTATAGTTCCCTGTCTCCTCCCTGCTGCCACTCTTGTGGAGAGGGATCACATGATCCCTTCTCCAGTCTTCTGGGACCTCTCCTGTGCTCAGAGACTCACTAAAAAGTTTTGATAATGATAATATCTACGCCTCACTCTGCAGAAGTGAGAATATTTTTCATATCCCACTCCTGCCCATCATGTATTCTCTATCTCTCTCTCTCTAGATATTATATATATAATCAGTTAGGGTTGAGGAGCCATTTACATGCTAAACCTAAAATTTTGCACCTTAATAACTTTGCAACTGTTCAATGAATTTACCTGAAATTTGGAATACAGAATCAAGACCCATATGCCTTGGCATCTGCCAAGTTTCGTACCGGTTGGATATACAGCTGCGGAGTTATTAAGCGTGATCAGCACAATTCTACGGTCGCGCCTACAGGTCACATGGTTTGTGCGACCTGTCCGAAATCTTCAGGAAACATGCAGCCAGCATCTCCAATGTGCCTTTTGAAGATTTCATGAAAAAATATTAAATGGTTCAAAAGTTATTCAAAAAACAAGTTCCCATTATAAGTCAATGGGAAAAGTTAACATAAAGTTCAACACTTTCGCAAATGCACTTTTTAATGTCACAAATGGCCCTTTTACTGTCGCAAATCTGCCATTTTGTTTTCAGTTAGTGATCAGAAAAGTGCTAGGCATTTAAAATTGAGACCCTGTAGCAACCTAATTCTTCTTGTATTCACCTAGCCGGGCCCTGAGGATGCTAGCCATGTCTTTATTTTGGGGTAAAACACCCCAGAAATATGTTTTGCAGATTTCTGGAAAAAATACTTTCGCAAAGTAGTGTCGCACTCACGAAAGTGTTGCAAATTTTTGTGAAAGCTTTCGCAAATGACGACACTACTTTGCCACACTATGCCCAAAATAACAATAATTCTTTGGCAGCCCGCTGCAAAACAACGGTTTGGTGTTTTGGGCTGAAATTTGGAGGGAACGCAGCTGACATCTCACAGATGTGCCTTTCAGTGTTTTGCTGAAAAAATATTACACCTCAGTAAAGTTACGGTACTCCAAAGTTGACGCTTTTTCCCATAGGATAACATTACGGCGGACGACGCATTGCAGCAATCGTTTGGCACCCTGCTGCAAAATAACGGTTTAGTCTTTTTAGCTGGAATTTTCAGGGAACACAGCCAACATCCCACAGATGTGCCTTTCAGTAGTTTGGTGAAAAAATATTACAGGGAGGCAATGTTATGGCAGTCCGAACTTCTGTTTTTTTCCCCATAGGATAACATTACGGCATTTGCCGCGCATTTCAGGGCCCGTATCTCGAAAACGGTGCGAGAGGACTTTTTAATGAAAACATTCTTAGCCCCCTAGAGGTGACTAAGTACAAAACTAGCCAGGAAAGTGATAATACATATGACTTTTAAATTTTGTTTCTATGTCGTACGGTTCCTGAGATATAAGCAATTTACTATTCCAAGTCCTCATTTTTGTGTTCCGAGAGTCATTATTTTGCATACATTCTTTCTACTCAATGTCTTTCTCTATACTGCTTTTGGGGAAAATCAGCCTGTGCACTTACATTACTGTTACCATTACTGTTTCTGCTTGCGGTTCCTTACCCGTTTCACTTACCGTTCACGTTTACGCCACCACGTGCGTTACCCTTTGCATTTTCATTTGTGGTTCCATTTGCATTGTTTTTAACATTTATGTCTACAGTACTCTTTCTCTTTCTGTTTCGCTTTGCGTCACCATGCACATTCACGATTTGCGTTTACTGGGCACAATGTTATTATGTGACAAGACATCACATGGCGGGAGCTCAGGACCATGAGGGTTCCCACACTGCTGCGCATTACATGGCGGAGCACGGGGCCCAAAGAGTCCCACTCCCACCGCTGCATTACATTCACTATTTCTCATTATCATTCTCAAAAAGATGGGAAATTAGAGGCAAAAAACTCTGTTTAATGCATCAGTTAAGGTTGTTCCACAGTGACAAGAGCGAGGAAATTCGATGTTAGGGTTGAAACCCCCTTTGCACCCTTCCAGCCCACCCCCAACTGGAATTGGGGTGTGCATTGCAGTCATCGGTCCTAACTGTCACCCCATTCTCCTATTCCTCAGCTTCTTTCCACATGTGATGGGGTGACATTTAGGGCCGATGACCCCAATGCGCACCCCGATTCCAGTTGGGGTGGGCTGAGGGATGCAAAGGGGGTTTCAACCCTAACATCGAATTTCCTCACTTTTGTTGCTCTGGAACAACCCTAACTGATACATTAAATGGAGTTTTTTTGCCTCATATATATATATACACACATATATATATACATACACACACACACACACACACACACACCACTCTTACTTCCTCTTCTCTAGTCTCCCTCTTTAAAATAGATTATATGTTAAATTATGTTACATTCAAAGTTAGTCAGGCATTTACTAAAATTGCCTTTTTCATGCTGAGCTAGGACTAAAGAATTATTCAGTCTATGGATGATAGGGGAGCAACTTTTAATTAGACTAGCTGCATTAAGGAACAGTACAACTTAAATAAGATAAATACATATACATTCTTAAATCTACTAGTATTGTGTAGTAAATTAAATTTTTTACCTTAGAACTATGGTATTTTTTTAATGCATTAGTTATTTCTTTCTTAAATGGGTAGATAATTTTAACAGGTATGATCTCTATGTACTGAATTAAGTCATTATGTTATAATGTTATATATGCTTAATGTATGTGGTTGTCTTATTTTATTTCAATAAAAATGCTAATTGGCAAAAAAGAAAAAAATAGAAAGCCCACTTATCGAAATACTGTTCTGCTGGCCAGTTGTTGTCACCCCCGCCACACCGTGGAGAATAGACCAAAAAGTCAGTTCTACAGAGTAAAGTGAAACTGCAGTAAACATGAGAATATGCAGGTTGAATTTGAAAACCTTGAAACACGTTTTAGGGAAAGGGGCTATGCAGAGAGAATCATTGCTAAAGCGAGACTAGAGACGAAAGTGTGGATAGACATCCTCATGACTAAGACAACATCAAGTGGTACTGAGCACCAGGAGGAGGATCACATTAACTTTGTTAGTACATATAATATCAGGTCAGGGAAAATAAAAGACCTGATATACAAAAATTGGTTTGTATTGGGGGCAGACGCTAAGTTGGCAGAGCCTGCTAAGACCCCTCCGAGTATGGCCTATTGGAGAGCAAACAGTCTGAGAGATATACTAATTCACTCATCATTTACTGAAAGAAAGGAAAGGCATTTAAACTGGCTACCCCACCCCTAAAAGGTTTCATACAATGTGGATGCTGCAAGTATTGTCCTGTCATTAGGGAGTGTGGTATGTTTGTAAACCCAACTGATAAGAAAGTGTTTAATATGCTACAATTTATTACTTGTGATACCACATATGTTATATACCTATCTGCCTGTAAATGTGGAGCATATTATGTCAGAAAAACTAAAAGGAGACTAAAAGAAAGCACAGGAGATCACATCCGGGCTATTGGGAAAGAAAACATGGACTATGTGTGGACAACACACAAGGCAACTGCAGAAAAAGCAGAGGATCATGAACTGAAATTTGTAGGAACAGAAAATGTCATCTTAGGCCCAAGGGGAGGGAATAGAGAAGGGCTACTGAGCAAGAGAGCTATTTTGGATTTATACGCTGGGTGCATATAAAGATACAGTCTCTCAGTGGAATACTCTACCACGAGAAATAGTTGAGAGTAATAGTATGGATCTATTTAAAAAAAAATAGACATTCACATGAGTTGCAGAAAAACATCTTACCTTTGATATAATCCTAATTCACCAATCGGTGACAAGCTCTAAAAGGGCAATTTGTACCTTTTGAGCCCGTTACATCCCATGAATCCTATGAATGAACACATAGAAAGTATGTCATTTCTGAAGTATAGAAGATGATTATTTTTCATATCTCTGTTCCTTTACAGGTATTAATTTGGAACCATTTTGGTGTGTGAATTGTACAAGAAGTCTCTCTATCACCCCCTCTACATTTCTGTGCACCACTGACCATAACATCATGTAGTATTAATATGCAAATTTATTGTGCAATATCCAAATTTCCTTTCATTTAGCCCTCAGTCCAAGTTAATCTGAGTGGTTACTTTGTACCCCCCCTTTCTAGTCATACCATTATACTCCCCTATGAGACATCATGGCAGCTTTTTTTGTACTTGACATTTCTGAATATAAAAGAAAATATTTATAAGAGACCTTTAGGGCTGGATCCATTCAAGTATTCATTACTTGATAAATACAGAACTCTCCGTAACATGTTTGAGCCTATATTCCCATTTTCTATCTTTCCTTTACACTATTACCTTGCGCCCTAGGGCTATGCCTTGAAATAAACTCTGATATCAATATAAAAGATATAAAAAGTGTTTAATAGATAAATAAAGGGCTACTACAGGTAGTATTTAATGTCCTTGGTAACAATAGTTTGTACTTCGTTGGTATATGGTATTGTAATTGTTGATAAAGCACTAAAGACACTTTAACAAAATGCACATGTAATGTATATAATGCACTTTCTTATATCTTAATTGTTTTTTTTTGTAGCATGTGACACTGTGGTGCTATAAAAGAAGGTATCCAGCTGGTGTCATTATGTTTGAAAAAGCTTTTCTCTAAGGTGAAATGTCAGAGTCCCTGACTCAGGAGGGTCAGCTGTTTTACTGGCAACAATAAATGGAGGTTTGAGTCCTTTCTATAGCATCTACCTGATTCTACGATACCTCTGTGAAAGGGCGAGTGCCATGATTTTTTTTACTGTCCTTTATTAAGTTTATTACAGAGCACCACCACCCACCCTGGTGCGGCTCTTTCTGTCTATATAGCTTATAAAAACCCTAACATACACTGCAGGCTATTAACAAGATGGGGGAAGTTCTGGGAAGGTACCTGGAAGGAACTAGGCCTGATATGGATGCAAATCAGAAGTGGGATACAGTTGGCACTGCTTATAATGGGCACATTGGTGCAATACTGTCATGCCCATTATATGAAGTGATCGCTATATCCAAATGTGCATTTTTTTTTTGGTTCCTCCTTCCCATTAGATTTACTGCCTAATACAAACCCCCCTACCCAGCAAGAAAGCACACAACTATTAATTTTAATTTTTTTTGTTTTTTTACTGCAGTGTGGTAGTGACATACTGTACAGTACAGTAATGTAAAGAAGAAAAAGAAAAAGAAACAGTGAGTTGTTGCACCAGGCCACGCTGGCTGAGCTCATGCAGCGAATCCATTTTTTGCAGCAGTTCCACTTTCTTACTCAGAGTGAGCACTTTCCATTTAGGGGCCATCACAAAACACCTCCAGGACAATGCAACAACGACCTCTGAAAGCAGCATTTGTAATGTAAATTCCGAGGTGTTAATTACACGAATTACTGTAAGTGGATTACATGGATTGAGGAGGGCTGTCTGGTGCTTCCAGTGCCCACAATAGCAGGTGGGCAAGGATCACTTTATGCTGCAGAATTATAATACGGGCGTATAGTAAATAACTTTTGATTTCAGTAAAGTGCCCACATAATGCGATTGACCGCATTATCCATGGGGGTTTAAGTGGAGTACACTGTATTATCAAACTTGTGCTGAGTGAGGCTATTGGATCATGTACCATGACACTGATCAAGAGTAGGGCTAAGAAGCCATGCTGGCTGAACAAGAAGGTTTTGGAAGGGGTAATGGCAAAAGGCAGCTTTTCAGAGGTTCAGGACATGGGGTGGGGGGGAGGACAGGGAATTGTATGCAAAGAAGTCCAAGGAGGTAACCAGATTGGCCGGGGCAGCCAACACTTCCAGGGAGCTGAGGCTGGCACAGGGCATCAGGGAAGGGGAGAAAGACTTTTTCAGATACATAAGGGAGAGAAGGAGCTGCAGGGACCAGATAGCGAGGATTAGGAATGGTGGGGGTGTATGGAGAAGGGGCAGAACAGGCAGAAGCACTAAACGAGTACTTCTGTTCTGTGCTCATGAAGGCGAAGGATGGATAGCTACATCAGGGGACAGGGAAGGTGGGTGAGGGATGGGTGACGGATAGGGCAATTACAGAGGGCAGGGTGCTGGAGGGTCTGAAGGCACTTAGGGTGGATAAGGCACCAGGTCCAGATGGCATTCACCCCAGGGTGCTGAAAGAACTGGTTGAGGTATTGGCGGGGCCACTGGCAGACCTGTTCAATACCTCCTTGGACACAGGTTGTATATCACAGGATTGGAGGTTGCCTGATGTGGTGCCCCTCCACAACAGTGGCCCAAAGGATGAACCAGGCAATTACAGACCTGTAAGCCTCACATCTATTGTAGGAAAACTTATAGAAGCAATCCTGAAAGAGAGGCTGGTGACCTTTTTGGAGGAAAATGGACTCCAGGACAGTCAGCAGCATGGGTGCATCCCAGAAAGATCCTGCCAGACCAACCTAATTGAGTTATATGACTGGGTAATGAGGGAACTGAATAAAGGCCATGCAGTGGATGTACTGTATTTAGACTTCAGCAAGGACTTTGAGTCAGTGCCTCATGGGCAGCTGGGGTGTAAGTTGCAATATATGAGGGCAGGGACAAAGATGGTAAACTGGATCATGAACTGGCTGAAGGAGAGGCACAGTGGGTGGTGGTGGGGGCACTCTCATCCCAAAAAGCGGTGACAAGCTTGGTGCCACAGGGCTCAGTGCTGGGCCCGATGTTGTTTGGATTATTTATATCGGATATCTCACATGGCATTAGGAGCAAGATCAGTCTGTTCGCAGATGATACCAAGATAGGGCTGCTGGTGGACAACATAAAGGGGTGGCAGGGGCTACTGGAGGACCTGACCAAACTGGAGGAGTGGTCGGAAAAGTGTCAATTGAGTTTCAAAGCGAAGAAGTGCAAGGTTATGCACTTCTGAGCAAGAAACCCAGGAAGGGGCTACCAGTTGGGAGGGGTTCAGATAGAGGTCACATAGGAGGAGAAGGACCTGGGAATGATCATAATGGGTAACATGAACAACTCAGCTCAGCAGGAAGGCGGCAGCTAAGGCCAACAAGATGCTGGAGTGTATTGCGAAAAGAATCTCATCCAGAAATAGGGATGTAATCCTGCTGCTGTACAGGTCACTAGTCATGCCGCATCTGGAGTACTGCGTGCAGTTCTGGTGTCCCTTTCTGAAGAAGGATATCAGATTGCTGGAGTGGGTGCAGTGTAGGGCAACTAAGATGATCCAGGGGCTGGAGGGCAAAACCTATGAGGACAGGCTGACTGAGTTGAATATGTACACCCTGGAGGAGAGGAGGGATCGGTGGGATAAGATTGAGATCTTCAAATATTTGAAGGGGATTAACAAAAAACAGGCACAGAAGGGATATTTAAGCTGAGGAGAGGAAGGGACACTAGATGGCATGGTCTCAGGTTGGAGGGTAGAAGATATTAGAGAGAGACAAGGAGGCATTTTCCACAGAGAGGGTGGTGGAGAAATGGAACACTCTACCAGATGAGGTGGTAACCTGTAGGATGGTGGGCAGTTTTAAAAGGGCATGGGACAGGGTGTGGGGGAGGTAAAGGTGAGGGGGGAGAGGAGGGTAGGGCAGCTGCAATATAAGGGTGCTAGCTGTGCATTCGAGCAGACTAACTTGATAGACCCTAAGACCTGTTTCTGCTGGCAGATTCATATGTTTATATGACTCTCCCACTGCTGCTACCCTGCTCTGATGTCAGCTGCAGGGAATTCTGTGATCTCTGGTTACAAAAAATGTTAGCTTGGAAGTCACCAGAATCGGCCAGATGCGATCTACTATTTATAGAATAGTGTATGGTTGCCTGTACACAATTATGCTATTCTTACACCAAGTGATTACTATGACATCAAAGATCTCGGGAGTGAAGCTCAAGAGGTCCCTTATATGGCATGGCAACTAGCAGGTGTCAGAAGACTGTGGCTGTGTATTTGGGCAACCATACATGATTGTATGTAGTGTATAGTAAAATAAAGCTGAAATTGCTTACCTTTTCTGTTTGAATCAATCAGTCTGCACACTCCACTGTCCACATTTCACCGCTGGGCAGCTTGTGTGCATGGCTCTTTAACCGCTCGCTGTCCTATGGACAGTGCTGATGGGGCCACTTGCATAATGATGCAGATACTAACGCAGAATGAAAAGTCATTCTGCATTAGTGTCTATATCTATGTCAGTACTGCAGCAGAACGACTTTTCCAAGTGTTTAAATGTCCATACACAACTACGTTCCACCATACACTGTACTGCAGTAAATAAGAAAAAAATAATTGTATACAAAGAACAAATTGGAATCAGGTCCGCACCTGGGTGTGGGGCTCTTAGTGCTAACTGATACTTCCATTTAATGTTCATGTCTGGAAGAGAGATGGAGGCAAAAATAACCAGTTCAGAGTTTTTTTTTATTTAAGCATTATTTGTAACCATAGAGGAAGTAAGGCTGATCCACATTGGAATCTTGGAATACAGTCAAGGTGACAACATAATGATTATATACTGAACAGGGCACAACTTGAAGGACACACAAGCTAATTAGATTCTTTCTCTACAAATGCTAAGGCAGCATGTTAAAAGCATTGTGTAACAAGTTTATTAACTTCAGCACTGTTTTCTTTGGCTAAACATCAACATTAGTCAGGGCCTGAGGGGGAATGCTGTTTTCAAAGCTCTACTGCCTTATCAACGCCTTCCCCTAAGGCATTGCTGGTAAATGCATATTATAAATCACTCGATGTCCACCAGCTAATTACAGCACAGGATTCGAGCCACACACCCCCTGTCATCCTGTGTACAGCTGTCATTCACTACAGACTGTTGGGTGGTTTCATCCTTCGCCAATGAAAAGGTGGGGATTCAAATAATCTGACGAACTTTTCAAAATAAAATCTTTTAGTTTTGAGGAAAACTGTTTGCTGCTTTTTATATTTAACTGTGATCTTTAACAATTTATTAGAGGCACTGAGATGTGTCTCTTATGATTGAGTCATTACAGATTAAGGGTGATAACACTCTGAAAGTTGTGTTGCAATCCGCTGTTAACACATGACTGCTTGTAATCGTGGTTGAGAGACAAAAGTTGGCTGTCAGTCATTTGTTTGATACAGGCCCAGTTTTCAAACACCTTTCCTCAGTAAAATAAAACAAAAGAAAACCTAAAAACCAAAAATGTCCCAGTCATAATGGTCTTCATCACAGCAACATGTCATTTTTGTTCAAACTGTCAGGCAAGGAGTTTCTTTAGTGCATGCAAGACAGGGAGACAAAAATATCAGATGTCAGCCATTTAAATTACACTTTCAGTTTCTTTGTTTGATCTGAATTAGGAGCCAACAATTTTATAAAATAATGTATGGAGAGAGGTTATGCATCAAGTTTTCACGCACAACCTTGGTGTGTAATAACTTTACAAACCTCTAAAGATTCGCTCTTGGGGTTTATGTTGCATCACACACCTTGGATGTGTGTACAAACCTCATTACACACCCTATAAAAGGGTGTCTCCCCCACCCATTTTTTTGAATGCAGTATGCCAAGGAAGGTAATGCTGGCATACAGTACCTGGGTTGTGAGTGTCCTGTGTTATATGTTGTACTGCGTTATATGTTTTGTTTGTTGGACTGGCTACCCACTTTGTTGTTTGTCCATTTGTCCCTATATGTTTTATGTTCACAGCCCTGGGTTTTGCCACTGTTTAGTTAGCCAGCTTTTATGTGCAAGCCAAGGCATAGCATGGAGTTACTGTCCCAACTCCCATTTTAAAATGCCTTGAAAGGTTTGCCCCCGAGATGCATTGATGTAAGCTGTGGCATTAAAATTGTAAATAAAGGAAATACCGGTATCCATATTGCTAATGTTGTTGCTGTTTAAAAAGAAGCCTGCTCCAGGAAAAGCAAGGTACTGCCACCCAGAGAAGGCTACAAGCTGTTTTCTAAGTTTTCTCCTCGGCTGTACTGCTGTTTGCAGACTGTAAAATTCTGCAGTCTCTGCCCTGCAGAGCCATGACTGTGCGTATGTTCGCACAGCTCCTTTTTAGCTGTTTGTTTCGGCTGTTATGCTGAAATACTGCTTTTGCTACCCAGGTACCCTATAGCCTGAAAGCAGTAAAACAATGGCTTTAGGTACCTCTAAAAAATAAATCAGCAGCTAGACAAAGCCTATTTTCTGCACAAACAAGCAGCCTGGGCTCTAAACTAAAGAGAAGCAACTGCCTAGAGCTTGATGTTTGTTTTTTAACCTTTCCTCAGCGGTGTGGCTTCTCAAGCACTTTCCCTTTTGTGCAAAAGTGGCAGTTTGAAGCACCACTCCTTTAAACAGTGTTTGGAGCACAGCTCTTCTAAAGTAACAAAATAGGCAGGAAACAGCCTGCAAAAGCATTTGGGCACATATTCTGAGCTATTCTGTTAAAACAGGGAACTAAAAGCAAAGGTTTACCTGTAAAATGCTGGTTCTCAGAGTGTAGCCTGGCCTGTGGATGCAGCCCCTCCTCAGCTCTATGTTTCTATAGAGCAGGCCGGCCTCTTCCTTGCTAGATTTATGCAGGAAATATCTTGGGAAGGTGCTTTAGGGTCACAGAACAAAGAAATTGTTTGGTGCTCAAAATTATTATTATGGTTTGAATGCCCTAGACCCTTTATTATGATGAAACAATGTGTATAATGTGTTGCTTGATAGAAAATATGTTGTAACTATAGAATTTAAAGTAAAAAGAAGTACTAATGGGTGGAGCTAGCCATCACATGGGTGCAAAGCTCTATATAAGACAGGTCAGAGATCAGAGCAACCAGCATGGTGTTGAAGGGTAAACACCTAGTACAACTAGCCTAGTTTGGTTGATGTGGGTAGTCTGGATTTTTGATTTACCTCCTTTTATTTTGTTGCCTAACTTTGCTTCTTTTATCTATTATTGTTCTGCTGTGAAGAATAAACATTGATTTTGCTTTGAACTACTGTTGCCTCACTGCCTTATCAGTCCATCTCTACCCACAGCCTGTGACACCCCCTCTCCATATATTATTCTTTATATTATGTTGCAGAGGTTTAGGCAACTGGCCAGAACTAATCAGCCTCATTTTATGGTCCTTGCACCCAAACTTGCACAAGAGGACACACTTAAGGTCCAATCCCCAAATTAGGCCAGTATACACACGTTTTATATGTAAATATTCCTACTTTTCTCTGGCATGAGGCGAGTACTCTCTCCCACCTTGTGCACTCATACCTCGTACTGTTTTGTAGGTAAACCTTATACTCCCAAACCCCTTCTTCTTGTCAGGCCTTCTTGCTAAATCATCATTCTCATGCCTATTTCAAGTAGCACGCACGGTAACCTTCTCGGAGGTGCTACCCATCTATGGCATAGGAGAGGCTAGGGTGTTCTGTACCATGGGATTCAATCAGTGGTTAAAAAACTGGTGTGGAGCTCAGGGATGTGGCTTCATTGGGGACTGGGGGTTCACCTGGAGTGATGCAAGCCTATACTGGCATGATGGGCTGCATCTGTCCGGGAGGGGAACCAGGATCCTAGGTGATAGGTTTAAATGCTTCATTGGCAAGCTTTTAAACTAGCCAAGGGGGGAGGCACTGGAAAGGAGCAGAAAAATCCTAGCCCCCAAACAATCACGGTAGTAAGTGTGGCAAACACCAACATGGAGGTGTCGATAGGAGAAGGGCAGGGTAAATGGAGAAAGTGACAAAGGCAAGAAGGACAGGGATGGGGCAAAGGGGTAAGGCCATCAGGAAATGGAGGGTAATGAGTACCAATGCCCGTAGTCTGGGCAACAAGCTCCCTGAGCTGGTGGCCTTAATGGAAGAGGGATGCCTGGATATCATAGCAGTCACAGAAACATGGTACACAGAGAACCATGACTGGGATGTTAACATACCAGGGTACATAACCTACAGGAGAGACAGGCAGGGAGAAGGGAGGAGTAGCTCTCTATGTAAAGGAAGGGATAAAAGCAACTGAACAAAAAGAGTAAACAGGGAGGAGAGAGGCACTGTGGGTCACCTTGGAGACTGGAAAGGCACCACAATCCGCACAGGGGTTGTGTACAGACCCCATGTCAGGGAAGGAATGGACAAGGATATGATGGAAGGCATTCTTAGAATGGCAGAGAAAGGGAGATACTGTTGATGGGAGACCTGAATATGCCAGATGTTAACTGGAGCACATTTGCTGCAGTGACATCCAAGAGCAGGGCCATTCTTGGACGCCCTACAGGTGGCAGGCATTGAGACAGCTAGTTTGGAACCCATTCGTGAGGAGCAATCTTAGACCTCGTGCTCTCAAATGGGGGCAGTGAGAGGATCTCAGATCTAGAAGTGGGTTGCCATCCGGGGACAAGTGACCATCAAACAGTGTGGTTCACGTTAAACTCAGCTACAGAGTCAAGCCATACAAAGTGAGGTACTGGACCTTAGGAGGGCTGACTTTGGCAAGATGGGAGAGTGCCTCAGAAAAGCACCAGCAAACAGGCTAGAAGGAGGTGTGGAGCAACAATGGGGAATTATCAAAACTGCCATCACAGAGGCAACAAGCCTTTGTGTGAAGCAAATAAACAAATCAAAATGAAAGAAAAAGCCACTATGGTTCTCAAGAGAGGTGGCTGTGAAAGTCAGGAAGAAAAAGATAGCATTCCAGAAGTATAAGGAAACACAGAAGGAGCAGGACAGAAAGCTGTACCAGTTAAGGCAGAAAGAAGCATGGAGGGAAGTCAGAATAGCAAAGGCCCAAACTGAGGAAAAGATAGCCAACTCGGTTAAGAAGGGGGATAAAACCTTTTATAGGTACATCAGTGAGCGTAGAAAGACAAAGGGAGGGATAGTGAGGCTGAATAGAATAAACGGTGGGTGGGCAGAGGGGGACAGTGAAAAAGCAGGAATACTGAACGAATATTTCTGCTCAGTATTCACAAAAGAGGAGGGGGAAGTGCCTAATCCAATTAACAGAAGCACTCTTGATAGGGGGTCGATCCCAGTCCTTTCACAGAAGAAAGGGTTCTGCAAGAACTCCTAAAACTGAAGGTGGACAAAGCAATGGGTCCTGATGGAATTCACCCCAGAATTCTAAAAGAATTAAGGAAGGAACTAGTGAAACCACTGGCTACTCTTTTTAATAAATCATGGGAGGATGGTGTGGTACCCGAGGACTGGAGGAAGGCGGATGTGATTCCCCTTCACAAAAGTGGGACCAAGTCAGAGGCAGGAAACTACAGACCTGTCAGTCTGACCTCTGTGGTAGGGAAAGTGATGGAGTCACTCCTGAAGGAAAGAATAGTTGAGTACCTAGAGGTCAGTGGAGCACAGGATCCAAGGCAGCATGGGTTCACAGCGGGAAGGTCATGTCAGATGAATCTAATAGATTTCTTTGACTGGGTGACCAAAGTAGTAGACCAGGGAGGGGCTGTGGATATGGCCTACCTAGACTTTGAAGGCATTTGACACAGTCCCACACACAAAAGATTATTAGTCAAATTAACCAGCCTGGGAGTGGGTCCCAGGGTGGCAGCCTGGTAAAAACATTGGCTGGACAACAGGACACAGAAAGAATTGTAAATGGAGTCCACTTGAAGAAAGGGTGGTTACTAGTGGGGCACCGCAGGGTTCAGTATTGGGTCCAGTCCTTTTAATGTCTTCATCAGTGGCATTGCAGAGGACTGGAAGGAAAGTATGCCTTTTGCAGATGACACAAAGATCTGCAACAGGGTTGATACACAAGGAGGCGTGGAAAGGATGAAAGGGACTTGGCAAGGTTGGAGGAATGGTCTGACGTATGGCAGCTAAGTTCAATGCAAAAGTGCAAAATAATGCACCTGAAACAAGAACCCAGGGGAAGAATATACAAAGGGTGGGGAGGTAGTAACAACAACAAAAAGGAAAGGGACCTGGGGTAATCATATCAGATGACCTTGGTTAGCAAGCAATGTGAGAAGGCAGTAGGGAGGGCGGGGTATACTGGGATGTATAGGGAGGCATCAGCAGCAGAAAACAGGAAGTTGTTATCCCTCTGTACAGACAGTTGGTGAGACCCCATCTGGAATACTGTGTCCAGTTCTGAGACCCCATCTCCACAAGGACATAGACAGGATAGAGGCAGTCCAGAGGAGGGCAACTAAATGGTGCAGGGTCTGCAAGAGAAGCTGTATGAGGAGACTAAGGAGCTTAATATGTATACCCTTGAGGAAAGAAGGAGAGGGGACATGATAGAAACTTTCAAGTACCTCAAGGGAATCAACAAAGTCCAAGAGGTAGCATCTTTCAGAAAAAGAGACTTGCAAGAACAAGGGACACAATTTAAAGATAGAAGGAGGCTGTCCAGGGACAATGTGAGAAGTATTATTTCACAGAAAGGTAGTGGATGCATGGAACAGCCTTCCTGAGGAAGTTGTGAAGTCTAAAACTGTGGGAGAATTCAAGAATGCATGGGACAGACATAAGGCAATTCTTGTGGGGGGCAGGAAGATATAGGCTGTTGGTTAAATAGGATCTGCGGCCTATCCTGTAGGTAGGGAAATGGGCAGACTAGATGGGCCTAGCGGTCCTTATCTGCCGTCAAAGTCTATGTTTCTATGTTTCTATGTTTATTTCTCCAGTCTAGCAGTCAGTCCTTGTTGCTGGTGCTGTACCTAAGTGCTTGCAAAAAAAGGGAGAATTTGCATTCTTATATCCCCCCCCCACTGGAACCTCATCCCATTGTATACACAGTGCACAGTAGTGACCTTGCACATCAGTTGCTTAAAACAGAGCTTAAAAAAATTCTCCTGGTTACATCTGTCTCATACGTACCTAACAGAATGCCTACTTGATGATTTATGCCCTTTGGAAGAAAGAGTGGTGGATTCTTGGAACAGCCTTACAGTGGAGGTTGTGGGGGTGAGAACAGTGGTGGGGTTCAAGAATGCATGGGATAAGCAAAAGGTAATCATACTGGAAAGGAAGGGGGTGGAAGAAAGAGCTGTAGATTGGACACAGTCTGCAGTAATAGTGTAGGTAGGGAGAAATGGGCAGACTGGTTGGGCCATGTGGTCCTTATCTGCCATCAAATTTTACGTTTCTATGCTGTCCATTTGTTTACTTTGAGTCTTACTCATTGTACCCAACAGTATTCACTTCTGTTTTATTGATTACTTATTGCCATCTGTCTGCTTCCCCTTTTGTATATTGTTGTGCGCTACTCCATGGATTTAACGGCATTCACTGTACTCTGAATTGTTGTCAAATTGCTTTTAGTAGTGCTCCTGTTGTGTATTGTAACCTCCCAGGTTGTGCCTGAAATTAGGCAGCTTCTGTCTAGTGCATCTACCTGGTAAACAAAAACTAAATAGAAATAAACAGTAAATAAATTGGTGACACAGCTTCAAACCCTAATGCTGCGCCTCAGGCCTAGCTCACAAGTGGCACTCACATGCTATACTCTGGCTGCCCCCCCCCCGTGGGCAGCAAGCTTCATGGAGAGCTGGGGGAGGGGATGGACTGGGTTTCCAGCCAGAGGTTTAGGACAGCCTTCTAGTGTATTCATAGAACTTGAACCTAACAGCAGAAAAGGACCTCTTGGCCCATCTAGTCTGCTCCTCCCCCCAATCTTCCCTCTCCCCTTAAAGTGCCCACCCACTCCAATGTAACCCCATGTGCCTGTCCCATGCCCTCTTGAAACCCAACACAGTCTTAGACCCCCACCACCTCCTCTGGAAGCCTGTTTCAGGCCTCCAGCACCCTCTCAGTGAAGAACAGTCCTTTCACATTGCCTCTGTAGTCTCAGGCCATGCCCCCTTGTTATGGTGCCTTCCTTCTTGTGAAATAATTGCACCGGGTCCACTCTGTTTATCCCTTTGATGTATTTAAAGGTCTCTATCATGTCCCCTCTCTCCCTTCTAGTCTTCAAAGTGTAGAGCCCCAATTCCTTACATCTCTGTTCATATGGTTTGTCCTTCATCCCTTGCACCAACTTGGCTGCTCTTCTCTGAAACCTTTTAGTCAACTCTATGTCTTTGCACAGGTATGGCCTCCAAAACTGGACTCCATATTCAAGGGGCGGTCTCACCATGGCTTGGTACATGGGCACCAGGACCTCCCTCCTTCTACTAGTAATTCCCCTGCATATACTTGCCAGCATCCCATATGCCCTCCCTACCGCCCTGGTACACTGCTTCCCCACCTTGAGGTCACTGGAGACTACTATCCCCAGATCCCTCTCTTGCTCCATAACCCTGACCCCCCCCAAAGTGTGTACCCTTCCCTCGAGTTTCTGTGCCCCAGGTGCATAACTGCACACTTCTCGATATTGAATTTTAGTTGCCAGGTCTCTAGCATCCACAGGTCCTGTCTCATGTCTTCAACACCCCCCACAGAGTCAACCCTATTGCAGATTTTCATATCGTCCACAAAAAAGGCCACATGTCCCTTCAGTCTGTCCGCTATGATGCTTATGTAGATATTGAAAAGGAGTGGTCCTAGCACTGACCCCTGGGAGACTCTGCTTGTCACCCACCCTGTCCTGGAGTACACCCCATTTACTACCACCTTCTGGCTTCTATCTGCCAACCAGTTTTATACCCATCTAGCTATTTTGTCCCCAACCCCCATACTTTCTAGCTTGTTGACCAGCCTTCTGTGTGGTACGGTGTCGAAGGCCTTGCTGAAATGCAGATAGGCCACGTCCACTGCTCCCCCCAGTTGATTACCTGCATCGCCCAGTCAAAGAACTCAGTTAAATTGGACTGGCATGATTTTTCTTTTGTGAAGCCATGCTGTCTGTCATCCAGCAATCCATTTACCTCCAGGTATTCCATCACCCTTTATCTAAAAAATAAGAAGAAAGGTGCACTCGGTTAAGTCTGGTGCCACAAAATACATAAGATACTATATACAAACAAGCATTTGTCAATGCCGAATGTTGTCTTGCTGGCATTGGCACTGGTAGTGCAGGAGTTAGAGATGCATAATAGGAATGGCAGTGAAGTATTGAACTGACGCCACCCCTACCCCCAACCTGCAGAGACTGACAAGTGTTGGGGTGTGCCTTTGGGTCATCAGCTATAACGCTCATGGCATTTTACCTCACCCTACCCTGTACACACTGACAAGTGTCGTGGTGTGCTTTGGGGTCTTTGGGCCTTATACTTACCATATTCCATAAGGAAATATGCTGAGACGGGTGCAGTATAGGAGAATGGGGTGAACTTTAGGGCTGAACACTCCAAGGCACACCTCAATGCCTGTCACTGGCTGCAGGGTGGGGTGGGGATGGAATGGTGTGAGCATTACAGCCAATGATCACAAGTCACACCCCCTGATGCCTATCAGTCTCTACAGGGTGTTACAGCTGGAAACCCTAACGTCGTAGACGTTTGTTGGTATTTTCACTCCAAATTTTCAACATAGGCTTTTTGTGACTCCACTGCATGAAGAGCGGCACAATTAGTTTGTTAGCTGAAAGGTGGTTTTGCACAGTGGCTATGCCATTTGGAGACACAGGGATGAAAACACATTTTGGGCAGGATGTGAAAAATGACAACTGTAATGTTCATGAGGAGGTGTAAAAAAATGGCAGCATTGAAAATCTGGAGTGAAAATATGAAAAATTGGTGAAGTCATAAGCATGCATAAAAACTGCACAACACACATCTGTAACCCAATTATTTTTGGGATATTTTTGCCACATTTTCAACATAGGCATTTTGAGACCTCCCCTTGTGAACAGTGGTGCTGTGATTCTGTCCCAAAAGTTGATTTCCCACAGCGACTACACCATTGTGTGCCACAGGTGTGGAAACTCATTTTGGGCAGGCTGTGAAAAAATGACAGCTGTACTGTTCATAAGGAGGTGTGAAAAAATGCCAGTGTTGAAAATCTGGCATGAAAATATTGCAAATTTGCTAAGTTACAAGGGTGCGTGGAAACTGCGCAACGCATGCTTGTAACACAGTTATTTTATGGACTTTCATCACCATATTTTCAACATAAGCATTTTAGGACCTCTGCTCGTGAACAGCGCCACCATCATTTTCTCAAACTGTCCCAAAAACTGATTTCGCACAGCAACTGCGCTATTCTGTGCCAGATGTGCGAAAACACATTTTGGCCAGGATATGTAAAATGACAGCTGTACTGCTCATAAGGAGGTGTGGAAAATTTCAATTTTGAAAAATCTGGAATGAAAATATTACAAATTCACGAATTCTGAGGTAATGTAGCAAACTTCATAGCACGCTCATAAAACAACCATTTTTTGGATTTATTTCACCAAATTTGCAACATAGGCTTTTTGACAGTCCCCCTCGTGAAAAGTGGCACTGTCATTTCATTAATCAGTCCCGAAAGGTGATTCCATGCAGTGACCGCAAACTCACCTTTTGGGACCAAATAACACCATGACGGTGACTGAATTCATGAGGAGGGGTCCCAATAACCCCATGCTGAAAATTTGGTGCCAAACTTCCCAAAAATACCCAAGATATGCACCAAAGTTGAAAAAAACCCTAAAAAAAAAAAAATTCCAGGACCGTTTTTGTTTTACAGGGGCATTTGGCATGCTGGGGTGGGCTCCCAGCGTGCCACCTGAGTGAGTTTTTTTTTTGGGGGGGAGTGCTGTAGCCGAAGGGGGACTGGGCACCCCTGTTGGCACACAACAAATGGGGGGACATTATGCCGATGGGGAGTGGTCTCCCCATCGGCAAATTAAACTGGGAAGGGGGGACATGATGCCGAGGGGGATTGGGCACCCCCTCAGTACACACTTTAAATGGGGGGTACATTATGCTGATGGGGAGGGGGCTCCCTTGTCAGCAAATGAAGTAGGTTGGGGCATGTCGACAGGGGGGATTGGGTACCCCTGAAGTCATCTCTCCACATGGCGGCAGTCAGCGCCGCCATGTTTATGTGAAGGGCTTCACCAGGAAAGGCACGAAGGGAGGGCGTGCTTTGGTGCTGCTGCATGATGAGCTTGGCTCTCATTGCAGCAGACCTTTTCTTAGATGTGCTAGCACATTATGTATTCCTGGTGTGGTGCCTGCAAGCTGGCTTATTGGGGAATGAGGGATGCACCTACTGATGCGTGCCCTGCATTTGCCCAACAGTGACTGTGTCTCCAAATCTGCTACTAATGCAATATGTTGGCTGGCGCAAGCACGAGCCAGCATAAAAAAGGCACTCCAGGCAGATTTCAAATCCTTGTAAAGCAATCTATTTTATTTTTTATTATTATTTATTTTATGTCATAAATAAGTCATTCATAAGAAAGCAGAAATTTGAAAATACATACATAAATATATATGGTAGAAATTTATAAAACACAATATACAAGGTTCACATACCATGCCAGCGCTTCGAGGCCTTTACAACATAAAATAAATAATAATAAAAATTAAAAAAGATTGTTTTACAAGGATCTGAAATCTGCCTGGAGTGCTGTTTTGTATATAGTATTCCGTCACCCTTTCCCTAATGAGTGCCTCCATGACTTTCACCACCACTACGGTAAGGCTGACCTGGCGGTAGTTCTCCCTCAACTCTCTGCTTCCCCTCTTGTGTATTGGTACTGCAGCTGCCCTCCTCCAGTCCTCTGGCACCCTTCTGGAATCCAGAGACAGACTGAACTGCCTTGCCAGTGCGGCAGCCAATTCCTCTCTCAGTTCCCGGATCACCCTCGGATGCAGCCCGTCCGGCCCCATGGCCTTGTCCACCTTCACCCTGCTTAGTTCCTCCCTAACTCTCTCTGCACTGAAGGGTCTTGTTTCCACCCCTGTACTCCCCTCCCCTTAACTCTGGTCCCCTGTCCTCCCCCTCCTGTGTGAATACTGAGCAAAAGTACCTATTTAGCTCTTCTGCTTTATCCCAGTCCTCCTCTAATTGATCCCCTGCTGCCCCCTGCAGCCTTGCGATCCCATGACCAGTTGTCCTCCTATCTCCCACATATCTGAAAAATGTCTTATTACCTTTCTTGGCCTGTTTCACTATCCTTATCTCCGTTTTGGCCTTAGCTGTAAGGATAAAAGATAGCTGTGTTGTGTTTTTATCTTCAAATAATTCAAGTCACACAAAGTGAATGTTTCCCTCTGGTTTATTTTCTTTCTGCGAGTTCCATCAACATCAAATACATGTATTTTGCTTTCTGTCTGGTGCTAACTTATTCAATTTTATACAGTGCTTATATATAAAGTTTTTTATCTTAAAAACTACTAACTCCCTAGTATAGGCCAATTATATAACAAAATAACCTATTAATCTTAGGGTGTGGTGAATAACAGTCAAAACATAACATCACGAGGCGTTTATCACATTTTCTTGCACAATCTCATAAATGCTGACTGCACTAATAGAAGGTTCTTTGTGTGCACACCTCTCTTTAATAGGTAAACATCATCTTAATAAGGGCATACCATTCCTGTGTAAGTGTTATTATAGGACATTTAAATGCTTACCACTGTAAAATCATAATGTAAAGTGTTGTGTAATCATAAAACTATCACAAGACTGAGGCATCACAAGACTTTTAACTAGGTCTTGTGAGAAACTGTCATACCTAACTATTTGAGTAAACACATTTGGTTATATAGTATAAGAAATTACACTGAAGCAGTCTGTTAAAAGGCTATACTTAAACACTCAGTTTAACTATTATAAAAGGTTATACTGAAATAAATGTTATACTACAAAATGTTACATTACAATATCCCCCCTTTGTGACTATCTATACCTGGAGATCACACAAGACAATGTTGCCATTGTAACATTTGTATTTGTTGAACCATGTGTTTCATTTTACGATACAATAACAATTGTACAATAATTAGAACACATATCACTGCAATACCACAACCCACCACTATGAGGGTTAACTAGTACCCAAAACAGCCGATCCCCAATCCCACCAGGATATAATAGGGATATATGATGACTGTTTCTTTACCTCTTTAGCAGAGGCCTTTTGTGTCAAAGTAAGTCCTTTTGTTTGTTTGATGGTACAACAAGGCACGGTAGGCACTAAATGTCATTTTATCAATTTTGGGTAATTCGAAATGAGGTGGAGTTGCCTAATCAGTGAGTAAATCTAAGGGCATACTGGAACCATCGATATGGGTAACATTTGTTCGGCTATAGGCAGGACATTCTCTGAGGGTCCAATTTGCAACCCAGCAGGTCTTGTCCCTACACCCCCATACATTCCAAGGTTGACCTGCAATTACACACCATGATTGGTTCCATCTCATAGCTTGTCAGTATTGATTTGCAGATGTTAAGGTAAATTTACATTGTTCAGGAAACCATTGATGTCTCTTTCCCACATATTAAGGTTTCATGTTCTTGTACACACTGTTGTTTAGGTAAGACAACATATTAATTGAGTACCATGTTAATAGTGTCACCTGGTATTTGGAGTCTCATGATCTGGTCATGTATTAATACTCCCAAATTACAGATGTGCCATGATATTTTTGGTGGTTCAAAACATGCAGGTATTATCACTAGTATGGGACTCACATGTCCCAGCACATGTGCATATTGATTCAGTAAGTTTCATACTTTTATCATTGCTAAGGGTGGTAAGAATACAGTGGGATGATCCAATAATCTAGTTACATTGGTCTCACCTAGTCCTAAAGGTAACCTTTTGGTCTCAATTCTATTTAACTCATTAACTAGATAAGCAAGTGCTTCAGAAGCTAATTGAGAACAAGCTAGTTCTATATAACTTTCTCTAGACATATTAGAAAGTGAGTTATAAAAACGAACTGATATTTGTGCAATAATTTTAAAATTCTGTAAGGTTTTTCTAAATGCAAACTAATCAATTTATTATTAGCTGCTAATTTTACAGTAGTTGATAATGGTCCAGTAGCCATATCTTTTAAAGTCACTTCCAAAGAACGAATATGACCCTTTAAAACCATAGCATCAAAACATTTAGCAATTCCCAGTCCTGAGACGAACCAGCCCCACATGTCTCTTTTACGATGGAATAAGCATGGTTGGTGCTTCTGCAGGAATTTGAAATGACTACAATTTGTGTCTATCATGGTATCGATTTAAAGTATTGTTATAATACTGTTGCCATACTATCACCGAAGCTCGATCCCTACATTGAAGTGGTAATTGTGGAAAAGGCAAATGCAGCAACACATTATAATACTGTAATTTACAAGGATATTATAGAGGATATACATTTTGCATCAAGATGATACCATCTGACGGGGGCAAAACTTTTGCCCTGATATACCTTGTTCTTGATACACTATATCCCGTGCCCCAAAATTATGCCATGCTGTTAAGCTAACATTACAGGCCATTCCTGGCCAACGTACCTCTTGAAAAACATGCAAATATGTTAACAATGAATATTTATTTGTTAATGGTAGTACTGTAAAAAATTGTTTTAATCCTACAGTATATATTCTAGTTGTATTACATAGGAATTGCCACATATTTCATCTTGAATCATGAGAATAATTTAATGCAATTGTATTTAATGGATAGGATAATATGTCCTTTAATTTCATTTGAAATAAATCTTGTTCTTCTTTTGTTGAATTCGTAGTATCTCCCAACATGGAATTGATATAAATCCCTCTCTGGGCTGTTGTGTTAACTGCACACATCGCTGTGCCAGGCCAGGCTTCTGGCGAGCATCCCCATGTCGCATTTTGACATTGTCCATTACAAATAAAGTACCATTTGACAAGAAGATATCCAGTGTGTTCATGTTGTTCTCCCAACAGCACTGGCACACCCCATACAGTACGACTTGTGAAATCTGGGCTGTTTAAACTGTTCCAAATACGCCCCGGACATCCATTTACGTTGTCAGAAGTTACCAGGGTCAGTAAGGTACTACATAGTATAAGTACAGGACACAGCATTGTACTTCACCTAGTGGGAGAAACAAAGCAGTATCAATTGTCATCATTTAAAGTCTGATACAGTTTACATTGGTCCACATGGACCCATTTGGTCTCTGTAGATCCTTGTCGAATTCATCTGACCTGAATAACCCATGGTCCCAAAACATCAATGATGTCATAGGGTCCCATCCAATTAGCATCCCATGGTCCTTTTTGACCAAAATGTTTCACCAACACGTGATGACCCCTTTCAATGAGTGGTATCACTTTTTTATCATGTCTCTGTTTGTTTTTCCAATGAGTCTGTGCCATATTTCTGGCAGCGTGTGGTAAATAAACAGCTAACTGTGTTTGTAGCTATTGTAAGAACACATCAGTTTTGATGCGGTCCAGCACTGGTGTTGATGGATCTGGATCCAATGTATAATACAGTCACATATCTCGTCCAGTCATTAATTGATATGGGCTATAGCCAGTACTCTTGTTTTCAGTACCTCTAATACCCATTAGGTTTTCTGGTGAGTGTGTCACCCACCCTTTACCAGTATCCAACACTGCTTTTTTAAGTGCATTTTTTAGAGTGCAATTTAACCTTTCTACCATTCCGGATGATTGAGGATGGTAGGGTAAATGCAAACGTTGAGTGATACCCAAAATATCACACAAAGCTCTCATTACTTTCACTGTAAAGTGAGTTCCTCTATCACTTTCAAGTATTCTGGGAAAACGCCATCGTGAAAACACCTGTTCCCATAGTGCTTTTGCAGTAGCTATAGCACTATCATTTCGTATGGGCAATGCTTCTACCCATTTGGAAAATATGTCAACAATGACTAGTAAATATCGGAACCCCACTTTGGCAGTAGGCAAGGGCCCCACATAATCAGTTTGTAAGCTGGACCAAGGACTGTCCGCTAAGGGTATTTGCTCTAATGGAACCCTATTACCAGGCACTGGAGGATTCATCTGTGCACAGATGAGACAAGCCTCCAGGCATTGCTTGACATCTTTTCCCATTTTTGGCCACCAATATTTCTGTGCCAACATTTTACAAGTTTTGTGGAGTCAACAATGACCCCAATTCGATGATTATCCATGATAATATCTTTCCTAAATGAAGTGGGTGGAATCTACTTCCTAAACCCAGGTTGTCATTCCCATACTGCCATATCTTCCCATATGGTAACATGAAAATACAAAATCACACATGCCCCCACAATGCAAAGCACCATGGGCTGCATATGCAAATCACCACAGAATGTGATGCTGGTCCAACTTTAAGCAGAATTGCATGGTGCCAAAAGGCCACTCACACAGTTTGCAAAGGGTGCTAACAGAAGACATAGACATGTGTTTCGTCCTACCAGGACTCATCAGTATGCCTCATCTGTTTGACACCCCAGTGGAATGGACCAGCTACCCCTAAGGCAGGTTGCCTGGGATATATTGTGGTGAACCCATTAAAATAAAAAAACATTTAAAAGACAAAGAACCTCTGTGCATAAACACTGAGGCAAGGGTTACCACAAAGGGCATTTGGCTGGGAAGCCAAGTTTCAAGAAAATACAAAATCACACATGCCCCCACAATGCAAAGCACCATGGGCTGCATATGCAAATCACCACAGAATGTGATGCTGGTCCAACTTTAAGCAGAATTGCATGGTGCCAAAAGGCCACTCACACAGTTTGCAAAGGGTGCTAACAGAAGACATAGACACGTGTTTCGTCCATATGATAACATGCTTGGTTGCACACTGTTCAGCGTCTTTCCATTGGTTCCGACAACCCACTACCCAAGCATCTGTATCTTGGATACGCCTCAAACTTGGAATTTTTGAGATGGCAACTATCCATTTAATATGGTGTTTGTCAAATTTGTCCATATCCCACAATTTTGTAGAGTCACCTCCTAGAGGGTCTACCCATAAAGTTGTTTGTTTGGCTGCCAATTTGGCAAGATTGTCTACATAACCATTATTTAGCTCATGTATATCCTTTGGGTTTCTTTGGTGAGCTCTTACTTTACAAATGGCTATTTTTAGTGGAGTCTGAGCACCAATATCCCATATATGCTGCAATATGGGTGCATATTGTATTGGTTCACCACTCACTGTTTTCATACCCCTTTTTGCCCAAATGGGGAGAAAATTAAGTAATGAGCTAACTATGAAGGCTGAGTCAGAGTAGCTATTAATATCTTTCTCTGGGTTAGCCATGATAGCTTCTCTTACTGCTTCTACTGCCTCTCGTTGCACTAAATGAGGAGTGGCAGCTAACCAAAATTTCTTGATTAGTACTGGGTGTCCAAATGGCATATCCAGTATGGAAATGTCCATCCTCCCATTGTCTAGATCCATCTACATACGCATAGAAACATAGTCTTTGATGGCAGATAAAGACCGCTTGGCCCATCTAGTCTGCCCATTTCCCTACATACAGGATAGGCTGGAGATCCTAGTTAACCAACAGCCTATTTCTTCCTACCCCCCACAAGAATTGCCTAATGTCTGTACCATGCATTCTTGAATTCTCCCACAGTTTTAGACTCCACAACCTCCTCAGGAAGGCTGTTCCATGCATCCACTACCCTTTCTGTGAAATAATACTTCCTCACATTGCCCCTGAACCACCCCCATCTTTAAATTGTGTCCCCTTGTTCTTGCACATATCTTTTTCTGAAAGATGCTACCCTCTTGGACTTTGTTGATTCCACTGAGGTACTTAAAAGTTTCTATCATGTTCCCCCTCTCCCTTCTTTCCTCAAGGGTATACATATTAAGCTCCTTTAGTCTTTCCTCATACGGCTTCTCTTGCAGACCCTGCACCATTTTAGTTGCCCTCCTCTGGACTGCCTCTGTCCTGTCTATGGCCTTGCGGAGATGGGGTCTCCAGAACTGGATGCAGTACTCCAGATGGGGTCTCACCAACTGTCTGTACAGAGGGATAACAACTTCCTGTTTTCTGCTGCTGATGCCTCTCCCTATGCATCCTAGTATACCCCCAGCCCTCCCGACTGTCTTCTCACATTGCTTGCTAACCTTAAGGTCATCTGGTATGATTACCCCCAGGTCCCTTTCCTTTGTTGTTGTTACTTACTCCCCATTGTGTATTCTTCCCCTGGGTTCTTGTTTCCCAGGTGTATTATTTGCACTTCTTTGCATTGAATCCTAGCGCCATACTTGACCATTCCTTCAACCTTGCCAAGTCCCTTCTCATCCTTTCCACGTCTCCTTGTGTATCAACCCTGTTGCAGATCTTTGTGTCATCTGCAAAGAGGCATCCTTTCCTTCCAGTCCCTCTGCTATGTCACTCAGCGAAGACATTAAAGGACTGGACCCAATACTGAACCCTGCAGTACCCACTAGTAACCCCTCTTTCTTCAGAGTGGACTCCATTTCAATTACCTTCAGTGTCCTGTTTGCAGCCACTGTTTTACCTAGGCTACCACCCTGGGACCCACTCCCAGGCTGGTTAATTTGACTATTAATCTTTTGTGTGGACTGTGTCAAATGCCTTGCTAAAGTCTAGGTAGGCCATGTCCACAGCCCCTCCCTGGTCTACTATTCTTAGTCACCCAGTCAAATAAATCTATTAGATTCATCTGACATGACCTTCCTGCTGTGAACCCATGCTGCCTTGGGTCCTGTGCCCCACTGGCCTCTAGGTACTCAACTATTCTGTCCTTCAGAAGTGACTCCATCACTTTCCCTACCACAGAGGTCAAAACTGACAGGTCTGTAGTTTCCTGCCTCTGTCTTGGTCCCACTTTTGTGAAGGGAATCACATCCGCCTTCCTCCAGTCCTCAGGTACCACACCATCCTCTCATGATTTATTAAAAAGAGTAGCCAGTGGTTTCACTAGTTCTCCCTTAATTCTTTTAGAATTCTGGGGTGAATTCCATCAGGCCCCATTGCTTTGTCCACCTTCAGTTTTAGGAGTTCTTTCAGAACCCTTTCTTCTGTGAAAGGACTGGGATCAACCTCCCTATCAAGAGTGCTTCTGTTAATTGGACTAGGCACTTCCCCCTCCTCTTTTGTGAATACTGAGCAGAAATATTCATTCAGTATCCCTGCTTTTTCACTGTCCCTCTCTGCGCACCCACCATTAATTCTGTTCAGCCTCACTATCCCTCCCTTTGTCTTTCTACGCTCGCTGATGTACCTATAAAAGGTTTTATCCCCCTTCTTAACCGAGTTGGCTATCTTTTCCTCAGTTTGGGCCTTTGCTATTCTGACTTCTCTCCGTGCTTCCTTCTGCCTTAACTGGTGCAACTCTCTGTCCTGCTCCTTCTGTGTTTCCTTATACTTCCGGAATGCTATCTTTTTCTTCCTGACTTTCACAGCCACCTCTTTTGAGAACCATAGTGGCTTTTTCTTTCATTTTGATTTGTTTATTTGCTTCACACAAAGGCTTGTTGCCTCTGTGATGGCAGTTTTGATGATTCCTCATTGTTGCTCCACACCTCCTTCTAGCCTGTTTGCTAGTGCTTTTCTGAGGCACTCTCCCATCTTGCCAAAGTCAGCCCTCCTGAAGTCCAGTACCCTCATCTCCCTCACCTCTGGGCTGGGTTCTGTAGCAAAAATGGGTTTCAAATTGGTTTCCATAACAGTTCCACAATCATGTGCCTCTCCCTCCCATGCCATTAATTCAACTAACATAGGTGAGGTACATTTTTCTACAGTGATATTTTTCCCTTGTAGAGCTAAAGCCCATTTAGCCAACCACTGTGAAGACACACCTCTCACATCCCTTTCAAGTAGAAATTTCACTGGAGTGTGAGATGTTTGCAGGATAATTTTGTTAAACCCCACAATATGTTCTGTAGCCTCTATAGCCCAATATACAGCTAACAAATGTTTTCACATGTCTCTTCCACAGGTGTTAATACATGAGAAAAATATCCCACAGGACGTAAAGTCCCTACTCTCTTTTGTAACAGTATTGCATTGATTACCTGATCTGTCGCGTGTACCTGTATTACAAAATCAGAGGATTCAGAAGGACAAATGAGAGCCAGAGCTGTCATTAGTGCTTGCTTTAGAGCCAGAAAAGCTATCTGATGTTCTGGTTCCCAATGGAGAATATCAGTTTCCTTTTCCCCCTTCAGTAGATTACCATACTAGAGAAGGCTTCAATAAAATCTCTGTAAAATCCTACCATGCCCAAGAACTGTCATAATGCAGTCTTTGTCTTGGTCTCGGTAACTGCTGTATTACCTAATTTGTATCAGGATCTACAATTCGTCCTTCTTTGTTAATACATATTCCCAAAAAAGTAACTTGTGACCATCCAATTTGTGCTTTGCTAGGGTTCAGTTTTAGCCGTCCTTTACCTAAGACTGTTAGCAACTCATTCAATAAACTAACATGCTCTTGGCATGTGTCAGTCTGCAATAAAATGTCGTCAGCGTATTGTATTATTGCTTCTGGTACTGAAAAACCCAATAATATTTCTGCTAAACACTGGTGAAATAAAGTGAGCGATGAGTGAAAGCCTTGTGGCAAACACTGGAATGTATATTGCTTATCCTGAAAGGTAAAAGCAAACTTATACTGACTATCTGGATGTACAGGGATAGATCAAAATCCATTCGACACATCTAGTACAGTATAAATAGTGGCAGTGGGAGACAACTGAGATATTAAGTCCAGTAGTCTAGATACCACTGGGGTGACTAAAGGCGTTACCTTATTCCAGACCCTATAGTCTATAGTCAGTTTCCAAGTACCATTTGCTTTACAAACTGGCCAAAGAGGGGAATTAACAGTTGAACACATCGGGCGAATTATCTTTTGTGATTGTAACTGTTTCAAAAAAATTCCTACCTCTTCCTGTGTTTCCTTTGGCAATGCATATTGCTTTTGTGTCGATGGGTCTGGTCCCTCAATTTGGACCTCTATATTACACACACGTCCACTTTCTGTAGCATTTTTAGCCCAAATTGATCCATGCCTTTGTACAACAGATTGTATCCATTGTGGCACCCGCTTCCATAAATCACTCATGTGATAAATCTTTAATGACTTTATTGTGTACACACTACGTGAGTCATCCACATTTGGTCCTAGGTTAGTAGTGCTTCCTTTCCATAAAATCATGTTACTAAGATCTACTTCTAAACCATGTTGCGCTAAAATGTCCATACCCATGATGGTACCTTCATGTGTATTACATTTCCAAAACATACATTTCAATTGTTGTTCTCCTATCGGAACCATAACTGGTTTTGTCAAATATGCTGTTAACACACCCCCGAAAAACCTTGCAAATTAATTTGTCATTTCCCATGAGTTGTTAAAGGCATATCACTATCTGTTATACTAACAGTAGCACCAGTATCAACTAATATCACAGCTTAGCAGCCCCTAACCATTGCTGATATTGCTGGATGCCCTTCCCGATCCTTTTGTAATTGCCCAAGGATTTGGAAGGTGGGGGCTTCACCCCGTCATTTCTTTTTCTTCTCATCTCTAGCGAGAAGCTCTTCTTCACCCTCATATTTTTCACTATCGCTAGGCGCAATGGGTTCCTTTCGAACCGCTGCAGCTGTCCTAGTATTAATCAAATTACTAAGCACTTCAATACAGTTTTGCAAGTCTGCCTTACCACCAGGTTTAGCATTATTATCCGGATTTTGAACGTGCCTTCTCTCAAAGACTTGCTGCTTCTTTCCTTCCATATCTTCACCTTTTACCCAACAATCACGTTTAAAGTGGCATACTTTACTGCAATTGTGACAGGTAAACCTGCCCTTGCCTTCCGTTTTGACTATGGTGGCTACCCTTCACTTGTCCATCCCTTTTTCAGGACCTTCGGCCTGTTGCATTCTCCACCAATCTGTAAGCAGCTGTTCTATTCCTAAAGCGTTCTCTGCCTGTTAATACATCATACGTATTGATGCCGGCACTATAGTAGCCTGCCGATCAATTAAACTCAGAAAAGGTTCTTTATCCTTATTTGGATTGGCCACTCCTCCATATGTGGCATAGGCAGTATATAACCTATTAATAAACATGACAGGAGACTCCCCGGGGTGCAGCGTGATCTCATAGATCCTGCTGCAATCCATATGAGAAACTCCATGCATAGACTGTAAAACAGTCTATATCTCATCTATGGATGCCCAATTATCATCAATCTCAGATGCATGTTGAGTCTCCTTTATTTTATCCAGAAGACTCTGTAATAATACTGCCAGTGAAGAAAGTGTAACAATTTTACAAGCATCTTTTTTAGTCAAATTAAAATTGGCAACTAATGTCCTCAATTTACTACAATATGGTACTGGGTTTTGTCCCGGTTCCCATTTTCCCAACTGGTCCACTAATTGCACAGATTCTGCAATAGTAAGAGCCCTTTGAGATATTTCAGTATGCAGCTGCACTTCCTCTAAAGCTTTTTCCTATTCCTTTTCTGCCTTACGGTTCTCACTATCCTCTTTCAATTTGGTTTCTAATTCTTTTATTTTGGCATGAATTTTTCCTGCTTCTTCATCTAAGGCTGCCTTTTGATCTTCATTTTTTTCATCTTTGGCTTCCTCCTGAATTTTATCATATTTAAGTTTATTTACTGCTAAACTTGTCTCCATATTATTTCGGTCTTTTTCTGTCATAATTTTTATCCTTTGTCCCCGTCTTGGAACTTTCTTTCCTTCCCCTTTCACTTTAGTGATTAGGGGAGCAATCCTTAGTTTTCTACTTCTCATACTACACTCTTCCTCACTAGATTCCTCAGAGTTGGTATCTGAACTAGACTTGAACCAATGTCTTCCCCCTACACAGGTACATGGTATAGGTCTATCCTTTTTTACCACTTGCACTGCTGCTTGTTTACATTTTTGTACTTGTTGCCATAGCTCCAGTGACATTTGACACTGCAGTTGAGCCTCAGTACATACTGTATACATCTCTTGTTCTATATATGCTAATTCTTGAGCATGTTCTTGATTAATATGATCTAATTTTTGTACGGCTTGCTGTAGCTGCCGAGATAGATCATTAATCTGGGCTTGACTCTGTTTGTTAATAAATGTAATATTTTCTTCCAATTGGTTATTCTTAATCATCAAACCACATACTTCTCCCTGAGAAACATTTAATTTGTATTCACTGTTCTTAGTCTATGTGACATAAGTGGTTATATTTAAGCAATGAGCATCATCTTTTTCTAACATCTTACTTCAACTGACATGTCCTAGCATTTATTTCTAACTGATACTATATGTACATTTGACATATGTTAGCTAACTTGATTTTGCTTGATTTACTTTTCTCATTACGGTCTGTACATTGTTTAATTAAACATAAGTACACACCTTCCTGCTGTTCAGGGGAGCTGTATGGACCTTCTTTAAAGTTTGTCTCTAAAAATTTATGTAATATGGCATCCATACTTACGTCAGTAGGTTCATTGGCAAATCACATCTGACTTCGCCTCAGCTTCCTTGTTTGTCCCTCCAACCTCCCTCTGTACGTGAGTAATTAGTTCAAGTATGGTAGGCGTTCCTCGCAGTGGCTTCCTTCTCTTCTCAGTTCATTTGATGTCATCAGCAACCGTATAGACTGTCTTCAGACATCTGAGTCACGGCACCAATTGTGAGGATAAAAGATAGCTGTGTTGTGTTTTTATCTTCAAATAATTCAAGCCACACAGTGAATGTTTCCCTCTGGTTTGTTTTCTTTTTTGCGAGTTCCATCAACATCAAATACATGTATTTTGCTTTCTGTCTGGTGCTAACATTCAAATTTATACAGTGCTTATATAAAGTTTTTTTATCTTAAAAACTACTAACTCCCTAATATAGGCCAATCATATAACATACTAACTTATTAATCTTAGGGTGTGGTAAATAACAGTCAAAATATAGATCAGCTGTATTTCCTTTGTAACATCACAAGGTGCTTGTATTTTCTTACACAATCTCATAAATAATGACTGCACTAATAGAAGGTTCTTTGAGTGCACACCTCTCTTTAATAGGTAAACATCATCTTAATAAGGGCACACCATTCCTGTGTAAGTGTTATTATAGGACATTTAAATACTTACCACTGTAAAATCATACGGTAAAGTGTTGTGTAATCATAAAACTTTCACAAGACTGAAGCATCACAAGACATTTAACTAGGTCTTGTGAGAAACTGTCATAGCTAACTATTTGAGTGAACACATTGGTTATATACAGTAGTATAAGAAATTACACTGAAGCATTATGTTAAAAGGCTATACTTAAACACTCAGTTTAACTATTATAAAAGGTTATACTGAAATAAATGTTATACTACATAATGTTACATTACATTAGACCTCCAAATTTCCTTCCCCGCTAGCCTCATTTCCCTATAAGTCTCCCTGCCCTCCTCCCTCTGTATTCTCTTGTATTCTCTAAACACCCTCCTCTTGCCCCCGACCACCTTCACCACATCTCTGTTGAACCAGAGTGGCCTCCTGCATCTTGTGCCCTTCCTAACCCTCCTTATATACAATTGTGTGGCCTCCCTAATCCAGTCTCTAATAGCCCCCCATAACTCTCCCACTTCACTTATTTCCCCCATGCCTTCCATTGCCTCCCTCACTAACCTTCTCATCTTGTCAAAGTCTACTCACCTGAAGTCCAGCACTATCATGTTGGTTTGGATCACCACCCTCCCTGCCCTCATCTTGCACCTAGTGGTCCTATGGTCACTGTTTCCCAGCTTCTCCCCTACCACCACTTCCTCCATATTCTCCCCATTCATCAAGACCAAGTCCAGCAGGTTGTTCCCCTGGTTGGCTCTCTGACTAACTGATGAAAGAACACCCCTTGCAGTGCCTCCAGAATCTCCCTGCTTCTGGCCGGAGCTGCACCTGGAAAGGTTCAGTTTACATTTGGGAGGTTTAGGTTTCCCAGCAAAAGTGTTTCCCTCCTAAGAGCCATCCTCATGATGGCCTGTGACATCACCCTGTCCAGTTCTTTCCCTTGTGTGGGTGGCCTGTAAACAACTCTTAGTCTCAAGGATTCCCCTGTCCTTCTGCCCAGCGTCACTCAATTCTCAAAGGAGTTCAGTTTCCTTGCCCCCCTCCTGCTGCTCTGTAACCTTTATGTCCTCCCTGATATATAATGCCACCCACCCCTTCTTGTCTCTCCTGTCCTTCTTGAACAATCTGAAGCCAGGAATAGCTGTCTCGCACGTGTGATATTCCATCCACCAGGTTTCTGTGATTGCAATTATGTCAAGTCTGTCATGCACAATGATGGCTATCAAGGTCCTCCATCTTGTTTGCCAGGATTCTAGCATTAACCACCAAACCTCATCACCATCATTCACTCACCTCTTCTCCCTCATAGAGCATGCCAGAACCTAACTCTTTATCCTTTCCCTTGTTTGGCCTAGGGCCCCCCATCTCAGCCATAGTATGCTGTGACTGTATTCCCAGCACCCCCATTTAGTTTAAATTATATGCTTTTCCAAAGAACTCCCCCAGTTTACATTTCAGTATGGCTGCACCCTCTTTGTTGAGGTGTAGCCTGTTGGGGGCAAAGAGGTTCTCATCATCCCATGTTGCCCCCTAGTCCCCTACCATCCCATACCCCATCTGCCTACACCATCTCACTAGCCAACCATTGAACTCCTTTATCCTTTGCTTTCTCTCTGTACTAGCTCTGGGTACTGGCAACACCTCTGAAAAGACTAGAGATTTGAAGCATAGACCACTGCAGAACCTAGCCAGGGCCTTAAATCTCACCTGTACCTCCAGGAGACTGTTGCCTTCCAGGTTGTTTGTTCCCAAGTGGAACACCAGATGTGATTCTCTATCCTGTTCCTTACCCAGTGAGGGAATATGGTGGAGTACCTCCAGCACCATTTTCCCCAGCCTTGCACTCCACCCAAACTGCACTATTTCTGCCCCCCCACTTGATTCCCTTTATGAAAGAATAGCCAGTCAGTAGCACCTTGCCCCTTTTTTCTTCTGGTTCACCTGTGTCACTGTTCTCCTTCCCCAAGATGCCGGTGTCAGTTTTACCTTCCTGTCTCTCATTACCCCCCTCCTGAAACCTTGCCTTGAACTCTAACCCCCTCAACCTCGGTACCCTCTCCCTCCTCTTCCTTGTTGACTTATACCTCTACCTTTATCGCCCCTGCCCCAGCACTCTTATCCATTGCCCCTCCATATGCCTATCCCCTGCCAGTGAAATACTAGCTAGCCTAGAAGGGTAGATAGCCTCTTCCAACTCCTTTACATTGTGATTGTCTAGTCCAGTGTCATCTTGCATCCCCTTCTGACCTCGATGATCCCTCGCTTCTTTCCTCCCATCATCCTGTTTTCTTGGCTCCCCCAAACAGACTCCTTGCTGGCCCCTTGCCCTGAGGTTCCATCCTTCCTCCTCTCTTCCCCCTCTTCCTCTCTTACTGTGTACACCCCACTCCCAGCTTCTCTTCCTCTATTTCCTCTTGCATCCCTATTTGTCCTGGTGCCCTTCCCCTATCCTCTCTCACTTTAACCATCCTTCTCTTTCCGGCCCCTGCTTATGGCTCCCGCTGCTTCTTTTGAGACCCCTTCCGCCATGGTGTCCACCAGTCTCGAGTACCTATTGGAGACCAGAATCCCCCCAGTATGCTGTCTATCAGCATCCCTTTCTGGTGAGTTGATCTCCCCTGCCAGGGTCCTTGGAATCCCTTTTCCACTGCTACCAGCAGCCCTCACCCTCTACCAGCCATCACCCTCCTCCCGGTCCAATCTGGAATCCCTTCCCCTTATCCACCCCAGACCTGGCCTGACCTGTTACAGTTCCAGTTGACTCCAACCCCCCTGCTCCAGCATTTGCAGACACCCTCCTCCCCCAACTGACTTTATATATGTGCCTCCCAATCTCTGTACTCATGCCCTTCATCTACCTGTTCAGCTCATCCCTGAGCCTGTGCACATCAGTCTCTAATTTCATTAACCTGCCACATACTGGACTGTATCCCAACCTCCACAGTGTATTCATGGCCATTGCAGTGTCACAGTCACTGCATCCCACTAGTCTGCCTGTCTTCCATACAGTAGCAGTAGTCCCCCTCTCTGTCCAGTAGTGACCCTGCTCAGGCCGGCCTACCCTTCTTGCCTCTTCAAACAGTGTCTACCTCCCCCTCCCATGTCCTCAGCTTGGTACACCCATTTGGCCTAGGTCTACTCAAGAGACAAATAAAAACAGTAGAGTAACACAAGGGTAATGACTATTGACTAGAGATGCACTTACGGCAGGAAAACGTAGTAAATCAAGTCAAACAGTGCAGTATAGAATTAGCTTAAAATTTGTAGGAAGTCATTTAAAAATCAATTTAAGACAAACTTGCAAGCAGTTAACCTCTCTTGTAACATGGCAAATTTAACCAAGTGTAAATAAAGAGAACTGATTGGTGCAAAAGCATCAGATGGTATACTTTGGAGACGGCATTGATCCAGAAATAATGTCGTCCTCAAAGTGAAGTACCCCAGTGATCCACAGAGGCAAAAAAGCAGTGTACTATGTGCGCTACAGTGACGGAGGAGGTGCAGGAGTGTACAGGTGGAAGGAGCAGTGATGCACACAACGATAGTGGAGCAACTGGGGAGCCAGCCCCGGAGCAAACAGCACCCTGATATGTACCGCAAGTGGAAATGTATTGTCTGTTGAATTGTGGGGCAGTGATGGTACATGACAGTGACAGTTTTACTTACTGTTGTGGTAAACAAAGTCAAAACAGGGCAAACAGCCGCAAGTGAGTCCCACAAACAAGCAGCATGGAAAGCAACGGGACGCATGAAGTAGGAGACGGAACGACATCGGACCGAGAATGAAGAGACACACACAATATGCAAATTAGAAGCACTCGCAGATATGGCAATGGAGAAATGAGCAGATTGTAGACCTCCTGCGGTCGCTATCAAAATAATAGCTGCACAGATGTCTCAAATTTTCAGAAATAAGTGTTCACACATAGTTGGTTCATAGTTGTGTGTCCAATAGTTTTCAGTGCATAATGAGGTAAATCAGTCTCTGCAATGTGAAAAAAGTGCAGGAGAGAAATGCAAACAGTGAAAAATCTGTCACAATTATTTTATTTCCACCATGAAAATAACAGTCCTAGTAACAATGTTGTCCTCAAAGCCATGTTACAAATGCATTAAGCCACTCTGAAGATGGCATCTAATGGGATCAATGCATGGTTGGGCCATTGTACGCCCTTGGCCCGCGGCCTCAGGCCACAACCCTTCCAACCATGCATTAATCCACCATTAGATGCCACCTTCATCGTGGCTTAATGCTTACTTATGCACAGGTTCTCCCCTTTTTCCTCTGCCCTTCACTTGACTCTTTTGTGTCTTGTTTTGTCTGTTTACTCTTTATGTCCCTGTTGATCCTTAGCAAAAATTGTTATGTCTCATTTAGTGAACCATACCCTTCTTTGATCCTTGATCTATTCCTGTAGTATCTGTCCCACTCAAGTGACCTGCCCCAAAAATCTCTTGTTTGACCCCTCAGCGTTGATCACCCCCTGTTCATTTGAGGGTGGTGTAGTCCAGCCCAGTGCTCCTCCACCTATCCTGGACATCCAGTCCCAGGCTTGCACCTTCCTTGCTTGCTCCTCCCCTTTTGGGCATTCAGTAGAGGCTGAGGCCAGGGTGTATGGGCGGGAAAATTCTTTACCAGAAGTAGGAACAGTTCCACTGCAGCTGGGCCCTGTCTTAAATACCCAGCTGCAGTTTCAAAGTTGGCACCCTCAGCACTCCCTCCCACTGATTGTCTCCTCTTTCCCTAGCCTCCAATGTGGAACACCCCCTGGCCCATGGCTACTGCCACCCAACTCTCCAGCCACCGATCTGGCACTCCACAGTCCCACAGCTACAGCCATCCTGACTCTCCAGCCACCAATGCGGCACTGCTCTGAATTCTTTATCAGAAGTAGGAAGAGTTCCACTGTGGCTGGGTCCTGTCTTAAATACCAAGCCGCAGTTTCAAAGTTGGCATCCTCAGTGCTCCCTCCCACTGATTGGCTCCTCTCTCCCTAGTTGCTGATGCAGCATGCCCTTGGCCTGCAGCCATGGCTGCCCTGACTCTCCAGCTGCTGATGTGGCACTCTACAGTCCTGCAGCTACGGCCTCCCTGACTCTCCAGCCACCGATGCAGGCCTCCACAGTCCCATGACTACAGTTGCCCTGACTCTCCCACTGCTGGTGTGACACTCCACAGACCCACGGCTATGGCTGCCCCAAATTCTTCATCAAAAGTATGAACAGTGTTACTGCAACTGGCCCCTGTCTTAAATACCCAGCTGCAGTTTCAAAGTTGGCACCCTCAGTGCTCCCTCCCACTGATTGAGGTATTTTATGCGTACAGTGTAAAATGTACAACTTCAATCTGGAAACAACATGCAACTATCAATATACATGCTTAAAATGTTTAAAAAATATAGAGTTGGAGGAAGAAATTAAATTATTTGACAGCAGATTAAGGGCATTGGAACATAGCCAATTGGAAAGACTGCAGATGTCTAGCAGTTTACCCCAGTTCAGTATAAAGCAAGGGAATGTTATGGGTTCAGAACAAGTTAGGTAAACACCAAACAGAAAGAGACAAAGACAAGAAGTAGAAAATGTTGATAATGAGGATGAGTGGTATACTGTTCAAGCAAATAAAATTACAAAGAAAGGTAGAAAAGATGGAGATTTCTATATACCACTAGCTAATAGCTTTAATCCCCTTTTATTGATTTCTGATGAACAAGCCTTAGGAAATATGCTTATGGAGGAAAATAACATTGTAGTTTCATCTGATTATTCAGATTCTCTCCAGAAAACCTACTCTGATAAGTTTCTTGGGCCCCATCCTCAGACTGATAAGAATCCTAGTGATAACATAGATTTATTAAACTTTTCTCAAAGAATCATATGTAACCAGAACTCTGATCAAACTGACATAATTCAGAGTTACTCAAACTAAATCTTTGTCCTGGGTGATTCAATGGTTTCAAATTTGGACAGACAAGTATGTGACATAAATAAAGCCACTCGCACACTCTTCTGCTTCCATGGAGCAAAGATTTAAGACATTGCAAAAATGACCAAACAAATCCTAAAAAATAGTGGTAAAGACCCCCTAGTAATTGTACTACTGGCATAAACAATATCAGGAACCAAAGTACACAACAGATCAAGGAGGCCTATGTTGGATTAACAAATATATTGGAAGAATTGGGTGCAATCACTGTTATATCAGAAATATTACCTGTACCAAGGGCAGACTATCATACAGAGGATAAAATAGAAGACAGCAATGATTGGTTGAGGGGCTGGTGTTTGAGACAAAATTTAAAGTGCCTAACCCATTGGGAACAATTTAATAATAAATGGGAACTTTATGCTAGAGCCGGCCTACATTTAAATAAAAAGGGCACTAAAATACTAGTATAACCCCCACCCAGGTATGCCGGTTCTATCTGACAGCTCTACCTGGAGGGCTGGGTTTGGGGAGGAATATGTCACTCTGCACATTGACTAGGTTTGGCTACTCTGCACAGGGCCAGCCAAGTAACTCCGGACAAAGGAAGCAATAACTGTATTGTCCAATACCAGAAGTGGAATTCTAAAGTGTGGCTTTTATTCACATCTAACAGAATAAACAAAGCATAGATGGACCCCCACGGGGCTACACTCCTGGTAATGCAGATTTAAGGAGACCAGAACACATTCTCATCACTTTAGCCCTCAGGCTCTGAAACACACTGGGCACACAGCCCGAACTTGTATGCTGCTCTGGGTTTTTCCTGGCTTGGCTCCCTTGCCAGCCACTTGGAAACTTTCCATATAGCATGGAAACATTTACTGGTAGCTCCCTAAACCACCTCTGAGCACTTCTGCTCCATAAGGGAAACTTCCTCATAAATTCCACATCTGGGTACTTTCCTCAGGCACCGGTCAAGTACCTGAGAGAAAGCAACAGGTGTCCCAGAGCAAATCTGTAGAGGTGAATTTGGTTACTACTGATGGGGGGGTCTCCCACCTCTCACTCCCATAATTCATACCCGACCATTTCTCTGGACTGTAACACCTCATCCTTTAACACACTTTGCTGTGTAGATTCTTGCTAAATGTATATCACATTCAATCTACTGTCTTTACATCCCATTTGGTGCTGGACTTGAATATACTTAATAAGTGGCTTTGTCCATTACTCTAGACCCCCCACAGAGTTAAGCAGTCCAATCCCCACATCTTCCAAACTGTACTTGGCTGTCTTTTCCTGACCCCACAGTAACAGTCCCTTTAGTTTCATCTTGATGCAGGTGAAAACACATAGCCCTTTAGCAGAGCGAACTCACGCCTCATTGCAGGTGCCCCACAGACATGTCCTCCTCAAGGAACTCTCTTACAGAGCTTCTGGTGCCTCAGCATGAACTTAAACAGGCAGCTTCTTTTCTCTAGCCGGATCAAGGGGGTTTGCCCCTGGAAGCAGGCTGATTCCTTCCCCCCATCCCCGCAGGGATGAGGCCCTGAGCCATTGAGAGTGGTCTCCACCACTTCAATATGTTCTTCTTGTGTTCCTCTACAGGTGGAAACACACACCTAAAAAACAAAAGTAGCTCTTTGACAGAGCTTAGAGCTCTGAGGGCCTGCTTACAGCAGAGCAGCTCTTTCAGACTGC